>JALHLI010000019.1:0-1435000 GCA_023349425.1 Anthopleura sola | reverse complement strand
TTCCCTTTAAGGCCTATAAAGAAAACGAAGAAATGACCGACGAAAGTTTCATAATTCTGCAACGAATTTTTAGACAGGGAGAGAAAGATTTTGACATCAATAAACCTGTTGATGATCTCATGACAGGCCTACTTAAGGCCAGGCATGAAGCAGAGTGTGAAAACGAAGAGGAGAAACAAGCCCTTCTCTCAGAAGACTACATGGTCAATACCTTGTCTGACATGTTTAGTGCGGGGTACGATACCACCAGTACCACCTTAAAGTGGGCTATACTTTTCCTGGTAAATAACCCCAAGTATCAAACCGAGATTCAAGAAGCTTTGGAGGAGGTTAGTTTAGGGAATACGGCAAGAAATGGTATTCAGTGGATGGATATAGTTCCGCTATGAAATTGAGTAAACAGTATCATCATCATCATCATTATAATCATCATCCTTTCTTCTTTCTCTTTCTTCTCCTCCTTCTCCTTCACCCTATCCTTTTTCTTGTTCTCGTTTTCCTTCACGTTCTCCTTCTCCTTCTTCTCCTTCTTCTCCTTTTTCCCCTTCTTCTCGTTCTCGTTCTCGTTCTCGTTCTCCTTCTCGTTCTCCTTCTCGTTCTCGTTCTCGTTCTCGTTCTCCTTCTCGTTCTCCTTCTCCTTCTCCTTCTCCTTCTCCTTCTCCTTCTCCTTCTCCTTCTCCTTCTCCTTCTCCTTCTCCTTCTCCTTCTCCTTCTCCTTCTCCTTCTCCTTCTCCTTCTCGTTCTCGTTCTCGTTCTCGTTCTCGTTCTCGTTCTCGTTCTCGTTCTCGTTCTCGTTCTCCTTCTCGTTCTCCTTCTCGTTCTCCTCCTTCTCTGTCTCCGTCTTCGTCGTCTTCTTCTCCTTGTTCTTCTTCATCTTCTTGTTCTTGTTATCCTTCTTCCCCTTCTTGTCCTTGCCATTGTCCTCGTCCTCGTCCTTGTCCTCGTCCTTGTCCTCGTCCTCGTCCTCCTTGTCCTTTTCCCAGGCTTGTGGTATACACCAGGAACTTGCAGTCGTTTAACAAAAGTTGCTTTTTCAGGTCGTTGAGGATGATAAGATGCCTGGTCTGGACAGCCGATCTCACTTGCCAATCATCCATGCAACCATTTTGGAAACGCTACGCCTTGGTAACACAGCATCCGCAACTATCCCTCACTATACCCTGACAGATACCACCCTGTGTGGTTACCGTGTCCCTAAAGATACTGTAGTGCTGCTTGACCTAGTACAGATGCACAAGGACCCGAACAACTGGGAAAACCCTGACGTTTTTGACCCTCACCGCCATCTTGATTCAGACGGTCAGCTTGCCAAGCAGTCGGTGAACCTACTTCCATTCAGTGCTGGTCGACGGGTTTGTGTCGGAGAATCACTTGCAAAAGTTGAGCTCTTTTTGTTTCTTTCTTGCATGCTACAAAAGTTTACCTTTGTTGCTGAAGAAGGCAAGTTCCCGCTTCCTCTTGATTGGACCGAAGGCTTGACTCGTAGTCCTGTACCCTTCAAGATACGTGCCATTAAACGACAGTAGAATAGCGACGGAATCCCTAGCAGCTTATGGTCCCCTTACAAGGACACGATCCTGTCCCTATCAAATGGGCCAAGGGATTGACTTGTATTCCTGTACCCTTCAAGATACGTGCCATCAAACGACAGTAGAATAGCGATGGAATCCCTAGCAGCTCATGGTCCCCTTACAATTACAAGATCCTGTCCCTATCAAATGGGCCAAAGGATTGACTTGTATTCCTATACCCTTCAAGATACGTGCCATTAAACGATAGTAGAATAGATCAAGAGACACATCCCTTACAGCTTATGGTCCCCTTACAAGGACAAGATCCTGTCCCTATCAAATGGGCCAAAGGATTGACTTGTACCCTTCAAGATACATGCCATTAAACGATAGTAGAATAGATCAGAAAATATGATCCCTGATAGCTTAATGAAATTTCACACAAAAAACTGAATCTTGTCTCCGTCAAAATTTCCAAAGAATTGACTCATAGCCTTCATGTACCCTTCAAAATACGTGTCATTAAACGACAGTAGAGTAGATCAAGAGACTATTATTCCTTAAAGCTAATTATGATGCGCAAGCATTCATAAGGGCAAACGTTTGTCACTTACAAATGGATCAAAGATATAACCCCTAATCTGTACCCTACAAATTACGTGCCAAATTCGACTTACAGTGCGAATCGAAAAACCATGGGCACCCAGAAATATTTCAGAAATCGTGTATCGCTCGTTGAACGATCTGAAACAATTTTCTAGTTGCAAGAAGTTCGATTGTAATATTAATTTCGGCGGTCATCTTGAATTCTATTGTTTTATTAAGTAAATCATTTTGGGATGCTGAGGGGATAATTATTGGAAAATTTATAGTAAACGTAAAATTATTTAGAAAGTAAACCCGTCACTCTAGACTTCTATGCTCCATAAATATTTTTACGTTTCCCCCCTCAGCATCCAATAATTCAAAATAGCCGCCGTATCGATAAAAAGGTCTATTTAGCGATTGCAGATTAACAACTAGACCCGAAGCCCGAATGATCCACGAATCACTCAATAGCCCACAGCCGAAGGCCGAATAACCTTCATGGCTATACTCGACCATTGGGCGAGAGGTCTAATTGTTTTAGTCTAAACTTTATCGATGGATACAAACAACTTTGAAATAAGCCTTGAAAACGCGAGTTAGCGTCATTTTTTTTATTTTAAAATCAGCATTTTTCGCTGCTAGTACACGTGTCTATCATTAAATAAATACACCACTAGTAGCTCAGCCAATCATATAGGCCATTATTGCGTTTGGACTAACAGAGGTTTTGCACCATCACGTGCCGTGCATATATTGCCAGTTCCTGCCATTCAAGATGGCTGCCTTCACCTATGCTGCATCGATGGGTTCTATCTGATCCATTTTTTATGCAGGATAATTAAAGTTTATTATTATTATCATGATTATTATTATTATCATCATCATCATCATCATCATTATTATTATTATTATTATTATTATTATTATTATTATTATTATTATTATTATGCAAAACCTCTAGAACAGGTTTTATTCATGCATGTTTCGCTTCACATATTCACTCCATGATCGTTCAGACCTATATATAGCTGCAGCTATTTCGGTTTGTACCAGAAGGGACGGTAACTACGGCAACGTGACGTGGCATTATTACGAATTGAAACCTTCAAAGCAAGCGAGATAAATATTTAATACATCTTTATTCCTGAGAAAATAGTGTAAAACAATTTCATCAATCAGAAATCAAGAATTACTTAGTTCGAAAATATGGCATGCAGCCAACCTCGGATACCCAGGAGGTTCAGGGTTTCGCAGTAAGGTGCACTGGCCAGCAAGCCGAGAGAATGAACTAGTTTATTTTCTCTTGTAGCCACATAAAAGAGCTTCACTATGGAAAACCAGGGTGATAGTAAAGTAGTGCACTGGATCGCATCACATCTCTGGGGTCTCGGGCTCGATTCCTGGACTCGGCATCACACGTGAGTAGAGTGTATTGGGTCTCTTCCTTGATTTCAGAGCTGTACCCTGATCATGACTTTATAGTGTACTATCACTGTACAATGCATGCCCACCATGCCATACATTAATATCATGCATGCATGACTAGGAAGTCAAGTTTAGGCTTCCGTTTCATTTTTGTTTGTAGAAAATTAAAAATTCAAACTATACCTAGACTGTGCTGTTACTTTAATAAGAGAGAGTTACAGCAAAATATAGGCTAGGGTCTTGCTTATTTAATTCATTATAATGAGTGATACCAATTGTAATAAATGAACAACTATGATATTCCCGGGGGGCATTCCTAAACATTTTGTACGGGAATGCTCCGCCCAAACTCTCGACCCCTTAAAACCCTTTTACCAAAAAAATGTTAATTATCCCTTTCATATACCTATAAGCTTTAATTTGAAGAAGCAGATCGACCCAATATAAATGTCGATCGTCGTGCAAGTTCGGCTTCATTACCTTGAATGGTAGTTTTAGCTTCCCCCTTTCTTTTCTATGCCTAAACTCGCGAATTTCCGACCCTTCTCTCTATACAAAAACTCACAAATTCCCAACCCTTTTCTACACCTCTAGCCTGAAAAGATACCCTTTCGGGCGGAGCATCCCCGTATAGTCCACTATAGGGCCCCCTGGACACGTATTATTGATCGGTTATGTGGTGAGGGTACGGGTATTGTAGTTGTTGTGGTCATGATCAATAGAAGTGTTGGTGATCATGATGGCATGGTGCATTGCCTTAATTGTGCATAGAGGTTATGGTCAAGACGCTGTTGGTTGGTGGAGGTAGTTATGGTGTATGGTGGTGGCTGTGGTTGTGATGGTAACGGTGACGGTGGTTATATATGGTCAAGATGTTGGTGATGGTGGTATTCGTGGTTATAATGTCGGTGCAAGTTGTGGTTGTGATGGTAACGGTGACCGTGGTTCAGTATATGGTCAAGATGTTGGTGGTAGTGGTGGTGGTATTCGTGGTTATAATGTATGTGTAGGTTGTGGTTGTGATGGTAGCAGTGAAGGTGGTTATATATGGTCGAGATGTTGTTGTTGTTGGTGGTGGTGGCGGCGGTGGTGGTGGTGGTGGTATTGGTAGCTATGATTCATGGTGGTAGTTGTGGTCGTGATGGTGACGGTGACAGTGGTTATATATGGTCAAGATGCTGGTGGTGGTGGTGGTAGCGGCAGGTGGCCATGATGGTGGTGCTGATGCTGATGGTAATGAATATGCAATATGATGACGATGCTGACCACAAAATTGATGACATTCAACAACTATGAGATCGTTATCATGGAAACAGTGTTACAAAGTGATTATTCACGATCATAATTATTGTGATTGTGACAACGAAAAGTGACACCGAAAATTTACGCAATACTTGGAATTTAATTATAAAAGCGGTAGTACATGGTAATTATATGATAGAGTGGTTTTCGTATGGGTGAGAAACAAACGGCACTGACCTACAGCAAGTACACAGTACGACATGCCGTAACATTGAAATGGCTTCCTATTGTCTTCCAGTAATTCATCCAATCACAACGCGTAGGTGCGGCTACAGTAAGATACGGTACGGCTACAGTACGACTACGAATTTGCGGTGCCTTTTCCCACTCATACGAAAAACGCTCTGATAATAATGATGGTGGTGGTGGTGGTGCTACCAGTGATATTTATGGTGATGATCACGATGAAAATTAGTATTGCTTGCTGTTGATATTCTCTGAGCTATTGACTTCCTCTATATACGTACAAGTATTATTGTATCCGATTCCTCCAGTGCTGCGACATATATACATGGAAACTGAAAAGTTTGAAGTTTCATCACGTAACTAAGAACCGACCCTTAGTCTTGAAAGCACTTGATTGCTAATCATTTATTAATTTAGACCTTGCAAAGCCTGGGTTAAATTGATCGAAGACTTTCAATTGGTTGTATTGAAGAGCTATTTCAAAAAAGGTTGGTGAAGGTTTTATTGTTGCATGTTGCACACCGAGCCCAAAATGTGAATCAAGTAACGAAAGGTCATCACAATATGGGACTTTCCCAGACTTTTTCTGTAGGTTTTTACATGTAATCATAATACATAATATGAACATAACACATTTCAAACTTGGTAAGCGACATGCAACAAAACACCTTCATCAAACGTTTTTGATTTTTGAAATAGCTGCATGTATCCAACCCGAGGATGCGGGGGTTTGTCGGTGGAGTCCCGCTGATAGTTAGCCTCCTGCGCAGCCGCTGTGAGGCGCTTCCGGTTCCCGTCATTCCCCCTCTAGTGGGCTCGGGAATATCAGTAATACCGCCAGGCCCCTCCCCCTGCTACGCAGCCCTGTTATAGTACTAGTATAGAACCCTAGTAGCATTACCTTAAACACATTTGATATTTTGAGAGGTTAAAAAGTTAATTAAAAAGTAATAAGAAAAAGCAATTACTTGCCATGCCCCCTCCCTAAGCTAGTGAGTCGTTTAGTGTTGTGTGTTGCCACAAATAATATATAGCGGTAGTGAGTCAGGAGTGATACATGTACTACAAAGACAAAGACTAAAGCGGTGCCGGTTTCAAAGCGATCGAATTATCCCCACCACCATACACACACGCACACTTTAATTTGGAGATATTTGACCTGGCTGACTGCCCACAGTCATGTATCACTAAACAAAAATTAAAACGGTATTTTTTTGTGGTTTATAGTGTGGCATAACTGAAGTTAGTTAGTTAGCAAACATAGCTAGACTAGTCAATAGAATTAACCATCAGTCCAGCGTTCAATGGATTTTATTTGCTCGATCGAGTGTTATACCACGATTAATATTAACCAGGTACATCTCCAACACTTCACTTACTCGACATTCAAATCCGATACAGCCACCAGCTAAAAGTGTCAAGAGAATCGTTAGTTTTTGTCAGGTGGATGGCTCGATGACACTCACTACAAGTATCAACACGAACAACGAAATTTCGAAGATTAAATATTGATGTCGTCTCCATAGCAACAATCAAGGATGCCAAGACAGTTGCCAACGTCCTGTCCATTTGTTTTATCAGTACGTAAGTTTACATTTCGATTAAGCTGGTCGAAGCGACAGTAGGGATTAGTTTCTTATCCAGTAAACATAACTGTTATATTATACGATTAAGTGCTTTAGTTTCGAGACCAAGCTAGCAGGTTTAAACGCGTTTTATAAAACCAGTAAAACAAGTATTATCATTCAATTTACTTATAGCCTTTTGTGCGATCGACAGGCTTGTGTTGTCGAGTACCTGTAGGTTACTTAAGCTTGATCTCACAGGTAGTTTGAAAGGATTAGTCGGACCAGTTTGCTGATCAGGGTCATTTGACATGTTCAGATCATTTTTTTGTAATTATCTCATGTGTTGCGGAAAAATAGTAGTTTTGTTATGAATCAACTGAGTTGGGATTCCCCCCTCCCCCTCGTGATCACATAGCTTTTTATAGTATTATTCATATCTATCACGGTGAACGAACAAGAGCTTCAGGGGCATGCACTCGCAAGGTGGAAATGAGATGATGATGAAAACAATAGATGAATAGAATGAATGAAGTATGAATGAAAGAAAGAATGAATGAATGAAAGAAAGAAAGAAAGAAAGAAAGAAAGAATGAATGAATGAAAGAAAGAAAGAAAGAAAGAAAGAATGAATGAATGAATGAATGAAAGAAAGAAAGAAAGAAAGCCGGAAAGAAAGAATGAAAGAAAGAAAGAAAGAATGAATGAATGAATGAATGAATGAATGAATGAGTGTGAATGAATGAATGAATGGATGGATGAATGGATGAATGGATGGATGAATGGATGGATGGATGGATGGATGGATGGATGGATGGATGGATGGATGGATGGATGGATGGATGGATGGAAGGATGGATGGATGGATGGATGGATGGATGAATGAATGAATGAATGAATGAATGAATGAATGAATGGATGGATGGATGGATGGATGAATGAATGAATGAATGAATAAATGAACGAATGAATAAAGTCAGTGAATGAATGAATGAGAGAGGAAGGTAGGGAAGGAGTGGGTGAGTAAATGAATGGCAGGATGGAAAGGTGGATCGATGGTTGGAAATAGGGAATGTATGGATGAGTGAATGAATAAATGGGACTTGCATCGGTCGGAAGTAAAAAAGTGGACAAATGAACGAATGAAAGAACGGAAGTAAAAATATGAATGAGTGAATGAAAATAGTATGATCAGTACGTTGCAGCATCTTTTCCTGACATCATTGACAAGGAGAGTGCCATGTGATGAACATATGGCCCGACAGATATCACTAATAAAGCGATCTAAAGAAAATCCGAAAAGGAAAGCCAACAAACTGAAACCAAAAAAAAAAAAAAAAATGGATCAGGAAAAAAGAAAGAAGGCGATAAGTAACACTCAGTCTATGTGGTATGAACTTCCGGGAGTTTCAGGGCTTTGTGGATGGTAGCTCCTCCTTCTGGTTCAAACCCGGGCTGTTTCAGTTGTACTTCCGAAAGTGCTATACACCAGCCAATAGTACATGACAGTTTCGAAACCAGCCAGATGTCATAGCAACTCTTCGTGTGACGTTTTCCTTTGAACACCATGTTTAATCCGTTCATCAGCAAGTATCATACTTCAATTTACTTCCTTAAGCAACCCTGACAGCTAATCATAGTATATAACAACGTGCAATACTGCCACTGATTGCATGCCTGTCTTTGTGATGCCGGCATGCATGAAATATGCCATCAACCGCTAACGTTGCAACCCTCATTAACTATAGATAGCTACTGAAACACGTTAGAAATTTTCCTGGTGTTTATGCTATACGTGGTATGCTGCCATTTGCTAAATAACTTAAAATGACACCCAAAAATTTCCGGGGAAAATATATTTTATGGCTCAGTAGTATTTTTACTGAATCAAATTTCATTCTTCCTTCCTATTTATAGCCATTGTCTTTATATTTTAATTCTTCTGGTCGTTTAAGAGAATCGAAATAATCGATAAAGACGGTCTAAGCGGCCTGAAACAACAACAACCGGCTTCAGCAGGTTTTGGGTAGCAACTATCGTAGATCTAGAACGTAATCCCGCCCAGGACTCGTCGAGACAGCTTCGATCAGGAAATATTCCCATTCAATATCGAAACATGACATGTTTATGAAAAAACACTTCAAAAATAACTTTTCTGACGTTCATGGAGGGGAATTTCAGGGGATGAGGTAAAATGAGGTCAACTGAAAAAGTTATCAAATATGTTTAATGGTCCAATAGACAGAGCAATGAAAAAAGCGCGCGGGTAAAGCCTTATGAATATTCATGAGCAGATATTACGTCACGTGGCCACCATGTCAATGGAAGAATCCTAACATGCGGCCGCCATTTTGAAATGGTAAACTGTCGAGTTCACTGCTTTTTAAATTCGTTTTTTTTTTAACCCGGGAACCTCTAATATCACCTTGAAATGGCCGAAGGAGGGTCGAATGTAACCACTGAAGAGCCAGACGAAGAGACTGTGTTTATGATTTGTGGAGTTTGCCGTAAAGCTTCGTTGGAGTCCAATCCAAAGCTTTTGCCGTGTCTTCATAGTTTTTGTCTTACTTGCTTAGAAGAACGGTACAAACAGCAACAACAGGATCAAAAACAAAACCCGACAACTAATACTGGATCTCAAGGGCTTTCTCGGCTAAAATGCCCTACCTGTGGACAAGAATTTTTGGTTCCCCAGAAGGGTATTATTGGATTTCTCGATAACCAGTTTATGTTAGAATCTTTGAGTAAAGTCTCTCGTAAGAAAGAAACCAGCGAGCGAGTTTGTACTTCGTGTGAAGACAAAAGCCCAGCAACTTCCTACTGTTTAGATTGCACAGACTGGCTGTGCGATGCATGTGTACAAGCTCATCAAAGGGTACGAGTAACTAAAGATCACACAATACAAACGATGGAAGAATATCGAGCAAATGCCACCTCAACCCTTGAAGATCAGCGGCCTATCTTTTGTACCACTCATCCTCACGAGCCATTGAAATTATTCTGTGGTAACTGCGAGAAGCTAACTTGTAGAGACTGTCAACTACTAGAGCATAAGGATCATAAATATCAATTTGTTAAAGAATCGGCTTGTTCTTACCGAGAATATTTAAGGGCACAGCTGAATCGTTTATATGAACAAGCACAACCTTTGACCGAATCTATCAAAGATATTGAAAAGGCTGCGAGGGGCCTTCAAGAGAGAGAAGAAGTCATCACTACAGAGATCCACAAAGCTTGTGAAACGCTGATAAAAGCAGTCAAACAAAGAGAGAGTGTTCTGATTACGGAGCTGAAAGCACTCGTTCATTTTAAACACAAACTGTTAGCAAAGCAGAATAAAGATCTGCGCTTGATGCAGAAGATTCTTCAACATAACTACGGTTTTACGAGGCACGTTTTAAAATCTAGCAGTGATATGACCCTACTTTATAGTAAAAAGCAACTAAGTTCAAGAATCCATAACTTGTTGAGTTTAAAATACAAGGTTAACCCAGTGGCTCATAGTGATTTGAAGTTTTCAATGGATGCTGAAAAAATGGCATCTTTTATTGGGAAAATAGGTTCAGTTATTACCCCAGGAGATAAGGCCACCACAACAGGTAGTCCATCTGTGAGACTTGACTCAGGGTTCAGGCCTGTAGCAAGCACTAGCGGGATCCAACAGGTCAAAACATCAACAGTACGGGATCCATCGAATACCAATCGTGTCAACCCTTATGAGGCGTTGTCTGCACTCAATAAGCGCATGCTCTCTACGGCTACAAGCACTGTCGTCAATAATATTACAGTAAAGATGTCAAATGGACAAATGAACCAAATTTCCAGTTCAGGTAATAAAGTTGGGGCCAAATACCCTTCAAACGAAGGCGTATACCAAGTTAATAACAAGGTTGCTATGACAGTGTCACACAGTCCCAAACTTAGCCATGTTGGCTCAGCTAATCTGACGCCCAAAGATCAACTAGGACTTCAAAGTCAAATGAAGTATACCGGTCCTTTGGCCAATCAGAGCAGTGGAGACCATTTGAACATGGTTGATTATACAAAGACAAAACCCTTACATCATTACTTAGGTGGATCCTCCCCTCAGTCTACCGTAGGTAGTGGTATTGGCACCAATATAAGGAGTTTTTCACCTCAAGGTCAAAATGGTTTTGGACAAGGCATGATCACCAATGTAAGAAGTCTGAAAAACTCATACATCAGAAGATCGCCGTCAATAAAGAGAAGTCATAGCTCATCTGGGATGCCGACAAGCCCATCGCAGATAAGAATAAAGCAAGAAAGGCGGGACTCCGTAGGGGAGTACTCTAACTGTACTGGACTCAGAAAACAGGTACGTTTTAAATAATCATTTAATTGCAGTGATCAGGTTTCACTTTAAATGTCATAGATGTTGTTGTCTCGGACATTTTTGATAAAATTTATTGACATTACGGCTGTAGTTTTCCAGGTATTATTACGAAAAATGTATCCACAATTCAGTTTTAACACTCATTGATAAGAAAGTATTATATTTTGGTATCGTCATGACAGCAATATCAATGAAGAGAACACTTTCTGCACCAGTAAAGATAAAACTGAGATTATAAATATATTATTAAGTAGAATAAATAGTTATTATTTGCATGTTTATTAGGTATTATTTATTTAAAGCTTAACAGATTCCAAAAGAAATCCTTGAAATTATAGCTTAAGTTGAAGGAATTCAGAATAAGAATATCTCAGGCAGCATTTCTATTAAGATTTTTTTAGGCTGTAAATATTTAAATTCTAAATATTTTGATAACTAAGTAATGAATTATCTTGTTGTTTTTGTTGTTGTTTGTGGTAGGTGTGTAGTTGTTGTACATAGCATAATAAACATACGAAAGAAAATTGGGAGAGGCATAATATTTGGGAGGTTGGGAGAGAGGGAGACTGATATGCTGGTAATGGTATCCCATTGAGCAGGTAAAAGTGATCTTGGCCAGAAAAATTGAAAATGTTAACACCAGTACTGAAAGATTATATGTATACTACATGTATCCTTGTCTGTCAACAATTTTAATTAAGACAAACCTTAGATATGTATTTGTAGTACTTTTAACTTAGAATACAACATTTTCTGAGGCTGGTTTATAAGGTTAACGGAAAATTTTTGATATTTTCTGGTAATACTTATAATTTATTTAAAACTGTAGTTCTATGTGAAAAATCTCAAATCTCACATTTGATATTAAAAATCACTTCCTTTCTGGGCCTTAATTTAGTACATTACAAGCTGTTTAATACCTTAAGCATACTGTGGTCCTAAATGATCTTTGGTTTCTCCCTATTTTGAATATTGTGAAATAAAATTACGCACTCCATGCTTTGCCAAAGCTCTTCCCATTTCAAACAGGTTGTTCATAGCATAATATTTAAAGCATCTGTATGTTAATTCCAGTAAAAATATTCTATTTTTTTTTTGTTTCTTAGTTCAAAATATGATTAACTAATATATTTAACTCAATTATTCCTATATTAGGAAATAAGATTTTGATTTAAACATTGTAGGATTTGCCTTATATACGCACTCCATGCTTTGCCAAAGCTCTTCCCATTTCAAACAGGTTGTTCATAGCATAATATTTAAAGCATCTGTATGTTAATTCCAGTAAAAATATTCTATTTTTTTGTTTCTTAGTTTGAAATATGATTAACTAATATATTTAACTCAATTATTACTATATTAGGAAATAAGATTTTGATTTAAACATTGTAGGATTTGCCTTATATTTGCATGGCATTTTATAATGGAATATAAGTTCTTTGTCATAATGCACTGTATAATGAGTTCTTTGTTTCAGCATGAACAGGTGTTTATCTGCACCAAGCTAAAAAAATATGCATATGTTTAAGAATAAAGCTTGATATACTGTTAGTTTTAATTCTATTGTTTCGATCTTGCTATTAGTATATTATATCTAAAATCTAAATGATGTTTTACTCTAGAAAATATGAAATATTTATCAAAGCTCTTCTTTATATAGGCATGTAGAATTAATTCAATATTAAGCCTCGTCTGCGTTATGTTTTTTTAAGGTTGGCAATGTTGGCCATCTTTTTAGTCTAAGTGTACTTAACAAAGCAATAATGGGTCTTATTCCTAATCGTTGTATTAAATTTTATAAAATGTACAGGGATGGGCTTAGGATATCAGCTGGTCATTCGCCAGTCATCATGACCAGCCAAATTAGTTTCAGCTCAGTCATACCTCGTTTGTGGCTCAATCTTACTGGTCAAAATAACCGACAAGGAAAAGATTTGATCGGAAGAGTTTCGATTCTTGCCAAACATTGTCTGATTACTGGCTATTATTTTGAGCCTTGAAGGTATGATCAAAAGAGGCATTGATAAGATCATTAGCTAGAACATTTTCATGACGCTTCAACTACCAGAATCCCTTGCACGCTTTCTTTTGTTCAGTTCATTAGCACCAGTTGTCTTACTATTCTCATGAGGGAATATAAAATTGAAAAATGAAAGTTTGCAAAGAATTTTTTTTCTGTTGGTGAACTGATAGCATCATACGAATGGATGTTCCAAAACAGTACAAAACAGCTGTATTCAACTACTGTACAATAATTGTTTCCTGTGTAATAATTAGTACACTGAGTTTTTACTTTCTTTAGTAAACAAAGATCACTGCTTGTATTGTATATTTTTCTTACTTCCTACTTTACTTTTTTTCTTTTGAATGTACCATTTAAACTGCATATTTTAACCTCTGTTTCAATAAGAATTGGGAGTAATTTTCAATAACCCAATTAACCAATTTTGTTGCCAGAATTTAAATCATTTGTAATAAAAACATATTTTTTTTGACCAAGATTCTCTCAAAAGAGCGCATATATATATATATATATATATATATAAAATGGACGGATAGAATGTCCATTTATAGCTCCGAAAGATCTGAGACATTCATTAGAAAAAGGATTTTATCAAATTTTCTTTAAAATTGCTTAATTTATCAAGTCATTGTAGTCAACAGGTGTATAAAAAATGTTAGATGAAACCTTAGTCCAGGTTTTTCAGTAATTTTATATTAGGACAAACAGTTATAGACCCTAGAAAGTTCTACAACCCTCAATTGAAGAAAAAAGAATAAAAAAGATTAAGGAAAATCTCTTAAGTTTTTTCATCACAAATAGATATCAAAGTTATCCTTAAAGGAGTGTAAATTATTCTATATCCTATAGTAATTGTCATACTAGTAGGTTTCCAAGTACCTGCAATTCCATTCAAAGTAGAAGCAATAAATTTAAACACATTAGATATGCCATATCTTCTAGTTTCTGTCTTTTAATTGCCAAATTAAATAGAATTAAATGAGAGACCGTTTCTGACAACGTGACATTATATATAATTGGTTACTGAATTAAGATGACAAGAGCTTCAAATTAAAACCAATTGCTTATGCTAACCTAGGATTAAAATAAGTCAATGAACTTTGTACTGTTTAATATAAGAGCAGAAGTGTTTTATTGGGTTTAAAATAAGAGGGTTTTAGACCCAATAAAACACGATCTGTGAGTTTATTGAACAGCTTAAAAAACCTCTACGTGTATGTTCACATGTTCTACTGATTCTTTTTACGAATGAACCAAGTTTGTCAGAGAAAATCCTAGTTAAAGTTTATGGAAATGAAGATGATATTTTATCAGATTTAAAACCTCCTCCATGGTCGATGATTTTATTGTGCTCTCATTAAATATTCATGAGTTTTTTAAGAATATAATAATCTAGATGTATATTTATTTAGTGCTTGCCTCACCAAAGAGCAACCCAGGTTAGATTTCCTGTAGTAGAGTTGCTTGTTGCTTCTTTCATGTGCTTTGAGGGTATTTCTCCGGTTTTCCTCCCTCTACGAAAATCAACTTCTAAATTCCAATTGGAATCCAGTGGAACAAGAGCTACTATGTGGAATCCACTGTTAATTCCTATTTATTCATTTTTTTATTTTTTACACAGGCGTGTAGATTATAGTTGTAAAAGTAGGGCTTGATTGAGTTAATATAATGACAATATATTTTATAAAATAAATTGTCATTGATTAACGCTGATATTTTTACAACTATAATGTATGATATTCAAGTAACAGGAAGTTGTTCGTTTTATTATGTCTACAGATCTGACTGTGCCGTACAAGAAATTCCTGTTTTCAACTTGAAATCTACTTGTAATAAACCAATTTACATCTCAATTCATTTTTACCAAATAATTATAATAAAAGAAGTGATTCTTGTGAAAAGTGATTATAACATGTTTAAACAAGAATTATAAATATCAGTTATTGTTAGGATATCAGTTCAAATCAATTGGTCATTCATTATAATGATAAGCTCTTAAATATTGGACCAACTTTTTAGTTACGAATAAACAATCAGAAAACTTGCAAAAACTAGACTTCTCTTTTGAATTGAAAGAATCAAAGCAGTAATCTAATTATTAGATTATAATTAAGCAAGATTCACAATTAATCTTATAAAAATAATTAATATATAACAAACTATTGGCCTGCTATATCACCTCTTAGTTGTTAATAATTCATTTTTTAAAATTGGCAAAGTTTAGACTTTCCACATATGACTTGCAAAACCTAAAAATATAATTTTATTTTTATGCAAGTTGTAGTGATGTCTTCATTTATACTTATAGCTAAAATACGAAGTTGAATCTCAGAACTCCAACAAATTACAAGTTTTCATATTATTTAGTAAGAAGTTTTAAGGCTACAATAGAAATATCAGACTTTTTTTATTAGAATTGAAGATTGATAAAGCACACAAATAAAGCAAAATTTTCAACTATGAACAGGAAAAAGCTTTGTATAAGGGCTTGGAAGAACAGCAGGTCAATGAACATGTCCGGCCAGAATTGGAACTTGTCCTGTCAAATATTTGCCTTGCATGTCATATTGACCAGTATTGTTGAGCTAGAAATGGATATATGACCAAGCTAAAACTTTTGGCCGGTCATCGTGAGGGCCATTATTTCAAGTCCTGGCATAGAACTACTCCTCATCCTTGAAATACTGAATCATTGTTTTGCACTTTCAAAATTACATCAAGTGATCAAGAACCAAAATCATTAATCAAATTTTGCAAAAAGCAGGTTATTATTAAAGCTAAACGAAGTTGAACAAAAGACAGTTATTTGACAAAGGTATTTGTAAAGGTCATGAAAATATATACCTAGTTAATTAAAACACTTAAGTAGTGATTTCAAATTGAGGTTTCATGACTTACTAGTAGAAAATTCCTGTTATGAAAGAAAAAAGCTTGTAGTTGACCTTTGGCTGTCTTTATGATAACGTAATTGTGGTTTTACATGTGGTATCACCTGTCTTGTTGATCTTTTGTTGTCAGTCATTAATAACTAATGAAATGAGTAAGAATCAATCAAAAGGTCACTACTATATCTTAACCTTTGAAGCCAAACCTGTTGAGTGTGTATTCTATTGTAGAATGATGTAAAAACTAGAGAAAATACTTGTAAGAGAGCCTTTGTTTCTTGTCTGAGGATTATGGTAATATATCTGTGAAATAGTAATACATAATACATAACTTGCATTATTTTGTACTAAATAGCAAGTGCGTATCTTAACGTTGAATGAAGTAAAAACTAGAGAAAATACTTGTAAGAGAGCCTTTGTTTCGTGTCTGAGGATTATGGTAATATATCTGTGAAATAGTATTACACAACTTGCATTATTTTGTACTAAGTAGCAAGTGCGTATCTTTATTGTAGAATGAAGTAAAAACTAGAGAAAATACTTGTAAGAGAGCCTTTGTTTCGTGTCTGAGGATTATGGTAATATATCTGTGAAATAGTATTACACAACTTGCACTATTTTGTACTAATTTAGCAAGTGCATATCTTATTGTAGAATGAAGTAAAAACTAGAGAAAATACTTGAAAGAGAGCCTTTGCTTTGTGTCTGAGGAATATGGTAATATATCTGTGAAATAGTACTACACAACTTGCACTGTTTTATACTAAATAGCGAGTGTGTAAACTATCTTATTGTAAAATGAAGTAAAAACTAGAGAAAATACTTGTAATAGTGTTTGTTTAGTGTCTGAGAAATATGGTAATATATCTGTGGAACAGTACTACATATTAGCACTATATAGTATTGTCTAGTTAAAAATAGCGAGTGCATATCGTAGAGTGATTCTCATAAACCCGTGAAATACCCTAGCGTATTATGCACTACTTCACTCTGATTCTCTTGTTTTCTATAATTGTGTTTTTTTGACTATTACACTATAATAAAATTAATAGAATTTGGTTCACAGGTTAACGAAAACCACTCTATTGTAAAATGAAGTAAAAACTTGTCTAGAAAAATACTTGTAAGAGCGTTTGTTTGGCATCTGAGGATTATGGTAATGTATATGAAATAGTACTACACAACAAGCATTATACAGTACTAAATAGTGAGTGTATCTATTGTAAAATGAAGTATAAACTTGTCTAGAGAAAATACTTGTAGAATAGTATTTGTTTGGCATCTGAGAATTATGGTAATACATATGAAATAGCACCACACAACAAGCATTATACAGTACTAAATAGTGAGTGTATCTATTGTAAAATGAAGTAAAAACTTGTCTAGAGAAAATAGTCAAAACTTGTCTAGAGAAAATACTTGTAGAATAGTATTTGTTTTGTGTCTGAGAATTATGGTAATGTATATATATATATCTGTGAAACAGTACTAGTAACGTAACTAGCTAGCACTGTTTAGTACTAAATAGCACCGGGTGATGAAACGATAGAAAACAATAAACATTGCGCTATTTTGTGCCACAGGTATTTAGTGCAAAATATATTTACTGCTGCTTCACACAGTGTAAGCATTCTAACCAACCATGTCACTGTCAGTTAATTTTATTAAGAATGGATTAATTTTATTTAAACAATATATTTTACTTGTGATTTCAAATGTAGTAATCCTAGATGAGAAAATATTTCATATTTTTACAGGTCTATGAGAATTATTTTTAAATAAAATTTGTTGTCTTTCACTTTAAATGTTATGAATATTTAATGAAGCTTTGATCCATGACCACTGGTCTTCCAGGACTTGTTGAATTATGTCAAAGGGAAGAATCTGAAAAGTGTTAAGATTACTACCAAAACAGGTAGAGTGACAATCAGGTTTGAGAAAAACCAGTTGCGACTAGCGTTAAAGCTAGACAATTTGGATAACATTTCTGAGCCCTGAGCGGCTAGTTAGCTTTGAAGTTCACGGTGGAATTTGGCCATTACTTCTACTTGGATGGCATGTTCAAAGCTAATTTACTGCTCAGGGCTCAGGAAGGTTATCAAAATTGTCTATCTCTAATGCTAGTCACAACTGGTTTTTCTCGAGCCTGATTGTCACTCTACCTGTTTTGGTAGTATGATGTGGAATACAAAAATAAAGAATTATCTATAGCTCATGAGATGTAGAATTGATGAACTTATCCTGTATTTTAGGAGTCTGGATTATTATTTTTTATCTTTATTATATGATCATGATAACTACCTGAAAAGACTATATGGCCGTTTACAATATTACACTAGGTCACCCCCCTCCCCCCCAAAAAAAACAACCCACATCATAAACCTAAAAATGTTATAAAATAATGAAAGATGATATTATGGCAAAATATGAACACTTCTTGAGACATCAAAGTATTTTTCTTCATCAATTTATATCTTGGTAACCTTAGTAATGGTAAAATGTGTTATGAGAATGCTTCATCTTGAAGTTTAATTTTTGATTCGAAGATCTTACATACATACATAGACCTAATGACGGCTAACAACAACAACAACAACAACAACAACAATCGTTTATTAAGTACCAATAATTAAATAAAAAAGAATTACAAGTATAATTAGAGACTTAGATACGAGGTACAAGCTGTCTACAATAACCACGAGGGCTAGCCTAGGTAGATAGCTTTTTACGAAAATATATAATGATTACATAGGTCTATATAATATTAAAAGTTATGGTTAATACGATTGATAGTGAAAAAGAAGTATATAGTAATAGAAAACAAGAAGAAGAAAGGAAAGGAAAAGGATGGACCAAATATCTAAGATATGACTTAATATGAATGGAGAAATATGAATAGGCTTAGAGTCTCAGCAAGAGTATGAGCGGAGTAATTCATAACATGTCGCTTTGTACGTTTCCACCCAATTCAAAACCTCTGGGAATAAGAACTTTTGTTCGAAAAATTTTCCATGTGATATCCAAATACAAAAATATTATTGACAGAGGTTTTGAATTGGGTGGAAACATACATAGCAACACGTTAGCCGATTAGCGCATTAGATCATATCCATAAATTATGTTTGTATAAAGCGCTATATATTAAGTATTAAATTTATTATAAAATTTATTAATTTATTAGGTCTTTTGTATAAGAATTAGTGTACTAAAACTTTCATTTTTCAATTCTTGCCAACAGCAAGAGGATGCAGCAAGTGGTGAGAGTGGAATCGATGAGGAAAGTACCAATGAGGACTGGTGTGCAGTATGTCGTAATGGAGGAGAACTGCTGTGTTGTGATACCTGTCCGCGTGTGTTTCATCTGCAGTGCCATGTACCTGCTGTTACTCAGACACCAAGGTGAGACTTGTAACAGTTGAAGATCATGGTCATGGTCATGGGAATGATGTGATTGTGAGGGTGAGGGTGATGGCTGTTGATGTGGTGATGATGGTGGCACTGATGATGATTGTGATGATGGGGAGGATGATGATGGTGGTACTGACGATGATTGGAATGATGATGACAATGGCACTGATGATGATTGTAATGATGTGGATGATGATGACAGTGCAATGACGATTGTTAGATTGTGATGATGAGGATAGCAGTATTGACGATGGTTGTGATGATGATTATTATTATTATTATTATGATGGTGATGTGATGATGAAGATGAGAAGGATGATGATTTTGATGATGTCCACTGATTGTGATGACAAATGGAAATGGGCTTTGGCATGACTACAATGTTGATGATGATGATGATATGATGATTGTTATAATACTGATACATATGTCGATGATTGTTATTATGATGTTGACATAGACATATACTTTATTTAGCATCAATCATAATTTTTTAAAAAGACAACAATTAAACATTCTCAGATGCAAGCATTCTCAGATGCAACAACTGATGTTGATGCGATGATGATAATTATAATGGTAGTGCGGTAGGAATAGTGGTCATCACATTATTTAGGATATTGATGGTACCATAGTGGTTGTTGGTGATGATAAATTCAGGCTTGTGGGTTTAATTTACTATGACGCAGAGATGTGGTATATGAATAAAAATTGATTTTCTTTTCCTTTCAGTGATAGCTGGAGCTGTGGTTTATGTCTCCAGTTGGACTCCAAAGCACTACAAGGTACTGAACTCTTGAAAAATTAATTGTCATTCACTTTTATTTAATTTACTGGTCCCCTAAATTAAATGAATCAAATTGGTTAAAGCTTTGGATTTTCTTTTCCAAATCAGTTAGAGGTCCTTAAAAATAGTTATTTTTTGTGAATAAGGGGAGGACCTGGAAAACTTTAATTTAACTCATTTGACTCATCTAATAATTGACATGCAGTCCCTCAAAAGTCCCTTTTTCAATTTTATGACAAATAATTTAATATATTATAGCGGAGCTCCCGCGCGGGCCAAAGGCCCGCGCGAGCGGAGCACCATACTTAAGAAAAAATGGTAACCCATCGACTTGATTTTTCATGGCTTGATTTGTCCATACATACATACATACGTCCGTGTACCACTTTGCACAGGGTTCCCGCGCGCTTTGCTTAGTCACAAATGCACAGAAAAATTGCAATAATGTAGTAAAAGATGGATCAAGAAGTATTTTTTTCTTATTTTTCCAATGCGAAAAATACGTTTAATCGAAGTCATGTCTGTCTTAAAGTGAACAAAAACAGTTTTTCGACTTTAGCGACTTGTTAAAGAAGATTTAGCGAGGGAAAGCGAGGGAAGATTCTTAATCTTACGATGAATTAAGTTTCGTGACTGATACTTCAGTGAGAGAAAAAGTGGCCTGTAGACCAGAAAAACCTGATTATACTGCAAGAGTGATATTTCAGTTTCGTAGAAAACACTTCATAGAAGGTAAATTCATTAATTTTAACTAATATTTCGTAAAAAATCGACAAGAAATGTGTAAACTAGCTGGAGAAACTCTCAGACAAGCCAAGGACGTTGGTTCGGCAAACATTGTCAGAGAAACTTGGATAGTTTGTCGTTTTTACTGCATTCTAGATTTTTAACATCTTTTTCTTCATTACTTGTGAACCAAAAAAGCGATATTTGAAGCTTTGATTATTTGTTTTTGATCCCATTTCAAGAAAAAAGGCTAAGACTTAGTAAAAAGACTTGGTTCTTTGAAAAAATATATTTGACGGCCAGCGAACCTTACGCGAAGTCAAAACAAGATTCCAGTTTCATAATCATATGAATATTTTGACATTTTTATAGATAATTTATTCTAATGTTGAATGAAATATGAAAAAGGAATACATATCACACCAAATATTTGCTATTTATCGGGCTTTTCCAGCTATCACTATTACACAATCGCAAAAATGATGAGCTTGTTTTTTTTTATGGATAAGATTATGTTTTTGTAAGATTTTTCGCTCGATAATAAAGTTAAGAATAAATCTAAAAAAAATACTTTTCAAAGACCAACTTACTAACAAAGAAAATTATTATCTTGCATTAATGAATATGTCTCTTTTTACGTGTGAAGTTCAAGTGAATGTAAGCTTAAGCTTATCAGTAATATTTTTCGACAATTTTCAGTGTAGTTTACTTTCCACCTAAAAAACTTACAACTTTGATTACTAAGATTTGCTGAATAAAATCCTTCGTTCTATACATGTATTCATATGTTCTACAATCTATAATTATTATTCTTCGAATTGAAAAGTTCTCTAATGCTTTTGAAGGCTTAAAATAATGGTTTTTCTTTTAGTTTTTCCTCCTGAATTCTGGTAAAATCAAACAATGTGGTAACGCTATAACCAGCGTTATGCCGCGTCACACAATTGTCACGCTTTTAGCACTAAATATACTATTTATGGGAGCTCCGCTTTTAGGCAGTGCCTAAATCTATATATTAATTCAACTTTTCTATTACTTATCATCTCAATTACATGAAGGATTGAAATAGTTTTTTCGTTAATTTTGTTTCATAAAAAGCTGAATCAGCAAACTCTTTAGTACAAGGTCCAAACAAACGACGGACATCTTTATCAGGATTAATGGACTGGGAGAGAAAGGTATTGAATAATTGTAATAATATATTAGAGACTGTGCTTTACATGTGTTTAGATACGTATCCTTAAAAAAATGCAAAATGTCTGGAGGGTGGGGATGCTCGTCATACCTTTTAGAGTTCCATTTCTGCAATTTGGTACCTTTTAGGGTACTTCTAGTTAGCACTCATCGACTAATGAGCATTTGATACCTTTAGGGGCTAAAAATCATTAGTTGCCACACCCATCTGGACAGGACTTGGGTACATTTTAGGGGTCATTTTCAAAATCTCCAACATGTATCCTGTTTTGTTTTTTTTCACATGAGTAACACCCCCACCCACCACTCCTCCCCCAAACATGGATAAAAGCAAAAACATGAAAACAAAAAAACAAAACAAAAAAAAAACAGGGAAATATACTTTGTTGATATTCTGAGTTATTTTCAATATAAAAAAGATTTTAATCAGCACACATCTTTGTCTTTAGATATGTGAGAAGATGTTACTAGAGCTGTTTTGTCATGCTGATAGTATACCTTTTCAACAGAAAGTCAGTAAATCTGTAAGTACTTGACAGTCTTCTACTCTGTAGACCCTCTAGCATGGACCACTTAAACGTTAACCAATCATGACGTAGTGTGTAAACTGCAGCCAATCAGGAGAGCCAATCACAATGTAGAGTGAAAAACTATAGCCAATCAGGAGAGAGCAGAATCAGTATCATATTGATCTCAGCCAATCACAATGTAGAATGAAAACTGTATCCAATCAGGAGAGAGTATATTGAGTACAAGTTGTATACATAATTTTTAGCCTCTGGCTAGGGAGACTCGGCGATGGCTCCTCATATCATTATTTACAATAGAGATTGATTGATTGATCAAATTATCCATTGATTATCTTAATCTCACCATACATTTTGTATATGTGTAGGTTCCCAACTACTATAAGGTCATAGCCAATCCCATGGACCTATCCACCATGAGAGCCAAACTCCAGCCCCAACACTTCCAGCATTACTCCAATGTTACTGAGTTTCTCAGGGACTGCAAGCTAATCTTCCAAAACTGCCAGACATTCAATGATGTGAGTATTACTCTATTCCCCTCAATACTTACTGCGATTCTCAATATTCTGCGAACTCTGATATTTCAATGGCTTGTTGTGAAATTGGTTTTTCGCTGCCGTCAATCAAAACTAATCAGTCGGTACCTTTTATATTTTTGACTGGCGGCAGCGAAAAACCAAATTCCAACGGGAAACTAGCAGCTACTGAGTTCGCAGAATATTGAGAATCGCAGTAAAGTTCAAGATGACAGGGCTTTTAGCTTCTGTCAATAAAACAATTCCAATCCATGGTCTTTCACACTTAGAGGTCACCAACAAATCAGAATCTTCAGTCCTTACACTCATAAAGGAAATGCCCACATGCCTTTCCAATCACCTTGTGTACTTTTGACAGTAAAATTTATGTCTTTAAATTCCCTCCTTTATCATTCAAGTGATAAGCATAGTAATATTCATTCTATTTTGAGCTCCTATTACTTAAAAATGCATTAATTTCCATTCTATTTAAATAGGAAAATTCTGAAGTTGGTCGCATGGGAAATAACCTTGATTTGTACTTCATGACGATGGTCCAGAAGTATCTACCAGATGACATTGAAATACCTGATCTAGAACCAGTAATAAAGAAGAGAAGGGAAGATCCAAAAGCATTCATACATGGCTTATGAATCACCTAATCATTGACATCTTTTTTAAATCTAATTATTATTATCATACTAAAAAGTACATTCCCATAGAGCTGGTCTTGTCAAATTGTACCATAGTGTACATATTCAGAATGGTTATGGAAGTAGGGGTTTTACAGAGTACTTTTTTGTTCAGTGGTACATGTCACATTTGCAGCCTGTTTTTACCAACAGTGGTTCTCTGATTCTCTCACTACCTTTTCTCAGTTACCCCACCTTGGTTTTTCTGTTGTCTTGAAAGTCTGTTTGGGATGGAAGGGGCAACTGGGCTCCCATGCAAACTGTCAATTATAAATTTGTCCCCTCATTACAAGCACTAGGTGTAAGTGACCCCCCCCCCCCCCCCCCTCCACAAAAGGAAAACAATATTCCCTTAAAAATGAGCATATTTGAAAAGTGGCCGCCCAGGAATTCTGCCAGCCTCGTCCTCCCAGGTAAAACATGACCAGCCACTTATGCTGGTCCTCTTGACTGATCAAGTTGTTGATCAATCAGTCCAATGTGGTCAATCATGTCCAGACATGTTAAGCAGTTGATAGTTCTAGTCTTAATATCTAGAAATTATTTAAATAACTCATCTTCCATCTTTCCCCATGCAGAACCACCATTATGATAATATTTTAAAATTGTTTCATAGCGATATGAATGAATGTGCAGTCCTGAGGGAAGTTCTATTTGGTTTATTTCCTTAAGCCATTCAAGAGACCCCTTGCAAGTGACGTTACAGCAGCTCAATATACCTCATCGGCTTGGGGTAATGTTGTCCCATTTCAGACCACATGTCATTCTCTTGAGAATAAGATTCTTTGTTTGAGTTGTATCCATATTCATGTGTCTTCTCATGTGCAACCATTAAACAATGAAATGATACTCTGGAGAATGACACATGGTCTGAAATGGGAAAACATTACACCCAAGCCAATGAGGTCTATTGACCATTCTCAAAATAATTATCTTGGATGCAAAGCAAACAAAAAAGAACCCACTTTTTCTTGAAGGAATTTGTGACATTTCTTTTGTGTTAGCCTCTCATTCAAAATAATTTTGAGAAGAGTCCATTTGGAGGACAAAACAAAATAATTTCGATCTCCTGAGAATTGGAAACCTATTGTTTTGTCTTCCAAATTTAGCTGCATTCTGAACTGCTGCAAGAGGTCTAAAGGCACTTTGCTGGAAAAAGGCTTGTGAATCATTGACTGGCAAACATACTTAGATATTCCCTTATTTATAGACCTTTTGCTGGTCAGGATTACTTATGTGATACTTTTTAGCCTACCCTCGGGGACTATGAGCAACATTCATTCATTCATTATAGCCAATGTGCATGAGCTCAAAATTCCAGCAGAAAAAGCACTCTGTGGAAGTGAGTCCTTGCGCTTTTTTGACTTCTCTAAAATACATCAGTATTTTTTTTCCCAATAGTTCCTTTGATTTCCCTGTTCTATTTCTACAGCTAGGACTCACTTTCCCAGAATGCTTTGTGAACTTTGATGCACATTGCCTGTTGAAGTGCAACTTGAACATTAACCTATTCAGACTGCAAGTTTTATTGTTATGTGACATTGCTTGAAAAACCTGGTGTTATTTGAAGCATTCAACCCCAATGTGGTTAGCTCTAGGGTTTCAAACCCAACAGATCTTATGTGACTCACTTTATATATTGTGGGTTTCCAAAAACATATCCATACTCCACTTTGGAGGATATTTGAAAAAGGGGTCCCCCCAAGCCCTCTAGAATTTTCAATTTTCTTCCACACAAACCTAGTAATTTTGTTGTTCATCTGACCCCAGTCAATTTCTGATCTCCCCCATGGAGAGGTATGGATTTTTTTGGAACCACACTTTGTTTGAAGTCACTTTTTCCAGAAAATTCAAGAGATTATAAACTCTAAGATCTTAAATACCAGACATGTAAATATTACGATTGTGAAATAATATTTGTTGAAGAATTCACAAGAAAACTTCTTGAAACTCACTGTAGCTTTTACTGTAGCATTGTTCCAGTTTTGTTGTGTGGGTTGCCTGTGTTAAGGTCTGGTAAAACACTTTAAAATTTCCCCATTCTCAAAACTTTTCGTGCAGATGTTGCTCTATTCTTTTGGTGAATATTTTGAGCATAAAAAGATCGAGTCTGCAAGTTAGGCTAGTGCAGATGTTTGAGAATATTTGATTTACTATTGTGTTATTGAAAAATCCAGTATCAGTTTAATCAGAGTTTATTCCACACGCATGGGAGAATGGAACGCTTGGTGTTACAGACAAAATATCAGTAAAACTTGACCTGCATTTTGGCCATTGGCAGGCCCCTATTTCAAGCCCTGTATTACATTTAAGAAATAAAACATTTTCTCCGTGCCTTCATAGCCTGGTGAAAACCGAGGCTACGCGTTTGGGAGAATTCGAGAGCAGATCAGTAAAAACCCGAGACGAAGTCGAAATAGAATTGGACGTCTTGCCCTTGCTTGTTAAGTCATTTCCGTGCTTTCATAGCATGATGAAAACACAGCTCTCGACCAATGAGAGCATGCATACTATCTTAAGTATTTTTTAAACTCTGCTACAACACCAGTGACCCTTGATTTCCCCAAAATTAATGAAAACAACATCAAACTAGGTGTATTTGTTTTATTCATTTATACAAAGACCAAATTTTAGCAATGCTTAAGCCATCAGTACACAAGCACCACCGACTGCCTTGATTTTATCTTCTGCTCGCCGACTAAAAAACTTGGCCTTGACAATGACTGGTTGTTTTGGGAGAAGACCTTTGCCGAGGACCTTGAAGTATCCCTGGTAAACAGAGACAAGGATTAGATTGAATGAGTTATTGTATCAATACAGAATCATGGAAGATGCTCTAAACAGGAACCCATAACACTATTCTTTAGGAATCTTTTACTGCGATTCTTAATATTCTGCAAACTCAGACATTTCAACAGCTTGTTGTTGGTTTCTCGCTGCCGTCAATCAAAACTAATCAGTCTGTACTTTTTGTATTTTTGACTGGTGGCAGTGAAAAACCAAATTCCAACAGGAAACTCGCAAGTACAGAGTTCGCAGAATATTGAGAATTGCAGTAAAGAAATAAAAACACTAACATCGCTGTGTTCAGTTATAAAGGAGGGATTGGCAGAAAACAAGAAGTGTTACGAGGAAAAATTCACAGCATGGGCCAATCTTCAAGTGCTTTATAACTGCACAAATGTTTCAATCTGTGGTGAAATATTTTTTTCAACACGAGAAGATAAACTTCATATCTTGAAGCCAACTTGTAATTTTGTTTTTATCATATAGACACATCCACAAATAAAAATTCAATTTGGATCCATTTTGAGTGATTCTGGCTTGTTGAAAACATAGCATGTGATGTCATGGATACCTTCACGTGAGGATATGGAAAATATGTCACTGTGGTCTTGGATGTAGTTGGTATGAAAAACATGAGTGGCATATTTCCCAATAAAACACTAGTGTCTATATAATAGATTAACTTACTGAGAATACAAACTGTACAGTTAGAGTACTTTACAGAATACTTACAGCTTTGACGACGTCAATGACAGGTACTGGGCCATCCTTTTTGTCCTTGTAGTTTTGTCTGGTCTGTTCACTGACCAAAGACCAAACACGATCAAGGTTGATAGCTGGCTTGTGGTAAGGATTGTTCTTCAAGTGGAAATGACGCATACCAACTTTACCAAAATAACCAGGATGGCTATGAAATAATAAGTCACAGCATTATTCATGAATGTGTGAAATTTCTCTTTATAGAGGACAGCACACAACAGTTTCAAAGCTATGATAAACTAGGGACCATCTATAATCTAGCCTATCGTGCAGTCACTAAGTGCAAAAAGAAAAAGTATAAATTTGAAAATGCCAGCTTTAAGCATATTAGTGTGGATGGCAATTATGGAACCTTTTAGAAATGCAAGCAATCTATGCATGTCTGACAGTGTAATTAGCATTTCTGGACCCCTCCACGATAGATGGCTTTCATGGAAAACATGTTGCAGGACATGAGCAATGCAATATTTTTGTACAATTAAAAAAAAAATTCCCAAGGGAATTTTGCCCTTCAACATGCTGGTGCATGAAAACAATCTATATGATAAAGAGGTTGATCATAGCAGCCATGATAGAGGGCAAAGCAATAATCCTTTGGGAAATAAATTCTCGTTGTGCAAAGATATTGTTCCTGCCCTTAAACATTGCTGCTGAGAGAAACCTCTATAACCCCTTGCTAAACGAGAAAAACTGCAACAGAAATAGGTTCTAAATTTTACAATACATTCAATACGATGTTGTTAACTGTACCTCGTAGCATGTTTATGATTTACAGATAATTACAATTTAACTGTAGAAAATTTCAAGATAAAAAGGTACTAGCCACCTGAATAGACACACTGGTCGAAAATATATATATTAGGCTTTACTGTCTAGGCAGAGTAAAAAATTAGAATGAAACAACTACAACTCTACACTTACTATTTATCGAAGTTTATTCGATGGTGATGTTGTCCACCAGCGTTTCCACGACCTCCGGGATGTTTGCGGTGCTTTCCTGTTAACAATTGAATATGACTATTACTCAACTGTTCGTACAAATATATAGCCAAAATATATAGCTAAATATACTCACCAACACGGCCGTGGCCATGACTCACATGGCCTCTAAGCTTTCTGGTCTTCTTTAAACGGGCAGTCTGGGAAAAAGGTTGAATTGTCATTAATTCTAATACTATTTAGTGACAAAATCAGGATTAAATCATAGAGGGGTTATCAGGCTTTCAATACGTATTGCTTTATTTAGGATACTTTTAAAGATAACTAAGATGGAGATGGATTTTAAGTTAGGATTCTATAAAACTTCTTTACCCACCATTTTGGAAAGGGAAGAGAGGAAGAGAGAAACAACTGCGCAGACTCGGCCCTAGTCAGTACCAGTCTTCCTCAAATTTACCAATCGATAACTCTTCGCCGCTTGCGAAGCTTTACGAGGCTTTACGAACAGGCAACGAATTTCGAAATAGAGTACCCGAAGAGCAGCCGAAGTTTGATATTTGGATTCGATCATCATGGCAAGTAGTAGTGTAAAGAAATTATTAGTACCTTTAGAAGATCGAAAAATTCAAGCTTACAAATTATGCAAGGAATATCTTGGCGGCAGCTGGAAGAAGGTTTCTTTTGAGGAATTTCATATTAAAACTCTCTCGTAAGTGTTGAATATTAATCAGTGTTGAACGGATACGTGTGCAGATCCCCCGAATAGCTGGGAAAAATGAATGAATTTGAGGGTATTTTCAATCAAAATTAAGGAAATTTGTATTTCTTAGCTAAATATGTGTATTTGTGTATAAAATAGCGTTCAGTTTATTTGAGATTTATGTTTATTGAAGACTTAGGACTTAGATGTTACATCTCTCCAGGCTTAGTAACCCTGATGATCTAATGTCGTGATCAAAAATTATATCACGAAAACGTTTAGTACACCTTATGTAACTCGTAGAATAAAATCTAATTGTCTGATACTGAAATAATTGGTGTGTATAATTTGATATAAGATATATGTACACCGGTTAAAAACTACAGAATTTGCTAGGTATACTTGAGTTACACAAAGTAATTTTCCAGGCCCTCAGGGGCATAACTATGGACATTTTTGGCAAGGCGCACGGGTGGTCAAAAATATGTATAAATCACAAATTCTTATTCTTATAATTATTATTAGTTAAAAAGTGTGTATAAATTGGCGTAAAGGAAGGTACACCCTGACCTGGCCCTTCTAGATCGCATTAGAGTTTTGTAGTTGATTTTTGTGGAGGGAGGAAAAGCAAAGAACCCAGACAAAAACCCTAAAAGCACAGGAGAGATCTAGAACCAACATACTCGTCTAGCTCACGTGACATCAAGCCTGGTGGGACTCAAATCTAGGTCGCATTGGTGAGAGGCTAGTGCCCTCACCATCGTACCACACCACCAGTGCTTCCCCAGGTTATGAGCCTCCCCCCACCCAACGCGACCCTAAATATAAGCCCATTTATCTACTAACAAAACTGTAACATATTTTCTTCCTTTTACTAGTGGTGGATTGTCCAATGAACTCTTTATATGCTCACTACCAGATAACTACCCCATCAACAAAACAGAACGCAGGAAGGTGTTACTGAGAATCTATGGACAACTGTATGGGGAATTAGTAAATGATGTTCATGCTCTTGTTTCTGATGTCATGATTTTTGCTCTACTTGCTGAACGGAAAGTTGGACCAAAACTATTTGCGATTTTTCCAGAAGGTCGTCTTGAGGAGTTGATACCGGTGGGTATTGTTAAAATGAATGTGGATGAAATGAATCTTTCATTTCACTCATTTTTTCACATTATCCGTTCTCTCATCCATCTTAGATTTTCAGTGCCAATTTGTGAAGACAAGAGTAGTATAAATGTAGTATGCTCAGCTCTCTTATATCTTTGCAGTCTTGGGTTCAATAGCCCACTTTTGATATTCTGGTTGAGTGATCACGCACAAAGCAATTCAAGACAAGGCTCCGGGAAACAAAAGAATATATTAGGATTACTCTATTGTTTTCCAGGAGCCTTGCCTTGAATTGCTTTGTTGAATTCCTATGATTTTTATTATTTTTTTGCATTTACTCTTTCTTAATTTTAGGCAAGAAATCTCTCCAGTGAGGAACTAAGAAGTCCTGCCAATTCAGTCAAAATTGCAAGAAAACTCAGAGAATACCATGAGCTGAGTCTTCCTTTATCTAAAGAACCAAAATGGATGTGGGAATTTATCTCAAGGTAAAGGGGTGTGGGTAAATGTTAGAATTGTGAAGGGGTACGTTTTTAACTGTTACTTTGCAGGGCAAAATAGTAGACTCTCAGGTTAAAAATTAAAATGAAATTTCTTGTTTTGCTAATAAAGCATATATATTGCATGGTTTCTGCGCACATGCCCTACAGCATAGTGTGAAACCCCTGCTATATAGGTGTGCATGCATATTGATAGATTATCATTTAAATAACCGACCAGAAATCTAATAAATAGAATGCAATTATACTGAATTTATTTTCCACTAAGTATTTACAAAACTGAAAATGATGTCAGCGACATCGAAACGTCGTGAAATAAGCATTCTGTCGTATATTATCAAAATATTTACAAAATGCAGTGCAATATCTATTGTTTTCAGAAATATATAGTTTTTGTACTGACATTTCTTTTATTTGTAATATAATTCAATGAAACAAGTGACAACATTTTTTGGCAAATTGGTTGGCACATACTGTAATATAAACATTGCAATGACTATGTCAGTCTATATTTAGTAAACTTTGCAACTGTCCAGGGAGATATTGAGAATTTGTTGTGTGAGAAAGGCCCACTTTGGGGTAGGTTGGATAATCATAAATCTACCTCCTCAAAGTTCATACTAGTATAATAATTGTTAATGACCTGTTTACGGCTATTTTCATAAACATGCGAACTCGGTATCTGCATGCTGCATGCTGAAATTTGGTTTTTCGCTTCCATCAATTAAAAATAATCAGCCAGTACCTTTCATGTTTTTTACTGGCGGCAGTGAAAAACCACATTTCAACGGGCAACATGAACTACAGAGTTTGCATGTTTATAAATGAAAATTGCAGTAATTTACGTTTCTTACTTTGTACAGACTTCTAGAAGATATTGATAAAATGATTAAAAGTGACATTAAAGACCCAATAGTACAAGAGATTTGCAAAAAGTATGATCTTCACAGAGAGTTCTATAATGTGAGGTAATTATGATTATTAAAGTTGGAGGATTTCGTCGTACGTGTATACAGTGTAGGTTTTATCACATTTATTTTTTCTGTCATTGAGATTTCTAACAAATGAAATTTATCATAGCTTTTCGAATTCTGTGCTCTATTCAGTTATATAGCATGCAAGAAGTGATGTAAAGAACAACAACAACATTATTCGTGCCATCCATTACAATTAAGTTACAATTAATTATAATATTTATGAGATATGAGAAAAACTAGCCTGAGAGTGACATCCTTTTGACCTCGACCACCCCCGGTTTTGCAGGGGGGGAGGAGCGAAAGGACCTCTGGTTTCTAAGGCTAAAGAATTTCCAGCATGCAAAATTTCCAGTATACAAACTATGTTCCATTCACTAATCGAGGTGCTCTTTTCATTTTTGATGTTAATTTTGACACAGCTGCTTGATTTAAGGGGGTAGGGTCACGTGACCTGTTGTTGCAAAAAGCCTATTGTAATTACGTAAAATGATTATTGCTAGCGAATATGTTTGATTGATTAGGGGGTCCTATTTCATTTAGAAACTACATTACATCCAAGTCCTCCCAGACTGCAATTGTTTTCTGTCATAATGATCTTCAAGAAGGTATGAAATTGTTTTGAAATAATTATTTAGTATATGGCCAGCATAGGACATATTTTCTTTCTTTTTCAATTAGGTATTTTACATTATTTTCACTTTTATTTTTCCTTCCTTCCTTCCTTCCTTCCTTCCTTCCTTCTTCATTTTCCTTCATCCCTTCAGATACACCTTCCATTTCTTCTCTCTTCCTTTTTTATAATTATAGTTATATATAATTCATTCTATCATTTATTCTTTAATCCCACAGGAAATATCCTGGCTGTTCCAGAAACTACTGTGAATAACTGTAGGGAAGACTACAACTTTCAGTTTATTGATTTTGAATACAGTGCATACAATTACAGAGCATATGATATTGCTAACCACTTCTGTGAATGGATCTTTGACTACACAGTCAAAGAACCACCGCACTTTGGGACCAAAGTGAATGACTTTCCAACTAAAGATGAACAGGTAGTTACAAAAAAGTTATACATTTTTCAACTCCTAAAAAATCAGCTCTACTGTGAATGAGTCCCTTATTAGGCTTTTCTGAGTTTAACAAACACAATGCATTGTGGTCTCCCTTGGGTACAAACAACACCATATAAGACAAGGTAAACAAAAAATATTTGTACCCAAGCTAGACCAGCATGCACCATGTTCATTATCTCACAACACCTTGTAAGGCATGTTGAGCAAACGATCCTTGTACCCAGGCTAGACCAGCATGCACTATGTTCACTATTTCACAACACATTGTAAGGCATGGTGAACAAAAGATGTTTGTACCCAAGCTAGACCAGCATGCACCATGTTCACTATCTCACAACACATTGTAAGGCATGATGAGCAAAAGATGTTTGTACCCAAGCTAGACCAGCATGCACCATGTTCACTATCTCACAACACCTTAATCATAATAATAATAATCCTCTTTATTAAAACATTACATAAAAGCAAAACGTTCCAGTTTACAATAAATAGTCACAATTTGTATATCATAATACAAAGCTAATTATTGACAAATTTAATAACAACCCATTCTCCTCCCTCCCCCTCCCACCCCCCCCCCCCCCCCATACCTTGTAAGGCATGGTGAGCAAAAGATCTTCGTACCCAAGCTAGACCAGCTGCATGCACAATGTTTGATATATCAGAAGAGCTCTTTAGTCATGTTTGGTGTTAGTTTTGATTGATTTTTCAAAGAGAGGATTATAGTAGCAAATCCAATATTCCTAGGGGAGGGGGCCAGAGGGTGGAGACAAAATATTAACAAATCCAACTGGTTCAATGGAAGAAATCTTTATCTACTGTAGTACCTGATATATGTGTTCTGCGTTTCAGATAACATTTATTAGAGCATACCTTGGGAAAGATGCAAACTGCTGCAATGAAAAAATTACTTCAGAAGAACAAGAAATCCTAGATGAAGTCAAAAGGTGATCATCTCTCCTCTCCTCTTTCTTTTTCCCTGTCTTCTCTTTTCTTCCCTTCTTTTTTCTCCTCTTGGCAACAGGCCTTTTCTTCCCTTGCCTTGCCTTATCTCTCATCTCTTCTCTTCTCTTCCCTTCCCTTCCCTTCTCCTCTCTTATCATGTTTTCAGACAATAAGCATTCTAATCATATTTTGTTCTCATTTAGATTCACTATGGTTTCTCATTTCTTATGGGCTGTATGGGCAGTTGTACAATCCAAACTTTCCACTATAGATTTTGGGTTTTCGGTAGGTACCAAAGTAATCATTTGTGGGCATTGTTTGTGCACAGCCTCTCTAACACGTGTCTAGTGCATGAGTGCTCATCCTGATGATGTCATTCCAATGTTTTGATAAGTGAAAACAAGTTTTCCACTTTTTTATCAACTCTTTTAGCTCGGTGAAGTCGGTGATCTTTTCCTCACTGAATACTACAATTTGCTCAGCCTTTAGCAAAATAAATAAAAACGAATTCAGTACACCCAAATTTTTCCTTTTTTTGAACAAGTATATGTTGGGGTATGTTTATGGCAAGTTTAAAAAGATTCTTATTGCAACCTCATTTTTCTTGGAACGTCCTTACGGAATACCAGCTTCCTGTTACAGTGCTCGAAATAGGGGCCTGCCAATGGCCAAAATACAGGTTTTACTACTGTCAAGCTAAACACGTTTTGAACTGCCAAATGGAAAATAAAATTGCAGGGTAATTTTGCTCCAAAATGATTTATCCTGCCGAAAATAAGAAACTGTCTGGCCATTCATCTTTTCTCTTTCGAGCCTTGTATTAGGGTTATTTATAGCGTTTACAGACTAACTCCAAGCAAGCCTATTTTATATTTCAATGTTCGAGAGATTAGAATTGTCCCTTCACAGTTCCCTATGCCCGGGGGGGGGGGGGGGGGGTACTACCACCCCAACTTGGGTGGGGGTGTACCGCCAGTTCCTCAAAACCCTGACCCTATCCCAGACCTAGAATTTTGATTTCATATACCCTACCCCAGACTAAACCTACATTTTGTTGACATGCAAAAAACGGTTATTCAATAGCTTTCAATAACTATTTGGCAATTGTTTAATTGAATTTAAACCGTTTTTTTTTTTTTGTGCCGGCAGAAAACGTAGCCTACCAGGTTAAAACAACTATAACATAACCCTATCCCAGAAAAAATGTCAAAAAGATACCCTATCCCAGACAAAAACCTTACCCTTCCCCAGACAAATTGTAAAAAAATGATACCCTACCCCAGACCTAAAAGCCAAAAAACCATACCCTATCGGGCGGCACATACCCGTATAGCAAATATAGGGGAGTGCCCCCCCCCGGGTCCCTATGCCATCTTGAATCTTTGCATCAAAGTGAGACTAACGGTGAGCTTGCAATGATAGAGACCTGTGAATAATTCTCCAATGTGTTGTTAAAAGGTTTCTATCGGCATTGCAAGCCAGGACACCGTTTGTCTTGCTCCTATGCAAAAGGCACAGCTACCTTACAAGATGGCGCAGGGAACTGTGAAGGGTACTATTCTTTATTTGTATTGACCTCAAGATTAAAAATCAGTGCAAGGGGTCTCTAGATTTTCATATTTTTTATAATCCATTTTCTTTTAGGAATATGCCAAAGCACGATTTGAAATCTATGATCAACAAAAGAAGATTCATGGATTAAGTTAGCTAAACTTGACTGATATTTTTATATTGGTGGAATAATCAAAAGTGCATGTAATAAGCCCAAGAAAAAGCAGTAATCCTAAGTAATACGAAATTGTGCATGCATGCTTATAGTTGCTTGTAATTCTTTTAATGCTCCCTGGTCAAAAGCATTTCACATGGATATTTATTCATTAAAGAATATCTTCCACATTATCATCATCATCACTATCACCATCACCATGATCATCACCATGATCATCACCATCATCATTACCATCATCACCATCTAATCACCATCATCATTACCATCATCACCATCATCATGCCATCATCACCATCATCATCACCATCATCACCATCATCACCATCATCATTACCATCATCTAATCACCATCATCATTACCATCATCACCATCATCACCATCATCATTACCATCATCACCATCATCATCACCATCATCATCACCATCATTACCATCATCATTACCATCATCACCATCATCTAATCACCATCATCATTGCCATCATCTAATCACCATCACCATCATCTAATCACTAATCACGCCATCATTATTATTGCTTCTTTATTATCTATTTGTCAATAGCACTATTAAGCTATTCACTTACTACTCTTTTCACGGACTTATTATGTGCACTCTTACTGTTCTTCGTGGGTGTTTTTTGTCCTATCATGATGCTTGGATGGGAAGCCATGTGAAAGTTGCAACATCCACGGCTCCATTAACCGCCATTCTGATCGGATAAAAAGCTTGTGCTTTGTGATTAATTAGAAGTATGATAACGATGTTATCTTCCAGGTTAAATTAATATGTACAAATGTTTTGATAATCTATTTATAAATAATCTTCTTCAAGGAAAAATAATAATAGTAATGATACTGATAATTACTACATATAATCTCCCCAAAAATCAACCAATTCGATCTGGCGCCACTTATTTTCAATTGATGGATTTCGACCATTCCCGAGACCCAATAAGAGACTTATAAGAAATATTTTGTTAGGTCGTAAATCCATGTTCAAGTAACAATAGAACGACAATAGAAGACAATGCAATACATACAATATAGAACAATACAATGCAATACGATACGATACGATACGATACGATACGATACGATACGATACGATACGATACGATACGATACGATACGATACGATACGATACGATACGATACGATACGATACGATACGATACGATACGATACGATACGATACGATACATGTATTCTATTCCACTTGCACATGGATTTATAACCGTTAAATACATCAAAATGATAAAACGTGAAAAAGAAGAATACGAGCCTCTGAATCGGGAGACTGAGCAATTTAATTTTTATTACAAAATTTTAATATCACACTTAGGCAATATACTTATTCTAATCTAGTGGGCAAAGTCATAAATATAAGTTTTGTGTAATTTTTTCAATGCTTTTATTGCCTGCATTAATAATTTATATCTTCACTATAATTACCATTTATCTTTGGGAGGATGTGATGTTTTCCTATTCCAAACCTCTTGTGAACAAGTTTCGTTGTTTGTATCTTGTTTAGCTTTATTCTTTGCTTCAGTTGTTTCCATATTCATGTGTTCTCCCATGTGCAACTGTTAAGCAAAGAAATGATACTCAAGGGAATGACACCTGGTCTGAAATGGGAAAACATTACGCCCAGAGTAAAAGGGCCATTTTGCAATTATATTTTCCCGTGAGAGTCTTTTCAATATTGTTTACGTTTGTTTCTTCCACGAAGTTTTAATAGTTTGCCGAGTTTTCGTACTTCTAGTGTACATGTATCATTATTAAAAATTCGTGGAAGAAACAAACGTAAACAGTATGGTTATTCCCACCTACAATAACATGTTAGACATAGTCTTTTCAATGTATGGGAAGTACTGAAGATGTAAAAGACAAAAGAAGCTGCAACCATTTGCAGAGACGAAGTAATCAATTATAAGATTATCGATAGCCAACAATCTGATGAATATAAATACTATATTTATATAAACTGAAATGAAATAAATTTACAAAGCATTTTATGATGTGTACTATTCCAAAGTTGGTTGGGAATCTGTATTAAAAATAACGTCAAATGTTAATTTTATCTGTAAGTTCCGGATTCAAATGGATGAAGCATAAGTTGTATGCAAGACTTTTTCAGAATCTATCCTCTACAAGAGTTGATCCAGGAATTTTTGAGAGGGGTCCCAACCTCGAGCCGAGGGGGACTCCAAACTTATACTTTATACATACTTCATACTGCCTCTTTGAGGAGGGGGGAGCTGGCATTGGATAAGAAATATTGCAACTGTCTCCCGATTATCGATTAATTTCACAAGTTTCCTGTATATGGAGTTTGTGCTCGTTATAACTTGTATGCAAGACTTTTTCAGAATCTATCCTCTTCAAGAGCTGATACAGGAATTTTTGAGAAGGGGTCCAAACCTCGAGCCGAGGGGGGCTCCAAACTTATACTTCATACAAAATTTACTTCAAACCTGTGGCTAGGATGAAAACATCAGTTGAACCTCAGGTATGACAGGTGATTCCGAATTCCCTCACCCCCTCCGAGCTTCCCCCCCCCCCCCCCCCCCTTCCCCGATCCTTCCCCGATCCACTCTTCGTTACACTGCGCCCTCGCACTATAGGGTCTGCGGAATTACTCCTAAATAGTACCCAATCCCTAATGCGCAGAAAACAAACATGGCGGACAGGGGAGAATAAACGAAAACTCACTATAACTATAACAGTCAAAGATTTCTGTGTCCTATACCCTGGCTTTCATCATGGCAAGTAGTAGTGTAAAGAGTTCAGTATCTCTAGAAGATCGAAAAATTCAAGCTTACGAGTTATGCAAGGAATATCTTGGCGGCAGCTGGAAGGAAGTTCCACTTGAAGAATTTCATATTAAAACTCTTGTGTACGTATTTATAGTGGCAATAGTGTTGAATAATCATGTAATTATGTAAGCTTACATAGACGTGTGCAAGCCTCCAGAATAACTGTGATAAAATGAATGAATTTGAGGAAATTTTGATATATATATTTTCATATATTTTTGACTGGTGGCAGTGAAAAACCAAATTCCAACAGGTCACCTTGGAAATACCGAGTTCAGAGTATATTTAGAATCGCAGTAAATATTTTCATGCATGTACCTCTAAAGGCCCTGTTACAGAGAGACAAGTTGCCAAAGAGAAGATAACTAGCGGTAAGCTAGTGTGAGCTGCGTCGGTGTTTCTAATGAAACAGTATGGATAAAAAGTTAAATTTTACACCGTAAAAAATAAGAGAGATCATTTACTGACGTTTCGGACGCTAGTCCTTCGTCGGAGTAAAAGAGAGAATAAGAGTGGAAGGTAGTGTATATATGATAAAGATAGAAAATAGATAACCAATGAGAGCAAGGTAGGCAAGGTTACGAGAAAAAACAATAAGAAATAATAAAAAGACAAAAGAATAGATTAATTAAAAGCGAAGCGTTCATTCATCCCATTGGGATTATGAGTACCCAATAGGTGAATGAGCCGCATCTCTTTGGTTTTGCGACAATCATTGTTGCCGCTAACCAAAGACAAACCGAAAACAAATAATTGTGCAGTATATATAACTTGTTTGTTGCGCATTTGTTGCATATAGTGTTGCATGAAGTAGAACTCAGTTCTACTTTTCGCAATGGAATTCAGCATCTGGTAATACCATTGCACAGTGTATCACCCCTCTAGCAACTTTTCTCCCAATTCTAAGACATATTTTTCAAGTCATTGCAAGTTGCTGAGATTGCAATACAGTAAACACCTCACCTCAGCAACCTGCAATGCTACATTTTCAAGTATTGAGAGACAAGTTGCTGAGAAAATTGCACAGTGTAACAGGACCTTTACATATTTTCTTGTTTTCCATAGTGGTGGATTGTCGAATAAACTCTACATGTGCTCACTACCAGATAACTACCCTATTGATAAAACAGAACACAGGAAGGTGTTCCTGAGAATCTATGGAAAAGAAGCTCTTGTGTCTGACATCATGATTTTTGGCCTACTTGCTGAACGGAAAGTTGGACCAAAACTATTTGCAATTTTTCCAGAAGGTCGTCTTGAAGAGTTGATACCGGTGGGTATTGCTGGATATCAATGAGTGAAATGAATCTTTCACATTTATTTATCTATTCACTCATACAGCTTAGATTGTACTAGTTTGGGAATCAATGTGAATGGCAGAGCAGTTTTCTCCCTTAACAGATTGTTTTCCTACTTCATCTGGTTTTCCTCCCTTAGCAAGACCTACAAGTAACACACTAAATTCCATACCCTGACTTAGATCAAGCAAGAGGTTGTTTCAGGGTTCTATCTGTGAGTTAGCTGTGCACTGACTTAGATCAGCCAAGAGGTTGTTTCAGGGTTCAATCTGTGAGTTAGACTTGCCCTGACTTAAATCAGCCCAGAGGTTGTTTCAGAGTTCAATCTGTGAGTTAGACTTGCCCTGACTTATATCAGCCAAGAGGTTGTTTCAGAGTTCAATTTGTGAGTCAGCCATACTCTGACTTATATCAGCCCAGAGGTTGTTTCAGGATTCAATCGGTGAATTAGTGAATCTGTGAATCAATCTGCCTTGATTTTGAACAGCCCAAAGGAAATGTTTCAGGGTATCATTTGATAAAATCTGAAGGTTTTTTGAATTTGAATAATTCCTGATTTCAGGGGAGAAATCTCTCTAGTGATGAACTAAAAAGTCCTGCCAATTCAATCAAAATTGCAAGAAAGCTCAGAGAATATCATGAAATGAGTCTTCCTTTATCTAAAGAACCTAAATGGATGTGGGAATGTACCTCAAGGTAAAAAATTAATAATGTCTTTCTCTTTTTCTGAATGTTTTATATAGAAGGGTTTATGGCTGTCATGTTGAATGGTAAAATAATTTTCTTTTTTATGAAATGAAATTTCTGGTTCTGCAGAAGCATTACATGGTTCATGTCAGGCCCATAGTGTGCTTTCACGGGGGGGGGGGGGGGGGGAGGGGGGGGGTCATGGTTCGTGAATAATTGGCTCCTGTCATGAGCAAATTGATTAACATAATTTCACTATCATGTCAATCCAAAACACAAAAAATCTCCAATTGTGGGGGGGGGGGGGGGGGGGGGAGGGGGGATCTGCACATCTGCACCCCTATCTGCATATAGATAAGTTTAACCAAGTTTCAAGCCATTTCCAATTTTTATCAATTTTCATCCAAGTGCCCCTTTAAGAAAAATTAGTTAAAGATTAGTAGGGTCACATGACCTGTTGGTGCAAGTCATCCATGATTGTAATTGACCTGTTTAACCACTTTGTACAGACTTCTAGAAGATATTGATGGGATGAATGAAAGTGACAAAGATGCAGTAGTAAAAGAGATTTGCAAAAAGTATGATCTTCATAAGGAGTTTCAAAATTTGAGGTAATTATAAAATTTTGAGGATTTTGTCGTATGTAAGGTTGAATCACTACTTTTATTTTATCTGGTTTAGAACTTCTACATTGAGATTTTTGCAGGGCCCCATTGAGAAACTCCCTGGAGTTATAATTGGGCTCTGTCTAAATATTATAGTAAATAATTAAATGAATGATTAATGAATGTGATTGAATAATGAGTGGATGGATGGATGGATGGATGGATGGATGGATGGATGGATGGATGGATGGATGGATGGATGGATGGATGGATGGATGGATGGATGGATGGATGGATGGATGGATGGATGGATGGATGGATGGATGGATGGATGGATGGATGGATGGATGGATGGATGGATGGATGGATGGATGGATGGATGGATGGATGGATGGATGGATGGATGGATGGATGGATGGATGGATGGATGGATGGATGGATGGATGGATGGATGGATGAAGGAAGGAAGGAATGGATGGATGGATGGATGAATAAATTAATAAATCAATGTAAGAATATGAATCAATGAATCAATGAATCAATGAATCAATGAATCAATGAATCAATGAATCAATGAATCAATGAATCAATGAATCAATGAATCAATGAATCAATGAATCAATGAATCAATGAATCAATGAATCAATGAATCAATGAATCAATGAATCAATGAATCAATGAATCAATGAATCAATGAATCAATGAATCAATGAATCAATGAATCAATGAATCAATGAATCAATGAATCAATGAATCAATGAATTTCTAACAATGATTGTTACCTAAGCTTTTTGATCAGGTCATCTACTCATCATTAGATGATGTGAAAAGATTTTAAAACGAACTGTTGCAAAAATATTAGAAAAATTGCCATATTCATATTTGTTATAAATCATAATGATTATATATTTACTAGCATATATTATTTGATTGATAAAGTTATTTTTATTACATTTAGAAACTACATTACATCAAAGTCCTCCCCAATTGTTTTCTGCCATAATGATCTAAATGGAGGTATTTTATATATAATTATGTACAATTTATTACGCTCTACCGACAGTATACACATACATCTAGATCTGGGTTTATAATTAATAATGGTGGGGATGATGATGATGATGAATGATGATGATGATGAATGATGATGATGATGAATGATGATGATGATGAATGATGATGATGATGAATGATGATGAGGACAAGGACGACAATGACGACGACGATGATGAGAATGAGATGATGATGATGAACGATGATCATGTACATGATGATAAATTCAAAATACTTTAGTTTCCAGGTCACGAAAATATTTTTTAAACCCACTAGCAAGCAAAACCTTACTGTCTAGTAGGTTTTATTCTCACTCGCAAAAATTTCAAAGTCACTAACAAAATTTAAAATCCCTCATTTGCTTTCCATTTTAATATTAACCGGAAGTATTTACCCACTTGAAAGTTGGTGCTTAACTGACTACGTTGAACATGTTGAATGAAAGCATTGACTACAATGAAAACCACTGCTTGATCGATTGCGGCCAATAACAAACACTACTTGCTGCAGGTTCTAAACTTTTCAGTCCTTCAAATTCTGGACTGCTCATGATCATACTCACAAAACTTCGCTAGTTAAAAAAATGTCTTACTCAATAAATACACAATTTCACTCACAATTTGTGAGTTTGCAAGGTAGTGTTAAATTTATGCCTTGGTTTCTTCGAAAAGTTTAATTTTAAACTTATTTTGCCTTTCCTTCCTCCCTCCCTTTCATCCTTTTCCTCCCTTCCATCTCTTCATTTTTAATTTCCCATTCCTATTTTCTTATTTCCTTTCAGATGCACTCCTCTATTTCTTCTCTTTTACTTTCCTAAATTCCACCCTCCCTCCTCAGATTTCCTTCCATATTATTATTTATTTTTTCATTTATTTTTTCATTCTCACAGGAAATATCATGGCTGTTCCACAAACTGCTGATAACGACCGTATAGAAGACTACAACTTTATGTTTATTGATTTTGAATACAGTGCATACAATTACAGAGCATATGATATCGCTAACCACTTTGGTGAATGGGTCTTCAAGTACAGAGTTAAAGAACCACCACATTTTGGGGTCAAAGTGGATGACTTTCCAACTAAAGATGAACAGGTAAAGTAATTAATATAATATGCAATATATTTTTTTCTATCGCTGTTGGCCGTCCGGGATCCCGACATCATGCATCTGTGCACACGCATCAGATAATGGATTGCAAAAGAATAAAAAGAAGTTGCAAAACAAGTAGAAAAGTAAATGGGAAAAAAAGTTATTTACCATCCTAAAGTCATTCCAGATAAGGAAACTGTGCCTTTAATTTGGCTGTTAAAATGGACCTTTGCCCCCCCCCCCCCCCCCCCACTGCTCCGCGGTCCCTGAATAACCTCTATTTAATAATTTGCTGGTATTAGATTTTCCACTCTTGATATCTCTAGACTGTGATCGAGTCCCTACTGTAGGTCCAAGAGGGAAAAGCAAGGACAGGGCAATAGACCTCATCGGCTTGGGTGTAATGTTGTCCCATTTCAGACCACGTGTCATTCCCCAGAGTATCATTTCATTGTTTAACGGTTATGCATGAGAAGACACATGAATATGGATACAACTCAAACAAAGAATCTAATTCTCAAGAGAATGACACATGGTCTGAAATGGGACAACATTACCCCAAGCCGATGAGGTCTATTGAAGCATATTGAAATTTAATTTTCCTCAGCTTATTTTGATTTTCAGAATGAAAGTTAACATTGGGACCAAAGGAAAATAATAAATCCATGACTTGTATATACATATGTATGCTGTGATTTTCAGATAACATTTATTAGAGCATACCTTGGGAAAGAAACAAACTGCAACAATGAAACTGTTACTTCAGAAGAACAGGAAATCCTAGATGAAGTCAAAAGGTGATCATCTCTCCTCTCCTCTTATCTTTCTTTTCCCATCTCTTTTCTTCCCTTCTTTTCACTTGCCTTTTTATTTTGCATTTTTGTTCCTCTTATTTTCCCTTCTCCTCACTCTTATCATGATTCTTCTGTTCTGTTCTGTTCTGTTCTGTTCTGTTCTGTTCTGTTCTGTTCTGTTCTGTTCTGTTCTGTTCTGTTCTGTTCTGTTCTGTTCTGTTCTGTTCTGTTCTGTTCTGTTCTGTTCTGTTCTGTTCTGTTCTGTTCTGTTCTGTTCTGTTCTGTTCTGTTCTGTTCTGTTCTGTTCTGTTCTGTTCTGTTCTGTTCTGTTCTGTTCTGTTCTGTTCTCTTTTGTTCTGTTCTCTTCTCTTTTGTTCTCTTCTCTTCTGTTCTCTTCTCTTCTGTTCTCTTCTCTTCTGTTCTCTTCTCTTCTGTTCTCTTTTGTTCTGTTCTCTTCTGTTCTCTTTTGTTCTGTTCTCTTTTCTTCTGTTCTCTTCCCTTCTGTTCTCTTCTGTTCTGCTCTCTTCACTTCTCTCCACTTTTCTTAACTTCCCTTCCTTCTCTTCTCTTCACTTGTCTTCCCTTCCATTAACTTCACTTCTATTCCTCTTCCTCATCATCAGTATGTTCAAACAATAAGCTTTCTTGTCATATTTTTTTCTGCTGTAGATTCACTATGGTTTCTCATTTCTTTTGGGGCGTCTGGGCAGTTGTACAATCCAAACATTCCACTAGAAGTTTTGGATTTTCGGTAGGTATCCCCTTGCATTAAATCCCTGCATGGGATAAAAACAATAGAAATATTTACAGTCAAAACAGCTCAAGCCTACCCCCCCCCCCTCCCCCAGGCTCCATTAATGATTTCATTATTCAAATATTGAGTTGATTATTCACTCTGAGTTTTCATTAAAAAATCGGAAGCCTCCAAACTTAATATTTATTTCACAACTAAAATTCTAAGTGATGGCCTTTCTGGGGAGTTTTTCTACCTTGGCATGGTAATTGTTGAAGAATCCAATCAAAACCCAAGTAGATATTTTATTTTCAAGTTTGGAGTCAGAGTGAATAATGAACTCAATATTCAAATAATAAATTCATTAATGGGTTCTAGGGGGGTACGCTTGAGCCGTTTTGACTGTAGGGTAACATCAGAAACAGAATGGATTTCTTTGTTTTGATCCCCAAATTAAGAATTAAGAATGGGTCTCTAGATTTTCATATTTTTTTTAAATTAATTAATTTTCTTCTAGGAATTTGCCAAGGCACGATTTGAAATCTATGATCAAGAAAAGAAGATCAATGGAATAAGTTAGCAAAATCTGGATTAATATTTTACAGCTATTTCAAAAAACGTTGAATACTGAATACTGAATAGTGTATTCCAAGACGGAAATGCATTTTGAGTCTTATGTAATATTGTCTAAAGTAAAACAAATAATAATTATTTATTTTATTTTTAGTGCATTCCATCCGAAACAATATACTAGCTACATATAGAGAGACCCACAATGCTCTTTTTCTTGGAATGCACTATTTAGTATTCAGTATTCAACGTTTTTTGAAACAGCTGTATATTGATAGAATAGAATAGAATAGAATAGAATAGAATAGAATAGAATAGAATAGAATAGAATAGAATAGAATAGAATAGAATAGAATAGAATGGAATGGAATGGAATGGAATGGAATGGAATGGAATGGAATAGAATAAAATACTGTATATGAAATGCTTATAAAAACTCGTTAAAACGTGAACGTGAAAATAACAATATATATAAATAAAACTATACATAAACTCTACTTAAATCTATCTAACAATATATATATATATATATTTGTAATCATTTTTATAATTCATCCTACTAATTTTTAAATTAAACATTTAAAAAAAATAAAACAATTTTAAAAATTAGTACATTCAAAAAATATATATTATTTAACCCTCTCTATATTCACTCAGATATTCACTTATATGGCAATACACCAGTATCGTATTCGACGTAAACCGCTGTTTTTGAAGACCACTGATCATGACTCATTTGCATAGGGTTAGCCTCGTAGCAGATGAGCAGTGACAACGAACTTACTAAAAAAATAATACCACGTGACCAGCGAAAATCTCGTCTTTTTAAAAGTAGGTGCGTGTGGAGGGGTTTGACGGAGTTTCATGTTGTAAGATCGGGCGAGAAGAAACTGGAAAATTCTAGTCTAAACAAGAGTAAGTAGGGCCCAGATCATAAGCCGCCCGAACGCATTGAAAACAATGGATAATAAGTTGGTCTTCTTTATTGATGTTAGCTGATGTTGTGAGGTTCTACTTATGAGAAGATTGACTTTGAACTGGACCTAAGTGGTTGAGTGTCAGAACTTACGAAACAAAGGATCTTTTGAGACCCTCGGTGGTGGCTGGCATGGATTGCAGTTCAGCTGTTCATGGGAAAAAATGTGGGGGGGGGGGGGGGGGGAGGAAAGTTGGCCATGGCCATGGTCAAACATTGTGGCAAAAATGAGGGAGGAAGAAATATGGATGGAAGGAACTGTGAAGAAAGAAAGACTCAAAAAGCAAAACGTATAACAAAAATTAGATTGAAACACTCAAACACTGTATACAATCAAATATTGTCCATCATCTTCAGTAACAATGAATTCCTGTTCTTACAAGAAAATTCAGTCTTCTGGAAACGCCACGACGAGAGACATTGATACTGAATATCAGCTGCCATCCATATATCTTCACCAGAATCAGTGCAAAAAAATGAAGCAAGCTGTTCTACAAATACGGCTGGTTTTCTCATCCTAATCACAGATTGTTCAGTTGGAAGGAGGATCACTCATTAGGCGCCATCGTATCACCAGGTAATCTTTGTAATGTCCCGTGTGGGATTGCTATGTTAATATAACTGAGTACTGAAGTGCATTATCACTATTTTCTATAATTCTTTTATGATCAAACTGCATATCTCCCCTGACACAATACTTTCAGTACTGATTCTTCATGAAGTAAATAGTCGAATGTAAAGCTTAATTTGCGTGAAGGTTTGTATCAAGAATTTTCGCGCGGTACATTTGATTCAGAACTGGTTTAACGGTACGTGATCTTGAGTATTTAATGAAAATTGTGCAAGAAAAACAACTAAAATATAGCATATTTTACAAAATATTAGCCCACTTTTTAATCCCCTGAGCATGCGCTTAGAGCAGTAGCGCGGAACTCTTGATGCGTGTATATATGTGTATATATATATATGTGTGTTTACAAAACTGAACTGGTTCACCCGAACAGTATTCCTTTAAAGCTTTTTCTTTTTCGTTTTTCAAATGTTTTTTTGTTGTTGTTTTTGTTGTTTTTGTTTGTTCTATGCCCTACTTTAGATTAGGTTAGTTTAGTATATTACGATTTGCCACCACAAAGACTTGGCATGTAAGGTCGTATTAGAGACAATTTGACTATGAACACTGCTAACACTATATATAAATCTTTTATACTACCTGTTCTGGACTATTGCGATACAGTCTGGAATTGTTGTGGGAAAGTTAATACAGATTTGCTTGAAAGATTACAAAGGCGCGCAGCAAGTATTATTATGAAGAAATCAAGCAGTGATGAAGCTTTAAAGTCACTTTAATATCATACATTACAAATTAGGCGAGATAAACATGTCTATGAGTTAGTTAGGAAATGCCTTGCTGGACGCGTACCTTTAAGCATTTTTTAAGCATTATTTTACTTACAATAGAGATATCAATCAACGTGTTACGAGGCAGAGTGCTTTGCTTCATTTGCCCAGAGGACGGAATGTGCTAAGAAAGTATTTAACTATCACGGCTGCATGGTTTTTAATAGAATTACGAAATAGTAATTGATTTATAGTTAATTAATACATATAATATATTATATTATAGTTAATATTTAACAATTAGAAGACGAACTCGAGATTTCTATCGGCTGATAGTTGACGAGGGGCTTGTTTTAGTAAAAATCTCAACTAAACTATACTATACTAAACTAAACTAAACTTCACAAAAGCGCGAAGGAAAAGCCGCCATTTTTTCAAAACAAGTCCGGCTTTCTCCACCCACTATCTATCGGCTGATAGATAGTGAGTACGTTAGCCAATCAGAATGCAGGATTTGCATTAGTATAGTAGTAGAATTTTACTAATATTAATTAGATTTTAATTATTCCCTTTTTACTATTTTTCTATTACCTTTCAATTTCTATGATGTTGTAATATTAGGAAACCTATATTTAGGCAGTAGACAGTATCTGTATGTGTGTATATATTGCTATGTTTGTATGTATATCTTAGAACTTATTTAGCTTATTAATATTAATATGTATATATAGTTTTATCTTAATTTTATTATATTTATTAGTTGTTTGTTTTGGTCATATTTTATCTTTAGTTCAGTAGGGCTTCTGTTGATAACAGTAAGTGTATATTTACTGATAGGATCACCCTGCTTAATTAAAAGTATTTATCTATCTATCTATCTGCCACAACAATATCTAAATAATTTTTAAATTATTGATTGGCCCTCCTTAAGCCCTCTCCGGCCAAAACTGACGTTAATTCCACATGTAATAAACACCAATTGCACAAAACTTATCTTTTCTTTTCTTTCATTTCATTTCATGTTATTTTAAGAATAAAGTATGGTAGGCCTTCATCAAGTGCTTGCTATTATAGTAGCAGTTTGTTTTCTACCACAGTCAACCATCTCATGTCGTCAGTACAAAGTAGGCGGCGGCTGTAGCATATTCTGTCCATGTGCAGGCAACATGAGATGTGAAGCATTCTATCATGTTTGTAGAAAGCCAGGGGGAGAAGGAGATTCTTGCCATGCTACAAGGCCTTGTGGTTCTGGGTTGCAATGCGAGGCAGGTCACCATGTTTGCAGAAGAAAGGGAAAGAAAGGAGATCCATGTCACGCAACACGCGAGTGTGCAGATGGACATAGATGCATGCCAATCTTTCATAAGTGCCAAATAGATGACATAGAAGAAGGAGATATTTGTGTTAATAAACCCTTGAGAGGATGCAAAAAGGGCTTATACTGCAGTAAGTTTTTGGTTTTTGGTTATTAAAAAATGTCCTACCTTTCCAGCTCTTTCTACCCTAGGTTCCAGAGGCTCTATAGCTCTCTCTCTCTCTCTCTCTCTCTCTCTCTCTCTCTCTCTCTCTCTCTCTCTCTCTCTCTCTCTCTCTCTCTCTCTCTCTCTCTCTCTCTCTCTCTCTCTAATTTTGTTGTTCTTCCATGTCTTTTCAGATTCTATTCATGAACGTAAACCGGCAAGATGTCGCAAAACGAAGGGCAGATAATGATAACACTGTTGCTTGGATCCTTTAAGATGAATAGAAAACTATAATTCAAGCTAGACAGCGATTGAAATATTGCAAACTATATTGTAAAGAAAAAGGAATAGTATAAGATAAAAATAAACATGAATGACGATCAGTTGAACATTGCAGGGACGGATCCAGGGGTGGTGAAGGGGTTGGCTAGTCACCACCCTTTTTGAAATGACAAAATATACTGGAGGGTCTGGTTGGGGTTAACTGACAACTGACAAACGACTTGAAAAATAATTAGCCATTCCCATTCTCACATGCACATTGTTTTTCGGCCGGATTCCACGCCCGGGGGATAGCATTATCCGTCCGCAAATGTCCGGATTCGCCCCAGTCCCTCACGATATGAAATTAGGCAATGGCGCCTACTAGAAGTCGATCTTGCGGCACCTATTGTGAGCTACGTGACGATCGAGTCATCAAGTTATCAAGCAGTGAAAACAAAAATGCCGGTAAAAAAAATACAAATTATAGGTGGAAAAGGTATTAGATTTTATCCCACACCATAAAAAAATACAGCCAATCAGAAAGCAGGAAAGCCGTTGTATATTCATCATTATTTCATTCTTCCTTCGCATCATGCACTGCGTGTTGGATCTACGCATTTTTATTTTCTATGGTGTGGGATAAAATGGTTATACAATGGTTTCTCGTGGCATACCATGGATATCCCACTCGTCACTTGTATTTTCTTTGTATGTACAGACTCACCTAAAGGCTCGTGTGTATACTAGAACCTACAAGTGAGTCGTGGGATATTCCACGGTATGCCACTCGAAACCATTAAATAACTAGTATGTATCTCAGTGTAAATAATAATCTGTTTCTAAAATGGTTCTTTTCTATGAGGAATTTGAACTTGAATTTGACTTTTTGAGCCGAAAAGCAAAGTACATATTGAAATAAACTGTCGCTTTTTGTCGTTCTCTCGGGTCGAGATTAAGCATAGTCTCCTTCGCAGCCGTCATTAGTTTCGGTCCCAGATCCTCCCGGGCCCTCTTCACAAACTAATGACGGCTGCGAAGGAGACTAGACTAAGCAGAAAATGTCGCTTAATCCTATTTCTTGAAAGAGACCTGGAACCATGGGTGTTTCTATGGCAACAATAAAAAGAACACAAAAATGATGTTAGGCCTAGCATTGTAATTATTTGAAATATGGATCATTTTAGTTTTATTTCTATCGATATAATTTATAAACTTTATTTTATGAGTTATTACGTCATCAGTCCTTCAATATTTTTAAAACTTTTGATATCTCTACAAGAAAAAGAGACATCGACAAACTAGTCCCCGGGACTGTAAGTGACGTCATTCTGATATTTCCCAAACCACTTTTATCATAATAATAATAATAATAATAATAATAATAATAATAATAATAATAATAATAATAATAATAATAATGAATTAATAAATTATTTAATAATAATTTTATTTCACAATAATTATAATAACAATAATAAAGAAGACAATAATAGCAAAAATTAATTATAATGTTAAAACGGGCGATATTAAAGGATCTAAAAAACAAAAAATTATAAAATATGTAAAAAAATTATTAAGAAGAAAAATATTTAGAAATAAATCAATTGATTTCTGTTGTATTTACATTAAGTTTAAAATCAAATAAAAAGTCATTGTTCTTATAAAAAGGAACTCGTGACCCACGTACACATAGATTAATGGATCTAAGTATTTCAAAAGATAGTTTTGTTCTTATGTATGTGATTGTTTCTGCATATGGCTCGTTCGTTTTCCTTGAAATCTTCTCTGCCAGCGCCTTTATTTCACATCCAACAATAATAATAATAATAATAATAAAAATTACAAAAAATGCTATAAAAATTGCTATGACTATTTACAAAATTATGTGTATTTAAAATCTAAAGTATTGAAAGTATTTTTAAGGTAAAGAAAAAAACTGAGTTCAAATATCAAATTAAGAATATAGCAATGTAGGTACAAAATATCAATAAAATATGCACATACAAAGAAAAATAATAATAATAATAATAATAATAATAATAATAATAATAATAATAATATTAGTTTTAAATGACACATGTCCTGCGACCCCAGGGCCATCCTTTTTTGGCACCCACCCCTAAATCTTTTCAGCATACCCCCACAAACATCTGTGCCAAATTTGGTGCTTGTACTTGAAAGTGCACGATCTATGCTATTTTGCTCGCTAATAGACCTGATTAGGATTCAGTCATCATGGCAAGTAGTAGTGTAAAGAAATTATTAGTAACTTTAGAAGATCGAAAAATTCAAGCTTACAAATTATGCAAGGAATATCTTGGCGGCAGCTGGAAGAAGGTTTCTTTTGAGGAATTTCATATTAAAACTCTCTCGTAAGTATTGAATATTAATCAGTGGAAATGTTTGAGCTTATAGAGACGTGTTAGCTTATGATAACTCAGTGGGATAACTGAAAATGAATGATTCTGAGAGTATTTTCAATCAAACGTATAAGAAAAATTGCATTTCCAGGCTTAACAAGTGCATAACTTGACATAACGTCCATGATCAGTTGATGATTTGAATATTATGTTCATTCAGTGCTGGATTAGACGAATCATGATATGTTTTAGCTCAACTGATTTACATCGCTCATAGTCTAGCAACCTTACTAATCTAGACTAGAGCGCTAGGACAGATAGGTTTTGTTGTTCAATAGTTCTTGCTTTATATTTGGTGCAATTTTTGAAAAACCACAAGCTAACATCTAATTGAACAATGTTTAAGTATGAATCCACAATTTATCTGAGCGTCTATATTCACGCTCGAATACTATCATCTAAGCTCGACTGAGAAACTTAGAAATTTCAATTAAGATAAAGCTGAACGAGAATCCAGAATACGGCAGCCAGAGTAGTTATCAGAACAAAGTCCACAGGCCACATTATTGGCCCTTTCATTTTGGTTACCATACAGTCAAACAACGCGTGATAAAATCTTCGAGATACTTAAAAAGATCTAGGTCAATAAACGAAGTTATATCCTTGTATTGATGTACTGAGGTCATTTGTGTATGCATGGCTAGACCATGCATGAATAGGCATGATCACGCAATTGCAACCTGCTCTGTCTGTTCATCAACACTTCACGCTACTGAGACCGTTCATGTTCTTTGGAGCGGAGAGGAACCATAGTTAAGAAGGGGGGGGGGGGGGGGGCTGTGGAGTTCACAGGAACTGAAATATTTTTCCTACCTCCCTTTTTTCGGAGGTTTCTTTCTCCTCTTTGTTTTTCCCTCTTTCTCCCTAATAACTCTGTTACAACTTTCCATAGCATAATACGAGAGTGTCATTTGAGGAAACTGTAATAAATCACGTCAAAGAATTGTCAGAATTGTAAAAACTTCGGGGCTAAGTTATATAACAAGTTCCAGTTTCCTCTATCCCATCCTCGGGAACCCAGGGAAACGAGCGCCAAAATTTTATCCCTGGTTCCCGAGAATGTCTATATCCAAGTCTTACTTAAGGAATAAAAAACAGTTTTCCGTGTATTATACTCTGATAAAGACACGCGGGATGTGGAGAGAACACGAGAGAAGCGTAGGAAACCACGACGCGTAGCGGAGTGGTTTCCAGCTTCTCAAGTGTTCTCTCCACATCCCAAGTGTCTTTATCAGAGTATAATACACGGAAAACTGTTTTTTTTTATTGCTTTTATAAAATAACTAGCGCTCAAATGCTTTTAAGAAGCAGAGAGAGAGAAAAAAAATAGCGCGAGCATGTATTATACTCTCATAAAACATGGCTTTTTGACCAATCAGAGCGCGCGTAATATCAAAGTTATTTTATAATGCAACTTTCTTAATTACGTAAAATCTCTCATAATTTCACACACCAACAACCACTAAAGTTTTACCTTCTGTCAATCAAGACGCAAACATATCCCGAAAACTTTAACCTTTGGCTGGCCACAACTCCCGAACCATGTACCAACGTCGTACGACTGCGCGATTGCTGGATGTTTTTCTTAACAACTTTGAAGCTCTTCAAACGGATCTTTTGTGAGTGTGTTTCCTCCAGTTTCGATATCGATTGCGGTCTGCAGCAGCACAATTAATTTTGAATGTTGTTGAATGGCAATGCAACAAGCTTACCTTATTGCAGGCTTGGTGCAATCCCAGCTAAAATGAAGACAGTCGTCATCTTAATTGGACGAACACGTCTGCATTTATATAGAGGAATTGAAGTCAGTTTTTTCAGTTTTAATTTTTAAATTTAAATTCAAGCTTTTTGTCAGTTGTCAGTTAAATTTGAGGGCATTCAGTCTCAGTTGTCAGTTAACTATATTCAGGTCAGATAGAAGACACATTCATTGATGCTATCCAAGATTTCGCTGAAAAAAGTCGACAAAAGATGAGTAAAACTCTCTATAAAGGGTGAGAAAGAAGATCGCCATTTTTTTTCACTGAATATTGACAGAAATCTTGGACTGCATGTGATTGTTGTTTGTTGCTCTGCATTTTACATCATGTGGATTAACTGTGAGAGCGCTCGCCTCTCGCCAATGCGACCCGGGTTCGAATCCTGCCGGGCTCGGTGTCGGCTTATGTGAATAGAGTTGCTCAGGTTGGTTCTCTCCTGTGCTTCGAGGGTTTTTCTCCCGGTTTTCCTCCCTCCACTTCTAAATTCCAATTGGATCATGGAATTAGGGCCACAGGTTTGTTAGCCACTGGTTATTAACTGATACCCTCGTAAGAACAAGGACGGTGTTTTTTTGTTTTTTGTTTTTTTTCTTCGTACATTTTAATATATACGTTAATTTCTTTTTCCAGTGGAGGCTTGTCAAATGAACTCTTCATATGCTCACTACCAGATAACTACCCCATCAACAAAACAGAACGCAGGAAGGTGTTACTGAGAATCTATGGAAAGCTGTATGGGGAATTAGTAAATGATGTTCATGCTCTTGTGTCTGACGTCATGATTTTTGCCCTACTTGCCGAACGGAAAGTTGGACCAAAACTATTTGCAATTTTCCTACAAGGTCGTATTGAGGAGTTGATACCGGTGGGTATTACTGGTCATGAATGAGGGAAAGGAATCTTTCATTCCCCGCATTCTTTCACATTATCCATTTACTCACACATCTAAGTAGGATTTAGCCAACCACAGGGAGCCCAATTCAGATAAAAGTAAAGGTGAAAAGAAAATCGGGAAATAATCGTTTCTTATTATTTTTTAAAATTTAAGGTTAAGATAATGTCCTCTATATACGAAAGAGCAAAACAATTCTTAAAAAAAATGCACTAGAACGTTTTTCTTCGCGCGCAGCTTTGTTTTCTTATATAATTCCCTATGGTATCCTACATGTCCTATGTGTGGATTTGTGTCAATATACTTTTACATAAAAAATTACTAAAAAACTTTTTTTTCTTGATTTTCTTTTCACCTTTTACTTTTATCTAAATTGGGCTCCCTGTGGGTCAATTTGGAAATCAAGGATGGCGTAGCAGTAGTGTACTCGCCTCTTACTTCTAGGGTGTCATGTTCGATTCCTGGACTTGGTATCACATGTGAATGATTCGTCATTTATTTACCACGGCTCCCAATTAATCAGTGCGCGAGAAATTCCACAATTATGGTAAAAATTGATATTGTTATTCTTTTGCGTATACTCTTTCCTGATTTTAGACAAGAAATCTCTCCAGTGACGAACAAAAAACTCCTGCCAATATAGTCAAAATTGCAAGAAAGCTCCGAGAATACCATGAACTGAGTCTTCCTTTATCTAAAGAACCAAAATGGATGTGGGAATTTATCTCAAGGTAAATGGGTTTCAACAGACGAAAATAACAGAATATTTTTTTCCTGATAGTTCCTTTCATGAGTACCGATTTCATTTTCGCAGGACTCGTTTTCCTAGAGTGCTTTGTGAGCTTTGATGCTCATTTTCTATCGACATGTTTAATTTACGTTTCTTACTTTGTACAGACTTCTAGAAGATATTGACGAAATGATTGAAACTGACAAAGATGCTGTAGTACAAGAGATTTGCAAAAAGTATGATCTTCACAAGGAGTTTCACAATTTGAGGTAATATTATAAGAGCTTGAGGATTCCGTTGTTCTATTATGGGGATACACACGGTATCGAGACTTTGGTTTGCTGCTCGTTTATTCCAATCACTGATACTACGTACGATGAACTGCAACTGCAACTGCAACTGCAACTGCAACTGCAACTACAACTACAACTGCAACTGCAACTACAACTACAACTACAACTACAACTGCAACTGCAACTGCAACTGCAACTGCAACTGCAACTGCAACTGCAACTGCAACTGCAACTGCAACTGCAACTGCAACTGCAACTGCAACTGCAACTGCAACTGCAACTGCAACTGCAACTGCAACTGCAACTGCAACTGCAACTGCAACTGCAACTGCAACTGCAACTGCAACTGCAACTGCAACTGCAACTGCAACTGCAACTGCAACTGCAACTGCAACTGCAACTGCAACTGCAACTGCAACTGCAACTGCAACTGCAACTGCAACTGCAACTGCAACTGCAACTGCAACTGCAACTGCAACTGCAACTGCAACTGCAACTGCAACTGCAACTGCAACTGCAACTGCAACTGCAACTGCAACTGCAACTGCAACTGCAACTGCAACTGCAACTGCAACTGCAACTGCAACTGCAACTGCAACTGCAACTGCAACTGCAACTGCAACTGCAACTGCAACTGCAACTGCAACTGCAACTGCAACTGCAACTGCAACTGCAACTGCAACTGCAACTGCAACTGCAACTGCAACTGCAACTGCAACTGCAACTGCAACTGCAACTGCAACTGCAACTGCAACTGCAACTGCAACTGCAACTGCAACTGCAACTGCAACTGCAACTGCAACTGCAACTGCAACTGCAACTGCAACTGCAACTGCAACTGCAACTGCAACTGCAACTGCAACTGCAACTGCAACTGCAACTGCAACTGCAACTGCAACTGCAACTGCAACTGCAACTGCAACTGCAACTGCAACTGCAACTGCAACTGCAACTGCAACTGCAACTGCAACTGCAACTGCAACTGCAACTGCAACTGCAACTGCAACTGCAACTGCAACTGCAACTGCAACTGCAACTGCAACTGCAACTGCAACTGCAACTGCAACTGCAACTGCAACTGCAACTGCAACTGCAACTGCAACTGCAACTGCAACTGCAACTGCAACTGCAACTGCAACTGCAACTGCAACTGCAACTGCAACTGCAACTGCAACTGCAACTGCAACTGCAACTGCAACTGCAACTGCAACTGCAACTGCAACTGCAACTGCAACTGCAACTGCAACTGCAACTGCAACTGCAACTGCAACTGCAACTGCAACTGCAACTGCAACTGCAACTGCAACTGCAACTGCAACTGCAACTGCAACTGCAACTGCAACTGCAACTGCAACTGCAACTGCAACTGCAACTGCAACTGCAACTGCAACTGCAACTGCAACTGCAACTGCAACTGCAACTGCAACTGCAACTGCAACTGCAACTGCAACTGCAACTGCAACTGCAACTGCAACTGCAACTACAACTACAACTACAACTACAACTACATTATTTTTCAATGCATTCCTTTTTATAGGGGTTGGTATGAAATCAAATCAAATGACAGGTTGTCAAAATTATTCGATATTAACTAAGACATTTCTGGAGGAGTTCCCTCTGAATAAAAATGGGAAACTTCGAATATTTTTTGTCCCGTAACAGTTCGTAGGTTTCATAACATTTTATCTGGATCCTCGTATACGTTGAGATCTCTAACGATAATTCTTACCCATCCTTTTTTGATTGAGCCATCGACTCCATCAGGGGATGAAAAGATCGAGTAGTTGTCATGTATATTCATATTTGCTATTTATTGTAATAAACAATTATTGGATGAGGTTGAGCATGATATTGTGAATTATCAAGACCAAGGCCGTGTTATCTGCCGAAGCCGTAGGATGAGGCGGATAAAACAGCCGAGGTCTTGATATTTACGATATCATGCGAAAACCGAATTAAATAATTGTTTTATTATACATTTTGTTAACTAAGAATAAAGATTTAATTCTGCTTTCGAAAAAATACCAAACGTATTTTCATTTCCGTAATTGTAAACTTTGAACTCGACATGATAAATGTATTATTTGTAGGTAAAACCCACAGATAATACATTTATCATGTCGAGTTCACACGATATCAGGGATTGGCTGAGAGCTCTTGGCCAATCAGAAGCGAGATAGTGAGTAAAATGTATAATAATGATTATTATTAGTATTATTTGAGTGATTTGAGGTGTTTATATTTCATTTAGAAACTACATTACATCCAAGTCCTCCCCGATTGTTTTCTGCCATAATGATCTTAATGAAGGTACGAAAGAAATTGAAAATAAATATATCTTTAAAAAGTTTAATTTGGTACTTCGTTTGCCTCCCTCCCTCCCTCCTACCCTCGCTTCCTATCTCCCTTCCTTCCTTTCTTTTTTACCTCTCTCCTTTCCTTCCTAACACCCATCCATACTCATATAGTTTTTAATTCCTTCTAACCCTCTTTTCTTTTTTAATGTTTCATTGTTATTTCTCTCATGTTGTCGTGATGACGACAAAACGTAGTCTCTCATCGTTAGTTTTCATAATCAATTGTTTACCTAAAGTTGATAACAATTTTGATAAAGATCAGAAATATCTTAATTTTTGACATGTTTCGACGTAGTCAAACGCCATCATCAGAAATGAATGTTGGAGTGCAGTACATAACTATATATAGAGTGAATTAACAAAAGATATGAATAATTAACATAATATTAAGTACAATAAGTGTGAAAGAAAATAAAAAAAAAATTTTGACAATAAGTAACAATTATAAGGATAGTTTTAAGTTAAAGTGAGAAAGTTGTTGATTTAAAGTGGGCTTTTCCCAAAGGATGTGAATAGCTTCCTTAATCTTAAGCTCGTAGCTATTACCTAAAGTTACTTTAATCAACATTGTTATTTCCTTTCAGATACACCCCTCGATTTCTTCTTTCTTTCCTATATCCCTCTCTCCCTCCTTTCGATTGCCTTTCATTTTATCATTTATTTTTTCATTTCTTCTTTTATTTCCACAGGAAATATCCTAGTTGTTCCACAAAGTACTGACAATGACTGTAACGAAGACTACAACTTTATGTTTATTGATTTTGAGTACAGTGCATACAATTACAGAGCATATGATATCGCTAACTATTTCTGTCAGTGGATGTTTACATTAGACTTAAATCATGTCAAGGAACCACCACACTTTGGGCTCAAAGTGAATGACTTTCCAACTAAAGATGAACAGGTAGTTACAACAAAATATAATATTTTTCCACTCCTAAAATCGCTTGACTGTGAATGAGTTCCTTTCTGATATTAGAAAAAACCTACTAATGGTCTATCACCAATCGAGCCCTGTGATTGGCTGAGCTACTAGGGGTCTATTAGTGATAGACCTCTAGTAGCGAAAAGCGCCGGTTTTGAAAACCAAAAAAATATATTTAAAGCAAAATCCAAAACTTTTTGCATCCTTTTATTGGACCGATTAGTAGGTTTTTACTAAAACAATTAGACCTCTCGCCCTCATGGCCTAGAGTCAATAGCCCATTCGGCCTTCGGCCTCATGGGCTATTGACTCGTAGACCATTCGGACTCGAGGTCTAATTGTTAATTAGGCCTTTTATTTCTGAGCTCAACAAACATGGTGCATTGTGGTCTGACACTAGAGAAAAACGTCTGCGCATGCGTGCCTTTTCGCACGCTTTCCAAGAATTTACAAGAGTTTTAGTGAGAAAATAAATGCTTGTTTTCTCCGAGTATACAAAACATTTCGTGGGTATACTTTTGTGGGACCAAGATACTGTATTAATAAAGGCAATATGAAAGAATTAGCCTTAAGTTTCAAGAAATGACTTTAAGTTTTGGCATTTTGTAAAGTCTATTCTTCAGGCAAGTGTGAAAGTCAAATTTGAATATTTTTACAATAGCACGAAGACGCTTTTGACTAATTTGCATACGGATTTAGAGCATGCGCAGACGTTTTTCTCTAGTGTCGGTCTAACTTGGATGCAAAGAACACCAAATAAGGCATGAGGAACAAAAGATGTTAAGTTTGTACCAAAGTTACTTCCACAAGTTTGATATCTCAGAAGAAGTCTTTAGTCACTGTTTCGTGTTGGTATCCTTGCTTCCAATAGACAATGTGCATCAAAGCTCACAAAGCACTCAGGGAAACCGAGCCCTGCAAAAATGAAACGGAGAAATCAAAAGAAATATCAGAAAAAGATTACTCTGTTATTTTCGTCTGTTAAGATACTTACATTTCCATAGAAAATGTCGAAGGGATGAATAGACCATTTTCGAGATGCGCGAGCGCTTTCAAAAATATCGCAGGTGCAGACATGAAAAAGAGGCAATTTCGGGCAAGATCACGCGCGCTATTGACTCTGCCCGAAAATGCCTCGAGATCATGTACGCGCCTGCGATAGTTTTGAAAGCGCTCGCACATCTCGAAAATGGTCTATTCAGATGAATGTTTAGAGAAGCCAAAAAAGTGTAAGGACTCGGTTTCCCATCATGCTTTGTGCTAGAAAGTCGAGCTCGTGCACATTGGCTATTGCAATCCTCTCCTGGACAATTTTATCAAAGTTAAGGCGTTAGATAAAATTGTCCAATTAGGATTGAAATTGAAATTGTCCAGGAGAGGATTGCATTTGAAATTGTCCAGGAGAGGATTGCATTTGAAATTGTCCAGGAGAGGACTGCATTTGAAATTGTCCAGGAGAGGATTGCATTTGAAATTGTCCAGGAGAGGATTGCATTTGAAATTGTCCAGGAGAGGATTGCATTTGAAATTGTCCAGGAGAGGATTGCATTTGAAATTGTCCAGGAGAGGATTGCATTTGAAATTGTCCAGGAGAGGATTGCATTTGAAATTGTCCAGGAGAGGATTGCATTTGAAATTGTCCAGGAGAGGATTGCATTTGAAATTGTCCAAGAGAGGATTGCATTTGAAATTGTCCAGGAGAGGATTGCATTTGAAATTGTCCAGGAGAGGATTGCAATTGGAAAGAAGTCTAATTAACATCCCTAGGTACCATTCCCCCCATTATTTATGAGACAATAGGAAATGCATATTAACAAATCCAAAACTGAAAAATCTTTATATAATAACGGATATACCTATGTTTTGGTTTTCAGATAATATTCATTAAAGCATACCTTGGAAAAGATACAAACTGCCACATTGAAAATACTATAATTACTCCAGAAGAACAGGAAATCCTAGATGACGTCAAAAGGTGATCTTGTCTGTCCTGTCCTGTCCTGTCCTGTCCTGTCCTGTCCTGTCCTGTCCTGTCCTGTCCTGTCCTGTCTTGTCTTGTCTTGTCTTGTCTTGTCTTGTCTTGTCTTGTCTTGTCTTGTCTTGTCTTGTCTTGTCTTGTCTTGTCTTGTCTTGTCTTGTGTTGTGTTGTGTTGTGTTGTGTTGTGTTGTGTTGTCTTGTCTTGTCTTGGCATTCTAATCATATTTTGTTCTCACTTAGATTCACTATGGTTTCTCATTTCTTATGGGCTGTATGGGGAGTTGTACAATCCAAATTTTCAACTATAGATTTAAGATTTTTTTTGGTAGGTATCAAAGTGGGCCTTTTTGGAGTACTCACTAATTGGTATTATGAATGAATAAATATTCAACTACTCCTACTTCATGTAGAATCAGTACTGAAATTATTGTTTCGTTCGTTCGTTCGTTCGTTCGTTCGTTCGTTCGTTCGTTCGTTCGTTCGTTCGTTCGTTCGTTCGTTCGTTCGTTCGTTCGTTCGTTCGTTCGTTCGTTCGTTCCTTCCTTCGTTCGTTCGTTCGTTCGTTCGTTCGTTCGTTCGTTCGTTCGTTCGTTCGTTCGTTCGTTCGTTCGTTCGTTCCTTCGTTCGTTCGTTCGTCCGTCCGTTCGTCCGTTCCTTCGTTCGTTCGTTCGTTCTTTTATTTATTTATATATTTTTATATTTATTTTTAGGAATATGCCAAGGTGCGATTTCAAATCTACGACCAACAAAAGAAGATCAATGGGTTTAGTTAGCTAAACTTAAATGAATTGTTTTTCAAAGCTTATTTTTATTATTTTTTATCATTTATCATTTTTTAACAAGCAAAAGTAATATTAAACTACGAAAGTAGTTTTTTTTTACGATTTTCTCTTCGTTTAATTCTTTTCCACTGAGAAGTACAAATATAAAAGATGAAAGTAGCTGCAGCCATGTGTAGAAACTGGGACTAAAGCAATATCAACTACACAAATAAGCGGTATCTACAGTACAAACCTATTAATGTTCTAGCACAAATCCTGCGCTCTGGTTGGCTGAGCTACTTGTGGTCTATTAGTGATAGACCACAAGGTCTTCGGACTCATTACACTCCTCGTGAAACATTCCGGCTGTGGGTATAATTGTTAAAAAGACCCCTTACAGCACTTCGCGATGCATCTCTGTCAATTTGGAAGACAAAACAATAGGTTTCCTACTCATAATATAAGAGTCTTGATAAATTTACAACGTAATTATAATGTATATATTTATCTTAAGGTTAACTGGGAATCTGTTCATAGAAATAATATAAATTGAAATATTCACCTTATTTGTAAGCTAGTTTCGTTTTCAAATTTCATGAAGGAATACTCTCCATTACCCTGCTTGCTAGAAGCCCTTCGATCCACTTACTCATCTTTGCTTCCCACCAAATTTACCAATCGTTTTTTCCCCCAATCGATGAATGAACTGTATAGCAAGCAGCCAATCAGTTGAACCTGATGGCATTTGACGCGTAGCTCAAAACGATTTGCTGTAGAGCTAGAAAGCAAGTTCATATCAAACTTACTATTGTCCCTACGAATCCAGATTTACTCTGGCAAAATGTCGAGCAAGTGCTACATTTTGCAATCAGGTTTCCCAATGGTGTATTGAAAGGATGATAAGAGGACGAAAAATGTTCGCGGTTTATTAATATAAACCATTTAAAAACTTATGAATAATTTATAAGCATGGACCTTTATACCCCATAAAGCCCCCTTTATTAGTATTCAAGTGATCTCTATATAAAGAATACTAATGAGGACGACTTTATCAGAGATAAAGATGCCTCCAAGTTTAGATGAATTAAGACTAAAAGCCTCATCAAGGTCAGTCTCACAAACGATCACCGACGACCCACGAAATTTAGTCGACTAGCAATCGTATCTTGAGACAGGATTGCGATCTTCAAAATGTGGAAGCCTTTTTGGGACTAACTGCACATGACAGTGACGTAAAACCTCGACTGCGCATGACAGTTACGTAAAAACTTCTATCGATGTATAACAGTCCATGTTCGTGGTGTGTATGGTCGCTGTAATTCGACAAAAGGCTTGTGAATTATTCGTGAGTCTTTTAGGTAGTTCAATAAACTCGTAGATCGTGTTTTATCAGGTCTAAAACAACTCGGCTACGCCTCGTGGTTTTAAACCTGATAAAACACGATCTACGAGTTTATTAAAAAGTACTCGTAAACCTCTAAGCTTTAAACTAACAAAAGTTATATGTTATTAACTTTATTCTCAATGTAATCACACGGATAGTTGATGAGGACACTGATAAACTTCAGAGCAAAAGTGACATTGAATTCTTTTAGCCAGTTTCACAAAAATATATATCAAACTACTCAGACTCTCAAGGATTGAATTTTATCGAGCCGAGTGGATAAATTTCATTCCGACCTCGTGCACTCAGCGCCCAATCAGCATCGGCCACAGTCTGATTTCCCTGCGTCCAAGCAAGGGAAAAAACCCGACTCGACTGCAGGGAAAAAAGCTAAAGGAGCTATTAACATCATTTCAGATTTCCTTCTCTTTTCGATGGTTTATCTTCAAGAAACTTTATTTTTACTGTAATCTCTGTCTCTGTACCATTACTAGGACAGCTACATGTAAAAAGGCATCAGAGGTTTGATCGTTATTCAAGCCGGTGGAAGCGCCATCAACAACCCTGAGGTTCTTCAACCATCGAGCTGTGAGTGAAGAAATCTGTTGAAAAACACATGGATAAAAGCACAGGTAAGCATGATTATTGTACACAAAGAAAAATACACTGAGCTGCGCTTCTTAGACGGAGGTTCTACGACTGTAAAATATACCAAAAGTTAAACTTCGCCGGATTGAATTCATTAGACTAAATTCCTTCACGACGAGACTCTTTGGTTTCCTTGGCCTGTATTTTCGTATACATAAGAAATTCGATAGTAAGAGCAATATTTGTTAGTTAGCTCATCAAGTTCTGAAATTGAACGTCTTCTTGTTATTGTTCTATATATCTGTAGTACGCGATTTGGAGATAATTCGAGGAATTTTTTTAAATTTTCGCCGTGTCACACCCTTCAGTATAATTACTTTCGGTTTAGTTGTTAGGCCTTCGAGAAGACACATGAATATGGCCCATACATACAACTCAAACAACGACACTTATTCTCTAAGGGAAGACACTGAGATGCGATTCTTTGGAGGAGGTTTTAATTTACTACTGAAAAATATACCAAACTGAGTTAGACTTCGATTGAATTCATTAGACTAAATTCCTTCACGACGAGACCCTTTGGTTTCCTTGGCCTGTATTTTCGTATACGTAGGAAATTCAATAGTAAGAGCAATGTTTGTTAGTTAGCTCATCAATTTCTGAAATTGAATGCCTTCTTGTTATTGTTCTATATCTCTGTAGTACGCGATCTAAGAATATATAAACAAAATTTAAGCTCAGAGACGTTAAAATCTGACTTCGAAAATAGCACTCAAATAGCCTGAAGCGTTCCACAGAGCGATGGTTTAACATTGCTTAAAAGCTGCTTATAGCAAGTGTAAGATGACATTTGGATTTCTGTGTCTCTAGAATTCTTCAGCACTGGTTAGAATCTAATCCGCGATACTGATACTATATTGAGCAGAGCCTTCGGGAATTTATTAAACCGTTTACCTAAAGTGTTCAGTCTAAACCTAAATGTTCTGAACATCGAACGGATTCATCCAATCACGAATCAGCTTTTAGCATTTAAAATTTTTAAAATTCCATTTCTAGGCCGATGCTGATTGGTCCAAACAGCCCCACTTCAAGTAATCAGCATCGGCCTAGAAATGGATGTTGCACCATCACAAGGCCAGAAATATTGGAGTTTTTCAGAGCCATTATTAATTTATTGTTTCAGCAACAGTCTGATTTCCCCCGCGTCCAAGCAAGGGAAAAAACCCGACTCGACTGCGACTGCAGGGAATAGAGAAACTGCAGTTAACCTCAGTTCAGACTTCCTTCTCTTTTCGATGGTTTATCTTCAAGAAACTTTATTTTTACTGTAATCTCTGTCTGTGTACTATTTCTAGGACAGCTTTCAGGCAGTAATGTAAAAAGGCATCGGAGGTTTGATCATGATTCAAGGCGGAAGCGCCATCAACAACCTTGAGGTTCATCAACCATCGAGCTGTGAGTGAAGAAATCTGTTGAAAAACACACCGATAAAGGCACAGGTAAGCATGATTATTGTACACAAAGAAAAATACACTGAGCTGCGATTCTTTGACGGAGGCTCTACGACTGTAAAATATACCAAAAGTTAAACTTTGCCGGATTGAATTCATTAGACTAAATTCCTTCACGACGAGACCCTTTGGTTTCCTTGGCCTGTATTTTTGTATACGTAAGAAATTCAATAGTAAGAACAATGTTTGTTAGTTAGCTCATCAAGTTCTGAAATTGAATGTCTTCTTGTTATTGTTCTATATCTCTGAAATACGCGATTTGGAGCCAATTCGACGAATGTTTCATTTTCGCCGACCTGTTTTGAAATGTCAATGTAAATAGAAGCAGTAGTCACAGAAACATTTATAAGAGCGACTGTCTGTAAAAATCGAGAATCGTCCGACAGTTGTAAAAAATTTGATTTCTTTATACTTTGCCCAAAAGACCCTTAGGGTAAACTATTTTCGAAAAAAATATTTAAAGGTTTGGCCGATTTTTATTTTTGGCGAAATCGAGAAAAGTTGAAATTCACGTTCGAGCGTGTCTGGCGGCCTTCGAAATGCGTGAAAAATGGTGCATCTTTGATAACCGCTCACGACCGATTGAAACCCCGTTCGAAATTGAGAAACTCACAACTGATTTATCTATTATTAATCTATGAACAGACTTAATTTGAGCTATACAGACATTTTATTTCTTTTTATTTTCTTACTAAGGTAAGGGCACTTTGGAGTTGCTAGAGAAAACATCGAATTACGGGCAAATCCAATGCATTCATTCTCCAATGCGCTATACAATATTACAAAAAAAAAAAAAAAATTTCCTTAAAGCTCAACTATCATACTAAGTCACCACAAATATATAGCGTAGTAGCGGCATTAATGATGTTTGTACAACCGACATGCGTTTTATAGCCTGGCAGAACGGCCCTTAAGTATCATTGCCTTTAATAACGCTTATATTCGCTCATTTATTCAAAATTACATATATGCAGAGTTGAATTCATTGCTTTATTCCGTTTTGTTTAGTATTATCACTCTCAAACTGGTAATTTTTGCAAGATTATCACATTAGGCCTTTGTTGTTGTCGTTGTGTTACTGCGGGAATGTAACCGGAAGTCATTGTTGTAGTTCAGTATGATAGTTTTCTTGAATATTATCATCTCAATGTTTACAAAACTTATACTTCTGCAGTTGAATTACGATCAAAAATTGAAAAACAGTCAATTAGAGGCATAGAATATATTTTAGGAGCAGTTTAGGCTTATCATCTTGGTAACGCTCAAGTGTTAGATTGCGTTACGACAGGTCAAAGTAGTGCTTAGAACTCTTTCTCTAGAAGTCAGGCTTTTTGCGGGCCAAGTTAGATATTTTGTGGTGACTTAGTATGATAGTTGAGCTTTAAGGAAATTTTTTTTTTTTTTTGTAATATTGTATAGCGCATTGGAGAATGAATGCATTGGATTTGCCCGTAATTCGATGTTTTCTCTAGCAACTCCAAAGTGCCCTTACCTTAGTAAGAAAATAAAAAGAAATAAAATGTCTGTATAGCTCAAATTAAGTCTGTTCATAGATTAATAATAGATAAATCAGTTGTGAGTTTCTCAATTTCGAACGGGGTTTCAATCGGTCGTGAGCGGTTATCAAAGATGCACCATTTTTCACGCATTTCGAAGGCCGCCAGACACGCTCGAACGTGAATTTCAACTTTTCTCGATTTCGCCAAAAATAAAAATCGGCCAAACCTTTAAATATTTTTTTCGAAAATAGTTTACCCTAAGGGTCTTTTGGGCAAAGTATAAAGAAATCAAAATTTTTACAACTGTCGGACGATTCTCGATTTTTACAGACAGTCTTGGATTGCGTCGCAAGTTGGTTTGACGATACTGCGCTAATGTATTCCACATGATAATATTTGCAGAACTGATACATGTTGTTTGCGTTTAAATTACAGGAAAAAATAATTTTGCCCACATTTAAAAAAAGTCAACACCGCGAATTGTTCTTCAAAAAGACAAGATATTTGCAGCGTGAAATAGTGACCTACAATCTTAAGAAAAGTTGATCGTCATTATTTGATATCAGATGTTATTTCGCGGTACGTAAAAGTGGCAAAACTATTGCCACCTCATTATCCAAGAATGTCTAACAACAAGCAGTCCAATTGGTTTTCTGCCGTCAAGCAATTTAACAATGAGAAAGAGGTTCATGCATTGATTGATGCTGGAGCTGATGTCAACATGACTGATAAAGATGATATGACTGCTTTGTTGTATGCCGTTCAGCAAAGTAACAACGAGAACGTGGTTCGTGCATTAATTGATGCTGGTGCTGATGTCAACATGCCTGATAAAAATGGCATGACTTCTTTGTTTCATGCCGTCCAGCAAAGTAACAACGAGAACGTGGTTCGTGCATTGATTGATGCTGGTGCTGATGTCAACATGCCTGATAAAAATGGCGTGACTTCTTTGTTTCATGCCGTCCAGCAAAGTAACAACGAGAACGTGGTTCGTGCATTGATTGATGCTGGTGCTGATGTCAACATGCCTGATAAAAATGGCATGACTTCTTTGTTTCATGCCGTCCAGCAAAGTAACAACGAGAGTGTGGTTCGTGCATTAATTGATGCTGGTGCTGATGTCAACATGCCTGATAAAAATGGCATGACTTCTTTGTTTCATGCCGTCCAGCAAAGTAACAACGAGAACGTGGTTCGTGCATTGATTGATGCTGGTGCTGATGTCAACATGCCTGATAAAAATGGCATGACTTCTTTGTTTCATGCCGTCCAGCAAAGTAACAACGAGAGTGTGGTTCGTGCATTGATTGATGCTGGTGCTGATGTCAACATGATTGATAAATATGTTAGGACTGCTCTGTTTTATGCTGTACCGCAAAGTAACAACGAGAGTGTGGTTCGTGCATTGATTGATGCTGGTGCTGATGTCAACATGCCTGATAAAAATGGCATGACTTCTTTGTTTCATGCCGTCCAGCAAAGTAACAACGAGAACGTGGTTCGTGCATTGATTGATGCTGGTGCTGATGTCAACATGATTGATAAATATGTTAGGACTGCTCTGTTTTATGCTGTACCGCAAAGTAACAACGAGAGTGTGGTTCGTGCATTGATTGATGCTGGTGCTGATGTCAACATGCCTGATAAAAATGGCATGACTTCTTTGTTTCATGCCGTCCAGCAAAGTAACAACGAGAACGTGGTTCGTGCATTAATTGATGCTGGTGCTGATGTCAACATGACTGATAAAGATGATATGACTGCTCTGTTTTATGCCGTCCAGCAAAGTAACAATGAGAATGTGTTTCGTGCATTAATTGATGCTGGTGCTGATGTCAACATGACTGATAAAGAGGGTAGAACTGTTTTGATTTATGCCGTCCAGCAAGAAAACAAGAACATTGTTCTTGCGCTGATTGACACATTAGATGTTAGGGATAAATATGGCAGAACAGCGCATTTTTACGTCAGTTTGGAAAAACCGTTACCATTAAGTTGGCTTCTTGAAGGACGAAATCGAAACCTGAAGTTGGAGGATAACTGTAATGTAGATATCGTTTCGTTTTTTATTGAAAAGTGGTTGCGGTCAGAGCTGTCACAAGGCCTAAGTTACATAACTTTCGATAGTTTCAAGGATGAAATCCTGGATGTGTTTGCAAAACACGGAATGGAACGGGAAAGGTTTATTAAGGCAATAGTGAACGTTCTATTATTAGAACTAATTATTTATAAAAGAAGATACGAAAAGAACCCTTATTTGGATGAACAAAAGTATAAATTTAAGACTTTAGGAGAGCTTTATTGTAAACATATTATTTATGATCATGACGGTTTAGGAAAGGAAGTGAAAATGAAGAGCATCCTGAAGTCGCTGGAGAATGGCTTTCCAAATCTATCAGAAGCTCTTAAGTTACTTGTGGAATTGGGTGCCGATCCAGACCATGCTGACTCAGATGGAAACACAGTTCTTCACCATATAGCCCGTTCACCATTGTTGGGTAAACCTCAAGACACAGTGATGGAATTATGTAACCAGTTAAAAAGGCTTGGAGCACAGTTTAACAAAAGAAACCACCAACGTCAAACAGCCCTTTTGTTTTGCTTGTCCGCAGACGTGGACAAACGCACTATCATTTTAGAATATCAGTATAAAGTTTCATTTCCGTCAGCAGTCAAATCATTGGCACAAGTCTATAAGTTTCTAGTGAAGCAGGGGTCCAGTATGGACGCAACATCAAAAAGTGGAGAGTCTGTTTTCCATTTAATAATCAAGTTTTTTGAAAGATGTCTTAAGGTAAAAGATGAAGCAATAAGAGAGGATGTTCTACAGGAAGCAAACACGCTTCTACAGTTGTTTCCTCCACGGAAAGTAGCAAAAGAACACATCATCAACAAACCTGATGTACATCTAAACTCTCCACTCCACCTTTGGGCATCTTTTTCCTTACCATCACATCAAGATTACATAAGCAGCGCCTCTAGAGAAGATCACACATTCAAGGCACTCTTAGACGAAATTCTAAAGTACCTTTTAGAATGTGGAGCAAAGGTCAATGCTAGAAATGAGAATGATGAAACTCCACTACATTTGTGCAAAACGTGGACCGCTATGAAGTTGTTGTTGGATGCTGGAGCAAATCCAAACGATGCTGATTCGTCTGGACGTCCACCTCTCCTTGTTGCAGCCAGAAACAAGACCTTTCTTAAATACCAGGGTAATTCTCGAATCAGGTCGAGGTTCGAGGTTCCTGAAAACTTGGATATTTTTTTCCCAGATGTTAAAGAAGAGCCCAAAGTATTCTGGAGGACTGCAGTTCAAATGGGACTAGATCCGTTGAAAGCTGACAAAAACGATGAATCTGTTCTAAGCATTCTTGTAGAGTCGGAGAACGTTGTTCTTTCTAAAGCTTTGGCTGATGTGGCTTGTGAGGAGGGCTACACTGAATCTGAAAAAGTGGCTATCCCTCTTTTGAACGCGATCTGTAAAGATAGATCCACGCGAACACACTGGAAATCAGTTCTTGTCCAAGACATTTTGAAATCCCGTAAATGCCCCACCACTGCAAGTGCACCGCTCCGACACTGCTGCAGAAATATTATAGAAACAGATGTGTTCAATAAGACGAAGTCTTTTCTTCAAAACAAAGATTTGGCTGTAGAAAAAAGTGCTAATGAGACACCTACAACAGAGGAAGAAACAGCAAGAAAGCTTCAGTCAAGTTCAGCATCATACAATTCTGTCCATTGTGAAATTGCCAATCTGCTTCGGTCCTATGGAGCTGATATTGAAAATCCAGATTCCTCTGGTAAGTCCTGCCTGGATATAGCAGAGGGCCATCCTGCGCTGAAAGATTTCCTGACGAAACCTTTAGATCTAAATGCAGTTCCAATAGCTATAATTCCTTGGACCTCTGCTTCACAAAAGAACGAGGATAGAATGGCTAAAGTTGCTAGGCGACAAGAATGTGAAGTCGTCGGCCAAATTTGGTACCACAAAGACCATATAGGAAGTGGCGCTTTTGGTTCTATTTTTGCTGGAATCAATGAGAAGGATGGCAGAGAAGTGGCTATAAAACGGATCGAAAAACGGCGTATCCAGCATCCCCAAGACAAACGAGAAATAAAACATCTCACCACTCTTGCTGACTGTGAACAAGTTGTTCGTTATATATCCTTCTTTGAAGATGAACACTTTTCATACATAGTTTTGGAGCTGATGGAGGGAAATCTTGAAGAGTATCTTAATGGATCCATAATTGATGACAACCAAGCGACTCGTCTTTGTAAAGATGTAGTTATTGGGTTAACGTTTTTGCATGAACAAAAAGTCCTTCATCGCGACCTCAAGCCTCAAAACATTCTTTATAAAGTTCATCCAAAACCCTGCTTGAAAATTGCAGACTTTGGTCTAAGCCGTATTATTGGTAGCGTGTCTACCACAGTGTATGGTACGCATGCTGGTACTCGATGTTGGATTGCTCCTGAAGTTCTCAAGTCCAAGACGAACACGTTTGATAAGAATTGTTTTGAGCCAGCATCAGACATATTTTCGTGTGCAATGATCCTTCATTACATCCTTTCGGGACGCAAGCACCCATTTAATCCGACTGATTGTGCGAATAAAAGTGAAATGCAAATTGCTCACGAAACAGAAGACAACATAATGAAAGGCAAATTGGAAGGATGGGATAACTCTCTTTGTCCTGAAGCCACTCACCTGGTAAAGAGGATGCTTAAAAGTAATGAAAGAGATCGGCCAAGTGCAGAAGAAGCACTAGAACATCCTTTGTTCTGGTCGAATGAAAAGACGGTTGATTTCCTAAAAGCTGTTGGTAATCAGACAGAATTCGAGTGCCCACGTTCAAAGAGGACCCCACCTTTGACCCCAGTCGAGATAGACTTAGAGAATAGCTTCAGTACCATAGTCAGACATGGAAGGTGGAATGACCCGAGGTATTTGCACATGCCTGGTATTTACATTGGGATGACAACAGGAAAAGGAAGAAAGAAATACGACATCTCGTCTGCAGTGGAGTTAGTACGATTCATACGAAATGTATACGAACACCACAGAGAGAAAACATTTTCAACACCAGTAACAATTGAACAGATGCTGTTCAATGACTTCGTGTTTCTGGAATGTTTTCCTGACCTTGTGATGGAAGTCTACAAGGCTGTAACCACTCATGGCTGGGATCAGACAAGAGATGATATCCAATCCACTATGAACAAGAAGTAACAAGCTAAGGTAAAATAAAAATGCATTAAGAACTTTAAAGTTATATTATAACCTGCATCATTTTCAATCCTAGGGGCAAGTTTGTTTGGCTGGGATGTTTGTTTCCAGTACTCAATCTCATATCTTTATTAATGCACCTTTTCAAGCGGTACCGGTGGTGAACAAAGATATAGTATTCAAAAGAATGACACGTGATTGAAATAGGAAAGCATGCACAGAATACATTCTCTCGTAGCTTCTCATTATCCTCGTCAGATTACTAACAAAGCTTGTGGCTTGAACATTTGGGACATTAGAGCAAAGAAAACGTGGAAAACAAATGGAAAAATAGCTGCTCGTTTGAAAACAAACAATAAATGAAAACGCCCGTGAGTGCTGTGTGCTAACATAAAGCACATTTCTCGACCAATCAGAGAGCGAGATTTATGACACTTATTTTACGATAGAATTATTTTCACCGGAGTTTAATGAAATCATTTTTCCAAGAACTAATTTTGGCTCTCTCTTTCAGGGTATGATATCTGTACCTATTATTAAACGTTCTAATGGCCTCGTCAAAAGAAGAGGAGAAGACTACGTGCAGTAGTTTACTAGATCAGCTGATGATAGCCTGCGATATGTACTGGTCAGCAGAAGGTAGCATGAAAAGACTTTCTTAGAAGAAGTTGCACTTTAACTGGACAAACCTGTTGAATACCGGTTTGGATATGTACAAAGTAATCAGGTTCATATGTTCTTTTATATACTTTACTTGCAGCCGCTTGTAGTATTACTCTACCTAAACAAACCTGTTCAATACCGGTTTGGATAATTATATACAAAGTAATCAGCTTCATATATTCTTTTATATACAAGTGAAATGAAATGAAATGAATTTATATACTCTACTTGTAGTGCTACTCTAACTAAACAAACCTGTTCAATACCGGTTTGGATATGTACAAAGTAATCAGGTTCATACAGTTTCATATATTCTTTTATATACTATACTCGTAGCCACTTGTAGTGCCACTCAGGCATAGTAGAAGGCCTTAAAATTTGTAGTTCGCCTGATAAGAAAGGGATAATTTTTTTATATGCTACTTGATGGTATGCTACTGAATGACTGTCATCAAGTGAATGCCTTGTAAAGGCGCATTCGGTGTCACCATGAACCATGTAGCTCAGATCTATAGATTGTTAGTTTTAATAGACCGAAAACCGGAGAACTCGGAGAAAACCTCTCCAATCAAGTGAGAGACCTAACAAACTCTGCCCACCAATAGTACCACACACGGGCATCGAACCCGGGATCGTAAAATACCTTATGCACTTAACCTCCTGTGCTTCGCTTACGATAGGAAAGGTCAGTAAAGGTTATATACCGTTACCGAGCCACCGAGGTATAAGGTATATAACTGCCTTATATCATCATTGGGGAAGTTTCTTAAGCACGGGGTTGATAACTAGATATCAACCTGGTAAGCTGCCGTTTGGTGAATATGAAGGATAAAGACCGCAAGTGAAAAAAAGAAACTGACTCAATGATGATATAATCTTAGGTAGTGCCTAACTAGAAAACCTATACATATAGTTCACCTAGGCTCTAGCATTGGACAGCTATGCTTACGAAAGCAGGGGCGTATCCAGGTGGATTGGGTGGCTAGCCACCCCCCTCTTTGCAGGGTTTAAAATAGGAAAAATAAAATGATTAGTGTCCCATTGTATAAAAATAATTAAAGAGTTAACATGAATAATTTTATAATTTTAAATAATGAGTTTTATTTCGATCGGAATCAATGTTTTATTATAGTCTCGCAAATCTCAGTTGTCATGAGAGCCTGTAGTACATGGTAGCAGCGTTCATCCGAAACAAACCCTTCATGGTCGTAATATACTAAAGGTGTCCGAGATATCGAGTTATTTTTACAAATAATAAATGTATGATATGAATTCATTGCATTGCCTGGACCTAAAGAGTTGTCCGCAACCCTCGACCTATCCTTTTAATATTTTTTTAGAGTTACCCACCCCGCTTTGTAAAATCCTGGATCCGCCCCTGGAAAGACATTGAACAGTTAAATATTACGTATAAAAAAACTAATGTAAAAAATACTAGATTTTTTTGTAGCTTGGTAAATTATTAAAAATGTGAGTTTTATTTCTTCAAACTAATTTTTCTAGCAAAAAAAGATTCGAAATTCGAACTCCAGGCGGGATTCGAACCCGAAATAAAATTCACATCTTTAGTGTAAAATTAATTTTAAATAAACATGTAAAAAATATCGTATGGTATTCAAGTTTGTACTGTTCTAGACCTGCATTACTCATAGCAACGGTTTTATAGTCCAACTCTTACTATCGATAGCAAGAATAAGATGCTAAAAGCAAAGCATCTAGAAGTGCAAAGCGAAGAAGCTTAAACAACTTTTGCTGTAGATCTAAAAACTTCGCAAAATATAGCGCCAGAAGTAGGAGCTTTAATATTGTTATGTAAGTAAAAACAATTTTTCACTTTTTATTCAGCTCGTAGTATTGCAGGTAATGATACTGAAGTAGGATTGTTTTTTAGTTCAGCAACATTGCATGCAACACATTGCGTCGTGTAACATGGCTTGTGTCGTGTGACATGATGCATCGTGTGACATGGCTTGCGTCGTGTGGTGTGACATGGCTTGCGTCGTGTGACAAGGCATTCGTCGTGTGACATGATGCATCGTGTACGGTTACTAACAACTATGGAAGGAGTGCTCGGTCAAATTTCGAACATATTTTTTTAATTATTTATTTCAACATTATTTTTCATTACAAGCAACCAGTTTAGCTTTACACATACGCTGAATGAGAAAAACCTGTCTACTAGAGACCCTTCACGAGGAGGTAGGGAGATCCTAGCAACTGCTTGAGCTATCTTTTTTTGTTTTTGGCTTCTCCTTGGAAGAGGAAACCAAAGAAATGTCTTACAGCGCTTCCCAACCACACGCGCGAAATCGTACATTTTCCCTTCACGTCAAAATAGGATATTTGGTGGACGTCAATCAAAGTGTTTCCATGACATTGTCGGACAATAAAAAGTTTTCAAGGGCACGTCCCTATGGGATGTCATGGAAACCCCTTGATTGACGACCACCAAAACCTCCTTCGTCGCGACAGCAAACTGTACGATTTCGCGAGTGTGATTGGGAAGATGCGCTCTAAAGATATAGATTCTTGAAGCTAATTTTTCTCGGAGAAACAAAACTCCGAGATTAATACGGGTTCATGTTTTGTACTTCACTAGAGCTAGGGCCATCTTATCTGCATGTAAACGGGGCTTAGGAATCACTCTATGAACGAGACAAACTTGTCTGAAACTCTTAAAGAAAACAATGTTAAATCTTAATTTATTGTATTTAGTCACGAAGACAATAGACCTCTTTAGTTCGCGCTTAATATTTTGCCCATTTCCTGAGACCACGTGCCATTCCCTTGCGTATCATTTCTTTGTTTGAATACAAATGAAACAAAGAATCCTATTCTCAAAGGAGTGACACTTGGTCTGAAATGGGTAAAACAAACCACCCATGGTAAAGAGGTCAATCAGTAAGCATTTTATTTATTTTAGCTGTAGTTTTGTATGTAACTTTTATTTAAACAGGGTGGCCCATTCAGCTAAAAGCTGGTATCCAGAGGGGCCCTGTATTTTATTTTGCTATTCATAGATAGCATTTACGAACGGCTTACTAGCTGTCGGTACGTTGTTACTTATTAATGTCTCCGGATTTGCCCAAGCGAAGGACAAGAACGATGGAGAAAATAATGCCGAGAATCTGGGGAAGAGAAAAGCAAGGTTAGAAAGGAAAAGAAAGGTATAGAGCTGTTGAATTGTGACGTATTTCGGGGCCCAACTGCTCACAAAAACCGCTAAAGTAAAGCGAAAAATGTTCTCAATGATTTAACCTCCACCTGAAACAAGTAGAACTTTGAACAACAGTCTTGTCATGACGAAAAAGTAAGAAAAAAAACTTTAAAAAACTGCTTTTCGTTTTGGACCCGGAAGTTGTATTTCAATACGAGTGACGTCACACTTAACAACCCAATAAGAAATAACCAGCTGATCTGAAATAGTGACGAAAAATGACGTCACTGCAAAACTGAGGTGTCATGAAGCCTGCGAAAATTGACTTATAAAAGTTTATATCTGAGATAAATGTGATTTTCAGGAGAGGTTTTTGATATTTTGTATACATTTACTATGATATTCATCATTGAGTGGGAAAATAAAATAAAGAAAGAAATTATTTTCAAATTTTCTCGATTCTGATTGGCTAACCTTTTCCTCAGATCAGCTGGAAGTCGAAATACATAGAAACCAACAAAGATACATAACACACAGACGGGAAAATAAAACAGTACAACATTCAAACGTACAGACAGAACAAAGCACTGATAAAAACAAACAAAAAATAAACAAACGAACAAACAAAGGACGTTTAGTTAGATAAGCATTAAATAACACCCGGTTCAAGAAAGCTTTCAATGTCTAGATCTATTGATTTATTTTGTATCAACCAACCTGAATGACAAGCAACGCAATAGCCACTCCACCAATTGCACTCATTATCTTGTCACTGTCCTTCAAGACGATGTTGTAACATCCCTTTAAACAAGAAGTATACATTTTTATAAAATAACTTTGATATTACGCGCGCTCTGATTGGTCAAAAAGCCATGTTTTATGAGAGTATAATACATGCTCGCGCTATTTTTTCTCTCTCTCTGCTTCTTAAAAGCATTTGAGCGCTAGTTATTTTATAAAAGCAATAAAAAAAAAAGGAATAAAAAACAGTTTTCCGTTTATTATACTCTGATAAAGACACTTGGGATGTGGAGAGAACACTTGAGAAGCTGGAAACCACTCCGCTACGCGTCGTGGTTTCCCACGCTTCTCTCGTGTTCTCTCCACATCCCAAGTGTCTTTATCAGAGTATAATACACGGAAAACTGTTTTTTATTCCTTAAAAGAATTCACGGCACCCCATCTCAATTAACTCCACTCCACTCCACTCCACTCCACTCCACTCCACTCCACTCCACTCCACTCCACTCCACTCCACTCCACTCCACTCCACTCCACTCCACTCCACTCCACTCCACTCCACTCCACTCCACTCCACTCCACTCCACTCCACTCCACTCCACTCCACTCCACTCCACTCCACTCCACTCCACTCCACTCCACTCCACTCCACTCCACTCCACTCCACTCCACTCCACTCCACTCCACTCCACTCCACTCCACTCCACTCCACTCCACTCCACTCCACTCCACTCCACTCCACTCCACTCCACTCCACTCCACTCCACTCCACTCCACTCCACTCCACTCCACTCCACTCCACTCCACTCCACTCCACTCCACTCCACTCCACTCCACTCCACTCCACTCCACTCCACTCCACTCCACTCCACTCCACTCCACTCCACTCCACTCCACTCCACTCCACTCCACTCCACTCCACTCCACTCCACTCCACTCCACTCCACTCCACTCCACTCCACTCCACTCCACTCCACTCCACTCCACTCCACTCCACTCCACTCCACTCCACTCCACTCCACTCCACTCCACTCCACTCCACTCCACTCCACTCCACTCCACTCCACTCCACTCCACTCCACTCCACTCCACTCCACTCCACTCCACTCCACTCCACTCCACTCCACTCCACTCCACTCCACTCCACTCCACTCCACTCCACTCCACTCCACTCCACTCCACTCCACTCCACTCCACTCCACTCCACTCCACTCCACTCCACTCCACTCCACTCCACTCCACTCCACTCCACTCCACTCCACTCCACTCCACTCCACTCCACTCCACTCCACTCCACTCCACTCCACTCCACTCCACTCCACTCCACTCCACTCCACTCCACTCCACTCCACTCCACTCCACTCCACTCCACTCCACTCCACTCCACTCCACTCCACTCCACTCCACTCCACTCCACTCCACTCCACTCCACTCCACTCCACTCCACTCCACTCCACTCCACTCCACTCCACTCCACTCCACTCCACTCCACTCCACTCCACTCCACTCCACTCCACTCCACTCCACTCCACTCCACTCCACTCCACTCCACTCCACTCCACTCCACTCCACTCCACTCCACTCCACTCCACTCCACTCCACTCCACTCCACTCCACTCCACTCCACTCCACTCCACTCCACTCCACTCCACTCCACTCCACTCCACTCCACTCCACTCCACTCCACTCCACTCCACTCCACTCCACTCCACTCCACTCCACTCCACTCCACTCCACTCCACTCCACTCCACTCCACTCCACTCCACTCCACTCCACTCCACTCCACTCCACTCCACTCCACTCCACTCCACTCCACTCCACTCCACTCCACTCCACTCCACTCCACTCCACTCCACTCCACTCCACTCTATTACCTACCCCTTGATTGATGTTTTGTAAAGTTTCGTTGTTCGGAGATGACAGAACATTCGCACCACATGACTTTGTGATATTTTTGCAACAAGAATCAGGAACGAATTTCGAAGAAGAATTGACATTCAGGTGGTTAACCGTCCAATCTTTGTAACTGATAGCACCACAGCATTTGAGCTGAAAGAAATTCATACTGTTCAGCTATGCTATGCTATGCTATGCTGTGCTGTGCCGTGCCGTGCCGTGCCGTGCTGTGCTGTGCTGTACTGTGCTGTGCTGTGCTGTGCTGTGCCGTGCCGTGCCGTGCCGTGATGTGATGTGATGTGATGTGATGTGATGTGATGTGATGTGATGTGATGTGATGTGATGTGATGTGATGTGATGTGATGTGATGTGATGTGATGTGATGTGATGTGATGTGATGTGATGTGATGTGATGTGATGTGATGTGATGTGATGTGATGTGATGTGATGTGATGTGATGTGATGTGATGTGATGTGATGTGATGTGATGTGATGTGATGTGATGTGATGTGATGTGATGTGATGTGATGTGATGTGATGTGATGTGATGTGATGTGATGTGATGTGATGTGATGTGATGTGATGTGATGTGATGTGATGTGATGTGATGTGATGTGATGTGATGTGATGTGATGTGATGTGATGTGATGTGATGTGATGTGATGTGATGTGATGTGATGTGATGTGATGTGATGTGATGTGATGTGATGTGATGTGATGTGATGTGATGTGATGTGATGTGATGTGATGTGATGTGATGTGATGTGATGTGATGTGATGTGATGTGATGTGATGTGATGTGCTATGCCATCAGTGAAATCAATAAATTGAATATGAGATTTACGAGTATTGGGAATTTTGCGAGCGAGATTTAATCCAATATTAGAAAAATAATTGCAAAAACTATTTGAATTAACCATTGGGTCATCAATAGAATTTCTCATTGAGTGAAAAGGAAGATGGAATAGGAGTTTTTCCTTTTCTGGTATTTATAAGTTCATTAATTAAGGGCTCATTAATAAGTTTAGCTGTGCTGTGCTATGCCTAATTTTTTCAAATTTTTAATTTTTATGCCTAAATATTTTTAAAAGAAGCAACGAAAGAAACATAAGAAACTAAATATCAAGATAAAGCCTATTGTACCTTTTCCTGCAGGTCATCAACATCTTTATCCCCGGGATTGTAGTTTTCTATTTTGCCCTTAATTTCTTTCTCCAACTCCTTCTTTAGCTAAAAGAAATAAAAATAAAAAAAGGAAAATAAGTTGATGTCGATTAGAAATACTTTATTTACAGTCATTCTTAATCGTCGTCGCGGCGAAGAAGGTTTTGGTGGACGTCAATCAAGGCGTTTCCATGACATTGCTTAGGCATGTGGTCTTGAACACATTGAGTTTTTTAGCAAAGTCATGGAACCACTTTGATTGACGTCCAGCAAAACCTTATTTTGTCGCAAAAACAAATTGTGGTCCATTGAAAACGACTGAACCGTTCAGTAGGGGGACTAGGATCAGCGGGTTTTTGTTTTTTTCCTGACTCTGAAAATCTTGCATCGTGACCCAAAGCTTTGTAAAACGCAAATCGTTCTCGCAACCGAAGTAGGTTTTAGTGGACGTCAATCAAGGCATTCCCAAGGCGTTTTCATATCATTCTGTTGGCACGCTGCATTGGCCTCCACCAAAATTCGGTTTTATTGTGACAAAATGCACGCTTCCACACTATTGAAAAGAGCTGTAAATTCACCAACACGATACATGTTCTAATCCAGTTTCTCCATACGCCATCTTAGTTTGGGATATATAACCTAACCCTAAATCTTTTTTCCTTCTGGATATTTAGTGTAATATTCAATTAGCTGCTCTCAATTTCCACTATATCATGAACCAAATTTTATTGTGATTTGTTTTGCTGCTATCTTGTCCCCCTCTAACGAAGATGATTCATAGCGTTAAAACAATAGATCGTTTTGATGTGACCTCATAAAATTTTGGAGGGGGGGCTAATCATCCTTGCTTGCAGCTGAAGAGCTGAATTAGGAAGGACGCTGCTCAACGTGGTCGAGTCGAAGGCATACGAAGGCGCCTAGGGCAGCCGCCATACGACTCATGTCTGACCACAGAGCACAGCTCAGATCGAATTAGGGTTGGTTTTTACGGAGGGAGGAAAACCGGAGAACCTGGAGAAAAACCCTCGAAGCAAGGGAGAGAACCAACAAACTCAACTCACTTAAGGTGCCGAGTCCGGGGATCGAACCCGGGACCATAGCGGTGAGAGGCGAGAACTTACGCACTACGCCACCCTTGCTTCCCAAATAGTGAAATATGGCATTGTGACTTCCATGGTGGTCATGTGGAGCCTTTCTTGTTAAACAGCAGTTTTTGTATGACTATGAAAACTCAAGACACAAACCGTGCCTTGCCATGACCGTGTCAGTGCCGTGCAATGTATGAAAGCATTCGACATTCCGTGCCGTTTTCGCGCCGTAACCGTGCCGTGTGCCGTGACTTTTCACACTCATGCGAGATCTCCTCTAGTGATTTACCTTGTCCTTGTTCTTGTATGCCACTGCAGCTGCCGCGATCTCCAAAATCAACAAAATAAGCAGAAGGACGAGGAACTGTGGACAAGATAATGGCAAGTTCAATTAGTGATTTATTGCATGTTACAGTTGAACATTCTTTCTTTTCTCCTGTTCTTCTAGTTTTCTTGGATAATAATAATAATAATAATAATAATAATAATAATAATAATAGGTCTTTATTGCATAAGATATGTTACAAGTGTGTACCAAGAATGCAAACTTACAATGATTAACATGCATTTGCTCTCTTTCCAAGCTCCACAGCAGCCGAAGAACGACACAATAGTGATAATGGCCCCCACAGTAATCAGCAGACGAGGTCCAGTATTGATCCCATAATTATCCAAAATCGTCAGCTCAAAGTAATCACCCATCGTCAGCTCGCCCCATATTCCGATCCCAAGAAGAATCAAGCCAAAAACCTGGAAAGGAAAGCGTTGAAAATGTAAATCTTTTGTGTAATGTGACGTAGATGGTGGCAAAAGAAGTCATTTTGAGCCCAAGGGACATTTCAGCTCGTCAAGACAAAAGTCAATTTGAAAAACTATTTTTTTTGAGAGTCATCAATTTAATCCTAGCCAGGACTCAACCTCTAGATCTCCAGATTGCCCAGGGGCGGATCCAGGATTTTACAAAGGGGGGTGGCTAACTCTAAAAAAATATTAAAAGGATAGGTCTAGGGTTGCGGACAACTCTTTAGGTCCAGGCAATGCAAAATTCATATCATACATTTATTATTTGTAAAAATAACTCGATATCTCTGACACCTCTAGTATATTACGGACTTTCCCCCAGCCCTTGAATGTCTGTAAGATAGAGGTTCCACTGTACGTGCACCTATTTTTCCTGTTTTAAGCCCTGCAAAGAGGGGGGTGGCTAGCCACCCAATCCTTCCCCCTGGATCCGCCCCTGTTGCCAATAAACACTTTTAGGGGCAGCTCAGCAAACTACTAAGCTAAAGATGAAGCCAGTGCAGACAGTCATATACGTAAAAACTTACAAAGAACAAAAAGTTGAAGAAAAGAACCAAGCATCGTAGGGGGTTTGCCATGATGAATCTAAAAAGAAGATAAGCGTTCAAACATGCACAACCAGTATTCAGCTATTTCAAAATAAGCTTAGTGAAGGTATAGTTGCTTGTTGCATGTTGCATATAAAGCCCGAAATCCAGTATAGAGGCTTTGCACCACCACGTGATGGCAGCCATGACAGGAGGCAGGAACAAAAGAGTCTTTCCCCCTGGGAAACTGAATTCTTTCTCATGTAAATCATATTTTACCATAACTCGTAAATTTCTCGCGCGCTGATTGGCTGAGAGCCATGTTCAATAAGAGGACAGACCGATTAGATGACGAATCGTTCGCGCACGTAGCTAGCGCGCGCTTGAAACGGTTTTTTCTTTCAAACTTTTTCTTCGTTTTTGGATCTTTTCTTTGCCTGTTATGGTAAGAAACAAATCGAAGTGATTTTTCTATGGTCTGTACTCCTATCGAACAAAGAAATGACGCCAGAAATGATCCAAACTTTGCAGTGAAACCACTCGCTGCGCTTGTGGTTCCACTTGAGTTTGGATCATATCTGACGTCATTTCTATGTTCGATAGGAGTACAGACCATGGAAAAGTCACTTCGATTTGTTAATTAGATCAGATTCAATTATTCCTGCCTCCTGTCATGGCTGCCATCACGTCATGGTGCAAAGCCTCTATATGGGTAATGTGAATCCAACAACGAAAGGTCATATAAACATTATGGGATTTTCCCAAAGTTTGTCTGCTGTTTTTTCCAGCATATTTTCTTCTGTGTTCACATTATTTACATATGAAAATAAAACATAACAAGCTTGGTAAGCAGCATGAAACAAGCAAATAACAAGCAACAAAACCTTCACCAACCTTTTTTCAAATAGCTGTATGTATTGTTGACGATTATAGTGAGCTTATATGGAATTTAGCGTGTTGGGGTCCCTGTGGTGCTACGTAGCGGGTTTGGTCAAAAGGACTAAGATTGATCTCTTTTATGTGAATGAGGTTTTCCCTTTTTCTCTGTGTTTCCTTCTTTTGTTTCCTTTTTAACATATATGCAGCCATACTAGCTAACACCTGGCTAAACCGAGATCATTGTCATGGAAACCACCATTTGGATTGGGGAATGATGCTGTCGTGATTAGATTATCGATCTTTAATAGCAGGTGAAAATTCACTGACATGCAGTGAAAAAACTTAAACCTCATTTTCTTTTTCAACACTTCCAGACTTTCAGTTATCAAAGGTCTTCCTTCCACCCACCCACCCACCCACCCACCCTTCCACCCTTCCATCCATCCATCCATCCATCCATCCATCCATCCATCCATCCATCCATCCATCCATCCATCCATCCATCCATACATCCACCTATCCATCCATCCATCCATCCATCCATCCATCCACCTATCCATCCATCAATCCCTCCATCCATCCATCCATCCATCCATCCATCCATCCATCCATCCATCCATCCATCCATCCATCCATCCATCCATCCATCCATCCATCCATCCATCCATCCATCCATCCATCCATCCATCCATCCATCCATCCGTTCACCATTGTGAAGGCCCATCTATTGATCCAAAGATTCTTACATCCAATATGTTTAAAATCTCAAAACAAAAGTTCAGTAAAAGTCGCCAGACGATGACGAAAGACACTACCTACGACAATGACGTAGCCACTAAGATTTTCAATTTCACTTACAGGTACTCCAATCTAATCAAAAAGCTCTTAAAAACATGCAAGGTTTACGAACCCGTCCTTGACATACTAAATATTCATATTGTGCTATTAATGCATCATTGGCCAACACAGCGTCCTTTTCAACGGTTGACATGATCTCTAACGTACGTACTCCAACCCATTAACATGGTATCATGCAAATCTGCATTGAACTAGATCTAACTTTGCTTTTCAATTCCGACTAATGACGTGTGCTTAGACCCGGCTAGAAAAACAACAAACCTGTTTAATTCTAAATCCAAGTGAAAAACAACCTGTTATATATTTGCACAAGCACTTTTTATCATTAACAACATTTTTGAGGACATTAATTGAAAATGATTTGTTTTAAAAATCAAATCCCTTAGTGATGTCTGCTCTCTTAAAAAACTAAATATTATTTACATTTTCAAAGATGATACTGGCAGTCGAATCTATTATACAAAGCCAGAAATTTCAGTAAATTTATCCAGGTGCAAAATCCTGTCAGTATATTTCCACAAGCACTTTTATAATTGACAACACTTTTGAGGGCATTTCATTGAAATTATATTTTGAATCAAATCTCTTAAATATATAATTACTATTTACATTTGCAAAAATAACAAGTCGAATCTATTATGCAAAGGCAGAAATTTCAGTAAATTAGTTTAGACTATAGCTCCATTCAGGTAAGCTAGTATAAGGTATTTGGATGCACAAATATATCCATTTGTCTATGAATTACAAATTTAATATATTATGATAATAAGATGCACTCTTTCCACGTATTTGAATTTTCATTTGCAGCATATATTACATTCAATTCGTTTTCGGTGTCGTTAAGATAAATATTATGAAGTAATTTTCGTATATGACGATTTCTGGGCTAAGTTGCAGCCATTTTTCGTAACTTGCATATTCAAGAAAACTCTTTTTCGCGGTGCTACTACACATGTTTTAGCAAAGTATAAATAAAACAATTAATGATACTGTTTATTCTACTAATTTCTGAATGAATTGTCGTTTTATATTTCGTTCTATACCAAGATTTAGCATTCAAAATTGATGAAGATAATCAGAAGTTGAAATATGATGGCCTCTGAACAAGGCATCGTGTGGGTTGAGTTTTTGAGAAGGTAAAATTAGACATCAAAGCGAATATCAATCGATGCTTAACAAAGAGTGTGTGAGTAATTTCAAGAATATTCAAGCATTGAATTGAATGAATGTAGAATTCATAAGGCTTTAAGTAAATAATATTTAATCTTTTGCAATCAATTGTTTTCCTATGATTTGGAAGATAAAAGCGAAGATCGACATAATAATCATGTTTATATAATCTAGCTTGGGCGCCAAACGGATTCGTAACTCGTTGCGTGCAGATGAGCTGACGAACTAACTGTTGCTTTCCTTTCTAAAGCTACTTCGATCTCTAAAACTTTCTCAAACAGAGTAAAAACGCGCTCAGAAAATTAGAAAACATTTCCTTAGGGTAAAATACAATACAACTATTGTTTGATAATAGCTTGATATCAAGTATTCTTAATACTATTCAGAAAGGTGTATCTATGAGTATTAGATTTGAATACAAAACTTGCAGGGGTCCAAGTCAATAGGTCTGGTTAGAAATCACGCTTTTCAAGCAAGAAGTGGATCAATTGGAGATCAGTTAAGAAATACTGCGGCTTACCTGCTATCCAGCTAAGTAGAGATTATTCAAAACCACGAACAGCAGAAAGTAAAACAACACCCGATCAGGCACGCCTTATAAAATATATTATTAATTCAATCTTAACCCGGCCAGACAAAAGACATTCGATCCCTATTGGTGGATAAATATAGTAACTAGGTTTCGTTTGAAAGCTTCTGCATCAATTTTAATATATTCAGCAATAGATGAATGTTTCAGACGGCTTGATCATGAATTTATTCATTAACAATGTGCAGACAGCGAGGAAAGATGATTGGAACGACACGCGTGAAAAACGTCTGCGCATGCTCAAAGTCCGTATGCAAATTAGTCAAAATTTGACTTTCACACTTGGCTGGATAGACTTTACAAAATGCCACAATTTAAAGTCAATTCTTGAAACTTAAGGCTAATTCTTTCATATTGTCTTTATCAATACAGTATCTTGGTCTCACAAAAGTATACCCGCGAAATGTTTTGTATACTCGGAGAAAACAAGCATTTATTTTCTCACTAAAACTCTTGTAAATTCTTGGAAAGCGTGCGGAAAGGCACGCATGCGCAAACGTTTTTACTTTAGTGTCGATCGGAATGACATTTATGGGTTCATCCTCGTTCCCAGATCCTGCTCATTAATTAAATCGTAGGCTCTGGGAAACCCTACTAACCAGGAGCCGGTTGTGGGAAGCCTGAATAGCGCTATCCACCGGATAAATCCTTATCCAGCGGATAAAACCTGTACAAATTATATACACAGGATACCTCTTATCCGGTGGATAACTTTAACGAAGCTTCGTACAACCGGTTCCAGAAGCCAGAATCTTTTGACCAGGTCCTCAGAGCGCATGCTCTATCTCAGGCTCGCTGACTATAACTTTAATTTCTTTAATGTAGGCGATAGAGCAGCAATCTTCATAGTATCAGGCATAAGACCAGTGGACAGAGACAAGTTCACAATTTTGGTTAAGACAAGCAATAATACAATAAAGCAGTCTTTCAGGACAGTAGCCAGTATAGGATCAAGTTTTTTTCCTGTGCTTTGCATTTTTATCAATGGTTTTCTATTAAGTTATCTGCAAGGTAATCCATTTTTTTCGACACCAAACGACTCATTTTGTAAAATTGTTTTGCTACCAAAGGATCAGTAATTTAAACGTGAAAAGTTTAGGTTACAGCTCAAACAGTGTGATCACATTTAATGTTTTCGCATAATTTTATGCACGGACATGGGAAGTTAACCTGACAAATTTAATGCGAAGATCTCTTACTAGTTGTATCAAATAAGGCGTGTAAAAGCTCATTTGGCAGCACAAATCCCGTATATGGAAGTATTAAAAGTTTTCACACTTTTGCGCGTCGCGCTTTAATGATTATATTGACTAAAACGAGATTTTCCCTTGTTATTATATCCATTTTGAAATCACTAGCAATTCCCGTAATCTGATTGGCTCTCAGTAGATTGATTCAAGCACGAATCGCACAACGTGAAAAGTTTAGGTTACAGCTCAAACAGTGTGATCACATTTAATGTTTTCGCATAATTTTATGCACGGGCACGGGAAGTTAACCTGACAAATTTAATGCGAAGATCTCTTACTAGTTTTATCAAATAAGGCGTGTAAAAGCTCATTTGGCAGCACAAATTCCGTACATGGAAGTATTAAAAGTTTTCATACTTTTGCGCGTCGACCTTTAATGATTATATTGACTAAAACGAGGTTTTCCCTTGTTATTACTTCTTGAAGTTACATACGGCAAATAAGAACTATGGCAAATGACATCCCAAGTATCTGGAGGAAAAACAAAAGAAAAATAATAATCATCACAAAATCGTAAGGCAACAAAGGAAGCTAAAAAGGAAGATAGCAATACAGAAAGGGAAGATCGACGTCAGTGAAAATGCGTATAGAAGTATGCAAATCAAAATGGCAAGAAAATATATCTTTTTACAGTCCCGTCCCAGTGACCACAAAGAATAGTTCCAAGTCGAGATTGGAGTTGCTGCGCATAGCAAAACTATAGTTCATCCTGCACGGCAACTCCAATCTCGACTTGAAACAGTTATTCGTGATCACTGACTCAATGATTTAACTGTAAAAGCCCGTTCCGACAGGCGATTTTTTCGGCGATTTTTTCGGTGCGATTTTGAGGTGCGGCGACAGAAAATCGCAGCAAAACCGCAGTTCAATTTGAACATGATCAAAACACCTGCGATAAAGCGAAATTCCAAAATCCAAAAGTTCACACGCGCGATTTCCCGTCGCCTTAAAAGTCCGGCGCACATCAAATCACCGCAAAAATTGCACCTCAAATCACTGCAAAAATCGCACCTCAAATCGCCATAAAAATCGCACCTCAAATCACCGCAAAAATCGCACCTCAAATCACCGCAAAAATCGCACCTCAAATCACCGCAAAAATCGCACCTCAAATCACCGCAAAAATCGCACCTCAAATCACCGCAAAAATTGCACCTCAAATCACCGCAAAAATCGCACCTCAAATCACCGCAAAAATCGCACCTCAAATCACCGCAAAAATCGCACCTCAAATCACCGCAAAAATTGCACCTCAAATCGCCGCAAAAATCGCACCTCAAATCACCGCAAAAATCGCACCTCAAATCGCCATAAAAATCGCACCTCAAATCACCGCAAAAATCGCACCTCAAATCGCCATAAAAATCGCACCTCAAATCACCGCAAAAATCGCACCTCAAATCGCCATAAAAATCGCACCTCAAATCACCGCAAAAATCGCACCTCAAATCGTCATAAAAATCGCACCTCAAATTGCCCGTGCAAAAATCGCCCGTGTGAATGGGCCTTAAAAAGGCATGCATATTAAGCAAGTTAGTATAGAAAGCATTGAATCATTTAAATGTGGACAGCACAGACCTGTATGAAAAGTACTGTCATGGCCAAGGCACCAGTGGGAACCAGAATGTCATCAATCTTTTGTTTTAGTGCTTTATAGCAGCCCTGCAATGGGAAATCATAACTAATGTAAAACACTCATTCGATACTTTTACTACCAATGTCACTGAAGTGGGTTGTTACACAAGAAAACATGTCACGGTCATGCCCTAAAATGTCTATTACTCCACTGACAAACATCAAGGTTTTAGTCTGCATTCCTTTCTCCACGGGTCGGCATCCTTTTGATGAGTTGTAGAGAAGAAAATGATCAAACGATTGCCGACCAGACGGTCCTACATAAGCACAGTCTTCCTGAATCATACCAATTAAGGAAAATAGACTCGGCTAGCAGGGAAAGTACAGGTCGGTATTCGTTGCTACTTACAGTTGTATATATCTTGGTTTTGCTAACCAGCTGTCCTCTGCCGCAGTCTTGACCTTTGTACTCTGGCTTACAGCAGGAGTCTGGTACAGTTGTAGTGTCATTGGTCTTTTTGTAATCAGCATTGGTTATCCAGTCATTGGGTCCGTCTGCGCCGCAACACTTCAACTGCAACAAAAACATGATATATATTAATTATATTACCTTGCCTAGGCCTCTTATTGGCCGAGAGCATAATAGAGGAAAATCAGAGAACCCGGATATTTCATAGAAACAGTCGAAGAACAGGACTGGTCTGGAAAGAAGCTACAAGCAACTTTACTCACATGATAACAAGTTCGAGGATCGAATCCATGACCACAGAGTTGGAGAGTTGATAATCGGCGCATAAGCAGCGCACAACTCAAATTGCTTCTCAATTTAAGTGACTTGGACTTTTTTTTTTTTTGAGTGCTCCATAGGCCTTACAGTGAGGACACTCGAACCGTGAACATTTTGAGGTTTGTTCATACTTTTTTTCTCCTTTATCCCTTGTGTGAATCGATTGGAAATATGATTTATTTTGAACAATAAGATTATTTGAGTTCAGTGCTTCATTTTCAGAAGGTTTGAAGCAGTAGAAAGTTCATAAAATGAAAAATATAAAAATATCAAGTGTTCATGGTTCGAGTGTCCTCACTGTAATAGACCTCTTTACCTTCGTATGCTAATTGCCCATTTCAGACCACATGCAATTCCTTTGAGAAATGTTCTTTTGTTAAAATATTTACACATGAAAGAATCAACTCCCAAGAGTGGCATCACGTGGTCTGAAATGGGCACAACAAACAACGAAGGTAAAGAGGTCTATTGAGACGATACTATAAGAGCTTCCTACTTCTCTTTGTAAATCGTCAACTGCTTTAAGATTTCCTTCTGGATAATCCACGATGTTCTTTTTGATATCCTTATCCAGCTCTTTTTTGATCTGAAAAGAAAATTAACTCAATTTTTAGAATTTAAAAACTAACTTTTAATTTGGACCCAAACGTCGGTGGTCATTCGAATGATCATTAAGTCATGCTGAAAAGCTCTTTCCTCTTTCCTCTTTCCTCTTTCCTCTTTCCTCTTTCCTCTTTCCTCTTTCCTCTTTCCTCTTTGCGTTTTTTGAAAGTGGGATGTAGTATACGATTTTCTTCCTTACCTTTTCTTTGTTCTGGAATGCAAACACAGCAGCAGTGATCTCAAGTAGCACCAGGACTAAAAGCATGATGAAGAACTGCGTATGAAAAACCCTTAATCAGTCAGATGGATGGATAAATGGATGGATAAATGGATGGATGGATGGATGGATGGATGGATGGATGGATGGATGGATGGATGGATGGATGGATGGATGGGTGGGTGGGTGGGTGGATGGGTGGATGGATGGATGGATGGATGGATGGATGGATGGATGGATGGATGGATGGATGGATGGATGGATGGATGGATGGACAATTGTGATAAATATTTCCATCTATATTTTAATAAATGACTTGAAAACATCTCACCACAGTAAGCATGCTCTTGTTTTCTCTCTTAGCTCCACAACAGCCAAAGAAGGCAACGACAGCAATCGCTATACCGAGGGCCATGAGTACACGTGGACCTGTCACATAGTTAACACTTGACAACTGGGCATATGGTCCAATAGTGGCTTCTCCGAAGGCTCCTATAGCCAAGAGACATATCCCTAAAAACTACACGGGAGAGAAAGTTCATTGGTTATCCACTTCCGGTAGAGGGAAGCTTGTGATTGGATCAAATAACAAAGAAATTATCCCTCTTTAGCTTTGGCCATGGTGTAATGTTCTCCCATTTCAGACCACATGTCATTCCCTAGAGTATCATTTCTTTGTCTAATGGTTGTGAATGAGAAGATACATGAATATGCATTATCATGATCACGTGATCAGAAATGGGAAACATTACGACCAACTTAAATAATAATAGTAATAATAATAATAATAGTAATAATAATAATAATAATAGTAATAATAATAGTAATAATAATAATAATAATAGTAATAATAATAATAATAGTAATAATAATAATAATAATAGTAATAATAATAATAATAATAGTAATAATAATAATAATAATAGTAATAATAATAATAATAATAGTAATAATAATAATAATAATAGTAATAATAATAATAATAATAGTAATAATAATAATAATAATAGTAATAATAATAATAATAATAATAATAATAATAGTAATAATGATAATAATAATAATAGTAATAATAATAATAATAGTAATAATAATAATAATAGTAATAATAGTAATAATAATAATAATAATAATAGTAATAATAATAATAATAATAGTAATAATGATAATATAATAATAGTAATAATGATAATATTTTTAAATTTAATAATAATAATAATGATGATGATGATGATGATAATGATAATAATGATAATAATAATAAATAATAAAGACAAATTTATAACTATATTCGTATCTCTAAAAGTAGCAAAAGAAACAGTACTGATAAACATCAAAACGAGCCCATTATAGGGGCTACCCCCCCCCCCCCCCCTTTTCCGGCCGGGTATCCCAACTCCCAACTATTGTAGTTCGAATTGGTTCTAGTAATATGAAAATATATAACTTTAACCTTACCCCTATAAGAGTATCACCCTCACCCCCCCCCCCTCCCCCAGATTATATCTCTGCTTGACCACTGCGAGTAGCTAGGTACGGCTGGCCCTAAACAGAGTGGTACTGTACGTACTGCACATACTATACTTACGAAAAATAGCAGGTTGAATCCGAGGACTAGAAATTTGATGAACTTGACAGAACCTTCAACAGCCATGCTAGCTGACCAAGATTTACCTAATAATAATAATAATAATAATAATAATAATAATAATAATAATAATAATAATAATAATAATAATAATGATGATGATAATAATAATAATTATAAATGAACCGTGGCGTGACCGTGACGATGGCGTGACCGAGTATTTCTGTAACACGAGCAATGATCACGCGCCTTGTAAAGTAATGTTATTCAAGCAAAGCTTCCCCAAAATTTGATATTCCAATGAGAAAAACAAAATGTATCGTTGGTCAGGGGAATGTGGCTTCTAGATGTGCTGGTCTGTACCCATGTACGGGAATGATAAAAATTCAGGGGCGTAGCGAGCACCAAGGATCTGAAGGGGGGAGGGGGGGGGGGGGCACGCCCAATGGGGAAAAAACTGACAATAGTGCCGACGCAAATAAAATTGTAGAAACAGTAAAAATGCATGCTCCCCCTCCCCTCCCCCCTCCCTAAGCCTCTGTAAAGATTTGAATAACTACAGATGGTTAATGGAAAAAAAAACCATAAGCAAAAAATTGAAAGCTGGCTGATAAATATATGGAAGAAAACCTTGAATTGTGATAAATAATGTTTAACCAAGATACAGTCCGGGCGGAGCTGTAGACATTTGACATTACAGCTGTAGAGCTGTAAAAATCAAGGACCTTTTCGACGATAAATTCAACATAAATTAATTCAAGATATTGGGCTCGGATATAAGATGTGTTAAATATGAGAAATACGTCAAATATTCTATAGCAAAGCATCTAAACTAAAGCTAAAACTGAACTGATTGACATATCCTACCACTGAAGAGGTTCGATCCAACGAAATATGTTTGGTTTTTACGTTTTAGTGAAAGTTTTCTTGAATCCAGAGTCAGGTAGTGTCGAAGGAGTCAAAAAATGTGGTTAATAAAACAGCAATGAAGCATTTCTTATCCGACCACTCTTTGATTAACGAGCTGTACTTTGGATTATAAATCTAATAACATAAACAGAGTCAGACCACAAAATGATCATAAGGTAAACATAATGGGGTCAATGTATCATAATTACGATCAAAAACAGATTCAAAATCTAAATCGAAATGGCTGTCAAAGTCACACTCACATTCGCGTGACAGTTTTGCATTTTTTAAGAAAACGTAATGATTGTCGTTTGAGACTGTAGTCTGCAATGAATTTATTCAATATCATTGGTTTTGCTTGGAAAACTAATTTAAAAAGCTGATATGAATCTTAAGCTTGGCTTCAGTACTCGTCGAGTCAGTGGTTCGATATGATTCAAATATATTCAGCATTATACTGATATTGTATGTTCTCTTTGTTGACTAAAGCTTGCTTAAAATTATGCATTTGCAAGTATCTCATAAAGATTTATTTGTAGCGTGTGTTAAATAAATCTAGACATAATATTTCGCTTAAAGCACCAAAAAGATATGCTCTCGTTTGAAGTGAGTGTTAAAAAACTTGACTTCTTGCAATTAGCCCTAAGCAAAACGTCTGAGCAAATACTAAAAAAAATGTCGTTATAAAGTGATAAAGAAGATAGAAAGTCGAAGGAGAAGGAGTAACCTAGTAGAGAAAATAAGAGATTAATGCTTTTGTTTTTGCTTAATATTTGTACTATGGTGATATTTGTGCAATTAAGATTAATGCTGTTATTGTTACCTTTTTTATGTTAGAAGCTGGTGTGGGAGTCGAAAACGTAGTATCGCAATGAATGTAGTCAGTATTCGAGGTAAGAATGCTCGCCGTAAACCGTTTTGAACAGCAAGAAATATCGTTGGCTCGTTCGAGGTGAAACGGTCATCGAAGGAACATTCTTTGTAGTATGAACGGTGGCGTGTTTGGATCAATATTCATCAAGGTAATAGAGCATGCTTACAAGGTAACGCAACGCTTTTTTTCATCATGACAAGTGGACGCTTGGTCCAAACATTAAAATGAGTGCTACCCCTCCCCGCCTTCTGCTCCCTTAACCTTTATTTTCGTACTCAGAGCCTCCTCATAACGAAAATCGGAGGCTCTGGGAAATCCTACTGACCGGAAGCCAGAATTTTGTCAGTGACCAGGTCGTCAGAGCGCATGCTCTATCTTAGGATCGCTGACCATAAAATGCCGGCGCAACCTTTCTAACGGCTTGTTTAAGTCTTCTCTTTGCAAACATTTATATATTCAACAATTGGAAGTACGATTTGATTCAAGATTCGAAAAAATATAACCGTTCTAGTCAATATTTGGCTTGCTTCGGTTCAGTTCCCGTTGGTATGTTTGTTTATCCTATTGGCCAATCAGAGCTCCTGGCTAAGTTATTTTCAACAGCCAATAAAATTCCATAGTTTTTAGAGTTCCCCAGAGCTTCTGATTTTCGTTACGAGGAAGCTCTGGGTACGAGTCAGAATGGATTGAAGTTTACCTAATCATATCCCGTACCTTCCCAGAGGAATCTGGGTCCGGGTCAGTGACACATTCAGTTGGAGAATCGGTCGGAAAATAGCACATGACATGAATTATAATCATGAACGACGAGGAAGAAAAAGATGTTGATCGACATCGACTTCAATGATACAGACCCTTTCAAAATTATCTTGGATGCGAGGATAGCAAGGGAATACAAAAATACAAAAAAAAATTGCAACTTGTCCCTGATTAGTCGCACGCTAACTAGAAGCTCTGACACTAAAGTATGTAGATTCTGACATGCAGATACCATCGAGAACACAATACAATACAATTATTTTTATTACTTAGGTTATAAATATTTACAAAGCAATTTAGCTTTATTATACAAAAAAAGAAAGTAAATGTTACTATAATCTGGTTGAGTAACAATATAATGTCGGGAGAACAAGGGAGATTTTTCATTTTGTATTTTCCTGTTCAATTTCAATCCAAAATAAGTCGATCAGTCAGAGTCTGTTATCAGGGCTGCCGATAAACCCTGCAATATTTTGGTTGTGTATTTGTGTGTGTGTTTTGGGGATTATTTTTCAGCAGAAAAATTGCATCCTCCGTATCATTCCCTGTTATACAAGCCTGCAGTTTCAAAAATTTGCAAAAAAAGTTTAAACACTTGAACTTTCTACAGCAATTCTGTTTTTAAATAGGTGGAAAATGTCCTGCTGTTTCGAAACATGAGACTGATGCTGTCTTCCTCTCTATTCCCATGCCACTGAGATCTTAAATTGTGTTCCCTTCGCGAGAAAACTTCCCAGCTTTTTAGTTATCTATTATATTGGTTCTCCACTGAGGTGTGCAACGAATTTTCTAAAAGAAAATAGAGAAAAAATGAAAAGTTAATAGGCTTTCAATTCACGGTTTTTTTCAGCCTACTTTTGAACGCTCGATTTGAATCCACGATGTGCGCGCGCACAAAAACCCCTGAATAAAATACGAAATTTTATTGAGGAACCATACACGAGTTTGATATTCAACAGTGCAAAACCCTCAAATTTTGCACGGGACTCTATACTTTTGTTATGCTTAATTGAAAGAACTTCTAAAAATCCAAGTTCAAATTTTTAAGAAAAGTAATTTTTCTAACGCATGAAAAAATAGATTTTTGTAGAAATTTCTGTTCGACTTGATGATATTTTTGTGGGCGCTGAAAGGGCGAAATATGACGAATCGATGTATATCTTTGTCTTTTATTGAAAAATATCCCTGTGGTATTTTAGGATGATTCATTAGGCGTCATTTGTGCATTATATAGTCTGCAAAGAACTATTATCTTATGAGTTTGTCGATCACTCCCAGTGACGCAATTTTTGCTTCAAAATCTCGCATGTAAACATCTATTAAATCTCGAAAACGAGCTCGGGACACCCCATTTTCTTTTCATATTCGGAATCAGTATTAAATTTCAAAAAAAAAATTAAAAATCGTAGTTTAAAAAAAAGTTTTAAATTTTTTTCCAAGTCAACTTAATCTTAATTATGCAATTTATCAAAATAGTAACTGAAATATCTGAGTGATGTGTCATCAAAATGGCTGTTTCATTTTGTGTTGTGGTTTGAAAAATTTCCAAATTTTGTTTTGAAAAACAATTTTTTTCTACGAAAAAAAAAAAAAGAAAAAAAGAGGAAAAGAGAGGAAGAAAAAAAAAAAGATTCCAAAGTTTAGGGGATGTTATGAAATATGTATCTAGAAAAACTGAATAAGCAATTTTTATAATTATGGTACAAACATTATAATTTGAAAGAAACAATGGCGTTGTCGGTTTTCAAAGGTATCCATAGCAACGTGACACATCAGAACAATATATAATTTTCCTTGAATCCATGTAAGGAAGCTGTAACCTGTTTTTGAATATTTCCCCCATCATTCATTTGCAATCAGCCTGTGATGAGTTCCCCAGCAGGAAATCATTATTAATCTCCACGATTCCAGCTTAAATTTTGCTCGAGAAATTTAATTCTTCATCGACGGACAGGCCGATAGAAACAGCAAGAAACTGCAATTATGTGTGGAGTGAAGTGTGCCAAGTATCTGCTCTTCGTTTTCAATTTCTTCTTTTGGGTAAGATATTTGAATTTCATTGGTAAACAAAGCTAGTCCTTCTACATTGAGCCGTAATTATCGATATTTTTGACTAAATCACGTTTTGGATATCATAACACAACTCGTAGCGTAGAAATACGATGCTTACTAGCGGATATAATGATACCCAAAATTATTTTAACAACATTACATGGCGACAACTTATTATTTTGGTTAGCAGACGTACTGAGTTCTGCTGTTTTGGCTGTTTTGAATTGCTTAAAAATCGTCTGGATTAATATTCAACTAAGGTCCTTCACTGAGGGCAGGTTTATTTGGGTTTGTTTGCTTACAGTGAAAAGAGTATTTTTAAAGATTTTAACCGTATCAATATTGAGTTTCAGTGCCAAGACACTGTAAACTTTGTGTCTGTTCAAGATTTTCAGCGTTACTTAAGGCATTTGTTTCCAACAGAAAGCTCTTACATATCCTAGTATCTTTTTCATGACCTTGAAATAATTTTTTTGCCGAAACAACCGAAGAAAAAGCCTTGAAAATTTACAGCTGAGCACAGAACTAGCGAACTGTAAACTCTGTATGCCATGTGCATTGAGTAGAGAGATAAACAAAGAGACAGGCGTCCAACAAAGGAGATGCCTCGTGGAACGAGCTATCAACAAACCCGTTCAAAAACATCTCCCGGTTTTCTTCCTTCAGTAGAACTTTTTTTAATGAAGAAAAATAATAAAAAAAGATTGGAAAGAAACAGAGTGCCAAAATTAAATTACAATGTTATGAAGACTCCCTCAGTATGTCGTGACATGATTTGAATCGCCAATAGAAATGTTAAATAATTGAGCAGAATGGGACGCGGCTTAACAACCTAGATAAAAGTATGCCATTGTTTGTACTTTATGGAGGCTCATTCTATTCTTCCAGGTATAAAATAAGGAAAATAGGAAAATTACTGTCAGTCGGAGAGGATGTACACAAGCTCGCTCGTTGGGCTAAACAAGTATGATATTTCCGCACGACACGATTCTTCTTTTGTGTCACTACCGGATGAATATTTTACAAATAACTTGAATAAAGCTTAATTAGGTATTCCTAAAACGATAATAAAGTACTACTAGTCTACATATATGTATAACAGTAAAAAAATATTCAGAGATAATTCTGTTTTGTTTGAGGTTTTCAAAGCCCTTCATCCATTAATCGTCACTCGGTTCAAGTGTTTCAACACCCATTCTGTTTTTGTTTTGTTTTGTTTTTATGTCTATTTTGACAATATTAATTAAGTTTGTTGTTATTTGAAATTTTGAAATTCATAGTCTTTTTCATAGTTTGGGTCAATGATATAGTTCTTTCTTAGTAAAAAAATATATTGTGTTCGGCAACCTTTTTTGACCTTGAACGTCAGAATCTTTAACTATCTTTCTGCTATCTTTCACTCCTTGTAGACAGAATTGAAAATTTAAGAATAATCAAATTCTCTGGCCAGATTTACAACGTTTTGAAAAGAATATATTTTTTGCAAGAGGATTAGTTACTCATGATCAGCACTAGGGGTATGAATAGTACGCATTACCGAGTCAAAGGTTACTCTTACAGGCCCAGGCGTGCTAGGATTATGATTACGATTTCAACATCCTGAAATCAGGATTTTTTTTTCTTTTTTCACGATTCTTAGCGGGAATAAATGAGTTAAATCCGAGAAAATGGTTGCCACAAGAAAAAAAAAAACTCTCTGAACTAACATTGGAACTAAATTGATAGCCATAATAGTACATGACCAACTTGCAGCTTGTAACACTACGATGTCGGTCACATTTAACAGATTGTGTCTCAAATCAGGGGTCGGATAGAATTTCCGTAGGAGAACACAGACAGCCAAAAAAAAAAAAGAAAAAAAAAACCAGCCTTTCTGTAGAGAACAATTAATGTTTGCCATGCATATTAATGTTTCACCTTCAGAATTATCTTGACACGGAAAGAACTGATACCGGTCATACATCTTTTTCAACCTGGCGTCACTGATCGATAAATCGATTGCTCGATAAAAATCGATATTAATCAATACTTTTCGATAATAATTAATCAATTTTTATCGAACATCTATGAAAATCGATATACTGCTTCACTGTGATCATTGATTAAATCGATTTATATCGATATTTATCGAACTGCATTTCAACATCTAAAACGCTATAAATCTCATTTTTATCATTTTTATCTCATTTTGGTTTAACAGCCAACGAATAAAGGGAAAAAATAGAATCTATAAACCTGACTGAACAGTATCAGCCCAAGAAAGCCGAGTAATAGATCGATTAGTTATAGCGTTTCCATCGACTATAGATCTTCATCGATTATCGATATTAATCGATACTAATCAGCCAATTCAAATAAATCGCGATCGATTAATATCGATTTCTTCGATTAGTTATATAATATAATTATTTATTTTACTTTAAACAATATTACATGACCCAAAATGCATTTCAGGGTATTCGACTTTTTTTTGAAATAGCTGTATATGTATGATCTGAAATGTTTAAATAACCGCGGTACTCGCGCGTGCTGGACCGTTAGAGCTGACTCAAGTTATTCACTATTATAGGGGAGGGGAGATGGGGGACTTGAAAGACTTCTGATTCTGATTGCTACTAGTGAAAAACGTTTGCGCCATTAGTTTTCGCATTTTGTAAAGTCCATTTGTCGTGCAATCATACAAAGGCGCCTTCGTATGCTTTCGACTCGACCACGTTGAGCTCCGTCCTTCGTAATTCAGCTCTTCAGCTGCGAGCAAGGATGATTAGCACCTCCAAACTTTAAAAGTCAAATTTACATAGACATTTTGGACTGATTTACATACAGTTTCAAAGCATGCGCAGACATTTTTCATTCCGTATCAGTGAAGTTGACCTCTTTTTCTCTGCCCAGTCCCCAATCAGTCACTAACTACACAGGAAACCCATCTTTCTCTTTTCCCTTCAGCTATCAGGGCTAGCAGTTCTTGGTATTGGTATTTGGACCAAGATAGATGCAGGCCAGTTTGATTCGTTCTTAGGCTACAGTGGATATGCTGTATCAGCAAATATCTTGATAGCCGCTGGCTCCTTCGTGGTGATCGTTGCTTTCCTGGGATGCTGTGGTGCAGTCAGAGAAAACCGATGCATGCTGGGAACGGTGAGTTACAAACGTCAACAGGGACCGCGGTGTAGTGGACCTGCATAGGGTTTTAGCCTGTACACTTATTGCTAGTATCTACATCATTTTCAAGTCTCAGTCCTCAAAGTTCAGTAGCCTTATATTGATTTCTTGATTATGACTTAAATATCTTCAATAGTATGGGAGTGTGTTCCATGGCATATACCCACTTGGTCAGATATCATGAGCCTTTCGATTCATTGGTGAGCGAATTGTCAGTTGAAGATAGAAAAAGGCTCGGGGGGGGGGGGGTAGGGGTAGGGGGTTTTCCCTATAAAAAGTAAGAAAAAAAAAAAAGTAAGATGCTTCGCCCGAAAGGTATACCTTTTTCAGGCCGCAGGTATAAAAAAGGGTTGGAAACTTGAGAGTTTTGGTATATGAAATGAGTAACTTTTTGCTGAAATTTGGTATATAAAAGGGTAAGGGGTCGAGAGTCGGGGCGGAGGATTCCCGAGTATAAAACGACCCGAAGTACCCCCCCCCCCCCTGGAAAAATGGGCATGCAATGATAAGTGAAAACGTGATTTTTACCGCAGTATTATAGTAAAACCCGTGGATTTTAGTTGAAGGAAGAATGAGAAACTGAAGGAAAATAAAAAAGCAAAGAAAGAGTGGAAAAGAATTTAGGTGGGGAAATAGAAATATAGATTCAACCGTCGTGTTACTTAGCTTTTTTTCTTATTAAATTTCAGTTTTTCGCGATGCTTCTTCTCATATTCTGTGCTGAAGCTGTTGCCGGAATCCTTGGATTTATTTATCGCGACAAGGTAAGCTTTTGTACCCAACTGACCACCCAACTGACCACGATCGCGACCAATCAACTGACAAACCAAAAATCCACCTATCCAACTAATCAACCAATCAACCAATCAACCAACCAACCCACCAATAAGCCAATCCAGCTGTACGAAAAACTAAGCGCGAAAAGGATTGTTGTTGTAATTGAAGCGGCCCTCGTCCGAGTCTTAAAAGTTATATATCTCACAGAATTAGAGGAGATGGATTGCAAAGATTTACTTTAATTTTTTAAACAACACGTATACTTCAACTTTTTTTCTCTAAATTCTTTGAGACGCGTGTTTTTGTATTGGGAAGAGACTTGGAGTAAGGGCCGCTTGGCTAAGCATCGAAACGCGCTGTGATTGGACGGTTCGTGTGGGCTCAGGACACCTGGATATGCAAACAAACACTAGCATCTAACAAACCAACCAAACAAACCTTCAAACCATGTACCCACTCAACCCTTTCTTCGTCTATTTGTCCAAATTCACATTTTTAATTAATGAGTTTTTAATTAATGAGTTATTCTTTCACTCTTCAGGTTGAGGCTGAAATCAAAACAGAATTAACCAGCCAGATCAAAGACAAATATGGTTTTGATACTACGATTGAGCATAACATCAACATACTCCAACAAAGGGTAAGTATCAGGGGCGTAGGGAGGACCTAGGAATCGCGGTGGTGGTGGTGGGTGGGGTGGGGGACGACACCCAGAAAAAAACAGTAAAAAAACATAAACAAACAAACTACTTACCAAAAGTTTCCCCCTCCCCTCTTCCTACACTAGTGGTAAGTTGCTATGGCACTAACGATACGGCGGCCATCTTGGTTGGGGGCAAATGTACAAAGCTTTGTCACAGTAATGGCGTCGATTAACATTTACAGTTCACCACAAGACAATTTGACAAGAGATGAATTAAAAAGATGGACATTAAAGAAAGACAAATAAAATTCTATATATTATCCGACATCTTTGTTTTGTTTAGCCCGCTCCCCCCCCCCCCCCCCCCCCCTGGACGCCCTATAATGCAAAAACTAACCAATCATAAACTTAAGCCAATCAGGAGTAAGCAATGAAGCCATGGTCTTATTATATACCATATTATATTTATCTGACGGCCGTTGTGATTAGCTGAGGTCAATATTCTACCGATTCTGCTCTCTTCTGATTGGCTACAGTTTTTATTCTATGCATCATGATTGGTTAATATAAAAGTTGTCCCAGCCAGTGCACGCGCAGTAAAATGTCCATCCATTCACAAAAGAACTTCTAAAAGATTCTATTTTTTTTTTTTTTTTTTTGCATGTCTAGCTCAAATGTTGTGGCGCGAAAGATAAAGATGATTATATGGAGAGCAGATGGCGTAAAGAACTGAACCCCACCAAGTTGGTACCCCTCAGCTGCTGTAAGGAGGACGCTAATACAACGACTTGCTATAGGGACCCCTCGTATCTACAAGTGTATGATAAGGTAAAGAAATAAAGGATAAAAGATCGTATGTTTGTGAAAACGATGATAATAGAGTGCAAACACTAGACTGAATCTTATCTAACTCCTGAAACAAAGTTGTAGTGAAAATATAAGTTGGTAATTATAATAAACCCCTTGCACGTGACGTCAAAGCAGCTCATTTTGGAGGACAAAACAAAAGAATTCCAATCTGAGAATTGGAACCTGAGTGTTTTGTCGTCAAAATTGTACTGCATTCCGAAGTGCTTCAAGGGGTTTGTAATTAGTTAAGAATCGACCATGGGATATTTAGTAATTTTTATAGCTGTTTTTATCCATCATTTTGTTGTTTTTCATTTTGACGTCAAAGCAGCTCAATTTGGAGAACAGAAGAAATGAATTTCAATCTCCTGAGAACTGGAACCTACTTTTTTGTCCTCCAAATTGAGCTGCATTCCGACGTGCTGCAAGGGATCTATATGAGTCTAGAAATATAGTTACAATGTGTTGAATTTAGGAGGTAGTATTGCTGGGTTTCACTTGACGTCATTTCCTGTCTCGTGCGGGATGTTCATCAGCTGAATCACAAGTTTTCAATAGGATCCTTTCTGGTTGACAGTACATGTTGGTCAGTGTTTGACCACCATTTTGGAGCAGATAATGAGATTCAAAGACTTTTATCAGCTGATTGAAACCCAGCTATTGCACCATCTCCACGCTGTACATCATGTGCTTTAATATATAGAATAATAATCTGGAAGGGAATCAAAGGCCCGTACGGCAAGCTGTGGCTTCTAACATATCTGTTCCGATTCATTACACAGGGATGTATCACCGAGCTCAAGACATATGTAGACAACCACATGGTTCTTTTAGGAGCCATTGCAGCCGGAATATCAGTCGTACAGGTATGTTAGACTATTACTACATTGTTTATTCAATGCTAACCACAAAACTTTCATAATCTCCTAGCTCCCATCAATAGCCAGTGTTGCATGAGCTCGAAAGTATAGCACAAAGTATGAATTTGGGAAGTGAGTTCTTACGCTTTTTTTCAAATTGATTTGACAGTTTTTCCTTCGACATTTTCTATGGAAATAAAAGGGTTTCAGCAGACGAAAATAACGGAGTATTTTTTTTCTGATAGTTCCTTTGATTTCCTTGTTACATTTTTAAAGAACTCACTTTCCCAGAGTGCTTTGTGAGCTTTGATGCACATTGCCTATTGGGAAGTACAAATAGAATGCGCCACCCTGCACTGTTGTGGTCATGGTTTCAATCCCGAGACTCACCATCATATATGAGTAGAGTTGCTTGTTGGTTCTCTCTGCTTCCAGTGTTTTTCACCGGGTTCTCCGGTTTTCCTCCCTCCGTAAAATTCAACTTCAAAGTTCCAATTTGATCAATGAACGAGGGCTACAGGTTTGTTAGCCACTGGCTATTAAGTGCTACCCTCGTTGAACAAGGACGATTTATCTCTCAATTTGTTCGAGCTGGAGAAGTTGAACCATTATTGTTTTTTCTTCTTATATTTTGTTCAAAAAGTTTACATTTCATTCACTCTTTTCTTTCAGTTACTTGGGATGGTATTCGCCTGTTGTTTGTTCTGTGCTATTGTAGACTGAAGACTTTTGTACCACTTCAAATTAGATCAGTAGTTAGCTAGCTCGTTTAGCTGAGAAACAAACTCCCCTGAGGTGTTTTTTCCATTAGTCCAGGAAAACCAGTAATATTGGTTCAAAAACACAAACAGAACAGTCACAGTTTTGGAACTTCCAACTAAAAAAAAAGTGGAAATTTTTTCAAGCTTTTTGTCCAGCGATTACAATTTATTCTGAGCCTAGGATATCCAACAGAGAAACTTTCTTAGAGTGAAATTCCTTAGGAATAATGAGAACCGATCGTAGCTTCAGCTTTGAATACTCTTAAAACAGAGCACTGATGGAGAGAGGGGGTAAAGTGCGCACCGTCGGCTTCCATTGATACCAGCCACGTAGCTGAAGGAACTACCCAAAATGTAGTTAAATATAGTTACTTTGATGAATTTCTCGTAATTCATCAGACCCAGTTCTCTAATTCGTACGTTCACGACGAACATTTTCAAGATGGCGGACCATCAGGTGTATAGTCGGTTTGTACTATTGCATTAGAGTCGTTCTTGTCTCGGTTTTATCAACTGGTTTTCCTGTTGGGTTTCCAGCCAAATCGAAAACATCCCTTGGTTCTCATTATTCCATTCACCCTAAGGAATTTTCTCTGTTGGATATCCTAGGCTCAGACTATCTTGCAAGTGTAGGAAGTAAATTTATTGCAAACACATATTACACCAACATCTTGTCGTCATAGCTGTTTTCCATGTGACGTCAAAGCCGCCATGTTGGATGACTTGAAAGGTGGTCTTGATCTCCTTTGTTATATCATCCAACATGGCGACCATGTCTTCTGTTACGTCATCTAACATGGCGACCTTGTCTTTACGGATATATCATCCAGGAGCGAGTGTATTAGGAAATTAATATATTGCTTAGTTCTACAAAAAAAATCTTCTCAGGAAAACCCAGTTCCCTAGCTACGTCCTTGCGTAAGGAAATTTTAAAAATCTATTTCTGCTGTTCAACTATATATATCTTAAGCGCTTAACCTTTTTCAACGTTTTCAGATACTCCTTATTTTTATCCCACACCATAGAAAATACAGCCAATCAGAAAGCAGGAAAGCCGTTGTATATTCGTTGGTATTTCACTCTTCCTTCCCATCATGCACTGTGCGTTGAATCTACGCATTTGTATTTTCTATGGTGTGTGATGAAATGGTTATACAATGGTTTCTCGTGGCACACCGTGGATATCCCACTCGTAACTTGTAATTTCTTCGTATACACACTCGCCTAAAGGCTCATGTGTATACTAGAAACTACAAGTGACTCGTGGGATATTCCACGGTATGCCACTCGAAACCATTGTATAACTACTATGAATTACATCCACACGCACATATAAATGTATATCTTCTCAATGCTTAATATATACTAGTTAAGGATGAAACAAACCCCTTAGCTCCAAAGCAGCTTAATTTGGAGGACAAAACAAACGAATTTCAATTTCCTGAGAATTTGAACCTATTTTTGTGTCCTCAAAATTGAACTGCATTCCAACCGAAGTGCTGCAAGGGGTCTAAAATCATCCAAGAAATAATACTCCAGTTAATTCAAATTCTCTGTTACTCAGGGTTAGCCTCTATATTGCTTAAAATATTCATGTGTTCCAGTGAAGGTCCGTGGAATTTCAAAGTGTTTGTGGATGTATTCTTGAAGTTGTGCATTCTTTACTTTACCGTTGGTATTCTGACATTGAAACGAGACAAATATAACCCTGAGTAAATGAGTCTATAATCAATTTTATGTATCCAAGAAAGGCTATTAAAGATTAGTAAACACTGGACCGTAAAGGTTTATTTTTGTGAACTAAATATAAAATTAATCAAATTAAATTGTTATGATGCGGACCAAGAGAGCATAAATAAGAGAGGGAAACTTCTTAATACCGCGCTCGGCATGTGAATTCCCGGTTGGACTATTTTTAGCAACCAAATTCGTTTTTTTCTTTTTTGATGGCTTGGACGTCTGCGCGCGCTTAAAAACAACATTCAACTTTTCGTCGATTTGTCTCACTTTCTTCGTCAAAATCTATTAGATAAAGCAAAAAGATCAGGATTGGCTATGTTCTGTTCTCTGATAAGGATAAAAAAATAATAATAAAAAAAAAAAAAAAAACGACTGAGGCTGTTCAACACTCAAAAAGACGCGAAATGTATGTTTTTCCCCCAAAATCTTTACATGCATTCGCTACTTCCAGGTTTGGATGAAGCACACAATTTTTGACGCACAGGAGTAGGGTATGGCGAAAATTGTTTGTACGCGGATGCTAAAAATAGCGGGAATTTACTTTAATAAAATTCATTTTGATAAAACATTTTCATTCGAAAATAAAGTTGTTATCCATACAAAACAAGAAAACATCAAACGCACGCGCTTTGAAATGGCTTCCTTAAAATCTGATAGGCTGACTTAGTCGTAAGACATTCACTTAGCCAATCAGATCGAAGCAGGACGAAGTAGCACTTGGCGTTTGTCCAGTTAAATTGAACGTTTTAGTGAAGGCAATTTAATATTTGGCATTGTATATTGATGATAATCCATATTAATATTCAATTACGATAATTATTTTGCAAATGACAGATTCGTTAGCGATGATGAAGAATTGGGCGATAATCACTAGCTAGCACGTACTGCGTGCTAACTTGAGAAAAAAACTTAATTTAGCCGTCAATGACAAATATACCAACTTGTTAGTTTTTCTATTTTTGTAATTGTAATAAATATTCTTTTTTTGCTTATTTTATGAAATAGAATACTCAGCTAGATTTACCAAAATTCATGTAGCAATTTAAGTAAATATAATCCTTCCTTCCTTCGAATTCCTTCGTTTTATTGCTGTCGAAAGAGCAAAATATTAATGGCTTGTTCAAGCTAATGGGGAGATTAATAAAAGCCCAATTAACTCAGGGAAAAGAAAAAAAATTGAATGAGGACAGAAACGAAAAACAAAACAACAAAAAACACACAAGAAAATAAGCTAGAGAATTAAGAGAAGAGAAGAAGAACGGGGAAAAAAAAAGGAACGAAAAAGCTAAGAAAGCTGAAAATGTTGATTACAATGATTTTGATGTTCAAAAACAAGTTGTCGAGAAAGAAAAGGATAGCCTAATTATCGCAAGGTTGATATTGAAAGATAAAAGTAATAATGGATGGACAGAAGTGTAAAACAATGAGAAAGAAAAGAAAAGAAAAGAAAGACGCGCGAAAGAAGAAGAAGAAGAAGAAGAAGAAGAAGAAGAAGAAGAAGAAGAAGAAGAAGAAGAAGAAGAAGAAGAAGAAGAAGAAGAAGAAGACAACTAATAGAAAGGTCCCTCCTACAATTTTGGGAACGAGATTTTTTTTCTTTGATGTGGGATGTCAATGCCATTGTTCAAGCCACTCAATTACATTTATTACATACGATGGTATATAGCACTTAACCCGTTATATATATATATCAGTTTAATACAATTTTACTAGCAATTGTTTTCTAATAGGCAGGTTATCATTAACTTTAATGATTCACTGAACAGCTCAATTCAAACTCTCATTATCACTTCGTTCCTTCCTGACACCTTCCATCGATAAGAGGGGGATTATTAGCTGCTTTCTTTCCTTTTCGCTCCAAGTGTTTACGAAGTACGGTACTACAGAGAACAAGGTCCAACAAAAACATGAATGTGGGACTGCTATTCTCATCCTACAAAACCGTAAGTGTTGTCAAGAACTTTATCTTTGACAGATCTAGAAATCAAAAATTCTTAACTTCATTTCAAACGAAAACTGGTCTTCATATCTAGTTTACAATACTGGAATAACGCTATTGCCAGTAAGAATGGCTCCAGTATGTTTTATGACGAAATTATTTTTACGAAGTTTTGTTGTTGTTGTTGTTGTTGTTTTATTGCCTCCATGCATTAATCTACTGAATCATTTTCGTTTCACCGTACCAGAATTTTCAAAAGTGATTCTAAGTTTAAAAAATTTCAAATTTTCAAAAAGTACCCGAAATAAACCTCTTTCATATCGTAAGATTTTTTTTAATTACAACAGTCTGTACTATCTGAAAGAACATCGCTACTATAAAGATCTACCATATATTTCAAAATAAAAAAAATTACATTACATGGGAAAAAATGACAGCTAATTTTCCAAAACAACAACAACACCTTCACAGAATCGAAGCTCGCGCATTTTGATGGAGACGCGCGAGTTCTAACCTTCATAAATTTTGCGTAAGGATCATTTTTCATCATTGTTTTCTTTTATTTTTGTCATAAATAGGCATATATAACATAAGGAAAAATTTCATCAGATTACAACACTGTTTTCATCCTTTTTTAATGTTCTAGTAAACTCGGAAAGTTGTAAGAAACGCGCGCTGTTTTCTTCGAAGTAGTCCATTTTCCTCGAGTTGTAGCTCAAAAATTAAGTCGATGACTCCTATTTTTTATTTTATTTTTGGAACTCTAATATGATAAAATAACTTTGTGCCAAGTTTCAAACTTCAATTACCCGCGAACGTCCCTAATTAAAGGATTTTTCAAATCTTTTTCAAATGTTCACATTCCATATAAATATATATGAAAAACAAGCATTTGCGCATATTTTTCATTATGCTTATAATGAGCTGTTGACATGACGAAAATCATGTCAAGATTGCGATTGAACAAATGAAAGAAAAGTACTTGCAAATTTTTCGTAAATAATTAAGTAACCAATGCTTTACTCCCATATTTGTGCTGATGGAATCATAGAGAGTCTCAATTGGGTGGTAACTTCTACTGTTAACGGCCGTTAAAATTTTGCCCTTTTTACGGCTAACGGCCAATTTTGTTTCCGTCAATGTTAAAAAGATCTTAATAATTAATTTCCATTGTTTTGAAAGTTAAACATTAATTTTCATCGTTTTAAAAGAGTTAATGACTAATTCACATTGTTGAAAAATACATTCTGAGCATTCTGGGATGAATGCATAAGATAACATTAGTCTTGAGAAGAGAACTCGACAAATACAAGTCTTACAAATTGAACCATGACTATGAAAAATTTATGGTTAATTTTTTTAGACTTTTTTACGCCTAACGGCTAAATTTTTGAGTCGTTTTGCGCCTAACGGTTAGCCCGTCAGAGACCATCATCATGGGCGTAGCCAGTGGGAGACCCCCCCAGGTAAAATCCCAGCTACGATACGCCCCTGGAAATAAGCTGGAAACAATCTTTCGGTCAAAGCCACTGTAATATTAAGTATTTTCTTATATATTCAGTTTCTAGGATTCTTCATTTTTGCAATCAAGTTCAAAAACAGTCTTGCACAATGCGGAGTACCTTTCAATTCAGCCCAAGAACAAGTGATGGGATTCGCTTTGTCTAACAGCGAATACAGATCCTTCAGCAGCACAAGCTATGCTACGTGTCTACTGGCCTGTGAAGCAGACATGAGTTGTATGAGCCTGAACTTTCTCATGTCAACAAGTACATGTGACCTGAACAGACAGACCATAGAGTCGACACCAGGATATTTTACAGAGAGACACAACAGTATCTATACGATCAACCCTTCTGGAAGAACAAGTAAGATGTTAATATAAAAACTAATAATTAACTTACTTGTTTCATAGAGTCAAATCTGTGTTTTTTCCCTTCTTGTGAATGGGAGGTAAACTCGATCGTCTCGCCCCGGTCATAGTTAATTAATTGCGTGTTGCCGTTTTATTTTGAGTTAGCTCACTCGCCACTTCTAGATCTGGAGTAGAGCTTTTAGCTTGTTTTATCTCTTCTATGATTCGAGTGGTTTTCTTCGGTTTCTTCGGGTTTTCTCCCTCCGCAAAAAATAAGAAGCTAAATTCAATTCGATTTGTGAGTTATATTAGCGGTGCCCTAACTTAGATCAGCTAGCTGCCGGCCAGACATTGTTCCAGGGTTCGATTTATTATTCAGTTGGCTATTCCCTGGCCAAGATCAGCCCAAAGGTTGTTCCATGGTTCAATCTGTGAGTTATAGCCAAAGTTAGCCCTGACGGCTTTGATCAGCAAAGACTTAGTCTGTTTCAATGTTCGTTTAACAACATTTTTGGTTTAGCGGGTTGGTTTGGAAAAAGCTGCGTGAACACAGGAAGCCCACATAACCAGTACACATATTTATGATCTTATTCGTTTTCATATTCTTGCTTTACTTGTCATATAGTATCAGAAAAGGGAACAAAAACCAATCCTGCCAAGTCTTGTCTAGATGTATTGAAGAGCGGTGTGTCAGCTGGGACAGGCGAGTACTGGTTAGAACCGGTTAACAACACAGGGAGCCCAGTACAAGCTTACTGTGACATGACAACAGATAAAGGTGAGTTAAGCGACAAATTTTAAACTTAAACTCAGTATGGTATGGGAGATGGATGATCCTAGCAATGGGCTCCTGATCTGGGAATATGCTGTCTCACAGCACCCAGTATGGGAGATGGATGATCCTAGCAATGGGCTCCTGATCTGGAAATATTCACATGCTGGCTCACAGACTAAGTGTACAATACAATACAATTAACTTTATTTAAAGAGGGTGACGCATTAACCCATTTGGTTATCTAACTTACGGCCCTCCAGTGTGGGAGATGTATGCCCCTAGTAATGGGCTCCTGATCTGGGAATATGCTGGCTCACAGACCCAGTATGAGAGATGGGTGTTCCTAGTAATGGGCTCTCCTAGTAAGGGAATATGCTGGCTCACAGATCCAGTATGAGAGATGTATGCCCCTAGTAATGGGCTCCTGATCTGAGAATATGCTGGCTCATAGACCCAGTATGAGAGATGGGTGCTCCTAGTAATGGGCTCTCCTAGTAATGAAATATGCTGGCTCACAGACCCAGTGTGGGAGATGGATGTTCCTATAGTAATGGGCTCCTGATCTGGGAACATGTGCATGGGATCCAGTATGGGGAGATGGATGCTCCTAGTAATAACCTATTGTGTTTTATGAAACAGGTGGCTGGACGATCATCAAACGCATAATACTTCAAGGTCCTAATGTGCCAAAGAATCAGGGCTACTTCACTTATGAAGGTATTTCTAAATATAACGTGACTGACTGGAACGTCTACCCCAAAGGATCCGCCATGTTGGACATCCTTCAAAAGATGGGATTCCACCAGATTCACTTCTATTGTCACAAGAAATCAGTGGGTCGAGTGGTGAGCATCCTGACCAAGAACAACACCGCTGGACAAGAAGTGGTGCGTTTCTTTACAAATGATACACTCGCCAGCACCACTTTCCCAGCTGCTTGTGGATCGTTCGATAGACTGCCCGAGGACACGTCTATTCTGGCTCAAAACTGTGCTCTGTGGGGTAAGGATTTTGATGGACAACACAGGGTCGACAAATGGAGTTATCAGGGCTACAACACGAAGAACCGAATCAATGCTCGACCATTTTCAATCACGTATAGTTCTGATAAACCACATATATTTGGTATTGGAAATTGGCGTCTCAGATGTGATGACGATGGTATGGAATCACTTGGCGAGAAGGGAGACATATTGCAGATATCCGTGCGTTAGAATTAAGATGCGAATTAGAACGGTTTTTGTATGAGTGGGGAACACGGTGCGATATGCCGTAACATTGAAATGGCTCCCCATTACTTCCGGTAATATTAATCACTTTCCACTATCTCATAAACCAAATTTGATTGTGATTTGATTTGTTTTGCCCCTATTTTGCCCCCTCTGGTGACCATGATCCTTAGCGTTAAAACAATAGATTGTTTTGATGTGATGTCATAGTGAAATAGGGCATCGATTCTCACTCATATTAAAGCTGCTCTAGTCGAGCTAGCTATGTTGTCATCCAACATGTACATAATTTTTCTGGGAAACTACCTTTGCACCTTATGCACAAAATCGTACAAATCTCCCGTCACGTCAAGAAGGTTTCGTGAACGCCATAAATGTAAGGTGCTTCCATGGCGTTCCATAGAAACGTAGCCTACGGCCTTTATGCTTCCCGACAATGTTATATATGCGACAATGTTTTATCAGATCTAAAATCACTCGGCTACGTCTCGTGCTGAAACGCTCCTGCCCTTTTTGAAACACTACATAACCCATACTGATTAGAATTGGTATTCAGTTATTTCATTTCCAAATTTAAAGAATTCTATAGTCAACTACAATGCACTGCATGTCTATGTCATTGTTTACACACGAAATTTAACTTAACTTCGTTGCCAAAATTTGTCATGTAAAATTTCACGAAAAGCATATAATGACTACTTATCATTATATCTTGATGGTTTTAATACTTCTACTTTGAAATCAAAACAAGTAAGTAGAAAAAAGCTTGGAGATTTATCAGACTTTATTATTAGAATATCCAAAGATTAAAATACAGTTCTTGAATAGACTTCTTCAAACGATACGGCGGCCATCTTTCATTCACCACAAGACAATAGGCCATTTGCAACAAACAGTCGCGTGTTGATACATCACTTTGATAACGAATCAGTTCAGCCCAAGGTCCATTGGGAGGGCTCTGATGGATGGCAAACAAACTTTAAATCATAAGAGAAAATGTTTTTTTTTTTTTTTTTTTTTTGAAAACGTCTTGGATATGACATTAGTAATCCCGCAAAAGTTTTTAAAATAAAGGAAGTCCGAATAAAGGAAGTCCGAATAAAGGAAGTCCAGCAACAGTCACGTGATTATATCCTGCAAAAGGCCTATTTGACAAGAAGATGAACTGAGAAGGATATGAAAGAAAGACAAATAAACCAAACCCTCTATACTATCAAAAATCTTTACGTATATCCCCGGCATTTGGTATCATTAATTGCCCTATTTCATTGTGACGTCACATGAAAACAATGTATTGTTTAAACGCTAAGGATCATGGTCGAGAGAGGGGGATAAAACAGCAACAACACAAAGAAAATCGATATAAAAAGCGTTCTATAGAACGAAGAAAAGTATTAACAGCCATCAAATGCAATAAATATTGTTTATCAAACATCGATGCACCTTATATTTGGAAACCAGACTATTTGAGATTAAACTTTTCTTATCAGAGAGAATTTTGATCAAATTTCTATTGTTCTAGACGATTCTGTCCCCCTCGCCCTCGTAAACAAGCCGTGACGTCATAATGAAATAGAGCAATTCATATTCAGGATGGCCATCGTATGGTTAAAATATTCCATTCCTGGTGCTTTTATCAAGCGCTTTTATGCATTGACTTGATTTTGTAAGAGAGGTGTCGTAGGGTTACTAGGAGTTACTTCGAGTTCTGGAACATTCTGAAGTACATCTGTAGCAACAGTAAGGCCTGGGTTAGGGGCGGGATATTGAGGCCCGTTGGACTGTACAACTGGAGTATCAATACTTTCGGATGGCAGCTGAAACAAGAGAAACATTGTTCGAGAGCTTTTAAACCAGATACATTTTGGTGGAGTACGCGCAGAGCATTATGCATCTTGCATGAATCCTAGATCCGCCGCAAAAACATATAGAATGTTTGAATCTAAGTTCAAATCATTGGGCGTATACTTTGGAGTGTTTTACGTCAAGAGTCGTAAAATAATGATTCTGTTCGCTTTCCAAGTTAAATGTGAAACTCAAGACGACTTGTTGGTGCGAAAGAAATGTAGGACTTAATTTAGAGACGATTTCAGAAAAGCTCAACCATCATACGTCCCCAAATTCAATCGTACGCACCTTGAGCAATCATGTTTTATCGATAATCTGAGACCCAGAGGTGAGTTTCTATGCAAGTGTACTAACGCTACATATAGTAGCCCTTGAATCCTAACCGTTATCTCTTTGCCAGCCTATACACATACGAGCATCTAATGGGGTTGTGTGTCTCTTAAACAATAGTTTTGGAGTATTTTGTGACCCATTTGGTGTCTTTTTTCTTTAACAAGTAGCCTTACCTTTTCCTTTTCTTTCTTGAATCCGAATCTGCACATTGCCACATCAACCAGATATCCGATCAATGAGTGCAACATTCCTGGAAAGAAGAAGACAAATAACTTAATAGTTTGCCTCATAATAATGAAGATTGGCGGTCTGACTCGCTGAGTATGGTGGGTGAACGGATGACTGCCCACCTACAGCACTACAGAACTTCTAACAGGGAGGTCTCTCACAAGTTTTATTAAGTTCTGTTTAGACGTCGAACATTTGCCGCGTCGAATATAATTGCCTTTGTGGACAGCACTGCCTTGGGCCTTAGATATTTCAGTTCAGTATAACTAACCTGAAGTGGCAAATATCCCTCCAATAATGCCACAGAGTCGCACTAAAAACCCGACAATAGATCGATGCTGATACTTGATGCGAACCATGATAGAAGACATATCGTACTTGAAGAAAATACCTGTGGAGAACACCACATTATTACCTCTTACAGACAAATAAGATAACAAGGAAATATTCCTATAGAGCTGTTACAGTCAAACTAAGAAAACCGTGAACACCTAAAATATATCTGGAATGTTTATTTAGACCGTTGCTTGTAAAAAAGATATTTCCCACCACCATGAGAAGAGTTTGTTTTGAATCCTTCTGTCGTGTATCCGTCTGTCTTGAATGGAAATCTCTAATTTCACGAGAATAAAACCAAAATATGAAGTTTTAAACTTTTTAACGGGAAAAAACTTAAAGTTTGCGTGAGCGCGCTGTGATCAAACACATAAACATTCCAGACATATTTTAGGTGTTCACGGTTTTCTTAGTTTGACTGTAAGTGTGACGTCACTCGTATGGAAAAACAACTTCCGGGTCCAAAACGAAAAGTAGTTATATGAAAAAAATTCTTACTTTTTCTTCATGACAGGATTTGTTGTCTATAGCTCTAACTGTTTCAGGTGGAGTTAAATCATTGGGTACGTTTTTCGCTATATTTTAGCGGTATTTTGGAGCATTTGGACCCGGAAATACGTCACAACTTAACAGCTCTATAGACCAATGGTGTATGAGGATATGGGATATTGGGTCATTTGGAGGAGAGGGTCCAGTGGAAAATACCACAAGATGACCACTTACGAGCGAGCAAAATAACAGAACAATATTCATCATTTACATTTTAACAACCGTAGGTTACCGCTTTTTTACCGTAAAATATGGAACTTGATGCAATGAGAATCGGAAATGAGATTGTGGAATTGTGAAAATGGCAATGCAGGGCTTGAAATAACGGTCAGTCATCAGACAATGTCCAGTCAGAACTGAAACTTGTCTGGTGAAATATTTGCCTTGCTGGTCATTTTGACCAGTAACATTGATCCAGTAACAAGGTAGGACTTAGCCTCCTACGCAGACGCCCTTAGGGTCGTAACGCAATACATATGGGGAGAGAAACGTTGCGTGACGGACGACGTGACGACCCTAAGAACGTCTGCAAAGGAGGCTAGGAAGGACTAAGCTAAAACTAATTTGGCCAACCATGACCGGCTACGGATGAGCTGTTAGAATTGTGAAAATGGCAATGGATTCATTTTTCTCTGACAACATAAATTATAACTGGAAAAAATACAAACAATTTTCCACAAAATTGGTAGTGTATTACACTATGACAAACAAACTAGAAATGGATAATAATCAACTGTACCTGGAATACCATGGCTGCCCCTCGAATGGCTTATTTCACGGCTCTGTAGTCAGATAAATGATGAAAAAGCATGAAAAATATCTTAAGTGTAACAGGTTTGCCTCTTGTGAGAATTCTCTAGCTGCAGTTCGTATCAAAAGGGTTCTCTGTTTAATGAGGGTCTTGAAGGGGGGGGGGGGGGGGGGAGGTCCTAATCCCATTTCCCAGCCCCAAAATTTTGCAAAATCTCAGTCTCAGTCATGCTGTGATTTAGCTATTACTGGAATTGGGATTTTGCAAAACTCTAACTCTTTACTGCTATTTTCATAAACATGCGAACTCTGTAGTTGCAAGTTTCCCGTTTTTCCCGAATTTGGTTTTTCACTGCCACCAGTCAAAAATATAAAAAGTACCGACTGATTATTTTTGATTGACGGAAACGAAAAACCAAGAGAGAGTTAGAGTTAGACATTTTGCAAAATCCCAATTCCAGTAATGGCTAAATTACAGTCCCTGTGTATGAAATCCCATTTTCCCCGGTCCAAAAAAAAACGTGAACCCCAGCTCCCATTTTACCCCTTCAGGACCCTCTTACATATGAAATCTTTCCCATGATCCTTAGAGATCTCAGCTTTGTACATGTAGGTTTTTGGTGACTAACTTTATTGAAATATTTAATAACTTTTAGCTCTATAGTTTTTCCATTTTTCTGTAATTTTTTTTGCCTCTTCTTAGCTTTTATTTTGGAACATAGGATATGTAATTTTATCTTATGAAATAAAGACCTAAAAATAAAAAGTATGGGTACAATATGGATGGTTGTGTATTAAGATAGGACTTACCCTCTGTGTTACTGAGTACTGATTGGTCAACACCTCCTGTGAAGAGCCGAGGAACTTGATCTTGGTTGGTACTATCTTGATATAGTACTGGTACATCAGCCGAGCTGGGTGAAAAAATATCAAAACAATGAAGATGGTTGATTTTCGAGGAAATCTAGAGTACATTGTATACCCCTTGAAGCAAGGTAGACAACCAACAAACTCTATTCACAATTGTCATGCCAAGTTAAAAAAATAAACCTGAGATCCCAGAGGTTTGACGCAAATAAAAATATCAGAATAGTGTGCTGGTCCAACTGACACAGCATCTTATCTTTACTAACCCTTGTCTGCTATTTGCATATCGCCATCTAAAGGGTTGACATAACCAGGCATGTGCATTCCAAAAGACAGCTGATCAATACGATGAGAAAAATTTACAGCTGAGGATAAGAAAAAATAATGGTCAACAGCAATGGGGATTTTTCTATAATCATGCAGTTCTGAAGAACAAGAGGTTAATAGAAAGAAGGATCATTCATTTAAAGAAGGAGTGAAGAGGGAGTGAAGGATTGAAGGTTAGAATGAGAAAGCAAGAGGAAGTTACATGTAGTACAAAAAAAAAAAAAAAAATAGAACAGAGAAGAAGGAAGGAGGGAAGAAGGAACAAAGAAATGAATATTACCATGTTCAGGAACCAATGCACTTAAATGAGCATGTCCCTGTGGATGTTGAATGGATCTAGAAATAAAAAAATATTATGACGTTCTTAATAATTACTAAAAAAAAACACCATAAAATCTGACTGTTTTTAACAATTTTGAAAATGTTTACTGTGATTCTCAATATTCTGCAAACTCAGAAATTTCAACAGCTTGTTGTGAAATTGGTTTTTCACTGCCATCAATCAAAACTAATCAGTCGGTACCTTTTAAATTTTTGACTGGTGGCAGTGAAAAACCAAATTCCAATGGGAAACTCGCAACTACACCTGTACAGAATTAATTAGCAGAATATTGAGAATCGCAGTAATCCATCAATCAAGCTAGATGCTACATGTACTTACTTTCCAGAAGTAAGATGGAAGTTTCCAGCCACTTTATTGACTTTAAATGACCCATACACTCGGCATGCATCATGAGGCTTGTCATCCTGGTTATCACTGTCTTTCCTAAAAACAAAAAAATTCGTAAGCTACGGACAATTGGCCTTTAGCTTCTGGAACTAGTCTAGAAATATTAGTCTAATTAAAAAACAAACTCCATCACATGAAAGACCACACTGAAATTACTAAGTTTACCAAGTTTTAGAGTGTTTGGGCAAATACTGACTGATTTACAGGCTTTAAACAAATTGTAAAAATAAGAGAGAATGTATGGTTGCATCGATCTTGCTGCTACGCAACCCATGCTTGCATGTGTGTGTAAGGGGATTAATTTATGATGCAGCAAAGGAGTTCTCTGAATGTCTGATCAATCACAGTACCTTGCAGGCATGTAGGTAGGTAGTCCTGAATTAAATGATTCCATTTCACCCAGTGAACGATAGCCTTCAAAAAAGTAGTGAAAATCCTTAAACATTCTGGAAAAAAAATCAGGAAGTTAGTGTTATTAGGTCCACCAGTGTAAAAATATCCCATGTAAAACAAAAGTTACATTCATCATTACTGCGATTCTCAATATTCTGCAAACTCAGACATTTCAATAGCTTTTTTTGAAATTGGTTTTTTGCTGCCGTCAATCAAAACTAATCAGTCGGTACCTTTTATATTTTTGACTGGCGGCAGTGAAAAACCAAATTGCAAAGGGAAATTTGCAACTCCCGAGTTTACAGAATATTGAGAATCGCAGTAAATTATACACTTGTTTCAAGTAAGTTTGTTGGAAGAGCTAGATCTCGGAAACGAATGGCCCAAATTGGAAACTGTAAAAGAGGTTATCAGCTGTTTTTGAGTCTCCCATACAGATAATGAAAAACTGTGGAAGGGTTACATGTATATGCACTTCAATGATTTCTACAAAATGAGAATGTTTCAATTAGACTGTGATTATTTATGAAATCAATTTAAACCTCTGTACTTACTTTAACCATGTCTTCTGTTCTTCTGTCAGCTCAAAGTATGTCTAACAAACAAAAAACTAAAAGTTAGGCACAGCAAACTCACAGGTCAAAGAAGGGAGGAAAACTGGGCCATGTACAAATCAAGGAAGAGACCTAACAAACTCTGCTTTTATGTGATGTCTGTTTCAGAAGTGCCATTACGCCACTATTGCTATGCAGAGAAATCTTTCATTCGGCAAATATCAAAGGACAACAATTACATTTTTTTATCATTTGTTTTTACTCACAGGTTCCAGCTTGAGTCCATCTTCAAGATGCATAGTAGTACCAGACAAATCAAGGACATCTACACCTAGATCTGGAAACCAATAACATTAATTTTATTTTATACTTCACAAACTAAATGTCATATTAATTAATATTATAATAATAGAATTAATACTGTAGAATTAAATAAAAAAATTCATTTCAAATGAATTTTTGACACAGCCATATTATTAGCTTGTTATATAGCCAAGCAGTAGCAAAAAGTAATTTCGTACTGAGTACTGAGGTGAGAATGGTTTTCACTAACATGTATTTACTGTAAATGGAGATCTAACAACCAAGAATTTATGTATAAATTCATTGCAAGCAGAGTCTATTTTTTTGTATTTATTGAAGGAGAAAATCAACTTTGTTGATATAAGATGTTTCTTTTGATATGCCACTGTCCACAACCATGGACAAACAAATGAGTTTTAAAACCGGTTCTTAACCAGATTACAGGTTATTATGTGCATGAACAAATGTAATTTGATGCAGTGGCTGTCAAAATCATGTTTTTTTGATAATAACCCAAGCATGCATGATAAATATAATGTCCTACATGGACAGAGTCTATTTTCCCTCTTATGTAATTATACCACACAAAAAAAAACCAGACTCTGCTAGCAGGGAAATATATTAGTTACTTACCATCGCATTTCATTGCAACTGTTAAATCCACATTAATTAAAAGTTTGCTGTCCCAAGAAAAATGAAAAAAAAAAAAAAAAGAAATTAGAGAAATTGTTTTGATTTAGAAAAACATTTTGAACACTGCCTTGCAACTTATACATCTAAGAGATGTTACAAAGAAATCAAATACATGAAACAAAGATTTTCCATTTTGACTAAAAATAAAGCAGGTTCGATTCCAGATTTATAAAAATTAAAAATTTTACTTGTGGTGTACTGCAATGTTGTCCAATTACAGTTCCGACCTTGTGTCCTTCCATAGAGTATCATTTTTTTGTCCGACGGTTGTGCATGATAAGACACATAAATATGGATATCTCAAGCGATATTCTTAAGAGAATGACACGTGGTCAGAAATGGAAAAAAACATTGCACCTAACCTTAAAAGGTCTATTGAATTTGCACTGTGAAAGGTCAATAACCTAGATGATATACTAGATAGTGACATGCGAACATGCAGTATAACGAAGGCTCACCTGTCATAATCTGTATCAACTTCATAACTATATTTTGATTCTACTGCTCGGTAATACCAAAATTCTGATATCACCAGAATAAATATAAACACTGATATCACCAAGGTAACTAAAAAAGAAGAAAAAAAAAACATTAGCAATGGGCTAAAATTTAAAAATTGGAGGTCAAATTTGTATTAAAATGTAGCAGTAGTGTGTGTGTGTGACAAAGTGTCCTAATTAGTGCAAAAGTACTAGAACAACTATAGACACTTCAATCAAAAGATTTAAAGTCTGTGTCACTCTAGGATTTCTCGTGGAACTTGTCTGGCAAAAAAAATTGTTGCAGGTTGCATGACAACATGTTAAACGCACCATTTCAGCTGCAATTTGTCTCGCGAAAAAAAGTGTTGCAAGTTGCACACATAGTTTGAATCAATGGTGAATAAATAATTGGCTTGTGCATGTGCTTTAATCACAAGATGCATGACCATATCACATGTAATTTTTTTTTTAAATTGTTGCAGAAGGTAGAAGTTGGTTCTACTTTTCGTGCAGAAAAAAATGAAGGAAAACGTAAAAAATACTTGTGCAACCTGCAATTTATTTTTGCATGAGACAAGTTGAACAAGAAATTGTAATGTGTTTACAGCCTTAAGAGAGTCAGATAAATTATGGGACCACATACTGTACTGTAAGCTTAAAATAATCCATAAATTATGGGGCAAGTACAGTGTATTTATCATCCCATGATGGAAGCCATATACATGTATGGAAAATACACTTCTCATACTTGTAATCTCTCTCGTATATTCTCAATCTCATTGTAAAACTTAAGCTCATAAAACATTTAGAAATAAAGAATTAACTCACAAACTCTGATTTGCAGTAAGTTTAACTTCCGTGTATAAGCTTATTTGTAAACATTTTGAGGCAATAATGAATTAAAAAACTACATCACAATTTCCTCTGCTGCAATCTTATACTGAAATTCTTACCTGAACCGCCTGATGCTGTAGTTTCTTGGTAATTCTCTGGTATTTTAGGGAAGGCATCTAATTCTGTAAAGGCTTTCAAAGTTTTTTTACGATTCCTAAGAGTTCCTAACCGATGCATTTTACCCGAATTCTCTGTAAATTCTGCCGTTTAACGACTCTAAAAATTCTTATTCAAATTATTGTTCTTTAGGCATTACACTTTAGGTTGAAAAATTGTTGAGAAAGTTTGAAAAAGAATTCAAACGGCAGGTGAAAAAACAGATGGACGAGAAGAATAACAAAACACTAGAAGGACGCCATCTTGGATTCCACGTGTACACATGCGCAGTAGTACTAACAACCAGGAGGCTTTGCGGGTGTGTGGAAACAGAGCTCACAGCACAGGAAGCCCACGCAATGTACCTGTGCAGTAATCACAAAGAACGTGCGGACGTGTGGACGTACGACGGACAGAAATGACGTGTTCAAGCAATAAAAAATAAACTTGGTGAGTTACCAATTTTTCTCAAGTATGGCGCTCCGCTAAAAATAAATAAATAACAGCTTGAGTAGGTACACGTTTCAAGTCACCCATCCAGGTAATGATCTTGCCCAATCGGGTTTGACTCAGTGTCTTGGAAGTTCAGTTTTTTCCCACTCGACCACGTTTTTCAAGAAATTAGTACAACAATAGCCGTGAGAACAATGCACCAGATAGACTAGATTATTTTCCACTCGAAATCAATGTGCCAGTGCGTGGCAGGCTGTGCAAGGGGCTAGCTGATATGGTCTGGGGGCCGGCTGGTCTCTCCCCTGATGCCTTCGGGCTAGAGCATAACTGCGTAATTCGTGCAACCAAGGGCGGAGGGATTTAATTGCCGTCATGTCCGAAGTCCATACGTTGTCCCAGATCTGCGGATGCTCGGGGTATGGCATGTGGAGGGCACTATCTTTTTTTTTTTCGAATTTTTTTTATTGAAATAATTTTACCTCTTTTTTTTTTTTTTCGTTTCTTTTCTTTCTTTCTTTTTCTTTTTTCTTTTTTTTCTTTTTTTTTTCCTTTTTTTCTTTTTCTTTTTCTTTCTCTTTTTTCTTTTCTGTTTTTGTTTCTTCAGTTTTAATTTATTTTATTAGAATACTAAACGGTGCCTGTCAAGCCTGACGGTTCAGTTTGAAATTCACTTTCACATAATATAGGTATAGTACAATGGCACAGTTTTACACGATATGGACTTCTCACTTCAGAAATATCGATATCAAGGTTTAAAATTTTAAAATGCTAATGAGATGACGTCGACCCAGGATTCATTTAGAATACGAAATTCCTATCCTGTAAGGTAATGCCAGTTTCAAATTAATAAATTATTTTCATTAAATCACCAAACATATGTTGTAGTAGAGTTTTGGCGAGTTTACTTGAGAGTCATTAGTAGTAAAACACACAAGAAAAAAAATTGAGGACTGATACCTTGGTCGACGTTATTTTGATTTATTTATCTATATTTATTTATTCGTTAGGACGTCTGTGAAAAGCTGAAAGAGTTTTCCTCATTTAACATTATAATTGATCTAATTTGCATTCTTAACTTCTTAAACCTTAATATATCTCTGAAATGAGAAGTCCATATCCTGTAGAACTCCCTGTACAACTCCCAGCAACACATCATGTATATCTTTAAATTATGCGCGGGATGATCACGAAACAATAGTTTCAAGTCGAGACTGAATTTGATTCTTCTATTTATCAAGGCCAACCTCGACTTGAAACCATTGTTTCGTGATCATCCAAGCGATTTCGTGAAAGGTGTATTATAAAACGTAAACGAGTATAGACAAACAAATTATTTTGGGTTAAACAACTTTTATTTTTATATTATTAACTTTAGCTGTTCTCAATTGGCTGTATACAAAGTTACTGGGATTACATATATTGATATATTTATTGTTTATATATTGTTATGTTATATATAATATAATATGATATAATATAATATATGATATGTTATAGTATTTAGAAGGGTTTATTTTATTCATCTACAGATACTCCAAGTTATTCAGCTTTAGCAGTCTTAACAATCTCGAGCCCAATCTCTTCTGGTTTATTTTGTCAGCGGGCTGACGACAGGAAGGCGCTGGAGGACTCTGGGTACGAGATTTTAGTCTTAAGTCTTAGTCATTTGGACATGCAGCTGTCGGAAATAATTTGTTTTACAAGAGGGAAAAATGGTTATGACTGGACCGGATAATAAGCAAACCAACCCTACTGGTGGCCCTGTTTAGAGAACTATCTTTTTCTCTTTTTCATTTATATTTTACTTTAGCAGTAGCTGTTTATCAAACACGATTTAGATTATTACATATAATGTAGTTTACACTGCCTGTCATGTGATATCATCCTGAGAGTATTCTATTGCTTGGTATCAATCAGCTGAATGAATCTTATTGCCAGCCTTACAATGACAGGCAAAAACTGCCCGTCATGTGCTATCAACCAGAGAGTATTCTATTGCTTGGTATCAATCAGCTGAATGAATCTTATTGCCAGCCTTACAATGACAGGCAAAAACTGCCCGTCATGTGCTATCAACCACAGAGTATTCTATTGCTTGGTATCAATCAGCTGAATAAATCTTATTGCCAGCCTTACAATGACAGGCAAAAACTGCCCGTCATGTGCTATCAACCACAGAGTATTCTATTGCTAGGTATCAATGTGTTCCCTACTAAAAGAGCTGTACTCGATGGCTTCCTCTGTCCGCCACAGCAATGTTCCCATTCTCTGATATCGCTATCCCAGTTGGTTTGCAGAAGAAGCTGCCGTTTTTCGAAGAGTCAGGATCCTTCCCAATCTTCTTGACAAACTCTCCATCAGAGTTGAAAATTTGGACATTCAGATTCTTTAAATCTGCAACAGCAATGTGCCCTTCGGAATCCGTGGAGATACCCGCCGGGCAGTTAAACTGGCCATCATTGGTGCCTTTTTCTCCAAATTTGTAGATAAAATTACCCTGGCTGTCAAAAACCTGAATTCGGAAATTTCCCGCGTCGGACACGAGAATCTCCCCTTTCGGAGAAATCGAGATGTGTCGAGGGCAATTGAACTTTCCGTCGGCATCTCCGTAACCGCCGAACTTGAACATCGGATTCCCGTCGACGTCAAAGACGTTTATTCGGTGGTTGTCGCGATCAGCGATAACGACTCGGTCATCGGAATCCACAGCAATCCCACACGGACCTTTGAGTTGAGCTGAACCGGTTCCTTTGCTGCCAAATTTACGGATAAATTCTCCTTCGTGTGAAAATACCTAGGAAACAAGATTTGTAAAAGTTAATATGTTAATTCTGATCCATTTACGAAGCTAAAGATCTTACTAGGACATGAATATACATTGCTCTCGACTCCAGACCTATATCATTATTACTGAGCATGCTCGACGAAATGTCAACTCGTTGAGTATGCGCAGTGAGAATGACAGAGCTCTGGGGTCGAAAGTGGAATATATAGCTTTTAGATGTGACGTCATTCGTATGAAAAAATCGATCACCGGTGGTTCACTCGCCTCTCACCTCTGGGGTCTCGGGTTCGATTCCTGGACTCAGCATCACATATGAGCAGAGTACGCTGGGTCACTCCCTTGATTGGAGCGTTTTATTTCTGCGTGGTCTCCGGTCTTCCTCCCTCCGTAAAACCCAAAAAGCGAAATTCCAATTCGATTTCTGAGCTAATAGCAGTACCCTGACTTATATCATCCCAGAGGTTGAATACATGATGATATGGATATTATACTAACCTGTATCCTGTTGTTACCATGGTCTGATACAAAGATATTCCCTCCTTTATCAACTGCCACTCCAGCTGGGTACCAGACTTCCCCGTCTCCTTTTCCGCGGATGCCAAACTTAAACACCAATTGGCCACTGGTATCGTAAATCTAAACAGATCAAAGTTCACTCACTTAGCATGTTTCCACTTAAGTTAAGCATCTGCGTACGTTAGCCTATTAGGTATATTGGTTGGTTGGTTTACACCCACAAACTAAATCTATGCATTTAGAATAGAAGACTTATACTGTAGACATGTTGGAGGATAGATAATTCAGTAATTCAATGTTTTTGCTTGGCAAAATATTTCAATGTCCATTTTTTTCTTTTGCCTCCAAAATACGGCTGCCGAGAAATTCATCTATATCTCTGTTTACCATAGTGATCACATGTCATGGATTTCATACCTGAATAGTGTGGTGATGATGGTCTGTCACAACGAGTTGACCCTTTGGGTTCACTGCCACGCCCCATGGCTCGTGGGTTTCATCAGCAGAATTGGAATCCTCTCCGTTAGGAATGAGAGTTAGTACTGGTGAAGAGATCTTCTCACAGTCGATTCCAGCAGTCACCTGATAAAGACAGTCAGTTATAGTTGATGCATGCGCAAGGAGAGTGCATATTTATCTTTGTTTCCCGCATGTCATGAATGGCGTGTTGTTATCAGTCAGTGAAATGTGAGTTTTCCATTTACCGCTGGCTACATTTCTGTAAAGTATGGATTTCTTGCCGTAAAAGTTGCTACTCGTGACATCCCTGGGAATACTCAGTATCGTTGTAAGGTTACGCGCGCCGATCAGTCGCATCATGCGCCACAAGTCTTCTCCCTCATATCCTACGAATATGCTTTTGTACATATAATTTGCTCACCTGCAGATCAAAGGGACTCCCCTGAATGTGTTTGCCTCTGAGTGTAACGTTAACTTGGAAGTCTCCCTTCATACTTGGAGCAAAGGAGGCAGTGTACGTTCCGTCATCGTTGTCCTCAACATCCGCAATCATGGGGGAGCCGGATGGACAGCGTATTTTGACCGATATTGGATCATTGCCTTGAATGAGAAATTGCAAATGAGAAATGAGTTATTATTTGTTATTTCACGTCCACCATTTCTTGGTACACGGATTCTGTTAACGTTTTGCGTCTTCTGTGATATATTTGAAGTGACTATAACCTTTTTTAAATGCCTTCAGTAATGATTCAACATGAAGTAAATAGTTGAATGGTCGCATTTATTTCTTGATTAATTGAGTGCTGCGTCTTTAAGTTATGAAGGTTTATACTTCCAATGATAATGACTGGACGTCATGACTGAGATTTGAGTGTATTTGTTGCAATTATAGTGATGCGAAACACTGGCCAATTTTAGAATACAAATTTAAAACAAACCTTGGTGTAAACCATGAGTAAAGTAATAATGCTTTTAGAATACTGTTTGTGTGAACCAGTTCAATTTTGTATATTTAAAAAACCCTTAGATTACGTCACAGTCATTAATATATTGGAAATTCAAACCTTTATAACATAAAGACGCATTACTCAAATAAAGAAATATTTTACCATTCAACTATTTACTTCATGTAGAATCAGTACTGAAACTATTCAAAAAGGCAATTGGCGCTTTAACTTAAACTATAGAACTACTGTAGTAGGTGACCTTCAAGTCCTTTTCTAGACTTTCTGGTAAATGATTGCTATATAAAATTGTTTACGATGAACTATAGAGCTGTTAAGTTGTGACGTATTTCCGGGTCCAACTGCCCAAGAATACCGCTAAAGTAAAGCGAAAAACGTACTCAATGATTTAACCTCCACCTGGAATAATAACAACTTTGGACCACAAATCCTGTCATGAAGAACAAGTAAGGAAAATCTTTACAGAACTGCTTTTCGTTTTGGACCCGGAAGTTGTTTTTCCACTGATACGAGTGACATCACTCTTAAAAGTTCTATTAACTATTACCTGTTGTGCAGGCCTCTCCATTTGGATCCTTGGCAAAAACAGTGAACTTAGCAGTATACCCAACCTTGGCGCGAACCAGCCCTGGCCCTTCTGCGCATGTCAGTAGAGGGAATGCCGAACTCGTCGTTACTTTACCAAGCTTATAAATGACCTTGGAAAGAGCTGCGTCATTTGATGTGAAGTAAACAATGTCGTTATCTTCAGGTTCGGTTTGTGATTCGTGGTCGTTGAGTTGGGTAAGTCTGCTGACTATCTGCGGCTTCACAAGCATGACTTCCGCCTCGTTTCCATACCTGAAAAAAAGATTTCCTTTTAGAGTTCTGGATATGCCTTAACTGAAAGGCCAATTAACATGGTACGACTTTTGCTTACAACTGTCGCATGCAATTTGCTTACGCTACGCTTAAACACGAATTGCTTCGTGTAAATCAACCCTACAACTTGCTCACACCTGTGTACGACAAGAAGAAAGTTGTAGCAAGTTGTAGTGTTGATTTACACGACGCGATTCGTATAGGGAATCGAAGGGGTTCGAGTGTGGATGAAAAGATTTCGATGCATTTTCGGTGAGCGAAAACAGATGTATTTATAATGATAATAAGTGCTGCAGGACAAGAATACCTGAGAACGTTTTCTGTAAAGTCACTGCTGCTTAGAAGGTTAGAAAGATCAAGTTCGAGAATTTCTTGCTGATTTGTCAAAACCTGAAAGAACAACATAAAAGACTTTAGTAATTGCATTATTGGTATGTTTGATTGTTGGTTGGTCAGTCGTCCTTCGATGGGTTGGTCGATTAGCTGATTGACTGATTGTTTTTTTGTTTTTTTGGATAGTTGTTTGGTCGGTGAGTTGGTAGGATGGTTGGTTGTTTGGTTGGCTGACTGATGGATGGATGGATAGATGGATGAATGTAGGGAGGGAGGAAAGGACTGACAAAATAAGTACCTTTTCCTTTCTCCGGTAGATCTTCTCCAGAGTGCTAATCAAATCAGCTTCCTGCTCTTCCAGTGCTTTGATATGTCCTTGTATCGTATCATGGATACTTCTCTTAACAGTCTCCACTCGCTCGTTTAGATTCTGTCGCACTTCCTTCACTTCACCAACAGCAATCCTATAACATAGTATAAAATAACTGTGACACAAACCTCACTTTTTGATTCCCTGGAGGCACATGCTTCATGAGAGCACACAGCACGCATGCGCGTTTTGTATTTCGTCCTTCGTATGTATTTTTTTGTGAAGAAGAAAAAAAAAACTGCCCTCCTTGCTGTGTTTTGCTCTCTTTGTGTTTTGCCAATAGACCATATTCGAGATAAACGCGTATGAGCGCTTTCAAAAATATCGCAGGCGCAAACATGAAAAAGAGGCATTTTCGGGCAAGAACAAGCGCAATGTTGCCACTGCCCGAAAATGCCTCGAGATCATGTCTGCGCCTGCGATGTTTTCGAAAGCGCTCGAGCATCTCAAAAATGGTCTATTATCTCCACGTGCGACATGACTGAACACACCACGCGCGCGCAGAAGTAATTTTTTTTACCTGACCACGGGTATTTTCCTCTTGCTGTTATCCAACATGTTAGTGATTGTGGATCTGTACCGTTTAATAGCTTCTTTCAGGTCTACATAAATGTGATCTCTGTGTTCGTAGATCGCGCAGTCACGACAGATTGCCTCATCGCATGTCTCACAGAAGTACTTCAGTACCTAGAGTACAAAAATACGTGTCAGTATAGACATAGCTCAGTCAATGTTGTTTGACTCTTCCAGCGTGTCAGTAGTCTCCTTCGCAGCCGTCATTAGTTTCGGTCCCAGATCCTCCCGGGTGGAGAGGGCCCAGGCTGCCAAGGAGACTAGCGTGTCAGTGGATACCTCTAGGACCTAAACACCCTTTCAGTTAAAGCTGGATTACTGAAAGTATCAAATAGACTTCTCGTAGAGTCCAAATAAAGGTTTTCATAACCAGATTTTGGATCTCAGCATTTTTCGACTTAAAAACGTTTAGGTCTAAGTTCTGTCAAGCTGCCAAAACAGGTGAAAACGTGCTACGTGTGTCAGGACTGGTCTACAGGTCGCAAAATAAATGCGCTCTAGTAACATCCTATCATTTTATCATTTTAAAATTGAGTTAAAATTGCAGCCGTACAGTTGTGATGATCATAAACGAGGCAAAAGGGTAAAGTCTCGTCATTTTTGTTTTACTTCAATAAGCATGGCTTACCTCTCTTGGATGCATTCCACAAAACGACGGACATTTAATCGTCTCTCTGACTTCATTGGCCAAAATATCCTCAAAAGTTAGAATCCTATGATCTTTTGTCTGGCGGATTCGTTTGTGAGCATGCACGCAGTTGTTACAGAGGTTTTCCACGCAATCCAGGCAGCGCTCTGTAGCCTGGGCACTATCTTCACAGTTTGTGCATTTTGTTGGGTTTTGTACGGCTAGGACTGTTAACATGTTGTCAATGAAGAAATTGATAGGGAACGTCTCGACTCCTTTGGCTGGAACGGGTACGGATTGGCTGCATGTTGGGCACTGCAAGGTCCTGTCCTGTGACCTACGATACACAATTTTTAAATTTCTAATTGTTCTTCAGGCAGGCATTTAGTTGAAGACAGATTCAGTTTTCCATTCATAATAATTATAATGATATATATTTTAATATATATATATATATATATATATATATATATATATATATATATATATATATATATATATATATATATATATATACCGAATCCCTAAAACTTTGACATTTTTGCGATATATATACATATATGTTTGAGTGCTATTTTTGTTGAAAAAAAAAAAAGTAAACAAGAAGAAAATCAACTGCAAACATGTTAAAAAGCCTCATTAGGTATTCTAGAACAACTTGGTAACAAATGTTTGTTGAAAAACGACTGAAATCGCTGTCTTTCATATATATGTATATATATATCGCAAAAGTGTCAAAGTTTTAGGGATTCGGTGTATATATATATAATGATATATATTTTAATATATATATCATTATAATTATTATGAATGGAAAACTGAATCTGTCTTCAACTTAATGCCTGCCTGAAGAACAATTAGAAAATCGCGCATAGAAAACATGAGGTTTTGTCAATAATGTGAAAATTAACCCAGATTAAAGCATAAGAAGGACATCTTTTAAAACTTACATCCAAGCCTAACATGTGGTAAAAAATTCAGATTCATTGAACTAAAGTAAGAATAAGTATTATCATACATTTTACTCACTATCTTGCTTCTGATTGGCTAAGAGCCCTCAGCCAATCCCTGATATCGTGTGAACTTGACATGATAAATGTATTATCTGTGGGTTTTACCTACAGATAATACATTTATCATGTCGAATTCATAGCTCACAATTACGGAAATGGCAATACGTTTGTTATTTTTTCGAAAGCAGAATTAAATCTTTATTCTTAGTTTACAAAATGCATAATTAAACAATTATTGAATTCAGTGTTTTCGCATGATATCGTAAATATCAAGACCTCGGCCGTTTTATCCGCCTTAGCCTACGGCTTCGGCAGATAACATGGCTTTGGTCTTGATAATTTACGATATCATGCTCAACCTCATCCAATAATTGTTTGTAAGCGGATTCGAAAAGGGAAGTGTGAATCAAAAAAAACTAGTTGGAGCCTCCTTAATACAGTATGAAACACACGCATGCGCAAACGCTTTCTCTAGTTGGGTTTTGGAACAAGTTTCTTAAACAAACCAAACAATTGCAAGCTTTGAAAATAAATAACTTATTTTGGTTTCAATATCATCTTCAAACGATCCTGCATAAGCCACCAATCCATGGCTGTCTATCCTTACAAATTCGACGATAATATGATATCTTTTAAGCAGGTTGAAAGTCAAGACTCCATATCAATGACTGGTGACCGTCTTCGAGAAGGGCCTGTCTTTCACATAAATATTTGCGCTCGAAAGATCAAAAGATCAACAAATTGAAAAAAAATTGAAACAAATTTTTTTTAGTAATTAGTATGGCAAGAAACAAAAGCGTAAGAATTTGGCAAAATTAGGCCAAAAAAAAGTTCGTTTTTCATCGGGGTTTTTTTTTTCAGTTTAGAAAATGTTCTACAAGAAAGGCTAAGAAAAATTAATTGAAAATTGTTTTTACAATTTATTTGATCGCCACTATGTTTGTGTAAACATATAAATTTTGTAAAACTTTAGGACTGGTTTATCATCGCAGAAAATATATTCGAAAGTTGCAGTTACTGAAAATATATTAACAAAGATTAAGTGTAATAATATTTAAAATATTGCGGGAATACTTTCAAAATTATCGATTTATCACTTGGAGGAAAATTGAATAGTTAACATCATATCATCACTTTCAAAATATGCATGAAAATATGCCATGATTTTTTTCATATTTTCTCTTTACTTTAAACTAAAGGAGTTGAAATTCCCCAATATTGAATTATCAAGGAAGCTAATGATCTGATTGATGCTATCAATCACATGAACTAAAGAATTCGGTTAAGGATATCAACTTTACTGAGATAGTTTTCGCCTATTGTCTTGGGCCTTCGATTTGTCAGTTTATGAAAATCAGCTTTAATATATATTTTTTTAAATGGTAAAGCTGCATTTTGTCCCAGACAGTTTTTATTTCTGACATTTAACTTTGGAGTTCTATGATGTTAGATCATCATTTCTCATTGAACTTTTAATAAATTCCCGGTAAGTTCTTAAATTGTAAGCTACGTTCTGAGGTACTTACAAGGTTTGGAACCATGATTATCGCCACAAAACTTAAAAAAATTAGATTGATTGGACTTCAAACATAGGCTAGGCTTACGGGCATGTTTTTGTGTTTATAAGAAAAGTTTAAAAAGGAAAAGAGTATTGGGCAATTTATCATTTGAATACCTTATACTTTTGTCCAAGCATCCGAGGCAAAATGAATGCAAGCAGGGCAAAACTCTTGGGTTATTATAAGTTTCCTGGCAAATTCCACAAGCCAGACGGTAATGATCCGTAATCTTGTTCACAACTACCGAACTCATCGTTTTGGTTGATTATTTTTGAAGCTGAGAAATCTAAGAAGGATTCATGTTTGTGAGACGGACTTCGTACAACAAGATGTGGTTCACGGTAGAGTGGATCATGACTGAAAAGAGGACGAACTTGAACAACAGGTATTTTGATCGGTCTGTGACTCTTGGACTGGTGAGTTGACTCATCTGTGACTGATTTTGTGACGTTTGTCAATCAAGGAAGCCATTCTAATGCACTGACTTCAAATCCTATTTTTTCTGCCATAAGAAACTCACTGAAATGCTTTTCTTTCTCTGGTATTTTTACTTGCTATGAAAATCATTACGTGCGGGGAAAATTCTAATTTGGACTCCTCGTTCGATTTCCCACTGATTTTTTATTTGTTTCGATAAACATTATAAAAAGACGAAAAAAGCAATTTAAAAATAACCAACTTAAACTTAAACAACCGTTTTCCCCCAAGGAATACACAACCAACAGAAATGTCTTTAAAGATTTTAGAACAAGCGAAATCTTATCTCATTATGCAGCTTGTTATGAGCGTGATTTTGTAACGACTGCATGAGATAAGTCAAAAGGATACTAGTGATTTTTATCAATTTTTTTTTTCAAAATACAAGATGAAAAAATATGTCAGTAAAATACAATGTGACGTGGCTGTAATCAAAATTTATTGATATCGTATCCTTGAACAATATTTGGTTTCTAGTTCTGCTTGGTCTAGCGTTCGTATTTACAACCAATATTTTCATCGACCATGGTTTAGTTTTCCCGCCCAAAACATCACGCGCGCTAATGTTCTGACACGTGATTGGTGAATCAAGTGGAGTAGTTTTGAGTTTTGGCGCGAAAACACTGGTGGGTGTATTGAGTTGGTTTTACTAACCTTTTTTTCAGAATTACATCATTAAGCTTGACTTTTATTTATAAGTTTATAGTGTTTTTATTCTCTCTCGATAGCAATAATGGTTGACAAAAGTTTCATGAAAAATCCCTTGATTTCCAAGACCGCGAAAAAACCGCCTCCAATTTTTTAAAGTCGCTTTGAGGGAGATATTTTGTTTGTGAAAGAATAACACTACATACCAATGATAAAACACGTATTATAGTACATTCAATCTTTTATTAACTATTTTGCTTTCTTATAGGTGTTTTGGTAAAGAAAACTAACAGAGCCAAAGTTGTTCCAAGTGAACTTTTAAAACACAATCTTTGAATACTAACTTAACTAACTTAACTAACAGAAAATAGAAGAGAAAAAAATGTTTAGCGAAGCGAAAACAGGTGTAGTGTTTAGGAATAAGAAATCCGACCTTTGCAGGTTGCTTTTGGAAACAAAGTCAAACGTCTCATGGAAACAAAAAAAATAGTAAAACGAACATTTAATCAAGCGTGTCAAATGAACAACCCTTCACAATTTTGAACAGTTAGAAAAACAAAACATTTCTCCAAAAATTGTTACTTTTGTCCTTATTCCATAAAACTTTTTCTTCGTTGAGTTTGTGTTTGGCGTCTTGGCTCGGTAAATCAGTTTATTTTTTTAAAGTTTTAGGTGAAAATGAAAACAAAACCTTATGAATAATTCATCTGACAATTACATCAACACTTCAAAGTCCACCTGAAAGAGCAACAGGATATTTCAAAAGCAAACCAGCAAGTTCATCATGAATAAAACATTATTTTCAATAGATCGCAGCCTTAGATTTTAAAATCGATCTGATTGACAATGGCGACGGTCAAAGACGAGGGATATTCCCCTCAAAGTCTTGAATGCCGCGCTTGCCAGGATGTCTTCAAAGAGCCCAAAATTCTCTCGTGTTTACATTCGTTCTGTCGCAAATGCCTTGAGAGTTACGATCTGATTGGCGCGGGAACAAAATCTTTGGTTTGCCCTCTTTGTCGAAAGCTGACGTCGATTCCCGTCGATGGCCCCAAACTTTTACCAGATAATTTTCTTCTCACCAACGCCTTGGACCAACTTTCTGTCAAATCGAGTAAAGAATATGTCCTTCATTGCACCAACTGTGAAGATAACTCAGAGGCGACATCAAGATGTCTGGACTGCGCCGAGTTTTTGTGTGCTACTTGTGTACACGCTCACAGAAGAATTCGTGTGACGAAAGACCACAGAATACTCTCCATGGACACTCTTCAGGCCGACAGAAAGACGCTACATCGCCCGTCCTTTTGTGCCCAACATGGGGATGAGTTCTATATGTTTTACTGCACTCAGTGTGATTGTTTGATCTGCCGGGAATGTACGATTCTGAACCATCGTGGCCATAAATATACAGGTAAGACATTCTTGTTGTACTTTTGATATCTGACCAAAAGACAATATATTTGTAAATTAGAACAATTAACTGCACTGAGACAGTACTTGTATACAGAAATGAAGTGCTATATCGTTAAGTTTCTTAGATATCACGACTCAAACAAAGATACAATTTTACATAAATTCAGTCCGACCCTGTGGTGATGTAGCTGGAGTCACCTTCAAGTGTTAACCAGCTAACTACATACTTCTGGCTACAGAAATTAAGCGCTATATCGTTAAGTTTCTTAGATGTCACAAATTAAACAAAAATCACAATTTTACATAAATTCAGTCCGACCCTGTGGTGATATAGCTGGAGACACCTTCGAGTGCTAACCCGCTAGCTGCATACTTCTGGCCCTGGCACCAAAGCCGTTATATATAGATCTAGGAAGGTGCATTCATCTCAGAAAAAAAAAAGAAATTTACTTATTATTAAAGCATTCTCGTCGAAAAACCTGTATTTCAAATAACTACAAATGAGCAAGAGTGAAACATTTGAAAATAACACTGACGAATTTTTTTGAAGTTTCTTTCAAATTCAAATTGAGACGAACAAGATTCCACTTGAGGTGGGGCCGGGGACAAGTGCACTTTAAGGGGGGAAAAAACACGAGTAAAAGTTATATCGATAGGCTATATTAGGAAGTAAGATATTACAGATATAGGGCACCTTGTTTTAACCTTTGAATTTTAAATTTTGAATTTTGTGGAATGCCCCTTCCCTGGTTGAGCATGCCCAGAAATTCATGGAAATCATTTAATAAGCCAATTTGTCATCACGAGTGCATACATGGTATGGTATGGTAGTAATGAAACTAAAGGCATCTTGAAGGCTTTTTCAGGGAGAAAAAAATATTGAATAATAACGAAGAAAATAAATGACCCACAGTAACGGTATGACGCATTTGACGACATATTATAAACCAATCACAGCGCGAGAGATAACTTATTAGCCAATGAAAAAGCTCGGACAAGACAACGTCACGGTCACGGCACGGCAATAGGGACTTCAAGATCCACGACCGAAACGAGAACGGCGACCCGGACGATGCGCGAGCACGTTTACAAAATAGATTTGCATGTCCGTACCCTTGAGTTTTCACAGACACACAAAATGTGCTCTATACGCAAACATAGAGTTTTGTACCACGCATGCGCACTAGATGATTTATATGATTGGGTGAGTTGGATTTGGTACAGACACACTTGTTGTTAAGAGATTATGTATAAGGCATAAATCCGTTACGGATTCCTTTAACTTTCTTCGAAAAATGTAGTATCAATATTATTTGGCCTTCGCTGCGCATGCGTGAGTTTTGCGTAAATTGCTCTGTTTTTTGTCGTAGCGCATGGTTTGTTTGTTGGTCGACTTTAGAAAATACTTCACGCATGTCAGTTTTAATTTCTCAAACAAACTTCGGCTTGAGAAATATTGATAATATTCTACCTAAGCCATTCATACTTATTCAATTTTACGTCGAAAACGCCAGACGCTCGTAACTTGTTTCAGCTTTCGAAGCCAGGTCGAATTTGAATTTATAGAAGTCTATATTTGTGGAGGGGAGAGAAAGAAAACATCTCGACGCACAGGAGAGAACAAACACGCAACTTTGCTCATAAATGAGCGGATCCAGGGATCGAACTCGCCATCGCAGCACATTTAGGACCAGCGCAATCCAACGTTGTGTTTCATAAACAAATTTCGAATCATTTTCTGTGTGGAACTCCGGCTTTAACTATAGCAAAACAGACCGACAACCTGTCGGTTTTGACAGACAGATATCGACGTCATATGACGTCCAGTCTTAAACATGTCAAAGTGCTTCAAGGAAAGTGTCGTTACGATAGGCTAACTCCGAATTTAAAGAACCGATATAGGTATGTATGACAATTTTTGTCAGTGGTTTTTTAAATATGTTTTGTACATGATAGCAATGAAAAGGTTTTTCCGAGATTCTTTTCTAAAAATATTCAGGTCTAGGACAAGGACGAGCAAATCTGAATCAGCTTATTGAACTGACGCAGATGAATAGTGACTTAAGGTTAATTGGAAAAGAAAGTCAAAGATCTTTCTCTAATCGAGGGTTTTTCTCGGGTCTCCGATTTTCCTCCCTCCGCAGAAACCTAACACGCTAAATTCGAATTCGATATGTGAGTTATCCTTGCCCTGACTTTAATCAGCCCAGAGGTTGCTTCAGGGTTCGATCTGCGAGTTAGCCATGCCCTGACTTAGATCAAACCAGAGGTTGTTTCAGGGTTCGATCTGCGAGTTAGCCATGCCCTGACTTAGATCAACCCAGAGGTTGTTTCATGGTTCAATCTGCGAGTTATCCATGCCCTGACTTAGATCAAACCAGAGGTTGTTTCAGGGTTCGATCTGCGAGTTAGCCGTGCCCTGACTTAGATCAGCCCAGAGGTTGGTTCATGGTTCGATAAAATTTGAAGATCGAAGATTTTTCATGGCCATTGCTCTTAAATCATGGATATATTATGCCTAAAACAATCCAAGGCTAAGGCTGTTATCGTGAAAACAAATAAACTACGCACATCCACGCATGAATCGCAGATTTTGAGTCGGCCATGATGCATGAGCCACTCACAGTATTTCGTAACGTTTATATAGAAACACGTATACCTAACATTTAGTTTCAGGCTTTCAAAACTCAAAGCCTTCTAGTCTTGGATCAAGGACGCCATTTTTGACATATTGGACATTATTTTTTGTATGGATGGGAAACATACGGTTCTAACTTTCAGCACGTAGTCGACGGTACGACATGCCGTAACATTGAAATGGTTTCCCATTGTTTTCGTCTGAGTTATCCAATCACAATACGTAGTTACGGCGATACTAAATTATTTGCCGTTTCCCGTTTCCCCGCAAAAAGCGCGGGTTTTTACTTTGAAGTGATGCTGCCTCAGCACCTGCTAGTTAACACCTGCTGTTGCTGTTGTTATTGTTGTTGTCGACTCGGATATCTACAGTTTTGTTAGAGAATTTTTTTCAGGACTTTATTTTCCATTTTTTCTAGATTTTTTTTTTCAGTTTTCAATCGAAAAGATTTCCAGGTATTTTCAATGATGAAAAATTGATGTATTCAAATTATTCTTCGTTTTAATGCAACTAAACAATGAATGAAATGATCAACAAAATATGTGATTTGTTATTGACCATCGTCTGTCTGTTGCGTTATCAAATATGGCGTTCGTATCCTTTGTCTTTCTATTCTTTTAGGATGACTGCAAATTACAAATATAAATATCAATGTTGGCTAGCACTTTTTCATTGTGGAGTAAACATCAAATATCGCGGATAGACCACTTCATTTAGGAAAAAAAAATGTGGATTACCAATCAAATCTCGTATTTATTTGTCCAATCACAAACTTTGTTCTATCGGTAGTGGATTACCAATCAAATTTCTTATTTATTTGTCCAATCACAAGCTTTGTTCTATCGTTATCCCAATTGTTGGTTTTCAAGGAGAATAAATGAAAAAGACCTGCATGGCGGTCATGTTGGATAATATAATAAATGATGACAATTTTTTTATTCAAGTCAACCACGATGGTGGCTATATATGAAATATCACCACCACTTCATAACTAACTGCCAATCAAATCTCAAGACATCTCAACGTTTTGTTATAGGACTCAGAGAGGCGCTTGATGAGAGAAAAATTCTGATTGACGAGCTTCTGCAGTTCTGTACTGGCGTGAAGATCCCCCCTGTTCAAGAAGCAGTGTACGAAGTGAAAGCTATGACTGCCAAGCTTCGTGGACGCGCAGACGCTGTCAAGCATGATATTTGCTCGGCAGCTGACGAGTGTGTCAAGCGAATCTTGGCGCGAAAACAACAGTTGGTTGCTAAAGTAGATGAAATGACGCAGGCCAAAGAAAGTGTACTGCGGGCTCAACAGGACCAACTTGAAATTGAACTCTTCAGGTAAGTTTAGTTTACAGTGTCTTATAAGGTGCGGTAATACGAAAATCGTGCAACTTGTCGCCACATTCACATGGTACATGGTACATGGTACATGGTACATGGTACATGGTACATGGTACATGGTACATGGTACATGGTACATGGTACATGGTACATGGTACATGGTACATGGTACATGGTACATGGTACATGGTACATGGTACATGGTACATGGTACATGGTACATGGTACATGGTACAACTTTTGCTTACAACTGTCGCATGAAATCTGCTTACACCACGCTTACAACCCGAATTGCTTTGTGTAAATCAACCCTATGACTTGCTCACCGGCAACTGTTGTGTACGAAAACAAAAAAGTTGTAGCAAGTTGTAGGATATACACGACGCAATTCGTGTTGTAAGTATTGCCTAAGCAGATTGCATGCAGTTGTAAGCAGTTGTAAGCAAAAGTTGTAAAATTCAAATCGGCCTTTTAGAGGAATTTGCTTAAAATATTGTATCCATTTACGTCACAGGTACACCAGTTCACGTGACTTCGTAGAAAACGTCCTACTACATGGAAACGAGGTCGAAATCATTCAGTTACGTCAGTTGATGACGAATCGCCTTGAAGAATTGAATGGCATTGAGCTTGACTATAAGGAACCTGAGGAGAATGACGTCATTGATTATATCCTGGATCACGAGGCAGTGCAGGAGGTTGCTATGACAATGGGTCACGTGACATCTTCCAAGACGTTTGCTTCGCTGTGTGTAGCAACAGGTACGGACAGATAAATGAATGAATGAATACCTTTATTTATATACAGAGTTAAAATCATGAGTCAAATATCGTAATAAAAGTTAATTATAAGATAGTTACTGTTTTACAAGATTGCAGTGTGCAAAAAGGGGCCTGTCCGGGAATTGAACCCGGGACCTCTCGCACCCTAAGCGAGAATCATACCACTAGACCAACAGGCCGTTCAGTTATCATTTTGGAATTTTATCTTTTTGCCATTTGAGTATTTTTCACCTCTGGGTCTGGAATCCATCTAAACTATAATAAAACTATAATAAAAATATACAATTCATATCCAAAATATATACAACAAGATAATAATAGACCTTAATGATATTTTAATGACATCTTCTATAGGTATTGGTATCAAATCAGGAAAAGTTGGAGTAGAATCTACATTTACAATCCAGACCAAAGATCGTTTCGGGAACGCATCCTTTGAAGGCGACCACTGCAATCCCCTGCATGTGGTCATACAAGCACCAGAGGAATTCTTCATAGGCAATCATGTGACAAACAACAAGAACGGCACTCTTACCGTGCGTTACACGCCCGTGACAAGTGGGAAGCACGTGATCAACATCACCATTCGAGGCAGGAAGATAGAGGGAAGCCCGTTCACGGTGAATGTTGTCGAAGGAATAGATTATAAGAATATTGGTCCTGTTTTCATCAAGTTTGGCTCAATGGTAAGAAAGATTTGATTTTGGTATATACATCCATTGATATCCTTTGAAAGAAGTACTAGTATTCACCACTTTCCATACATTCTACATTGGTTCACTGACAAAGCCTTCAGTCAAGGCTGTGAGGTTCAAATCTGAATAGTCCTTTGAAAGTACCTTGCTGCCTCGATTGAATACTTTGTGTTTGACCGGCAAACTGATTATATGGAAAATGGTGAATGTGATTCCTGTGTGGCCAAAGTTGGTGTAAAGTACACTTGTTGGTGTAAACCGCTTGAAAATGATGTCAAGATGGCTTTAAAACCTCGTTTATTTTTTATAAACAATAACTAACCTCAGCAAATCATGCTTTTCTCCTCGATGCGATGAGAAGAGGTCACCCTGTAAATATGCTAAAACTCATGGAAAATCTTAAATAACGTAAACATCTTTCCGTTCCGTGACCGTAACATGGCTGTACCACGCTTGGTGATTTCTCACTAACCTAGGGCGTACAGTTTTCCCATTTCAGATCGCACATGTCATTCTCTTGAGAATAATATTTTTGGTTTGAGTGTATAGACCCCTTGAGGATGACGTCAAGCCATCTAAATTTGAAGGTTGACACTGAAAACAAAATAATCTCAATCTCATGAAATTTGGAAGCCTATAGAGTTGTTGTGTCCTTAAAATTGAGGTGCATTCCGACGTGCTGCTAGGGGTCTATTATTTTTCATGTGTCGTCTCGTGCGCAATCGCTAAAAAAAGAAATGATTCTCAAGGGAATGACACGTGGTCTAAAATGGAAAAACATTACTCCTGGGCTAAAAAGATCAATTTAAAAAAACTCTTTCAGGGATCAAAAAGTGGAGAGTTTAAACAGCCAAGTTCCGTCACCACAGATTCAGAAGATAACATCTACGTCACCGACTTCGTTAACTGCCGAGTCCAAAAATTTGATAAGTTTGGCAAACACGTCCGAGACATTGGCTGCAAGGGGACCAAAGATGGGCTGCTCATGAACCCGTGTGGGATAGCTGTGGACCACACTGGACTGATCATTGTATCTGACTGGGGTAACCATAGGATACAGCTTTTCAATCAAGAAGGGAAATATGTTACTAAATTTGGAAGCAAAGGTATTAACCCACGTTTTAGTTGGTTCGGAGTTTATGGTTTGAACTCTACTCGTGTGGCATATATGAACGTCAACCTTCTTAAGTTGCAATTGAATATTTTTGTTGAACTAACAAAAGGGTTGGAGAGCTGGTAGACGAAAATGATGCTATAGTACAACGTATTATAACCAAAGATTTTTCAAGCAGACTGGGTGTTATTGACTTTTTCTATCTTTTCTTAGGTTCTGAGGAGGGTAAGTTCTTGCATCCAAGCGGCATAGCTCTAAACAGAAGTGGAAGTCTCGCAGTCATCGACAAAGACAACAACAGAATCCAAGTCATGAAGCTCGACGGCACCCACATCATGTCATTTGGTTTCCCTGGCAACGGTGACGGCCAGCTCGACTGTCCTAGTCACATAGCTGTCACCCACGACGACGGTTACTTGGTAACCGACACAGGAAACAACCGCATTGTGAAATTTGACGCTGAAGGAAACTTTGAGTTGAATTTTGGTACCAAGGGGAGTGGAGACGGTAGACTTGACCGTCCCGCGGGTATTGCAGTCGATCTCGAGGGATTCATTCTCATCACAGATTTCCAGAATCATCGGATACAAGTGTTTGAGGCAGACGGTACCTTCTTTGCTAAGTTCGGTTGCGAAGGAAATCAAGAAGGACAATTCAAGTTCCCGACAGGCCTTGCGATGACAAAGGATGGTCACGTGATCGTTGCTGATAGGCATAACCACAGAATCCAGGTGTTCTAAAGGGCTTAATCATACCTGACATGATATGATACAATAAATACTACATTCAAGAGATATGTTGCCATGGAGATTTGATGTCAAGCGTCGTTACTAAGGACTGTCCTGCTGTCATGACAATATGGACCAACAAGAAAAATATCATATTCTTATATCTTGTAAATACATGTAAATGATCAAAACAGAGTATAATATAAAGGATTTAGTTACTTTAGAGCGCCTTTCAAAGCAACTAACTAACAGAACAATTATTGGATAACAGCTGCAAGCTTGAAAAGGGATCAGATGGGCAGGCAGAGAGACAGACAGACAGACAGTCTGCAGACAGGTAGATGGACAGATAAAAAGATTGAGGAAATGAGCTTTTCATTCATATAGGTTCAACTCAATTAAGCCAAGATGAGTGAATATTCACGTTTACAGGTTACCATGATCAAAATGTGTTTCAATTCAACCTGGCACTTGTCTGACTGATGGAAAGAAAGAAACTGACCCAATGAGTGACAGTGCTCATTTCAGAGTAAGAGAACTCACCTATAGCACAAGGGGCACGATCACATGTCCAGGATTTCCTATATGGGAGGGAGGTGGCTGGTCACTCACTACTAACCACAACCTGTTTTACCCTCTCCCTCCTTTGCGCTACAAGTATATCCACATACAACTGCCAATACGAAGAGGTCTCTAATGCAACCTAGAACCCCTGATAATGCCCCAGCAACAGCAGAAGGAATCAGTCATTTTTAATGTATCTTAATGTTTAGAAAATAATCACTCAGATTTGCAATCTGGGTAAATGTGCAGGAAGTGGTCATCTGACATGTTTGTTTTTCCATTATATAATGTAGTGCGCTGGATAGGATTCAAAAGAATCTATTGCATTTTGTAGACTGCAGAAGTTAAAAGAGCACATATAATATGCTTATGAAGTTATTGGATCCTTCTTAACATCATTCTTTGTTTAATTAATTATAAAGATAATATATAATTATTATAGAAATATAAATTCTTAAAATTAATATTGCTTGTGTAATTAATGATTTTCCCAATCCTATAAATAAGGTCAATTTGGAGTGTGAGCCAGCACATTCCCAGATCAGGAGCCCATTACTAGGGGCATCCATATCCCATACTGGAAATGCGAGCCAGCATATTCCCAGATCAGGAGCCCATTACTAGGGGCATCCATCTCCCATACTGAGCCTGTGAGTCAGCATATTCCCAGATCAGGAGCCCATTTTACATTCCAATTTATTGGTGATTTTCAAGCATTCACAAAAAGAGCCAGTATGATAAAGCAGCCAATTTGTTTGTGGTATTGACAAAGAAGGCAAATCAGATTTTTTTGTTTTAAAAACAATTCCAAATGGCTGCCATCAAATAATTATTATTTGTACACACAAACAAATAAATTGGGGGGGGGGGGGGGGGGTCAAATTTGTAATTTGTAAGATTCTCAGTTTCCAAGAACTTTTTATTTAGTACTTGTGTAAGACTTTTTAAACATACTGTAGGCTGAATGGGTGCTGGTGACTAAAGACCAAATTGAAACTATAGATGATTTAGGTTGTAAATCCATGTCCAAGTAACAATAGGACAACAATACAAAACCATACATTTTTTTTACTGTATTCCACTTGGACATGGATTTATAACCAGCATTTAAAAGTATTCTTGTCAAAGACAATAATAATTCAAAGAATTACACATACTTTTGATTTTGTTTTCCTAACCCGTTCTAATTCACCCTCTATCTCTTTTTCTTTGGTCCGTAATTTATCAATTTCTGTTACTAATGTATTCTCTTTTTCTTTATACTGATCCTCAAGAAACTGTTTCTGCTTGACTAAATCATCTACAAGCTTCAAGTTCATTGTAATCTCCTCTTGCTTCCTGTGTACTTGTTGTTTCAGATAATCATGTTCCATATGAAGGCTCTCAGCCATATTGCATCTACCCCACTCTACAATTTCACTTGCTTGAAGAGGCCCTTGTACACTACCATCAAGCCTTATGTATACCTCTCGCTTGTGGTTCTGGTAAAGAGTGCGCTGGCCTCCACTTGGCCTTGGTGGAGAATGGACCAAAATTTCAATGACTTTGAGTGTGTTCTCATTTAGGGAACTGTTGGTAGCATTATCCTGACCTGAGCTTTTCACTGGGGTGAGATTATTTGTCGACAAGGAATCAATGTTATCTCGTTTGCTAGATAGACCAGAAGCATTATCTTCTTGACCTGTTAAGCTCAATGGAGGCAACTTTCTAGGCACAGGTGGAGAGCTAAGACTGAATGGTGATTGACCTATAAGAGGATTTCCATCCCCAATAACACTCTCATCACTTTTTATTGCTTCATTTGACAAAGCATCTGGCAACTGTGCTACATTTCCATCTCCTGGTTGAGAAGAATTGCAGCTTCCAGATGTGTTTGTATCCTTGATCATGATACTTGTAGGTACGTAGACTGGAATGAACTTCACAGAGTATAAATTTGGAAAAACATTAGGGTTGAAACCTTTCATTATTTTGTCTATTCCAAGTCTGAGTTGATCTTCTCTTTTACTGGTTAAGATTTCAGTTCCACAGACAGTGCAGTCATCCTTTACACCAATAAGCAAAGTTCCACCTGGAAAAGAAATGACATTTGCAAAAAAAAAAAAAAACAAGTTCCTTTTTTTATGGCAAATCAGTGGTGTAGAAAAGTCTTGATCTGGGGGGAGGGGGGGGGGGGGCAATGAACCATTTTCTTGCCATATCCATAGTATTCCAGCATGAATTAATAAAATTTCATGCAGTGCCAAGATAAAATTTTGGGTGGCAAAGCTGTCCCCCCTTGCTCTACTTGCTATGTCAGTGTGTGTGAACATTTTGACAGATATAAATAATTGAAACAGTCCCAAAAGAAAGAGGAAAATTTATGTCTCAATTTCATTTTTGACATGCATATTTTAAAATAGATTTAATTAGCAGGACAACTTCATTCATAACATTCTCATTAATGTACAATTAATGGTCTGTGATCATAGAAATAAAACAATTAATAAAGATTGCTCTTTGTGTTGGGCATACTGTTTCCCCATTTCACATGTATGTGTCGTATTCATATTCATGTGTCTTCTCATGAATGCGCAACAAATAAACAAAGAAATGACATTCTAGAGAATGACACATGACCTGAAATGTGAAAACATCGCACCCAAGGTAAACCGGCCTAATAATTCAATAGAAACATACCTTCGCTGTTTAAGAAAGCACACACATATTTCCCAACATCCCTATTGAATTGAAAATCCAAGTATTTTCCCCCGCCCTGCTTGTATTCAGTCAGTCTGTCCTCTGTGCCGAGCTTCTGACCCACATAAAAATATTTTCCTTGTGGTACGGAACTCTTTAAACTGCTAGCATTGGGGTCAGTATTCACCAGAGAACTCGAAGGAATATTTGGCAAAATCTCACCATTTAGTAATGAATTATGTGTGTGAATATTAGAGAGAGTGCTTGTTTCCATGGCAACACCATGAGACGTGACATTTTTATTCTTGTGATTATTAGCAGTTTTGTGCTTGCTTTTCTTGGAGTTCTTTCTCGCGGATTTCACTGTTTTCGTAGTAGTATGAGACTGAGAAAGCTGAGGGTTTTCTCTGTGTGCTGAAGAAATGATAAGCTCTTTCCCAGTAAATACTATGTCGCCATCCTTAGTCCCATTAAGTTTTTCCACAGAAAGATCAAAAGTGCTTTTATCTTGAAGAACCACGAATGCAAACGAAGGTTTCTTCCAAGACCTTCGATATACTTGAATATCTGGCACAAGAACTGAAACACCAACGGTTTTAAATAAGCTATGAAGTTTATCCTGCAATTCGTCAACGGGAAGGTCGGATCGTAAGTTCCCTATGTAAGTAGAAAAATTACTAGACGTAGAACCAGTGGAGGTAGTAGTGTTATTAGATGAAGACTGATCCATTCTTCTCGAATATAGATCCTTTAGCCTTTAGTCTCGATAAAGGAAAGATCGATAAAACAAACATGGAAAAACTTCATGGAGATTTTCCCTTCACTTCAGCTACCTTGAGGTTTGAATGAACAACGCATTTTCTTTATCATCTTCGTGCAAAATTTCCCCGATCTTGTTGAAACGACGCCATAAAAGCTCTCGTGTGTCCAAGGCTCGTAGCAATGAGGCTTAACTAATTATTTTTTTCTGGGAAAACTTTGATGAAAATTACGACATTTTTTTAAGAAATTGTTTTTGTTGTTGACTGCGCAGTCTGCGCATCTGATCTTGAGGAAGTAAAGTGCGGGAAGTCTGCGGGCTCATTACCAATTGGGTACCCTGTGGAAACCTAGGTTAACCGATCGATTTTCATACGATTTCGTCTTTACTTACATTCAGAAAAAAGAAAACCGAAAGTAGATTTCCCCATATTTTGTTTCAATTCGCTTTTTTTTTACTTTTAAGCTTTTAAAAAAAGTAAACGAGCGCTTTTAAATATTTTCGTTGGTCAGCGGCGAAAGCGGATTTGCTTCCATAGCAACAGAAGCCAGAAAGCCATTCGCCTGTCATAGCAACCATTGTTTCTCCCGCGCGCGTGGTTTGTTTACAGTGTTACAATTTCATGTGGACAAGATTGAAAAATACTAGCTGAATTCTTCATCGTAAGAGAGGGCAAAAAGCTCACATAAACTCTCCGAAAAGTCCGGAGAAGGATATCTAAGTCAAGCAAAGAAATGGCGACAGAATCAAGGAATGATTTGCACTTAACTTCGACAGGAATCGCTCATCATGTGAGGCCAACTCACCCTTTTCCTCCCTCTGGATTTAGTGTAAGTTCCTTGAAGATGTTGTATTTTGATTGATGATTTTTAATTCCAAAACTTCTAAATTCATGAATTACTGAATTTAGACACATTCTTATTTTATTATTTAGATATTTTTAATGGTATTTCGTTTCTAACTTCTTTATTTACTTAGCATTCCTGAACTTAATTATCTGACCTCGGAGAACTCTAAATCTCGAGAAATCCGACACCAAAATGACTGATTATATTTTTGCCTACGGCAGACGCTTGGTGCTTTGACCACTGGAACATTCGGGCTTGATAATAATATCCAAATGACCTTCGTTTTATTAGAGGTTTTTAATTTTTGGCAAAAATACAGCAATAAAATATTCCATGAATTAGTATCCCTAAAGCACTGTAGTCAAAATAATGTAATGTGTTGTTGAGACAGACCGAAAATGTTCAAAATAATCTAAATTATTTTTTAATGCTCAAGATGTACACATTAAGAGTTTTTGATTATTTTCTTGATGTAATTTGAGTATAGATTAAGAAGTTTTTGTAATGCTATGAGTATAAACAATCAATAATTATGCTCCTTATCATGATGAATTTGATAGTTTAGTACTATCATAGTACTATTAGATATTATTTTTTATCAATTTTGGTAAATTAAGGTTTTTAACTTTTTTAGCTGTAATTTTAAAATAACAATGAATTATATTAATATATGTATATGCTCATAGATATAGTTGGTATTCTGTTTCTCATCACCGACACAAGTTGATGCAAGCATGATTGAGCACAAGTGCAAGCCAAGAGAAACACAAACTTCAGTTCTCTTGCGTCTGCACTTGTGTCACTTCTTTTCATAGTGAGAATTAACATGCATTAGCTTAAGTTGTGTCGTTTTGCATCCGTTTGCTTCCTTGCTTCGCAAGTGAGAACCAGGCATAAGTACTACTCACATGGCCTGTAATAGTTTTAGTGAACCAAAACTTATGCATGTTGGGCTTAACCCTTTGGGTGCCATAAGTTATTTCAATGTTACATTTCACTGCCATATTTATTTTGGAATTTTGAAGTAAAAAGTGTGTACTTTAAAAAAAATTATTTCTCAAAAACAAACAAAGCCACAGATACAAATTTTCAGTAAACAATTGTTATTAAGTCCTTCTGTGATAAAAAATAGCAATTTTTAAAATGAAAAGATATTTAAGTTGGAAGTGATGTGTTGTCAACTATAGTCAACAATGGCGCTCTCCCTACATGTCCACTACAGTTGCCTATGGCGGCGAAAGGGTTAAGAAAATTTTAAAATATCTTGTTTCCCATTGGTTTCCAGAGAACAGTTGGTAATGTCTATCCATCCCCAATGATGCATGATGACTTTGTTTCAAAAGATGAGTACTTTAAGACAACTACAGGAACAACCCATGATTACAAGGCTCCTGGTGGGATACTCAGCCAACAGCCCCTGTACAAAAGGGCCCCTGGCTCCTGGAAGGTTAAATATGTTGAGGACAACATTGCTAAGGTATCTTATATGGCTTTTAATATATTCAATGTTAAATTTTTATTTTCATTTATGTGCAGAGTGCATGAAAATGTTTGGCAGTTATTTAACATAATTTTGCTTTGTTTGTCTTTTAAGTTAAAGGTAAAGCCATGGAGACGGCCTTTAACTATGGGCTTCCAGTGTAGTGAAATGAAGGCCGAGTACACAGCAAGACCAGGTGTTAATCTGGATACTAGATTCAATGCTGGAATACAACCATTCAACCTGTCAGATCATCACAGGGAAGGAAACAGCAAGGTAATATTAAAATATCCTGGCTAATAATAATAATTTTTGCCAGGCAGTTTATTGATTACTTGATAGTCTTAAGCCCAACACACACTAGTGCATCATCAAGCCGCTGCAACACGATGCAGGCACACATCGCTGCGACAATCCCCCTCATGTCTACTGTGGAATTTCTGTAAAAAAATTTGTCCCCACGACAGAATTTTGTCCCTGCAACATGTCGCATGAATTCAAACTGGTTTAAATTCGTGTGACCTGTTGCAGCGACAAGTGAGTGAAAGTGGCATTGTCATCGTGTGTACACACTTGGGGTATTGTCCCCTCGTGTGTTGCAGCAACTTAAAGCCTAGTGTGTGCTGGCCTTTACTAGCTAGATAATTACCACAAATATGGGTAGTGATAAGTGCAATGCTACAATTTCCTGAGGCCTATATGTACTTGCTGTATTTGGTAGCCCTCCCTGCAAGCTGATAAATTCCTGAGTCTCTTAGCTTTCAGAGCTCTATATTTAACTGCACTTTTCAGTGATATATTTCTAATATTGTGCATTGTAAACACATATCATTGCATGTCATATCATATCATTCAACTTCTAGTAAATAAATGTTATTTTATCAATTCTATAGAGCTTAGTGCCATCAACCATCAATAGGAGCATTGCTGGTCAAAATTTCTACCCAAGAGACAGAGGCATTCTAACGTATCATACAGATCCTTACCTCACAACTACACAGAAAGATCACAGAGCATTTACCAAGTAAGTTGAACCTTAATTGATAAATAATTGGCAGTGTAAGTGTGGTTAATATTAAATTAAATTTTATCAGAAGACCAAAAGCATAATTGGCCTTCAAGAATGGAGTGATGATAACTTTGAACCATGCATGACCCCCGGGTGGTGTACTTTGGGTTGTTTCATGCGGGATGCTCCACCCGGACTCTCCACCCCTTACCTTTTTTATACTAAATTTCAGCAAAAAAGTACCCCTTTTATATACCTTTTTGCCTGAAAAGGTACTCCTTTCATATACCTTTGAAGAAAATCTACCCCTTTTTATACCAAAACTCACAAATTTTCACCCCTTTAATTTGCTATACGTGCGGCCTGAAAAAAGTACCCCTTTCAAGCTTAGCATCCCCATATAGTCCATTATAGAGAGTACCCCCGGGGCATGACCACAGCTGGAGTGTATTAGTCACTGCATGCACAGCTGCCTGCTACTATGTCTTCCTCCCCCTCCCCATCCCCCTCCCCCTCCCCCTTTGGTCTCTTAGTTCTCAGTTATTACTATTATTACTAAAGGCTTAGGAGCTTCATTTGATTCTAATTTTAATATTTTTGAATTGCAGACATGAACTTAGCAGATACCCAAAGAAAGAATATGCTACCTATTGGGAGTGTGAAGGGTATCCCAAAGTTTGGGGTCATGGATCCAAGCATAATCCTTTGCCACCCAATTCAATACCCAAACAAAAAGGTCCAATGAGAGATGAGCTAATTTTTAGGGAGCCTACAACAATCCCAAGGTTACCCAAATCATTATTACCTGTGCAACACAAGTAAGTATATCTCTAGTGCTGTAAACGTACAGACACATGATGCGATTTTATGTGTGATGTCGCAAAAAGTATAACTCGTTTCTACTTATTGCGACATCATGTGAGTCGCATGGATGACATATACCTAAATTAGTATGAAATATGGAAGTTAAAATAATTATGTACAGTATAATATTGTACCCCCACCATATGGTAGAATGGTATTCAAATTTCTTCCAGCTGATCTAAAAAAGTGATGTAGAAATGACATCACTACAAAACTGAGGTGTCATGAAGCATGCAAAAAATTGCAACAGTACAGTGCTAATTCAGGCAGGTCAAATTTTTACCGAATTTTCATTTTTGCTTCATCATCTGATATCTGTCAATTAACTAGCACTCACAGATGAATTGTAAATTGTCTTAATTAGAGTTGGTACCTTTTAGGGGTCATTTTCAAAATTTCTGACAAGCATCAATCCACATGGACACCCTATTACGTATGGGAGTCCTCAACGCGGGGAAGAAACATGCAGTGTTTTTTTATCAAATCATATATTAGGGAGAACGTAGTGACACCTCACTTTTGCAAATTTTTTTGATTCTGATACATACATTGTGCAATTTTTGAAAATTAAATTCAAAGTGTGCAGGATCTTCCTAGCTCTGAGAGACAATGACATATCCTATAATGGTGCTGCTTTTTTATAGTCAAAATGACTGCTGCAGTAGCTGTGCTTTGCGTTGAATTTCTTGTTCACTTCTAGGAGCATGATGCCACTTCAGAAAGAATCCTACACCAAGCCTCCAGAGCGCAAACGATGGGAACTCTTCACTTGTGATGCACCTAAGCCATGGCATTCACCTTTAGAAGGTATAAGTACTGGAAAAAAGGCAACAAAGTGTCAGTTATTAAAGAATAATAACTATGCCATTAGTGCTGGTCATCAAAAGTAAAACTGAAGGGAAAGGGCCACATTTTTGCTGGGTTTGGTACTTTTTCGATTCCATTATTCAAAACGGTTGTTACTGCTGATGATTGTGCATGATGAAGATGAGGTTTTTGATAATGAATGTGATGGTGATGATAATGTGGATGATAGTAGTGATGACAAAGTAACATCACCATCATTATAACAGTTATCAATATTTTGAAAATGTTGATGACTGTTATAATGATGGTGATGTTAGTTGCTAATGATGTTCTGGAGTGATTGCGATGAAGATGATGATGGTGATGATGATGATGGTGATGATGGTGGTGGTGGTGCTGATGATTATGATGGTGATGCTGCTACTGATGATGCTGCTGCTACTGATGATGATGCTGCTGCTGCTGCTGCTGATGGTGGTGGTGGTGCTGATGATTATGATGGTGATGCTGCTACTGATGATGCTGCTGCTAATGATGCTGCTGCTGCTGCTGCTGGTGCTGCTGCTGATGGTGGTGGTGGTGCTGATGATTATGATGGTGATGCTGCTGCTGTTGATGATTATGATGCTGCTGCTGCTGCTAATGATGCTGCTGCTGCTGCTGCTGATGATGATGCTGCTGCTGCTGATGATGCTAATGATGCTGCTGCTGCTGATGCTGCTGCTGCTAATGATGGTGGTGGTGCTGATGATTATGATGGTGATGCTGCTGCTGTTGATGATTATGATGATGCTGCTGCTGCTAATGATGCTGCTGCTGATGCTGCTGCTGCTGATGGTGATGCTGCTGCTGTTGATGATTATGGTGCTGCTGCTGATGATGCTGCTGCTGCTGATGATGATGATGCTGCTGACGATGGTGCTGCTGCTGCTAATGATGCTGCTGCTGCTGATGATGGTGATACTGCTGCTGCTAATGATGGTGGTGGTGCTGATGATTATGATGGTGATGCTGCTACTGATGATGATGCTAATGATGCTGCTGCTGCTGATGCTGCTGCTGCTAATGATGGTGGTGGTGCTGATGATTATGATGGTGATGCTGCTGCTGTTGATGATTATGGTGCTGCTGCTGATGATGCTGCTGCTGCTGCTGATGATGATGCTGCTGACGATGGTGCTGCTGCTGCTAATGATGCTGCTGCTGCTGCTGATGATGGTGATACTGCTGCTGCTAATGATGCTTCTGCTGCTGATGATGATGGTGCTGCTGCTGATGATGATGAGAGTGCTGTTGCTGCTGCTGATGATGATGGTGCTGCTGCTGCTGATGATGAGAATGCTGTTGCTGCTGCTGATGATGATGGTGCTGCTGCTGCTGATGATGAGAGTGCTGTTGCTGCTGATGATGATGAGGGTGCTGCTGCTGCTGATGATGAGAGTGCTGTTGCTGCTGATGATGATGAGGGTGCTGCTGCTGCTGATGATGAGAATGCTGTTGCTGCTGCTGATGATGATGGTGCTGCTGCTGCTGATGATGAGAGTGCTGTTGCTGCTGATGATGATGAGGGTGCTGCTGCTGCTGATGATGCTGAGGGTGCTGATGATAATGATGATGAGGGTGATGTTGTATATATATGATGGCTTGTGGTGATTCTAATGTCAATGATGATATATCTCATGTTCTTAATTCTTTTGATTGACAGCTCCAGTCCAAGATCTAACGTTCATGGTTCCCAAGATCCACTCAACTGAATACCAATATTACGGAAGTGGCGAGATTGTCAATGTCTAGACTTCCGGTTCTGACTGACAAAACATTTTACATAACACAGGAATCCCACAAACGTATTTAATTCAACATAATGCTTTTTATAAAATAATAGTATGATGCAGATGTGATATTTAGATGCTACGTTGTTGTCCTGTCTTGCATTTATCATGGGTATCAAGAACAAGATACCAGTTTATGACAGGAAAAATATAGAAAAATAGTTAAATAAAAATGAATGCATCTCATGGTAAGTGGAGATTCCTATTTTGAAAATAGAAACTTGAATAACAGTATTTTTTGAAGATGATAGGAACATATACCTTAGTATTTCACTCGAAATTGATCTTTCTACTTCACTGAATATGTAATCAAATATTACGTTTTAAATAAATAAAATATTCCCATTTTTTACAACTGATGGACATTTTTGGGTCAAGATTTAATAGTCCCTCAGTACGTTCCCTCAACCATCGGGGTGGTGGTGGAGGGCCTAAAGCCCCCTTTGTACCCCTCCCTGACCTACTTGTGATTAGGATTAGGTTTGTGATATATAGTAAGTAGCAAGAAGCTATGGAATTAAGCGATAGGTAATCAAAAGAAAATCTCGGGACTATATCTAGACTCGCTTCAAGTCGTCCACTCTCTTTTTCTCTCCCTCTTCGTGGATCTAAAGATAATTTGGCGAGCGTAGTAGGAAAGGGAAAGAGGACTTTTGGAAAGTCTATACCGGCTATATCCTGTAGATTTTGTAAGATCAGAGAGGAAAAGACTGAAGTGAGAAAAAATATTGGCTTCAGAAATTACCATTTCCCCCACTTTATTTGAGATTTATTTCAAAAATTTAAACTAGTAAAAGATTGTACAGTATAAATGACGTACGGCAGAATTCTTCTGCGCATGTCTGCAGTACGATATCAGAGAAGGAAAGTAAGTTTCCAGCAAAATTAGAACATGCAGGTCTGAGAGTCTCCAAACTTCCATATGGTCTGATTGAGTTCGAGAGAAATCTCCCTGAATGGTACAGCATACAGGTATGTGCTCTGTCCCTTGTAAAATAAAAAAAACTCATTTTCTTGCCCATTAGTTCTCCACGTTGGATATTAGACAGCAATTTTAAAAAGCATCGCGTTTTTTCTTCCCGCAAGCCGACAGACATGTCCACGCGTTTTCATCGTTTCCTTGCATTCACTTTACCTTTTGCTAAGGCAAGTATTCTGTTGTTTTTCTACTACTTGGAGATGTTTGCAATTCTTTTCACTAATTCTAAAGATTTTTCGCTTGCATTTGTTTACTGACGATTCACGTTTGCAGTAAGGCGAGATGCATGAACTATCTATTGTCAGTGATACCATAAACTTGAGCATCAAACAGATATCCCGATGCCGAAAAAAAGGAAAAACCAGTCACTGCTTCCTCGGAAAATCACTTTCGAACAGGGTCTTAAAAGATTTGTATTCTATTATTACCGCTGTCTACCACTATGACGTTACCATCATTCGTCACAGTGATCCCACACGGGTTCCTGAAGTTGCCTTCTTCATCACCGAATTGACCGAATGACGACACAAACACTCCATCGGTGGTGAAGATCTGGACGCGGTGGTTGTGATAATCACACACAAGGATGTTGTCTTCGTCATCGAACGTCACGCCTTCAGGTCCATCAAACAAACCATTTTGTGTTCCTGTGAGAAATCAAAAAAGACCACTTTGAAAAGCCATTTTCATCTGAGTTTGGGATGGCTAGGTTCTTTTTGGCGTACGCCAAGAAACGGAAAGGGTTATGGTAAATCGGCCAAATATGGTTTACAAGCCGCATTCAGTCGAGGCTGCAAGGTAGTTTCAAAGGATTATTCAAATTCCAACCTTACAGCTTCGACTGAATGCTTTGTGTTGGACCAGTGAACCGATGTATGGAAAGCGGTGAATTGGTTGATGAAGCAAGCAAAAGTTATATGCCAAACGTGTATGATGAAAGAACTTACCTTCTTTGCCAAAACTGAAGGAATAAGTTCCCTCAATATCAAATATCTGCACCCTGTCATTCACACAGTCAGCCACAGCGATCTTGCCTCGCTGGTTCACGCACACATGATGGGGATAGATAAACTGCCCTTTGTTAAACCCTTGACAACCAAATTTTCGAACGGGTTCGCCATTGGCGTCAAACATCTGAACCCTGTGATTGTCCTGTTCTGAGACTAGTATCATTCCCCCGGATGTGCATGCCACCCCACACGGGTGATTCATAGAGCCTGGTTCCTCAGCTCCATAGAAACCAAACTTTCGTAGGAATCGACCATCTTCATTAAAGAGCTGGACCCGGTGATTATTGAAGTCAGCGACAACTATTTGTCCATTTGGGAACCTTGTCACTCCTTTAGGGTTCTTAAACTGGCCTCTATCGGAACCTTCAGTGCCGAACTTAAACATAAAAGTGCCTTCAAAGTCAAAGACTTGAACACGATGGTTATTGCAGTCTGTGATGATGAAACAGCTATTGTGGTTGTCAATGGCAACCGCCCAGGGCATGTTGAATTCCCCACCCCCTGTGCCTTCGGTGCCAAATGTTCTCATCGTCTTGCCAAGTTTACCGTAGTCCATTCGGCCGGTCACGTTGACGGAGAACGGACTACCGCTTATGTTCCTGTTTCTGATTGTTACGTAAACAGTGTGGGTTCCTCGTTCATTGGGTTGGTAGGATACTGTGTAGGTGCCATCTTGATTGTCAATAACACTACCTGCAAATGACAAGACTGTGTATAAGAACAAGACATGAAGAAAGGCTCAAGAACTGATTTGCCAGCCTGTGTTTCAGCAAAATCCCAAGCAGTGATCCAACCCCAACGGTGGACGCTCGTATTTCCTATTCCCAATGACCCAAATTTGATAAACATTTCTTCGGGTCCATTTTCCTCTAACTTTCTTAAGAGCGTCTTGTGGCGTTTGTTGGGGGAATTTTATACAGAAAACTGAAGCTCGAACAAGAATTGAAGGCCCTTGTATACTAACTTAATTAGAAAATGGCCACAGGATAAACGGACCTTCAAACCTTCAAATTTGATCGGTACGATGAGACAACCTCAGGGCTGATCAAAGTCAGGGCATAGGTAATTCACATTGAATTGGAATTTAGCGTGTTAGGTTTTCCAGATGGAGGAAAACCTAAGAAGCTGGAGAAAAACCCTTGCATCAAGGGAGAGACCTAACAAACTCGACTCTAGAGGTATAAGAAGCAACTGCACCATTACTACCGCGGTGCTTTTCCTTTAAGAGTATTTTTTTTTGTTCGAATTGGAATTTAGCTTGAAAGGTTTTGTGGAGGGAGGAGAACCAGAGAAAACCTCGAATCAAGGGATAGTCCTAACAAACTCTACTCACATGGCATGGAACCCTATAGACTTCAGTATAGTGAGAGGCGAGTGCACTACCACTACACCACTCTTGATCACAACTACCACAACTTACCTTCATACTGGGTTCCCTCTGGTGGTTTAATGACGACCTTAACAGGTTCACCGCCACCACTAAATATCTCATTCATCCTGTCCTTGGCTGTAACCATAAACACAGCTTCTAATCCTATCTTCGCTCTTTGAACTCCAACCCCTGTGGCGTAGCAGAACCGTGGGTACGAATGGTACATCTTAACAGTGCCCATTCTCTCGATGGCAATTCGAAACTCGTCGGGATTCAAAGAATAATCAATAACTTCATCTTCCAGAGGATCAAACTCTAACTTAACTTGGTTTAAATCTTGTAACCTCGTAGTCATCTGCTTTCGTACTAACATGACTTCTGCTTCGTTGCCATGTTTCAGGGCATTCTCTGTAAAGTCGATACTACTGGTTAAGTTTCCAAGCATCATCTCGAGTTCTTCTCCTTGGATATCAAGGGTCTTAGTCTTCATTTTATGGATATTGTTCACCTGGGTAAGCAGTTCTTCTTCACGTTCTTTGACAACTTCTAGGCATTTTTTTGTCGTTCGCATGATCTCTTGTCGTATTTCCTCGGCTTTGCAGTCTACTCTCTTGCGCATGTCATTGACTGAGTCGATGGCTTCCTTCAGTGGACCCAACTTCCTTCTTGTATTCATCACTAAAACACCAACCTGATAAAACAAATACTTATTTAGACATATAAGCAGTCCTAAACCACGGCACAACAAAAGGGTGAATCCAGGGGCTGGATTGGTTAAGATAAATAGAGGATATTACATGGTCGTCCGTAGATACGAATTTTATCTTCGAGTGTTGATATTATCTCTCACGAGTTCGCTGCGCTCATTCGTGAGAGATAATATCAGCACAAGAAGATAAAATTCGTATCTCCAAGCGGCCATGTAATGTTCTGTTTATTATATGAAATCTTCAATGAAAAATAATGGAGAATTTGACTTTGGTCGAAATTTGACACCACCAGTGTTGATAAAAATCGTATCCCAACTGGCCACTGGTAGGAGTGGGGATATCAATTTTATCGTTTTGGTGTCACTCAATATCACACTCTATCTCATATAATAAAGAGTAATATCAAATCTAAAAAGAAAGTTATACTGGCTTTCTAGGTATATAATAACCGCCCCTTAAAACATCCTCGATCCATCATATATATATAGGTGCGTCTGTGGAAAAGACTACAGCGGCTCTATTTAGAACTTCACTGGCCGAAACGACACGTAGTCCCTAATGATAAAAAAAAGAATTACGCCTTCAGAAACAGCTTAGGGTCGATATTCCCACAATGTTTTTCAAAATGAAAATCCTATATTCTCAATTTGCTTGAATATTTGTCACTAGTCCTGGCTTTGTCACATGCAGATCATCGAGAAGAAAGTGTCAGAAAAAGTTCTTCATTCTTGTGTGCTTAGCAGTCAACAGATTCCTAGCGCCAACCATAAAAATACTTACCATAGACCCGTCTCAAAAAGACAAATTAGCTAAGTTATGAAGAAAATTTTCCTAAGATTACGGAAGAATTAGGACCTCTCTTTCAACAACCACCCAACGAGCACAAATACAGACTAAGAATCTTAAATAATTTTCATTGGATATACGTTTGAAACGTAAACACCAGTAAGGTGAAATTGAACTATAACTGGTGGCCCGGTCTGATCAGAACATGTCAAGCACGAAGTTCAATCTCAATTCATCCGGATTCACCCTTGTCCCACGGGTGCATGAGTAATGACATCAGTTCTTCTAGATTGTTTTCGTTCTGAACGGCTCACAGTTTGTACAATTTGATTGCGAAGCGCCTCCATGCAATAATAAGGAAAACAGCAACAACAGCAAAACGGTAATTGTTTTTAAAATGGAAAACAGTTTCTTAAAATAAGATAAATACTAATTTGAAACTCGCTGCAAACTACAATTACAATTTGCTCCTTGCTTCAGTGATCTACCCATTTCGACTTCATATTGCAAACGAATTCAGGCAGCGTACAAATGAAAATGCAACAATACACTTTTAACTGTTGCAAGAAACTTCAGCAAGATATATAGGTAAATTTTAGGTAAATAAGAAAGAAAACTTAGACAACTGAATGCTAAAATAAGCGTCAAATCAAGCGAAATTTAGCTGCTTCAATGAAGGTGTGTAATCTAATTAATGACACAAAATCAGGGACACATACATACCTCCGAGCGATGTTTCTTGTCGACATCCTTCAAGTAACCATAACGATGTTCTCTGTGATCGATAATCAGACATTCCCTGCAAACAGGCTCATCGCATGTCTCACAGAAATACTTGAGGACATCTTTATCGTGAAAGCTGCAAAGTAATGGTCGATGCATCTTTTCTTGGATCTCTTGTCCATGCAGTTCCTCGAGGGCAAGTACCTCATGGTCTTTTGTAAGCTTGGTACGGTAGTGAGCTGCAACGCATTGTTGACAAAGAAACTCCATGCATTCAATGCATCGAGACGTTGCCTCATTCCTGTCTTCGCAGTTAGTGCAGAACACAGGTTTGGAACTGCTTTGAGCTACATACAGAAAATCCAACATGTTGTTGATGAAGAAATTGGAAGACAACGATGCGACACCTTCCTTTGGGATGGCCACTTCACAACGACATGTTGGACAGATTATTAATCTTTCTTCTGGATTGGAGAGTTCCTTCAAGCAATGAAGGCAAAATGTGTGAAGACATGGCAGAACTTTGGGTGTTCTGTATGTTTCTAGGCAGATGGGACATTTGAGAAGATGCTCTGATAATTTCTCTACTTCAACTGAAGCCATTTTTTCTTGATAAAGCTTACGCATTCGCTTTTTAGAAGCCACACGCTTGCTAGCCTAATAAAACCTGCTAAGCTTCTGGAATTTTAATTATCACTAACTTGCGAAGAAGATATGGTCTTCCTGATTATTTCACATCCTCACTTTACCATTCTACGGCGAAAACTGTAAAAAGCGAAAGCTTTCGTGCCAGAAGTCATGGACAAAATCAAGACATCAACATGTGTAGCCCTCAACAAATAAAAACAAATTTTGACGATGTTCCAAACTGTGCATTCAAATTGAATAAGTCCAGTCTTCACTGTCAGTAGTCTGTAAAAACCAATTTGGCGATAGTTTCTGCGTATCTATTGTATTTCAATAACAAGGAAAAGATTTGCCGTCTAGAAACGTAACTCTTGCTAATGGAACACTACGTACGCTGTCTATATCATGAAGTTGTCGTTCGCGTCTGCTTCCCTACTCACAAAGCCTGTCCAACTTTGACATCCTCTCCGCTTGCAAAGATGTCTCGTAAAAATTCCAGCGATTTCAGGCTGGAAAGAACAAGGCGATGTGTCGATTTTTTCCTTGGTAGTAGCGATTTTTAGGAAGATACGCCCTATTACAATGTTATTAATGGAATTAAACGCGTAAGAAATCCCCCACAAACAACAACAAACCAGTGACCATACAATAGCTCCTTGCCACCAGCCGTGCCACCCGTTATTGATACACTCTCATTCATTTCACTCACAGCAATGCAAATCCGATTCTACCATTTCAAAGTTTGTTAATTATTCTATGCAATTCAATTATTTCTTCTCATCAGAACTGAGATATACGAACCAGTCTTATTGTGAAGCTGTACTCGAAAATATTTATCAATAAAATATATTAGACACAAAGAGATGGATTTGTGTTGTTTAGGGCAGTGATCTTGAATGGCTGGTTTTGAAGCGAAGCAGCTGATACACACTGGTAAAATGTTCAGTAATTAAAATACCTTGATTGAGCTAGAATTTGTATTTACTGAGCAGTGATAATCTTGCATGTTTGAAAAACGAGTACAAGAAAAGAAGAACAAAAAGAAATGCTCGAAAGGCAAAAAAGAAAAAAAGAAAACATGGGAAAGGAAAGGAAAGGAAAAGAAAAGGAAAGGAAAGGAAAGGAAAGGAAAGGAAAGGAAAGGAAAGGAAAGGAAAGGAAAGGAAAGGAAAGGAAAGGAAAGGAAAGGAAAGGAAAGGAAAGGAAAGGAAAGGAAAGGAAAGGAAAGGAAAGGAAAGGAAAGGAAAGGAAAGAAAAGAAAAGAAAAGATAAGAAAAGAAAAGAAACAAAACGAAAAGAAAAGAAACTCGGCAACAATCTGTCAGTACGTCATCATAATTCAGCTAGTTTCTACACATGACATTTAAAAAAAAAAATTTTTTTTCTCGAAGCATTCGATCGTTTCGTTCGTTTCAAACTGACTAATTTAAAATTATCATACATCCCTTCATTTATCAGTATCGATTCATATGTCTGGGACCTTCAAAGAATGAACATAGAAGATTTGCGTGTCGTAGGTTTATTGTTGTTTTGAATATTCGATAATTATCTTATTACATACTGTCATTATCATCATGCTTGATTAGTACCATAGATGCTGCCATAAGCATCCATCATCCACATCATTAATAAATATTAATATCATTATCATCTTCAAAATCACCAACATATCCTCACCATCATCCTCACCATCATCCTCACCTTCATCCTCACCATCATCCTCACCTTCATCCTCACCATCATCCTCACCATCATCCTCACCATCATCCTCACCATCATCCTCACCTTCATCCTCACCATCATCCTCACCATCATCCTCACCATCATCCTCACCATCATCCTCACCTTCATCCTCACCATCATCCTCACCATCATCCTCACCATCATCCTCACCATCATCCTCACCTTCATCCTCACCATCATCCTCACCATCATCCTCACCTTCATCCTCACCATCATCCTCACCTTCATCCTCACCATCATCCTCACCATCATCCTCACCATCATCCTCACCATCATCCTCACCTTCATCCTCACCATCATCCTCACCATCATCCTCACCATCATCCTCACCTTCATCCTCACCATCATCCTCACCATCATCCTCACCATCATCCTCACCATCATCCTCACCTTCATCCTCACCATCATCCTCACCATCATCCTCACCTTCATCCTCACCATCATCCTCACCTTCATCCTCACCATCATCCTCACCATCATCCTCACCATCATCCTCACCATCATCCTCACCATCATCCTCACCATCATCCTCACCATCATCCTCACCATCATCCTCACCATCATCCTCACCATCATCCTCACCATCATCCTCACCATCATCCTCACCATCATCCTCACCATCATCCTCACCATCATCCTCACCATCATCCTCACCATCATCCTCACCATCATCCTCACCATCATCCTCACCATCATCCTCACCATCATCCTCACCATCATCCTCACCATCATCTTCACCACTACCAACACAACCACTATTTTCATTATTCTCATCAGCATTAGAATCATCATTATCACTATCGTTATGATCATGGTCATCGATAGGGCCAGATTGGAAAAAAAGACAAAGTCTTTATCTGTATAATAACCTTAATAAAGATTGATTGACTGATTGATTGATCGACTTGGATGGATGGATGGATGGATAAAATGAAATGGATAGATGAATGGAATGGATGCGGCATGGATGGGTGGATGGATGAATGGATGGGATGGATGGATGGGATGGATGGATGGATCAATAAATGGATGGATGGATGGATGGATGGATGGATGGATGGATGGATGGATGGATGGATGGATGGATGGATGGATGGATGGATGGATGGATGGATGGATGGATGGATGGATGGATGGATGGATGGATGGATGGATGGATGGATGGATGGATGGATGGACGAAAAGACTAAGCTTCAAAAAAAAAAAAAAAAAAAAAAACTACACAAAAATATACCAAGTTCTTTATGCCTCTAAAATAACTCATACCATTCACAATTAACGTTCAATTAACATATGAAATGAAACAAAAATATACATACTACTCTATGCATGGCAGCTGTACAAAAAATCCACAGAGGTTGATTGTCATTCACATCCTCTCGTTACTAACAACAAAGGTCGGAACAAAAAAATGGAAGTTTTGCAAGTGATTCCTTTGGTTTTCCTCCTCAGCATCAATGTTCAAGGTAAGTCTTTAATTTCATACCATTTTGTAAGATTATTAGATGTATGAGCTAAGCTAAGCACAAGGGTTTTCTAAAGAGGTTCATATTTAATTTGCCATCAAAAATTAGAACTCAATACATGTTATCTTACTTGGCACTATTTCCGAAATATAATGATATACAAAGAGTGCTTTAGAATGTGCAAATTTTTCATAAAAAAAGTCAAAATAGTCACTCGATTCAAACTATATCCTTTCAGTGATAAAATATTTTGTAAAGAAAATGTTTTGGAAAGAAACAATACTTCTGATGCCAGTTCTACTAGGCTTGTGAACCCTTTAATTTGCGTGCCAAATTTGTGGCCTCCTGAAAGAAATGCACGTTTAGAAATTGGAATTTTGTTAACCGAATCATGACTCTTTAAGTAATTTTTTTAGTAAATGTATAGTCATTCCCTTGAGTGAGTTTCATTTCTTTGTTTAACGGTTGCGCATGACAAGACACATGAATATGGATACAACTTTCGAGAGAATGGCACTTGGTCTGAAATGGGGGGGGGGGGGGATACACCGAAGCCGTAGAGGTCTATAGACCCCTATCACGTGATGTCAAAGCAGCTAAATTTGATCACGAACAAAGCAATTCAAGACGAGGCTCCCGGGGAAACAAAAGAATATATTAGGATTACTCCATTGTTATCATATTATCCATAGGGATAGTTAAGTAATCTTTCCAACTTTTACAGTCACAGTGGCAAAGACAGATAACTTGTACCACTATCTGATGAACTCAACACGTTACAGCAAACGCGTTCGACCAGCGAGTAACGCATCACAGACTGTCAACGTCACTTTAGGAGTTTCGTTACATGAAATCATTGATCTGGTAAGTCAAAAGTAACGCAACGCAGACAATTCGGTAACGTTGTAACGCTTTGTCAAAATGTACAGACCCCTTCCAGAACTTTGAAATGCAGCTCAATTTGGAGGACAAAACAATAGGTTCCAATTCTCAGGAGATTAAAATTCTCACAAAATTCTTTTGTTTTGCCCTCCAAATTGAGCTGCTTTGACGTGCAAAGGGTCTATACACTTGTGTCTTTAGGATGCCATTGTACATGGGACAATCCTTTAAGACAATATTTTCATTTGTTACAACCACGTAAATTTATGTTTAACGAAGCCAAGCTTTCAGACTAAGCTTCTATTATCAGGACAGGTGACAACTTTCGAGAGAATGACATGAGTATGGTCTGAAATGGGAAAAAAAATACACCGAATTCGTAGGTCTATAGACAGACCCCTTGCACGAGACGTCAAAGCAGCTAAATTTGGAGGACAAAACAACAGATTTTCAATTTCCTGAAAATTGGAAACCTATTTTTCCCCCCTCCAAATTAAGCTATATTCTATATCAGCTCAAGGCCTGTTTTTAGAAACTTCTGCATTTTCTGGCCCAACTGAATGAAAAGACAGCCAAGATTCAATATTTACAAGTTTTCTTAACTAAACAGCGATTCTTTTTTTTAGAATGACAAAATGCAGTTTCTAACATTAAGAATCACCACACGAGAGGTGAGTTTTAGAAAATAAGTATTCATTATTCTTCAACCCCGCAATCTTATCGAATCCTGAAACAGCGTTAGAATTATCATATATAGAGAGCAAATTTTCAGTAGAGAAGTCAGTGGACTTTTTTTTTTTTGGCCAACACATGAGCAGAGTTGTTATTAATGATGATGGTCATAATAGCCAATGTGCATGAGCTCGAAAATATAGCGCAAAGAATGGTGGGGAAGTAAGTTCTTATGCTTTTTTGGCTCCTCTAAAAATTCATCTGATAATTTTTCCTTCGACATTTTCTATGAAAATAAAATGATTTCAGCAGACGAAAATAGTAATCGAATGATAACGATGATGACGATGATGATGGTGATGATAATCAAATGTGATGATAGCAATAATTGATAATGATGATGACGATAATAATAATAATGATGATAACGATGGTATGATGATGATTACAATCATAATGATGATGATACATTTTATAGAGCTGGTTCGACTCAACATTGTCATGGCAACCGTCAGACTTCAGTGGAATCAAGAATATCGCTCTCCACACCAGTAAAATATGGATTCCTGACATTATTCTCTTCAATAAGTAAGTACATTAACTTTCAGCTTCATATATCTTCTCGAATTAGCCCCTAACACTGTTTCGAGCTGAATAAGTGGACGAAATATACGCCATCTTGAAAAAAGTCCCACAATGCAATTCAGCTGATCTAAGAAAAAATATTAGCCAATCACAATCCAGGTAATTTGCATAGCCAAGGTGTCATCCTTTGAATCCCAGCGACTCGGGAAACGGATGAATGAAATGGATCTGAAATGGATCATAATTAGAAACTCAAGAGGTCGATCATCCGAAACGCATTTGCGATAGGATTTATCCATGCACAAAATACTGTGAAACGCGTCTAGCCTTCAGTAGCATCTCGACAGACATTTCCTGTAAAATCATTCATTTTCACCAAAAGTGGCCAGGAGAATATCCAATAGACCTCTTTAGCTTGGGCGTTGTTTTCCCATTTCAGTCCACGTGTCATTCCCTAGAGTATTATTTCTTTGTTGCACATTTCTCGGTTGCACACGAGAAGACACATGAATTTGGATACAGCTGACTCAAACAAAGAATTTTATTCTCAATAGAATGACGCGTGGGATGAAATGGGAAAACGATTACAAAACGGTCTATTAATTTCTATTTTGTTCCAGTGCAGGCGAAGGTTTTGGAGACGGACATACCCGCATCAATGCCGTGATTCGATATGATGGACTTGTAAGCCTAAGCATCCCATCAATATTACAAAGCTCATGCATAGTACAGTTGGAAAATTATCCATATGACGTTCAGGTCTGCAATATCAAGTTCGGATCTTGGATTTTTGACGTCTCTCAAATTGATCTTAATATCGAGGTGAGGATGGTTTTGAAACTTTGGAATAGACCTCTTTACCTTGAGTGTAATGTTTTTCTCTTTCCAGACCACGTGTCATTCTCTTGAGAATAAGATTCTCTGTTTGAGTTGTATCCATATTCATGTGTCTTCTCATGTGCAACCGTTAAACAAAGAAATGATACTCTAGGGAATGACACGTGGTCTGAAATGAGAAAAACATTATGTCCAAGGTAAAGACCAGGTGATTTTACTTCTCTCAGGCAGAAGGAATTAGCCAATCAGAGAACATTTTGTTCGTAGCTCAATGTTTCCTAGTTCCAGGTCTTCAACGCGATAAACAACAGCTTCTAATCAAAATTAGTAAAATTCTACTACTATACTATTGCAAATCCTGCATTCTGATTGGCTAACGTACTCACTATCTATCAGCCGATAGATAGTGGGTAGAGAAAGCCGGACTTGTTTTGAAAAAATGGCGGCTTTTCCTTCGCGCTTTTGTGAAGTTTAGTTTAGTTTAGTATAGTATAGTTTAGTTGAGATTTTTACTAAAACAATTAGAAGACTCACTCTCGATTTCTATCGGCTTTGATAGTTGACTCGGGGCCGGAGCCCCTCGTCAACTATCAGCCGATAGAAATCTCGAGTTCGTCTTCTAATTGTTAAATAGAGAAAGTAAAACTCATCTATGCAAAGATTCACCAAATATATTTTTGAAAAAGCATATTGTCGTTGTTGTTGGTGGAAAATAATTCATTTTGTCAAGAGATAACAGAAAACACTTGGATTTTTTTCACTGCGACAAACAATGCATTGCGCGCCTAGATTCCAGATCATGCACGTGGGAGGTCTATTCATGGAGAATTGTATTCCATTTTCAATATGCCTATACATAGCTTAATGAGCTTTATGAATAAGTATTTTGCTCATTTTCTCACAGAGTTCCACTGCAGATTTGAGCTCATATGTACCAAGCGCTGAATGGGATCTCGTCGAGATTCCTGGAAAATCCGACTCATTTAAATACGGATGTTGCGAAACCCCGTATGGTTTCATCGAATACATGGTGAAGATCAGAAGGCGCTCACTGTTCTATGCCATGTACCTCATCATTCCCTGTGCCATGATATCACTGCTAACTCTTCTGATGTTTCTCTTACCCCCTGAATGCAATGAACGGATGACCGTCGGTGAGTCTTCGTCTAAATCTTTAAATCAGAATTTTATGCAATCAGCGAAAGGTCACAACGACAAAATTTTCCCAAACTTTGTCTGCAGGATTTTCCATCATATTTTCTTGTGTGCTGACATTTTTTACATATGATACACAATACTCTTCAAGCTAGACATGCAACATGCAACCTGCAGCAGGCAGCATGCAGCATGCAACATGCAACATGCAACATGCAACATGCAACATGCAACATGCAACATGCAACATGCAACATGCAACATGCAACATGCAACATGCAACATGCAACATGCAACATGCAACATGTAACATGCAACATGCAACATGCAACATACAACATGCAACAAAACTGTGACCAACCTTTTTTTTGAAATGCAGTAGCTGTATACTAAATGAACATTTCCCAAACTAGACATAACTGCTCAACTCTTTCAAATCTCTGAAGATGTACATCTGCCAAATACAAGATTTTGAAAATATTTTTTTTTTCTTTTAAAGGAATGGCGATACTTGTCGGATTGAGCTTCTTCTTTCTTCTAGTAGCCGAGAACATGCCAGCGACAGCAGAAGGTGTTCCACTGATAGGCATTTACTACACAGTGACGCTTATAGAAATATCTTGCGCCTTTTTCATGACATGTGTGGTACTGAGGTTTCATCACCATAATCCAGTGCACGGGGAGGTGCCGAAGTGGATGAGGGTGAGTGAATGAGTGAATGAATAAGAAAGTGATGTACAAGATGGGACAATCAAGGCCCAAACTTGAGCTAGGCGTTTCTGGGGAAACTACTGTAACTATAAACCCCTTGCAGCACTTTGGAATGGGGCTTCATTTTGAGAACAAAACATTAGGTTTTCACTTCTCAGGAGGTTTGAGTTTGTGTCTCAAAACATTGGAGAGATGGCAACGTATTCAACGAAACACAATTCTTAGATTCTTTTATCGATTCATTTGCAAAGATGTTCACTTAGAAACGTGTAAGCGTCCCAATATAGAAGGTGAAACTCTTTCCTCATCGGTACATGACATGCACCGCACCAACATATGGTCGCCACAATGTCATACCATAACCAGGTTTTCAGTATACTTCAATAAACCTTCGAACCCTTTTCTTGTTATTGTATCAGCTGTTAAATCTCTTTTCTATGCTGTTGTTTTTAGGTTTTTGTGATGGGGATAGCTGCTCGCTTCCTTGGATTCAATTTTGGCAAGAAGATAAAGACCCAGCAAGCTATGCAATCACAGATGAATGGGAATAAAAACGAAGCTGTGTCCATGACAACAGGAGATAATAAAGGTGAGAAAACTAAAAATATCTACTTCCTGCAGCAAAGAATTTTTTTTCATTTCTGCAACACTTTTAACGATACCACAAGGTGACAACTTTTGGCAAAAATGTGGCGAATGTCTTTTGAGAGAAGTCTTCTTAGAAAAACACAAAAGTAAAGTCAGTTTCATGGATCGTTATTGAACCCTCAAATTTTATCGATATCCAGCTGAAACAACCTCTGGGCTGATCAAAGTCAGGGAAGGTCTAGCTCACTTCCAGATTGTCGTCTTGAGGAGCAAGGAATTCTACTTACAAGTCAAGGAATCGAACGCGGGTCCCTATAGAGCCGAGAGGCGTGTGTACTACCGATACGCCCTTAATTCCTTAAATTATTTTCTATCACTACCATTCCAGATTCCAAAGATATGGCAACACATTTATATCTCTAGATCTCGCCTTTTTTTCTACAGAGAAAGTCGACCCGAGCCTGAATTATCGAAGGATTTCTTCGAACAGTAATATTCCATTAAAGAAAGCTGAAAGGGAGAGCCAAGAAGCGGAAAAAATAATCTCCAAGAACATCAAGAAACAAGATATCCTGGAAAAAAGACAAGAGGAATGGCGAAGGGCTGCACTTGTTTTTAACAGTCTTTTCATGTGGATCTACATCATCGCTATCGTTCTTTCCTTTGCAGTTCTGTTTGTGCCACATTTGATATCTGCCATGTAGAGCATCGATAGCCTGTGAGCACTGTTCTCTTCACAGTTCCCTGCGCCATCCTGAAAGGAAGCCGTGCCTCTGCAATGATGCAGATATTTCTAACAGGTTGGGAAATTACTCACATGCCTCTATCATTGCAAGGTCACCTGTCTTGCTTTGATACAAAAGCATGGCTATGTGTACGCTTCAAGATGGCGCAGGGAATTGGGAAGGTGACTATTATATGTAGAACTAAGCTTAGAATAAAAACGTAGTTTAAAGGTCTTTTTTTCTGTAATTCGTCGCTAGAGAACATATTCTACCAGAACGACTCGTTCTCGGCAGTTATAACTAATAATAATGAAAGCCTATCATGGTTTAGTTTTCACTTAAAAAAGTGTAAGAAAAAAGAACACGAAAAGTATCAAATATACCTCAAATGACGAAACACGGTAGTTTTTAAAAAACAGCTCAAAATAAGCAAAACACAATTTTTAACATGATTGCTATCACTTAGAAACTTGTCCTGATAAAATGTTTAACACTGTGTAAAAACGTTTGCGATTGTTCTGACGTTTTGGACGTTCATCACCGTCATCCTGTATCATCACCATCATCATGCATCATTATAATCATCACCATGTATCATCATGTATCATCATAAATAAATGAATAAACTTGAGGGGCTAATCATCCTTGCTTGCAGCTGAAGAGCTGAATTATGAAGGACGCAGCTCAACGTGGTCGAGTCCAAGGCATACAAAGGCGCCTTCGGTAGCCGCCATACGACTCATGCCTGACCACGGAGCACAGCTCATCCTCCTCCTTAGTAATGAGGAAAGTGTATATTCCAAGTTCACAGGGAAGTCCATAGCCTCCTTTTGCAGACGTTCTTAGTGTCGTCACGTCGTCACGTCGTCACGCAACGTTTCTCTGAAGTATTGCGTGACGACCCTAAGAGCGTCTGCGTAGGAGGCTAAGAAGTCCACTACTATTCCGGGTTTACTGTTGGTTAACTATTGCCGGCCGGACGAGTCGAAACCAAGGCCTTTTTGTTCAAAACTTTAAATTGTTTTAGCGCACGAACAATGATTAAAAGTAAGTCTCAACCCCAGGCTACTCTCTTCGCTATTCGACATGACGTCACGTATGTTGTCTCTCAGACGAGTAGCCTGGACAAATCCTCGATTTCGCGGTGAATCGAGCGGTCTCTCATCAATATGGAATTGCTTGTCTCGTCTAAATAAAACCGCCACCGGTCCTGATTCCATCCCTTTCTGGCTATGGAAAGATCATGCTGAAATTCTCGCTCCTGTTGTGGCACACATATGGAATCTATCCTTATCAACACACACATGGGCAGCCTCCTGGAAAAGGGCTAATATCCGACCCCTTCCCAAAGTGGACTACAAACGATTATCGAGGAATAAGTGTCACTCCAGTCATTGCTAGAGCCTTCGAGAGAATAACATACCAATTATACGTATAAGAGGACAAGCTCAGCAGAGACCAATTCGCTTACAGGCAAGGTGGCAATTGTACAAACGCACTGCTTTCGATGCAAAATTATGCACTAAAGCACTTTGACAATCCTGACTGTAAGGCTGTCCGCCTTTTCGCCATGGATTTCAGCAAAGCTTTTGATTCTGTCAAGCACGAGTTGCTTGCAAGGAAGCTCATGGACACTGGTCTTAACGCTTACTTAGTTAATTAGTACCTGGATTTCCTGAAAGACAGACATCAGAGAGTGGTTTGGAATAACATTGTATGTGAATTTAAAAGTATCAACAAAGGAACTGTTCAAGGAACTGTCAGTGGCTCTTATCTCTTCAATATCTTCCTGAACGATCTAGATATAATGTTTAAGAATGAATCTTGTATAGTTAAATACGCAGATGATTCCACTTTAATATCGCCGGTTTATAGCAATAATGATTTCTCAAGTAACATAGTTGGTCAGTTTCTAAGTTGGACTGATAATAATCATATGTCATGTAATCCAAGTAAATGTAGGGAGCTAATACTTTATAAGAAAGGTGTACAACCAGACTCATTTAATACCATCGCTGATATCCCTCAGTCGGATAATTTGACCATCCTCGGGATTGAGTTTGAGGGCAACTGTAGATTTAGTCTGCATGTTAAAAACAAGCTTATAAAGGCCAACAAATGTTTACATGTTCTTAGATGTTTACGTAAGGAGGTTTATAACCAGGAAGAGCTTGACCACCTTTTCCATAGCTTAGTTTTACCAAACTTCACATATGGTCTATCTGTACATGGAGCAGCGGTTGCTGAACTAACTACCATACAGGCCTTTCTTGATTGCTGCTTTAAACGTAAATATATATCCATCAGATTAGACATAAACAAGATCTTAGAACAACAGGACATTCGGCTTTATAAGAAGGCAGCCTCTACTGAGAGCCATCCTCTCTATAGTTTAATACCTAAGACTAAATCAACTAGATATAACTTAAGATACTCTGCAGCAGCTAAACCAAAAATTAATACTTCTCGATTTATGAACACTTTTTTCAACAGACTACTGTTTAATTATGATGTAATTAATTTGTAACTTTTCGACTTTTTTGTTCTTGTAATATAAGAAGTGTACTTTCTTCTTATTTCAATAAAGACGTATTATTATTACTATTAATACGTACACCATGTGAAGAGTGATTTGAAGAGAAACAATGAAAAAACAAACCCGGCTAAAAACAGTTTTGTAAAGAAATAAACTGCAATTTGTCTATTTTGGAAGATAACTCCGGGCGTTTTGCCAAGCTATGTGTCTATGAAACGTCCGCCATTTTGGATTGGGAGAGCTGACAATATGAGTAGCCTGCATTGGATGAGGCTAATTAAAAGTGAGCAAAAAAGAACTGATCGAAGTTGATTTCTTCTATATTTCTCGTAACACTTTCATCAAATTAGGTGCATATTTTTAAGTGTTCCCTTGCTGATAGAGAAAGAAATAACACTCAATGCAAGGGGGAAGATCTAGAAATACGATAACTGAAAAATTAGTGCATGCTAGTTGTTCTTTAATTTGAAAATGTTACAACAAATTGGAATAAGAAAGAAAATTCGCGAAGCATTCTGCAAGTGGAAGCAGTAAAATAACGCCATCTGGCGAAAAAACTAGTACCACCATTGAACTGAATTTGGCAAGTATTCCACATGTGTTGCCATGGAAACAAAACAAGTTAAATAGAGCCCAGATTGAGGCACGCAAACGATAGAGATGCAAATATAAAACACTGTCAAATGTTAATGTTTAATGCTTTTATACGGTGGTGTGAGAACTGAAGAAAGCCGGGACTGTATTTAGTCGAAATTGGAACAACAGTCGATGTTATAATGGCTTTATCACTCGGAATACAGCTGGGAATCGTTATTTGCTTCTTTTTAACACAAGGTATGAGTTACAAATGTATTTGTTTTCTAGGAAGAACACATTATATCCATCTGTTAACTGAATGAAATTTTAGAAATTGTTGAAGATTTGCTCTACTGCGCAAAGTAGAGGTTGCAAAGGTTGCCTTCTAAATTCAAAAATCTCAGCACTATAACTTTCAACAAAAAGATTAAACAACATATACTACTGAGACAGTTTAGCTCTTGACACAAATTAAAACCTATTTTTCTTCTTCTTCTCTTCCATCATGTGTTTGTGTATTTTCTTTCTTTCTTCATGTTTCTGTGTATGTGCTCGCGCTTCCTACTGTTTGTGAGTGAAAGCTACTTAAAATTATTACGTCCATTGCCTAGGGTCTAACTAGAAAACCTAACGGTTAACTTAGACTCTAGTCATTTCCTAAATTATAACTATATCTTCTTTTACAATACCAATATATATTTGTATATAACTTTTTTATATATAGAAATATAGAAATACATGTAAACATAAAAAAAAAAGGAAATGGAAATTTAAAAAAAATGTAAATGTAATGCGCATTATTGAACGAATTTTTTTTGATCTTAAATTTAAAACTTTTTTTGCATTCTCTGACTCTTTCTCTGATTATTGAATATTTTGCAATTTTCAAATCGAATAACTGATCAAGATAGCAGCTACAATGAGAGAGAGAGAGAGAGAGAGAGAGAGAGAGAGAGAGAGAGAGAGAGAGAGAGAGAGAGAGAGAGAGAGAGAGAGAGAGAGAGAGAGAGAGAGAGAAAGAGATGTATACTAACCAGTGCAGTTTTTCTTTTTCGATTATCTATCTTTATAAGCACCATTTGCGGCTCGAGTGAGCTATTGCTAAAAACGTTAGAGAAAATATCAATTCAAATACCAGTGGCGCTGCAACGTCGTTGTAAGTACAACACCGATTCTGTGAAATGGTCAACTATGTTTATTTTTCCTAAAGGCTAAGACACCAAAACGTGCATAAAAATGTAGTACAAAATGAAATTAATAATTGGTTTCTTTGTTATATCTGGTTATTAGAATTGCTGGCTGCCACTAATGAGGACCGTTTGATCACGTCACTCGTCAATTCCACGCAATATTCATCTCAGTTTCGTCCTGTTCTCAACATCAGTGAGCCTGTCACGGTGGAACATAGTCTGATCCTCAGGGTGATTGCTAATGTGGTAAGTAAAATCTCCATACGACTTAACTAGACAGATTGCGCTGTTTTTGCCACATGTAGATAATGAAAATATTTTAATTTTTAAAATTCTTCTTCACTATTTTTGTTTAAAAAAAATCCGAATGCGAAAGTCTTTCTTATAGAGCTAAGAACTGGACAGGAAAGAAAGGGAGATGGAATTTTCTTAGAATTTTCCAAACGTTTTTCGAAAAAAAAGAAAAAAAAAAAATTCCATGGTTAAATATTTTAAGCGAAAAAAAAGTTTCGAACAATAGCTAAATCTAAGAAAATAGTTTGTGTATTTCAAATAATATAGCGTCAGTGACGTGGCTTCAAAACCAAAGAAATTTCTGATAATAATAATGCATATTATGTAAAAATTACCAAAGTGCAAGACAGGGCGATGTAAAAGCAGTTTTATCTTGACTCACATTTATAGTAATTATAATAATATATATATTCTTATTAAGTAGGTTTACTTATTCATCAAATAAAATAAAATAAAAGTCATTTATAGTTTTATATTGTATTTTTGCTATCCATTTTATGAATTTCATGTAAATAGTACGTAATTCAGCCTGTGGCTGCAGGGTCGTATTTAAAAAAACTATCTATCTATCTATCTATAACGGCATAGTTACCATGGTAACTAAAATGAGATTTGTTGTTTGAAAAAAAAAAAGAGGTTTGTTGTTTATTTATTGTTTATTTGCACAGGGTTGGTTTATATTAATGTACTTTGTGCTTGAGTTTTATTCGTACTTCTTTATAGGACGAGAAAAATATGGTTTTGTCAACAATTGTAAATATACACATGGTAAGATTCCTGATTCTTTTTATTGTTCACGTCTCATGCAGCTTGCTTACCCTGGGTTTCACAGGCTCTCTCGCTCCAGTCTATTACACCGTAAGTTTCGACCGGGAAGAACTGGAGCGAGATCGAGCCTCTAGGAACCAATTTAATCGTTTTTTGTTTTTGTTTTTTTTGTTTGTTTGTTTGTTTCCTATCTATTAGATTTGATATCATTTATTCACTAATTAACCTTTAGAGTTGGCTAGACGAGCATCTAACATGGGACCCAGCACACTATGGAGGGTTAAGACAAGTACAACTGGGTGCCAATGACATATGGACACCACAACTAATACTATACAATAGGTGAGTCTCTTCAATACTTATAGACAACTTCGAAATCTTCAAATTCTATTATATAAACCCTGAAAAAAACAACCTCTGGGCTGATCTAAGTCAGGGCACGGCTAACTCACAGATTGAACCCTGAAACAACCTCTAGGCTGATCTAAGTCAGGGCATGGCTAACTCACAGATAGAACCCTGAAACAACCTCTGGGCTGATCTAAGTCAGGGCACGGCTAACTCACAGATTGAACCCTGAAACAACCTCTAGGCTGATCTAAGTCAGGGCATGGCTAACTCACAGATAGAACCCTGAAACAACCTCTGGGCTGATCTAAGTCAGGGCACGGCTAACTCACAGATTGAACCCTGAAACAACCTCTAGGCTGATCTAAGTCAGGGCATGGCTAACTCACAGATAGAACCCTGAAACAACCTCTGGGCTGATCTAAGTCAGGGCACGGCTAACTCACAGATTGAACCCTGAAACAACCTCTAGGCTGATCTAAGTCAGGGCATGGCTAACTCACAGATAGAACCCTGAAACAACCTCTGGGCTGACTAACTCACAGATTAAACCCTGAAACAACCTCTGGCCTGATCTAAGTCAGGGCATGGCTAACTCACAGATTAAACCCTGAAACAACCTCTGGGCTGATCAAAATCAGGGCATGGCTAACTCACAGATTGAACCCTGAAACAACCTCTGGTCTGATCAAAGCCGGACAGGGCATGGCTAACTCACAGATCGAACCCTGAAACAACCTCTGGTCTGATCAAAGCCGGACAGGGCATGGCTAACTCACAGATCGAATCCTGAAACAACTTCTGGACTGTTCTTAGTCAGGGCATGGCTAGCTCACAGATCAAACCCTGAAAAAATCCTCTGGGCTGATCAAAGTCAGGACACGTTTAATTCACCAATAGAATTAGAATTTAGCTGGTAAGGTTTTGCGGAGGGTGTAGCTAACCGTAAAATAACATAGCGGTTTTATTTAGTCTGGGAAACGTAGTTGTATCAGTAGTGCCTTCCACTAATCAAATCATTTGTCATGTCGTGGAAAGTGGTTCCTACTGGGCTGCCTGTGGCAGACCAGTCGTTGTTTATCTTCACAAAGAGCCAGCAGTCTATTGATTAGCGAACCATTCTAAAGACCTCGATTTACTTGCAGTGCAGATGGACTTGTTAAATACTCCAAGGTACGTGCCCTCGTAAAGCATGATGGGAATGTCACGTGGTTGGTAGCCATGATGATCAAGAGCTCATGTGAAATTGATGTCAAGAATTTTCCATTTGACGAGCAGGTACGTACAGATATACCATGAACAACAGAATAGACTATAACTGGACTGGATTGCCTTGCTGGATGGCGTAAAGAAACCCTGATGGCAAAACCCTTCAAACATTTTTAACCCCTGAAACAACTTCGGGGCTGATCAAAATCAGGGCATGGCTAACTCACAGATTGAACCCTGAAACAACCTCTGGGCTGATCTAAGTCAGGGCATGGCTAACTCACAGATCGAACCCTGAAACAACCTCTGGGCTGTTCTTAGTCAGGGCATGGCTAACTCACAGATAGAACCCTGAAACAACCTCTGGGTTGATCTAAGTCAGGGCATGCAGGCTAACTCACAGATCGAACCCTGAAACAACCTTTGGGAGAGACCTAACAAACTCTACTCACATGGCGAGTCCAAGAGGTGAACCTTGATTCCAAATAAAATCTTGCTCGGGAAAGTAATTGGTAATAATACCAAACATAATCAATGATCGTCAAATCTAAGGTGCTGTGGCATCTCATTAGTCTGTTATGCATTTTGGACGACTTATATTCCATTTTCCAGCTTTGTAAGTTAGTATTTGGTTTCTGGAGCCATGATGTCACAGTACTCAACATCCAATCACTGCAAAGCACAATAGAAACATCAAGATACTTAACCAATGGCGAGTGGACTTTGAAGAAGACACGAGCAGAGAGGACACAGGTATCCCATATATGCTGCAAGCACGATGTGGCCAGGATAACGTATACTATTTGCATCAAGAGAAAAACTCTTTTCTACACGACCAACTTCATTCTTCCTTGTGCAATCATTGCTTTCCTAACATTACTGGTCTTCCTAACCCCTGTAGGTAAGTCAAAATACGGTCATAACCGTGTAGATTAGAAGTACTTCGTCATCGGTTTAACAGTAACCCTTGCGTTGTAGCTATAGACACATTTATATCAATAATCCTTGCTTTATTTGACTTGACTTGGCCTAGGGTTTCAGTTAACTTTTAGATTACAATAAAGAATTAAGAGAAAAATATCATATGCCGTTGGCAGGACTCGAACCCACGGTTTCGGTATACTAGTCCGACGTCAGTGTTAACCACAACACTACAAGGACCAACCACGCTGGTTACGCAGCCAGGCAATGTTGTATATTGCTGAAGTTGCCGTTATAGATCCTTCTCAAAATTATCTTGGATGCGAGGCAAACATGAAACACAAAAGAAATCACACTTTTTCTCGGTGGAATTTGTGGCATTTCTTTTCTATTTTCATGTTAGCCTCGCATTCGAGATAATTTTGAGAGGCGTCCATTGGTTAAGTAAAGCTACGAATCCTTTTTCAAGAAATAATTGATATTAACAATGCATAATTTCTATTACACAATTTTATAACCTCGCTTCTATCATGATGATTTTGAAATTACCGATCGACAACAAACTCAGTGGCGGATCCAGAGGGGGTTCCATGGGTTCCACGGAACCCCCCTTTGAGCATCAGACCCTTTGAAAAGGGGTATATGAAATAATGAGAATGCGTCCTGCAATGAAGTTTTACGTATCAGTTGTTGAAAGAGTGAAGACGAAATAGAACCCCCCTTTGTAAAATTCTGGATCCGCCACTGAAACTGCAGCATACATCACGTGCATAAAAGTTGTAACAATATCTTGTGGAACAATTAAACTAACTCTCTTCACTCATTTATTCTTTTCGAACAGAGACTGGCGAACGTATGGCAGTCGGAGTGACCGTTCTCCTTGCCCTTGCGGTGTTTTTCCTCATGCTTGAAGCAACGATGCCCAGATCCATCGACCTACCCTTGCTGGCTAAATACTACTGCTGTACAGTTATCGAGATTGCCTGCGGGCTCGCAGCGATGAGCTGGATATTGAGACTTGTACATCATAGCCCAGAGCCACTCTCCCATTGGATAAAGGTATGAAAGGCAATAGAATAGTCTCTGATTGATAGCACATGACGGGCAGCGTTTGCCTGTCATTGTAGGCTGGTGATAAGATTCATTTGATTCATTCAGCTGATTGATACCAAGCAATAGAATACTCTCTGGTTGATAGCACATGACGCGGGTACTATTTGCCTGTCATTGTTGGGCGATACCAAATAGGGTGTGAACACTTGGAAACTGAAAAATGAAAGCTGTTGTGTGGGGAAGGGGAATTTTAATCTTATACTTCTGGTGCTTTTTCTCTGAATTATATTTTGACTTTCATTAGTATTCACTGATGCTTGTTTCAGGACATAGGTGATATGATAAGGAGCCACAGGTATCCCATAACATGATTTTCAAGTTCAATTCTTGTTGTATTCTAGAGAGTCATTCTTGGATATATTGCTCGGTTTTTACTTTACGACACTGGAAAGCTAGCAAACACCCACAAAATCAACGTACAAGAGAAAACCAATGAAGTCAATCACAGAAGACTTGAGATGAAATATGCAAATAAATGGACAACTAGTAAGTGGCCATGACATGGACATTACGACCTGGTATATCAACATAACGGCCTGTTGGTCTAGTGGTATGATTCTCGCTTAGGGTGCGAGAGGTCCCGGGTTCAATTCCCGGACAGGCCCCTTTTTTTCTTTCTTTTAAATGCTTTTTTTTATACTTTCCTTTTCCACATGCTAAGAAAATAAGTCCTTCCCTTTATTTGGATTATTTTTTGAACAACTTTAAAGAAAAAATCATTTCGTATAACAACAGTTTACAATGTTACAAACAAGTGTTAACAATATTTGATAACAATTTCAAAATGCTTTTTTTTTGTGCGTGTAGAACTCAAGAACAAAAATACAATGGTCACTCCAGTTGTTGCAGAGAACAAATCGCTTGAAATCCTGATCCAAAATGCCAAAGAAGAAGAGAAAACAGAAAGAATGAAAGGACAATGGCAGCTGGTGGCTAACGTCATGAACAGGTTTTTTACCTGTTTGTTCCTGTTTGCTGCTGTTGTAACGCTATTGGCTGTTTTCGTAATTCAATAACCATCACACCTTATTTGACTAAAAGTCTTTACCAGTCCCTCTCAACCAAGAGTGAAGTGGAGAACTGTAACAATGTAAATATTTCGATTGTTCAAAAATGAGAAGCGAAGACTTTCCGAAAACCGAACAAATTCCGAAGACGTAATCGACAAGTAAGGTTTTTGGAATAGCTGACGAGTTCAACAATTTGTTTTTAACCAGTCAATCGTGACACGATTGACAAACGCACTGCGCATGCTCGGAAGTTCGTCGTGTTTACAAAGAAAACCATTGGAGATTTACCGGCGTTTAGTAAATCTCTAAAGTTAAGGCCGTTCGTAGAAAGTTAGTGCTTATTTTTTTCCTGACACATTACTTTGGTTGTTTTCTTTCCCTGGTCAAATAATACAAGAAAAATTCGCATAATATAAGACATGTAAATCTCCAATGGTTTTCTTCGTAAACATGACTCGTCTATGAATGTTCTGCCGAACTACCGAGCATGCGCAGTGCGTTTTTCACTCGAGTGGTCAATCAATATAATTCTGAAAACGAGATATAAAAAAAGAACAAGTATTTGAATATCTTGTGACGCCCGAAGAAAAAAATCCCAGACAAAACAAACAAAATAAATAAACAAACACAAATAAAGTAAAATTTATAAAACTTTCATTTAAATATTTTATATTTCCCCAAGATGAAAAGCGAAGATTTCGCTGAAAGAACTAATGTCGGAATTTATATAAAAATGAGACTCCCTAAACAGTCGAATTTACATTAATTTACCTTTTTATATAATGCACTAATAATTATTTATAATAAATAATACATGCTTAGTTGTGAACAACGTGAATGACAGTTTGCTCTAGGAATGCTTCTAAGTATTCTACACCTATTTAAATTAAATTATGTTCTTATGCTATAACTATTTATAAAATATTAATTGTATTAATAGTAATTTATATTAAAACTATTGATAAATAGTAAAGTCAGTTTAAAGACTTGAACACCACGTCTTATACTTGTTTTAAAATCCACACCTGTATAAAATATCACGCTGCAAAGCAACAAGTTACAAGCTATGACCACAGAGAATGCATACCATACCATGAAGACGACCGCCATGATTTTTTAAAGAAAATCTCAAACATCATCGTAAATAATGAAACAACTTCTGCAGTGATCTGATCACCTACGTTTGGGCACGGTTAGCATGCATTGCAGGGGCTAACTCACAGATTGGATCAGTGGAATTTTAGGTTGGGTTTTGCGGAGGGAAGAAAACCAATAAAAACTTACCAAGTAAAGGAATCATAAAGCCTAGACTGTGTTGGTGATTTGAAAAATGTCGTAGAATGAGAAAGATCATGTGTTTAATAAGAACATAATCAGTGTAATGACTGCATCGCGAATGATACAACTAAAGTATTGAAGTTCTCTGTGGTCTAGTCTTGCTTCTTGTAACCATGGCAACGTTTTTTTAACATTTAGTAGTGTTTATTCGACTTGTTGATATGAGTTTATAGTGCTTACTGGAACGCGTTTATCGTTGGATTCCAAACATAAGATTGCTAGTTTGCGAGCCAGATGCATTCTGGTCTAGCTTGGGTAGTAATCGGTGGTGTTGTTTATACCCGAGGCTAGAGTAAAACTAAAAATACTCAAACTTTGTTGAGATACTTTTGATCGTTTTTGTATAAAATTCGCAATAAAAAAGGCACCAAATGCTCTCCTTTTTGCTCAGGGAAGAGAACCGGAAAACCCAAGAATCCAAACCCCAGAGATCAGAAGCGCGTGAACTACCTCTGTTAATATAACGGTAGTCAAGGTTTAGTCTTCCACGTAGGATGTCACGTTACGTTGCATGACAACCCTAATATCGTAGAGTAGTTTATGATGTCACGTTACGTTGCGTGACAACCCTAACTGCATAGAGTAGTTTATGATGTCACGTTACGTTGCGTGACAACCCTAACTGCATAGAGTAGTTTATGATGTCACGTTACGTTGCGTGACAACCCTAACAGCGTAGAGTAGTTTATGTCACGTTACGTTGCGTGACAATCCTGACAGCGCATGCGTAGAATAGTTATGTTTCGCAAATTTTAAGTTACTTTTTTTCAAACGTATCTTAACCAACTTGATTTTCTTTACGGAAATCTCAGAAATCTATCTCGTTAGTCTCACTAAGTAATGGACCATGGTGAATTATGATGAAATTCACGAGTGTTTAAATTTATATATGGACCGGTCCAAGATGAGTTATACGATGTTTATTGGTTGAGATTATTGTTAGTTGACTGTTCAAAGCCAAGTGTTGAATCTGAGGAAGAAATTTAGAAATATGAGATAAAAATCTAACGAGACATTAACACGATTATTAATCATTATTTGCAATTATTAGCAGCCACACAATTATTTACTTTCGACCGTTACGTTTATGGATAACAATTAGCATGATTAGATTATAAATTACTATTAATCTATTACAGATATTATTAATAGTCGCAACCGTTATCCTTAACAACTATCATTTTTTCTTATTACAGATTGATACAGCTGTTATTATTAATAGCAATTAATATTTATTAGCAATTACTATTAATAATAGTAAATTTAATTATCTGCCATGCATAACATTTATTTTCACGTATAATTAAGAATAGTTTTAATATTAATATTATCAACTTTATATTATATTTTACTTAAGCATAGCTTTTCCATTCTTATTATATTATATATTATATGTTAATATATTAATACATAAAACAAAAACAAAACAAAACAAAAAAAAAAACATATGCAAAGAAAAAAAAAATGTAAACAAAACAAATGTAAACAAAAAATACTCTTACTTATCCCACCTCCCAGCTGTACGAAAAACTAAGCGCGAAAAGGATTGTTGTTGTAATTCAAGCGGCCCTCGCTTATCCTTATCCCCTTGCATTATCATACCTCCCTCCACACGCACGATAGACTGTAAAAGTCAAAATTGCAATGACAAGACAAAGAACCCTCCGAGACCTCGGCTTTTATCGTCTGGCTACATATCTATGTAGATTCTGCTACGTAAATCTGAATCTGTTGCTCACTCATGCTGCAGGGCGCAAACTTCATTGGGTCTGTTCAAGTATTCTTCGTATAAGATGCTGATCAAGGATCGATTTGTTCGTATAACACAACAGTAACTTCTAAACTGTCTTTTGAATGCCAAATTTGCATTCCATATTAAAATTTTATGAACTGACAACCCTCCCTTGTATAATGGCTATCTTTCGAAGTATATGGGTTCAGGTTTTCAATCAACGTGGTTTGAGTCCCAGTGAAAATAGAAAACCATTAAAATTACAACTTGATATTTGCTCCACAGTCAGAGCATATCAATACTCTTTCGCTAAGTAACGGAAGTAACATTTATTCAAAGATTTCCAAATTCAAAACTGGATGGATTTTCAATCGAAATAATTCGAATACCAGTCAAAGTAGAAAACCATGAAATATACCTTTTGATATATGCTCCACATTCAGAGCATATTAACATGTTGATGCACTGTTTATTATAATGTACAATATGTCAGTCATTGTATAAAGGTTGACATGGTACTTACACCTCGTTGTCGTCCAAGTCATCTGAAGAACCTTTGGCTACGACGAGATCCAACACGCTCTAAATACAAAAAGAAAACTATTTAAAAGATTCATAATATCTGTGTTAGAGGTGTAATGAAAATTTAAATCCAACTTTATCCCGTCTCAGGAAGGGTTTGATGACTTAGGAAAAATCAATCAGACTTGAGTAAAAGTTTTTGGCTGTCTTCCTTGATTAAGGAATCCGGGTTCTCCTGTTTTTCTCCCTCCACAAAGCCTAAAACGCTAAATTCCAATTTGAGGTGTGAATGAAGCTAGCCCTTACTTTGATCTACCCAGAGGTTCAAGGTGGTATAAGGATATCGATAGAAATTTGAATTTGTGAGTTAGCTGTGACCTCACTAGCCCAGAGAATGTTTCAGGGTTCAATCTGTGAGTTAGCCATGTTGTTCCATGGTTCGATCTGTGAGTTAGCCATGCCCTGACTTAGATCAGCCCAGAGGATGTTTCATGGTTCGATCTGTGAGTTAGCCGTGCCCTAACTTAGATCAGCCCAGAGGTTGTTTCAGGGTTCTATCTGTGAGTTAGCCGTGCCCTGACTTAGATCAGCCCAGAGGTTGTTTCAGGGTTCTATCTGTGAGTTAGCCATGCCCTGACTTAGATCAGCCCAGAGGTTGTTTCAGGGTTCTATCTGTGAGTTAACCATGCCCTGACTTAGATCAGCCCAGAGGTTGTCTCAGGGTTCAATCTGTGAGTTAGCCGTGCCCTGACTTAGACCAGCCCAGAGGTTGTTTTAGGGTTCTATCTGTGAGTTAGCCGTGCACTGAATTAGATCAGCGCAGATCATTGTTCGATCGGTCTCTTGGATATATATTATATGCTTACCGCTCTTCTATTCATAGCTTCTCTCAATTCTTCTTCAGCTTGTTCTCGAGAGATGCCGATTAAACTCGTCCCTTCCACGTTAAGTAACTGATCCCCGACCTCAATGTTACCTGGGAAATAAATGACGTCATCAAAAACGCGCGCCAAAATTCGCGAAATGGAATCGATTTTCTGAAGAAATACCAACCATTTTCTGAGATAGCTCCTCCCTCTTTAATACTTTTAACGTAGATACCGCCATTTTCTTCTTCAATATCAATTCCAAGATCTGAAACCTGAAAGAAATTATTTAAAAGTAAGGTACAAGCGTTGGACTTGTGGGTTGTCTGTGTATCGAAGTGACAGGGAAGGTTTGGGTCGAGGGAGCCTGACATACTACTATCAGTTCAGTTAGCTTCGTTAGACATTATCTACTACTACTATTCTCATGAGAATGAGGTGTACTTTGCAAAAAGAGGAGATGGGACGGGTGGATTCATACCTTTTCAATCGAGATGAATTTCGCTTCTCTTCCTTGCAAGACATCTGTTTCAAACTGCAAAATAACAAGATGTTATCTTACTATTGGACATCACTTAGCAAGTGGTTAGAGAAAAGGTTTTGATCATAAGGCAAAAAAGACAGACAGACAGAAAGAGGGAAGGGAGGATGGATGGAAGGAAGGAAAAAAGGAGATTTTAAGTTAAAGCCACACCGACTAAGAAATGTCTTTCTAGTCAACCTGGCTTGCCTTAGTAGTGCTATAGCCCTACCACTGTTTCCCTTTTCCCATTAGATTGGCTCTTATATTTTCCAATCTTAGCTCCACTACTTTTCCCATACTAGCCCCACAACGTTTTAGGGCGCTCCGCGTTCCATGTAGATCACATGAAAATGCCTCTTCCAATTGCACTTACCTCATAATTGCTAGGGTTCAGACTTTGTAAGGTTGGTAACATGGCACCTTCGTCTCTTGGTAAAGCCATGGATGATGAGCCAATGACTTGAGCCCTGCAGCACGTGGGAAAAGTTGTTAGGGGAAAAAATCAAATAATGCAACACGAAACTCACAAGGAATTTCAAAGGTTAAATTGAATATTAGGTTAAAATAACTTCTACCAAGTAGAGTACAGACTGGAGGAGGGAGAAGAGCAGGAAAGGAAGCCACCGAAAAGGCGAGACACACGGTGCAGCATTGCGCGCAATCTTGCAGGCAATGTTACTAAGTAGGATCGTTTTCTACCTCAGCAACATTGCGTTCAACAAATTGCGCGCAATATTGCACCGCGTATCAGTAGCTTAACAACGCTTATACATGCAGTGATACCCCTATTAAGATTACTTTTCTTTTATTAACGGATGGCAAGCTGTGTGTTCTCGAAATATTCATCCGATATTAACGGTAAAACAAACATCTGTTCAGTGGACACCAGGCAGGGTCCTTAAGGTGGGTGTTCACTTAATAGAGGTACCACTGACAGTAGATTGTTCTTTTGAGAATCAATTTTGGGAATCGCTGGAGGTGTAGCGGTGAGAGCGCTCATTTCTCACCAAGGCGACCTGGGTTCGAGTCCCTCCCGTTCGAGGGGTTTTCCGGGTTCTCCGGTCCCTTGCAAAAATCAACTTCTAAATTCCAATTGGAATGCGATGTAAGAAGAGCCACTCTGTGGAATCCACTGTTAATTCGCATTTATTATCATTTATCATATTATATTTTATTTTATTCAAGCCGTTTTTTTAACGATCCCCAAAAAGTAAAACTCAACTTAATTAATAATTTGAAGTAAAATGATTAAATTTTAAAGCGTGCTCTTTCTTTATTACTTTGTCTTACCCTTCTTTGAAGAGAGCCTTTTTCATAGTGTTAGGTGTCATCTCGGACAGCATTCGTGGAATTTCTGTAAAAAATATAGACATAGTTACTGTCAATAGACCACGTGTCATTTCCTGGAGTTTGCGCATGAGAAGAAACGTGAAATGGATACAACTCGAACAAAGAATCTTATTCTCCAGAGAATGAAAGGTGGTCTGAACATGAATGGGAACTGGAAAACATTACGCCGAAGCTAAAGAGGTATTTTATGTTTAATTGCTATTAATTTATTAGTTAAGCTGCTTATTGGGTCTTCCGTCATTTGGGTTGTATGTTTTTTGTTTTTTTTTTGTGAAAAAAGAACAAACGGGTCAAAGAACAAATAAAAAGCGAAGAAAAAAACGAAGAAAAAAAGAAAAAAGAAAAGAAAGAAAAAAGGACCCGATGTACAAAAGAACGAAGTTTTCAAAGCATTTCTCAATTTCGTGATAAAATTGGAGGGGGGGGGGGGAGGGGGAGGGCAACATATTTAGAGTTGATTTTTATAACAGTAAAAATATTAATAGTGATGATGATGGTGATGATGATGATGGTGATGATGATGATGATGATGATGATGATGATGATGATGATGATGATGATGGTGATGGTGATGGTCAGGGGTGATGGTGATGATGATGATAATGATGGTGGTGGTGGTAGTGGCGGAGATGGCGGTGGTGATGATCATGATCATGATGATGTTCATGATGATGACGATGATGATAAATGATTTTTGTTTAGCTGAAAAGCTTCACAATCACTAGATATCTTATTGTACCTGGCTGTTTTTCGCCCTCCTCCTCGTCTTCCTCGTCGTCCACTTCCAATTCAGACTTCATTTTATCCATTCTCTTTTTCTCCTTTACTTTCTCTTTCTCTTCGGCTTTCTTCAGCAGGATTTGTGTTCGGATGGCGAATTCTGGTACTTTCTCTTCGTCGTTTTTGGAATTTTCATCTCGAACAAGCTTTTCAACCGTCTAAAAAGAAACCAGACAAAAAATAGCTTGGCAAATAAAGTACGTCGGTAGAGTTCCCTTCAGTTGAAATTCAACTGTTGTCAATGGAAGCCGACGGTGCGCACGGAGGACTCGAACAGTGGATCTCTAGTTCCAAAGGCTGCACACTAACAAACTGAGTTACGCCTGCTCCTTGAAAGGACAAAGTCAAAACAACGGTCCAAAATAGGAACCCAATTTTATTGATTTAGGTGGTAAATACCCCCTCCCCCCCAAGAGGCTTGTTGGAATGTTCTTCTGTGTGTCCGTAGTGTCTATAAACATAAGTATTGTGTCTAGCATACATGTATACAAACAGACAGTATAACCAATTCTGTGATTTGACTTTTAGTTTTGAAGATATTTGAGTAGGATAAAATCCACGATTTCCCTTCCAGAGGTGGTGGGTACCGGGTATACCCACCCCTCCCTCCTGACATTATCCCAAAAATATTATCCCTGGATTTTAATATCCTGGCTCAAAGTAAAGGGACAGTAAAACAGACAAACGGAGCAGCAGAGATGAACAATATGTGTTACGAGTGTCGTACAAGTTTTGCAACTACAGTACCTTGGAATGTCTAAGAATAAGCTTGAGCTCTTGAAAGGACTTGAGCAAATATACTGCCTGTGAAAAGAGAAGAGAATCGTTAAACAAGTAGTTTGATTGGTCAGTTTTCATTGAGCTTACATGCAACCGTCTTACTGATTTGATTGGACATAAATAATTTAATTTAATTAACAGTTATTGCGCATTTCGCAAGCCTCAATGCGCTTACATTATAAAATATATCTACAATGTAATAGAGGTGAAATAAAACGAAAATTAAATACTAAATATAGTGCTAATAATATTAATATACTATACTAAATAATAATAATAATAATAATAATAATAATAATAATAATAATAATAAGAATAATAATAATAAGAATAAGAATAAATACGATCATTTTGATTGGTTATTAGCGATAAGACCTCAGTGCCAAATCAGCCGGCACGTACAGTATATAGAACTTACGGTTTTCGTCGGTATGAGTAAGAAAACGAAAGGTGAATTTGTACTGAGCCCTATCAAATCTTACAGAAGCCGTAACTACGCGTTGTGAGTGGATGAATTACTGGAAAACCATTGGAAGTTATTTCAATGTTACAGTATGTCATAGTGTGCGTGCTGTAAGTCAGTACCGTATGTTTTCCACTCCTACGAGAACCGGCGCTCTGTTAATCAGGATTTTGGTTTGACCCGCACGCGTCTTATTTATATTCTTTAAGCTAATTTAAGCACTTTTTACCTCAGAGTAGCTCAACTTTGTGATATTTTTCCCGTTGACAGATACGATTTCGTCGCCAACCTAAACGTAAAACGTAAGACATGTTCAGCGGTTTGATTGCAGTAACCTGTCCGCGGGCGCTTTTTTGAGGACACCAATGAAATTTCAAGAAATGGCTTTTTGGAATTTCTAAATCATTTAGAAATCAATATGATATTGCGTCGTGAGGATGGGAATAAATTCCCTAAACCCCACCCCTCGCACAGTCCCTGACATATCACCACAACCATCATCACCACTATTACCATCCCTGTCATCATCATCAGCAGTAACATCATCCATCATCATCACCATCGTCTCCATCACCATCACCATCATCATCACTACAACAACCACCGCCACCATCATTATTCACCATCATCATGCATCACAATCGTCACCATCATCAACATTATACCATCAACATCATACTCATCACTTCAAGCACTGTCAATTCATTACACTATTCTACCCTAGTTTTCATAGGATATTCTCACCCTGATTCCCGCTTTGTCGGAGATGGATCCTGGAGTAACTGCAATCACAAACAGACCAGAGATGTCTGGAAAGCCATTACGAACACTGAAACAAATAAATAAGATTTTTTTTTAAAACTTACAGTGTATAGTAAAAGACTGTGTGGAAACTTGACTGGTGGTAAAACCTTACATTTTTTTATCGACACCTTAAACAAGTTCGTTTTGGGCTGATCTAGGTGAGGGCACTGCTAACTCACAGATCTAACCCTGAAACAAGTTCGTCAGTTTGGGCTGATCTAAGTCAGGGCACGGCTAACTCACAGATCGAACCCTGAAACGAGTTCTTCTGGGCTGATCTAGGTGAGGGCACGGCTAACTCACAGATCGAACCCTGAAACAAGTTCGTTTGGGCTGATCTAAGTCAGGGCACGGCTAACTCACAGATCGAACCCTGAAACAAGTTCTTCTGGGCTGATCTAGGTGAGGGCACGGCTAACTCACAGATCAAACCCTGCAAGCTCTGGGCTGATCTAAGTACATGTATTACTGACAAAGATTGAATTGAAATTTGGCATGTCATAGGCCTTGCGATGGTATTCCTTTGATATCCTGCAACAAATATACCTCACTGACCTACTCACATGTGATGCAGAGTCCAAGAATAGAACCCGAGAACCCAGAGAGGCAAGTACAAGTAACCACTACGCCACCCCTGATTCCCTCACTAACCTGCAACCAATCCCTCTTTTGCCAACAGAAAGAAAAGCTTGCTTGTCACCAGGCGCCATTTGGAATGGTTTATCATCAGACAGGGTGCCTTCTTGAACTAGATGTTCCTATGGAACAGATTGACAACAACAACAAATAAATTAAATGAGGTTGGACGTGAGAACACTGAAATTAGGCCTAGCGGTTATAAACTACCTATCAATTTCGACAAGTGATTAAGAATTAAGTTAACTCAAACGTAAATAAAATGGAACTGTACTGACGACATCGGATGTTAGTCTTTTGTCGGTAAAAAAGGGAGAAAACAGAATCCAATAAAACAGTTTGTAAATTCCTTGTAGTTCCCGCTGTCTCATTAATGTTCATCAAGTGAATCGCAAGTTCAATTCAATAGCATTCTTTCTGGCTGACAACACAGAGCACGTAGTCAGAGTTTGACCACCATTTGGAACAGCTAGTAAATGAACTCGGGCTACATTATAGAGAGTATCTAGTATATATATTTGCGACCATGGAATAGATAGGAATTGATTTGGCAGTCAAAAATGATATATATTGAATGCAGGTGTATTTTGAGCGCATCCACACTGTTTAATATATAAATAAATGTAAAAGGAGATTATGTATTATAACCAAGGGCAAGTCGTCGTGATGTATAACAGCTTGGTGGGGTGGGAGATATTAAGAGAAAAACATGTGACCATAAACATTAAAAAACATTTTAAATTTTAGTAAGGCATTAGTGCTACTGACTTGTCAACGCATATTATATTTCTACTTGAATTGACCTACTAGAGTACCTTTCAAGACTAGCTGATGAAATAAACATATCTATTTCAGTATCGAAACTGTTCGCTGCAAAACAAACGTTTTATAATGTAAATACTCTTAGCCAAAATGTGTTTAACTGGTCATTTTTCTGGTTTTTGTTTTTCTGTATTTTCATAAATGAAAATATTCAACAAGGAGTCTTAGCAGTTCGCTTTCTTGTAGATCACTATCAGCTCGTCTGACTTCTACAAGTTCTTGGAGTCAGCTTTCATCAAAGCTTTGTTTGTCACTTGTTTTGTAGTTAGTCTCTCGTTCTGTAGTTTGTCTCAGTATTTGTTTTTTCTTTTTTTTGTATCTGAGATCTGGTAATAGCTAGGTAGTTTATAGATTCTCTTAATCTATTTTGACTAGTTTGTCTAGTTCTACGATTCTCATACCGTAGTTTGTCAATAGATTCTCATAGATCCAAAATCGCTCAATAACAACTTTTAATGTGTGTCTACCACGTACGGCGTGTGCGTCTGAGTGCCTCTGAGTTCATTTAAGCTCATTTGAGTACGTTTGTTTGAGTTCATTTGACTGTCTTTGGCATTGCTTTGAATATTTTTTGCATTGTTTTTGCATTTCTTTGGTTCGTTTCGAAACTGACGCTCGACATCATTTAGTGTGGGTCTACCGCGAACGGCGTGTGCATTTGCATGTGTATTGAGCGTCCCAGAAGGACTCCATGATTTTCAGTAAATATTTACACCACGAGACAGCGAGACCTGAAGAGCAAAGCAAGTCACTTAATCAGTTACGTGACTGCTGCTCATGCAGAGGAACACCGCTGACCGCCGAGCAGCGCAGGCTTACTTACTTCTAACATCGTCGATAGACTGATAGATAGATAGATAGATAGATAGATAGATAGAAAACCCAAACCTAGACTCGGCCTACCTTGCAGGTAGCCCGAGTAATGAGATCGCAAGACTTTTATCTGAATAAAATCCAGCAATACTCCAGTTTCGACATGGTTCCCCTCGATTTCGTATGGAATTATTTTGAATATTCTAAGTGTTTGTATTGTAGGTTAATTGTAGTTATTAATAAGCATTCTTTTACTTTACCGTTGGAACACAGCGGTATTTGACTAATTAAAAAACGAACGGTCTATTGAGAGTGAATATTTCGTTGAATTTGACATTGAGTAACCTTGACATGATAGATGTGATAGATGTATTTAATATAAAGGCTTTGCATGTTTTTTTCTGCATGAGGCAAGGGCAAGACTGATAGGTTATATAATTATGACATCAGGGACTGCGGAGCGTAATTTTGATTGGGGGGCTAACGACCACCAAATACTGGAAGACCTAGGGGGTTTGGGGGCATGCTCCAATTATTGGGGGGGGGGGGGGGGGGCTATATATATGACATAATACCTAAGCCTAAATCAACTAGATATAACTTAAGATACTCTGCAGCAGCTAAACCAAAAATTAATACTTCTCGATTTATGAACACTTTTTTCAACAGACTACTGTTTAATTATGATGTAATTAATTTGTAACTTTTCGACTTTTTTGTTCTTGTAATATAAGAAGTGTACTTTCTTCTTATTTCAATAAAGACGTATTATTATTATTATTATTATACAGTCATACGAAATATGCATATTGATTACATGTAATATTCAACAAATATGACTGATTACCAGTAGATCAGGATGATAGTACACATTCTCTTTGTCTTCTACTTCTTCCCATCTCACAAGATCATGTCTGAAAGAACAAAGGATTTGGTTGTAACGCAAAAATGGCAAACAAACTGGCAGACATACAGACAACTACACAGGGAGAGGGGGGCTGGAGGGGGGCGGCTATAGCCCTTCCCCACTCTTTCCTTTTTTCCATACTAGTCTCCTATATTTTCCAATCTTAGCCCTCCCCCACTTTTTAGGGTGCACCGCTGTCCTTGCTACACCTATAGATAGACAAACAACGTGTACAGAAATTAAGACACACACACACACAAGTAAGGCAGGCAGATAGACCCATTAGACAGACCAAATAAGAAAGAAAGAATGCAAGGTGTTAAGGCAGCAAAGCAGCAGGAAAGAAAGCAAGGAGAAGGAAGCAAGCAATTACTTCAGCCAGTAAAAGAACACTGAATACAATATGACATTCAGCCGTTTGGTTGAGAATGGAATCCTTACATTTTACAAGGAACTTTGCCTGTGCCTGAAATAAAAGGAACAATGTCACTTTAAATTTAATACTTGACTAACATATTCTACCAACATTATTACAAGTTTCTACTGTCTGCTACTGTCTGCTACTAGTGGGATCTCCAAGTCAAGCATGTATCTCATTATTGAAAGTAAGAAATGAGGGCTGACCACAGGTACCACAGGTATCCCATGCTCTATTTGAACTTTCCCTGTTGCAGCTAGTGTGTGTGATTTGCCATTTTTACAATCCCCATGATAATGAAAAGCTTTTTCTTGGGGGAGGGGGGAGGGGGTGTAGCCAGCGGAAAAACACATACACAATGTTTTAAAAGACAGATCAGAAAATTGATATTAAAAATGCATAATATTGAATTTTGGAAATATGGGGGAAAAATTTTTTACACCCAAAGTAGAAGTGTCCATTAATTAAAAAGAAAACTTGTTATCTCTAGTCACAACTGCAAGTACAGCCAGCAGTGGTACAGCTTAACGGTGTTGATTTGAAAACATAATTACTAAAGTTTGGGAAGAAATGTAATCTTAGCAATAGAAAATAGGGCCCATTTCAAATGTCAATCTTCTCACAAGCTGAACCTAATGACTTCAAAGAAGACTGCCTTATCATCCATTGTTTTCAATGTGTTCAGCTCATATTAAGTTACACAGTTTAAACCACTCTTGAAATTGGAAAATATTTCACTCAAAGTATATAAAAGAGTTCATATAGAGAAAAAATGAGGAGCCTAAGAAAATCTATTGAAAAAGAAAATTATGAATGTGCTCACTTTTGACTTTCAAGCGCAGTGTACTTCTTGATCTCAGTAGGTTCACCACTTCCTCATGTGTTGCTTCTGTCAATATCATGTTGTTGATACTGAGGATCTCATCTCCTGTCTGCAGGTATATGAAGTGGTCATTAACAATTAATACACAACTAGTACTAAAAAATAAGTTTTAACAGGGAAAGGTGGAAGTGCTCTGTGAAGGCCCTATATGCCACAAGGTGGATACAGGTAACAGTACAAATAAGTGCACTCTCAAAAAATTAATCAATGTCAGTGTACTTGATTCTGATGCAGAACATGACCAAGAGCTACAAACTTGAAACTTCTTTGAAAGTAAGGCTGGCCTTACATGTACACAGTACCAGATAAATCCTTAACTGCTCAAAAGTTTTTTTAGGCAATCTGTTTGTGTGGAACTGTGCTATCCAGAAAAGGATTCAACAGCTTAGCCATGCAAATCTTGGTCCAGTTCTGTGTAAAGCTGCCGATACATGCTGTAATTTTTCTCGCGCTGGTGATGCAATTTTGGATTATTGTTGCAGCAAATATTGCATACTAGCAAAGGGACAAAAAAATTGAGATTGCATTCCAGGTTGGCAGCGCGAGGAAATTGCAGCATGTATCGGAAGCTTGAATGGAATGTACAAATAATTAGGATTTTACTTTGAAATTCAAGAAGAAAGTATTTAAAAAAAAATACCTTCAATCCAACAATGTCTGCTTGAGAGCCTCTCTGTACGAGTGAGACATAGACCCCTACACCATGCTCCTTACCTGGAAACAAATATGGCTCATAGTGAATGTTAGTCGACAATATATTTTGGAATATTAAATCATGGTACGATTTCTTTCCAATTTTTTCTTATTACTCCAAATTAAAGTGATGTATGGGCAACAGCTTTTAGATAAAATTAGGAACTCAAAACAGGTAAATTGCAATTGACTACATTTCCACGACTTTACTAATTCTTTTTGCAAAATTCTAAATTTGCAAAATTTCTATGCTTCAAAATTGAACTTCAAATTTCTTGAAATTGCTCATGATCAATTATCACAAATTTTCTTCAAATTTTTTGAACCTTGAGCAAAATACTCATCCTCCAAGATATCAAGCATGATCTTAAAATTTAGTTTAAAAAACGGAGAAAATAGACAGTAAAGAAAATAACTAACACTTCACTGCAGTTTTATATTTATTCTGATTTCACTAAAAACAATTTCTCCAAAATATTGTTTGTGTCCGCGGATTTGCAATTCAAAGTTGAACCGCGGATTTGCAATTCAAAGTTGAAAGGTAGCGTGCCTTGATTATCTCATTGAGCCACCTTAAAAGCTCATAATTATAATATCTATTATGATCATACTGGCTAATATACTGTTGTACAGTAAGATACAGACCTCCTCTAATGCTGAATCCTAAGGTATCCCTACTAGAGCGTTGTATTCTTATCACATGTATACCATCACTATAATAATCATACAAAAATATCATCAATAGATCAGACTCATCTGGTAAATGCATACAATCGTGAACATGTACAAATATTATGAATAAAGCTGTGTGGAATAAAAGGAATTAGTTGACACAAACAAGTGGGGAGCTCAGAAAAAAATCTGACCTAATACTCGGCAACTGAATCTCCAGTAGCTCAGTGGTAGAGCATCTGACCTGTCAGTGTCTACCTATATTATATACAGAGGGTCGTGGGTTCAATTCCCATCTGGGTCTCAGAATTTTTTCTGAGCTTCCCACTTGGCGTGTCTATCAACTAATTCCTGTACAACCTTTATTAGACCTATAAAATTTGTAAGTTTAATATCACAGATTATAATATCAAGCAAGAAAGCATGCAACACTATTAAAACTTGCTACTCGAACAATTATTATTTGTTAATATGTACTGCAGACTTTAGAAAACACACAGTATGTGTACGCAAAAAAAGACCATTTCATATTCAAAAAAAAATATCCTATAGTTATAAGATAGTACATTATAAGTATATTTTTAGTGGATTACCTTGGAGAATTTGGAATCATTGTGAGAAAGGCTTCAATGTCTTCAGGTTTTATAATGTATCTAGAGAGACAAAATATGATAATCCACATATGTAAATTATGATCTACATTATAATACGATGACAGACAGGAATTTTAGCAGTGTAAACATACATCTCTCAGCAAGCAAACAAAGTCCCACATGTATGCTAATCCTCAGAATCCCATAGCAACACAGATTTGTGATCGCACTAAGACAATACTATTCAGTTTTATCTTACCTCACATCCTTGTAGAGTGGGTATCTTTTAGGAGTGTTGATAATGGATCTAATTTCATGAGCAAGTTGAGAAATATTACCATTCCTAAAACATAAAAAATAATTTGCTAAAATTTATATTAAAATTTCTGAAATGTAAACATACTGACATTTTAGATTATAGAACTTGTCAACTGAAGCAAAAGTCTTTGACCTTAGAATATAACCTATGCAAATTATATTATGAGACATTTTTCTTGCTAGGAGGGGATCGGAGGGGTGGGTTATGGGGCGCAATTCACTTTTTGTCAACTTATTCTCTCCCTCTCTCAATTCTTATCAGCTAGTTAATGAAACTTTGTAAGCTAAAGGGCAGGCAAGACAAGTCATATTTGTAAAGATATTACTTATGTATAAAGATATTATTAGGAACAGATAATGTCCTTAAAACAATACACTAATTTTATTATATATTTGCAAACATGTCAGTCATAATTGACAATAATAATTCATCTGTACACACATTTATCAAAAAAATTATTATACCAGTTAAGAGTTAATACAAATACGGTTCATTAACATGTATTTCGAAAAGAATGATCAAAACTTTTCAGAGTGTTTATCGAGTAATTAGGAAACAATAGAGCTATATTTCAACTTTTAAGTGATGTACTAAAAGAGCGACTTATACAGTTAACGAGGATTTGTAAGCTAAAAATACATATGAGTTTACTTTTAATAGTATGTAAACAGTCAATTTTGAGGACATAAAATAAAAACAAATAAATATTGATGTAAGATTCGAGATAATTCTCGGTCGAACAGCTCGCGTCGAAACTCCATTGGTTGATAATTCCAAGAATATTGAGCACAATTTTAGGGCATTTTTACTCACTCATGATATGCCTTTAAGGCGTTAAATAAAGCCATTTTCTCTTCTCTACTATCGATGAGAACTTTAACCTATAAGAGCAATAGAAAGAATACAAGATTAAGAATTCGGTATAATATGAGCCCTTGTAGTGTCACTTTGTCAGCCATTCAAAGTCGGTCAAGATGAAAATATTTACACTAAAAATACCTCCCAAAAAATTATTATTTCAACTTGTTTACCTTCTTTTTGAATTCCTCTGCATGTTTGTTGATTGTAAAGAGGTTTTCCTGCTCAAAACCTCGCTTCATTTTGATGAAACTTGACAAAACTTTAAGAAAATTTAGGAATTTTTCAGCGAAGCGTGAAAAACCACAGGCGTTCCAAGAATGAAAACACCTGTGAATCACGCCTGAGGTGGACTGGACCGAGAACCTTAAAAATCACTAAAACATTCAAAAAATAATAATATATATTAAAAACTTGTCTTTCATGTATTAGAAGAAGACAAGGAAATTTTAAAGGCAAATTTCCACGTTCAAGTTGAAGCCTTTTGACTATTTTTTTTAGTCTAAGGTAAACAGCTCCTCCCCTCCCCTCCCAGGATCTCAGGTCCTGAGCCCGCGATATTTGAGTCATCAGGTTCGCTAGTACGAATTTTTCAATTTTTTACAAAGCCAAACATATAATGAAAAAGATACTTTTACTTTCATATCTTTAAGCACATTTATACAGCTTTTATTTCCCAAAAACTAGAAAAAATACATTATTTAGGGCTGTTTTGTTAAATAAAATTGATTTGAGCCCGCGGGGTTTTGAGTCATCGGTTTATGCCATTTGTATGTGACGTCATGAGTTTCGTTGAAACGCTGGGCCAAAACAAATTTGATTCGATCGAATGTTCGAAACGACTGAAAAAATACTTCAAAATTTCCTTTAGAACCATTGATTTAACCTTCTATTCACCCTGAAGCGTAGCCATGGATGTAGACTGTGATGTGGACCAAGATCTCATGATGAAGTTCAGTAGTCTAGGAACAACGGACCGTGAAGTATTGATAACTGAGCTCCAGAGACTGCTAGACTTTCAGTTAAACCAGGCTGGATGTGCGTTCTTCCTCGATATGTCCAACTGGTAACGCTTTCTAACCACTTCTAGATATAATATACACATTAAGTCATTATCAACATACCCATTTCTCAATGATATATTCTATTTTAACTGTATTTATCTCTATTTTCAATTCACATATTTGAACTGACCACCCTTCCAGGAATCTTCAGGTTAGTGTGTGAGCAGTGTTCACCTTGCAAAATTCAAACTGACTTACTTACTATCAAATTTTTATTGATGTATTTAAGAGTCTGTCAGTACTGTAAGCAAACTTAGGATTAAAATTACCGTATTTTTTTTATTAATCAGACTTTAAAGGAAATTGGCGTTGGGTATTAAGCTGATTATTTCTGTAGTTTAGCGGTCATTCTTTGTACCAACCACGGCTGGTATTTTGTGTTTGGGTCAACAGGTATAAAACAACTTAAACTAGCCATGGATGCTTTCCATATCTAACTACGATTATATGTTCCTCTATACAGTTTATTTATAGTCACACAAGTACAATAAGATATTTTGTTATGTAAGTTATTATGAAGTTTTAAGATGATATGATTACCATTAATACGTACATCCCCTTGTTTGTCCATAAAATAAATGCGAGCAAATAAAAATATATGCTATCTTATTATCAATAATTAAGGATTCAAGGTTAAAAGTGCTAGACCTTAAAGTTATTGCCCAAAAAATATTTCATTCCTTTCCTAACTATCTAAACCAATAACTCCTATGGCCTCTAATAAGTCTATAAAAAAAACTATTTGGTTTTGATTACACAAGTGTGATTTGAAATGAGATATTTTGACAAGGAACAGGTGATTACTAATTTGATAGATTAAAAACTTTAGATGTACTTTTATTAGTTAGTTCAGGTTTAACGAAGAGATATAAGCTTGTGGGAAATTCATTAAAATCTCAATTAGACAAATGGTTTACATAAATATTTAGATGGCCATGTATCAATGAATCCAAGGGGCCGTACAATTGGGACGTTGAAAAAGTAGACATGGCTTGCAAGCTCAGATATGGAAAGAAGATGCCAGAGTTTGCAGGAAATGCCTGCTTCTAATAAAATCCCTAAACTTGCAGGAGTGAAAGATTTGCTATTATAATTTTTTTTGTTCATAATTTATAATATTGGCACACTGCATGTAGTATAATTATATACTCAATCTGCAGGTTTTTAAGAATTTAATATAAGGCACTTTCTTACCATAGAGCTCGATAAATGATTATTATGATTATTTCATATAGATGTAAAAAATCTTTTCTCTCTCTTACTAAATGTTCCTAAATAACATAGCTTGGGCTTACTATAGCTATGTTACCAGAAACTCATTTTACATAATTGTTTAAGATGATTACTGGTAGTTGTGAATGTGTGATGTGGTTGTTGTCACAGCAGTGGTTTACCATATCTGCATTTTTCTTGTAGAAGTTTTTGTTTCTCTAACCAGTGCTCGAGATAAAGGTTTCTTGATTCTCTTTCACTAGGAATTTTGGTAGGCCAACATACTAGTAGGCATGAATTATTCGAATATTCATGATGACTTCATTTTGTGACTCAGCAAAAAATCTTTATTTTTTTCTTTCCTATATTAGTCATTCATAGAGCAAGGGGGAAAAGATATATTATTTAAAGAAAATTGAAAAGTTGAAAAGAGAAAACTTTCTAAACCATCCATTCCTTGTTATTATTGACTATTTATAAACAAAATAAAAAATGTATAATCTGTTTATAATAATATAATTAGAATAACATATACTGTACAGCTTGTTTAAAAATACAGCCGACTGGTGGCATGGCAACTTGGTACAAAGTACCTGTAGTTTACATGTACCAGTAATTTGTATCTTTTTAATGTAGTCAAACCAAGTATTAGACCTTAGTAAGACCTTTATAATAATTGAGTACAACATAACTCAAACAAAGAATCTTATTCTCAAGAGAATGACACATGGTCTGAAATGGGACAACAAACCACCCAAGCCGAAGAGGTCTATTGAATGGGAATTCTATTCCTCCCCTCAATTATACCAAAGTAAAAATAGAACTATCAATATCCACTTTTTGTGACGTCACATTTTCCTTTGCATTTATGACTTAATTCAAATTAATTAATTCAAAAGTAACATTTTCTAGAATCTCTCAGTCTATTTCTTATAATTGACGCCTAATTCCCTTTTAAACTGCCTGGCATCTCTTTTAATTACAAATACCATTTCCAGACAATCTTGGACAAAAAGGGTTGAGAATTTTTGATCATATCAAAAAAATGGAATTTTCCTCATAAAATATTATCTAAACTGAAATTTCCCCTCCCCCCAGCACAATGTTGGTTCCATTGGCTAGCACAGTTCCCTCTCGACAGACCCAACATTGTTCTGGGGGGAGGGGGGGTCGTTAGAGAGGGATTTAACTGTAATTTTACACAATATATCCTTAAAAACTCAAAAATTCTCAACCATATTGTCCAAGATTGTAGCAGGGAAAATTTGTACATAAGATATTATATTATGTATAAGATAAGATAATAATACAACACATAATATACATACTACTTTGTAACTTGACTTGGTAGGAACTCTAATGATTTTGATGTTTTGGTTGACGTGTAGTGATTTTGAAATTTTTATGCAGTTAGTACTGATGTTCCTATTTGTTGGTATAACTGGTAACATTTTTTTGACAGGCTGCTGTCTGTGCATACTATGACTTCAATAGTCCCAATGACAAGTTACCCAGCATGTCGTTTGTCAGCGATGTCACTATAGGCGAAGGAGAGTCTGTACCTCCTTGCTCGACATTTGTAAAGACATGGAGGCTACAAAATAGTGGTAAGTTGAGTTATGAAAGAAAACTAGTGAGTAAATTAATGGAGGAGCATTAGACGAAGTGTATCTTTTGGCGGCATTCATAATGTATGTCAGGGGGGGCAGGTGAAATCTTTTAACAACAGAAAAAAAAATTGGATCCCCCTTGCAGTCCCTCCAAAAACATAGTTGTACCCCCCAAGTCAAGGCTAAAAAAATTATCCACTCCCCCAACAAACCCCACTGGATTGTGATCGAAATTTTTAAACCCCCCCTCCCCCCCTCACATGAAATGATAATTTAGATCCCCCCTCCCCTTAATTTCACCTGCCCCCCTCTTGGCAACACAGGCAACCCAATCATTTATAAGCCAAGGATAATGTTGTTATAACTGATCACTGATATCCAGTTTTAACTAATGTTTTTGGCCACAAAATTGCATGCCCCTAAAATATACCGCACATGCTAAAAAACAACAGCTTATTCACCCATTAAAGAGGGAGTGACTTATAATTTCAACCCCCAAAAGATATGACAATAATCTCCACCTTCATCATATGGGAGTACAGTACCTTCCAAGATTAATAAAGTTCCCATAACAGCTTGGCCAACAGTAATTGGTGTCAAACTGTCAAGTCAATGCCTCATTTCCATATTAATTATTTTCTTGCTTGCATAGCTAAACAAACAAACAAATATATGAATAATGCTGCACTTGGCTACATAAGGGAAACTTTGCACTCTAAATACCTAGCTGCTCCATATATTCTACAGGACCAGGAAGGTGGCCATCTGGTGTCTTCCTGAAATTCACAAGTGGAGACCAACTTGGTCCAATCAAATCTGTAGAGGTTCAGTCACTTAATCCTGGAGAGGCGGCAGATGTGAGCGTGAACATGATCTCTCCAAATACACCTGGAATGTACCAGGGACAATGGAGAATGTGTACACCAACTGGAAGTTACTTTGGAGGTATGTTGAGCTTGTTTTCATGCATTACGAATTTTTTGTAGTCAGGGGCTAAAAATAATGGCCAATCAGTACGTGGCTGCTATATGGACATGTTAGATGGCCATATCGTGACTGATCAACATGTGACTTGCACTCGTGACTTGTCAATAGGATGAATTTTGCTGGGTGAAATAAGAGTGCGTCTTACCTAAGACACACCTTAATAAAGATAAGGACTGATCTACAGGGTATTTATAGGAGCATGTCTTATATAAGACAAGAAGATATCACGATTGTATAAATGGTTTATAATTTTTATCTTATTATTCATTTATTTATTTATTTGTAACAACTTTATTTGCGAAAAAGAGTTAACAAAGTGCAAAAAGGGTGCTGTCGGAGAGGAACTAAATCCCCATCTAATGTCACCCCCCCCAGTCAGTTTCTGTTTTATTTTGACTGATTTGTTGATACATCCTTGTTTCTATGTAGTGTTGCTAACCAAAATGTTTTTGTAAAACTTCAGTTAGAAAAAACAAAGTTTGTATTGCTTATACTTTGTCTTATTTCAGATGTTATTTGGGTGATAATATGTGTTGATGAAGGAGGACTTCTTGCAGTAACACAGCAGCTCTCTCACCTGGGACAAGAATTCTCCCCTTCCCAGCATCCCACAGGATCTCCTGCTGTCAACCCATTTGGACCACTGCCGACTACACCCAACGGAAACTCACCGCAACTGAACTACACTGTACCACATAATAGTCCTTGTAGTTTATTAGGTTCTCCTATAAGAAGAACTCTCTTTAATAATAGCAATGATGTGAGTATGGATAATAATATTATGGATCATAAAAGTATGAATATTAGGGATCATTAAATATGAGAGATACAGAGGTTCTGTGACTGTAGCTTATACAGTACGTTTGTCACAATTAAACCCACATTAACAACCTACTCGCCATTAGAGTCTCCAGCAGCTCAGTGGTAGAGCGTCCGACTAGCATACGGAGGGTCGTGGGTTCGATTCCCATCTGGGACTCAGAATTTTTTTCGTAGTCCATTCAGTATGGTATAATCACATATACATTTCATATTCCATCATCATATGCAAACCAACATTATCAAGAGTTTGTTGTATGTCAAAATTATATTGATATAACTTCATTGAGTTGAAGAAGTGGTCAATTTGACACAAAAAATCTGTCCAGAAAATTACTATGCTTATCACTTGAGTGAGAAACAGGAAAGTTTAGAGACATAAGTTTTGTCATGACAACTAGTACAATGTTGTTAGGAGCTATGGCATAAGGAAACAATAAAAGAGCAGTAAGCGAAACATGCCTCAACCAATCAGAATGTCTTCGGTTCCCACACTCATAAAGGAAATGCCCACATGCCTTTCCAATCACCTTGTGTTGTTGCCTCTAACAACATTGTACTTTTGACAGTAATCAAAACTAATGTCCAAAATATTTCTCTCCTTTCTCACTCAAATGATAAGCAGCATAGTAAATAAAATCTTCAAGACACATAAATTTGAGGATTTTTGGGGGTTGAGGGTGCATTCCATCCACTTCATTGCCCTCAAGCAATAATAATTGTTTTAAGTCGTGGTATTTGGGTCAGTTTAGAATACACCTACTTGCAAAAACGTTGTCATACAACATTTGAACATTTGTAGTTTCAAGATTAGGAATAAATTAAAAGTACAAAAGAAAGAGTTCTGCTTCAATGATCTTCTTTTGTACTTTTAATTTATTCCTAATCCACTAAACTACAAATGCTCAAATGTTGTATGACAACGTTCTTGCAAGTAGGTGTATGTACATTTACTGCATTGTTGAACCAAATGCCTGAACTTAAAACAATTGTTTGAAGGCAATGGTGTGTTACTACATGTACATAAAAGAAAACTGCTTTATCATTATCTATCATTTAATTCAAGGTGTACGATTCATGTGAAGTTCGGCATTTGACCCCAGTCTCAGTTATTGAAGTCAAAATGTTATAGATCAACTAAATGTATTTGGTTTCACACTTTCTTCTAGGTTGTTGACCACCCCTGTACACATTCACCACTGTGTGGTAAGGATGAGGAAATCTTAGCAACACAATTAGACCAATCTTCACTACGGCAACCACACAACCAATGGGACTGCTCACAGTTATGACAGGAATTTAATTTGGAATATTAATCTTAATTACCATAATAGTAAATATATAATATCTTTAGGTATTTATTATTATTAACAGCAAGTTTTACAATGTCTGACAGCTCCAGGTGTTGTAGTGTTTTGAGACCAACAAAGCTCCAGACATCTGCGGCTGTGGTGGTCATGAAAATCAAAATAGAGCAGACCATGTTCATGCTATGTCGTAACCTTCCCATGTGAATGTTGAACAATCAGCAAGACCACATGTGCAAACCAGATAGACTCCTTCAGAAGGAGCCTTTCTTTTGTGCTTGGGATTCCTGTGGTAAAGTTAGACCCACCACAGGTAGCCCACAAAAGAAACAATCAAGAAGATAGCAAAGCACTGCTGAAGCAGACACTGTGAGATTGAAGTCACTAAACTCGTGAAATAAAAAAAATGCTTGTTAAAGTGTAATAGTAAAACGAACACAAAAGAAAACAATAGAATTAGGGTCTACTAAAGTGTATTTGTCTAATATCTATTTCACGGGTTTAGTGACTTCAATCTATCTGTCTTAACCTCTAATTCATTGATGAAAGCCACACAATCAAAAACATAACCCTGTGACATCTGGAGCTGTCATGGGCTCAAGCAATGTGGAACATGCTGATAGGTGATTGTAGTAATATGGATCAGTGCCTGGCTTCCATATGTGCTTCAACATCTGCATTCCATGCAATCCAGTTATGATTGAAATATTAGATTTAAACAAATGGGAATGCGTATGAAGCAAGAAGAGAAGTCCTTAGTACACAGAGAAAACAATTCTGGGGATATCATTATTAGTTTAATACAGGAAGAAACATGGTTATCAGGTTTTCAGAAAGATAATTTTATTACAGTAGGAAATGACTTGGTATAATTTTTCATGATTTTTTTCAACAATCTAATGATGTTTACCCCATATTGTATTTCGTTGAACGGTTCAATTTCATTCTTTGGATCTCATCTATTAGGGTTTTTGGGGGAGGGGAGGGTGACCTAAAGATTCTTTGCAAATTAGGAAATATTTTGCATCTATATAGATAATAAATAAAGAAAGTAGTGACCAAAATTCTTAGCTAGAGGATAAATTTTGAACCCCTTGGTATTGAAATATCTAATTTACACCCATTTCCATAATTACACAACCTATAATTCGAGTAGTCTGGGTATTTGGCTTCCGTGGGTCAAATCTTCAACGTTCTGAGCTAGTAAATTTTTTTAATCGATTGTAGCCAAAAACCCAGACGTCTTGGGCTGTGTTGGTCGCGTAATTATGAAAATATGTGTGATGCTTTAATTGATAGGATCTTTCTTTTCATATAACTTAATAGTTTTGAAATTAAGAATGAATGAATTATATAGATAAAGAAGGTATTCAAATGTTGCTGTTTTGTATTTTATTTTATTAATAGTGGTTAATTTTATTCTCGATTTTATTCGTTTTTCGTTTATTTTTTATTCATCTTTAATTCTTTGTTTCTTTTAATTTTGTAATTTTGTCTCCCCCCCCCCCCCCCCCCCCCCCACTTAATTATGTTTCCTTGTCAATTCTAGTTCTTTTCCCTCCAGGGTTTTCTTTTCTTTTCCATTTTCTTATTGTTTTGATTCTTTCCTTTTACATTTTCTGTCTTTTCTCTGTCATCTTCTTTGGTTCTTTTTATCGTCCTTATAAAATAAATAAATAAAATAAATATGATTTAGCAGTGGCTCCTCTACAGAAGTAGCAATTCGAATTTAGAAGTTGATTTACGGAGTGAGGAAAACCGGAGAACCCGGAGAAAAACCCTCGAAGCACAGGAGAGAACCAACTAGAAACTCTACTCACATACGACACCAAGCTCGACTGGACTCGAACTCGGGTCGCCTTGGTGAGAGGGAAGCCACCCGTGCTTCCTTATAATATCATATAGCATAGATCTGCTGAAGTCAGTAAAGTGCACTATTTAATCTTTGCTGAAAGCCAGCCAACCTGGGAACGGCTTAGTGTGTCAAGCCACAGGTAGCCCAAGGAAACTTGGCGACTTGCATGGCGAGGCACAGTTGCATAAATGATATACCTAGCCTTATTAGGATCTTTTGTTTCCGCTCTTTACATAATAATAATTGAGTCAAATTAATCTTTATTGGCTCATCAGCCGACTAAAAAGTAAAAGTGTTCACGTCATTCAACACTGTTTCCGTTTCGTCTCAGATCGACGTCTCGAACATTCTAGTACTGCTAGCCGGACCGCGATTTATTTTCTCCGTGATTGATAATAGGGCAAAACCTATTGACCATGGCCAAAACGATTAGGAAGTGGTCCAATATTATCCAGGAATTAATCTGGGGCACGCCAGCCGGACGTGTTGACAACCGGATTTTGGCCATTCTTCGTGACGTCACTGTACGTCATTCATTGTTAACATTTTGCTGAATAGAACTTCAAGAACCGAATGAGAGTGAAAAAATCGATATATAGTGAACCCTGGGTTTAATAACTACTGTACTTTACTTACAAGTGTAACAACTATCGGTCTGATTAACTTTTTTTATTTATTTTTTTCAATGATGAAAAGGACTTTTCGCGGTACACGAAATGTTGGCTAAAAATTTACCACCCATTATACACTATTAGGCACTATCTCTGTTTTTTCTTCTTTTTTTTTTAATTTTGTAACTCCACTACTTTTTAAGATATATACGATATTTCCTCCAAACAATGCGATTCTCTTGATACGCGGTACTTGATATTTATGACTTTAATTTATGCTAATAAGATGCTAATTAGGAAAGCATATAACCAATTAAACTCACCGTCAAAAAAAACTATACACTTATCAGCCAAATATATCAATTTCAACCTAACAGTAATCCCTTCCCAAATAGTTATTTCTCCCCAAAACCTCAAGTAGTTACGCACTTTACTTGGCCTTTCCGGATCCCCTACCCCCTTCGGAGAAAAATGACTTAGGTCAGTTATCCACGTGGTCCATTGTATGTTTACTATGAAATAGTTTGACTTGACCTGATCTCATTAAAGTCGTCTAGATCTTGAAGACAAACTGATAACCACCGAGTGAAATTCCAGAGCTCCCTTATTAAGGGTCATTCTCGTTCCACAGCCGTGATATCTTGTACGATTCTCACAAGAAAACTTGGTCGCACCTTTGCCGTGGTTTCTAGACGTTCTGGTAAGTCTCCCATCTTGAAACTGAAATATTTTGGGTGAGGTTTGGTTGTCTCTGTGTAGATTTGCTAGACAGCTTGAATCTTGTCTTCATACTTCGATTACTTGTCTCTTAAACCATTAAACTTGCCAGTCAGCCTGTAAAAAAATAACGATTAGGAACTACAGTACGAAGGATAACAGATTCTCTATGGAAGAGAATGCCAGAATGCTTTTTTTCAGCCTGAATATTTTACCCTCGAGACCGGTGGCGCTTCGTTTCAACCCTTCGCTATAAAGCGATGCTAAGTCTGATATCTTTTGATTTGGCGAGTCTAAATATAGCAAAATAAGCCTTAGAGCTTCCTTAGATTTCTTTACTGAAAGGTTGAGCTTCCATATATTTTTTTCTATAAAAAGATAAGATATAAAATTAATGAAAAAATTTAAGCTGAAAACGTTCAATTCTGATTCACTAGAAACTCTTTTTTAACCGAGAGCGTCTTTGCATCGAATTTCTCCTCTCTTTCTTTCCTTCTTTATTTCTTTAAATAAATGAATGAATTATAGGAAAAGGTAAGGAATCCATTTTTCTCCATTTTTGGGGGTCAAAAATTTAAGAAAAATATTTTTGTTGCAAAGAAAAAATTTGGTTTGTTATTGGTCACGCGTGACTTTTAAATCAATGAGCACCAAGCCGTCACGCATCTATTTTCGTTTTCTTTTGCAAAACAATTTTCACGATAACGTGAGATTATTTTTCAATTATCAATTTAACTGTTTCTACAATTTTAATCTAACCGATTAATTTAAAGTGATATATGTCCTGATAATGTTCCATTTAACGGACGAAGCGAAGAAAATCTTTACGGCATACAAGTCAGCCTTCAAAAATCTAAAGAATCTAATCGGTTAATTCAACTAAAATGATTCCATTTCCTTCATAAAAACCGCCCTAGATAATTGTTTATAATAACAAAAGAAAGCTTTAAAAATATGACTAAACCAAGGAGTGGCCCTCAAGGTCATTGACTCAGACTTTGTATTGTATTTTCGCTCGTGTAGACCAGAAATTTAGCCTCATTCTAACACTCCTCATTCAATTCATAACTAATAAATTTTTAATGATTTATATAGAATATTTAGTCATATCTAAGGATCTTCTTCTGGAATGGAATACATTAAGATTACGTGAATGTAATCTTCAAATCACGCATATTTTTTCGGACAATTATTGAGAATTGTTTCAGACGTCGCCAACAGCAATCATACCATTTTTAGTATTTTTTCCTCACTTCTGATATGCATATCAGTTGACCCCAGCCTTTTTAAAACTATATTTCTAAATTTAAAAATGCATATCCAATTTCTGAAACTAATATGGGTAAATGACCTCTACTCATGAGATTTTCACGACGAAATCTCGCCTGACATTTTGGGCTAGCCTGGCGTACGATAGCTAGAGTAGACTGAGAAACTAAGTTCATACAATACAATTTAACCATAGATCCTTTACAATAATTGTTCAACACTATCTCATTGTTTCCTGAAAAAAATATTCATTTGAAATTCTATTGTTTAATTTCGCGTCCATAAGAAGAATAACAATAATTTCAATATTTTATTTTTATCAAAAAAATCGTTTTTAGAAAGTGTTCGGTCGTTCATCATACCACACATCGTCACTTCCGATATTGGCTTTTTTATCGGAAATAACTTCAAGGTATTGAAGTGAGTCTAAAACAGGGGTTTGTTTATAGTTTAAGAAGAAAAAGAAACATTACAACAATTCACTTCAAATCTAAACATTTTTAACTACACTGTTTGGGTTTTCCAGTAAAATTTCAATTCATAGAGTTTATAGTTTTGACTCGCCGTTAGATTTTGGCTTCATAACATAACTTTATTCTTATTTTATCGAAGAGAACTAATGTAAGATAAACCTATAGGATATTCATGAGGGTTACAATAACTCCATTAACTATTTAAAATTTCAAAGAATTCGTTACCAAGGGAATGTGTTTGACATGGCCATATTTGGTCATAACTGGGTAGGCTTGTTTGTTTGCCGTTTTGCCAGGGGAAGTCCTCCCAATCAAATGTATTTTGGTCAGATCACAGGGGATGCATTACCTCAGCCAAAAATGATGAATACAAAAAGAATACTCTAGAAAGCAGAACACTCTAGAAAGTGTTCTCCACGTAAATGTGCTACCTAGAAAATTTTTTATTTTTGTTATTATATAGTAAATGCCAAGGAGACTTCTCGTGACTCATCGGCAATTGCACGAAATCAGATAAATATACCTAAGACTTGGTTAATTTTTTTTTCGAACTGCGAAAACCGTAACCTTTATATCTTCTTTGAAGCTGAATGAGAACTGAAAGAAAATATAGGTTTTTTTCGACTACGAGGTTTCGATTTATATTTCGGACTAGCTATCCCCTATTCTTTGACAGTGTTTGAGTATTATATTTCTTTGTTTAACGGTATTAACGTACTTGAGAAGGCGCACAATAAACAATTGAATCAAAGAAAAGACACTGAAATATTTTCACAGATCTGTCACACGGCCGTACCTAAAATTTCTCACAATGCAACAGCGTTTCCATTCTTTCATGAAATATTTTTCATCAAGGAAACTAAACGCTCGGACACACGGTGCAACATTGTCGTATGAAATAAAATATTACAGGCAATGTCGCTGACTAGGATCATTTTCGACTTGAGCAACATTCCATGCAAGGAAATATGTTGCGTGACATGGTTAGCACGTCGTATTACCTGCGCACAACGTTGCACCGTGTGTCCGTATCTTAAAAAGAGTTTTATTTTCACGTTTATTCTATTTTATCTACTAAATTTTTGCGTGCATTGAACCGCTAAATATCAGTGAAAAGCTAACCATTATTACTGCAATGTTTTCCTCAAATCCTTTCACAGACGATTCCCGATCATTTCTACACTGATATTTGTTATTTATGCTCGTGACATGTTTCCAAGGAACAAGCTTAACGTGACGTGTCGATCATAGCGCGCACCACAGGAAGCCCAGCTCATGCTGAGAGACAATGAACGGAACACTGATCATTGGTACTCCAAAATGATACGCATTGTTCTACAATTTCGATTAGAGTCGTGACAAACATCTGCTGATACGCTTGCGCTCCTTTGTAATAAAAAAGAAACCCTGTAGTCTAAGGGACCGGAGGGAGGGTGACGTGAGTGTCAGTGGGTGTGTTTGAGGGGGGGGGGGGGGGGGGGGGGTGAGGGCGAATGAAAAACGTAATCATTGGCTAGTTTTAATATCGTTATCGATTCCGTGCCGTGACATGGCCGCGTACCGTGACTGTACTGCATTGCATATGCATGGAAACCTGGTTGCCGAGTTATAATATTACCATAGAGATTCACTTTATATACTCTGAATCGTGGTCTTGATTATTAATCACAGTTCACTTGTTCTCTTTTCATTTGCATGTTCTTCTCTTCTCTTCTCTTCTCTTCTCTTCTCTTCTCTTCTCTTCTCTTCTCTTCTCTTCTCTTCTCTTCTCTTCTCTTCTCTTCTCTTCTCTTCTCTTCTCTTCTCTTCTCTTCTCTTCTCTTCTTTTCTCTTTTTTTCTCTCTTTTCTTTTCTTTTCTTTTCTTTTCTTTTCTTTTCTTTTCTTTTCTTTTCTTTTCTTTTCTTTTCTTTTCTTTTCTTTTCTTTTCTTTTCTTTTCTTTTCTTTTCTTTTCTTTTCTTTTCTTTTCTTTTCTTTTCTTTTCTTTTCTTTTCTTTTCTTTTCTTTTCTTTTCTTTTCTTTTCTTTTCTTTTCTTTTCTTTTCTTTTCTTTTCTTTATCCTAACCTTTTTCCTTCTTTCAATCTTATTCTTTCCACCCCCTTTCTTTTTCTTTTTCTCTTTTATTTTTTAATTCATTGTTTCATTTTTCGCTTCTGTATATCTAAATTCACTATAATTTTTTTCTCATATCGTTTGAGTATTTTGTTTAACTTTCACTCGTAAAAATTCCTTCGCTCAAATGGCGCTCAACTCTCATTCATTAAATCAAAAACTCCCGACCAATTCCAGACACCGCTAATAAAACTCTCAAAAAAAACCCGCGAGGTCATTTTGATCCAAACCCATAAAGTGGGAGGGGAACAAATATGTAAATAAATAAACATTGTCTCTTAATTATTGACTCTCTGTTACTGCATGCTCATTAAACTATCGGTCTGTAAGAAAAGCAACCCGACAGATCTTATCCACTGTATTTCTGTTGGCGTATCTGGAGCAATTTTCCACGTAAAACATGGATTTGGAAAGTAATCATGAGCAGGTTTCGATCACAGAAGAAAATGGTTCTTCACAAGTATTGGACGTTCAGTCTGTTAGTAGTGTTACTCTCGCAGACGTTGTCGACAATTCAAGGTACAAAATCGATTTTTACACTCACACAGAAAAATAATCATGCTTATTGGATAATAATAATAATCACGAGGGATTTTTCAGTATTTTCTCGCTTTAAAATAAGGAATTGTGGCTCTCTATTTTATTCACGAGAATTCTGCCTTGCTTTATAAGTTAATCATTATATAATTGAGTTTACTTTGTATAATCATCAATTATCGAATATTTTTGCTCATCCGAAAAACGTGGACGCAGTCTTGATCAAAATACACACAATTGACTTTTCGCATTTGAATGATTCTATATATATTTGACGGACTAGACTATATATCATATTCCTTCAATGTCCTGACTAATATTCGAAGTAATTATCCTTTTAGCGTGTCTAAAATTGCTAACTATTTGTGTTATTTTAAGATTTTGAGTTTTGGTGGCAAATGAATCAACGAGCACGTTAACAGGTGAAATTTTGGTAGGACATCGATCTGCCAAATAAGTCGTGGATTTGGATCAGTTTCACTCTAGAGAAACTTTTTAAGGACGAAATGGTTTCTAAACTCGACCATCAATCATTATAAATTCACTTTATGACTTTTGTATGACATGGCTCAAGAAAACACTTGAGAATCAGACCCGAACTAACGAATCATTCGAGACTTCATAAAAAGCATGTTGCAGCATATTTTTTATTGTGAACTTTCCTTGACAACAGAGCGTCATCCTACGGTTTTTTCCAAGCTATTTTTGGACGAAGTACGAGAAAGTTTTGGAATTTTTGTTTATGTTTAGAAAGCTAGAAGTCTTTTCTTTTGTTTGCGTTTAGCTTGTTATTAGATTATAAGGATACAATCAATGAAGAGTAAAAACATTAAAGCCGGGGTAAAAGCACGCAAAGTCGATTCATAGCAAAAAAGACACGAAAATACGAGGAATTGGTAACCCTTTTCTAGAATAAATCGATATCTTTTGTGAGAAAAGTAATTTTCTTTTTTGACTGAGATTTTAAAGCTTTGACCTTCTCGTGTTTTGGTTCACCGAGCTCTAGAGTGATTGGCTGAAGCGAGCCACACGACACTTCAAATCAATCAAAGCTCTCCTGTTTTCATTCTACCTATGATTATTCTAAAAATGTAGTCTTAAGAAAATATGTACACAACAGTAGGTGGTGTAGGTTAATGAAAATGTTAGCAATAATTACAGCGAGACTTCAGTGAAAATACTTCTATGTTTGGTATAATTGGGATAGTGGATATTTCCCGACAGGGGAGGGGTGATCTGTTTGAATCACCCCACCCTACCCTGCTTGGTAGCCTCGTTGTACATCCCTAGCGTCCCTAGCCCTATTCATAGAGTAACCAAGATTGGAGCATCTTACTTTAGGGCCAACACAATCCGTTGTACTGTATTTTCCTCGTTCGAGCGTTGACAGCAGAGAAAGAAATAACACTCAATAGAAAATAAATTAAAACTGGGAACGAAATTGTAGCTATGTAAACATTGGTTGATCCAAGGATATTTTGGAGTTATGTGAAGTGTTTCGTGCATTTTCATAGCTATGCACAAGCATTTACGAGCTTTTGATTCGGCTTACTTTAATTGCCCGTCTTCACGCTGTGCTTTTGTTAGTTACACATTCGACTAAATGCCTTATCCTTTTTTGGAATTTTACTCTAAGTGATCATTACTTCGGCAACATTTTTGCACCGTTTATATAACATAGGGTAGCAACCATCCTGCTAGGGCTAAATCGTATGTTTTTATTATAGTATCCCTTAAGGGAGAAAACAAAAGACTCGCCGTACCGAGGGTAGCGACCCTTCTGCTAGGGCTAAATCGTATGTTTTTATTATAGTATCCCTTGAGAGAGAAAACAAAAGACTCACCGTACCGAGGGTAGTGACCCTTCTGCTAGGGCTAAATCGTATGTTCTTATCGGCATAGTATCCCTGCGGGGAAGCGAAACTAAAGACTTTGTCCTTTGGGAGTCACAAGATAATGGTGTTGATTAGGCCACAAAAGGAACAAACTACAAAAAGGATTCTGGTAGTTAAGTACAGTGTAAAGGTATTAAGGGAAATAAGGGAAATCGAGAAAACAAACAAAGAATCTTCTTCGATTTAAATGACTTTGAATGACACGTGATCTGATCTGAAATGGGAAAACATTGCATTAGCACGTCCATTTAAGCTGAATGTGTCTCGTAGAACTCAGTAATATTTCATAATGTTTTCATATGACTGTACGCCGCTTGAAGTGGATGAAATAAAAGAATAAAAGTTCTATTTTTGTCTTTAGTTTTAGTACTCAATCAATGTTTTTCCTATTTCAAATATCTTTGGAATAGTGTTTTCTTGTTCGATTTTCGATTCTACGACATTCGTGTATCATTCTTTTCAAGCATTACTGATAAAAAATAAGATATTTCTTTAGGAAATCGTATCACCGCTGAAATCTAGAATATATTACGCCTACATTAAAATGTCTAGCTACTACTAGTGGCGAAAAAGAATACATCTATTGCTCTAACCATTTCATGCTATTGTACGTATAAGACAAGACAAGAAAACACAACACTTGTATGTTTTGCCTACTAAAATTAGGTAAAAGTCCAAAGAAGATTAGTGTTTTGATAATAAAATACTCAAAGCAAATACAAATATAGTATAGGGATTGTTTGACTACATTCGCTTATTCTAGAAAGGATTGAAATCAAAAACACTAAAATTCAACTTGAGATTTAAAAGACGATTAGTAGGTCACGTGATTATATGACGCGCGCGCTAATTACGACTAAAAGCGCGCCAATTTAACTTAATTTATGCTCCAATCAAAATGGATAATATTTTCTAGATGTTTTCATTATTTGTGTGTAAACATCGATCTGTTTTTTTCTTTCTTTTTTTTTCTTTTATTAATGAAAGAAACAGTGGAAAGAAAAGAAATAATAAAAGTACGGTGAATGGACGGATAAATGGATGGACGAACGAGCTAATGAATGACAGTCGCACGATGAATGATTGAGCGAATGAGTGAAAGAACGAACGAATGAATAAGAGAATGAATGGATGGATGGGTGGATGAATGGATGGGTCAGTGGATGCACGAATAAAGAAATGAATGAATGAACAACGAACGAACGAATAAGCGAATGAATGAACGAACGAACGATTAAGCGAATGAATGAGCGAACGATCGAACGAATTCCAAAACGTTTCTTTACTATTTTTAATATTTTGAGTTAAAACTATTAAATAATCTTCCTCCCATTGGCTCGGTATATCATTTATTCAATTTATTCATTAAGTAATTGCCCGGAGGAAATACCACGGCTTTCTTTCAGACGATTGTGGCAGATCGTAAAAATGTTAATCACCCTCTTACTCACGCATGTGTAGTGTTGTCAGCGCCGGCTCTTCGTTTTAGGGAGTTGTTGTAAAGAGCTTTGTTTTTTCTGCTAATATTCATCCTAACTTCAAGAAAATAAGCTCCAAAGAAAACGCTTTCTCGCTCGTATAAGGTATGTTTTGAATGAGCGATGCTCGAACATAGGGAAACGAAAGGAAATGCTTCAAAACGGTTGTAATTTTGGTGGCAATAGAATCTGTTCTAAATGACATTGCTACACAAAACGGCCTTTTACTTTCAAACCTCAAACTTCGTAAATAAGACTGAGAAAATGAAGAGATGTAATTTGATAATGAAAGAATGTTTTACCCGTGGTATAAGATAGAGAAAGAATAGGATTTCTAGTAGAAAAATGAGGATTTTACGTTTACTAATAAAACCTCTCTCTTGTAATTCTTGCATCTCTGCTGATCAAAGTTTCATCGTATGAAAAAAAATGATTTATTGCTTTGAAAAGTGGCGGTTTTATGACCAGAAATTTGTCAGTTTATTTAAGGGAATTATCCAAGGAGGAAAACAAAAGCTCAATGAATCGAAGTCATTTTTAAGAATTTTCCAATATTACCATAGCACAAGGAACGGAAAGTCTAAAGTATAAACATCTTGAGATGAATAATACTGAATATGAAATACAATGTAGTCATCTTAAAGTCAAAGAAAATCACCATAAAAAATATCGAAAATTAGAATTAGAGTTATCGATAAAATATGCTAAGAATGACATCTTAAAGAAGTATATACACATAAGATTACAGCTGGATACTAGCTAGGATATATTAAATTCTAAAAAAATTAGAATTCAAAATTTTGTGTTTTGTTTTCAATGGTAGCTAAGTCTAACAGCATGCAGTTTAGCAACAAGAGACCCCCCTTCGCTGTCTCAGTGAATGAATCGAGGATGTTTTTCAAATGATATTTTGATTTCGGATTAAATTTTGAGCTTTCATCTTGGCTGGCGTTAAATCTCGTGTTTTTGAGCTCCAAAATTCAACATGATCTGTCTAGTAAACAAAATAATGGAAAAGCAAAGTATTAGAGTAAAAGAAAACCATGTTGTCCATCTTGATAGGTTAAGTAGAACTTACAAATTAGTTTATTGGAAGCTTTTTAGTCAATATTGAGAAAACTGTTTATATCAAATAAGATGATTTATTTTGGGTTTTTTATTCTGTAGACAACTTTAATTTGTCTTTTTGCTCCTTGGGAACTTGAATTTTAAGATTATAAGTACGATCACAAGAGTAATTTGTATACAATCCAAAGTGCATGTGTTTTTAGATGACAGAATCACTTGTCTATGAATATATTAGCTAGCTATAGCTAGTTGAAGAGTAAATTGTTTTTTGATAATCATTTAGTGGCGTGTTTATTAGTAATAATGTCGGCAAGAGATAGACAGATGGACGAGGGATGGATGGATAGATGGATGGAGGTAGGGAGGGACCGAGGGAGGGACGGACGGATGGATCGGTGGATCTGATGGATGGATCGATGTGTGAATGGACCGATGGGTAGTTGGATGGTTGGACGGATGGACGGACGGACGGATGGATCGATGGATCGATGGATCGATGGATCGATGGATCGATGGATCGATGGATCGATGGATCGATGGATCGATGGATCGATGGATCGATGGATCGATGGATCGATGGATCGATGGATCGATGGATCGATGGATAAATTACTGTAGGAATGAATGAACAGTATGAATGAAGGTAAAGGTAATTTAGAAGGAAAAGCGTCAAGGATATGCGTAAATATATAACTGATTAACGTCTTGTACTTCTATGTTGTAGTGACTTCCAAGAACAAGGTAAGATCGGAGTAGACGAACTTCCTCGTAAAGGCAGTACCAGACGAGCAAAGGAGCTATTTGAGCATCAACCAATGGCCGAATCAGAAAGAACCAGTCATGGCGTCACGATGGTCTCCGAAGGAGTAGCGACGGCGAGCCGAAAGAAGTTCGAAAGCGGAATGGTTTCGAATACGATGAGCGGCGAAAGCCGACAGATGGATGACCTCCCCGAGGTATCAACAATGCTTTACCATATTTACTCAATTAAGCGCCGCGGCGCTTTCTAATTTCTAGTGCTACGGTTGCGGCGCTTATTCGGGGAGGCGCTTAATCGAGTAAATACGCTACTGATTTCTAATAAGTAATAAAACAAATAAATAGAGAACGATGGAGTCAGCGGTTCCATCATTAGCCAAATTAACTGAATTTATGGCATTTCTTGGCGCATTAGAATCAAAATTGAAAAACAAGAAGCTTGGTAATCGATCCTGGGGGTCACTGAAGCAACTCTCTCACTTTAATAGCCCACTTTCAATATTCTGGTTTAGTGATCACGCACAGAGCAATTCAAGACGAGGCTCCGGGGAAACAGTGGAGTAATCCTAATATATTCTTTTGTTGAACCTCATCTTGAATTGCTTCGTGCGTGATCACTAAACCAGAATATCAAAAGTGGACTATTACATCATCTATGGAGCTGTTAAGTGTGACGTCACTCGTATGGAAAAACGACTTCCTTGTCCATTAACAAAACGTTGTTTTATAAAAAAATTTCTTGCTTTTTCTTCATGGCACAATTTGTTGTCCAAAGTTCTAACTGTTTACGTAGGAGGTTAAATCATTGAGAATATTTTTCGCTTAATTTTAGCGGTTTTTGCGTGCAATTAGACCCGCAAATACGTCACAACTTAACAGCTCTATAAGTTGCTATATATAAACGTCATTTCCGGTTTCGTGTGGAATTTTGACTAAACTCGTACGTCTGTCCATTCATTCGTTCATTTGTTCGTACGCGCGCAATTGCAGGTTTTTTCACTCTTTAGTTCGTTCGTTAAATCATTAATTATTTTGTAAAAAGGTCAAAGGTCGACTTTATTTAACGTCGATAACTCGTGACAGTTACTTAAGTGTTACTGATAAACTTGAGACCGATGGTGTGCTCATTTTACCCCCCTCCACCTCCATCACCTCCGTTTTACTGGTATTTAAAGCTAATGAAAGCTACACGGAAAGAAAAAGAAGTCGAAAAAAAGATGGATGATCACTGAGAATCAAACTCGGGACCTCTCGCACCGAAGGCCGCACACTAGCCAACTGTGCTATCCTTGCTCCTAAAGCATATAGTCCATTCATAAATTTCCCTTCACTTGATACCATTTTCTCATATCCAAACGTTTGACATATAGGACATCATTATTCATTTATAGGCAGGCATAGCTTCACAAGCTAAATCAGTGTTCGAAAACAAACAGCAGGGAACATACACTCGCTACGTTGACGAAGACTTGAACGGGATTCACGGAGGACTGGCTGCCTCCACTAGGGCAGCTTTTGAAGCTGGCCAAGTGAAAAATGCTGAAACAAAGATGGATTTGAAGGTCGGTTGGTTTTGTAGAAAAAAAAAAAAAACGGGGAGGGGGGTGGAGACGATTCAGTAGCCCTGCTACCTCTGCCATCACGCGTTGTGATTGGCTCACTTGATTTCGTCAAATTACGTGACCGTGCCGTGTCTCATGCCATGATATATTGCCCTCGCAACATCGGCATACGTCTGACGACATCCGTTGAGCGGGCGAGATATACGGCTCATCCAACCACAAGTTACTTTCTCGGTCACGTCGCATCACCTCGCTTGTCACATCGAAGGTCAAACAAAAGGACGAAAAATCAAAACTGGTTAAATATATTTTTCCATGGAATATTTAAAGCAACAAGCTTTATATACAGACTCCTTGCAGCACTGCAGTTCAATTTGGAGGGCAAAACAATAGGTTCCAATTCTCAGAAGATTAATTCTTTTTTGTTTTGTTCTCAAAATTGTACTGTTTTGACGTCACGTGCAAGGGGTCTATGTCCTCCGAAACTAACGTATTGTTCGAATTCTCTATTCAGGATGATGTCAAACCTGCTTCAGGCTTGGCTCACAACACTAAAACCATGTTTGAACAAGGTAACGTGAGTAATGTGTCATCCAGCAAAGAACGAGATGAAGAAGATGCCTTACCATCAAGGGGACTGGCTTCAAAGACGCGAGAACAGTTTGAGAAGGGATTAGTGAGCAATGTTAGCTCGTCTAATGAGAATGATATTGACAACAAGCCAGAGAGTGGCACTGCGTCCAAGAATAAGGCTCTCTTTGAACAAGGTAGGTGGGATAATGCCTGGGGAATATCGGTAAGGGAATAAAATTCATAAAATTTGTTTCAATTTTTCAAATTAAGAGAAAAGAGAGGAGAAGAAGGAAGGGGAGGGAAGGGGAGGGGAGGGGAGGGGAAACGGAGAGGGAAAAAGGTGGGAAGGAAATGAAATAATTAAAGGAAGCGGGAAAAAAAGGAAAGAAAGCAAACAAGTTAAAGAAAGGATAAAAAGAAAAAAAGAAATGAAATAGGATGTTGGAGTAGATCTGTGATATTGTAGGCGAGGACGATTCCTATTTTGTGTTGCCTTGGCCAAATTCATATGAGACTAACCAGTTTCAAATGATCCAACATGTTGGGAAATTCCACTACAACTGAAGCTAGAGAGAGAAATAAAAATGGTATAGGGAAGAGGGAGAGAAAGAGGGAGTGAAAATCAATGTACTTTTTTATATTTTTATATTTTTGACATAGCATTCAGTTTCATATAATTTGCTTCGAACTCTCCTCAATCGCCCAAGCATACGATATTCACACGTACATGCTTCATTAGCCTGCGTAGCGGCGCAGAGGGGGGTAGGGATGGGAGAGAAGGAGAGGGTAGTCTGTACCGCTACGCATGCTAATGCATCGGTGCTTTTTTATCAACATATATACATTCGTTTATCTTTTCCACAATAACTTTTAATTAGTTCTGTTTTATTAAGTCAAAATCTAATTGTTTACTACATAATACCTCACAACTAATTTAACAAACGTCTTGCATGTGACGTATGTTCCTTGCACCTATGGTACGCATGCGCAGTGTAGTTAAGCATGGGAATAGTAGAATCGATAACTTTAAATTTAAGCATAACTTTAATATTAAGCATAGAAATCACACGTGCAATCTGCTCATATCGTAAGTTAAATTTTCATATTTTGTTACGCACATATATTATTTCCTTTTTTAACGTTAGAGGTATATAGTAAAAGCAAGCAAGCACATCTTCGATGTCTTTGCATAAATATCTGCATATGAATACTGCACAAATGCTTTACAAGCTAGCAACGATAATACAGCATCGTTTTTATTATGTTGAAAGCAAGGTGTTTAAATTATAATCAATTAATTTTTTGTTCCGAAACACGATTCATAGAATTGTTCATGACCATTATAAGAGAGACGCTGAAGGAGTTGACTATTTTAAGGTGAATATTAACCCTAGCCTAGGTTAGGTTACTATGGTAACCAACCTGTGCTCACATCAAGAGCATTAGAGAGGAAGGGGTTTTCATTATGATTTGTTGCTGTCGAAATTGTCTGGGTTTAAGGTGTATGTTAGCCTTAGATCCAGTTGCTATGGTAACCAACTGGTACTCACGTCAAGATCATTACAGGAGAAGCCTTTCGAAGTGAAGAGAAATCTGTTGGTGAGCTTGATGATCTGCAGGATATAGCCAGTTCAGGTGCTGCCAAAACCGTACGCAGTAGATTCGAATCGGGTGAATATACCAAAGAAGAGTGGAAAGAAAAACGTCTCAGCTACAATCCAGCATCAGGTTGGTTCCTGCCCGTCCGGGTTCGAGAGGGGAGGGGATCGTTTTGTACCCAGGAGGGGAGAGGTAGTGAGGACTTTTCTCTTTGATAATTTTAGTCTTAGGAAAACTATTCGAACTCGTGGATTGTTTTTAGGTAAAGTTCTGATCAAGCATAGCAAATTTAGTCTTTCTTGATGTTGACGAAACTCGTGAAACAGTACGTTTCTGGTCGGAAAGCTTAAGGTCAGACAAATAAGGTACAGATAAATTCGTTGAATTGCGGAAAGTATTCCACCAATTTTTGCTAATTAACTATTGTAGTTATATTTAAGATGGCTGACACACCTCGATGGATCAACACCGGCTGCTCATGCGTAGTTATGTATACACCACTGACCAGTCGATAACGGTGACAGAAGCATGAATGATCGTTTCACGTGCACTTACTAACCCTAACACTGAGTGAAACTGAAACTACTAAGATCAAATACCTCTATTAACGAATTCGAATGTGATATCGCAGATTTTAATGCTTTATTCGTGATGACGTCATCCATATGTATACTAACCTTATGACGTCATCTTGACGTCAACTATACATATGCAATCTCATCGACGTCGTTCCCACATATTCGATTCTCAGATAACGTCATTTTTACATACGTCAAGTATGCCTCTTACGTATCTATTGACGTCATATACATAGTTCTTAGTCAGTAACTCCATACTTCGATATACTTTAATCTTGAGAAATTCTATGGACTCCTTGCACGTGACGTCAAAGCAACTCAATTTGGAGGACAAAACAAAAGAATTTCGATCTCCTGAGAATCGAAACCCTGTTGATTTGTCCTCCAAAATCAACTGCATTCCGAAGTGTTGCAAGGGGTCAATGCCATACTTCGATCTATGTAAATCTTGAGAAGTTCTATTCGTACTTAGATTTCCCAGTCATATTATTGGAAATTTAAATGATAAGTTTTAAAATATAATTGGGATGCCTGTGGCGCGCACTGATTGGCTGGCTACAGGGTGAGAGACACTAAAATAGCAATTTTTGTGCACATTGTGCTTGAAGTGAGTGTTAAGTAGATTCACCCATCGTCACTACGGCTTAGTGGTTTTAGGGACCGGTCATTATTCATCTTCTGGAGGAGATTTGTGACTTGATATCATAAAAATCAGTTATGCCCCCCCAGAAACACTACATTTTTATACCCCCCCTCTCACTAGTCGTTGCTACTCTCTCATCATTGTGTGATTGCTCCCTTTGATACCCGGCCAATATATAGCTGACCCCCCCCCCCCCCCCCCCAAGTGTCTAAAAACCATCACTGATCACTCTGAATCCTTCGACCTCCCCACCCAGAAGATAAATAATGACCGCTCCCTTAGATGTTACTCTAAGTTTTTTTTACCGCTGCATGTGCATGGTTTGCATGTCATTATCATCAATGAAAGTTTAGAATACGCGTGCATGCAGTTATCCCTAAGCCGATCCACCACAGGTAACCCAAGCATTGAGTTATTAATCGTCCTTCCATATACATTCATGACGATATTTCATTGTTTTCCTATTTGTTCCCATGGCAATATAACAGGATCGTCATCAGCAGCGAGGTCGTTTTTCGAAGGCGGACCCCAAACGACTTTCACAAAGCAAAAGGAAACAGAAGAGAATCTACCTGACAGCGGACTCGCGAGAAATACACGCGCACGGTTCGAGAAGGGGGAGGTGATTGGCGCCGAAGGTAGTCAGAGGACACAGAAAGGTGACCTGCCGACTGAAGGTAGCGCAAGGGGCGCCAAGGCAGCATTCGAGGCAGCAACAGCAGAAAGGAACTACAAGAAGTCCACTGACATCGAGAAAGAAATGGAGATGATTTCACAGGCACTGCAGGATCCTAATCGCTTTGATTATGATGATGAAGAAGATGACAGAACTGACAGAAAACTTGTTGATGACGAGTTGAAAGCTACGGCTGGAAAAGCAGCTGAAGCAAGGTAAAACCTTGGGTGAACTAACTTTAGTATTTGAATGGTTATTTCCCGTATGGCGCACTCACTCAAACACAAACACATTGCTTCTGCATGCAATAAGTTCTACCAGTACAACTCTCAACTCACATTTTAACGGAGAAAAAAAGGATACCAAAAGAAAATCCTTCGCGCCAAAGGAGAAAAACACAAACAAATGTCCTCAGAAGTCAAACCACATACCCGTAGGACTCACAGGAGGGAAAAGTCGGACTTTTTACCCCTACGTCACCCTTGACAAATACTAACCAGAAAGTTTTAATGCCCAATGTAGGAGGTTAGACGGGGATGTTCCGATCCATGACATATTACTTTCATAGCTAGACTTAGAAGCCAGAAGAGCCTATATCAATGATAAAGACAATTCACTAATAAACTGATTTTATATACAAAATAACAGAAAACGAATTGAAAGAGGTGAATTCGAGACACACCTGCACAGAACCATAGACGACGAGGAACTACAAGCCGCACAGGGTAAGATTTATGAACCGAAAAATGATATATCAAACTAAAGTCACATCGATGGTGTGGCGCATGCAGATACAGTTTTCAGCGGTCATCATATATGTGTTGCCATTTTTTGGAGTATATTATTTAAAGATTTTTTTCTCTTGGCATTGAATTTAGCGAAGTAAAGGTAAAAAAGCGTAGAGAGCGTGGAGTGGTTGCCTTGGGGAGTGGTTGCCCAATTCTCCCGCACGTTACTCCCTTATTACCGGTATTTAAAGCTACACAGAACAGTGTGAAATCGAATAAGACATGGAGATACTGAGGATCGAACCGTGGATTTCTAGCTCCGAAGACCGCGCACTAATCAACTGAACTACGTCCCATCCTTAGACCGCTATCTTGTATACTTCGTGCAGTTCGCAATTCCTACAAATCTTCAGTTATTGTCAACCCTAATTCTCTACTCTATTATCGTGTCATGATGCTCATCCATTGTTTTTCTATTTTAATCCAGGAATGGCACAAAATAAGAAGTCACTTTTTGAAAGCGGAGAGCTAAACAAACAAGCAAAAAAGACGATTGATGAAGAGGAGTTGCCTGTGTCAAGAGGAATCGCTAGGAGCACAAAAAGCCAAATCGAGCAAGGTAACATGGTTCGACAGCCGAAGAAAATGATTGAGGAAGAAGAACTGCCTTCATCTAAGGGGGCTGCGATGGAACAAAAACGATTGATCGATAGTGGCCATTATATCCATGCTGCTCACAAAACCATTGAGGATGAGGACCTTCCTCAAGCCACTGGTGCAACACAGCAACAAAGGACCCTTTTTGAACAGGGAGCCTACGAGCACGCACCGAAAAGGACCGTTGATGAAGAGGAGTTAGCAGTTGTTTCTGGGTCTGCTAGAGAGCAAAAGATGTTGTTTGAGCAAGGAGTACAAGAAAATGCACCAAGAAAGAAAACCATTGATGAAGAAGATCTTTCATATTCACGAGGGTCTACCAAAGAACAGAAGATGTTATTTGAAAGAGGAGTTCAGGAGCACACGACAAGGAGAACAATAGATGACGAGGAGCTGCCATACTCCCGAGGTGCTGCACGCGAGCAGAAAATGTTGTTTGAACAAGGAGTTCCCGAACACGAGACGAAAAAGACGCTCAATGAAGAAGAACTTTCTTATGCTCGCGGGAACGCGCGCGAACAGCGTCGATTATTCGAAGAAGGTGGTGCCTTTGAACAAACACCCAAGAAGACCATGGATGATGACGAAGCGCTTGCCGCTGCTCGAGGAACTGCTCAGGAACAAAGAAGAATGTTCGAGGAAGGTCATCATGTGAGCAAACCAAAAAAGTACATCGAGGAAGAGGAATTTCCGGGATCAATGACAGCTCAGCGTTTAGCTGCTGAGAAGAATGGCGAAGAATTCCGTTATGTCCAATCGGGTGCAAAACCTGGAGAAATGCCAGTAAGGTAAGGATAATCAGTAAATAACACCCTCAGGATTACAATGTAATCATGGATTTCCTCTTAACATTCCCCGAAAGTTTGATATACATTCTTTTTGAAGGTGTACACGGTATCTCTGAATAGAAATGTTGCTAAATCACAGTCATTACTGCGGATCGAGCAATTCACATAGGATAATGGGGGCCCACTACCTGAAACAATGAAATCAGGGCCTAAACTAGCTGAAGACATTCCATATGCACATGACCCTTGCACATGGCGTCAAAGCAGCTCAATTTAAGGGGAGGTGGCAAAAGAATTTCGATCTCCTGAGAAATAGAAACCTATTGTTTTGTCCTCCTAATATCCCACTTTCGATATTTTGGATGAGTGATCACGCACAAAGTAACTGAAGATGAGTCTCCGGGGAAACAATGGAGTAATCCTAATATTATAATTCTTTTGTTTCCCCGGAGCCTCGTCTTGAACATTTTCTTTGCCAGAATATTAATAATGATATTATTAATATTAATATTATTATTATTTATGATTGAGCTTTATCCCCAAGCGCTGCAAGGGGTCTATACCATTGTCGTAGCATCTTCCCCATTCTTTTCCTGCAAACTTATAACATTTCGATTAATTGTTGAATTTTTCAGAAGTTTTCAAGATGAACCCGAGGAATCACCCGGGAAGAAATCAATCGATGAAGAACTTTCTCAGGTTCGAGGAGCAACGCGTGAGCAGCGAAGACTTTTTGAACAAGGAAATTTTCAACAAGGTACGACAAAGAAAACCATCGACGACGAAGACATGTCCTTCGCTCGTGGCAGCGCTGCCCTCGAACAAAAGAGGCTGATCGAGCAGGGTCATTATGAAAGTAAGGTCAAGAAGTACCTGGACGAAGAAGAGTTCCCTGACACCATGACAGGACGAATGGTCGAGGTTGAACAAGACGAAGAACCCGCGAGATATGTGTCATCAGATGCCAGGCCTGGCGAAATACCATCCAAGTATGTGCGCTTTAGAAAAATGAAATAACTTCGGTTTCCTTTCTATTTATTTAAACACCTATTAGGAATATTTGGCAAAAATGCACTTGACGTACTTTCTTTACCATTCCGGCCAATTTTCAGTTCCTTGAATAACATTCTTTAGGCCGATTTACACGGTACTGTCGCATACAATCTGCTTACTCCACGCTTACAACACGAATTGCGTCGTGTAAATCAACCCTACAACTTTTGTCCTGTCGTACGCAACAGTTATGAGCAAGTTGTAGGGTTTATTTACACGACGCAATTCGTGTGTTGTAAGAGTGGTGTAAGCCGATTGCATGCGAGTGTTGTAAGCAAAATTTCGTGTAAATCGCGATCGGCTTTTGGGCATCGTTCGATAAATGCATCAATATAAAGTTTCACATCCTTCTTAGTCCTTCTTAGTTTCGATGGAAGCTCAGAGATCTTTTCTGTGCATTTTATCAGTTTTTGACGGCGCAATGCAAAAATATGTCACATAATTTTTTAGCATTGAGTAGTTTACAGCTGAATACCTGGTCACCATGTTGGATAAAATAACCAGGGACGGAGGCTAAGGAGAAATCTTTGGTAAATTCAACCAACGTGACAGCCATAAAAACCAGCAGCAACTGCTTGCATGTTAGCATGTTTGCATGTTTAGCACCTTGAGCACTATCTTTTTTGTCAATTATTCAACACGAAGTGCTCTCCATACTTTTACTGTGAGACCTCACTCAATTATGAATACAATTTATTAAGAGGATTAGTTGCACGTCCTCGAAATTTCCTTCCTATATTTATTGTGCAATAAACCTCTATCCAGCGGACACCCTTTATTAAGGCGACACCAGGTAAGTTCTCAAAGCTAGCCGCTTAGTAGAGGTACCACAACGAAAACAACGAAATATTCTTGTAGTTTGTTGCAATGACGCAATAGTTGTTATTACAGTTGAGCTTGCAATGAGATATTCTTTTGTTTTAAGAATCATACAAGTGAGGCTATCGGGTCGATACAATGCTTGTTGTCTCATTTGCATCTCATTCGCATGCATCCATAATAACTGTTCAGTATTGCACATATGGCCATGCATGACTCACTATAGATTTATAAGGTCGTTCTCACCATCTTCTATTTCAGATTCACTTCTGTGAATGGTACCGAGGAATCGCATGATCAAGATGTGTCCATCTCAGTCACAAGTACACAAATCACTGCAGATAGCGAATAATACAAATAATCTCACATAGCATTTCGAGGCACCAAACTTAGCCTCTGTCTGCACTAGATCTTTAAAACAAATTACGCAAAGTTAAATCTTTTATTCAAAGTAGCTATTTTTAGACGATTTTTAAAGCATGTTCCAGCTTGAAGTTAAATAAATAACTTAATGGTAAAATAATCTAAAAATAGCTTCATTATGGTGTCACGTGTCTGTGCATGCGCGTTGCACTTTTTAGGCTCCTTCGGGCGCGATTAACCGGTCAATACCGGCTGTCAACTTGATTAAAGCCATTGGCCATTTAGATTCCCCCTCAAGATTTTGTATAGCTTTCTTTATTGTGTTGGCCCCTAGTTTGATGTCACCGGAATGCATGGCATCTGCAGGCAGTAAGTTTCCCATAGCGGCATACCGCAGAATGCATGCAAGCTCGCTTAAATTTGTCACATGCACACCGGCAAAGCTCTAGACAGGTCCGACGGAGAAACATCCTTCTCAAAGTCTTTATCTTTATATTTTATGTTTTGTTTTGTTTCTAAGATCAATAGGAACTTTTACTTTGGGCGTAATGTTTTCTTTTTGAGACCACATGCCATTCCCTTGAGTATCATTTCTTTGTTTGACAGTGATTCTTGACACAAAGTGTGCATATTAGAAAGCATTTCACGGAAAACATTACGGCGAAAGTAAAAGTTTTGAATAGTAATTTTATTCTATCGTTAATATATCTATAAATTGTTGATGTGCACTACGCACATTAGCATGAAAAAAGCAAATGTTTTCTAACTTGCAAGACTTTAATTTTTAGCAACTGAAGCAGGATCAGCAATGCATGACAAATCAGTACCGATATCTACCCGTCAGAAAACTGCATTAATAGTAGCAATTTTTTTGGGGGAGCACACTAAAGTGAATTTTGGTTGCTATGACTACATTCTTCGTGTTGACTTACCGTGTGCATCCCTTTACATAAATGTAAAAGGACATGACCGCCATATTGGTGGAGATTTATGACGGCTTTGCATCAAACGAAATATCAAGTCAATACCTTATTCCTTGATCCTTGAAGCAAATGAAATAATGTTGTTGCGTCTTGTTGTTTAAAACCATGCAGTATCTAGTAGATAAAACCCAAATTATCAATTTATTTTTCAATAAGAAAATAGAGAATCAGAAGTGTCAAACACAATGTATCACCGAGCAATGAAAATTGTATAAAAATAACGAAAAACACCAGAACTGTTGATTTATTTTCCTTTCATTTAAAAAGTATGCATAATTAGTCTAGGAAAAGATCTTCCTTCGCTCTTCCTACTTTGTCCTTGTCCTTGTCCTTGTCCTTGTCCTTGTCCTTGTCCTTGTCCTTGTCCTTGTCCTTGTCCTTGTCCTTGTCCTTGTCCTTGTCCTTGTCCTTGTCCTTGTCCTTGTCCTTGTCCTTGTCCTTGTCCTTGTCCTTGTCCTTGTCCTTGTCCTTGTCCTTGTCCTTGTCCTTGTCCTTGTCCTTGTCCTTGTCCTTGTCCTTGTCCTTGTCCTTGTCCTTGTCCTTGTCCTTGTCCTTGTCCTTGTCCTTGTCCTTGTCCTTGTCCTTGTCCTTGTCCTTGTCCTTGTCCTTGTCCTTGTCCTTGTCCTTGTCCTTGTCCTTGTCCTTGTCCTTGTCCTTGTCCTTGTCCTTGTCCTTGTCCTTGTCCTTGTCCTTGTCCTTGTCCTTGTCCTTGTCCTTGTCCTTGTCCTTGTCCGAACTACGCAGACTACATTAAAAAAAAAAAAAAAAAAAGGAAATGCGTGTGCTGTGTGCAGTTATAAAGCACGCCGGGGTTGGCAAAATGCGAGAGAACTGTTAGGGCAAGCACAACGCGTAGCGGAGTATACAGCAGTATAGACCCCTTGCACCTGACGTCAAAGCAGATCTATTTGGAGGGCAAAAAAATATAATTTCGATCTCCTGTGAATTGGAACCTATTATTTTGCCCTCCAAATTGAGTTGCATTCCGACGTGCTGCAAGGGGTCTATAGCCCCATGTACGTGACGCTAGTTCAATTTGGGGGACAAAGTAAAAGAATTTCAATCTCCTGAAAATTGGAACCTGTTGTTTTGTCCTCCAAATTAAATTGAAAACTGAGCTGCATTCGACGTGCTAGACTGATTCCATAAGTCGTAGTTTTCGCTCATTTTTAGGTGGAGGTCGCAAGTGCTGGAGGTCTATTCCATGTCACTTGCCGTGCCATTTCATGCGGTCGTACGCTATCTTATTACCCAGCAGAGCTACATTAGCATAATTCAATCAGATTTGAATTATATCAGTTAACTTTTATTGATAGAATACTCGTTATCAGTTATCTTCACCGCAAACCATCATCACCGAGAAAGTCATCGGATGACTCACCAAAGGAAATCTAGCCTTGAAATTTATACAATCGTGTACAATAGCATGTATTTGGCTTCTTGTTCTTGTCGCTTGTTTTTGTTTTTTCAAGGGCGGATCCAGGAAGTTTTAGAAGGGGGGGTTTAACCAGCTGATCTGAAATAATGACGTTCAAATGATTTCACGTTTACCGAGGTAATCGAGCGCCGTATAGGCTGGACTAACAAGTCCCCCCTCTTCCCCACCGAAAAGTTTTGAAATTCAGACTCTCCGAAATGCGATTTCCAGCGGTTTGAGAAGCATTAGACTTCTTTCAAAAGTCGAATATTCCATTTGGTTCAAAAGAAGTGAAATCTTGAAATCAAATTTATAAGCTCGCTCGATATTTTTTTTACCGTATTTGACGTTGCACGATATTTTTTTAAGGATCCGGAGACCTTGCTCGATATTTTTTGGGATTCAATTCACCCCTCCATCAAATATCAAATTGCCCGTTCCTTAACCTCAGGTTTGACAGGAGGTCGCGACCCCCCGACCCACCCCCCTGGATCCGTCCTTGACTACTTCAGTGTTTTACCTGAGTGGTATTGCTACATATCAGTTCTAGCATGACACCATCAATCTTCGAAAAGAAGTCCCCGAAATTCAAGCCCTATCTAAAAAGGAAAAGCGTCCTAATTTTACTTCGTAGCTCGTATTAGTCATTGACTAATAAACTTGAGGTCGATGACCTAAATTAATAAGTTCCCTAAATTTGAAACCTCAAAAGACGTACCCTTCCTATAGTAGACCCTTTGCACTAATCCCCAACGTGGGGGACAAAACAATAAAAATATTAACATCACAAAAGATTTCTATCCTCAAAAGAAGGGAGTTCTCTAGTTTTGTCCCCTAGGTTGGGAATCAGCGCAAGGGATCCATAAGCCTTCACAGATAAAAGCCCATGGGAATATTCCAGTAAACTATGTACTACACAAAAGACGTATAGTGTTTCAAAGCTTTGCCATTTCGTTACCCACAATAATGCAGTCATCGGTGAATCATATTGCACCTGGGCAATTAAAGTGCTCCACTAAAAGAAACCTACGATCACGTCATATTAGCTTGTGGTTCAGTTTATTATATATAGAGATATGAGGTTTGAATAGAAAAGTCCTTGACCATAGTTCACAACACTACAAATATGGTATTTAATTGAGGCGTATCTGAATTTTACTCAAAAATATGCAGTCAGTTCCCGAAAATAGACCTTTTCGGCTTGGGTGTAATGTTGTCCCATTTCAGACCACGTGTCATTCCCCAGAGTATCATTTCATTGTTTAACGGTTGCGCATGAGAAGATACATGAATATGGGTACAATTCAAACAAAGAATCTTATTCTCAAGAATGACACGTGCTCTGAAATGGGAAAACATTACACCCAAGCCGAAAAAGGCTATTGAGTGCAAACCCTATGTCTGTGAAACAGTACTATGCGATTTAAAATAATAGCATAGCCTTTCCCGTATTCGCTTGACTGACCAAAAAACAATAGATTAAAGACGAGGCTGAGGTACGCAAATGCAGTAAATGTATGGATTTGAAAACTCCTGAGCCTGCATGGACTTGAATATTTTGTTCTGTGGTCAGTCAAGCGAATTCGGGAAAGGTCTATAGACCCCTTTCACAAAACAAAAGAAATATCCACTCCTGAGAATTGGAAACCCATTGTTTTGTCCTCCAAATTGAGCTGCATGCTGCGTGCTGCAAGGGGTCAACAGTTGACTAATTTGTGCTATATCGCAGTGATGAAACATGAGAAAACAATGCTAGATATTGAACTACTTTGTACTATATTTAGCGAAAAATACGACTAATTAAGTAGAGTGACGCATGTAGAGTGAAATCACTAAACCTGTGAAGTAGATATTAGACTAATACACTTTAGTAGACCCTAATTCCATTGTTTTCTTTTGTGTCTATTTGGCTATTACCCTGTAACAAGCAGTTTTTATTTCATGGTTTAGAGTGGTTTTCATTAACCCGTGAAACAAAGTGTGCTTATTAAAGTGTAATAGTCAGATAAACACAATAGAAAACAAAAGAATCAGAGTGAAGTAGTGCGTAATATGCTAAAGTGTATTTCACGGGTTTATGAGAATCACTCAAAGGGACTTCACTCTTCTTGGCCCAAAAAATAGTAGTAATAATACATAGTAGTAGACGTGACTCTAATTCCTTTGTTTTCTTTTGTCAGTTTACTTTGACTGTTACTCACTAATCATACAGCTTTGTTTGATGGGTCAAGTTAAATCACTCTAGTGTTCCACAGATTAACTGTGAGCACTCTAAGTCCACCCAATATAGTGCAAATGAATGGTCGAATTGTGCACTTTTGGTTAAAGGCACCAAACTTGGCAAGATGATAACATAGGACAAGTTGATTGATTTCAGCTATGGGCCCTACTAGATTCCATTCAGGGTGGGAACATTTGCAGTACTCAGGGGGAGGGGAAGGGCAATTTTTTTTTACACATTTTTAAATTTAATTAAATTGGCTTTGTGAAATGACTGATGTCGACTGTACCTCCCCCTCCCCTTGCAATGTTGTCTAAATGGCCAAAGTTGGATGACCGTTGGTACCGTGAGCTAGCCACTTTCCCAAGGAACAACTTTGAATTGTGGGGGGGGGGGGGGGGGTTTGTCTATATACAATTTTTAAAGCGTATTTTCTTACACTGTATGCTTACTTTTTCCAACATTATGGAGCAGTGTATCAACACTTTTGATTTTTACTGTAGACTAATAGCTTTATGGTATTTGCGAACGTTTTTTTCCATATACCCTATGTACCCTCCCCTCCCCCTCTCCAGGACACAAACCATTTCATGCAGTGATGTGTTCACCTGAGTCTCAAGCTCGTCCAGCTCATCCTTCGGTCAGAGATAAGTGTACGTGACACATGCCTTGCGTAATCATTGTGCTTCTGTTCTCGTGCATGCAGGAGTACCGGATCACTAACTCCACGCCATTCAAATCCATGCAGAGTTAATCTATGTTACCATAGCTGGGCCATTCAAACGTGAACTTCGATCATGTGTCGAAGTGATTCATCCATGACAGATCACGTTTCGTTCAAAAGTATCACCTCTAATACCTATCTTATTATATTATTTTGATAACTAAAAATGCGAAGATTTAGTTTCCCCAATACAGATAAAGAAGGAGAAAGAGAGAAATACATAAAATGACAAAAAGAAACTTATAGTATTTCATAAAAAAATATTATTCAATGCATCAATATATAGCGATACACGTACATTCATATACGAAAATTCTGTACAAATTGTAGCTTGAAAATGTTCAAGTCATCAATGACAATATCCAGCCACTGATGTGAAAAAGGAGTCAAAAAGGAGAGAAAGTTGAGTGAAATCAAGACTTCTTTTATTTCCCAAGGCCAAACACGTTCAGATTCAATACGTGCGTCAAAAGTGTTCGGTCGTTACACCTTGCTGTTCGAAACCGCTATAACATTGAAACCAAGCTGTGAATTCAGAATTGTATCATTGTATCTACCACCAGGAACCCCGGGAAATTACCCGATAACAATGAACTTTACTCAAAAATCCACTTTACATAATAAATGAATATGCACTCTTCTTGGCTGGAGTCAATCACTGGCTTGAATTTAAATTTTTCGGTCGATTCTCAACTAAAATTGAAAGTCGTTTTTTACCATTTTTTAATTCCATAAATTGCCATAAATGAAATAGATAATTCTGATCTAAAACCAGTTGCGTTGATTGTTAGATAATATAAAGTGAACCTGCACAATAATATTTTTGAGTTCTGACTTGCTTCACTTGTTTCTATATGGCTGACTGGCTTCCTAGCTTCACCAAACTAACATATAAAATGTGATCCTAGGAAATTCACTTGTGAAGATGTTTCTAAGGGATCATGATGAAAATTGTCAATTGAACATTTCTCATTTATAAATTAGTTATTTCTTTTCACGTTTCATGTGACCATCGTTAGGCCGATATTCAAACACTTCATTCCCTCCAATTGATAGCAAGTTAACCATGCAAAATAAGTTTAGGCTTGTATTCCTGCAGCCATGAGAATCGAAACTAAATTTGACTCGACATTGAGCACGACATTACAAGTATTACAAATGACCAAAAAATATATTTGATATTTGAGAAGTTTATTCAGTAAAAAATTTACAATCTTACTGTACAAGAAATTCTCAAGGTTAATTAAGATTCCATGGTGTCAGATTCCATTGTTTTATTTTCATAACTGGACGAGCCACCTGCGGGCGAATGGGTTTACATTTTTATTTGCAAGGTTTGCAGAATTCGGACTAGGATTTCGCCAGTAAAACGAAAATAAACTTTCAGATAAAACTTCACCTTTAAGCAAGAAAAAACGGCTCACAAATAAAATGAAATACAACCAGATATATGGAACGCTTATTTATTTATCAACATTATTATTACAATTTAGCGGTATTTATTTTGATGTGTCTCTCGGAAATCCAAACATTTAACAGTTCATAGCCAGTAATTCAAATATTTGCAGAAACTTTTAGCACAATTCATAAGAATTTTATTTCTTTTTTTCAAACCTTAATTTCAAAGTCGTATAAATTTCGAATATAAATGTAATTAAGATGGTCTTTGATGATCAAATATTTGCTTCAAATTTACTAAAAATCTAAAATATCTTGGTATATTTTCAATATTCTGAGAGGTTTCGGATGGTGAATCTTAATAGCTTGGCTGAAATTAAGACTTAACGTTTTAAACCCAACTGACTGTACCGTTCAACTTTACATAATACTCCTTATTAGATTTTCAAATATTTTCAATAGTGTAAAATATGTATAATTTATTATATTTCTTGGAAGTTCATGCCGGGAAGAAAGAAAAATCTGTTGACTATATTAACGATTAAAGTAGAAAAGCTTTAACTAAGAAATGTGGATTATTTTCTGCCAAATCTTCATTCAAAAGTCCTCGTGTTAAGTTGGTTTTGAGGAGGAGATACGAAAGCTATAAAAACCCATTTTTGGAGTCTTTTTTGGTCCTCGATGCCTGGAGCATCAATTTGAAGCATTCTTGGTGTCCTTTTTCCCAGGATATAAACATAGGTGTTTTTCCTTGCTTGTCTGCGAAGTTTGCATCTGCTCCCCGCTCAATTAACAGCTCTATGCTCTCTTTATGTCCTTTGGATGCTGCTTTATGCAGCGGTGTTTGTCCTGATGAACTTGGTTTGTTTATATACGACGGATCTTTATCCAAAAGTGTTTGTAATTCCGCCACAGAATTATCCGAAGCTGCAGCAAGGAGAAGAGCATATTTTGAAAATGTAACATGCCTGCCAGCAACTGGCGACGAAGCTGCTGAATCGCCAGAATCTGACGATGCCAGCGAACTGTCTCTCCGTAAAGCCGGTTTTAGAGGAAAACTCTGGCTTCTTTCAATGTTCCGAATTCGCTGAACTTTGACGTGTCTTGGAGAGCTCAGTCGCCGCCTGGATAAACTTCCACTCATTGGGCTTCCTGACGGAGTCAAACGAACATCTTTGTGTTCGATAGTCGAGGATGTTATCGAGTCATTAGAGAAGGAAAAACTTGAGTTGAGACTTAATTCTGAGGAAGCCTTCCTCAGGCTCTCACTGTTCATGATCTTCAGTGGCTCCTTACGAAGAAGAAGAGTCAGAACATGTTCTTTTATCTTGCTAATCGTAGCTTTACGTTCTTTCCAGCCTTCTTCCAGCATTTTTAAACTGGTTCTATGTAGTTTCTGGATTTATACTTTTCTTAAAGTCGTTTCCGAAGTTTTCTTGCGTAAGATTTTTGTCGGTGGTTCTTGAGATCCGTGTGGTGTGTTTGTGAGTTTAAGGTTGACTGAACGTAGTCACTGGATATGAAAATTTTTACTGACTACTGACATGTTAAAATATTTATGATGTGACATATGCAAAAGAGGTATATTACGTTTACATAATTTAACTCTGCCCACACGTCGAGAACATGTCGCCACAACCTCCTTCTTCAAAACTAATCCTTTATCTTTCAAACCAAGAAAAAACGATAAAAATGTACTGTTGAAAAACAGAAAAATCGCTAATAAAATTGCTAATATTTCTCCTGCCAACTAGACTATGTTTACAGAACTTTGAAATTGGGTTTGAGACGTGTCTTGGCACGTCTTTGAGTGTCATTATTTCAGGGTATAAAACTGAAAGGATTTCACAATAGCTCATTTCAATTTCAAATGGCCTTCCAGACATAATTATGCGAGTGTGAAGGAGGTTGTATTCAGTTCACCCGCATATCTATATTTGGATGGAATTGTGTCAAAACGTTTTCAACTGCACATACGTACAGTGTTACCTATATAAACTTGGGCACGGATATAAGCATCTTTATTCAGTTGCTTTAGTTAATACTATGCTACATCTACATGCCTTGTGGTTTTAGAATGTGCTCAGTTTGTTTTGTACTGTTCTGTTGATGATTGATTTTCCCAGTCTTTCATTTTTTTAATCTTTTTAGTTTATTCTTCTTTTCTTTGACACCTTTTTAATTGATTCGCTTCCTGTCTAGGTAGCTCTCTCTCTCTCTCTCTCTCATTCATTCATTCATTCATTCTTTCTTTCTTTCTTTCTTTCTTTCTTTCTTTCTTTCTTTCTTTCTTTCATTCATTCATTCATTCATTCATTCATTCATTCTTTCATTCATTTTTTCTTTCTTTCATTCTTTCATTCTTTCATTCTTTCATTCATTCATTCATTCATTCATTCATTCTTTCTTTCTTTCTTCATTCAGTCATTCATTCTTTCTTTCATTCATTCATTCATTCACCCATTCATTTTTCTTTCTTTCTTTCTTTCATTCATTCTTTCTTTCTTTTTTCTTTCATTTGTTCGTTCGTTCGTTTCTTCCTTTCATCCTCGTTTTCTTTCTTTCTTTCCTCCTTTCTTTCTTTCTTTCATACATTCATTCTTTCTTTCTTTCTTACATTATTTCATTCATTCTTTCTTTTTTCTTTCACTTGTTCATTCGTTCGTTTCTTCCTTTCATCCTCGTTTTCTTTCTTGTTTCCTTTCTTCCTGTCTTATCTTTCCTTGCAGCTCTCCCTGCTAATTCATTTAGGAAGTCTAACTAAGAAAAAATAAAATTAACTTTGAAATGCTCTCTTCTCATAAAACCGTATTTGCATTTTCCTTGCAATAACCTAATCTGTATTTGGTATCAACTGTAGACTTTGAGTGTAATAGACGGCTTCAGCTGCATGCTAAACCGGAAGCCTATGGAGCAACCAGATCTCGTTGCGTTGGCTTAATAGGCCGGCAGATCAGCTTTCTTTTTAAAAGATATATTTTCAGTCGCACGTCTCTGGTCACGTTTCTTCACACCCCACTCCTCTGCCAAGGAACACGTATTAACCCCATATTGACTAAGATAACACTAAATCATCTGTTATTTCTTATACATCTCATAAGAAAAAATCCCCAAAGACGCATAGAAAAAGCTAAACAAGTCTCACTTTTATCCGTCCAACCCCATTTATTTCCTAAAAAGCATTTATTCCATCAAAATAATTTCTAATTTTAATAGACTCTAGGAAAAGGCATTTTAACAGCTCTCCCGGCTTGTTATCATCTACCATAATTATCATTTGTCTTCCTTTCATGATTTTACGCCTACATGTTTTTTCCTTACCCAAATGTTCCTTCCGCCATTGATTAATGTGCCAGTAGGTGTGACTGACGATCTAGTTAAGATAGTGTTCATTAAGGAGAGTGCATAATGATGGGTAAGCCCCCGTAAAACCACGCGCAAATTGGAGCCGCGCTGGTACCCCCTGTGGAGGCGGTTGTGACTCAGTACTGGAAAGTTAGCGCACAGATCGATCTGCTGTGATATCGTACTTCCCACACCAATCATTAGATATGATTAGAGGAACTTAACCGGCGTGTTTTCTCCTCTTCCTTTGATTCAGTTATTGTAGCAATTTGATGTTATGGTTCTGCCATTCAAACTAGTTTTCATTAATTTGTTTTTTGTTGTTCCAATTCGTGAAGTTTCCATTTTTATCGTGTTTGTTTGATTAACTCAGTCACTTCCTTTTCCTCCCACAATATGAAACCGTTGTATGCTTTTTCAATTAGGAAACCCCTCAACCATCCATCCGTCTGTCTGTCTGTGTTTCTATATCAGTGTTTTCTATGCGATATCCTTTTGAATATACATCCTCAGCTAAGATATCGATAAAGCCTATATATCAATGAAATCTGGAAAAACAATATACCCAACGACATATAGGTGCTACTATGTCTTAACAGATGCGTTCTGATTGGCTGAGTGAAAGGATTGTTATTCGATTATAGAACACGTCCATATCGCGACTACCAGTTTCTGTTCGGGACCTAAAATCCAAGATGGCGACAGGACGAAACTTGACGCCCTTTGAATTTCCTATTTGTAGTCGTGAACGCGTTGTCATGCCAACTTAGGCATCGATCCCAGAATCGCTTAATTCAACATGGCGGACTTACGATATAGAGTATCAACTGAAAGAGCCTGACTCACGTACGTTGAAACTAAGTGATACGATCTAGAAAAAAGTCTGACTTGATAAAAAAAATTACAAGACGCGATCCGGTGTTAGATTCACTTCGGTTATCAACTTCTTGCATGCTAGTTGTTTGTGGCCGCGAATACGATTTGAATTACATATTGAAAGTTAATTTTCTTACGGCTATAGTTGGACTCTATTGATCAACTGAACCATAGGGATATCAGTGATACCAGAGACAACAGTCCCACTTGACATTCCCTTGAGAAATATTCTTTTGTTAAAATATTTACACACGAAAGAATCAACTCCAAAGAGTGGCACCGTTTCATACCACACTTCCAGAATCCGTTTCGGTAGCATTGCTTGTTATGCTAACTTTCACTATTGTCTTGGTATTCTCAAAGCAGTTTTTACCTTTGAATAGGAAAATAAATTTTGAAAAGGATTGTGGTAGTTTAGGTATTAAACATCATAAGGTTAGGGAACTATTGTCACAAGAAACAACGAAGCTAAAGGTCCCATTTACACGGCTACGTCAGCTCTATTTTGGCCTTATCATTGGCACAACTCGCGTACGTGCAGGTTTTCCCGCCATAAATAAATGATGGTTTCACGCAGCGCACGGCTCGTGCCACGTCGTCTTCAATCAAACTGAACAAATTCATTAGGAAAAAATAGCTAAAGAGCATGGAAATAAGACCTATGTTAAGAGAATTAACCATAGCAAATTAAAGAAAAGGCTTCTAAAAATACTTTTGATAAGCCAAAAGGCACCACTTATGGTAATGTATACTTCTAACGGATACAGAGTGGATTGGCCGTGGATAAAATTTTTTTAACTAAGTTTATTCAATTTTAATTTCCTTGTCTCTAGCATTATAAATTAGTCAAGGGGTCACATTTTATGTTCATTAAAATTTTCAACTTGAATTCAATTTTTTTAAATATATTTTGAAACGAAATATGAAGGGAAAAATAATTAAAGAAAATAAGAAATATTGTTAAAATAAAGCGAAATGTTCACTCAAACCTTAGGGAATATATTTTTGATGATAATGGTTTTTGTGAATATTTAAATCAGATACAGCTAGGAAAATACAATCGAGGGAAGATTCACAAAGTCACGTCTAGTCGCGAGATAATCCCGGAAAAAAAAAATTCATTATACTACTCTCAAAATTAGAAAAACAAACAGACTAAAAGAGAAAATACAAAATAAATAATTATTAAAGGTCCATGGGATTTTGACTATACATGATTCTAAGGGTTAGTTATTTTAGATCTTAGAAAAGTGAGCTTTATTATGAAATAAAAGTGAAGTTTGATTTTCATTCGATCGAATTGTGCACCTGATCAGAGGTACATATTTAGAAGCTCTGGCCGAGGTCATTTCAGAAATACAAAAAAAAAAAAATGAAATAATTTTTTTTTTCATTTTATTTCTCACTTCTTTTGTCCATTCTTTCGTTCGTGCTTTCATTCTTCATTTCCCATTTTCTTTGTTTCCGGTCTCACTTTCTTTTATTGTTTTTCAGTCTCATTCGTTTTTTTCGTGCGAGAAGGCAGTCGCGACAACAATTGTTGTAGCATTATTAATCATGCAGTAATGTCTGGTTTATTCATTCCAAGACCAATAAAATACAATAAAAAATGATCTTTAAGTACCTCAACTGGCGACAAAGCACGTGAAATCTGTAAACAAAGTCTCGTGATAAAAACCGAAAAAGTTTTTCGATTGAAAAGATTATCGATCAATACATACCTATTTCAAAAAAAAGTTGTCATAGGCGATACGTTATAGGAAAATGTTGTTTAGTAAGTCCAAGAAAAGGAACTACGAAAAGGATTCTGGTAATCAGGGTAATCTGGTAATCTGGTAACGAAAAGAACCGAGAAGTATAAACGGGAAAGAACTGATATATTCTATAAACGTATAAAATCTATGCATAACAATATCATACAAAGAAAGCCGAGTAAAGCTACAGATGAAACGAAGTAATATTTGTGAAAGTAGCTCTTACAGAACGATTGGTCCACTTCTATTAATTAACGATTACAGTCGCGGCCCTGCACGCTAGCTAGCTCGTTGAATATGATGACAAGCAAGTTCAAGAGGAGTTTTGACGTGCGGCTTTTTTTGTTTCAGTTTATTGAATAGATCTCTTCACTTAGTGTAACCACAGTAAAATGGTCCAATTAGCGGACGCTTTAAGGGAAAGACGTTCATTTGTTTTAAAGTTATAATTAGCCGACTTGTTCAGCGTGTTTTCACGTATATTTTATTTTAGAGACACTTGCGCACGCAATATATATTTCTTCTTCTAAAATTTCTTTTTTGTATATTTGATTTTTGAATTATTTCTACAGCATCGTGAAACTAACTTGCGTCCGTTTATAATGAGTTCTGTTCAGATTCAACCACAGGGAGCCCAAACCTTTTTTTGTGTATGGTTTACTTTTGGGGAGCAACCAAATGACTCAAAATCCCTTATGATAAAAATCAAAATCAAACAGCCGTCATCTTGATTTTAATTGACGAGTAAATTGTAACGAAATTATACGCACGTTTCGCGTTGGTCTCAGACCTTCTTCAGTGTACATCTGTAGAAATTGGTTACAATTTAAGCCAGTGTCTAATAATCAATAGCATTGTTCACGGTTACTAAAAATAGATATCGCAAAGCCTTGTGTGACAAATTTTGTAGAAAAGGCTACGGTTATAATGAAACTAAGTTTAATATCAGTAGTAAAACCATATTTTTTTTACGAATCAGAAACCACAAGACAACAAAACATTATTGCAGCATATTAACATGCGTTTTGGGCTTCCTTCTTTCTTTATTAGAAAGGGAAGAAGGTCAAGAAACCATATGAAATAAGAAGGGTAATATGATAGCCAACGTATTGAAATAAATGATAATGGCGCTAGGCAACAAGAACAAGAAGTGGAATGCACACCAGGCAGTGATGATGAAATTGAAATAGCTTATAAATGTGGAGAGCGTTTACCGATTAATGATGAAGACGAGGAGGACGAAGTAGTGAACAATGATGTAGCTGTTTGTTATTGTCTTCCATTTGATCATTTATGTGGTTCATTTGTAACTTACGTAAGGATTAAGTGAGTTTGACGGAGCAAATAGTTTTATAATCACTAATGGTCGTCACTGATCATGGTCTTCTACCTCTTCTACGTGTGCAACAGACTCCCTATGACGTCACACGGGATATTGATCAAGTGAACAGACGCTTAACTCTTTTGTTCCTAAAAGTGTCTCTTCCAATTTACGCTCACTTTGTCTCCAAGCATTTATCAACCCAAGTTAATATTCATTGCGAAAATTCGATCGATGAGAATAACAATTTTATTGGGATACGGGAAAGTGCTGTTGAACGAGGCTTGCAAATCTCAGACCATTAAAAGCAAAAACATTACAAAAAGTATAAACATAAATTAAAAATAATAAAAAAATAGCTGCCTTTTCAACATCGATGTCGGCACTCATTCACTATTTCTTTGTCCCACTTTGACTTCAATGCCCCGAGATATTCAGTATTTTATTGCTAGCTTACAGAATACCACTGTCTTTGTCGTGTTCATAGGCATTTTGTGTACTTAAGTTTACGTCACACATGGCCAAATATTTGATGTCATGATCACCTAGTGACCTCTTACTTCGTCATGCGAAATCCCACAGCAAACTAACGTGACTAGGATGTTTGAACAGCACTTAACAGGGTTTCTAGAACTAAACGTCAGTATAACGTTTATCAATAAGAACGCTGTGGTCAAAGCAACCGCTTCTGAACCCCGGGGGGGGGGGGGGGTGGGGGGGGGACTCCCTTATAAAGTTGGTAAGTATGCTCGACGGAACTTTTAGGGTCGAAAATAAAACCCTCTGGTACCTTTTAGGGTCTCGAAATGACGCCGTACCTTTTAGGGTCAATATTCTTTTATATGATAAGTATACCTGAATATATGACAATACTTTGTTAAAGTCCGGGAATGTTCGGAAAGCGAAGTGTATTTGATGAAATTAGTGTATATTTATCAATTTTAAATTTAAAAAAACTGTTAAATGTGGTCGTACCTTTTAGGGTCTGGAATCGATACCTGAATTAATTTATGCGTACCTTTTAGGGTCATTTTTCAATCCGTCCGTCGAGCATACCTACCCATTTTATAAGGGAGTTCCCCCTCCCCCCCCCCCCCCCCCCCCCCCGGGTTCTGAACTTGACTATCAAGAAGTGAACTTAAAACAGATGGGCTTCCTGTGGTGAATCGTATTTGTTCCGCGAAAAACCAGACGGAGACCCTGTGAATTTTTGAAGAGAATTTGGCGATGAGACATCAGTCGATCGATGGGTTAACTGTGTTGAATATGTTGTTATATGATTTTGGGATACCTGTGGATTCTTGTCAAATTAAAAACGCTTTATTAGTCGGTTTGATGGGCTACCTGTGGTAGTTTCATTGTGGTTTGTTCGTTACATTTGGGAAGTGAAAAATCTGTAAATTGATTTATTTTGAAAATTAAGAAAATAACTGCAAAGTGCAGTATTGTAAACGTGTCCTCAGATAAGGTAGCGACGACGATCGGGAGTCATGATCAGATCGTTGCATTCATGTACGCAAGCTATTTTTTCTTTTTTTATGTCTACAAATATACAACTATTTCCAAGAGAGTTGGTGAAGGTTTTGTTGCTTGTTGCATTTCGCATACCAAGTCCAAAATGCACTGTGGGTGATATGAATTCAATTAGAGAAAATTCACAACAAAATGAAATTTTCTTAAACTTTGTCCGCAGGTTTTTTCAGCATATTTTTTTTTGTGCTGACATCATTTACATATAAATATAAGTTTCGCGTTGTTTTCCAATCGGCACGTCATTATTACGTCGTCGTCGTGTGTTTCGTCGTTGAGGCTCAAGCTCCCTATTACTGCATGGTGACACAACGCACCCATCCATTTACCAGTCGTCTTCTCTTTGTCTCTTTACAATTTTTTTATCTCTCAAGTCATGAAGCATGACTAGACGCATAAATACTAGTCAAAATATTGGCCTGACAGTCTTGAAAAGGTCAATTATTTGAATGGAGTCTTTACCTCTCTAAAACCGCTAAAACTGGATCATGAAAACTGATACGGAATACCAGGATACTACGTATGAATCAAGACGCTTATCAACATAATAGAATCAGAGAGAGAGAGAGAGAGAGAGAGAGAGAGAGAGAGAGAGAGAGGATTTGCAATCGTGGGCAGCAGTTTCTTCCTAGTTGGGACTCGTCAGCACGATGTAACAAAGTAAAAGAACGCCAACAATCCAGCTCACATTAGAAACCCGCCGGTTGGTCCACCTCATAGCTACATATAAGCATCTTTATGTTCAATTATATCGTTTTCAGAGCATTACATGCGCAGGAACAAAGATCGGCATTGGGAACGAGATTGTTTCATATCTGGCCTTGGATTGCCTATGCCTATAGCCACAAAAACCCCATCTAGAGAGCGACATTTTTTCCGCTTTCTTCAACAAGGAACTATTTGAATGTAAATTAAAACAAGCTAAATATCATTCGAGGCGATGAATACAGGGATCTGTACTAAGCTTTCAACTCGAGCAAAAATTATTTTTACTCACAACACACCGAAAGTAACGAAAACTACGTTTCATCGGGACATCGTGATTTCGGGAATAGCACAAGTAGAGGTTGGCATCTGCTGTGTTGTATATGTATTCGTCCATCGACCATGAAAGGATGAGTATAGAAACATTGATAGAGGATTCCCAGATGAAACATTATATAGATGGATTACATCCATTCTAATTATCGCTTTCCTTTGTGCTCTCTGGGTAAGTTCTTACTTGTATCAAAACATGTCGACGCGCAAAGGAATATACCCGGGGGGGGGGGGGGGGGGGGGGGTACTACCACCCCAACTTGGGTGGGGGTGTACCGCCAGGTCCTCAAAACCCTGACCCTATCCCAGACCTAGAATTTTGATTTCATATACCCTACCCCAGACTAAACCTAAGAATTGTAAACCCTATCCCAGACTAAACTCAATAGATTTCAATAACTATTTGGCAATTGTTTAATTGAATTTAAATCGTTTTTTTTTTTTTTTTTTTTTTTGTGACGGCAGAAAACGTAGCCTACCAGGCTAAAACAACTAAATCATAACCCTATCCCAGAAAAAATGTCAAAAAGATACCCTATCCCAGACAAAAACCTTACCCTTCCCCGGACAAATTGCAAAAAAAATGATACCCTACCCCAGACCTAAAAGCCAAAAAACCATACCCTATCGGGCGGCACATACCCGTATAGCAAATATAGATCATGGTCTTAACAAGATCATGGTTTTCAGGATCTCCGGGATCCAATTAGTCCTAGCTAGATAAGTTGTCCTGCTTCATATGAATAATATTTAAGAATGTCATTATATTTTGATAATATCGTTCAGCCATCGTCGAAACGTCGTCGATTTTAAGTTCTATAACATTTTATCGCAGAATTATATAATCAAACATTATATTTTCATTGGAACAAATGAGTTCGACTTTATTAATAAATGTTAAATTTTGAATTCTCAGGATCGCATTAATGCTCTTTTCAGAATAAATGACATGGACTTTGAGGGAGAGTCTTGTACACGTTGGTAAGACGACGCATAATACGATAACGCTCAATGCATATCATAGCGGAGCTCCCGCGCGGGCCGAAGGCCCGCGCGAGCGGAGCACCATACTTAAGAGAAAATGGTAACCCATCGACTTGTTTTTTCATGGCTTGATTTGTCCATACATACATATATACGTCCGTGTACCACTTTGCACAGGGTTCCCGCGCGCTTTGCTTACTCAGAAATGCACAGAAAAATTGCAATAATGTAGTCAAAGATGGATCAAGAAGTATTTTTTTCTTATTATTGCAATGCGAAAAATACGCTTAATCGAAGTCATGTCTGTCTTAAAGTGAACAAAAACAGTTTTTCGACTTTAGCGACTTGTTAAAGAAGATTTAGCGAGGGAAAACGAGGGAAGATTCTTAATCTTACGATGAATTAAGTTTCGTGACTGAAACTTCAGTGAGAGAAAAAGTGGCCTGTAGACCAGAAAAACCCGATTATACTGCAAGAGTGATATTTCAGTTTCGTAGAAAACACTTCATAGAAGGTAAATTCATTAATTTTAACTAATATTTCGTAAAAAATCGACAAGAAATGTGTAAACTAGCTGAAGAAACTCCCAGACAAGCCAAGGACGTTGGTTCGGCAAACATTGTCAGAGAAACTTGGATAGTTTGTCGTTTTTTACTGCATTCTAGATTTTTATCATCTTTTTCTTCATTACTTGTGAACCAAAAAAGCGATATTTGAAGCTTTGATTATTTGTTTTTGATCCCATTTCAAGAAAAAAGGCTAAGACTTAGTAAAAAGACTTGGTTCTTTGAAAAAATATATTTGACGGCCAGCGAACCTTACGCGAAGTCAAAACAAGATTCCAGTTTCATAATCATATGAATATTTTGACATTTTTATAGATAATTTATTCTAATGTTGAATGAAATATGAAAAAAGAATACATATCACACCAAATATTTGCTATTTATCGGGCTTTTCCAGCTATTACTATTACACAATCGCAAAAATGATGAGCTTGTTTTTTTTTTTATGGATAAGCTTATGTTTTTGTAAGATTTTTCGCTCGATAATAAAGTTAAGAATAAATCTAAAAAAAATACTTTTCAAAGACCAACTTACTAACAAAGAAAATTATTATCTTGCATTAATGAATATGCAGTGTCTCTTTTTACGTGTGAAGTTCAAGTGAATGTAAGCTTAAGCTTATCAGTAATATTTTTCGACAATTTTCAGTGTAGTTTACTTTCCACCTAAAAAACTTACAACTTTGATTACTAAGATTTGCTGAATAAAATCCTTCGTTCTATACATGTATTCATATGTTCTACAATCTATAATTATTATTCTTTGAATTGAAAAGTTGTCTAATGTTTTTGAAGGCTTAAAATAATGTTTTTTCTTTTAGTTTTTCCTCCTGAATTCTGGTAAAATCAAACAATGTGGTAACGCTATAACCAGCGTTATGCCGCGTCACACAATTGTCACGCTTTTAGCACTAAATATACTATTTATGGGAGCTCCGCTTTTAGGCAGTGCCTAAATCTATATATTAGAGTTTTAATTCCGTCGACATTACTTAAACTATTACTTAGGTCAGTGATGGTGTAACGTCTGTCAGGCGTACGTGAGTGATAATTCGTCCAAAAAAATAGTCAAAACATTATAAATGGCAATCAAAACAACTTACTGTTTTCCTGAACCGATATTTTACTTGTCTTTCTTTATACACTAGGAACACACGAGGTTCCGTTGTTCGCATGTCAGTAAAACATGACCTTTAGGGGGTGGTTAGTGACTGTTACAATAGTAATGTGAAGGTATAGAAGGATGCAGTACTATTCCAAATGCCTTTACGTGCTTATTATAGTTTTAGTTTTCTTTGGTTTAAACCCCAGTTTATGTCCATCTTTTTATGATGATACTTCTACTAATAATAATACTAATACTAAGGTGTTGATTTAGCTTTTGATGAAGACATGTTCGACTAATTTGGCAAATAAAAGTAGCCAGCTGTAGGATCTGTACTGAACCTAAATTACTTCAAATTACTCCAGTATTTTGACGAGTATCTCTAAATTTCTTGAAGGATTTCAAATATGATATACGCTCTACTTAAGTGCAATTGATTTTTCCATTTCGAAATTATTCATTTCAGCTATTTAAATCGAAAACTGTTATATCTAAGTCGCAATGCATGATGGGATAGTACTGGATTCTCCTCTGGGGTGAGGGTGATGGTCACAATGGTGGTGATGGTCACAATGGTGGTGGTGGTGATGATGATGATGATGATGATGATGGTAGTGGTGGTGGTCACGATGGCGGTCAGTGATGGTCGGGTGGAGATGATGATGATGATGATGATGGTAATGGTGGTGGTCACGATGGTGGTGTTGGTCAGTGTGAGGGTAAATCCTAACCTGGATTTCAGGCTTTATATGTGCTTAGTGATGGCAATGCGTCTCAATAACGTGGTTTAAGCCATAGTGTTAAGTTCCAACTTGTTAATTTCTAGGTGTCCATTACAGATTTTTTTGACCATTTTTCAGATTGCTGTGTACATGCTGTTCTCCAAAACTACAATAGCGCTCAACTTCATCCTGATCATTAGCTATTGTATCACTGTGGTTCGCTGTGAAGATGCGATCCGTCTATTCGTGCCAATACCTGCTCTCTGCGTAATTAGCATATCGATTCTTATTCTCGGTACTATTGAGTTTGGTTTAGCAGCTCTGCATGGTGTCTGGTATGGCGAGATACTTCTATACAATTATAGTTAACGAATGCTGTAAGAAAGCACTCAAAAACTGCATATGTCGTTTACTTTTTTCAATAATAATAGTGTTAACAATATTGACTATAACACTACATATTGCAATATCAGCTAACCCAGATTATTGGTTTGGTCCACGTACCACTTTTGATATATGCCGTCGATAGCTGGAGCCCAAGTCCAATTTGGCAATCAGGGGATTTTTTTGAATTTAATTACTTCCAGATTGGACAAGCATGTAGTCCTATTGCAGATTAATTATATCATGGTTAACTTCCGATCAAAAAAAAAAAAAAAAAGTTAGAAATGGTTCAAGCATAACAATCTTGCCTTGCTTATTGTCTGGCCATTTACCAACATTCGGCCACTCTAGTACTTTTGAGACTTTTCTGTGATGAATTGAAGGTGCAATGTTTTGCAAGATTTTACAGTTTCCAACAGCAGTTGAACACTTGAGCAGTCAAATATGATCATCCATGTCGCGATACTTTTTTGTTTACTTTTGTCCATATTTACTTCTCGCATACATATACGACTTATACATTTTCTGAAGATACTTCTGGGAGTCTAGTAAAAGCTTCTTGCAGTTCCTTGTTAAGGAAATGTTCATAATTTTGACTATAGACATCGTTAAACGAAGAATAATTTTCTTCTTCCTCGATTCGCCATTTTGAATCAAGGACAAAGTAAAAAAAGCCGCCGACAAGCATAAGTTGCGTGGGGGACGCTACGTGAACTAAAAGTGAACGTATAATTTTCATTGTGTTAGCTGATACCTCAAAGCCATACTATAGAGCTTTTAAGTGGGACGTCAATCGAATGAAAAAGTGACTTCCGGTTCAAAAACGAAAAGCAGTTTTACAAAGATTTTTTCTTACTTTTACTTCGTGACAGGATTTTTTGTCCAAATTTCTAACTATTCCAGGCTGAATTTAATCATTGAGAACATTTTCCGCTTAATTTTTTTTAGCTTTTTTTGTGAGCATTTGGACTCTATATTGCGAAGGAACCTGAACGGTACCTTTACGACGGGTGCGTCAGGCAGGTAACCTGCGTGACTAGACTCTATCGGTATAAGGGACCATTCCACTAATCTTAAGGGACCAGTCCACTACTAATCTTAAGGGACCAGTCCACTAATCTTAAGGGGCCAGTCCACTACTAATCTTAAGGGACCAGCCCACTAATCAGTAGGGAAAAGGCCGAGAAATGGCAGTCGTTGAAAAATAGACAAACTAAAAGAAGAAGGGACACTGATAGAATGAAATTATGTTGAATAGTCGACGTCATCTTAATTAGTATAGGAAATCGCACGACCTCGAGTACAATTTGGAAATTAATAGGTACGAGTAATGTTTTGAAAGTTCTTGTAATTGCACGAGCCTTTAGGCGAGTGCAATTAAAGAACTTTCAAAACATTACGAGTGCCTATTAATTCCAAATTGTACGAGAAGGTCGTGCGATTTTTTATTTATAGTTCACTCGACAAAATTTTATAAAACATGCGAAGCGAAGGCATTCATTCATCTTCATTGCCTTTGCTATAACCGACTCTTCTCCAAGAACGCTAAGTCAAGAACAGCATAGAAAGTGTTAACGTTGCTGTAAAACCTTTTTAGATTAGTATTTTATGTATGATTTGAACTACAAAATACTAGAAAATAATTTTACATCTCAAGTAAAAAGCCATTTTAATGCATGTTTACAACTATTGAATGACAGTATTGACAGCTAAACAGCGAATCAAGAAGCGACTTTTCTTTGAAAACTAACGAAAGTTGAGAGTTTACAGTTCGCTAATTTAAGTTTTTTTTCCTCTTAGCATTTGCTAATAACTGCTAAAACACAATTTCAAAAATACTTTCTTTGAAAACAAGTTAGCTGGACAACATCAAAAGGGATAAAAGCGATACTGAAATATGTCGTTCAAGTTAAGAGTTTTGAAGTACAGCTTGCCGTGAACGAGTCGCCAGTGATCAGACCATGTGCTTTGGATATTATTCCCTCCTGTAGTTTGAAGAATTTCGCTGCTATTTTCTTTGAATGGTGAATTATCTGAAGATTTTATTATTTCAAGACTGGATTGACAACTTAGGATCAATTAACTTGTGATAAATAGCTGAATTCGTCTATCTACAACTACTCGACAGTTTGCCGGTAAGATTTGATCTTAACTATTTTCAAAACAAAAAACGAGCCTCTACTTGCTGTGTTTTTTCGCTAAACGGAAAGAAATTTGCTTTAAAACTATTGTTAGCTGTTTTCTACATATTGTACAATTATTGTAGATGTGGTGTTGAATATATTTTTCGAGAAGACCACAGAAGACAACAGCTGTAAAACGAGAACATTCAAAATTCCAACTCAAATTGTTTGGCGAAAACTAGAAAGAAAAAACGACTATCTGCTACAAAACATGATTTATTACGTCTTGAATTTGTCTAGTTATCATAATTTGAGGCCTTCCTATGTGTGTATTAAACAGTTTTCTGAAATTTTCGTATTTTAATCTATAAAACACTGATTTTTTTGGGAATTTCACTCATTTCACTGGGGAAATTTGCCGCTTTTGGCCGTGTTTCCATAGCGACCTAATTGGTACTCCCGCGGAGTACCAATTAACGCTCTAATTGTACTCCTCTAGACCAATCAGAATCGAGTAATTTTGTCGTGCGTACTATAAGATAAATAATTTTAATATTTTATGCTGGATAACACTAATGTGAATCTATCAGTAACCGGTTACTGATATCTGGGGGATGGCACAATCGACTGTCTTAATTTACAAATTCTTAGGTCAAGTAACCCCCCGGATTTGCGAGATATTCATTTGGCGCGCATTTACCGTCTTAGGTGACGTCACTGAAATAGTTAACCTTTTAATTTTAGAGAAACTAAAATGACAAATATTTCGTTACAAGCAGTGTCGTATATAAAATTCCGGTTTCGGAAAAGTGTTACGTCATTAGCAGAACCTCAGGCTCATAAGGGACTTATCAGAAATTAGCAGGGTAGAGGCTAAGGGGGGTGGAGATTTGAAATTGAGCGCCGAAAATGATGTGACCCTCCCTAGCAATGGTAATGAAATTTCCTGACCCTACTCTTGGGCTTGGCCAAACATATCATGACCCTCCCCCTGCACAAATAATACTTCCCAGACATAACTGAAATAAGACCTGTCCGTGAACATATATATTATATATGTCCAGAAACCCTAAACATTTATAAACTTATACAGGAAATGATATGAGTGTATGTAAAATTAAGCATCTTTCTTTGAAATCAAGCACATCTGCCTTTAACCATGAATGAGAATGGTAACGGTGATGATGATGATAATGATGTCAATATAAGTAGTGTTACAGTGATGCTGAGCATTATGAGCTCTTGCTAGAGACAGCTTCATATCTATTTGTTTATTAGCTTTGGTCCTTTTCTTGTAAACAGTAAACCGATATTTTGTTTCTGTTATGATTGTTCAGGACATTTGTTGGGAGGGGGAGTAAGGGTAATGGCTGCCAAAGAGGGGAGCACCTGGTGGGTTTGCACTGCCCCCGAGAAATTTTGAAATTGAGAGCGTCAGAAATACGATTTCCAGACAGGCCACATGATGTTTCGGGTAACACAATCAGGTCGGACGGCGCCTTTTCCAAAGTAATTGGTTGACAGGAAATCACATGCTAATTCAACGCGACGGTGGCTAACATTACTCAAGAAATGTTAATGCTAAACAATTATGTAATAAAAACTCTTTCGCTATAAAGGGATAATTCTCAATTTTCGTTACAGTCAAACTAAGAAAACCGTGAACACCTAAAATATGTCTGGAATGTTTATTTAGGCCGTTGTAAAAAAGATGTTTCCCACCACCATGAAAAGAGTTTATTTTGAATCCTTCTGTCGTGTATCCGTCTCACTCGAATAGAAACTTCTAATTTCACAAGAATAAAACTAAAATATGAAGTTTGAAACTTTTAACGGGAAAATACTTTGCGTGACCGCGCTGTGATCAAACACATAAGCATTCCAGACATAATATAGACACATATAGTCTTTGCTAGTAAGTAATTGATGCGTTGATGCGACTGAAAGTTCAGTCAAGTCTGGTATCATTTCCGGTAATATTTGGCCTGTCCCCTCCCTACTACGTGTATGTTTTGTATTTTTTCGCCGAATATTTTTCGTGAGTTTTGGCTGTATTGAATGTTTGCTTTTCGAATTTCAAAAAAATATTTCTCGGCATCGTGTGGACAAAAAAAAAAATTCTCTAAAGCTTCAAATTAAAGAAAATTTATTGGAGAATTGATTTCTGGGGCTAAATTTTCCGATACGTTTGTTGTTGTGGAGATATGGAACTGAAAGTAAGGGTCGGTGTAAAAATTTGGAGGCGCTGTTTCATACCTTCCCATAATATATACATATGGAACAAAGCAAATTTTCAAACCGCTCAAAACCCCTCAAAAACACAATTTTATGCCAATATTTCATCACCAAAATGTTCCTCAACTACCAAAAAACATTTTTCGAGACTTTATCCAAAATCATTAAATTTCTTTCATTAAAAGTCTTTCTGAAAGCATATTTTCAAACCATATGATATTTGAATATATAGTTCGCTCACTGAAGCTAATGACGTCACACACCACTAACTCTACGCTTGGGCTACCTGCGGCGTGATCTAAAATCTAAACCATTATCGTCTACACCAAACTGACGCATTGAAAAGACTTCATTTTTCAGCGATCATATAAGCATGGTACATCGTCTTTTCTCTTCAAGCTTTGCAGTTTAGAAAAATATAGTCCTTTTAGAACAAAACAGCATCGAAAATGCCAGCCAATTTTCAACAGCAAACCGTCATTACAGGGGTAATACAAGTCGTGCTTGGTTCACTCTGCTTGGTTTTGGGAACGGTCGAATATGTTTTTGGCTTCTCTACGTTTTCAACAGAGTTCGGTACTGCCATATGGGGTGGATTTTGGGTAAGTTTTGCTAAAAAAAACCCTGCTTAAATACATTTATTTCAGCAAGTATTGCCTTTGAGAAGCGACTTCAGGTGATATGACAAATATTGACCTAGGTAATTCTGAATCAGTGATTTAGAAACTGTTCCCGTTCAAAATCAGCCATTTTTAGCATCAGATTAATTCATTACAATCGTCTTTCCATAAAATGGTTTTTGAATAAGCACTTTTATTTTAATTTTATAAGACTCTTGTTTTGAAATAGCTGTGAATATTATTTTAGAGGCGAAAGTAAAGGAAAGAGAGCTGTATGTGTTAGTCATCGGTTAGTCATCATTATTATTATTACAGTAGAAGAGATGTTTTATTTATATCCCAACCGGTTCGTCTGGCTATCGACCAGATTCAAAATCCTTGCCAAAGAAAAAGAATATCCTGTTTCTATAGCTTGTCACGCAATTTTGGTTTAGAGCTGTTTTAAAAGTGTGGCGTCATTCTTATGGAAAAACAACTTCCACGTCCAAAACGAAAACCAGTTTTATGAAGATTTTTCTTACTTTTTCTTCGTGTCAGAATTTGTTGTTCAAAGTTCTAGTTCAAGCAAAGATAACTCACTTCCAAAGGATGAACGAGTTCCTCGAAATGCTAACAGTGAGGCCGAACTAGCGAATGCTGTCCTCAGGCACAGTTTGTACACAATATTATCTGGTTCTATATTTTTGCTGGTTAGCGGTGGCGTAGTGAGGACCCAGGATCTGGGGGGCACCTAGAATAAAAACTAATCACTAAAAAGGGGGGGGGGCACGTGCCCGCCCCTCCCTATACGCCAGTGGCATTGACATTATACATAAAAAAGGGTCGAAAATTTTAGGTTCTAGGTAGTGGATATGGGTTTTCAGTATCATATATGTCTTTTGTGGGTGTAAGCCATATCCAATCTCGTCGCTTTACCTTGATGGGGGACACCGCTACGTGATAATGAGTAGGCAGTGAAAATATATTGCTGTTTATAACCTTAATCGATTACTAGATTACGTCAACCACAAAGTCTTCAGCCTCAGGGGCGGATCCAGGATTTTGTTCAGGGTGGGAAGCAGGGCACAAAGTCAGCCCAGCGGGTTGCAACCCCGCCTTCTTAGAGTTAAGACTTTTTAAGCTTACGAGGTTTTCTTTTTCACTTGCCAATACTTGGCAGCCCAGGAGCTAGTATGGGATTGCTAATGTAATAAAAATTATTTAGCCGACACGTAAATTATATTTGTTCGAAATATTCTAAATTTCTAGTTTTTTTTCTTCTTTTTTTTTAGATTCTTGCCACTGGTATCCTTGGAGTGTTGGCAGTGCGCGGTCAAAACTGTTGCGGATCATTTCGATGCAAGGTAAGATGTAGTTTGATTATTAACGTTCCTTGTGTATTCCTTGTGTAAAGAAAATATGTTCAGAAACGTGTGAATGTCCGAAAAGTAGACACAAGATCTATGGAAGTAGATTCAAAATCCCACCACTGCCTCGCTAGCAGAGATGATGGCGAGCTCGCTGACTCCCTTTTGCAATACATTATTGATTACTATGATATTCTTTCATTGATTAGTGATACTAAGTTCATCACTGCGTAATTTTACTACCTCTACCAGAATGCTTTGCTAATTTCCTTTCTTATTCAAAATTTTCTACTCTCCTTAGAATAAATTCAGTCAGAGGTAAGCATCCTGGTCTTGTTAGTAAATGACGCCATCATGCAAACGGACGCCTATTCTGAAAACACAGGAATCCCGACCTTCCAGCCTCTCGCTTGATCCATGCGCTCTTTAACAATACGTAGTTACCATGGGGATGAATGAACTCCAAATAATTAATAATTATTGATTCATTTAGGCTGCTGTATACATGGGGTTCTGCATAACTTCGATTGTGATTGCCTGCATAAAGATCATAGTCTATTCCATGGTTCTAGTCTATTATGGCTTCGTGATCACAAGCACGCTGCTCCTCTTTATCAGTATCGTCGAAGTTGGTGCTGCAATTTGGGGTGTTATTTGCAGCTGTGCAACAGTTCGTTGCTGCGCGGATCCACAAGTGAGTAATAATTCTGTAACACTAGGCAGCTTGTCTCCGCAATTTTGCCATGAGACGAGCCTTGGAAGACATTGCCTTGTGTAACATACCAAATGTGTCGCACTGAGTTCTCCTTCTCGCGCGCAACGGTTGCAGCAACAATATTGCGAAAGCAATGATAAGGAAGCAATGTCTCGTTCAACTTGTATTTATTGCGACATAATTGTGAGCCAAGTTAAGCAAGGAAAAGTTGCGCCTTAAAACTTGAATAGGCAAACTGTACGTGCTTGAAATTGTGACAAAAAAAAAAAAAAAACAGCAAAAAATCAAACAGAATTAATCAACACTTATAAGTTTAAAAATGCTAAAATTGCAGTGAGGATCCAGAAGACTGACTTCAGTTGATAAAACGGTGGAAACTGCGCGCGCATTTACATTTAATTTTTTTTTCCAACACTTGTTGTACTGAACTATTAAGCAAATCATGTAGGTTCTTTTAATGAAACATCCGTAATTGGTTAAAATAATTTGTCATTAGTAAGTCTGGCAAATTTGAACATGATTGAATGAAAAGAACCAGAATTATTGGCTTTCAAAAGTCGAAGTTCCCTGTAAGTATACCGTTATTTATTTGTAATTTTTTGAAGGCTTGTAACTGGGTTTTTTTTTTTTTTAACGAAACACGTTCAACTTTGCCCGACTTACTAATACTGAGATGTTTTATCAAATGACAAAACTTTTGCTAATTTTTTGATTAGAATTCAAAACTCGCCCCAGTCTCTTGCTCGTTTCTAAAGTGGCTCATTTACAGGCGCAATTTAGGTTGTTATATGCAACCGGCACCAGTTAATTATTCTATTGTTCCTTCTGTAGACACAAGCTAGACAGGGCATGTACATGCAGACTCAAGGAGGTGGTTCCTCTGTACCTTATGTTATCGTTCAAGGATCTGACGGCACACCTGTGGCTGTTCCAGCTCAGCCTAGTGGACCCATGATAGCATATGGAGGGACACCTATGATAAATCAGGGGGGAGCGGTTACAACTACAGTTCCTCCATATTACCAAGTAGGTTTTGATCAGAAGACTGATACAACTTCTTTGTCAATTCAGTTTCTCAGTGGAATTTAACATTACAATCAATTCTTGTTTATTACTTTCTATATCTTTATAATTTATAAGTCTTTATATTTTTACTTAGACGCCAATGCAACAGCAACAGCAACAGCAACAGCAACAGCAACAGCAACAGCAACAGCAACAGCAACAGCAACAGCAACAGCAACAGCAAAATTATCCTGCAAAAGTTGCTCTGTAATGCAGCTTTTCAACGACCATCCAAGATGTCCTGCTAGCTGATTACAGTCAAAATGGCTCAACTGACCCATTAATGTTTTTATTACTCAATATCGAGATGAGTGTTATTCGCTCTTAGTAGAAGTAAATCTCTAATTTCACTCACTCTGATGGCGACAATTGAATATGTAAGATTATATATACGAGTGAAGTTAGCCATTTTAGTCACTAGCAAGACTCTCAGCTAGCGCCCCCTGCCCTACCCTGTTTTTTTATTGTTTTTTTTTTGTTTTTTTTTTTTTGCGTAGATTGCACTGATTAGAACATTTACCATTCTGTAAGGGATCTTTTTATTGCCCAAGGATAATAAGCCAATAGACATCACGAACCTTTCAGAATGCAACATAAAGGCCTGTTTAGCTAGAATCCGATGGAGAACTCAGCTTTACTTTGGGACCGTTCATGATTTATGGTTCGGGGAGGCTATTTGGATTTCAAATTTTGAGAGAACAATTTCTTAATCCCACTCCCCAGAACAAATACGATTTTTTTTGGACGCCCCCCCCCCCCCTATTACTTACAGAATATAAACCTAAAGAATATTTTCCATGACACCCATAAATGTTTTGGACAAAATTAATGACCCCCCCCCCCCCCTCAGAATCCCCATAACCCCCCCCCCCCCCCAACCAATAAATCATGAACTTTAACGTTCCCTTTCTTCCTTGTCATTTGTTCCGCTAATTATCTTATTATTATTTTTCATTTTCTCAATATTTTCGAATTTGTTAGCTTCAATAGGACTTTAAGAACTTTAAAATAAATAATCATAGACCTCGGAAAGACCCTCGGAAAAGAGTTTGTTTGATACCTACACAGTAAGCCCAAGCAATGTAAGTAGTATGTGGGGCCTATGGATAGACCACTCAATTTATTCAATAACCATGGAAACCAGAGTAAAGGGAAAGGAAGGGAGGGGAGGGGAGAGGAGGGGAGGGGAGAGAAGGGAAAGGGGACAGACAGAACGCCAGCACATGCGCGGGGCAAACCCAAAGAGGAAGTGACGTCACCACATGCGCGCGCAGGTTTTTTAAAAATGAATTGCCGCACCAAGAAAATTCGCGTTCATGCAGGCAAAATATAAATAAATTATGGGAGACATGCAGACTGGCACGCAAGTCAGAAAGTGACGTCACCACATGCGCGCGCAGGTTTTCGAAAGAATGAATAGCGATGCGCGGACTTTACATCACAAGATAACCCCCCCCCCCCCCCCATCGTGATTCGGACAAACAAACCATATTGATGGAGAGGAATGTATGGAGATGTTGAGTGTTCGCTCAAAAAAACTTGTTTTGGGCTGAAAATGATCGAAGGTTTTAATATAAGTCGGGAGCTGACCCAGAAAATCACATTTATGAGCGAACAACGGTTTATTCGTAAACGAGACTGAAAACATTATGTCACTACCACGGCTGTTGCGGTTACCCTGCCTTAAATTGTATTTGTTGTGTTTTTGTTGTTGTACATAATTAGTTATTTGGCGAAGCTAATAAAATAAAAAAAATCTTAAGGCAACCTATATTCCAATGAAACACACCTCTGTTTTTGTCCCTTTTGTTTCTCTTGTCCCTTTTGTCCCTCGAAATTTCGATAAAAGTCCTAGTTTTTAATTTTAAGTTTCATTTTTTTTCAACATCTTTGAGTTATATCATGAGTCAACGCGTTTGTAAAAGTTGCCCAATACCAAATTGTGGCTCAAAATATCTTATCAAACTTTCCAACAATCTAGCCCAAGTTCACGAGTTTTTTCCCGAACAAAGAAAACCTTTTTTTACAAGAAGCTAAACTTTTTAAAGTAACAGAAACTGAGTGGAATGAGCTTTATAGATTTAAGACATTTCAACTCCCAAGCGTTTTAGAAGGCCTATAAAAGAAAGCGCTTAAAATTTCTGTTTAGTTATCTTTGAGTCTTAGATCTATCCACGTCTCCGGCATGGGTTGTTTTCCACCGCCATATAAAATTGGAATCGAACGTTTATTCAATCGCATGCGTTGCATCTTGGCCTGCTGTGGAGGGACCATTGTAGTCAAAAACTCGGACATTTGCGATGGACAAAGTACTCAACCAGATCTACTACGATCATCGAAGCGCAGGAAGTTTTTCGGGTGTGGATGCTGTTTTCCGTGCCGCAAGAGAAAAGGGGTACAAGAAGATCAGTCGTAAACAAGTCAGAGATTGGTTAAAGAGACAAGAAGTATACACTTTACATAAACCTGCTCGTCGAAGATTTACTACCAATAAAGTGATTGTTCCTGGAATAGACGCCCAGTTTCAAGCTGATCTCGTGGATTTGAGTTCCTTGAGTAAATACAACAATGGATACAAGTACCTGCTGACATGCATCGATATCCTTAGCAAGTATGCCTGGGCTATTCCTCTAAAGACGAAGTCGGGGAAAGATATACTGGATGGCCTAGTTAGGATCTTCAAGTCTGGAAGGATTCCCAAGACGTTTCAGACCGACAAAGGAACAGAGTTTCTTAATCGCCTGGTTCAAAACTATTTCAAGAAAAATGATGTCCACTTCTTCGTTACTCATAGTGATAAAAAAGCCTCGGTGATAGAACGCTGGAACCGCACATTAAAGACCAAAATGTGGAAATACTTCACTTTTAAGAACACTTGGAGATACATTGACGTGCTTCCAGACCTTCTCCAGTCTTATAATACTAGCTTTCACCGCAGTATTCAAATGAAACCCGTGGAGGTTAACAAGAAAAATGAATCGGTGGTTTGGCACACATTGTATGGAGAGAATTTTATACAACCTATTCGTTACAAATTCCGTGTTGGCGATCAAGTCAGGATCAGTAAGGCTAAAAAGCTATTTGACAAAGGTTATCTACCCAACTGGACTACTGAGATATTTGTCGTATCGGAAAGGCTTCCAAGACGACCGCCAGTCTATCGTCTAAAAGACCTACAAGGAGAAGTCTTGGGGAGCGTTTTTTATGAAGAGGAACTACAAGGCATTCAAAAGGACGATAAGGTTTATCAAATAGAACGTATCTTGAAAAAACGAAGAGGAAAAAATCGCTTAGAGTATTTTGTAAAGTGGAAGGGGTATCCAGATAAATTTAATTCCTGGGTCCCAGCCAAGGATTTAAAAGATGTGTAACTCTTTACAAATATCAAATGAAGTAATTATTATTCGAAACCCTGTTTTATTTCAGTATAAATACCAATTGCAAATGCTAAAGCGCTCAAAAAAAGATTGGCGTCATGGAGAACACACAGTTTTATGTGTGGCTTCCTTCTAACAGCAGTATGAATGTATTTCCATCCAACACTCTCGCAGAGTATCGAGTACACCTTCCGCAACCCTTACAGTTGACGGGTGATTGGGAAGTGGCTTTGACAGAGATTCAGTACCCCCATAGTTGGAATAACGTCCGTGAAAATTTTTGGAATCGATTTTATATCAAAAAGGGGGATTGGATAGATGTGTTTATTGTACCCCAAGGCCATTATACTTCATTGAAGAGCATCATCGACAAAATGAACGATTTGGTCAAAGCGACTGAATATAAAGATAAAGTATGGTTCTCTTATGAAATCCTCAATCGAAAAGTTACAGTGCATGTGGAGAACCCATATTTTGTAACTTTCTCGGATTTTGGAAAGATGTTGGGATTTTCTCGAGATGTTACACTTTCACAGACCACTACGGCTGAACGAGAGGCAGATTTGGATTTGGGACTCCACAACCTCTTCGTCTACTGTGATGTGGTTCAACCACAGGTAGTTGGAGACACCCAAGTTCCCTTGATACGAATAGTCCCTGTCGAAGGAAAAGATGGTGAACGTGTTAGTAGATCCTTTTTAACCCCACAGTACCTACCAGTCAGCAGGAAACAGTTAGAGACCATCGAAGTGAATATAAGGCGTGATACAGGTGATAAAATCCCATTTGAATCCGGAAGAGTGTTGGTTACGTTGCATTTCAAGAGAACATCCCCGTATTTCGCTTAACCATGCCACATTCGAACGCTGAATATTACAGAAATTACTATGTTAACCAGGCCCAACAACGAGGAGGAAGTTTGTCCGCCTTCCACGGAGCACCCATGCAGCAAGGATATGGGTTGGGCTCTATGATTAAGGGTCTCTTTCGTTGGGCCATGCCTCACGTGACCGCTGGGGCTAAATCTCTTGGTCGTCAGGCACTAAAAGGAGGTTTAGAGGTGGCTCGAGATGTTATGAGTGGTCAAAATGTAAGTAATTCCTTAAAGACAAGAGCAGGGGAAGTTGGCCAAGCTGTGATGAAGGACATGGTAGCCCAGAAATCAGATCAAACTGGTGGAGGACTGAAAAAGACTACAAAAAGAAAGAATAAACGAAAACCTGCCATTTCGCGTCAAGCTAAGAAGCAGAAAACATCATCAACCAAGAGGCAAGACTTCAACTTTTTCTAATGGCACAATCAAAATTTCACGAATGCAGCAAGTCGGAGTTAGACTTGTTTGCTGTACCACATGTTCAGACCAACATTGAAAAGGGACAATGGGTCGAATATTTTCCTGTGTCGAACATTACCGACTCTGGCCCTATTGAATTCAGTGTATCAGGAAGTGGAGAGGAATACACCGATTTGAGACAAGCGTGGATCTACGTTAAAGCTAAGGTCACCAAGGCCGATGGGGGCGATTTAGATTCTGCTACCGATAAAGTTGGACCGGTCAACCTTTTTCTACAATCACTTTTTAGTCAAGTCGATGTCAGCCTGAACGAAAAAGTCATCTCCGATTCCACCAATACCAATCCTTATCGTGCTATGATCAGCACTTTATTGACTTTTGGTTCTGATGCTAAAAAATCTCAACTCTCTGCGGAACTGTTTTACAAAGATGTAGCTGGAAAGATGGATCTGGCAGACCCTCTCGCTACTGGCTACAATACCGGCCTCAATACCCGATACAAGTTTATCAAAGACAGTTATACAGTGGAGTTGATAGGACCTTTACATTCAGATTTGTTTTATCAGGATCGCCTACTGCTGAATGGTGTCACCATGCGCATACGATTGAATCGAAGCAAGAATGCCTTTTGTCTCTTGTCTGCTGTTGGCGGAGCGGATTACAAGGTGGTTATTTCACACGCCAGTCTGTTTGTTCGAAAAGTGAAGGTGACGTCAGAAACGTTCCTTGGTCACGCAGCAGTCCTACAGCATTCGCCAGCCCTCTATCCCATACGAAGGATAGAGTGTAAAGTCCTTTCCATTCCCAGCGGTAACATGTCCTTCACTCCAGATGACGTATTTTTAGGACAAATCCCCAAACGAATTGTCTTAGGTCTGGTTGAAAACGCCGCCTTCAATGGAACCTATAACAAGAACCCATTCAATTTTCAACATTTTAACGCCACACAGGTTGGAATTTATGTCAATGGAGAGGCTCAACCGATCAAGGCACTACAGTTAAACTTTGAAAAAGAACAAGATCTTATGGGGTACATGAGTCTGTTTTCTGGAACCGGTACACTGTATCACAACCAAGGATGTGAAATCACCAGACAAGATTATTCAAAGGGCTACACACTCTACGCCTTTGACCTAAGTCCAGATCTTTCATCTGGTCCTCATATTTCCGCCATAAAGCAGGGAAATCTACGTATTGGTTTTCAGTTTGCCGAGGGTCTTCCAAGTACCGTTAACTGCATCATATATGCTGAGTTTGACTCTATGATTGAAATTGAATCGAACAGAAACGTCACTTACAACTGGAGCGGCTAGGGGGAATGAATACCAGACAGATTGTGGCTGTTACAGAGGACCCGTTTACGAGACCACAGTTCCAGGGTGTCTTTCCATCAGATTTATTGCCGAGACAGATACAGCGATACCCAGCCGCCTTTGTGGCTAACGTCGACCCGAAAGGGCAACCTGGCTCACACTGGTGCGCCTTTTACTTTACCAAAGATCGAAAAGGCGAGTTTTTTGATTCATATGGACTCAGACCTCAAGATTACACCCAGGCATTTCAAGATTTTCTAAGCAACAGCAGTATAGACTGGACCTACAACCAGAAATGTTTACAAGGCCTAGATTCTAACGTATGTGGACACTACTGTTTGTATTTTTTACTCAATCGATGTAGAAATATAAGCATGAACGCGATTCTAGCTCGTTTTAGCCCTAGTAAAATATTGAACGATAATTTTGTGTATCGATTTATTGTGAAACATTTTAGCCGTACCTATAATCATCCTAAAAAACATATATGCCACCAAACGTCAAGGAAAAAGAATAAACACTATTAAGACAAACAAGTTATCTTTTTATTTCATCTAGCTAGTTTTAAGATTTCCATTCAGTTGGTGTCGTCATATTTCTTTCTTTCTTTTCATTTATTGTTACGTTGTTACTTTGTCCTTCCGCGCGCTCTATTCAGTATTAGCTCGCGCTGCTGTATTTTCTATGATTGTTCCTGTATGCGCGCGCTTATTGTTAACTACGTACGTTATTTTAAACATAATACGTGTACTACATCCCTGATGATGGCCAAGATGGCCGAAAGCTTGGTTCAAGAAATAAATCATTTCGCAGAAAACACATAGTCAAATATTTTTATTCGTTTTCAAGGCAAACCTCATACAACACTGGAATCAAGAACGAAACGTTAGCCAACGTCTGGGGGTTCACTCGGTCTTATACTCCTAATAGTTCCTGGCGTCTTATCTGAAGAGGGTAGGGATGGTAGCTCACGGTAAACACTACGTTTGGGACTTGGTCCTCTTGGGGGAGGATTCGTAGGGGGAGGGGTAGGCAACCAGACACTTAGATCTTCTTGGTCACCCATTCGAGATTTGAATTCTCGAAGTGCTCCCCTTCTTCGTTCGTTTCTGACCAAATCTTCAGGAGCGTTCATCTTAGCAAGACCCCTTGCAAAGACTTGCCATCCTATTGGATCCACACCTTTGCGTTCTCTCATGAAATCTCCTATCAAATCAACAATATGGGAGCCAGCAAGGGGTCGGTCCTCAAAAACCAGCTGCCCACGACTATCCCATTTCATGATTTCTGGATTTTCCTTTATTTTTTCAATGAGCAACTTGCCACGGTTTTTGAGCGTTTTGGGCAAGGAACTGACAATGTTGCGTTCGATTTTGTCCTGTACTTCCAGTCTTGGTGCTTCTGGTGCTGGTGGTATCTCCTCTTCTTCTCGTGGTTCCTTCTGATGTTCTGGAGTACCTTCAAACTTAATTTTCATGGGTTCATCTTTTCTCTGATTGTAGTAAGTGAGATAGTTCTGAAGGGTTTGACTGTAGTGTTTGACTTTTTCCTCATCGGATAACTCTGGGCTATTTAATACATCCTCCATTTGATGATCAAGCCTATTTAGTCTTGACGTCAAGGGTGCTGTTTGGATCTTTTCTCGCTGTCTCAACCTTTCCAAAGCCTATTCAGGGACCAGAACCATCTTTTTGGTAAAGTTCATTTTACAAAATGTTCTATTACACTTAGCACTGGAGGTAGCAGAAGAGATAGAAAATTTCCTCCTTTTTGGACCAACACCTTTCTCTTTTGTGACAAAGGGACTTGTTTGTCCACCAACGATAACAAAGGTTTTTTAAATTTGCAGAGTTGTTTCTTCTGTCGTGGTGTGACGGGTACAGTGGACTTTAGAATATTAAACACGCATTCACAAATACTCTTGATTAGGTCGTCGTCAGCAACTTTCAGCAAGGCTTTAGCTTGATGGGGTTTGCTTGTAGATAACACCTTTAGATGATGGAAGTTGTTTCTCACTTGCCGACTCATGATCAACTAAATTCTTGTACAGGTGGCAAAATGCTTTATAGTTTTTTCACGTAGGCGTGCTGTGTTTCATCAGGAAAAATGTTTGTTCGGAGTCGATAGTCTTCCAGAGTATCTGGTTTGAGGTCACAAAGCAGGTATCCGTGGGGCTCGGCTGTGGCGTCGTTGAAGGCTTCTTGCATGTACTTGACATAACCAGGAAACATTTGCTTAGCCAAGTGGTTGATTTGACTGCTGTCTCTTGGAGATTTGAAGAGGACCATGTAATGAGCGTTGAGACTGATGTTTCTCAACTCTTTGCCTTGATGAAAAATATTTTGCAAAATAAAAATACACGAGAGGTTCTTGTGGTGACATCCTTTGGTGAAAATATTCGTTAAGCGTTTGTCATTGCTCAATTCGTTCATCAAATCGTCAATAATTACGATATTTCGAATAGATGGGTCGATACTCTCTTCCAAATTATGAGGAAGTCCTTCTACGAAAGAAATAAATGGGATGGTAGCCATCATTTCTTCATACGCAGGTTGGTGCATGCCATAGCACCATATGATATTCTGAGGCGTTCCATCGAACATAACATTAGCATTTTCTAAAAGTCGTTTAACGAACTGAGTTTTTCCGCAGCAGGTGGGTCCAGCGACAATGGCTCCAAAAGGATGTCTTAGTCTTGTGTCCATCTCAGCATCAAATGAACCAAATCATTTATTGCCTGTTTTATAAAACTCTTTCTCGGATGAAATCAGACAGCAGTCAAAAATGTTTTCTGGTAAATTCTCGAACGACCTTATATTTTTGAAGTTTAGCTTCTTGTAAAAAAGGTTTTCTTTGTTCGGGAGAAAACTCGTGAACTTGGGCTAGATGGTTGGAAAGTTTGACAAGATATTTTGAGCCACAATTTGGTACTGGACAACTTTTACAAACGCGTTGACTCATGATATAACTCAAAGATGTTGAAAAAAATGAATCTTAAAATTAAAATCTAGGACTTTTATCGAAATTTCGAGGGACAAAAGGGACAAGAGAGACAAAAGGGACAAAAACAGGGGTGTGTTTCATTGGAATATAGGTTGCCTTAAGTGACATAATGTTTTCAGTCTCGTTTACGAATAAACCGTTGTTCGCTCATAAATGTGATTTTTTGGGTCAGATCCCGACTTATATCAAAACCTTTGATCATTTTCAGCCCAATACAAGTTTTTTTGAGCGAACACTCAACATCTCCATACATTCCTCTCCATCAATATGGTTTGTTTGTCCGAATCACGATGGGGCGCGCCACAGGATGAAATAATATATTTAAAGGACTTTAAGAAAACCTTAAAGTTGTTTAAATCTAAATATGAGCTTTAATACTAACTTAAATCTCCTTAAAGATAAACATAGGAAAAAGTTAGCTTTAAGTAATATTTAGTTAGTCTTTACGTAAAAGTGATTTAAGTAATATTAAGATGCAGATTTAAGGTATCTTAAATGTGTAAATAGATTTAAGGGGTTTAAGTATATCATTAAAGTCTATGTAAAGTCCTTCATACATTTACTTTAAATTTAAATGTACAGTAAAGCCTTTCTTTTTTGGAAGGGAAACTAACGATCATGCAACGGATTTACTTTAACTTTAAGTAAACCTAAAGTTATAATAAGTATTGATTTAAGATGAATTTAAGTTACTATTAATCATTACATTAAATACCTTCTGATTTCCTCTAGGATAACGCATCCTTGATATCTTTGAACCGCAAACATAAATGCCACTCACCATTAAACAGTTTTCAGGTCTAGATACGGTATCGCAGTACCAATAAGTTATATATATGCAATCATTTAACTTACAAATTTACCTTATATCTTCAAAGTCTCCCGCTACTGATCATGAGGCTTGTTTATGTAATCTACTGTCCAGGCAATCCGTTCCCGCATAAGCTGTATGCGGGGTTTCTCAGGCTACATTGGATTTCGAAACCTCCTTGTGTGCTTCCCGTTTATATCTTAACTTTTTGTTCTTCTTCTGATTATGAACTTGGAGTTGTTTTATAGTCGAAGTCAGCAGTCCTCATTTTACGAAACCTATTGTAAGCAAGCCCTATAAAGTACTCGCACAATGCCGCTGCTAAGAACCCGCATATTCGGAGTTCAACAGCTTGATTACGAAAACTAAGTGAGCTGTACCTGGAATAAAACTTCTCAATGTCCATTCAGTGTCTTTGAATAACACAAAGATAGAACAAGCCGGCATTCTGCCGTAGTTTGGACGGAACTCCGTCTAATCCAAACTATAAACAATTCAGTAAATTATAACACTGGCGGGAAGTTCGCGGGTATTGTTGTGGCTTATCAGATTTCATTTTATTGACATTGATCACGAGCACAGTACATGCCTTATTGTGCCTCTGTCCATATGATTGGCTAAGTAATTCAATCCTTCTGGATTTCAAACTCTAAACCGCGCTCGAATCCTGAGCGTAATTAATACAACGGTACTTTACGATAGACGGAAAGTGTATACGTATGGAGAGCAAACGAACAACAAGGAGAGCCTGAAGAAGTTCGATTTGCTGGCTTCGAGTCTATAAATTCGAAAGGTAAGTAAGATAATAATTCCGACAATGAATAAATAACGCGTAGATAATCAGAAAGAAACTATAGCTGTGTTCAGTGCCGGTATGTTCTATATTTTGGGCGGGAGAAGTGAACGTAACGTAACGTATATTTAACACAGTTATTTTAACTCTTGCTTCTTCGCTTTTGAGTTTACAGAATAATGCCGGTTAAGAAGAACTCTAGAAGAGAAAGAAGATATGAAAGATGAAGAATAAACAAGATCTTACATAAGCCAACGTTCAAGATCCAAGCTATCAGTAATCGAAGTAGCCTAAGCCGGTTTTCCGTAACAAGACCAAAACAAGAGTTACTAAATACAACTAAATGTATACCAGTTGATGAAAATGCACGATTCAATGTATAGAAATCAGTAACCAGTAAAAACAATATGTTGCTCTATATTATTGAATAAAGTGAAATAAAATAACCTTAAATGTTCTGCCAAATAAAACCAATTATATATACAATTATGAGTACTAATTAAAGACAAAAAAAAGCAAAATATTAGTCTTTAGTTCTCCACTTAAAGCCTTATTAAAGGAACATTCCCTGCTTCTTTAGGTAATTAATGAAAGGCTACTAAATACACATTTCATGATACTTTAAAACATATTAAAGACTATAAAACCAATATTTAAGTAAGCTTTAAGTGAGCGGGTTAAAGGTCATTAAACACGAATTTAAGTGAATTTAAGTGAATTTAAGAAGCCAGAGAAAACACTTCATTAAATAGATTTAAAACAACATTAAAGCTTCAGGAAACCTATACTTAATGAATTTAATAAAAAAATTAAACTTAACTTAAATACCCCATTAAATTGACTTTAATAGTCCTTTAATGCAACTTAAATCTGTTATTTTGCCCTGTGGGGGGGGGGGGGGGGGTTATCTTGTGATGTAAAGTCCGCGCATCGCTATTCATTCTTTCGAAAACCTGCGCGCGCATGTGGTGACGTCACTTTCTGACTTGCGTGCCAGTCTGCATGTCTCCCATAATTTATTTATATTTTGCCTGCATGAACGCGAATTTTCTTGGTGCGGCAATTCATTTTTAAAAAACCTGCGCGCGCATGTGGTGACGTCACTTCCTCTTTGGGTTTGCCCCGCGCATGTGCTGGCGTTCTGTCTGTCCTCTTTCCCTTCTCTCCCCTCCAGGGTGGTGATGATGATGATGATGATGATGATGGTACTGGTGGCGGTCACGATGGTGGTGTTGGTCAGTGTGAGGGTAAATCCTAACCTGGATTTCACGCTTTATATGTGCTTAGTGATGGCAATGCGTCTCAATAACGTGGTTTAAGCCATAGTGTTAAGTTCCAACTTGTTAATTTCTAGGTGTCCATTACAGATTTTTTTGACCATTTTTCAGATTGCTGTGTACATGCTGTTCTCCAAAACTACAATAGCGCTCAACTTCATCCTGATCATTAGCTATTGTATCACTGTGGTTCGCTGTGAAGATGCGATCCGTCTATTCGTGCCAATACCTGCTCTCTGCGTAATTAGCATATCGATTCTTATTCTCGGTACTATTGAGTTTGGTTTAGCAGCTCTGGTGTCTGGTATGGCGAGATACTTCTATACAATTATAGTTAACGAATGCTGTAAGAAAACACTCAAAAACTGCATATGTCGTTTACTTTTTTCATTAATAATAGTGTTAACAATATTGAGTATAACACTACATATTGCAATATCAGCTAACCCAGGGACCAGGGACCAGTCCACTACTAATCTTAAGGGACCAGTCCACTACTAATCTTAAGGGACCAGCCCACTAATCTTAAGGGACCAGTCCACTACTAATCTTAAGGGACCAGTCCACTAATCTTAAGGGACCAGTCCACTACTAATCTTAAGGGAACAGTCCACTACTAATCTTAAGGGACCAGCCCACTAATCTTAAGGGACCAGTCCACTACTAATCTTAAGGGACCAGCCCACTAATCTTAAGGGACCAGTCCACTACTAATCTTAAGGGACCAGCCCACTAATCTTAAGGGACCAGTCCACTACTAATCTTAAGGGACCAGTCCACTACTAATCTTAAGGGACCAGTCCACTAATCTTAAGGGACCAGTCCACTACTAATCTTAAGGGAACAGTCCACTACTAATCTTAAGGGACCAGTCCACTAATCTTAAGGGACCAGTCCACTACTAATCTTAAGGGACCAGCCCACTAATCTTAAGGGACCAGTCCACTACTAATCTTAAGGGACCAGTCCACTACTAATCTTAAGGGACCAGTCCACTACTAATCTTAAGGGACCAGTCCACTAATCTTAAGGGACCAGTCCACTAATCTTAAGGGACCAGTCCACTACTAATCTTAAGGGACCAGTCCACTAATCTTAAGGGGCCAGTCCACTACTAATCTTAAGGGACCAGCCCACTAATCAGTAGGGACCAGTCCACTACTAATCTTAAGGGACCAGTCCACTACTAATCTTAAGGGACCAGTCCACTACTAATCTTAAGGGACCAGCCCACTAATCTTAAGGGACCAGTCCACTACTAATCTTAAGGGACCAGTCCACTAATCTTAAGGGACCAGTCCACTACTAATCTTAAGGGAACAGTCCACTACTAATCTTAAGGGACCAGCCCACTAATCTTAAGGGACCAGTCCACTACTAATCTTAAGGGACCAGCCCACTAATCTTAAGGGACCAGTCCACTACTAATCTTAAGGGACCAGCCCACTAATCTTAAGGGACCAGTCCACTACTAATCTTAAGGGACCAGTCCACTACTAATCTTAAGGGACCAGTCCACTAATCTTAAGGGACCAGTCCACTACTAATCTTAAGGGAACAGTCCACTACTAATCTTAAGGGACCAGTCCACTAATCTTAAGGGACCAGTCCACTACTAATCTTAAGGGACCAGCCCACTAATCTTAAGGGACCAGTCCACTACTAATCTTAAGGGACCAGTCCACTACTAATCTTAAGGGACCAGTCCACTACTAATCTTAAGGGACCAGTCCACTAATCTTAAGGGACCAGTCCACTAATCTTAAGGGACCAGTCCACTACTAATCTTAAGGGACCAGTCCACTAATCTTAAGGGGCCAGTCCACTACTAATCTTAAGGGACCAGCCCACTAATCAGTAGGGAAAAGGCCGAGAAATGGCAGTCGTTGAAAAATAGACAAACTAAAAGAAGAAGGGACACTTATAGAATGAAATTATGTTGAATAGTCGACGTCATCTTAATTAGATAAATAATTTTAATATTTTATGCTGGATAACACTAATGTGAATCTATCAGTAACCGGTTACTGATATCTGGGGGATGGCACAATCGACTGTCTTAATTTACAAATTCTTAGGTCAAGTAACCCCCCGGATTTGCATGATATTCATTTGGCGCGCATTTACCGTCTTTGGTGACGTCACTGAAATAGTTAACCTTTTAATTTTAGAGAAACTAAAATGACAAATATTTCGTTACAAGCAGTGTCGTATATAAAATTCCGGTTTCGGAAAAGTGTTACGTCATTAGCAGAACCTCAGCCTCATAAGGGACTTATCAGAAATTAGCAGGGTAGAGGCTAAGGGGGGTGGAGATTTGAAATTGAGCGCCGAAAATGATGTGACCCTCCCTAGCAATGGTAATGAAATTTCCTGACCCTACTCTTGGGCTTGGCCAAACATATCATGACCCTCCCCCTGCACAAATAATACTTCCCAGACATAACTGAAATAAGACCTCTCCTTGAACATATATATTATATATGTCCAGAAACCCTAAACATTTATAAACTTATTTAGGAAATGATATGAGTGTATGTAAAATTAAGCATCTTTCTTTGAAATCAAGCAACATCTGCCTTTAACCATGAATGAGAATGGTAACGGTGATGTTGATGATAATGATGTCAATATAAGTAGTGTTACAGTGATGCTGAGCATTATGAGTTCTTGCTAGAGACAGCTTCATATCTATTTGTTTAATAGCTTTTGTCCTTTTCTTGTAAACAGTAAACCGATATTTTGTTTCTGTTATGATTGTTCAGGACATTTGTTGGTGGGTTTGCACTGCCCCCGAGAAATTTTGAAATTGAGAGCGTCAGAAATACGATTTCCAGACAGGCCACATGACAATGTTTCGGGTAACACAATCAGGTCGGACGGCGCCTTTTCTGGAATGTTTATTTAGGCCGTTGCTTGTAAAAAAGATGTTTCCCACCACCATGAAAAGAGTTTGTTTTGAATCCTTCTGTCGTGTATCCGTCTCTCTCGAATAGAAACTTCTAATTTCACGAGAATAAAACTAAAATATGAAGTTTGAAACTTTTAACGGGAAAATACTTTGCGTGACCGCGCTGTGATCAAACACATAAGCATTCCAGACATGATATAGACACATATGGTCTTTGCTAGTAAGTAATTGATGCGTTGATGCGACTGAAAGTCCAGTCAAGTCGGGTATCATTTCCGGTAATATTTGGCCTGTCCCCTCCCTACTACGTGTATGTTTTGTATATTTTCGCCGAATATTTTTCGTGAGTTTTGGTTGTATTTAATGCTTGCTTTTCGAATTTCAAAAAATTATTTCTCGGCATCGTGTTGACAAAAAATTTTTTCTAAAGCTTCAAATTAAAGGAAATTTATTGAAGAATTGATTTCTGGGGCTAAATTTTCCGATACGTTTGTTGTTGTGGAGATATGGAGCTGAAAGTAAGGGTCGGTGTAAAAATTTGGAGGCGCTGTTTCATACCTTCCCATAATATATACATATGGAACAAAGCAAATTTTCAAACCGCTCAAAACCCCTCAAAAACACAATTTCATGCCAATATTTCATCACCCAACAATATTTTTCGAGACTTTATCCAAAATCATTAAATGATTAAAGTCTTTCTAAAAGCATATTTTCAAACCATATGAAATTTGAATATATAGTTCGCTCACTGAAGCTATTGACGTCACACCCCACTAACTCTACGCTTGGGCTACCTGCGGCGTGATCTAAAATCTAAACCATTATCGTCTACACCAAACTGACGCATTGAAAAGACTTCATTTTTCAGCGATCATATAAGCATGGTACATCGTCTTTTCTCTTCAAGCTTTGCAGTTTAGAAAAATATAGTCCTTTTAGAACAAAACAGCATCGAAAATGCCAGCCAATTTTCAACAGCAAACCGTCATTACGGGGGTAATACAAGTCGTGCTTGGTTCACTCTGCTTGGTTTTGGGAACGGTCGAATATGTTTTTGGCTTCTCTACGTTTTCAACAGAGTTCGGTACTGCCATATGGGGTGGATTTTGGGTAAGTTTTGCTAAAATACATTTATTTCAGTAAGTATTGCCTTTGAGAAGCGACTTCAGGTGATATGACAAATATTGACCTAGGTAATTCTGAATCAGTGAATTAGAAACTCTTCCCGTTCAAAATCAGCCATTTTTAGCATCAGATTAATTCATTACAATCGTCTTTCCATAAAATGGTTTTTGAATAAGCACTTTTATTTTAATTTTATAAGACTCTTGTTTTGAAATAGCTGTGAATATTATTTTAGAGGCGAAAGTAAAGGAAAGAGAGCTGTATGTGTTAGTCATCGGTTAGTCATTAGTATTATTATTACAGTAGAAGAGATGTTTTATTTATATCCCAACCGGTTCGTCTGGCTATCGACCAGATTCAAAATCCTTGCCAAAGAAAAAGAATATCCTGTTTCTATAGCTTGTCACGCAATTTTGGTTTAGAGCTGTTTTAAAAGTGTGGCGTCATTCTTATGGAAAAACAACTTCCACGTCCAAAACGAAAACCAGTTTTATGAAGATTTTTCTTACTTTTTCTTCGTGTCAGAATTTGTTGTTCAAAGTTCTAGTTCAAGCAAAGATAACTCACTTCCAAAGGATGAACGAGTTCCTCGAAATGCTAACAGAGAGGCCGAACTAGCGAATGCTGTCCTCAGGCACAGTTTGTACACAATATTATCTGGTTCTATATTTTTGCTGGTTAGCGGTGGCGTAGTGAGGACCCAAGATCTGGGGGGCACCTAGAATAAAAACTAATCACTAAAAAGGGGGGGCACGTGCCCGCCCCTCCCTATACGCCAGTGGCATTGACATCATACATAAAAAAGGGTCGATCCGAAAATTTTAGGTTCTAGGTAGTGGATATGGGTTTTGAGTATCATATATGTCTTTTGTGGGTGTAAGCCATATCCAATCTCATCGCTTTACCTTGATGGGGGACACCGCTACGTGATAATGAGTAGGCAGTGAAAATATATTGCTGTTTATAACCTTAATCGATTACTAGATTACGTCAACCACAAAGTCTTCAGCCTCAGGGGCGGATCCAGGATTTTGTTCAGGGTGGGAAGCAGGGCACAAAGTCAGCCCAGCGGGTTGCAACCCCGCCTTCTTAGAGTTACAGCGCGACGCTCAAAAGTATGACCACATTTAATGTATTCGCATACTTCTATGCACGGGATTTTGTACTTTTAACCGACACAATTGATGCGAAGCTGTCTGGTTTTACCAAATAAGGCGTGTAAAAGCTCGTTTGGAGCAAAAATCCCGTGCATAGAAGTATGCGAATACATTAAAAGTGGTCATACTTTTGCGCGTCGCGCTGTAAGACTTTTTAAACTTACGAGGTTTTTTTTTTCACTTGCCAATACTTGGCAGCCCAGGAGCTAGTATGGGATTGCTAATGCAATAAAAATTATTTAGCCGACACATAAATTATATTTGTTCGAAATATTTTAAATGTATAGTTTTTTTTCTTCCTTTTTTTTTTAGATTCTTGCCACTGGTATCATTGGAGTATTGGCAGTGCGCGGTCAAAACTGTTGCGGATCATTTCGATGCAAGGTAAGATGTAGTTTGATTATTAACGTTCCTTGTGTATTCCTTGTGTAAAGAAAATATGTTCAGAAACGTGTGAATGTCCGAAAAGTAGACACAAGATCTATGGAAGTAGATTCAAAATCCCACCACTGCCTGGCTAGCAGAGATGATGGCGAGCTCGCTGACTCCCTTTCGCAATACATTATTGATTACTATGATATTCTTTCATTGATTAGTGATACTAAGTTCATCACTGCGTAATTTTACTACCACTACCAGAATTCTTTGCCAAATTCCTTTCTTATTCAAAATTTTCTACTACTCTCCTAAGAATAAAAAGACAATAATTCAGTGGTAAAATCTTACTGACAATAGAAGACACTCAAAGCATCCTGGTCTTGTTAGTAAATGACGCCATCATGCAAACGGACGCCTATTCTGAAAACACAGGAATCCCGACCTTCCAGCCTCTCGCTTGATCCATGCGCTCTTTAACAATACGTAGTTACCATGGGGATGAATGAACTCTAAATAATTAATAATTATTGATTCATTTAGGCTGCTGTATACATGGGGTTCTGCATAACTTCGATTGTGATTGCCTGCATAAAGATCATAGTCTATTCCATGGTTCTAGTCTATTATGGCTTCGTGATCACAAGCACGCTGCTCCTCTTTATCAGTATCGTCGAAGTTGGTGCTGCAATTTGGGGTGTTATTTGCAGCTGTGCAACAGTTCGTTGCTGCGCGGATCCACAAGTGAGTAATAATTCTGTAACACTAGGCAGCTTGTCTCCGCAATTTTGCCATGAGACGAGCCTTGGAAGACATTGCCTTGTGTAACATACGAAATGTGTCGCACTGAGTTCTCCTTCTCGCGCGCAACGGTTGCAGCAACAATATTGCGAAAGCAATGATAAGGAAGCAATGTCTCGTTCAACTTGTATTTATTGCGACATAATTGTGAGCCAAGTTAAGCAAGGAAAAGTTGCGCCTTAAAACTTGAATAGGCAAACTGTACGTGCTTGAAATTGTGACAAAAAAACAGCAAAAAATCAAACAGAATTAATCAACACTTATAAGTTTAAAAATGCTAAAATTGCAGTGAGGATCCAGAAGACTGACTTCAGTTGATAAAACGGTGGAAACTGCGCGCGCATTTACATTTAATTTTTTTTTTCAACACTTGTTGTACTGAACTATTAAGCAAATCATGTAGGTTCTTTTAATGAAACATCCGTAATTGGTTAAAAAATTTGTCATTAGTAAGTCTGGCAAATTTGAACATGATTGAATGAAAAGAACCAGAATTATTGGCTTTCAAAAGTCGAAGTTCCCTGTAAGTATACCGTTATTTATTTGTAATTTTTTGAAGGCTTGTAACTGGGTTTTTTTTAACGAAACACGATCAACTTTGCCCGACTTACTAATACTGAGATGCTTTATCAAATGACAAAACTTTTGCTAATTTGATTAGAATTCAAAACTCGCCCCAGTCTCTTGCTCGTTTCTAAAGTGGCTCATTTACAGGCGCACTTTAGGGTGTTATATGCAACCGGCACCAGTTAATTATTCTATTGTTCCTTCTGTAGACACAAGCTGGACAGGGCATGTACATGCAGACTCAAGGAGGTGGTGCCTCTGTATCTTATGTTATCGTTCAAGGATCTGACGGCACACCTGTGGCTGTTCCAGCTCAGACTGGTGGACCCATGGTAGAATCTGGAGGGACACCTGTAATCAATCAGGTAGGGGTGGTTACGACTACAGTCCCTCCATATTACCAAGTAGGTTTTGATCAGAAGACTGATACAACTTCTTTGTCAATTCAGTTTCTCAGTGGAATTTAACATTACATTCAATTCTTGTTTATTACTTTATATATCTTTATAATTTATAAGTCTTTATTTTTTTGCTTAGACGCCAATGCAACAACAACAACAACAACAGCAACCGCAAAATTATCCTGAAAAAGTTGCTCTGTAATGCCGCTTTTCAACGACCATCCAAGATGTCCTGCTAGCTGATTACAGTCAAAATGGCTCAACTGACCCCATTAATGTTTTTATTACTCAATATCGAGATGAGTATTATTCGCTCTTAGTAGAAGTAAATCTCTAACTTCACTCTATTCCTTTATTTATGGGAATGAGATACCCAACGTCGCATAAAGCGGTTTAGAATTTGCTTAAACGTTAACTTGTTCGCCTGATGGCGACAATTGAATATGTAAGATTATATATACGAGTGAAGTGAGCCATTTTAGTCACTAGCAAGACTCTCAGCTAGCGCCCCCTGCCCTACCCTGTTTTTTTTTTTTTTTTTTTTTTTTTTTTTTTTTGCGTAGATTGCACTGATTAGAACATTTACCATTCTCTAAGGGATTTTTTTATTGCCCAAGGATAATAAGCCAATGGACATCACGAACCTTTCAGAATGCAACATAATGGCCTGTTTAGCTAGAATCCGATGGAGAACTCAGCTTTACTTTGGGACCGTTCATGATTTATGGTTTGGGGAGGCTATTTGGATTTCAAATTTTGAGAGTACAATTTCTTAATCCCACTCCCCAGAACATATACGATTTTTTTTTTGGACGACGCCCCCCCCCCCCCCCCCCCAACCCCCCCTCCCAAACATGCATGTTTTTACTTACAGAATATCAACCTAAAGAATATTTTCGATGACACCCATAAATGTTTTGGACAAAATTAATGACCCCCCCCCCCCCCCTCAGAATCCCCATAGACCACCCCCCCCTCAACCAATGAATCATGAACTTTAACGTTCCCTTTCTTCCTTGTCATTTGTTCCGCTAATTATCTTATTATTATTTATTATTTTCTCAATATTTTCGAATTTGTTAGCTTCAATAGGACTTTAAGAACTCTAAAATAAATAATCACAGACCTCGGAAAAGAGTTTGTTTGATACCTACACAGGAAGCCCAAGCAATGTACCTAGTATGAATTACAAGGAATGTATGGGAAATTACAAATCGAACTGAATCTCAAGATTTCAAGCCATTTGTCAGCGTTTTAGCTTTTTTATTATGGTCTTTGCTAATCAATAATTATTTATTGGCGCAGGCCCTGGGGACGATATTGACCTGCGTGACTGACCTAAAATCTAAATGCCATTCCTATAAACGCAACTGAGTATACCATTGAAAAGACTTCATTTTTCAGCGATCATATGAGCATTGTACATCGTCTCTTCTCTTCAAATTTTGCAGTTTAGCAAAATATAATCCTTTTAGAACAAAAAAGCATCGAAAATGCCAGCAAATTTTCAACAACAAACCCTCATTTCAGGGGTAATACAACTCGTGAATGGTTTTCTCTGCTTCGTGTTGGGAATGGTCGAATTGTTTATGACAAATCGTACGATTTCATCACTCTTGGGTACTCCAATATGGGCTGGATTTTGGGTAAGTTGGTTTGTCTTCTTTAAAAAAGCGTTTGAATACAGTTATTTCAGCAAGTTTTACCTTCGAGAAGCGATCTCGGGTGATATGGTAAACCAGGGCTTTCAAATATGTCACTTGGTTCATGCTCGGTCTTGTCAGAAGAATCCATTTTGTAGCACTAGATTTAATCGTCATTGCAATCCGTTCGCCAATACTAAAGAAGTGTTTGAATAAGCACTTTCCTTTTTTGATGACAGACTATTGCTTTGAAATAGCTGTGAATATTATTTTAGAGGCGAAAGAAGGAAATACTATTGTGCTAGTCATTACAGACGGCGAAGGAAACCAACAATTTTTGTATCAAATATCTTGTTTTTACCTGCAAGAGCGAGAATAGATGGAGTGAATATCGATAGATACACGCAAGGAGAACTTGATTACAGTAGAAAGAGATGTTTTTTTTTTTTTTATATCCCGACCGGTTCGTCTCGCTATCGACCAGTTATTCTTGAAAACAGAGAATATGCTAAGTTTTTGTTACTGGAGCTTGTCACGCAATATTTGAATTATATTTTTCTAGTAAGGAAAGAAATTGCTGTAAGGGAGCATTCATTTTTTAGGAGGGGGGGGGGGGGGGGGGGGCGGAGGAATTAGAGGAATCAAATAGAAAAAAAATGCTAGCCCCCATGGTAAGGAATTGAATATTTCGACAAACCCCCCCTCCCCCCACTTCCAAATATAAAAATTTTCACACGAAAGTGTTCCTTTTGGGTTCAAAGTCCCCCTTTATTAAAAACATTTTAAATTCTAGTAAGACATTGTAAGACATGTTGCGTTACTGACTTGTCAACGCGTATTAGGTTTCTACTTGACCTACTAGAGTACCGTGACCTTTCAAGACTAGCTGATGAAATAAACATATATATATTTCAGTATCGAAACTGTTCACTGCAAAACAAACGTTTTAACAATGTGAATACTCTTAGCCAAAATGTTTTTAACTGGTAATTTGTTTTTCCCTCAGTTTTGGTATTCTGTATTTTCATAAATGGAAATATTCAACAGGGAGTCTTGGCAGTTCTTGTAGATCACTATCAGCTCGTCTGACTTCTACAAGTTCTTGGAGTCCGCTTTCATCAAAGCTTTGTTTGTCACTCGTTTTGTAGTTTCCTCATTATATTCTTTTGTATCTGAGTTCTGGTAAGATCTAGTTTGATCATAGCTAGATAGTTCATAGATTCTCTTAGTCCATTTTGACTAGTTTGTCTAGTTCTACGATTCTCATAGTTTGCTCATAGATTCTCAAAGATAGCTTATAGATACTCAGACTTCTCTCTTTGAGTACGTGGACCAACAAGTTCCAAAATCGCTTGATAACATCTTTTAGTGTTGGTCTATCATGTAATTTGAGTGTACATTTAAGAAAGCTTAAGACAATGGTAGGACACATTGGGACATTTGACCTATATCGTGTAACTGCACACGACTTCCGGTTAGGGTATCATATATCGGGCACGAGAATGAAGGTATTTTTGTCGCTTTTCTCGCTTTTATAAGCAAAAACCTGCATATGATGCATTCTTACCATCAAATATAAGTTAAGAAATATATAATCTCCGACTGTTAGGAGTCTAGGTTACGTACATTATTTCTGGTGGCAAATGGCTTTCAAAGTTGTAGTGGTCACGATTTTACTCGTTTTGATATCTTGCCCAATTATATATGCAACAAGGGAGAGTTTTGAGAATCCAAATGGAAGTGAAAATTTAATTTTAGCGAGCAGCTAAAAATAAACCAAAGGATTTTGCAAATAAATCTTCCTTTGAAGTGAGCTTAGAAGCGTGACTTGTCGAGTGTCATGGTCCCGATTGCGGGGTGTGACGTCATCCAGTAAAAATACTTGAAAAAGGTAAAAGAAGATGGCGGCTACCTGTGGCTTATCTGGCCGAGCGTGAGTTTTAAAGACAAACTTTGATTTCTGGTATTGCGACGAGCGAACCTCGCAGCCAGAGATACCCAAATAGCACCACACTAACACTTGCTCTTGTGATTTACGGGCTTTAGTTGGCTGGAGAGTAAACACCCTGAGACAATTTTGTGGCCAAGACGGAGGACTGGTCAGACAATTATAATATTGATAATATTCTATTTACCCACATACCGATCAGGAGCATTTTGCATGCTCGTTAAAATACGCACGTGCAATTACATATAAAAACTATAAAAAAGCTAAATATAATCTCTATATAGAAAAATATATAATACTATTAATAGCGCAATTACCATAAAAAGAAGAGCCAAAAAAGCCAAAAATTAATTGAAAATAATAATATAGAAACCAAAGTGCTAAAAGTAATAAAGAGAAATTAAAAGCCTACCTACTGAAGCCGGGTTCCCTGTGTTTTGTTCGGAATATTCTAAAAGTCTAGTTTTCTTTTGTATTTTTAGATTCTTGCCACTGGTATCATTGGAGTATTGGCAGTACGCGGTCGTAACTGTTGCGGATCATTTCGATGCATGGTAAGATTTAGTAAGATATAGTACTACCTTGTGTATGTAAACATGGATTTGTTAAGAAACGTGCCAACCCCGATCCGATAAGTAGCTAGAAACAAGCTGCCTGGCTAGCACTGGAGATGTAAAGGCGCACTCAGTGACTCCATTTCGCAATGCATTTTGGATGACTAGGATTCTTTCAATGATAAGTGACTACTAAGTTCATTACTGCGTTATTTCACTACAACTACCAGAATTCTTTGCCAAATTCCTTTCTTATTCAAAATTTTCTACTACTCTCCTAAGAATAAAAAGACAATAATTCAGTGGTAAAATCTTACTGACAATAAAAGACACCCAAAGCATCCTGGTCTTGTTAGTAAATGACGCCATCATGCAAACGGACGCTCTAATAATTAATAATTATTGATTGATTTAGGCCGCTGTATACTTGGGGTTCTGCATAACTTCGATTGTGTTTGCCTGCATGATGATCATAACCTCTTCCCTCACTCTAGTTTGGTATGGTTATGCTATTAACAGAAAGGAATTCGTGACCGTGAGCGTGCTGCTCCTCGTTACCAGTATCGTCGAACTTGGTGCTGCAATTTGGGGTGTTATTTGCAGCTGTGCGACAATTCGTTGCTGCGGGGATCAACAAGTGAGTAATAATTCTGTAACACTATAGGCAGCTTGTCTCGGCAATTTTGCCTTGAGACGAGCCTTCGAAGACATTGCCTTTTGTAACATACCAAATGTGTTGCACTGAGTTCTCCTTTTCGCGCGCAACGGTTGCAGCAACAATATTGGGAAAGCAATGAAAGCAGGACAGTTCTACTACTCGCGCGCATCGCTTGCGGCAACAAAAAGCAATGGCAAGGAGGCAATGTCTCGTTCGACTTGTATTATTATACATTTTACTCAATCTGTCAATTATGCTTAGACGAGAGCCCTCAGCCAATCCCTGATATCGTGTCGACACCGTACGATAAATGTATTATCTGTAGATTTTACCTACAGATAACACATTTATCATGTCGAGTTCTCTCAAGGTCACAATGGAAATGGATATACGTTTGCTATCTTTTCGAAAGTAAAATTAGATCTTTTTTTAGTTTACGAGATGTATGATAAAAAATTATTGAATTCGGTTTACACATGATATCGTAAATTATCAAGACCACCGCCACATTCTTGGTCTTGATGATTTGCGATATCATGCTCAACCTCATCCAATAATTGTTTATTAATCACAACATAATTCACCTTTTCGGCGCTAGGCTTTCACGTGGTGGATCATGTTACGGTCACCAAAAAGTTCGGACATTGTTGTTGAATTGCCACACAATCGTACTAACTTTTATACAATTTATCTACTTAATTTGTTAATTCTGTTCTCAAAATCTTAGTGAAACTATCTAAATAATTTATTTCTAAAGAAGTTTTGATAAAAATTTGAGAACAGAAGAAACAAATCAAGTCAATAAATTGTATAAAAGTTAGTACGATCGTGTGGCAATTCAACAACAATGTCCGAACTTTTTGGTGACCGTAACACGATTCACCACGTGAAGACCACGTGAAAGCCTAGCGCCGAAAAGGTGAATTGCGAGGCAGTTAGCAAGGAAATTGCCTAGTGTAACTGTGTCTTGTAAACTTGAATAGGCAAAATGTACGAGCTCGAAATTGTGACTAAAAAACCGCAAAAACAAACAAAATTAATCAGCACTTGGTGTACTGATGATAAGCAAATGATGTGCGTTTTTTTTGATGAAACGTACATTGTTGGAAATTTTAGAAAAGAGCAAGGGACTGAGGCTAGTTTTGAATTTTAATCTAATTAGCAAAAATAATATGTCATCTGATAAAGCATTTCAAGATTAGTAAGTCTCGCAAATTTGAACACGACTGAATGAAAATAACCAGAATGACTGGCTTTCAAAAGTGTCGGAGTTCCCTGTAAACATATATATATACCGTTATTTATTTGTAAACTTTCGCAGGTTAACTTTGCCAGACTTACTAATATATAGATGAAATGGAATGCGTTCGGTGTGAATAACAGAATAAAGAATTAAGAGAAAAATATCATATACCCTTGGCAGGACTCGAACCCACAGTTTCGGTATACTAGTTCGACGTGTTAACAACTACACTACAAGGACCAACCACGCTGGTTACGCAGCCAGGCAATGTTGTATATATGGCAACTGTGGGGGTCCAGGGCGATATTAGTCTCATGTTTAAGCTGAACACAGTAAATATTTACGCACAATTGAGGATAATACTAGTGAAATGAAATGCGTTCGGTGTCAATCAAATGATATTTTTCTCTTAATTCCAATATTTAGATGCTTTATCAGATGACACAATTTTTGCTTACTGATTAGATTAGAATTCAAACCTCGCCCCAGTCTCTTGCTCGTTCCTAAAGGGGCTCATTTACAGGCGCACTTTAGATTGTTATATGCAACCGGCACCAGTTAATTATTCTATTGCTCCTTCTGTAGACATCAGCTGGACAGGTCATGTACCTACAGACTCAAGGAGTTGGTGGCTCTGTACCTTATGTTATCGTTCAAGGATCTGACGGCACACCTGTGGCTGTTCCAGCTCAGCCTGGTGGACCCATGATAGCATATGGAGGGACACCTATGATAAATCAGGGGGGAGCGGTTACAACTACGGTTCCTCCATATTACCAAGTAGGTTTTGATCAGGAGATTGATACGACGTCTTTGTCACTCAATTTCAGTGGAATTTAACATTAAATTCAATTCCTGTTTTATTAACCCAGCAACAACCACAGTCTCAAAGCAGTGTACCTTTTGCTGTAACAACTCAGTCTGGTGGACCCATGATGGCACGCGGAGGCACACCCCAGGTAGGAGCTACAACACTACATTACCAAGTACGTTTTGAATATTGAACTTGATACAATTTCTTTGTCAATTCAATCTCTAGTAAATTAACAATAAATTTATATCAGTAATTCTTTATTTTTACTTAGACACCAATGCAACAACAGCAACAACAACTGCAAAATGATCCTGCAAAAGTTGCTCTGTAATACAGTTTAAAACCTTCCAAGATGACTTGCTTTTAGCTGATTACAATCAAAATGGCTCAAGCGTACCCTAGCTGACGCCATTAATGATTTTATTACTAGAATATTTAGATGATTATTATTTGCTCTGAGTTTCGAATCCACTCATGGAAACTAAGCAAAGCCTGATTAACCTGCACGAATACGAATTGGACGAAGCCACAGAGACCGCTATTCACGCACGCATTCGGTTTATTTTAACAGAATGTAGAAACAGGTTTTCCTCTAATTGCTCAGGAAAACTACCGTAGTTGCTACAAAGGTATTGATGATAGTTGACTATGTGTCCAGGAACTTATGAAAGCTAATATATAGATTTAGGCACTGCCTAAAAGCGGATCTCCCATTAATAATATATTTAGTGCTAAAAACGTGACAATTGTGTGACGCGGCATAACGCCGGTTACAGTGTTACCACTTTTGATTTTATCAGAACCCAGAAGGAAAAACTAAAAGAAAAACCATTATTGCCTTCAAAAACATTAGAAAACTTTTCAATTCGAAGAAAAATAATTATAGATTGTAGAACATATGAATACATGTATAGAACAAAGGATTTTATTCAGCAAATCTTAAGTTATAAGTTTTTTAGGTGGAAAGTGAACTACACTGATAATTGTCGAAAAATATTATAAGCTGAGCTTACATTTAAATGAACTTCACATGTAAAAAGAGACATATTCATTAATGCAAGATAATAATTTTCTTTGTTAGTAAGTTGGTCTTTGAAAAGTTTTTTTCAGACTTATTCTTAAATTTATTAGCGAGCGAAATATCTTACAAAAACATAGGCTTATACATAAAAAAAAACAACCTCATAATTTTTGCGATTGTGTGTAATAATAATAGCTGGAAAAGCCTGATAAATAGCAAATATTTGGTGTGATATGTATTCCTTTTTCATATTTCATTCAACTTTAAAATAAATTATCTATAAAAATGTCAAAATATTCATATATATGATTAAGAAATATGGAATCTTATTTTGACATCAGAATTTCTCGTGTGAGGCTCGCTGGCCGTCAAATATATTTTTTCAAAGAACTAAGTCTTTTTACTAAGGGAGCATTCATTTTTTAGGAGGGGGGGGGGCAGAGAAATTAGGGGGGGGGGTCATTAAAAAAACACTAGGTAAAAAGGGGGGGGGTCGCATTTTTTTTAACATTGAACCAAGGGGGGTCATTATAAAAATACGCTTTTTTTTTTTTTTTAAGTCAATTTCTGGGGGGGGGGGGGGGATTCTAGAAAATTTTTATATTTGGAAGTGGGGGGGTTATCGAAATATTCAATTCCTTACCATGGGGGCTAGCATTTTTTTTCTATTTGATTCCTCTAATTCCTCCGGCCCCCTCCCCCCTCCTAAAAAATGAATGCTCCCTAAGTCCTATCCTTTTTTTTTGAAATGGGATCAAAAACAAAAATTCAAAGCTTCAAATATTCCTTTTTTGGTTCACAAGTATTGAAGAAAAAGATGATAAAAATCTAGAATACAGTAAAAACGACAAACTATCCAAGTTTTTCTGACAATGTTTGCCGAACCAACGTCCTTGGCTTGTCTGAGAGTTTCTGCAGCTAGTTTACACATTTTTTTGTCAATTTTTTTTCAAAATATTAGTTAACATTAATGAATTTACCTTCTATGAAGTGTTTTCTACGGAACTGAAATATTATTCTTGCAGTATAATCAGGTTTTTCTGGTCTACAGGCCACTTTTTGTCTCACTGAAGTTTCAGTCACGAAACTTCATCGTAAGATTAAGAATCTTTCCTCGCTAAATCTTCTTTAACAAGTCGCTAAAGTCGAAAAATTGTTTTTCTTCACTTTCAGACAAACATGACTTCGATTAAACGTATTTTTCGCATTGAAAAAATAAGAAAATATACTTGTTGATCCATCTTTGACTACATTATTGCGATTTTTTCTGCATTTGTGAGTAAGCAAAGCGCGCGGGAACCCTGTGCATAGCGGTACACGCCGTATGTCCGTATGGATAATAGAATGACGTAATCAAGCCATGAAAAATCAACTCGATGGGTTACCATTTTCCCTTAAATATGTGGCTCCGCTCGCTCGGGCCGCTCCGCTATGATCATGATATTCAGTTCTTACTAATCCGAAATTAGTTGGCTCTTTATCTTAGTTTTAACCTGTGAGTGACGTCATAGGACAGGATGTAATTTTGATTGGTCCTTGCAGTAACCGGAACTGACGTCACAGCTCATGTACATTGAGCACGGATTGCGCACAGATTGCGCAGAATCCAGGGTAATTAATTTGGTGCGAAATATAATAGTGCTTTGTTTCTATGGTTCTTGAGGGACCGTTAATTCTTTATCGGGGGGAGGGGGGATGGATGAGAAAATGGGGGGACTTGACATTTTAGTGGCCCTCGAAAGCAGATCTTAAGCTTGAAATAAGTCATGAATAATTATTTAAATTTTCCATACTTCCTTGTCCATATACACTTTCGTTTAAGTGCAGAGGGGTCCTAAAAATGGCTTTCATTGTAGAGGGGCACTTGAAAAAGACGGTAAAATTTGTAAATTCACCCATTCTCCCCTCCGATAAATGATGAACCTTCCCTTATGCCTTCGTCATTGTTCTTTCTTTTTCTTTTCTAGTTCTTCCTTTACTTAATTTATTAGAATTGTACATAGAGCTATCTGTATTAGCTATCTATCTAGGCTAGCCGTAAGGTCATTGTAAGTAGCTTGTAGTACCTAAATGACAGTTAATTTTAATATTATTCTGTAAATTAATGTATTAAGTTATAGTATTAAATAATAAAGTATGTATATAATGGTAATAGAACTGAGTTGAGTGCAATTTGGGCTGAAATCGCAAGAGTGATTACAAAATTGCACGACCGCGCAGCAGGAGTGCAATTTGTTAATCACGAGTGTGATTTCTGCCCAAAATTGCAAGACACTCAGTTCTATTACCTATTAATCATTTCCATTTTGAAACTTAATATATTCAAATACTCAACAGTTATATGTTGCTTCAAAAGTGATTGTTTGACAAAATGATGCAATTAATGATTCAAAATAGTGCAATTAATGCTTAAATCACACACTTTGTAGCCAATCAGATTGCAGGATTTGCTAATGATTTCAAAATGGATATGATTAGTATGTATACAACATATATATGATCGTGAGAGAATCCGTTTAGATGAAGGTACGAGCTAGCGGTTTATTACTTAAATTACAAATCCTATATTACGAAAGTCATACCGGCACAGTATGACTGATATATTGTATACTAATATCACCGTATCATACAAGTGCCATAAGTGATAAGTGTCTTATCCTGGGAGCCACAGAACCTATCACCCCAGTGCTCGAGGAGCGCGAGTCCTGTGCAAAACCTTCGACAGGACTGAGCAGTGGGGAGCAAAAAGGATCGTGGAACCCAGAGTATTATAGTAATTTCTCATCATGAGGGTCCTGAAGAGGTAAAATGGGATTCGCCTCATTTGTCTGGGAAAATGGGATTTCATGCACTGTGACTGGGATTTAGCCATGTATTACTAGGGTTGGGGTTTGCAAAATCTCTTACTCGATCTAACCGTTTATACCTCGGTCTGAGATTTTGCAAAATTTTGGGCTGGAAAATGGGATTAGAATCCCCCCCTTTCAGGACCCTCTATCATTATATATTATATATTGATATCCCAGATTCCGTTGGAATTTATCGTTTAGTTACAGAAGAAAATCAAAAATTAATATTTCGAAAACGAAAAAAACAATCGTAAGTACAATGGATGCCATACCTTTGAGGATATCTATTTTCAAAATTCTTCATAAGATATAAAGAGATACCCGTGAAAATACACGAGTTCTTTGCATGGAGTACTTTCGGGTTCAGTACAGATCCTACAACTGGCTACTTTATTTACCAAATCATTCCGTCAAACATATCTTAATCAAATGCTCAAGCAACACTTTAGTATTAGTATTATTATTAGTATAAGCATAATTACAAAAAGATGCACATAAAATGAAAGACAACCATGATACGCGAGCAAAGGCACTTGAGATAGCCCAGGATCTTCTTTTTAGATAGGTGTTCCCCTGAGCTTGCCTTTTGGATCACTGACTTTCATAGTTATGTTACAAGTCGAATTTAAACCAATTCTATAGTTAAGTATATAGTATTCCACAAGGCTTCACCTTTGGACCACTGACTTATGTTTATATTACAAGTCGAATTTAAATCGATTCGATAGTTAAGTGAAGTATTCCACAAGGCTTGCCCTTTGGACAACTCTTTTTCGTTTCATCATTCGCAAATTCCTTGGGAATTGACAGTTTGTTATACACAAACCAACAGAAACATACAAATATTTCGAATTCTAGCGATCTCTTTTTGGCATTGGATTAGCTTTGTCTTCTTTAAAACAGTTTATAGCTTTAGGCCCCTTGCACGTGACGTTAAAGCAGCTCAATTTTGAGGACAAAACCAAATAATTTCAATCTCCTGAAAATTAGAAATCTATTGTTTTGTCCTGTGCTGTGCTGCAAGGGGTCTATAATTGGTTGCCATGCATCTCGACATATTACTTACAGACACTAGTTAATATCTAAATAATTAATGATTAACTATTAAAGTTTTCAAGATTGACCTATTTTACTATAATGTCACAGCTTGTTTACATGGACAAGAATAATAGAAATCACGTTAGTCCAAATTTTCTTTAGTTCGCAATATTTAGTGCAATTATTAGCTGCTCTCACTTACCACAGATTATATCATAAACAAAACATTTTATTGTGATTTAATTTGTTTTGCTGCTATTTGGCCCCTCTGGCGACCATGATCCTTAGCGTTAAAAAACTAGCCGATTGTTTTGATGTGACGTCATAGTGAAATAGGGCAATTCATCGTATAAATATGAAAACTCAGTAAGGCCCAGTTCAAACGTCGATCTTTTCATGGGCCGAACCTAATGACATCAAAGAAGACCGCCTTATTATCCATTGTTTTCAATGCGTTCGGCTCATGAAAAGATCGACGTTTGAACTGGGCCTAAGGTCCAGTTCAGACGTCGAACTTTTGCCGCGTCGAATCTAATTGCCTTTGAGGTCAAGCGCTGTAGGTTTTCCTTAAACTAGTAGAAGTATGTAGACCAAACTTAACACATATCGTCTCCTGGCGCTAATCAAAAGAACTCAGGTCTTGTATCGGTAGTTGTCGGCGTTTTCTTAGCCGTTGGCCTCAAAGGCAATTAAATTCGACGCGGCAAACGTCCGACGTCTGAACTGGACCTTAGGTCATGCCATGACCGTGACGGTCTCTTTTCCGAACTCTTTAGTTTTGCCTCGATATGGAATGATTTCCTGTGCTGTGGTTGGTTCAAAGGATGTTCAATTCTCGATACAGTATCGTAAACCTAGTTGTTTCGCTGTCATGCAAAAGTTGGCTTAAAAATGTTGATGTTTAAAAAGATAGTAACCTTCCTTTGTTCTTTCTAGCTGAAACCTTTAACCTTGTGAAGTATTCTTCTTGCTGCCGCTCAAAAAAATCGTCTGCTCCATGTTTGATCAGAAACTGAGCACATTCGTAGTTTTTAGTTTTAATTGCTGTATGTAAGGGTGGCCAGCCGTCCACATCAGGGGTATTCACACTCTCCCCAGACTCCACCAGCTCTTTTAGCCTTTCTAAGTTACCTTTGGAAACTGCGCGGTGAATTTCAGGAACATCTTGGTCGATATCCAGGACTTCGCCCTCAAGCAGGATAGCAGGGAGAGGAGGAGTTGTCTTTTTGGTGGTTATCTGTACTGATTCGCGTGTCAAGGTTGAGGTATCACTGCTGACCAGTGGACTGCATATTCGTTTTGAAAGTACATTTGGTTGTGATTTGGATCGTGAACGAGGGTCAGGTTTAGGTTCCTTGAGCTCCATTTTAAATCTAAAACAAGAAGTAATCAAAATTATAATTAAAGGAATCGGCTGATAAAAGCAGCAAGGAGCCCATTAATAGAAGCATCCACCTCCCATACTGGGTCTGTGAGCCGGCATATACCCAAATCAGGAGCCCATTACTAGGAGCATCCATCTCAGTCCCATACTGGGTCTGTGAGCCAGCATATACCCAGATCAGGATCCCACTACTTGGAGCATCCACCTCCCATACGTACTGGGTCTGTGAGCCACCACATTCCCAGATCCATCATGAGCCCATTACTAGAAGCATCCACCTCCCATACTGGGTCTGTGAGCAAGTCACAAATCCATCAGGAGCCCATTACTAGGAGAAACTGTACATTCAGTTGTACAATTTGATTTTACGTTTTGGGTATATTTGAGTACAACATCCAGGATTTCACTTCCAAAGACGGTGGGTACTGGGTAACCTCACCCTCCCCCTAATTCGGGTCCAGATGACAATGTTTTTGCCTCATCCCTTAACTTAAATGCCACTATATACGGTGCGGTAACTCCATTACATAGTATTTCCAAATATGGCCATAGTAATTCATCTTATAGGCACAGGATGATATAAACACAATATTATGTAGGATTAGACAAATTCGATATAATCCCCACGCTAAGTGCTCTTAAGGACCTACTTTTATTCTATTAAATATCAAGTGCGCTGGTCAATACTATTATTCTTCCTCTCAGTATTTTGGTAAAATTCATTTTGTATATAATCGTAAAAATTATCAAATGTTTTCAATGGTGAACATTTCAACCATTTTTTTTTTCATTGAAATTAAATCGTTAGCATTTGGTAGCTCTTACGTTTTTGACTGCTTGGGACTGTATAAGGCTGGCCTTTACATGGTGTCGGACGATTTTTTTAACCGTTAAAAAATGTCATCAGTACATACCATTTACGAGCAACTAACTGCTAGGCTAGGGTTTTGAATTTTTGTCCGGATAGCACAGAGTCTTTGCAGCCATTTCTGTATCATCAAGAATTATTTCTGACTCCGACATCGGGTCTGAAAGGCTGATTTCAATATTCAAAGCAGGGCAATTCCAGTCATAACAAACACTAAAATAGAACTAAGGATAATGTGGTATGTCTTGTTATGAGCTAAGAATCGATTGAATTGAAGTTGGTTAATGCTTTAGTGGATATTATTGAGGAAGTTATGAGCCATTTCTAGTGGTCGAAATGATACGCTATAAGTAAAAGTCTCGGAAGTAAGAAGTCAACATGAAAAAGCTAAGCTAATGAGGGATTTCGTAAGTTAATTATTATTATTTTTTCCCCCTTTTCGAGAGAAGCTGATTGACTGTAAGAGAAACTGAAAGGTTTTTCAGTCACACCGAATATGAACTGCTCAGAAAGAAAAAGCTAAAAAAAGCCAAACGGCGTTTGTAGACTAAATCAAAACAAATTGTTTACTAACCAGTTTTGAGGTTTGCTCTCGAGATTTGAGACGCTTTTGTAGTCAGTATTTATTCTTCAATTTGTCTTCGGTCTTTTCTTTCCCCATACAATAGTTTTGCAAATAATTGATCAAATAACTCGGTCGGAGTTTAGGCCAAACTGAGTCACCTAAGCCGTGAGCTCCATGCGATAAACTCCTTCACAACTTCTAAGGTTTGAACCGGTTGACTTCGTGCAGCTAATACCACTTACCAAAATCCTTCCCAATCCCAAAGAACAAAAGCCCTCTTGTCTTAAAAAAGGAATACGATTAGCGCCTTCAGCAATTATCAAGCTTTGCGATAAACAGTACTACGAGGACACAAATAAACTTGAATAGGAAGTCAGTTGAAAACGAAGTAAAAAGCTCTAAATATAAACTCAGCATTTGCCTTGCTATGAATTCCAAACTCATTTCTAATTGACAGATATAAATCCTTTAAAAGCTGTGTATTCGTCTTCGTTATTCAAATCATTAATAAACTAATGAAAGACTTTATTGTCATGCATAGTTCGGCTCTTTTTTTTTAGTGAACAGTACAGTCTACAGATTAAAAAAACATTCTCTTCAAAACAGGAACTTTATCTTCGTTTTCCACGAGTAAACAACGGAAGAAGCTTTTTGTTTTTGAGTGATGTTTTTCGGAAAATACTAGAAGAAATTGTGTTTACGCAAGAGCGACTTGTCTTACAGAAGAATGAGTAGAAACATATTTGCATACCAGTAAGTCAGCTGCCAAGGAGTTTTATTCTATTAGGTTTTGTTCGACTCAATTGTTTAAATTTACTAATTAAAGGTGTGAATTTCGGTTGAATAATAGTAAGAAAAATTAAAAAGGTCTTGTGCAACTACTGCCTGACGTCATAGCGTTGTATTACGCATGTATGATATCATAACTACGTCATACCGACCGACGCCAAAACAGTTATCAATGCAGAACTATGAAAATCAAAAGCATTCTAATTTCGTCCTTGAAAATCTACAATATAGTTTCACATTAAGCGATAATGGTGTCGGCTGCTAAAAACAGCAAAGTAGCCTTTTTAGCAATTTTCAGGAAAAAGAACAGTCACACAGAGTTTTTACCATAACTTGTAAATTTCTCGCGCGCTGATTGGCTGAGAGCCATGTTCGATAAGAGGACAGACCGATAAGATGACGGATCGCTCGCGCACGTAGCTAGCGCGCGCTTGAAACGGTTTTTTCTTTCAAACTTTTTCTTCGTTTTTGGATCTTTTCTTTGCCTGTTATGGTAAAAAACAAATCGAAGTGATTTTTCCATGGTCTGTACTCCTATCGAACATTGAAATGACGCCAGAAATGATCCAAACTTTGCAGTGAAACCACTCGTTGCGCTCGTGGTTCCACTTGAGTTTGGATCATATCTGACGTCATTTCTATGTTCGATAGGAGTACAGACCATGGAAAAGTCACTTCGATTTATTAAGAAGAAAAAAACCAGTAAAGCTACTGTTAACGTTAACTCACCCTTCTCCAAATTATCTTGGATGCGATACTAACATGAAACACACACACAAAAAAAACACTTTTTCTGGATGGAATTTGCCCGGGGAATTTGTGAAATTTATTTTGTAATTTCATGTTAGCCTCGCAGTCAAGATAATTTGGAGAGGTGTCCACTGGTTACGTAAAGCAACAAATCCTTCCTCATGAAATAATTGATTTCATTATATGATTATCAATAAAATACCTATATTTCTTTATTTCAAAGAATTGATATTTCCACATGTTATTTTTACTTGTGAAAATATCATCACTATGGTAACATACTTCTTATAGCAGAAAGAAGCTCGAAAATCTTTCTTTTCTTTTTCATTGATAATTATATAATAAATAGGATATTACATGGGCGCTTGGAGGTACGAATTTTATCTTCTCGTGTTGAAAAGCTCTAACTCGTTCGCTGCACTCGCTCGTGAGAGATCTTTTCAACACTCCAAGATAAAATTCGTATCTCCGCTCGCCCATGTAAAATCCTCTGTCTAACAATGCATAATTTCTATTACATAATTTTATGACCTCGCTCCTCTATTTTCCCCTTTGGGTTGAGCTCCGCCGTCCCTGTACGAGATAGACTAACGCGCGACTGCCTAAGGGTTAAGATTAATGAATTGAATGAGTGGCTGAACTTCAATATGATGTGTAAACATAGATAGCGTGTGTACATGTACAGGCGTGAGCAGCCGTTACACACCTGCCAGAAACCCTCTAAATACGCCAGAAGTAAACTCGCAGGTAAATATATGCTTTACTGACTGATAAAACAGTCGAAATGAAAGATATGCATTTATTTGTGATATATATTAAGCTAAAGAAGCGTTCACAATCTATGCTTTAAATATAGGAGAGGGAGAATATGTGAACTATAAGTTTTAAAAGAATAACTTCCTGGTAGTTCCTCTTTAAAAGCTGATTTTTTCCGCCCTCCCGACCAGCATCGCCTATAATATAGCCTGCGTGAAGCCCAACTTTAGAGTGAAAACACTAAACCCGTGTCAAACAGAAAACAATGGAATTAGGGTCTACTAAAGATTTCATCCTAACTAGAGTTACACTGTAAAGTCGGGCTGCACGCAGGCTACCATTGCCACACACACACACGTCGGCTTTCTTAAATAAGTATCTAATCAACCCCTTTTTACGAATTGCTTGCAAAAATTGCACACCCAAGGATTTCCATGCAGCCCCTCTCTGCCTCCCACTGAGGTCAATTTCGAAGTTCCCTAACATAAAGTGGCGGATAGATAGGTTTTTTTTTTTTTTTTTTTTTTTTTTTGTGTGAGAATATTTTATCGGTTATGTTGCTTTGTCTCGTGAGCTTGATTAATTCATCAATACAGAGGTATCTGTGGTAGATCATCATGAGCTCAAGATTTCATTCTATGGATGCTGTTGTACTGGTTTGTCAATTTTTCGTCAATGTAATTAACTCGCTTTCCGTAAAAGCCACTGATTCCTTCAACAAGAACCGAAACTTCCGCCAACATCTCATTTGTTTTGCTGTCACATTTTTATTATTATTCAGTGCTCGTATATCTACTATCAAAATATAATAGATTTTGCACTGAGTCTTTCTCTACTACATATTATTGTCTTCGACAATGCAGAACGATTCTGACAGCGAAAACTCGGTTAAAATAAAAACTAAATTGAAAGAAAATTAAAACGTCAGTCACCCCAGAAACTACAGCTAGCAGGAAGACGATATGATTCAAATGTTCGGTTGCCTTGTAAACAAATCGAGTTGATATTGATTTTAAGACTACTATTTTCAAAATTATTTTTAATTTAGTATTTTAAAAGTAAATGAAATATTTTCCCAGAGAAAAATATAAATACTTCTACCAATAGAAAGAATAATAATCCAATAGAAAAACCCTGATAAAATACGAATTCGCAAATAATCCTAGTATGTAAAAGTGCATTCGAAATAGAAGTAGACATGGAATGGTAATTGGTTAGCAGCACGTCGAACTGATGTTTTCAATTTTGAACTCAAAATCATCTAATTTTCTCGCTCTTTAAACTGTTTTATATCTCACTTTTTTCCGATTGTTTGTGCTACGATTTTCCGACTTATTTAAGTCTCATGTGAACATGCATTCATTTTGTTGAACTCGAGAATAAAATCCATGTTATCTGAGACGAGTCAACTATACAATACAGTGCGATATTAAGAATATAATGAATTGAAGTTCCCTTACCTAGAGCTGCAAAACAGGAATATTCCCGAAAGCAGGCTTCAAAATTAGCAGGCACAAAACTAGCTTGTATACCAAACTTAGGAGAGTATTCAAAATTATTTCAATCCATTAGGAAGGAAAAAATTTTGAACAGGTTTTGAGGTCCTCGTTTGGTCCTCTTCTGAAGTTGAAAATGAATACCATTACAATATTACCTGTAGTAATTATGCAGATTCTATTTGCATTCGGTCAAACCTACTGAATTGGTATGAATCATGTCTGTTGACGGAAATAAGAGAAAACGCTAATTTTCATGAGTAATTCAAAGTGAATAAATTTATGGTTTCAAATGGAAATTTCTTCCTTTATTTTGTTTTTTTTTATTTTCGTGAAAAAGTGAAAAAGAAAATGATAAATGAAATTTGAAAAAGTTCGTAAAAAATAATTTATTTATTAACACTATTACTAAAATGTCTATATTAAAATTATTTTTCGTGCTCTTGGATTTTGGCAATCCTAACAATTTTCACCATAAATACATAATATTGTATACACGGTAAAATTTTATTTACTTATAATCTCCAAAGCAAACACATCGAATTGAATGCCTCAATTACGATCCATCTTTATAATTCAAATTTTTTTCTGATCGTGAGTTTGCCATGTTTTCTGTTTCTATGACAACCGTGCGTGACGTGTCACGAACATTTTAGGTTAAGTAAATTTAATTGTTTTAAGTCAGGTTTTCCTGAAATTCGGTTATTGGTGCAGAAGTATAAATGTATCAAGGCAAGTAATCGGCACATAATTATTTTTAAAAACGGTGAAAAGGCCAGGCTACCAAGCCATGATGAATTTTCTAAATCTAAATATTTTCCCACTCTCTTAACGTAGAGTAAAATCCATGCTTAACTTTGTTTCAGTTCATGTCAGCTATAATTTTGCTTATTTTTGGGTCAAACGGACCTATTGCACGCTTGTTTTTTTAACTTTTTATGAAATATGACGTCATTAATAACGCAAGAGTGATGACGTCATCATACATATATATATTTAAAAAATGGTCCATTTCACAAATTGGTTTCATCATGAGCTTAAAACATTAGAAAAACCTCTTAGGCATTTTAAAATCCTTTCCTCAGCAACTGTGGCTGGTAAATAGGTAAGTCCCCCCTTAATCAGCTAGGTCTTGTGTACGACATCTAAGGGTGGATATCCATGGTTTCTCAGTAGACACCTCTGAATGCCAATCTAATTAAGAACGACTGCATGTTCGTTTGAATAGATGCTTTGATGCACAATTACGGCTTTTCTTTATTTTCCCCTGGCTTTTGGCATAGATGTACATGTTATTCATTCATTGAACTCTATGTGTTACTGAATCTTTTGGAGTGGCCCTTTAATAGCAGTCCCTTGAGGGAGGCTTCACTGAACCTGAATAAAATAGATGAGAATTTTGGAATTTCGTAAGGATATTTTGATGCAAAACATATTATATCCCCTTACAACGACACCCCCTAAATAGCATTACAATTTGATCAAAAGCAGTGATAGCGTAAGGCTTTGAAAACAGAGAGTTTATAATCCTCCGCCTCACTAACTTTTAACATGTTTTAAGGGTCTGCACATGCAATAGTACTACGCTTATTTGTGTTTGAAATGAGCTGCTTTTCTCCCCTCTTTATGAGTGGACAAAGTAGCGAATCTAGGGGACTAGAGGACCGGGGAATTCATCGTAAACCAAAACTAATCGGCCCAAGTAAGGGGCCGAGCGCCTCCCCTTAATTTTCTTACAGAGTCAGTACAAAATACTGGAAGTGAGTTCTAACAGTAAATATAACGATTTCAAAGAGAAAACTTATAATAAGAATATCATTTATTGGAAACCCGGGTGTAAAGAGCTTCCAAATGTTAGATCTAGTTCGACCATCTGAGAACATTATATGTATAATAGTTAGGCAAAAGGGAGATAAGGCGTACTAAGTATTTTATATGAGTGCTTTCAGTCAGTTAGTTTCTAACAAAAAAACTATATTCAGACAACTTAAACCCCTTGAAGAGACTGAAGCCCTCACTTTTTGACTTCGATGCACGACTTTAGAAGTGCTTATAAGTACAGTTTAAGACTTTTTGACGTAATGATTCATTTGGATCAGTTTCTATATATATATATGTATACATTTATTTTATTATTGACCCAAATGCTTCGACTTGAAACAATTGCTTGCATGAGGGCAAGGGCAATAGATTTTTACTCTGCCATATCTCCTATTTCCCGCGAGCGTCCTTTTAAAAATCTATTATATATTGTCTACTCACCGATGAAACGTTCGCTGTGTACGCTGATGTGAGCAAGTTCCTACTAATCTGCTATCGTTTTAACTGTACTAGATAAAAGGGTGGGATTCCGCTTGTAGACACTGCATAATTAACAAATGTTTAGCAGTGGGTCTAGACATGTCAAGAAGAGCCCCACAGAATCACGTATTTGTTTTAAAGAAATTCATTTGTATAGCCTTTCTTGATTTCAAACTTTGAGAACAAATTTAAATTTTGGATAATTATATGGCACGGTCTTAATTTCTCAGATAGGTAGAACTATTTCGGTTACGGCTTTCAACCGTCGTTACAAAAACCACACGTACCCTCCCCTCCAAGGTTAACAAAGGTCACCGCTATTGTTTTAGCCGACCAATAGTAATCCGCCAATAGAGAAGTGATTGATTTAAAATATATGTAAACAACGTACTTGTATCAATCAACACAGAAGGATTTTAGGGGAGGGTACGTGTGGTTTTTGTAACGACGGTTGAAAGCCGTAACCGAAATGGTTGGTTCATATCAAATCGGATTGGCAATGGCTTCGAAAAAAATTGGCTTTTGAAACTGTTAGCGTTGAATTCCGAAAGAGAGATCGATTGTGTGGTTGTATCAGATATCGGACTAAGGTTCTGTGAAAGAATTTCGGCTTGATGTGTAATTTTGGCTGAACTAGAGGCGAATTATTGACCCTTATCGAGGGTTCGAGCGGCATGAAGTGTGCTACCTTCCCAATTTTTAAGTACGAGGGATACTCCACCACAATACTCGCTCAATATTGCTGCAAATGACCTGAAACTTCACAGAGAATCAAAGCAAAACACGACACACAAGTAGGGATATTTATTTGTGTGATTTACTGATTTTTATTTTTTTTCGAAAAATCGCCATACATTGCCTTATAAGTTCGATAGGAAAAAGGCCACAGAAACCCAGCTTGTGCTACCTGTGCTGTCACGAGCGTTTCGCTTCCCATTTACCCTATTTACTATATGTCCGCGGTAAAAGCGGTGCGCGGTAATTGCCATTAGTAGCTTTGTAATCACGCCGCCTCACTGCGAGCTACCATGTTAATGTAGAGTCGTTAGTGTTTTCATTGGGGGAATTTCAGGTTTACAAGTGAATTATTGCTAAAAAAAAGGAAGCGATCTCCCCTAAATGGATGCATACGTATTCTACGGACAACTCTTGAAATGTTGACTTAGTATTTGTGGCAATTTAAAGCTGTAGAGATGCCCTTGGGATTTTCATTTTACACGCGAAGGAAGCAACATGGCGACCGACTTGTACTCAGAGTTTACGAGGCAGAATTATGATACTTCTAAAGTTCGCCTCATTTCGAAATTCGTCTTTTTTCTAAAGGATGTCAAACTGTTAATATAAAAAACACAAAAGCGGATATGGAGCTGATGTTCCAAGGCTTGAGATTTTGCATTGATTCTGTGCCTTCGATATTACCTGATGTACGATACATCATTCTCTATGACTTCTTTATTTAAAATTTTCAATGGGACATTCTACTTCAAGAACTCCAGGAAAGTCACTCTAACTGTACTAGGTAGCCGTTGGCGTAAGGAAAAGTTATTATTTGCTGTCCTACGATCCTTCTGTACGTTCAATCGGTTTCAATCTCAAGAAGTTTGCTTGATTGTCTTGTTTTGCAAGCTCTTATCGTTTGTCACATAAGGTGAAGTCAAGACGCAATAAATGGGTAATCAAGAAGCTGCCTCAACCAGGTAATTATTTCAATAATATTTTGGAGTGCCAAAGTTTACTTCTGCGTTGTTTTTACGGTTGTAGTTGATGTACCACGCATGATTTTTGAGTACTGAAACTTTGGGTTTTTCAGGTGGGCTATTTGTTTAGTAGCCGATCTCTCTTGCAGTAAAAATACAAATAGCGAGACAAAATTTAGCACCACATTTACAAATATTGTTTCTTTATTGCCTCTATTTACATGTTCGAGTGTTCAGTCATATTTTGCTCAATTATCTTTGCTTAACCACGGCATTACACGGCGGATAATATTTTGTTTATCAACGCTTTATTCATTCACCGAAACGTGTCAATTGTAGAGGAATTTAAATTTCGCGGCTGAGTGATCGGCAGCAATGGGAAATACTGCTGGACATTCAAAATTTATCGCGGGCATTAAATGGGGCAAGCGAAACGCTCGTACTGTAGACAACATTTCGACAAAAATTTGTTCGTCCTCTTCAGGTTTTGCGTTGATAGAATGCTGCATTTAAGAAAAGTTTTCATTATTCAATATCTGAATGAACACTAAGGGTGATGATGTAAGGAAAATAAAGAGGCTTTTTCGTCATTTTTGCTGTTAGGGCAAATTTGGTCGCGTTCGTAATTGCCAGTCTATCATCCAATCAGTTCATGCGTTTCTCAGCTGCTGCTTGATTGTTTTCTGCGATATCTTTAATTTTTTCATTTTGTGTTGACACGACTTTGTCTTGGTGTTTCTTTCTCCTCGTGGGCCATGGCTTTTGCTGCCAGTTTCTGAGAGAGCGACAACAGAACCGCATTATTGCAAAAGAAAAAGACTATAAGCCCCTGCATTAACAAAAGGATTTTCTTAGTCTCTTGCGAGCGTGAGAATCACCGCCAACTATTCCGGTCTTGTGCGCCCGTTTTGCATCAGCGGTAATCATAACAAATGCACTAGATTGTTCCTGTTTTTTACATATTAATAATAATAATAATTTATATTTTTATAGCGTTAATTCCCGTAAGTCCAACAACGCTTTACAGTTTTAAAAAGATAAAACACATTCAAGTTTTTTTTTTAATTTTAAAATTGTAATTATATTAATGAAATACAACAATGATTCAATTAAATACATACAAAAACACTTTACACTATAGCATTAATTGACACTTAATCAATTATCAATAAAACATTTACATATCATCAATTGAATAAAAATATTTATTAAAACTCAAGTAAGAGAGAGAGAGAAAATAATAACAGTCGATAATTTACGGTGGCCCATAACGGCAATACACATAAATAAATCCCATACAAAAATATATGTTCAAATACAAAAATATTTGTTAGATTACAGAAATATTTATTCCAGTACAAAACTGTTTGTTCAAATGCAAAACAAATGTAATCCAGAACAAAAATATCTAATCCAGTTCAAAGATTAATGTTCCAGTACAAAAATATATTAGTCCCAGTACAAAAATATATTAGTCCCAGTACAAAAATATATTAGTCCCAGTACAAAAATATATTAGTCCCAGTACAAAAATATATCAGTCCCAGTACAAAAATATATTAGTCCCAGTACAGACCCCAAGACCTTCCCTAGAGAGTAGTTGAGTAGGGTCTTGGTACTTTATGTTCGAAAAATGGAAATAGAATTTTATTCTAGATTCGAAGATATGTAACAGCTACTTAAGTCGATTTGGCTTGCTTGGTTTCCGTTGCTATGTTCTTTGCTGTATCAGCTGGGTACGAGAATGGAAGAACGCTTTCCTTGAAAAAATTTGTACTGGGACTAATATATTTTTGTACTGGGACTAATATATTTTTGTACTGGGACTAATATATTTTTGTACTGGGACTAATATATTTTTGTACTGGATTAAATATTTTTGTACTGGGACTAATATATTTTTGTACTGGGACTAATATATTTTTGTACTGGGACTAATATATTTTTGTACTGGGACTAATATATTTTTGTACTGGGACTAATATATTTTTGTACTGGGACTAATATATTTTTGTACTGGGACTAATATATTTTTGTACTGGATTAAATATTTTTGTACTGGGACTAATATATTTTTGTACTGGGACTAATATATTTTTGTACTGGGACTAATATATTTTTGTACTGGGACTAATATATTTTTGTACTGGGACTAATATATTTTTGTACTGGGACTAATATATTTTTGTTCTGAATTACATTTGTTTTTCATTTGAACAAATAGTTTTGTACTGGAATAAATATTTCTGTAATCTAACAAATATTTTTGTATGGGATTTATTTATGTGTATTGCCGTTATGGGCCACCGTAATAATTAATTATATGCTTTCTTAAAAAGCCAGGTCTTCAAATCTTTCTTAAAGGCAGAGATGGAGGTATTTGACCTGATTGTCACTGGTAATGAATTCCACAATTCTAGGCTGTTAATATCTTCATCTTTTAAAGGGGGACTAGTACGAAAATCGTTCAAAATTTAATTCGGCTGAAACTTTCCTAGAACAATCTCTAAGGGTCTAATAAACATTGTTTAAAGATTTTTCTTGATATTCCGAAGGGAAGTATTATATTTTTACGAATCTTTAACGGAGTCAGTGACGTCATTTACTCAACACCATACATCGCTCCATACATTTCCCTTTATTTTGTGATCAAAATATTCGCTCGTTTCATACTCAATACTGAAAAAAAGAGACTTAAAAATCAATTGTAATAACAACAAATGTCAGTAAAGTCCGTCAGTCGACCTTTGGGCTTCATAGAAATAAAATAAATCAAGAAGTTATTTACAAAGAAATGTATGGAGCGGTGTTTAGTGTTGAGTAAATGACGTCACTGACTCCGTTAAAGATTCGTAAAAATATAATACTTCCCTTCGGAATATCAAGAAAAAACTTTAACCAGTGTTTATTAGACCCTTAGAGATTATTCTAGGAAAGTTTCAGCCGAATTAAATTTTGAGCGATTTTCGTACTAGTCCCCCTTTAAAGCATTCTGGAGCTTGGCAAGATTTAAATTTGTCAACAAAACCTTTTCTCGAACCAGCCCGATGAGAAAATCACTGTGCAAAATAATCACCAGCGTTGTTACGCCTACCAGCGCTAAACAATAGCCATTCACTAGAAGCTAATTTGCAATCTTTTCTCGAACCTGCCCGATGAGAAAACCACTGTGCAAAATAATCACCGACGTTGTTACGCCTACCAGCGCTAGACAATAGCTATTCACTAGAAGTTAATTAATTTGCAATCTTTTAAACATTTAAAAATTACAAATAAATAAACCCTTATTTACCAAGCAATTAACATTTCGTGTGTTTGCAAGCAAAACAGAAAGACAAGTTGATCTTCGGTAGCCACTCACTTGCCGCTGAATTGATGTTAACTGAACGAGAATCGAGTGTTCACGTATTTATAGAAATAATAATAATAAATTTAATACTTATATAGCGCTTTATACATTTGGATATGATATAATGCGCTTTACAATACAACATAATAATAAGAATGTATGGAATTTAAAAAAATATAGCTCTTGCGATTCAATACAAATGAATGATATGCAGTCTAAAACGAATAATTAAGGAATAAAAAACAGTTGTCCGTGTATTATACTCTGATAAAGACACGCGGGATGTGGAGAGAACACGAGAGAAGCGTAGGAAACCACGACGCGTAGCGGAGTGGTTTCCAGCTTCTCAAGTGTTCTCTCCACATTCCAAGTGTCTTTATCAGAGTATAATACACGGAAAACTGTTTTTTATTGCTTTTATAAAATAACTAGCGCTCAAATGCTTTTAAGAAGCAGTTTCGAGAGAGAAAAAAATGACGTGAGCATGTATTATGCTCTCATAAAACATGGCTTTTTGACCAATCAGAGCGCGCGTAATATCAAAGTTATTTTATAAAATATAATAATATAATAATATAATAAAATAGTATGAATAAAATTAATAAAAATGCAAAATTCTAAATCATTCGATAAAATCTAAGCAATTTTGAATAAAATCTATAAAAAACGCGTACGTAATTATGTCAATGATCAATAGGACTATATCGATATACTAGGCCTAGTCTCAGTTCAGACGTCTAACCCCAAATGCCCCGAATCAAATGCAAACGAGAAAACAACAGGATTTGCTCATCTGCACCAGATCCGGGACACGTGATTCCCGACATCTAAACCGAAACCAAGCCATACGCTTCTCTAAATAAAATAGCCAATCCTAAACATGTATTCCACGTAGTTATTATTCCCTAGGTACTATTAGGTATTATTTGCACCTTATTCATTTTTGCATCTAATTACGAGTATTGAGAATAGCGTACCAAGTTGTATTTCTGGAAAGAAGTTTTATATTTATTTAAGTGTTAGATATCCGTTTATTTTGCTATTATATTTTTGTACGTACACCTGATTGCAAAAATGTTGTCATAGGAAAATATACTTTGAAAAAAAAATAAAAATGACAAAATAACAAGTAGGAAATAATTAAAGATGGCGACTTAATTTAACCTGTTAACGTTTTTGATAAAGTCCATGAGACGGAGTTTCACGTAGAGGAGTTTTCTAGTCGAGAACAAGAAACTTCCTGTTTCGTAAACGTAGTTTAGAAGATAGTCTAGTATTAACGTGTAACACCTCTTTTGAAACGTTTGCCTCACAACAGGAATCGACACCAGTTCCAGAAATACGTTTCAGTATGTAACATTGCCTTTGTAATGGAAGAAACTGATATCATTAATGGCTATGAGTAAATCAATTAAATAAAATGAAAATAACTGCTTTTGTGTTTGTCTTGAATCTTAAGAAAAATCTATTAAATTTGCCATTTTTAATTAATTCCTATTTGTTATTTTCTAATTTTTATTTTATAGAGTGCAAACAAAATATCCGTGAAATACAAATTACTAAATAGCACAAAATAATGCTAATTAAACAATAGAAAACAATAGAAATTGCACAAAATTGCACTATTTAGTATAACTAATGTTTCACGGATATATTATTTGCACTCTATAAGGTTTATTTTTCTATAACAACATTTTTGCAATCAGGCGTATATGAACTCCTTTATTTTAAATGAACCGAACCGAAACGGAGCATGGGTAGAAATCACTGAAGTGCTTAATTATTCGCTCTGAAGTAGTTTTTTTTGCTTACTAATGAGATAACACAAGCAGAAACCCTTTCAACGTTTGTCTTCGAGTTTTGCGAAAGGAAGATAAAAGCCTAACTAAACTAACACCCTAGTGTTATAAATAGTTTTCAGTGGCACCCGAAACAACTCTATCCCTCTCATCTTTCGACATATACTTACTACCAAACCATTCACGCAGTAATTCGTGTGGTTTTCCTCCAGTAGAATATTCTAAACCATCTATAGTAACGTTGATATTTTTCATATGAAAGATTTTGTCATACTTATAAAGGTCAGCATATGGAGAAAGTAACCACGAAGGTTTAGGAATTGGAAGCATTTCTTGCATGTATCGAATGGCTTGCTCACTAAGCAAGTCCGATACAAGAGAATAGTTGTATATATATTTGACAAAAGCATCAAGTGGAACTATACGATACATGTCTTGAAGATATGCCCACGAATGCTTACTTGCCTTTAAGGCCTCATTTAGATTTTTAAAGGTTTGGTTTTTCCAGTCCTCAGTTTTCAAACAAATGTCTGCATCTTGTGTCCACGGTATTATAGTTTTCGATCGAATGGCGCCCAATAAAGTACCAAAGCACACTCGATATTCAATTCCTATTTGACTGAAGGCATGGGCGGTATGGAACAAGATCTTATTTAACTTGGTTTTACAACAATACGGCAATAGAATGTTGTCTGCTCTAGTCTGCTGTTCTGGGATATCAGGACAAGAAGTATCCTTATACGAACATGTGGTCCAAGTGATGGAGTCTTGTCTGACGACTCGCAGTATATTGTGAGTATATCCTAGAAGGCCGTAATCCAGATATACTTGGCGTTTAGTCTCGGGTATCTCTTGGTGTTTTTTTGACTGATTTGTAGTAAAAAGACATTTTTGAGATACTGCAATTTTTAACGTTCCATTTGTTCGTAGAAAGAAGTCCAAAAGCGTGGCCTCGCCATAAGCTTGTTTAAGCCCTATGCGATTGAATACGCTTTTACGCATGATAAAGGGAAACTCCACGATGTTACAAATCCCTAGCCAAGACCGACTTTGTTCTCCATGTCTCTGATCGTTCTTGCTATTCGGGCCAGAAATAAACATAGTCCAGTTTTTTGTCGTGAACCAACATGATTTCAGTTTCTGTGGATCGTGGCTTGAATCGTGTTTTAAAGCATGACACGTCGCACCGTCGTACTGACGAAAGGATTGCAAAATATCAACTAAATGATGAACTTCTTTATAAACGACGTCGTTTCCACTGGCTCGATTCGACTCCATCCTTTTAGGTAAAACAAGAACATATTCTTCGTGATTTTGGCTGCGATTTCGTTCATTTGTAAAGTTAAGCGTAATTCTTCTAACATCAACTTGTAGTTCGCCATTGTCGATCCCTGACTGCAGATGTGGTGCGACTGTGTGGATTCCACTGGTTCGATTCAACTCTGTCCTTTTAGACAAAACTAAAACATATCCTTGGTGATTTTGGCTGCTAATTTGTTGATAATGACTTATCAAGTTATCCGTAGTTCTAATTTCATCATCTTGTAGTTCGCCTTTGACGATCCCTGACTCCGGTTGTATTGCGACGTTCGCTCTCAAATACCAAATGGCAATGATTATTAACCAAAAAACACATATCACTAGCAGTGGATAAACGCATTTTTTATGACTGCAATTTCGGGGCTTGAAAGACTCTGAAGTGCACAGAAACGCCATGCTTGTATGACTAGTTATGAGAGCCAGCGAAGCTGAGCGGGTCAACTGTATTCTCTCAGTACTGTTTAGATCATGCCCAAAATTCCCCCCCCCCCCCCCCTCCCGGGCCAAAATTGGCAGCATTGTACGAAGGAGAAAAGAGTCGACAAACAAATAGACAAAAATAATGCGTAGATGAGATCGAAGCAGGGCGGTAAATGCATTTGCAGCCCGCGTACTTGCCGTTTGGCCCGCTAGACTGAACGTTTTAGTGAGGGCAGTCTAATGTTTTGCCTTATTACATAACTGCTTTCGTTGTCAAGAAACTGTTTTATGTTGATTATTCTAAGTCGAGAGCGCGAGTCACTGAAGCATAAAGTACACCTCACTCAATTTTATGCACATCGACTCATTTGCATGTTTGCAACGAAAACGTTGGTTGTAAATCCATGTTCAAGTAACAATGAATGACAATACAATACATGAAGTATAAAACAATAATACACTACAATACACATATACTAGCCTAACTTAAAGTTGGAGAGTGCTTCCTTAATATTATTTTGCCCGAAACAGTACTTATCATTTCAGTGTAGCACACAAGATACAAAGACATACGGATTTACATCAAATTGAATTTTATTTAGAAACAGTTGTTTACATTGTTTCTTTACAAAAATCCCGTAATAACGGGAAAATCTATTTAATAACTGGAACAGGAATTTTATAGCTTCAGTTGACACACTAAACCCAAGAAGGCTTGGCTTTCGTCGTCCGATGAGTCGTTAAGATAAAGCTAAAGATAAGAAAGATATATGGTTAAATATTGCTAATTTGTTCGAAAATACAACAGAGCGCGAGATAAAGTTTTGGCGTAGGTCTACTTCGCACTTCGAGCACGTGCGTGACAAACTGTGCCGAACTAATTCTGTAAAGATAAAGGCTTACCTCGTTCAATGACTTTGCAGCACGAAAGCTAGAAGTGAAGAAAGAAATATTTTACATAAATATCAGTATTTTTGTTCGGAAATACAACAGAAAGCGAGATAAAGTTTTAAATATGGTTTATTGACACAAACTGTGCCGAACTAACCAGCGCTAAACACTGGCCATTCACTAGAAGCTAATTTGCAATCTTTTCTCGAACCAGCCCGATGAGAAAACCACTGTGCAAAATAAACGTTGTTATGCTCTCATAAAACATGGCTTTTTGACCAATCAGAGCGCGCGTAATATCAAAGTTATTTTATAAAATATAATAATATAATAATATAATAAAATAGTATGAATAAAATTAATAAAAATGCAAAATTCTAAATCATTCAATAAAATCTAAGCAATTTGGAATAAAATCTATAAAAAACGCGTACGTAATTATGTCAATGATCAATAGGACTATATCGATATACTAAGCCTAGTCTCAGTTCAGACGTCGAACCCCAAATGCCCCGAATCAAATGCAAACGAGAAAACAACAGGATTTGCTCATCTGCACCAGATCCGGGACACGTGATTCCCGACATCTAAACCGAAACCAAGCCATACGCTTCTCTAAATAAAATAGCCAATCCTAAACATGTATTCCACGTAGTTATTATTCCCTAGGCACTATTAGGTATTATTTGCACCTTATTCATTTTTGCATCTAATTACGAGTATTGAGAATAGCGTACCAAGTTGTATTTCTGGAAAGATGTTTTATATTTATGTAAGTGTTAGATATCCGTTTATTTTGCTATTATATTTTTGTACGTACACCTGATTGCAAAAATGTTGTCATAGGAAAATATACTTTGAAAAAAAAAAAAAAAATGACAAAATAACAAGTAGGAAATAATTAAAGATGGCGACTTAATTTAACCTGTTAACGTTTTTGATGAAGTCCATGAGACGGAGTTTCACGTAGAGGAGTTTTCTAGTCGAGAACAAGAAACTTCCTGTTTCGTAAACGTAGTTTAGAAGATAGTCTAGTATTAACGTGTAACACCTCTTTTGAAACGTTTGCCTCACAACAGGAATCGACACCAGTTCCAGAAATACGTTTCAGTATGTAACATTGCCTTTGTAATGGAAGAAACTGATATCATTAATGGCTATGAGTAAATCAATTAAATAAAATGAAAATAACTGCTTTTGTGTTTGTCTTGAATCTTAAGAAAAATCTATTAAATTTGCCATTTTTAATTAATTCCTATTTGTTATTTTCTAATTTTTATTTCATAGAGTGCAAACAAAATATCCGTGAAATACAAATTACCAAATAGCACAAAATAGTGCTAATTAAACAATAGAAAACAATAGAAATTGCACAAAATTGCACTATTTAGTATAACTAATGTTTCACGGATATATTATTTGCACTCTATAAGGTTTATTTTCCTATAACAACATCTTTGCAATCAGGTGTATATGAACTCATTTATTTTAAATGAACCGAACCGAAACGGAGTATGGGTAGAAATCACTGAAGTGCTTAATTATTCGCTCTGAAGTAGTTTTTTTTTGCTTACTAATGAGATAACACAAGCAGAAACCCTTTCAACGTTTGTCTTCGAGTTTTGCGAAAGGAAGATAAAAGCCTAACTAAACTAACACCCTAGTGTTATAAATAGTTTTCAGTGGCACCCGAAACAACTCTATCCCTCTCATCTTTCGACATATACTTACTACCAAACCATTCACGCAGTAATTCGTGTGGTTTTCCTCCAGTAGAATATTCTAAACCATCTATAGTAACGTTGATATTTTTCATTTGAAAGATTTTGTCATACTTATAAAGGTCAGCATATGGAGAAAGTAACCACGAAGGTTTAGGAATTGGAAGCATTTCTTGCATGTATCGAATGGCTTGCTCACTAAGCAAGTCCGATACAAGAGAATAGTTGTATATATATTTGACAAAAGCATCAAGTGGAACTATACGATACATGTCTTGAAGATATGCCCACGAATGCTTACTTGGCTTTAAGGCCTCATTTAGATTTTTAAAGGTTTGGTTTTTCCAGTCCTCAGTTTTCAAACAAATGTCTGCATCTTGTGTCCACGGTATTATAGTTTTCGATCGAATGGCGCCCAATAAAGTACCAAAGCACACTCGATATTCAATTCCTATTTGACTGAAGGCATGGGCGGTATGGAACAAGATCTTATTTAACTTGGTTTTACAACAATACGGCAATAGAATGTTGTCTGCTCTAGTCTGCTGTTCTGGGATATCAGGACAAGAAGTATCCTTATACGAACATGTGGTCCAAGTGATGGAGTCTTGTCTGACGACTCGCAGTATATTGTGAGTATATCCTAGAAGGCCGTAATCCAGATATACTTGGCGTTTAGTCTCGGGTATCTCTTGGTGTGTTTTTGACTGATTTTTAGTAAAAAGACATTTTTGAGATACTGCAATTTTTAACGTTCCATTTGTTCGTAGAAAGAAGTCCAAAAGCGTGGCCTCGCCATAAGCTTGTTTAAGCCCTATGCGATTGAATACACTTTTACGCATGATAAAGGGAAACTCCACGATGTTACAAATCCCTAGCCAAGACCGACTTTGTTCTCCATGTCTCTGATCGTTCTTGCTATTCGGGCCAGAAATAAACATAGTCCAGTTTCTTGTCGTGAACCAACATGATTTTAGTGTCTGTCGATCGTGTCTTGAATCGTGTTTTGAAGCATGACACGTCGCACCGTCGTACTGACGAAAGGATTGCAAATATCAACTAAATGATGAACTTCTTTATAAACGACGTCGTTTCCACTGGCTCGATTCGACTCCATCCTTTTAGGTAAAACAAGAACATATTCTTCGTGATTTTTGCTGCGATTTCGTTCATTTGTAAAGTTAAGCGTAATTCTTCTAACATCAACTTGTAGTTCGCCATTGTCGATCCCTGACTGCAGATGTGGTGCGACTGTGTCGATTCCACTGGTTGGATTCAACTCTGTCCTTTTAGACAAAACTAAAACATATCCTTGGTGATTTTGGCTGCTATTTTGTTGATAATGACTTATCAAGTTATCCGTAATTCTAGTTTCATCAACTTGTAGTTCGCCATTGACGATCCCTGACTCCGGGTGTATTGCGACGTTCGCTCTCAAATACCAAATGGCAATGATTATTAACCAAAAAACACATATCACTAGCAGTGGATAAACGCATTTTTTATGACTGCAATTTCGGGGCTTGAAAGACTCTGAAGTGCACAGAAACGTCATGCTTCTATGACTAGTTATGAGAGCCAGCGAAGCTGAGCGGGTCAACTGTATTCTCTCAGTACTGTTTAGATCATGCCCAAAATTCCCGCCCCCCCCCCCCTCCCGGGCCAAAATTGGCAGCATTGTACGAAGGAGAAAAGAGTCGACAAACAAATAGACAAAATAATGCGTAGATCAGATCGAAGCAGGACGGTAAATGCATTTGCAGCCCGCGTACTTGCCGTTTGGCCCGCTAGACTGAACGTTTTAATGAGGGCAGTCTAATGTTTTGCCTTATTACATAAATGCTTTCGTTGTCAAGAAACTGTTTTATGTTGATTATTCTAAGCCGAGAGCGCGAGTCACTGAAGCATAAAGCACACCTCACTCAATTTTATGCACATCGACTCATTTGCATGTTTGCAACGAAAACGTTGGTTGTAAATCCATGTTCAAGTAACAATGAATGACAATACAATACATGAAGTATAAAACAATAATACACTACAATACACATATACTAGCCTAACTTAAAGTTGGAGAGTGCTTCCTTAATATTATTTTGCCCGAAACAGTACTTATCATTTCAGTGTAGCACACAAGATACAAAGACATACGGATTTACATCAAATTGAATTTTATTTAGAAACAGTTGTTTACATTGTTTCTTTACAAAAATCCCGTAATAACGGGAAAATCTATTTAATAACTGGAACAGGAATTTTATAGCTTCAGTTGACACACTAAACCCATGAAGGCTTGGCTTTCGTCGTCCGATGAGTCGTTAAGATAAAGCTAAAGATAAGAAAGATATATGGTTAAATATTGCTAATTTGTTCGAAAATACAACAGAGCGCGAGATAAAGTTTTGGCGTAGGTCTACTTCGCACTTCGAGCACGTGCGTGACAAACTGTGCGGAACTAATTCTGTAAAGATAAAGGCTTACCTCGTTCAATGACTTTGCAGCACGAAAGCTAGAAGTGAAGAAAGAAATATTTTACATAAATATCAGTATTTTTGTTCGGAAATACAACAGAGCGCGAGATAAAGTTTTGAATATGGTTTATTGACACAAACTGTGCCGAACTAACCAGCGCTAAACACTGGCCATTCACTAGAAGCTAATTTGCAATCTTTTCTCGAACCAGCCCGATGAGAAAACCACTGTGCAAAATAATCACCGACGTTGTTATGCTCTCATAAAACATGGGTTTTTGACCAATCAGAGCGCGCGTAATATCAAAGTTATTTTATAAAATATAATAATATAATAAAATAGTATGAATAAAATTAATAAAAATGCAAAATTCTAAATCATTCAATAAAATCTAAGCAATTTGGAATAAAATCTATAAAAAACGCGTACGTAATTATGTCAATAATGCAAACGAGAAAACAACAGGATTTGCTCATCTGCACCAGATCCGGGACACGTGATTCCCGACATCTAATCCGAAACCAAGCCATACGCTTCTCTAAATAAAATAGCCAATCCTAAACATGTATTCCACGTAGTTATTATTCCCTAGGTACTATTAGGTATTATTTGCACCTTATTCATTTTTGCATCTAATTACGAGTATTGAAAATAGCGTACCAAGTTGTATTTCTGGAAAGAAGTTTTATATTTATGTAAGTGTTAGATATCCGTTTATTTTGCTATTATATTTTTGTACGTACACCTGATTGCAAAAATGTTGTCATAGGAAAATATACTTTGAAAAAAAATAAAAATGACAAAATAACAAGTAGGAAATAATTAAAGATGGCGACTTAATTTAACCTGTTAACGTTTTTGATAAAGTCCATGAGACGGAGTTTCACGTAGAGGAGTTTTCTAGTCGAGAACAAGAAACTTCCTGTTTCGTAAACGTAGTTTAGAAGATAGTCTAGTATTAACGTGTAACACCTCTTTTGAAACGTTTGCCTCACAACAGGAATCGACACCAGTTCCAGAAATACGTTTCAGTATGTAACATTGCCTTTGTAATGGAAGAAACTGATATCATTAATGGCTATGAGTAAATCAATTAAATAAAATGAAAATAACTGCTTTTGTGTTTGTCTTGAATCTTAAGAAAAATCTATTAAATTTGCCATTTTTAATTAATTCCTATTTGTTATTTTCTAATTTTTATTTTATAGAGTGCAAACAAAATATCCGTGAAATACAAATTACTAAATAGCACAAAATAGTGCTAATTAAACAATAGAAAACAATAGAAATTGCACAAAATTGCACTATTTAGTATAACTAATGTTTCACGGATATATTATTTGCACTCTATAAGGTTTATTTTCCTATAACAACATCTTTGCAATCAGGTGTATATGAACTCATTTATTTTAAATGAACCGAACCGAAACGGAGTATGGGTAGAAATCACTGAAGTGCTTAATTATTCGCTCTGAAGTAGTTTTTTTTTGCTTACTAATGAGATAACACAAGCAGAAACCCTTTCAACGTTTGTCTTCGAGTTTTGCGAAAGGAAGATAAAAGCCTAACTAAACTAACACCCTAGTGTTATAAATAGTTTTCAGTGGCACCCGAAACAACTCTATCCCTCTCATCTTTCGACATATACTTACTACCAAACCATTCACGCAGTAATTCGTGTGGTTTTCCTCCAGTAGAATATTCTAAACCATCTATAGTAACGTTGATATTTTTCATTTGAAATATTTTGTCATACTTATAAAGGTCAGCATATGGAGAAAGTAACCACGAAGGTTTAGGAATTGGAAGCATTTCTTGCATGTATCGAACGGCTTGCTCACTAAGCAAGTCCGATACAAGAGAATAGTTGTATATATATTTGACAAAAGCATCAAGTGGAACTATACGATACATGTCTTGAAGATATGCCCACGAATGCTTACTTGGCTTTAAGGCCTCATTTAGATTTTTAAAGGTTTGGTTTTTCCAGTCCTCAGTTTTCAAACAAATGTCTGCATCTTGCGTCCACGGTATTATAGTTTTCGATCGAATGGCGCCCAATAAAGTACCAAAACACACTCGATATTCAATTCCTATTTGACTGAAGGCATGGGCGGTATGGAACAAGATCTTATTTAACTTGGTTTTACAACAATACGGCAATAGAATGTTGTCTGCTCTAGTCTGCTGTTCTGGGATATCAGGACAAGAAGTATCCTTATACGAACATGTGGTCCAAGTGATGGAGTCTTGTCTGACGACTCGCAGTATATTGTGAGTATATCCTAGAAGGCCGTAATCCAGATATACTTGGCGTTTAGTCTCGGGTATCTCTTGGTGTTTTTTTGACTGATTTGTAGTAAAAAGACATTTTTGAGATACTGCAATTTTTAACGTTCCATTTGTTCGTAGAAAGAAGTCCAAAAGCGTGGCCTCGCCATAAGCTTGTTTAAGCCCTATGCGATTGAATACACTTTTACGCATGATAAAGGGAAACTCCACGATGTTACAAATCCCTAGCCAAGACCGACTTTGTTCTCCATGTCTCTGATCGTTCTTGCTATTCGGGCCAGAAATAAACATAGTCCAGTTTCTTGTCGTGAACCAACATGATTTCAGTTTCTGTGGATCGTGGCTTGAATCGTGTTTTAAAGCATGACACGTCGCACCGTCGTACTGACGAAAGGATTGCAAAATATCAACTAAATGATGAACTTCTTTATAAACGACGTCGTTTCCACTGGCTCGATTCGACTCCATCCTTTTAGGTAAAACAAGAACATATTCTTCGTGATTTTTGCTGCGATTTCGTTCATTTGTAAAGTTAAGCGTAATTCTTCTAACATCAACTTGTAGTTCGCCATTGTCGATCCCTGACTGCAGATGTGGTGCGACTGTGTGGATTCCACTGGTTGGATTCAACTCTGTCCTTTTAGACAAAACTAAAACATATCCTTGGTGATTTTGGCTGCTAAATTGTTGATAATGACTTATCAAGTTATCCGTAGTTCTAATTTCATCATCTTGTAGTTCGCCTTTGACGATCCCTGACTCCGGTTGTATTGCGACGTTCGCTCTCAAATACCAAATGGCAATGATTATTAACCAAAAAACACATATCACTAGCAGTGGATAAACGCATTTTTTATGACTGCAATTTCGGGGCTTGAAAGACTCTGAAGTGCACAGAAACGCCATGCTTCTATGACTAGTTATGAGAGCCAGCGAAGCTGAGCGGGTCAACTGTATTCTCTCAGTACTGTTTAGATCATGCCCAAAATTCCCGCCCCCCCCCCCCTCCCGGGCCAAAATTGGCAGCATTGTACGAAGGAGAAAAGAGTCGACAAACAAATAGACAAAAATAATGCGTAGATGAGATCGAAGCAGGGCGGTAAATGCATTTGCAGCCCGCGTACTTGCCGTTTGGCCCGCTAGACTGAACGTTTTAGTGAGGGCAGTCTAATGTTTTGCCTTATTACATAACTGCTTTCGTTGTCAAGAAACTGTTTTATGTTGATTATTCTAAGTCGAGAGCGCGAGTCACTGAAGCATAAAGCACACCTCACTCAATTTTATGCACATCGACTCATTTGCATGTTTGCAACGAAAACGTTGGTTGTAAATCCATGTTCAAGTAACAATGAATGACAATACAATACATGAAGTATAAAACAATAATACACTACAATACACATATACTAGCCTAACTTAAAGTTGGAGAGTGCTTCCTTAATATTATTTTGCCCGAAACAGTACTTATCATTTGTAGCACACAAGATACAAAGACATACGGATTTACATCAAATTGAATTTTATTTAGAAACAGTTGTTTACATTGTTTCTTTACAAAAATCCCGTAATAACGGGAAAATCTATTTAATAACTGGAACAGGAATTTTATAGCTTCAGTTGACACACTAAACCCATGAAGGCTTGGCTTTCGTCGTCCGATGAGTCGTTAAGATAAAGCTAAAGATAAGAAAGATATATGGTTAAGAAATATTGCTAATTTGTTCGAAAATACAACAGAGCGCGAGATAAAGTTTTGGCGTAGGCCGGTCTACTTCGCACTTCGAGCACGTGCGTGACAAACTGTGCCGAACTAATTCTGTAAAGATAAAGGCATACCTCGTTCAATGACTTTGCAGCACGAAAGCTAGAAGTGAAGAAAGAAATATTTTACATAAATATCAGTATTTTTGTTCGGAAATACAACAGAGCGCGAGATAAAGTTTTGAATATGGTTTATTGACACAAACTGTGCCGAACTAACCAGCGCTAAACACTGGCCATTCACTAGAAGCTAATTTGCAATCTTTTCTCGAACCAGCCCGATGAGAAAACCGCTGTGCAAAATAATCACCGACGTTGTTATGCTCTCATAAAACATGGGTTTTTGACCAATCAGAGCGCGCGTAATATCAAAGTTATTTTATAAAATATAATAATATAATAAAATAATATGAATAAAATTAATAAAAATGCAAAATTCTAAATCATTCAATAAAATCTAAGCAATTTTGAATAAAATCTATAAAAAACGTGTACGTAATTATGTCAATGATCAATAGGACTATATCGATATACTAGGCCTAGTCTCAGTTCAGACGTCTAACCCCAAATGCCCCGAATCAAATGCAAACGAGAAAACAACAGGATTTGCTCATCTGCACCAGATCCGGGACACGTGATTCCCGACATCTAAACCGAAACCAAGCCATACGCTTCTCTAAATAAAATAGCCAATCCTAAACATGTATTCCACGTAGTTATTATTCCCTAGGCACTATTAGGTATTATTTGCACCTTATTCATTTTTGCATCTAATTACGAGTATTGAGAATAGCGTAACAAGTTGTATTTCTGGAAAGAAGTTTTATATTTATGTAAGTGTTAGATATCCGTTTATTTTGCTATTATATTTTTGTACGTACACCTGATTGCAAAAATGTTGTCATAGGAAAATATACTTCGAAAAAAAATAAAAATGACAAAATAACAAGTAGGAAATAATTAAAGATGGCGACTTAATTTAACCTGTTAACGTTTTTGATAAAGTCCATGAGACGGAGTTTCACGTAGAGGAGTTTTCTAGTCGAGAACAAGAAACTTCCTGTTTCGTAAACGTAGTTTAGAAGATAGTCTAGTATTAACGTGTAACACCTCTTTTGAAACGTTTGCCTCACAACAGGAATCGACACCAGTTCCAGAAATACGTTTCAGTATGTAACATTGCCTTTGTAATGGAAGAAACTGATATCATTAATGGCTATGAGTAAATCAATTAAATAAAATGAAAATAACTGCTTTTGTGTTTGTCTTGAATCTTAAGAAAAATCTATTAAATTTGCCATTTTTAATTAATTCCTATTTGTTATTTTCTAATTTTTATTTTATAGAGTGCAAACAAAATATCCGTGAAATACAAATTACTAAATAGCACAAAATAGTGCTAATTAAACAATAGAAAACAATAGAAATTGCACAAAATTGCACTATTTAGTATAACTAATGTTTCACGGATATATTATTTGCACTCTATAAGGTTTATTTTTCTATAACAACATCTTTGCAATCAGGTGTATATGAACTCCTTTATTTTAAATGAACCGAACCGAAACGGGGCATGGGTAGAAATCACTGAAGTGCTTAATTATTCGCTCTGAAGTAGTTTTTTTTTGCTTACTAATGAGATAACACAAGCAGTAACCCTTTCAACGTTTATCTTCGAGTTTTGCGAAAGGAAGATAAAAGCCTAACTAAACTAACACCCTAGTGTTATAAATAGTTTTCAGTGGCACCCGAAACAACTCTATCCCTCTCATCTTTCGACATATACTTACTACCAAACCATTCACGCAGTAATTCGTGTGGTTTTCCTCCAGTAGAATATTCTAAACCATCTATAGTAACGTTGATATTTTTCATATGAAAGATTTTGTCATACTTATAAAGGTCAGCATATGGAGAAAGTAACCACGAAGGTTTAGGAATTGGAAGCATTTCTTGCATGTATCGAACGGCTTGCTCACTAAGCAAGTCCGATACAAGAGTATAGTTGGATATACGTTTGACAAAAGCATCAAGTGGAACTATACGATACATGTCTTGGAGATATGCCCACGAATGCTTACTTGGCTTTAAGGCCTCATTTAGATTTTTAAAGGTTTCGTTTTTCCAGTCCTCAGTTTTCAAACAAATATCTGCATCTTGTGTCCACGGTATTATAGTTTTCGATCGAATGGCGCCCAATAAGGTACCAAAACACACTCGATATTCAATTCCTATTTGACTGAAGGCATGGGCGGTATGGAACAAGATCTTATTTAACTTGGTTTTACAACAATACGGCAATAGAATGTTGTCTGCTCTAGTCTGCTGTTCTGGGATATCAGGACAAGAAGTATCCTTATACGAACATGTGGTCCAAGTGATGGAGTCTTGTCTGACGACTCGCAGTATATTGTGAGTATATCCTAGAAGGCCGTAATCCAGATATACTTGGCGTTTAGTCTCGGGTAGTTCTTGGTCCATTTTTGATTGGTTTTTAGTAAAAATACATTTTTGAGATACTGCAATTTTTAACGTTCCATTTGTTCGTAGAAAGAAGTCCAAAAGCGTGGCCTCGCCATAAGCTTGTTTAAGCCCTATGCGATTGAATACACTTTTACGCATGATAAAGGGAAACTCCACGATGTTACAAATCCCTAGCCAAGACCGACTTTGTTCTCCATGTCTCTGATCGTTCTTGCTATTCGGGCCAGAAATAAACATAGTCCAGTTTCTTGTCGTGAACCAACATGATTTTAGTGTCTGTCGATCGTGTCTTGAATCGTGTTTTGAAGCATGACACGTCGCACCGTCGTACTGACGAAAGGATTGCAAAATATCAACTAAATGATGAACTTCTTTATAAACGACGTCGTTTCCACTGGCTCGATTCGACTCCATCCTTTTAGGTAAAACAAGAACATATTCTTCGTGATTTTTGCTGCGATTTCGTTCATTTGTAAAGTTAAGCGTAATTCTTCTAACATCAACTTGTAGTTCGCCATTGTCGATCCCTGACTGCAGATGTGGTGCGACTGTGTGGATTCCACTTGTTGGATTCAGCTCTGTCCTTTTAGACAAAACTAAAACATATCCTTGGTGATTTTGGCTGCTATTTTGTTGATAATGACTTATCAAGTTATCCGTAATTCTAGTTTCGTCAACTTGTAGTTCGCCATTGACGATCCCTGACTCCGGGTGTATTGCGACGTTCGCTCTCAAATACCAAATGGCAATGATTATTAACCAAAAAACACATATTACTATCAGTGGAAAAAAGCGTTTTTTATGATTGCAATTTCGGGGCTTGAAAAACTCTGGAGTGCACAGAAACGCCATGCTTGTATGACTAGTTATGAGAGCGAGCGAAGCTGAGCGGAGACCAATTATCAATTGTATTCTCTCAATACTGATTAGGTTATGCCCAAAATTGGCAGCATTGTACGAAGGAGAAAAGAGTCGACAAACAAATAGACAAAAATAATGCGTAGACAAGATCGAAGCAGGGCGATAAATGCATTTGCAGCCCGCGCACTTGCCGTTTGGCCCGCTAGACTGAACGTTTTAGTGAGGGCAGTCTAATGTTTTGCCTTATTCAGTACGGATTATAGTAAGATATGGCGAGATTTGTGACGTCACGGCCTATTGTCTTCGTACTGAAACCAAAAAATAATTCAAAAATATTCCGCTTTCTATAAAATCTACTGCCTGGGCTCTCACGGACACTACATTCGGGATATTTTTACTCAGACAGCAGCAAGTGGATTTCAAGATACCAGATATAGTAAATAATGCTGGATTTGTCAAGTTTTTCCTATAGATTTCATGAATTTTCTGCAGTCAGTTGCCGCGATATTATCAAAGCCAGTAAGAGAAGCTCGATAAATCAACATATTTTACATTATTCCAATTTTTTTCTAAGATCATCGTATTTTTTTATGTGTTCTAAGATAAATTATCTTGGTTTGTGCGAAGTTTCAACATGGTACCACCTTAAACAAACCGGTACCACTCTTCGAAAGATTGAGTCTCCAACGGCCATACTGAAGCTCTTGTTTACGGTAAACCTCGGGTTGAGTGTTTTGGTTTGTCACGCTCTTAGACTTTGTTTTCACTTTATGAATTACAAGATAGTTTTTAATATGCCTTTTAATAGACTCTTCTAGTTCTAATCGTATAGCCAACTTTACCAGTAAGTATTAACTTTTCATTTCAGTAGAGTTATGTTCCTCTCTATACGGCGATAGCGTTACTGAGTCGAGTTGAGTTTAGCAGTCAACTACTGTGGCTTGTGTATTTATTTGTGCGCAGATCGCTTTATGAATTATTGTGAAATTTATGTGATATCTTGAAAACTCAGTATTAGATCTTCATAATTGCAAATGACTAAATATTACAGCGGAATTGTTCTTCTTGCCAAATACAATATAAGTTTTACTTTATATAGTTAAAAGGTTGATCGCGAAGTTTCCCACTGAAATCGCTACTTTGAACAGCAATGTACTCTACCATAAAGCTTGTCACACACGATTTATACATCCTTATGGTACAATGGCAACACTCTCTTTCTAAAAGTGTAGTAATAAAAACTCCAGTTCAATATTTCGCTTGCGATTCAGTTTATCTAAACCTCGCAAAGTCCTTTAGGATCTCGACCGCCACATGTTTTGATTCTGCTTGAGTTTGTGACGTTTTGCAGTTAATTTTTAAAAATAATGTGACGTTTTGCTGATTTAGTGACATATCACGAGGACGACAATGTTCATTTATGAGTTTTTTGGCGCTACTATGTGCCCAGACATTATGGATCGAAAGCTGGACTGACGCCATTGTTGATCAGATTCTTTTTTAAGGAGATAAAATGTACTTAAATGCCTTTGAAAGAGGAATTATTCCAAATACAGATACGTTGTCTCTCACGTATTTGCCTGATAGAGCTCGCTCTTTGCCTATTGATGCTCAAACAATTTGCCGATTGAGGTATTTACAAGTACAGCAAACCAATCGTCGCCAATCGAGGCAAAAACTTATTATGGCGTCAGTCCAGCTTTCGATCGATAATGTCTGTCACTAAATCGTTCTTGACCTTGATGAATGCTTCCAGCAACAAATAATTTTGAATGCGAAAAAAAATACTTACTTGTTTTGATTTCATCAGCGCCAACCAAACCAAGACCCGACCGTCACCAAGACTATATAAACGAAGTCCCACGTGCGCTTAAACTTATTAAACACATTAAAAAGATCTATTTGTATTTATAACAAGGTCTTAAGTACAACAGGGTTGCTTTCTCAGTTTATGCTCGCCTCAGTGTCTGAAAAAAAAACCAAGCAATTATTGCCATACTTGTTTTCTAACTTAAGATAACAGCGCTTCCTACCACTCGAAGGTCAAAACAGTGCTGTTCGCAGCATTCCCCTTTCTATTCGAAACTACTAGTTACATAAATGATTTTGTTAAGCAACTGTTTTATGTTGATTATTCTAAGCCGAGAGCGCGAGTCACTGAAGCATAAAGCACACCTCACTCAATTTTATGCACTTCGACTCATTTGCATGTTTGCAACGAAAACGTTGGTTGTAAATCCATGTTCAAGTAACAATGAATGACAATACAATACATGAAGTATAAAACATACATGATACATGTCACGAGCGTTTCGCTTCCCATTTACCTTATTTACTATATGCCCGCGGTAAAAGCGGTGCGCGGTAATTGCCATTAGTAGCTTTGTAATCACGCCGCCTCACTGCCGGCTACCATGTTAATGTAGAGTTAGTGTTTTCATTGGAGGAATTTCAGGTTTACAAGTGAATTATTGCTAAAAAAAGGAAGCGATCTCCCCTAAATGGATGCATATGTATTCTACGGACAACTCTTGAAATGTTGACTTAGTATTTGTGGCAATTTCAAGCTGTAGAGATGCCCTTTGGATTTTCATTTTACACGCGAAGGAAGCAACATGGCGACCGACTTGTACAGAGTTTACAAGGCAGAATTATGATACTTCTAGAGTTCGCCTCATTTCGAAATTGCCTTTTTTTCTAAAGGATGCCAAACTGTTAATATAAAAAACACAAAAGCGGATATGGAGCTGATGTTCCAAGGCTTGAGATTTTGCATTGATTCTGTGCCTTCGCCATTACCTGATGTACGATACATCATTCTCTATGACTTCTTTATTAATTCTCAATGGGACATTCTACTTCAAGAACTCCAGGAAAGTCATTCTAACTGTACTAGGTAGCCGTTGGCGTAAGGAAAAGTTATTATTTGCTGTCCTACGATCCTTCTGTACGTTCAATCGGTTTCAATCTCAAGAAATTTGCTTGATTGTCTTGTTTTGCAAGTTCTTATCGTTTGTCACATACGGTGAAGTCGAGACGCAATAAATGGGTAATCAAGAAGTTGCCTCAACCAGGTAATTATTTCAATAATATTTTGGAGTGCCAAAGTTTACTTCTGCGTTGTTTTTACGATTGTAGTTGATGTACCGAGCATGATTTTTGAGTACTGAAACTTTGGGTTTTTCAGGTGGGCTATTTGTTTAGTAGCCGGTCTCTCTTGCAGTAAAAATACAAATAGCGAGACAAAATTTAGCACCACATTTACAAATATTGTTTCTTTATTACCTCTATTTACATGTCCGAGTGTTCAGTCATATTTTGCTCAATTATTTTTGCTTAACCACGGCATTACACGGGGGATAATATTTTGTTTATCAACGCTTTATTCATTCACCGAAACGTGTCAATTGTAGAGGAATTTAAATTTCGCGGCTGAGTGATCGGCAGCAATGGGAAATACCGCTGGACATTCAAAATTTATCGCGGGCATTAAATGGGGCAAGCGAAACGCTCGTGATGTATCGGGTGTGCTTAGTCGCGCTCCAGTGGCTGCGTCTTGTATTTTAAGCTCTTAAAAGTTTTATCGAAGATAGACCATGAAGCTTTTCTACTCGAGTTTCACGTTATGGAGCATTTTTGCAACCCTTCCTCGAGTACCACAACTTGATTCTACCATAGTTAATATTTGGAAAAGCTTAAAGAATGCTGGAATTGCGAAGTTTGCAACACAACGCGGCTTCAGAGCTGGTTGAAACAAACAGAGACCCATCTCAACTGTATTGGGTGTTGGTAAAAGATTCAATCAAAGTTCTACAAACAAGAACTCAAACCAAGTAGCAAAACGTGGAAACAATTTCCACAACTTATTAAACAGGGGCGCGCGGATCTAAACTTTTTACTGACTAGTTTCCAACTGGAAACAAACCTTTTCCAAGCTAAAATAACAGAATATAGCATACTTAAAAAACAGCTTACTCTGTACATTCTTAATATACACTTGAGCACAAACACGACTCGCGTGAAACTCCTGCCGACGCTGCCATCTTTCACCTGAAACGACAAAGAATACAAGACAAAGAATCAATAAAATAGGTATATGTTTCTCGAATCCGCGCTGGCAAATCCCGGGCCAACTTCTCGCCTGTATGTTTTTGACAGAAGTAATCAGTGTTAGGTATGGCTGTTTTTAAAAGATCTTATTTTTTGTGTATGTTGTTATTTCTAGATTCATGCCGTTTCGAAAAATTCTTGACGGAGAAATGAAGGATGCCACAAAGTGTGGAGTTGCACAAGCGTCCAAGATGGCTGCAAAGAAGGAAATTACAGAGAAAGAAGAAGCTATACTTTGGAATAACGGTCTTCTTGGATCAAATACAGCTGAGTCATTGTTGCATTCTGTCTATTCTTATAACGGAAAGCTCTTCGGTCTTTGGGCCGGTGAACATAGATTACTGCGACTTAGTGACATTTGTAATGGGGAAAGTTTTTGAGCTATTTGGAAATAAGGGAAAAATAATATTTTGATCGCGGTTCACCTCACATTATCCGAGTAATCGAGACTCCTGTTGTTTAGTAATGATTTGTCAACAGACAATCTATTCTGACACGTGCCCAGCCAATAACAACTCGATCACAATGACTCGTTTATTGGTTGGTCATTTTAACTAGTCAATGTTTGCTTCATGACACTTACTTTCTGGTCTTCATTTAATTAGAGGAAGGCTTTCGTAGATAACAGCTGCAAACCACAGTACTTTTCCAGTAAAAACCAGTTTTAGTTTTGTACAGGTTTGAACATGCGTACTGGGAAAAGTAACACTGTTTGTTTGGTAAACAGATTGTTTGCTAGCCGTTTTCTTAGCTTTCGTTTAATGTTATATTGTTTGGAACTACAAATTATTGTTATTGTGAAATATTCTTTACTAGTTCAGCTAGCGAATTCTATCGCCGGTTTGGTTAGGGCGAGTCTTGCGGGTAAGTGCTCTCATTTTTGCACTAAGTAAATAGCTACCCTCAAGCCTTACGTCATATGCTGCATGACTGCACGGACTGTTACTCTGGACTTACTCTGGACTTCTTTGTGATATATGCAACCAGTGGCTCCATTATAGCTGTGCCTACATTCTTCTCTTATATAACACAATAGCTAAACCAACCTTGGAATACTGTTGTTCTGTTTGGGGAAATTGCTCTTCTGAACTTCTTCAGCAATTGCTTCTTGCTCAAAAACGTGCTGTTAGGATGTTACTTAATGCTGACCTTTCATCTCCTTCTGTCAACCTATTTCAAAAACTTGGCGTGCTTCCCATTTCTGATGTTGCTCGTCTAAGACTCGCCAACCTTGCATTTAAATGTGTAAATGGCCTCGCTCCAGAGTGTCTGGCGGATAAGGTTGGCCACCCACTCCATCGTTATGGCACTAGACATGCCACAAATAAACATCTATCCATCCCAAAGGCAAAATCAAATGCAGGGAAACGTCGTTTTTCTTTCCTGGCACCTTCTATCTGGAATAACTTACCTCTTGAAACTCACTCTGCTTCACTGTCTCATAAATCCTTTAACCGTAAATGTAAAGAATACTTTCTCAATCACTTAAACTCAACTACTGAATTAAACGTGTCAAGACTATACTGATCCAAGCAAATCTTACTGTGCTCATTCTCTAAACTCGTACTTGTTTTATAATTGTTCGTATACAACTTATTTCTAATACATCTATATTATCTTCATTCATCTCATCTCCTCTCTTCATTTCCTTCCTTCTCTTCTTCTTCCTTCTCTTATTGTCCCTTCTGTACCAATTTGGGGTGGGAAAGCTATATCCAAACATTTTTAGCTACATAGATATATTATATCAACATATTCATAATTCATAGATTTTTAGTTTCGATAGTTTAGAATTCAATTGTATAGGTAGCCAATTTATTGATGTATATAATTTAATTTATCGGGCCAGATTGGAAAAAAGTTCAACTTTATCTGCATGATACCCAATAAAGATTTATTATTTATTATTATTAGTTGTGCCCAGTTTGACTTGGCACAAACCGGTTATGTGACGTAGCCCCTAGCTGTTGGCATATATACGAGTTTGCTAGTTGCTACTAGTCAGTGAAGAGAAGTGGAGAATAGCATACTATTAATAGCAAGCTAGGGCATCGTCTAATAAAATATCGAATTGCTAAAATGTGTTTGCACACTTTGTGTCTTTTCTTAATCTATTATGCGAGACATTAAACGATTACTACATAAAATCAAGAGAAGGCTTGAGAGAATCCAGATAAGGTATTCCACTTTTGGTAGTTAGAGCACGCTGTCACACATTGATCAGAATCGGCTTGTAAGGACTGTATATGATGAACAATAGAAGCGATAGCCTAAAAAATGTAATCCGACTATGATAATAATCTGAATTTTTTTAGAGCTCGGCCACCATCCCCGGGATGAAGGAAAAAACAACAAAACATTGTACGAGAAGAGAAACGGGAAAACTAAAAAACACCCGGGGATGGCAGCCTGAGCGCCAGTGATCCGACTAGGGAATTAGACTCCCTTTCAGGCTACCATTGGTCTTTGCCCCCCCCCCCCCCCCCCCCTCTTATGTGTCTTTTTCTTCTCAGACCTCACCTAAAACGACTCTTAAATACTTCTGGATCGACTCTCACGATAAATAAAAATGTCTCCTCAGACCTGTATCACTGCCGCCCATACTCGAATAACATGTACTGCTCATAAAACTGGGCTGAAAATCGTGTCTTCTCATACCCATACCTCACGAGGGAATGTCTACACAGACCCAAATTATAATGTCTCCTCAGACCTGTATCACTGCCGCCCATACTCAAATAACATGTACTGCTCATAAAACTGGGGTAAAAAATCGTGTCTTCTCAGACCCATACCTCACGAAGTAATGTCTACTCAGACCACGTGCGATAAAATGAAAGAAAACAAACCTCCGCAGGCCTACAAAATCATGACACTATAAAGTGTACTCCCCGTCCTCTTCTAAGACCAAAGAAAAGTTTTTTTGGGAGGGAATTAGGGCTAAAACATTGACTAAAAAGCGGGACGAATAGCTACAGAAAATAACTAAAGAAAGTCAACAAATTGGAAGAGCCAAGATATTAAACATGAACTGCTAGTAAAAACTGGGCTAAAAATTCGTGTCTACTCAGACCCAAGACTTACAAGGAGATATCTACACAGACCCAAGAAATAAAAGCACGGAGCACCACAAATAAGTGTCTACCCAGACCATGTGCGATAAACTGAGAGAAAACAAGCCTGCTCAGGCCTACAAAGAAATGTGCACTAGAACATGTCTTCTCAGACCAATAACAAAACGTAGAACGGGAGCAAAATCACTAAACTTGGATAGAAATAGCTACAAGAAGACGCTCTAAAAGCAAACTGAATAACCACTACACGAAAGTATAATAACTTGGGCGAGGAATTCACGAGCGTTTCGCTTACCCCATTTAATGCCCGCGATAAATTTTGAATGTCCAGCGGTATTTCCCATTGCTGCCGATCACTCAGCCGCGAAATTTAAATTCCTCTACAATTGACACGTTTCGGTGAATGAATAAAGCGTTGATAAACAAAATATTACCCGCCGTGTAATGCCGTGGTTAAGCAAAAATAATTGAGCAAAATATGACTGAACACTCGGACATGTAAATAGAGGTAATAAAGAAACAATATTTGTAAATGTGGTGCTAAATTTTGTCTCGCTATTTGTATTTTTACTACAAGAGAGACCGGCTACTAAACAAATAGCCCACCTGAAAAACCTAAAGTTTCAGTACTCAAAAATCATGCTCGGTACATCAACTACAATCGTAAAAACAACGCAGAAGTAAACTTTGGCACTCCAAAATATTATTGAAATAATTACCTGGTTGAGGCAACTTCTTGATTACCCATTTATTGCGTCTCGACTTCACCGTATGTGACAAACGATAAGAACTTGCAAAACAAGACAATCAAGCAAATTTCTTGAGATTGAAACCGATTGAACGTACAGAAGGATCGTAGGACAGCAAATAATAACTTTTCCTTGCGCCAACGGCTACCTAGTACAGTTAGAATGACTTTCCTGGAGTTCTTGAAGTAGAATGTCCCATTGAGAATTAATAAAGAAGTCATAGAGAATGATGTATCGTACATCAGGTAATGGCGAAGGCACAGAATCAATGCAAAATCTCAAGCCTTGGAACATCAGCTCCATATCCGCTTTTGTGTTTTTTATATTAACAGTTTGGCATCCTTTAGAAAAAAGGCAATTTCGAAATGAGGCGAACTCTAGAAGTATCATAATTCTGCCTTGTAAACTCTGAGTACAAGTCGGTCGCCATGTTGCTTCCTTCGCGTGTAAAATGAAAATCCAAAGGGCATCTCTACAGCTTGAAATTGCCACAAATACTAAGTCAACATTTCAAGAGTTGTCCGTAGAATACATATGCATCCATTTAGGGGAGATCGCTTCCTTTTTTTTTAGCAATAATTCACTTGTAAACCTGAAATTCCTCCAATGAAAACACTAACTCTACATTAACATGGTAGCTCGCAGTGAGGCGGCGTGATTACAAAGCTACTAATGGCAATTACCGCGCACCGCTTTTACCGCGGGCATATAGTAAATAAGGTAAATGGGAAGCGAAACGCTTGTGTTAAGTGTCGAGCATCGCAGAATAAAGATCAGTAAAACAGAAGAACGAGCTAGTCCCACCAGAAAAAACCTTCGTGACGTATTGTTGTTAAAGAGAAAAAGATAGTTTTTGATGAATTTCGTTGTAAAACCTATAAAGGTGGCTTAAAAGAATTGAATAACAAGCCACAATATATCCAGCATCTCTGTCACGAGATTGGGGTTAGTCATAGTCCATGTTTAGCATCTTTGTATTCACTTTATATCGAAAAGATTCAAAGCCATGCACAATCTATAGATAGTTTCTACTTTGGGCCGCAAAGGAACGGAAACTTTGCTTACGAGAAGTCTCCCGTAGGCTTGTGTACTGCCTGACTGCCTGACAAATTAATGCAAAGCGCAGGTTTACCGCCAACTGATCATTATCTTCGCGTCACCGTTGTGCAAGTAGATTGTTTCAGAATTCTGTTGGGGAGAAGGTAGCTAGAGATAGGACGGGTCATAAGTCGAACGCGCTTTTTGGGTATCAAAAACCAAGTAAAAGTCAAATACAAAATGTTAGTGAAGCCATGCACTGACATGGAAATATCAACTAGCACTAAGTCTATCGATCTTTCAGAAAACGAGACAAAACATTTTGACGCTCCAAATGTTTCCGCATTACTGCGATTCTCATTATTCTGCGAACTCAAACATTTCAAAGGCTTGTTGTGAAATTGGTTTTTCGCTGCCGTCAATTAAAGCTAATCAGTCGGTACCTTTTATATTTCTGATTGGCGGCAGTGAAAAACCAAATTCCAACGGGCAACTCGCAACTACCGAGCAACTGCAGTCGTGCCTACATTGTTAAATGAATTTCCGAATTTTGATTCGGATATAGCTGATGAAAAGGATAGGTGTACAAACGCGGTATTTACCAATTGCAGCATATTTTTGTTGTTGTTAACATTAAGTGCAATGTATTTATTTATCTTGACAGATGATGTTGTAAGTAAAGATGACAATACAGCATATTAAATCCATATTTGTGTTTTGGTTTGGTACTTTTTTCACTTGTTCATATTGATCAAAGTTATGCATACTAATTAGTGAAATGAAATGCGTTCGGTGTGAATAACAGAATATGGAATTAAGAGAAAAATATCATATGCCCTTGGCAGGACTCGAACCCATGGTATAGTCTGACCTGTTAACCACTACACTACAAGGACCAACCACGCTGGTTACGCAGCCAGGCAATGTTGTCTATGTGGCAACTGTGGGGGTCTCTTAATTAAGATATTTTTCTCTTAATTCTTTATGCATACTAATTAGTTGAGAAGCGAGTCTGTATCAAGAGTTATGCATACTAATTATAATTACCAAGACACATGCAGTTTTCTTGAAAGAACATGAAATGAACAATACTTTGACCACCAACTTGTGTATACCAATCGTTCATGAAATGAGCTCAGCTATTTCTCATGCACACGATCAAGTGATATTTTGCATAATGACATTAAAGGCAATAATTTTGTCATTGAAGAAATGGAAATGAGAAAACGACCTGTTCTGATTGACTTTGGTAAAGCAACATTTGTATCAAGGACAATAGGTAGGTACTGCTGATTTCTTGCAAAGGGACACCTGCTTATGTCCAGTACTAGCCTGCATAGCCTTGACAAAAAAAAAAAACCAAAAAAACAAAGAAACAGGAGAGGGAATTCTGGCCCTGTCACACCAAATCGTACAGTCTAACCCACAATTATACACAGTTCATGCGACACAACTTGCTTTTATCAATTATGTAAACTTTCTTATACATGTAAGAAAAGTATAATCTAAAGTATTTTTTATAGTAATTTAAATTTCATTTTGTATTATTATTTTGTAATTAATTTGTTGCATTAAAATATTATTACATCAAAGCAAGGCTTGAGTTGAGCTTGAGATGTACTTGTAAATAATTGTTAAACATGTTGAAATATTTAATATTTCTATATCAGGGCAATAACCAGAACATTTACCGGGGAAGGGGGGGGGGGGGGGGGGTGCACATTAAGTAAAAATGGACCTAAGTGTAGTGTACCACAGGTAACCCAACACATTATTGGAAAAAAGAAACAAATGGAGAAAACTGGGAAATGATAGTGGTTTAATTTTTTGATTTACATTAAATCTGTATTTTTTTATATTTTCTAGCAATAATAATAATAATGAACTTTATTAACTTTAACAAACAAATGTTGATAAAAAGTGGACCTTTTGGTCTGATGGGGGGGGTGCACGTGCACCCTGTGCTCCCCCCTGGTTACGGGCCTGTATATCATTGCAAGCTCACCTCCAGTCTGATTATCTGTCAAGAACATGAAAATGGTCTATTGTTGCTATCTGAAAGGATGGATTTTTCATGCATTTATTATACAAAGCTTTCAAAAATATTTGGATTAGACGGTCAATCCAAAAAAGTAGGGATCCATATCCCCCAAGGGGCCATAACTTTATTTGGCAATTAATCAATTTTTTGTCAAAATAGCTGGCAGTTTAAGGTGAAGTATCCGGCGATAAACCACCGGTAGCCACCTTTTATTGAAAGCTCTGATTATAGTATGTTTTAATTTTTAGGGTCACAAAACAAGAAGTCCATGAATTACAATGAAAGAGAAATCTACAGGAAAAGGTATCTCCACATTGCAACCAAGGTTTCTCTAGGAAGTACCCCAATTATAATGAGTGATACATACTCCTTGGGTTTTTTAAAGAATTAAGAGAAAAATATCATATGCCCTTTGGTTTTTTGTTCTGTTCAACCATCAGGATTCTAGATAGTTTGAAAAAACTTGAACCACATAGGTACAATCTTTTAAAGATTGGACAGTCAATCACACATTATGATCCAAAGAAAAGGTCTTGTCTTGATAAAGTGAATTGGAATAACATAGATGCTAGCAATGTGCAATTATTACAAAATGATAAAGCTTTTTACATGTATATGCATATACATGGTACAAGTATATTGTTAAAGTTATTCTAGAAATTGTACCAGTTTTCATATGTCAATTGCCAATTTACCAATTGCCTTAAATTTGATTTTTTTTTTCAAATTACTACTTATAATCTTACAATACAACCTGCACAGGTTGTTTTATGTTGAAGTAAGGATTAGAGCATCTTGTTTCAAATTAGCTTACAGTGACATTTGAACCATGAACACTTGCATTCACATGTACAAATGTCACTGTAATATTGGTCTCATACTTTTTTGCATTTCTATTAACCTTGCCTACTGTTCGGTCCATACAAACACAAAAAAAAGTACTCAACAACCAAAATCCCCCTGTACGGACCTCACGCTTGGTCCATAACCTTTATTTATGAGCTATGTAAACAGTAATATTGCTAAATTCTTGGTTTTCACTTATTCTTAAGGGAATAAAATGACAAAGACATGGCGGCCATGTTGGTGTCCCTAACAATGGATGCTAATGAGTGAAATATTTTGTTCATGGGACACCAATATGGCAACAATGTCATGTGAGAACCAAGAACTGCACGGTTCACCTTTGTTTTCTATCATTTAGTGGGTGCTATAGTGTACTTACATGTATTACTGAATAGTGCAAAAGTGTTGCAGACGTTTAGTGATTGTACTCTACATGTATAACAAAAATAATTAATTGATGGCTTAACTTTTAAACTCATTTGATTTTCAGCCCCCTAGTTTGTCTGTTAGGGCTTTCATTCTAGCAACACCCTTTCCCTTCTCTTCAGATGTCCACTTAATAGCTTGAAGAACAGAGTTGCACTCCCCACAAACAATGAGCCCACCAACTTCTGGATCTCTATCAACAACTGTTTTGCCTGCATTGTCTCCAACTCACTGTCACTGTCAATTAGAGTAACATGATGTTTACCACAACATATTTTGAAATGTCAAGGAATTTTTATACCGAAATTTCTTCAAAAATACCATTACAGCTGACCATGTCTTGTGAGGAATATGATCATTCTTGGTTAACTCGTAAAGACTTTGCAGCTGACTGAGGGTCTCCTCTTGGGACCGTCCATACTTCTTTTAGAGTCCAATATTCTTAAGATACAATTCTCCATCTCCTTGTCAATCGTGTCTTCATCTTCGCTTTCATCTTCATCTTGACTGCAATTACTATTATCACTGTGATTAAATTCGTCGACTGATACTTCTGATTGTTTAGTGGCATTAGAGTCACTATCCTGACTTATGCTTAAGTTGCTGATTATTAGCTGCCATGAGTTGGTTGTTATTTGGAGGTGTGTAAGCATAATGACCGCTAGCATGTATCATGATATTGTGATCGTTGTCCAAAACTTCCAAGTTTCTCTTTCATCACTGTTGGACCTTGACCTTCATACGAATTTCTTTGTGTACAACATGGACCTACAACATATTTGCTAGTTATAAGTAGCATTGGAACAGAAACATTGTATTAATTTACTTGTAAGTCGTAAAAGAGCCCTTTTGTTTATAGTTTATAATCTGTGGAAGAGAGAAGCTTGGAATCCAGTTCGGCAGTTTGTATGGTCAGCGGAAATCACTAAAAGGTCATACTCCAACTTTCCCGCCCTTTTTCGTTCTGTGATCTGTGAAGCATAAAGACAACCTTGTATTTCCCCCGGGAGTTCAATATCTATATTCAACCTTAAATATTCCGAAATATACGAAATCATCAATGGCTTCCCCAAAGGTAAGATCTCAACTTTGTTTTAAAATGACACCGTTATCATTATCTTGACTGTAACAGCCCGAACGCGCTTTCCCAGAAAATTATGCCGGGGAAGTACCGATCTTTCCGATTCATGTAGACTTTAAAAGACACACAAACAGTATATAAGTTTTTCAACGAGACAGAAGAAAATGTTGTAGAATAATAACTGAGACTCATTCAAGGTAAATGTTTAACAATGAGACTGAATATTGATTGCTTTTGGAGATGAAACCAGCCCTTTCTTGTCTTGATTTTAGCCCGGGGGGGGGGGGGGGGGGGGTACTTCGGGTCGTTTCATACGGGGATATATGCTCTGCCCGGACTCTCGACCCCTTACCCTTTTCTATACCAAATTTCAGCAAAAAGTTACCCATTTTTTATACCTTTTTGCCTGAGAAGGTACCCCTTTCATATACTTTTGAAGAAAATCTACCCTTTTTATACCAAAACTCACAAATTTCCACCCCTTTTCTATACGTGTGGCTTGAAAAAAGTACCCCTTTTGGCAGAGCATCCCGTATAGTCAATTATAGGGAGTACCCCTCCCCCCAGATTTTAGGTGGCCATTTTGAATTGGGGCAAACGCATAATTTTACTTCACTTTCCGTAACTCCCCTTGATTTTTTAAACAATAAAACAATGACTTGTAAAACTATGCAGTCCTATTACACAACTTCCAGTTCAATAACCTCTATTTATTTGGTTTTATTAATTTTGCAGAGTACTGAAACAAAAGACTTTCTTGTCAAGATTGGCCTTGGTGGATACGTTGATGAGCTGATCACCAAGCACAAGGTACAACTGATAGTTGTTACTCCTGACCACTTATGATCTTCTACTCGAATATACAGTTATATGTTATCTTTACTAACACAACTAGGAAATACCACTTTTGAAATAAGGAATTATTTAGTCAGTCTGTGGGTCTGTCCCAACCTAGAATGTTGTATTATTTCCAATGAGAAAGGCAGAAACCAGCTCATTCAGCTCGCTTGGCTTGATGTTTTCTACATCCTCATTAACATATTGGAAGTATAAACCTTTGTAGTCTTAAAGATGCAACACTCAAATCAAGAAATATTTCACCATTCAATTATTCACTTCATGTAGAATCAATACTGAAAGTATTGTATCAGGGTTTAGGTGGACTTTATTAATGTTTGCATCTCTGATGGCTGCTCATGCACAAGTCACTCATCTACTTCGTAGATTTTTTTAAGTGATTTTATAACGTAATATTTTAAACACAATAATTTCCTATTACCAAGCATTGTAAAATCTTTATTTCCAATGTAACACAAACACTGCTGAAATATTCAAGAAATAATCTGTTTCAACGAAAACATGCCTGGAGTTTTTGGATTAGGATGACTAAACATGGTTACGGGTCACTTCCTACTAGCCATTTCAATACCATACCACGCCACGCCATGCCACGCCACGCCACGCCATATACCATACAATACCATACCACATGTACAATACAATCAAGATTTATTCCAGATGCAACTAAGTATATACCTATACAAAATATAAAAGCTGAATAGAGCAGGCCAAACACTACAAAATTAACTAAAAAAGGGGCATCTAGAAAGGAAGTTAAGAGGTGATCCCTAGTATGTAAAAACTCCCTAAAATGACAAACAAAAAAGAGCAAAGCTCCAAATATACGAATAAATAAATAAATATATAGTAGAATGATAAGAAAATATATAAATAAATGGATATACACCTAATTGCAAAAACGTTGAACATTTGTAGTTTCAAGATTAGGAATAAATTAAAAGTACAAAAGAAAGAGTTCTGCTTCAATGATCTTCTTTTGTACTTTTAATTTATTCCTAATCCACTAATCTACAAATGCTCAAATGTTGTATGACAACGTTCAAGAACGTTCAAGATTGCAAGTAGGTGTATCAGTCAATAGATAAATAAATTAGTATGTAATATGTAATTACATATAAAGTAGAGCAAACGCAATAAAACCATGAAATAAATGCAAAATGGACACAAACAAGCAGCAGCTATTTAGTGACAATTAGTCTATCACTCATCCAGAACACCCATCACACAAAGAATAGAGTGGATCACAAGGAGTCTCTTGTGTATTTGTTTTTGTGTAATGTTTCGAGGTGGAGGAAGGGACTAAATCCTAGTGCAAAATAACATTAATTCTATAATATCCTATAATGCTCAGTATAATAATTGTGAGAAAAACTCTTGCAATCGTTGCACGAAGCAGAATCCTGGTGAACAGATTTTGTGCAGCAAATGCAAGAACTTGTCTACAGTTATTTTTTTGTTGCATGGTATATTTTCATGCGATGGAAGTTGCTTGTAGGTTCGCAACATTCCGAAACAGTTTGGAGAGAAAATAAATTTTCATTTTTTGATCTTTGTTTATTAAAAAAAAATCTTAATTCAAGATTTCTTTCTCCACAGATTGCTATTGACAGTTAGAAGAGAACGAAAATGAGGTTTTTGGTGTTTTTCACCTTTGTGTTCATACAGTTAGTAGTTCTTGAGATCCAGTGTAAGGTAATTAAGTTGTTACTTTTATCTTACTGCTATTTTTGTAAACATGCGAACTCGGTAGCTGCAAGCTGCAAGCTGAAATTTGGTTTATCGCTTCCATCAATCAAAAATAATCAGTCGGTACCTTTTATATTTATGATTGGCGGCAGTAAAAAAACAAATTCCAGCGAGCAAATTGCAATTACAGAGTTCGCATATTTATGAAAATTGCAGTAAAGGTATCTAGTTCTAAGGAATACTGTTACTGTCCTTGGGACGGTGGATGCTTAAAAGAGACTTCCTTCCTTCCTTCCTTCCTTCCTTCCTTCCTTCCTACCCACCCACCTAACAACCAAACTACAATCGTTGACAAAAGTCTTGGCATGATAACATGTTTTTATGCAAAGATGCAGCACGTTATCATAAGAACACACACCCCCCCCCCCCAACCCCCAAGTTCAATGTTGGGTGATTAACATCTGTCTTTTTTGAATTTTTTTTGAGTGGCAAGGGACAGGGCAACCCAACCAACACCTCAACATTGAATAGCTTTTATTCACAATAGATGGCATTGTAATGCAGTTGAAAGCCAACATAACTACCTGCCTACCCACCCACCAACCCACTGAACTACCTACCCAAATACCTACCCACCCTACAACATACCTACTTACCTAATATTAATGTTAAAAGTTATTTATCAACATTTGAAATAAGTAAAATATGAGAAAAATTGTCTTTGTTCAAAATTAGAGTGAACACAAGATAAAGAATTTAAAGTTGACTTTTTCCTACCAACAGGATTTTGAGGATCCTTGCCGACCTGGATCGCCTGACCCCCGGGGCTGCAAAAGAATGCTTCAAAAGGTTGGTATAGGCCATCAAGTGAAGTGCTTAGCCTCAAGTTCATGCAGCTATGATCACATATTTAATGTATTCGCATACTTCCACAAGCTCTTCGATGCGAAGCTTGCTGATTTTACCTAGAAAAGTATGAAAAAGCTTGTTTGGCAGCAAAAAGCCCTTGCATGGAAGTATGCAATTTATACATTAAATCAAATTCTAAAGATGTTCAAATTCCATACAATTTTTGATCTCGACTATAATAGCCCACTTTCGATATTCTGGTTGAGTGTCACGCACAAAGCAATTCAAGATGAGGCTTTTTTCTTTCCCTGGAGCCTCGTCTTGAATTGCTTTGTGCGTGATCACTCAACCAGAATATTGAAAGTGGGCTATTGTTTTTAAAGTGAACCTGAAAGTTGAAAATAGTGTTAGTTAAAGCAAAAAGGTCTAGTTCAAAATTGGTGTGAAAAGAAGTAAGATATGTAAAGAATTTAAAGTTGACTTTTTCCTACCAGCAGGAATTTGAGGATCCTTGCCGACGACCTGGATCGCCTGACCCCCGCTGCAAAAGAATGCTCCAAAAGGTTGGTATAGATAATAAAAGTTATTGACCAACGATGTTATGGTTGAGTGAAGTTATTATATTTTTACCCATCTACCTATAGCAATCCACTCACCTACCTATATCTACCTACTTACCACGCTATATAAATGCCTATAACCTCCCTATTCCTATATAGCTATCTACCTACCTACCTAGTACCTACCTTCCTACCTTCCTACCTACCTAGTACCTACCTTCCTACCTACCTAGTACCTACCTTCCTACCCACCTATCTATCTACCTACTAACCTATTGACCTACTTACCTACCCACCTACCCACCTACCTACCTACCCAGGGAGCATTATTTTGATTTGGGGGGGGCTTATAATTTTGATTGGGGGGGGGCTAACCACCGCCAAATACTGGAAGACTTGGGGGCATTCTCCCATAATCCCATAATACCTACCTACCAGCCCCCCCCCCCCTGCTCCGCGGTCCATGCTACCTACCTTCCTACCTACCTACATACCTACCTACCTACCTTCCTACCTACCGACCTTCCTACCTACCGACCTACCCTACCTACCTATCTACCAACCTACCTACCTACCTACCTACCTACCTACCTACCTACCTACCTACCTACCTACCTACCTACCTACCTACCTACCTACCTACCTACCTACCTACCTACCTACCTACCTACCTACCTACCTACCTACCTACCTACCTATAGCAACCTATTAAAGGTATCTCTATTATATTTTTTTCCCTCAGGTTCTGAAAGGGCTGAATCTATTTGAGTAACTCTAAAACGCCTAGAAATAATTGGCAAAAGGGAAGCTGAATTAAAGGAAATGAACTACCCAGTCCTACTTGTTTGTACTAATATATAATAATAATAATAGACCATTCGCGCAAACTGTTCACGTGACCCATACCCACCTTAAAGGGAACGGGACCCTAGCCTTAGCAATCTAACCTAATTCTCCAGTATCTGTCGCTGCCATATTGGATTGGAAAAGTTGGAGGTCACTTTGAAGTTGATAGTAGTTAGTCCAGGTTCCTGAAATTTCGTCTTGAAAGTCCTAAAGTTCTTTTGATAGAAACAGGGAAGATCTGGAAACTTTAAAGTTTTGCTACTCAATGTTTTAACTGTCTTAAAACTACTGCTTTCAACTTGTGTTGTAATTTATCAATACGACCTATATCCCAGCCTACATGCATGTAAGCTAAGCTTATGTTGACTGTCTTTCACAGCCAAATGCTTTATCCATTCTGTAACCATGGCGTTGATTGGTCATATATTAGTCATTTTTGTTAGTCTATATGCAAGTTTAAAAACCCTTTCTAGCCACCTTAATTGACGGTGTGAAAACAAACAAAGTCGAGCGCATTTCACACATAATTCTTTTTCCGTTAAGCCATAATGTATCAAAAAAAATGCACGTCGCGAGAGATGCGCATGCTATAGAAGAAGAATCGATACGACAGGAGAGACTTGAATCACAAAGCCGGATTAAAACGAGCACAAGGTGAGAACGATGCGAATTATGAGTGTAAACAGCGTAATAAACACTACTGTGGAAAGTGGCACATTAATTACATAAAATGAACTAGAGGACTTTCAATAGGATTTGGAACGATTTTTGCCAGAGGGGGGGGGGGGGGGATTTTTGTAGGAAAGTCCACAGTTAAAAGAAGGAACTTATTAGTTGCAAGACGAGAATTTAATATAGTAAGCTACCTACAGATTCTCCGAACCTCAGGTTTCTTTGCTGCACGCTAAACTCTCTCCTGTCGTATTGATTCCTCTTTTTTCCAGCGTTTCTTCAAGCCTTCATTCACTTCAGTTCTCTTCTATCGTAATAGCAAAGCTCTAGGAAAACTGCATGGCATATTTCGACTACATTTGCCTGCTCGAAATCGAAGCTCAACAGCAAGCAAACATAGTCAAGTCTGTTAGCGAAAAGATCGCGCACTTTTGGGTGCAAGCACTAAACTTGGCACAGATGTTCGTTGGGGCATACTAATCATATTAAATTTACGGCACTGAAACTCAGTGATAGAGAGTGGGACTGTTCATCCCCGGGGGGGGGGGGGGGGGGGGGGACTCCGGGGATAAAGTATCGGGTATCCTCGTCGGAAATTTCCAAAAATAACACTAAAAGATACAGGAAGTTTTTTCAAAAAGGCGTGGCTTGGCAAATTTTAACCCCTAAGAGATATCACAAAAATAATACTATTAAAAAATATTTTAAATTACATTGAGTAATATTCTGAGTTTAAGAAGGCATATACGTATTGCGTTATTATGCGATGGGCTAGTTCCTTTTTCAACAGCCTAAAAGATACCAGAAAGTGCTGATTTGCTAAACCCAAATTTAAGACCCTAAAAGATACCAAATCGCTGATTTTACCCCTAAGAGATAGATGAGCATACCCGATACTTTACCCCCGGAGTCCCCTCCCCCCCCCCCCCGGTGTTCATCAGCCTCTTGATATCCTCAATCTCAATTTGAGCACTAAACCCAACGAAAGTCTAAACTGTCTGTACACGTTCACCGATACCGACACGTGCATACTATTCCAAAACAGACACGACATGTGAAAGAAGCCTTACTGCTCTGAAATCAACAGAAAACTAAGTTTCCGAGGCAGCAAAAATAGGATCAATTAAATCTTGTATTAAAAACAAATCCTCTGTTGATCCATCCAATCGGCGAATGACATTCTTATTCTAATTAAATTGATTGGTTATGTTTATCTTTTACTCTCGGGTGTAAACATTTTAAGCCTCTTGTCACACGTTTCTGAAACCCGAGCGCTGCGTACAAGGTACACAACATCCGCAGCATCACGTACAACATTTGCGCCTTGAGTTGTTGGTCGTTCAGTCAGCGACTGAACCCGTTTTAGGCAATATTAGACTGTCATGATTGTGACCAGTGCTGAATAACCGGACTGAAAAAGGAGTCAGCGGTTGCAGGTAAAATCGCGGGCTCACCAGCTTCTTATGAAAAATGCCTGTGGTTTTGAAAAACCTCAAAAACAGCTAAAAAAGTGCAGAAGATAAGCTCATTTCTTAAAAGTTAAAAAAAAAAAGTATTTATTAACAAGATATTTTTAAATACGTTTACATCGTATTTAGAGTTTTTTTGATGTTTGTACTAAGATGCTTTTTTCCTGAAAACCTAGACCAATTTTCGTGTTAGATGAAGTTTTCAATTTTTTCTTTTAGCGCATGTGCATACATTTTTCAGCCATGTTCATAGTCTTTCGGTTTGAACATTTTCAGTAAACACTTTTCAAATATTGCGTCTATGATGTCATGAGTGATAATGATTGTGTTTTGAAGTTCGTGGCATTCTAGTCCCGGATGCTGCTAGTGGAAATCATAGGGTTTCGACATCCGGGATATTCTCATTCTCCTCATTTGACGTCATAGACGCCATATTCTATTGCAAGTACAAGGGTTCTTATTGTGTTCTGCTTTCATTTAAATTTCGTGCGGATATTTCAAAAAAGGTTGATGAAGGTTTTCTTGCTTGTTGCTTACCAATCTTCAAATGTATGTAGTCGAAGAAAAATTCCTAAACAGTTTTATTTGTTCATGTGTGTGAAAAATTAATTTAAAAAAAAATTATCATAACGTAGATTTTTGGAATTCGAAGTATACAGTCCCGTGCCAAATTCGAGGGTTTTGCCCTGTTGAAATTCAAAACTTGTATGGTTCCTCAATAAAATTTTATATTTTATTTAGCGGTTTTTGTGCGTGCGCAGATCATGAGCTCAAATCGAACGTTCAAAAATAGGCTGCAGTCACTTTAAGACGGAGTTTAACACTGAGGGCGCATTATAAAGATTATGGAGTAGACTGTGGTCTTTGTCCCATTATATTCTATTTTTATTTAGTATAAAAAATATGTTATTGATGAAAACACTGGATATATCTCGCTCGCCTGGATCACCAAGGAAGGTGACGGACCCGTGTTCGACTTCCTTGCAAGCTCTTGCTCAGTTAACGTTGGAGCTTTTACCTGTTTACTCAGTCCAACTTATTTCCAACGTTTTTCTAGCATATTCCATAATCTTAACTCGATAGATTTTCCAGCAGTTTACGCCAAGTGCTGTCTTGCAAGTTGTTTTTCTTGTCACTGATATTTTGTATTGTTTGAAAACATATATCTCGATTTCAATGAGTTTGGACGTTTATTCAAGCTTCTGATCCTCATATCATAGCTTAATGAAATTACTGCATGGAAATAGCGTTTAGTAATCTCAAAAACAACAATCAGTAATCCTAGTTCTTAGAATAAGCCTAATTACGATTCCGTTTTGCGATGGCTTTGAAAGCCTTTCCACACGTGTGCATAGACTGTTTTTGCCACAATGCTACCATAAAAGATATAACTTTTCTTTTTGAATTTTCTTCGCCAGACGTTGTTTCTATAGTAACATAACCAGAACATGACAAACAAAAACGCGATCAGATACGAAAGTAGGAGGGAAAGGTTTTGATGGCTATTGGTAGGTTCTAAGAGAGAACAATAAGAAATAATTCCAACACCTCTCAAGGGAAATTTCACCATACCATTCAATCGCTCGAATCATCAAGAAAAACTGCCCTTAGAATAGCAGTTTCGATTGGAAGGAAGCAACAATCTCTAAGATATATTTTAGAGAATATTAGTGCTACATATTTCGTATGAAAGACCTTGAAAAAATTAGATTTATTGAGAATGTTTTGTGGATTAGTTGTTCATGCATCATTAATATTTAACACCAATACATTAAAGCTTCTTATGTTGATACGTAAGCAGCACATTTAACAGTAACTACCGGTCCTTCGAACTGAGCGGTGACGACAACCGTAGGCTCGCTACTTTGCTGTGGTCTGTTCTACCTTGTATGGGTTTGATAAGTCAACCAGTTGACAAGGATTAACATTCAAAAGGGATTTGAAGCCACTGGCTGTGTTTTTGTTTTGGTTCTGTTGGATAAGACCTTTTGACAATCTATCACCAACTACTGAGCGCGGACCACAGTTAATATTTCAACAATACCAGGAATATTTGACCATGCAGCGAAGAAGAAAGATCAGCTTGCAAGAGCATTTTTTCGCCCAAGACAAATCTTTGTCTGATGTCAGCGAATGTGATAATGAACACGGGGCCATTGGTACAATACAAGAAGAAGAAAACGACGAAGAAACAGAACGAAGAGCGAACTCCGACGATGAGAGCAACAAGGATCACGACATGCCTTTCCTACACAAAATAGTCGCTGAAGGAAACATTGAGCTCTTATCTAAAGTGATCGAAAGTGGAGCAGATATTAATGTATGTGATAGTGAAGGCTGGCCCCCACTAAACACAGCGATAAGACAAGGCAAGACTGAATGTGCTGCTCTACTTTTGAAGCATGGCGCTGGAGATTTTTTCTTTCAGAGACAGAAGGAACAATATGTTCAAAGACTACAGACATCGAAGCGTACACGAAGAAGATCTCATTGGATATGATACAATTTATCCTAATTTAAACTCCTAAATATACGGCAATTTTGCCTGATAAATCAAGATATTATCAACCAGATTGCTTCTAAATTCATCAATCAAAACATAGCGGATTTCTTTATTGTTTCCGGTGAACATTTCATACTCTTGGAATGCTAACATGCTCTTGAAGGTTCTTCAGGAAACAGGAGCGAGTCATCAAAAACAACACAGTGCAGACAGAGATTAAAAACAAATTAGTTTCCAAGCGTATCACGACGCTGAACACAAAAATATTTACATTCTTCAACTGACCATTTAAGTTTATTTTGTCATCAAAGACCATCAAAATATCTAATATCGTAAAGTTAAGTTAATGTTTAGCCATTACGATCCAAGTGTATGTTACAATCAGATTGTACAAATATGGGACACGTGTTTAGGACATATGTACAAATAGGCCTAGTAATTACCACCTAATCTTTGTTGCCAACTTGAATCCTAATTGTATCCCCCCCCCCCCCCCCGATATTTCAAGGAACAAAATCAAATTTAGTTTATAATATAATTTCAATTATCATTGATGATATTTCATGTGAGGTTATTTCATATTTCATATCATCGATCAGCGTGAATAGTAAACAATTTTACTTAGAAGTATAAGTACATTTGCATTGTTCTAAACTATTTTGTTTTGTGATGTTGCAGAGCTATTAAGGGTAGCGTTGTGGGATTTAAGTATTCTTTTCTAAATCATCAAAAATAGCCAGATAGTTATGTAATGACACAATTAATCCCTGCAATAAAACACAACTCTGACATGCAGCTTCGGTTGCAAACCTCCATAGAAAGACAACAAAGTTCTCTAGCGACATAAAAATGTTTTAAAAGCTTCAATTTTCAAGTAAAGAATCAAAAAGCTGTTGTTGTCTTTAAAGCACATCTATTAAACTCTTTCCCTGTATATTGAGCATCGTAAAGCACTAGTAATCTGAATAATACAGTGAACATATAGTGAGCAAGGCAACGGCACGACAAGTAGGATTGCTTTAACAGTATGTATAAGTTTCTTATAAACTAAACACGCCATCATTGTCCTCTCTTCCTGTCAGTAAACCTACTTTTCAAATCAACCCCTTCGATGATTTTTGGCGGTTTTCCAGTTAATCTAGTTGACAAACATGCACGGCCAAGAGTTAAGCTATGTATTGTTGGGTTTGACAAAGAAAAGTATTTGCACTTGTATAATAAAACTCCACCTACGAAACATGAATACATGGAATGACGACAGCTGCTGATGACAACATCTGATGAAAGAAGTATGAAACAGTAGTTTCCGTTTTAGATACTCTGATCTAAACATGAGGAGTGAGAAAACACGAGAGAAGCGTAGAAAGCACATGGAAGCACATAGTCAAATATGAACTGTTATTAACGGTTATTTTGTGAATATACACTTTTAGATGTGGGCTAATATATGGTTATCGACAAAACTGATCTATATAACCCCCCCCCCCCCCCCCCTCCTCTCTCTCTAAAACTGAGTCCGATTACATCATCACCGACTTATGAGATGACAATTCATCAGAATCTTTCAAGTGCCACTATTGATTAGTTTGTGATCAGTTTGCGATACGTACACTTGCAATTGCTCAAAGATATAATTCGTATCTCTGCGTACCCATATAGACCCCTTACAGTTCCAATTCTCAGTAAATTGAAATTATTTTATCGTGTTTGGTTCCAAATTGAGCCGCATTGACGTTACGTGCAAGGGGTCTATATTGTGTGCAATATCATGAAGCTTTTCGTTTCAATACTTCAAAAGAATGTTCGTTGTTCCAAAGCACTAGGTTCAAGCTGCCCCAGGGTTCAAAATAAATCACACGAGCGCGCTTCTTGTGGACCTCCTTTTATTCCAGAGCTAGTGCTTATTCTTTTATTCTATCCCAACGACTTGGACAGATATTTAGGTGTAATTGACGCACTTGACAGTTATGTTTAGGTAATCACAATCGATCAATCTTTAATGTTCTTGCATGTGAAGTCAATTGGAGATGTCTCCCTTGAAAGCTTTCGGAGCTTTGTGCATGCACGAAAAGCATTCGCTGACCACTGGTCCTTGGAACAAGAAGTATGTGTGGTAAGGGACCCAACAAGACATTCTTTCAAAGAACTCAACCCACTGACCCTTGAGTACTGGAAGACGAACCAGGACTATACCCTCATACATTGCATGTTCTGTTGAGCAGAACTAATATTCTCTTAAAAGGAGAGAGTACTAAGCTCTCTTTGGACAGAGTATATATTCCATTGGAATTAGTTTGGGGGAGGGGGTGGGGGAAAGGGGTTGGTTCTGCCGATGTAGGTCGTTATATTTGTCGCTCATGCGTGGGGTAACTTTACAACGCTGTCAAAATCTTCAACATGATTTTCACAGCCACCATACCAACAGTGCTTATGCGTATTACTTGTATCCGATTAAAACTGATTTTAAACTGGTTTCGTTCGTCAACGATTGTACTTTGCGATGAAGTGGTGATTAGCGATAAGACAAATTTATTCACAATGAGAGCTCCATTACAGCACAAACATTTTAGGGAATAACTTAACATTGGTTTTACAAGCATTTCTACAATCAAATTCAAATTCATGCAAATTGATTCTTAATTTTGCACAGGAACAGGTTTTTATACGAATGACGTCACGCAAGATGCAATACAAGTTCTAAGAGATGTAAGTACTATTCAAGATAGTCTTTAATATCTACCTGGTACAATTTTACATCGAGCTAGCTCTTGCTCTAATTACCTGACTGGACGGTCGAAACAAATTAAAAGAATACAATTCTCTCTGGGAAATATATGAGGCTGAAAATGATTTACACAAACTATCCATGGAGCCAAATGAAATGGTATGTTAAACTATATAAAAGCTATATGGGATCATCTAGTACAACTGTTCTCATATCTTTCAGTTTTACGTTTCGGTTGAATGAAAGTTTTGGAGTTCCCTATAGTGAATACATGGATGTGCATTTGAAAATGACAATTTCTTATTTCAAATTTCTATATTTCAGTCAGTTAGAAAAGCTTTGACGTCATGTACAAGGGTTATATAGCTATATACTAGTTATACAATGGTTTCGAGTGGCATACCGTGGAATATCCCACGAGTCACTTGTAGTTTCTAGTATACACACGAGCCTTTAGGAGAGTGTGTATACAAAGAAAATACAAGTGATGAGTGGGATGTCCACGGTATGCCACGAGAAACCATTGTATAATCATTTTATCCCACACAATTGAAAATCATTGAAAATACGAATGTGTAGATTCAACGCGCAGTGCATGATGGGAAGGAAGAGTGGAATACCGACAAATATACAACGGCTTTCCTGCTTTCTCATTGGCTGTCTTTTCCATGGTGTAGGATAAATATAGTTAGCAGCATCAGGCACCATTCCATGTCCCTCTACTTTTATCATTTATCTTAGATACATAGTCAACATATAGTTAACGATATAGCCACTACACTCGTCTATGGTACTATTCTATATACATAGTTAGTACTAGCCATGCCGATACACGTTTTGGACCCGGGTTTACACGGCTGGTACCCAGGTCCTACGCATTTTGTGGATGGTCCATTTCTGTTGTAGGTGTTCAATCCATTTACTCCCGACCAACATTCACCTAATGAGAAATGTAAGTTAGAATTCATTAATCATGTTGTTAAGGCCACTCGTAAAGGAAGTACATGCACTGAGAATTCTGAACTGCTTCTCCTAACACTTCCGGCCTCGTGTTCTGCCAATAAGCGACAAACATGTTGACGTTTCATACCTACACTACCAGAATCCCTTTCGGTATCTTTTTTGTTATGCTAATTTTCACTATTGTCTTTGTATTCTCAGAGTTTTAACATTTCAGTATGAAAAGAGATTTTGAAAAGGATTGTGGTAGTTTAGGTATGACACGTCATTAGGGTTATGGTCTATCCCCTCGAGTTTTATGACTGAACACACTCAGCACTCCTGCGCGTTTTCTCGATTTTTTTCAACATGGTCGCATTGACAACAGGTGTAATACATACCGTAAAACTGTAAGCCAAATACTTCTCGTTGAAACTCCTTCGCTTGTTTCGCACATCTGCAGATGAATTCTGGGACATATGTGTCCCAGTTTAGCCAATCAATGCGACGGCCATTAAACACAGAACTGGTTGAGTCCCTCTCACTTAGGATCAGGTCAGGAAGGGGCCTGGGTAGAATAAGGTCGTCATGGAAACAGCCCACGGCTTCAAACTTTACATCACATGCTGGAATGAGTAACAAAGAGTAAGTTATACATTAACAAAGGCCCAATTATAGACCCCATATAGCAATGGACTACGTCGACGATACGTTAGGTCGAATCGTCTGTATGTTGGGTGAATTTTTTTGAGTGTTTTATATGTTACGCTGCATCAAAATTTGACCTACTCACTCAATTTCAATAGACCATTTTCGAGATGCGCGAGCGCATTTTCGGGCAGCGCCAATGGCGAGTGTGATCTTGCCCGAAATCGCCTCTTTTTCATGTCTGCGCCTGCGATATTTTTTAAAGCACTCGCGCATCTCAAAAATGGTCTACTTAAGTGCGTAAATGGACATTACTCGTGCGCATCTAGGAACAAGTTTAGTGCACGCGCAATCGTTATAATGACGTCCCTACAATGTCTTTATATAGACAAAATATCAAGAAAACGAGCTTTTCGATTCCTCAAAATCTCATCAAGTCTGAAGTAAATTTGTGACCCCATGTTTCTTTTTTATATATTAATAGCGGAGCTCCCGCGCGGGCCGAAGACCCGCGCGAGCGGAGCACCATACTTAAGAAAAAATGGTAACCCATCGACTTGATTTTTCATGGCTTGATTTGTCCATACATACATACATACATACATACATACATACATACATACATACATACATACATACATACATACATACATACATACATACATACATACATACATACATACATACATACATACATACATACATACATACATACGTACATACGTCCGTGTACCACTTTGCACAGGGTTCCCGCGCGCTTTGCTTACTCACAAATGCACAGAAAAATTGCAATAATGTAGTCAAAGATGGATCAAGAAGTATTTTTTTCTTATTTTTGCAATGCGAAAAATACGTTTAATCGAAGTCATGTCTGTCTTAAAGTGAACAAAAACAGTTTTTCGACTTTAGCGACTTGTTAAAGAAGATTTAGCGAGGGAAAGCGAGGGAAGGTTCTTAATCTTACGATGAATTAAGTTTCGTGACTGAAACTTCAGTGAGAGAAAAAGTGGCCTGTAGACCAGAAAGACCTGATTATACTGCAAGAATGATGTTTCAGTTCCGTAGAAAACACTTCATAGAAGGTAAATTCATTAATTTTAACTAATATTTCGTAAAAAATCGACAAGAAATGTGTAAACTAGCTGAAGAAACTCCCAGACAAGCCAAGGACGTTGGTTCGGCAAACATTGTCAGAGAAACTTGGATAGTTTGCCGTTTTTACTGCATTCTAGATTTTTATCATCTTTTTCTTCATTACTTGTGAACCAAAAAAGCGATATTTGAAGCTTTGATTATTTGTTTTTGATCCCATTTCAAGAAAAAAGGCTAAGACTTTTTTTTATGGATAAGCTTATGTTTTTGTAAGATTTTTCGCTCGATAATAAAGTTAAGAATAAATCTAAAAAATATACTTTTCAAAGACCAACTTACTAACAAAGAAAATTATTATCTTGCATTAATGAATATGTCTCTTTTTACGTGTGAAGTTCAAGTGAATGTAAGCTTAAGCTTATCAGTAATATTTTTCGACAATTTTCAGTGTAGTTTACTTTCCACCTAAAAAACTTACAACTTTGATTACTAAGATTTGCTGAATAAAATCCTTCGTTCTATACATGTATTCATATGTTCTACAATCTATAATTATTATTCTTCGAATTGAAAAGTTCTCTAATGCTTTTGAAGGCTTAAAATAATGGTTTTTCTTTTAGTTTTTCCTCCTGAATTCTGGTAAAATCAAACAATGTGGTAACGCTATAACCAGCGTTATGCCGCGTCACACAATTGTCACGCTTTTAGCACTAAATATACTATTTATGGGAGCTCCGCTTTTAGGCAGTGCCTAAATCTATATATTATACTATACCAACATACACAACATATGCCAATTTTAACAATTAAGAAAATTCTAATTGTTATTTCATTTGCCTGTGAACGTCCTTAAGGTGGCTGCCTACTATAGAAAAATGAAGCTACTGCGCACGCTTCTACGCAATCACAATGACGCCATGAAGCAGCCAATCTGACGCCACTATTTGCGCGCGCACGAATAAACTTCAAACTTTTATTGAAGAACCATACACGTTTTGAACTTCAACAGGGCAAAACCCTCAAATATTGCACGGGAATCTATATTTTTTGTCGGATCTCCAAAAGAGTACATTAAAAAAAACCTTTGACAAAGTTTGGAAAAAATGACATGGGTTTTACTTATAGAAAAAGCGGCAAGTGCACATTTTTTTTTACCACTCGTTTTAGACAAAACTTTAAAGGGCAAGAGGAATTAAAAAATCAATTTTCAATATTATCCAAATCTTTTGACTTATATTTGTAAAACGATGTATAATTTAGTTTTGCTGAACAAATAACGTCAAAAGCTTGATTACCAGTCAAGTTATGAATTTTCTCCTAGAGAGTTGGTTTTCGCTACTATTTCTTTAAAAGGTTTTTGATATGCTTGTGTTTAATCGTGAATATTTCGAAAACAACCTCGGGACACCCATTATTCTTTCCACATTTGAATTCAGTATTAAATTTGAGTTTGAAAAAAATTGTGATTCAAAAAACTTTTTCATGGATTTTTTCTATAGTAGACAGCCACCTTAATTAAGGAATTATAAATAATTCTGAAGAGTGACGTGGTAAGCAACATATGAGGGGTATTACTGACTAATACTCACATGTTACGTAGTACACATAGTTGGCAGCTACTTCTCCCACACAGTGCAAACTTTTGGGAGGACAATTGGCGAATCGTTTGGCTACACATCTGTTGGATCCGCCGTCTTTACGATAAGTTCTCTCTCCCTCGCCACTCCAGCACTCTCCTAGAATGGTAAAAAAAATATCATCACAGACCGATTATTATAAAATTGGTTTTGATTTTGAATAACTAAGACTACACATTGTTGTTTTTGTATTGTTGTTGATGTTGTTGTTGTTTTAAACGTTTCCTTGACTGAACTGTTCTTTTTCTCCCTCTCTTTTCCTTTCTTTTCCTAAATAATCAACTCTTTCATTCCTTTTTTCCTTGCAGCAATCCTTCTTGCCTTTTTTATTCATTTGCATCTGTTCCTCCATTCCTCTTGACTTTTTTCTTTCATTTAGTTTCATTCTTATTTATTAATCTATTGTTTGCGATCTTTTCTTCAACTTTTCTTTTTTTATCTGGAATTGTAACCGGAAATTCTCAAATATTCCACAAGGCTCATTCACACAAGCTGTACTATATTCCAAGTACTACTTTATCATATCATTTCTTGTCAAAACATAACAACAACCAATCCTTAACGGTATATTTTCAAAACAGTCCTTTAGCAGACCTCACCAAAGAATTGGATGTCATACAAAACTTGTTTACCGTAAGACTGCATGCCAAAGATTTTGAACTTGCTGCCAAACGATCTTTTTGCACAGCGGCATATCATTCCCTCCATGTGTTCATCCCATCTGCGATAGTCAACCGCGTGACCATTGAATTTTTTGCTCGTGCGATCTTGCTCAGAGGACATGAGTATAGGGATAGGCCGTGGTGTATTGAGTTTGTCGCTATAGCAACCAAGCTGGGTGTAGGTGATGTCACAAGGCTCAACTGTGAATTGGATGAAAAAAACAATAAGCTCTTTTTAGTACTGGAATAGGTGTTTGCAATTGAGCAATGGGCAAAGCTACACAAATTGAAGATACAGTATACACCTCAATTCTGTTAAAGTCTATTCATGTGATTTTGTAGTGAAATACAGGGCCGTAGCAAGGCCAAAAATATTGGGGGCGCTAGGTCAAAAGTATTGGAGATGTCATATTTTAACAGAGGTTTTCAGTGTCGAATCTACAGTACACCCGGAATTATTTGGGGGGCCTGCCCCCCCCCCCCCCCCCTTCCTCGGCCCCTCCCCTTGCTATGGTCGTGATTAGTACAAAATTGTTTAACTAGCTCTTGCGTAGTCAATTAAGTAAACACTACATGCACAACACACAACACTAGCTACAACAACTAACGGACAACATCATTTGAACAAGTCAAAGAACATGATCTCATTACTCGTTCTAACAAAGCTGGGACGTCGTTGGATACAGTACCATAACCTCGCCAGGTGCCACTACACGTTCGTGCCATGAGCTATTGACAGTCATACGAAAACTACTCTATCTGTTAACAGTCTCATTATTACCACTATCCCATAAAGGTAGATGACCAAAAAGAATTTCGAAAAGGAAAACATTTGTTAAAAGGATCAGAACGCGTGAGTATATTGCAACTGCTTATCCACTACGCGTCGTGCTTTTCCTAACACGTCTCTCGTGTTCTGCCAACCCCCGCGTGATTTGTACACAGTGCATACAGCACACGCGCACATTCACTATTTCTTCAATACCGTCAACTGCATGTTTACTTACCAATCTTGTAGACGAAGTTGGTGAATTGCTTTCCGACACAGTATCTATCGTCTGGTTTACAAGGCCTTAGATTCTTGCTGACGCAGCGAGAAGACTCGCCATTTCTATCATATGTTTTGATGGCTGCCGGTCCGCTCCAACACTCCGCTGAAAACAATAGTCCATTAGTCATGAGCCATGAACATGTTCATGAAGTAACCTCGTAGGAAACTTCACTCACATACTACTTTCCATGCATTTATTCATGTTTGTCAGGGACGTATCTAGGATTTACTAGACCTGCAAGGGGTTGCACGAATGCGAAAAACCCGCGCCATCTTGTTTTTTCCCCTGAGAAACGCAGAACCAAAAAAACTATTCAGGAGATTATTTTGGACATTTTAATTACCAAATCCCATTTTTTTATCACTGGATATACCCATTTAGAAAAAACCTACTAATGGTCTATCACCAATAGAGCCCTGTGATTGGCTGAGCTACTAGGGGTCTATTAGTGATAGACCTCTAGTAGCGAAAAGCACCGGTTTTGAAAACCAAAAAAAATATATTTAAAGCAAAATCCAAAACTTTTTGCATCCTCTTATTTGACCGATTAGTAGGTTTTTACTAAAACAATTAGACCTCTCGCCCTCATGGCCTACGAGTCAATAGCCCATTCGGCCTTCGGCCTCATGGGCTATTGACTCGTAGACCATTCGGACTCGAGGACTAATTGTTAAATATTTATGGTATGATGCATGAATAAAGCAAGTAAAGTAAAGTAAAGTAAATCTTCATTCGTTCATAAAACATACATTACGAACGTTACAGGGAAATATTATACTTAAAGTGTAAGCGATTTATTTAAGGAATAAAAAACAGTTTTCCGTGTATTATACTCTGATAAAGACACGCGGGATGTGGAGAGAACACGAGAGAAGCGTAGGAAACCACGACGCGTAGCGGAGTGGTTTCCAGCTTCTCAAGTGTTCTCTCCACATCCCAAGTGTCTTTATCAGAGTATAATACACGGAAAACTGGTTTTTTTTTATTGCTTTTATAAAATAACTAGCGCTCAAATGCTTTTAAGAAGCAGAGAGAGAGAGAGAGAAAAATAGCGCGAGCATGTATTATACTCTCATAAAACATGGCTTTTTGACCAATCAGAGCGCGCGTAATATCAAAGTTATTTTATAAAAAGCTGTCTTTGAAACGTTCTGTCCTCACTTTAGGCATATAGCTAATATAAGATAACGTAAAATAAAACTCTAGGAAATCATTCTAAAACAAAAATAAATGCTATTTAGTGTTGCAAGGACACGAGGGGATCGAGGTCCAAACAGGGCTGAAAGGCACGGGGTGTCAAATTGCAGGCACTCTTTCCTACCCTTTCCCAAATAGATGGCTTTAATGAGGTTACTACAAAAATATTGCAATAGACCTCATCGGCTTGGGTGTAATGTTGTCCCATTTCAGACCACGTGTCATTCTCTTGAGAATAAGATTCTTTGTTTGAGTTGTATCCATATTCATGTATCTTCTCATGCGCAACCGTTAAACAGTGAAATGATACTCTGGGGAATGACACGTGGTCTGAAATGGGACAACATTACACCCAAGCCGATGAGGTCTATTGAAAAAAACTGTATCGTGAAACATAAATATTAGTTTTGTTAAACGGCACGAAGCGACACGGTTACGCACGGCAACGGCATGACCACGACGCGGTCACGGCATAGCTATGCACAGCACAATCAGTGCTGCAGGGACAAGAAGCTGTGATTACGGCACAGCTACACACGACCACGGCATCATCACGGTATAGTTACGACCAATCATATAGCATGGCTAAGGCACAGACACGGCACGGTCAAGGCACGCTACTCACATTCAGTTCATACAAGAACTTACCAAAGAACTGTATGCTAAATACACTGTATCCATATTTCCTGGCCAGCATAGCACATCGGCAAATAAACCCCGGCATGTAGGAGTTCCAGTTAATCCAATCGATATCAGTACCATTATACGAAGGAGCAGTTGAGTCACGCTCGCTTAGGATGTACTCGGGCAGTGGTCTTGGGGGTATCATGTCATCTTTAAAACAACCAACACGTTCAATCTGGACTGAGCAGCTTGGTTGAACTGAAATGTCAACAAAATTATCGATGTAGTAATTTTTGGGATAAACTTTTATCGTGTTCTTCTTTTAACGTCTCTATATTTTTGACTAGAGACGGGATCGCAATTAACGTGAAGGTTTAGCCATTTGTAGATGTAATGACAAAAGCAGCACTTTGTCCTCAGTTATTTTAAGACCCTGAGTCAGTGTTGGTCCGGCCGGGACTCCAGCCACGACCTCCCACAAAACAGGCCGACTCTTATTAATTGAGCTAATCGAGCGGTACTACTACAATATTCCCCCTAAACACTTTAATTTGAATTTTTTTTTTTTTCTTCTACTTATTTTACGAGGGAAAACTTACATAAAGAAAAGGAAAAACGCGAAGGATTTTGATATTTGTAGTAAAATCTCGCCATCAAAAACAAAAAATAAAAACAATTTCGGACAAGGAATGTCTATCTTTTCTTACCTAACTTGTAGACAAAGTTGGCTCCATTTTGACCAACGCAAGTGGTGTTCTGTGCCTTACAACTTTGAAAACCGTGACTAAGGCACTCAGTTGAAGATCCATCGCGATCAATATCGATAAGGTTCTCGGGTCCACTCCAACATTCCCCTGTTGAAAAGAGAAATCTCGCAAGATGAATAAAAATATTTTCGTGCATTGAGAAGTGGTTTCCTATGCTTTTCTTAGCTTATCTCGTCAGTGTTCTCTCAACAAGCCCCGTGCTAAGATCAGGGTATCTCTGTTTAAAATTCTTTATTTTTTCTTACCCTTTGCACACGTCTGTATACTTACCATAAAATTGGATTCCAAAAGTGTCGTATCCTTCATCTAAGGTTTTCTTTGCGCACCGACACACCAAATCTTCCATAAACGAGTCCCAATTATTCCAATCGATTTTATCTCGGTCATTCAATAATTGCTCGGGAAGTGGCTTTGGCTTTCGACCGTCATCCCGGAAACAACCAACAGGTTCGAAAGCAACCTTACACGATGAACTTGAAACCGAAGCTGGAAAAGAGATCGTTGATATGTTAAACAGAACATCGTATTATGGAAACGTGACGGTGATGACGTGTACGTAAACCGGCAGACCGCCACGTCATATATACCTTTCAAAAGGCGTTGTATTTTTCATATTAGCTTGGATAATCAGCCCCTTAATAAGTGAACCAAAATTAAGTAGTGCAAAATTGTCCCCCGGCCTTGACAGTTCTCCATCTTAAAAGGTAGGCGTGCCATGCATCGAAGCAAGGAAGACATGAGGTGACCTTGCAATGAAAGAGACCTTTCTTTAACACAATGGATGAAATTATTCACTTATTTATTGTTATCCACACGCCTATATCATGATAATTGCAAAGTCACCTCATGTCTCGCTTCGATGCAAAGGCACGGCTACCTTTCAAGGGACCTGTGAAAGGGACTATTTCAGTTTTAGCAATCAAAACGTCATCCCTTTCTCATGATCAAGTAATTTTTCATCAGCCAAACAGATTAAATATATTTTTTCTCGTATTTTGTTTCCTATAATAAAAGATACGTTCTTCATACTTTTTAATGCATTGTTAGCCAGCATTACTGTAGTTAACTAATTGAAATCCAAAGCTAAGCCGACAATAGTTCCTCTTAACCCATATATCATTGTCCCTCATAAGGTTGGCTGTCTAGTTGTCAAATCTAATATGGCGAAAGGCATCCCATTGTTGACACAACAAATCTGTCCATAACTAATTCAGTTTTGTTTAATAATCCAGTCTTTGAGCCATGAAGCCTCAAAAAAAGAATCCGAAATTTATTTGTCCATAATTAGCTGTAATAGGAAATGGAAGAGTGGAGGTATGCATGATATCGTCAAGAGTGGGCTGTGATTTAATGAGATTGTCAAAGTGTTTGTTTTTCACGGATAATAAACTCGAGTTAGTTTAACTTGACAACGAAGACTTTCAGCCTCACGAGAATGTGGAATACATTTTTCTCGAGAAAAAAACTAAGAATTTCGTCCAATTTAACCACATACAACCAAGTGAATATTTCACACAGTTCTGGACTAGATACCAACTCGATAACATGTTTAGATCCTCCTTGGCGCACATGTAGCAGACATTATCATCCTGCATTATTCATCCTACTGATAATGATGGAGAGTCAACATTAAATGCTCTTTTGAACGTTTTTGTTAGAATGAAAATTACTACCAGAGAGCCAACGAAAATGCTTAAATCCATTCTCTCTCGCAAAGCAAGGCTCTTAATGACACGATGCTTTGTGTATGCCTCATAGTCAGGTTTCTTTTAGTATATATGGTGTCTGAGTGATTCTATTTTATACTAGACATGTTGATGTGGCTCATAAAAACGGACCAAACACACAAAACTAAAGATTTAGACATGATAACTAGCGGTAAGCTAGTGTGCCTGGGCTGCGTCGGTGTTTCTAATGAAACAGTCGTGATAAAAAGTTAAATTTTACACCGTAAAAAAATAAGAAAGATCACTTACTGACGTTTCGTAAAAAAAAGTATTTAGACAATTCGTTTACTATCAAGTTTTTACTTATCAACTTACCTTTAATATAAGACAGCGCGATAACAACCACGAACAGAAGTCGTATCATGATAAGAAAGGATTGTGTCGTTTTCCCTGTTCAGAGTACGTCAAGTTTTTTCGAACTGAAATGTCTCGTCTAGTGAAAAATTTAGAAAGTTTTTGGTGACGTCATTGATAACGTCAAAGACTTGTCGGTATCAGGGTAAACAATTTGACAATGTTCGGCATTGGCATTGGCATGTCAAAATCAATGATTTTCTAAAACTGCGTGCACTGTTCAGTTGTTCTGAGTATTGTATCAGTCCTTTTTTTTCCTATCTGTCTGTCGGTGTGCTTCTCTGCCTCAGTTTACCTGTCTGTCTGTCTGACTGTCTGTCTGTCTGTCTGTCGAAATCTAAATAAGCCAAGTTGATACAAATTTCTACTTGTGTCTTGGAAAGGGTTTTGGAAAGGTCTGCTGTTGTATTACCGCTGTTAGCAGAGGTCTCATTTCTATCACTTCTCGGCGGTTATTTTTTTTCGCTATGCTGGCTTTTATTTTGTCGTCTTAATCGTTAAGGAACTAGCATTTGGCAGTTTACCACTTGAGCATGCGCCGAGTGTTGTCACTAGGTCCTATAATAACATGCAAATAAGAGCATGGGCTCACTACAGACCAGTTATAAGCTGTTTAAGTTATGCGCACGCATGTTGCAGGCTCAGTTTATCATCCAAGGTTTTGGATGACAGATAGGTGCCTACTTAAATGTCAAATAGTAGTGCGACGGAGAAATAACTTCTTTCAAAAATAATAAAGGTTATTACAATATTATGAAATTATCATCACATGTCAAACTCAAAATTAGGATTATTCTGATTGGCTATCCGTTTATTTATATTGCTGTGTCGATTATTGATCGAGCCTCTCATACCCATATCTGTTCAGATTCGATTCCAGTGAACTCCACATCCCAGGTGACCAGAGTTTATCAGGTCTCTTTCTTGAAGCGAGAGTTTTTCGATCTGAATTTTCGGTTCTAATTTTCTCCCTCCACAAAACCCAACATGCCCAATTCGAATTCCATCTGTGAATAAGCCATGTCCCGACTTATCGTTATTGTTTGATGTTTCGTGTATGTTTGGGCTGTACTATGTCCCTCACATATCCCGCAGCCACGTACATACTGGTTATTATATGAAATAGAGTGTGATATTGAGTGACATCAAAATGATAAAATTGATATCCCCACTCCCACCAGTGGCCAGTGGGGGATACGATTTATATCAACACTGGTGGTGTCAAATTTCGACTTTTTGCTCAGCAAGTCTTAAATTCTCCATTATTGTTCATTGAAGATTTCATATAATAAACAGAACATTACATGGCCGCTTGGAGATACGAATTTCATCTTCTCGTGCTCATATTATCATATCAACACTCGAAGATAAAATTCGTATCTCCGCGCGACCATGTAATATCCTATATTTATGCAATGGTTTCGAGTGGCATACCGTGGAATATCCCACGAGTCACTTGTAGTTTCTAGTATACACACGAGCCTTTAGGCGAGTGTGTATACAAAGAAAATACAAGTGATGAGTGTGATATCCACGGTATGCCACGAGAAACCATTGTATAACCATTTTTTCCCACACCATTGAAAATACAAATGCGTAGATTTAACCCACAGTGCATGATGGGAATGAAGGATGAAATACCGACGAATATATATACAACGGCTTTCCTGCTTTCTGATTGGCTGTATTTTCTATGGTGTGGGATAAATACCAGTAGCAAGGCGCCTCTCTCACGCTGAAGTGAGTCATATCACGACATAATTGCCGCAGCAGGGAGCGAGGAAAACCATGCTGACAGTACGGACATGAGCCATCCCAAGGTGAGCGGCATGACTCGATTCGAGATTCTGCATTGATAGCATAGTTAAGCGCACGCTTTTCTTAGCCGTATAAGTCTGAACGTGTTTTTTTCTGGTAATATGATTACTTCGCGATCCATTGTTTCCAGAGGGATGTTTACAGCGCGACGCACAAATGTATGACTTCATTTAATATATTCGCATACTTCTAGGCACGGGCTTTTTGCTGCCAAACGAGTTTTTACACGACTTATTTGGTAATACCAGACAGCTTGGCGTGAAATGTGTCTGTTCAAAGTACAAAATCCCGTGCATAGAAGTATGCGAATACATTGAATGTCTTCATACTTTTGCGCATCGGGCTGTAAGGTCTATCATTCCCCTGGATGAATAGTGGATATAATGGACTAAATATCCATGAATATTGAATATTCATGCGGCATAGTCCCTCATATAGCAATCACCGGGACCATGGCTTGATCGCATTGCCCCAAAAGAAAAAAACAATGACTCTGCACTACACACTATTCAGCACCCCAGCACATGTGGGACCTATTGAGAAATCTTAGCGCATGCGTTAAGTACATCGGGAATTTTTCATACGATTTGTGACGTATCAAGACGGTTTGCAAAACACTGTCATTAATACCGCTCTAGGCCAACCAAAGTGAATTAGAATAAAGCACCACGAATGAATGAATGCTGGTTCAATTCGGTATTGTCTCACTTGACAAAGGCAAATTCCCTAAAGTATGCCGCATATCAACAGCTTTGTATTCTTTTTAATTTATGCATTGTACAATACTAACATTATTCTTTTTAATTTATGCATTGTACAATACTAACATAATTATATTTCCTAAGAGTAGACTTTTTTTTCCTCGGTAATCATGATAATACAAACTAATAGCATGACATTTCGGGTGATTAGTGATTAAATGTCCCCTCGAACCTATGGCGTTGAGACTTCAACAAAACCTCCCTCGGCTTACGAGGACATTTAATATCACCCTCACGACGTCATTCTATTACTTATAATTAAATTTATCCAAACTATTTATCAACCCGGCTTTCTTTTTCCACGACCAAAATTTGATTAGCAATATTGGATGGCCAATTGGTTGCGATCAAAACTAGAACATGTACGTTGAACTTGGGAGAATTTCAAGTGGGTACAAAAGAGACCATTAATCGATCTGGTGGATTAAGAGCATTCTGAATTGTAGATTTTTTTGTCATAACAATACATTGAATATATTAAGGAGTTTTACGATGTAGACAAGCCATGTTTAGCAGTCCAGGCAGGTGCAAGCATTCAAGAGGCTTGCGAATCATAAAAAGGTGTGCACGAGTTCAGCAACGCTATCGTTTTATTTAAAGAAAGTGAACATCGAGGAGAGATCGTAAGGTAAATGTTTTATTGTTCGGCATTTTGCTTGTCTAAAAAAAGGATTCCCGGTGTATTCCTATCACAGGTTTGTATTATTAATTCTTGTCTTTACACCTTAAAAGTGACCAAAAACAGGTTGATATGTCGTAGAACTATGTTTCGTAGAATAAGAAAAGTTTACTTCACGACTCTTAGCCATGTTTTTTGTTATGTTTGATGGCCACTTTACTCTTTCAATAGTAGACATTTGTCATTATAAATATAGTGATAAGAATCATTGGACCCAAAATAATTTATTTTAACCATCGTACCGTTTGAATGGCTTCGAATCCACTACGCCATTTCAGAAATAAACTTCTCCAAATTCAATTTTAAAGTAGATTTTTGACACGCATAATAATTTAAAAAAAATATTTTATTACTATTTAGAAGGAACTAAACAGTCATTATAAATGGATTCAACTAATCGACATTAATTTGCTGTTTGATCATAACGGAAATTTCTTCTAACGAAATTGGTTCCTTGGTCACTAAAATACTAAAACTTGAAAATTCGGGAAAGTTCCCAGTGTTCGGTGTTCTTTATTCCACTTAGCGTCAAACCCAGAATTTTTGAAGAAATACTTAGCAAGTTAACAAGGTACACACTTAATTTGGGCTGTTTATTGTCATTTCTTCAAATGTTCCCTATGTTTATTCTAAATTTGTCACCACAAACAACAACAACACAACGGTACAACTAAATCTGTTCGATTTCACAGTAAAAAAAGCAAAAAGAAAATTTTTCATTTTTAATGAAGAAAAACACAAATGTAAGAACAATTTTTCGGCGTATTTAGAAGAACTCCTTTAATTTTAATCTTTTTTTTTTTCGGATTCGACGTTTATTTCATGTTCAGCACTTTGGTGACGTCGAATCCGGAAAGAAAAAAAGAAAAAAAAAAAAAAAAAAAAAAAAATATATATATATATATATATATATATATATATATATATATATATATATATATATATATATATATATATATATAACAGTTTTATTTACTCTCTTAAAAACATTTTGACACCGTTGAGGTTTGAGGTTCTGAGTTATTACTTTTTCAAAAAAAAGTAATTAGTTTACTCATAAGTTCCTTTTTGAAAACATTTTGCGTTTTAATTATAGCTTCACGTCATTCACTTATCTCAATACTGATGTGTTTTAAAAGCTGAACTAATTTTACTGAGCAAAATTATGATTGATATGCAAAACTAATACTAGACAACAGGGGGTGGGAATTCATCAACGCAATAAGTTATGCAATGTTAGGGGCTTCTTTATGTGATGAATTTTTAATTTAGAGAAGTTGTTAAGAAATAAGTGGATAAATAAAGCAGGGGGTTGATCAGTGGTGAATATATTCTTGAGGATATTAAAACAAAAAAAAAAAAAAAAAAAAAAAAAAAAAAAACATTAAAAATCCGAATTCGGTAGTTGAAACTTTCAAGCCCAGAAGAAAAAACAGCATCAACTCTGTGTGCACCGATAAGTCAATATAGAATAGTAGCGTTGAAAATAATTAAAGGGAGACTAGTACGAAAATCATTATTAGCTTTCAACCTTTCCAAGCTTGCAAATAAAAAAAATAAATAAATAAAAAAAGGACAATCATGAACTGCATATTTTTTTCTGTTAAAACTCGCTTTTCCTGTTACGTGATGTTCAGCTTATATCTTAGTTCCAAATCATGTATTTTTTAACTCAAACTAGTTTACTCTAGTTTTCATTAGCTCTCTATCTCCATTAGATTATTTTAGTTCTATGGATCAGTTCCAGGTGTAAATTAGTCATTTTCCCCAGGAAATTGTATAAAAACCCGATCAATGTACAAACGCGGTAATTAGTAACAATCAGTGTTTTCAAAACATAGCTGGTTTAGACGTACGTTCAGTTTTCATGATGAGTGCTATTTAGACGTCTGGTTAATCTATGAATAATTAAGTTGAATTTTCTTTCTTTGACCACCGAGTTTAATTGTTTAAAATAAGTCAAATGACATTACTTGAAGCCTGAAAGCCCCTTGGCCTTTCGATTCCTTTCCAATTTTAACTCTTTCTTTCTTTCTTTCTTTCTTTCTTTCTTTCTTTCTTTCTTTCTTTCTTTCTTTCTTTCTTTCTTTCTTTCTTTCTTTCTTTCTTTCTTTCTTTCTTTCTTTCTTTCTTTCTTTCTTTCTTTCTTTCTTTCTTTCTTTCTTTCTTTCTTTCTTTCTTTCTTTCTTTCTTTCTTTCTTTCTTTCTTTCTTTCTTTCTTTCTTTCTTTCTTTCTTTCTTTCTTTCTTTCTTTCTTTCTTTCTTTCTTTCTTTCTTTCTTTCTTTCTTTCTTTCTTTCTTTCTTTCTTTCTTTCTTTCTTTCTTTCTTTCTTTCTTTCTTTCTTTCTTTCTTTCTTTCTTTCTTTCTTTCTTTCTTTCTTTCTTTCTTTCTTTCTTTCTTTCTTTCTTTCTTTCTTTCTTTCTTTCTTTCTTTCTTTCTTTCTTTCTTTCTTTCTTTCTTTCTTTCTTTCTTTCTTTCTTTCTTTCTTTCTTTCTTTCTTTCTTTCTTTCTTTTCTTTCTTTCTTTCTTTCTTCCTTTCTTTCCTTCCTTTCTTTCTTTCTCTCTTTCTATCTCTCTTTCTCTCTTTCTTTCTTTCTTTCTTTCTTTCTCTCTATTTCTTTCTTTCTTTCTTTCTTTTTTCCATTTTGCCTCCTTTCTAATAATAATAATAATAATAATAATAATAATAATAATAATAATAATAATAATAAACTTTATTAATGTCTTGAAACTTCTAGCTTGACACGCGTGCTTTGCTAATCGGGGAGACCATTAATTTATAGCATTCAAGCTTCGAAAAATATTCATGTCACGTCCTTGAACGTACTTATAAGTACCCTGGAGGCTAGAAACATAAAGAAAAGCCTTTAATAATGAATAGCACCAAATATCAAACCACCAATTACGCATTATATACTATATTTCAAATTGCTGCCTGAAGCAGTTTTAACAAACAGGTGCTTTGATTGGGCTGGCTGCGTTTTTATATTGCTATACCAAGTCCCATAGTTACATTGCCTTATAAAGAATACTGATGACTTTTTGAGCTCTGTATATTTACTCTTCCTAGATTCTAAGAGTGTTTATTTCTTTTTGGAAAGCGCGTGTCGTATACCAATATCACCAGGTGTCATACACTTCGACTCCTGATCATAAGAGACAGTTTGCTAGTTATTGGACATTGATTTTCTTTGCGTTTCAACCATTTGTTTGTTTTTGGTTGCGATTAAAAAAAGTTCATATTAACCCAAACCATAAGCACACAGTATTTAAGACTACAATAGTTCTTAAAAACACGCATGGAATCGCTTATTTTTCCTCTCGACAAAGTAGCCTTTTATCGATGTAAATCAAGGCGTTTCTATGGCAACATATTTGCACTTGAAAACTTTGTTTCAACTCCGAAACCCTTTGACGTCTACCAAAATCTATTTTGTCGCGGCGACGATTCTGCGCGTTTTTGAGAACAACTGTATCTTGAATTTAACCCAAAAAAACACACACACACACATTTGATAGTTAATTTCCCTGGCTATAGCACTATGACGTCACATCAAAACAATCTATTGTTTTAACGCTAAGGATCATGGTCAACAGAGGGGGCAAAATAGCAGCAAAACAAATGAAATCACAACAATGAAAATTGATATGAAATTATTCAGTTTATGGGATAGTGGAAAGTGAGAACGGCTGAATATTGCACTAAAAACCCGAACTAAAGAATCATAATAGTTAATCATAATGGTAATAGGACTGAGTGGAGTCTGATCCGGTCTGTAATCATGCGATAGATACTGAATAGCGACCTTAAGATTTGCCGCAAAATCTGCGACGGCGACGTCAACCGGAAGTGGTAATAACTTTTGGGTTTCACGCCTTCAAAGTCTGTCTTCCCTGTGGATAAGTTGACTTTACTGACAATGTTTTCAATGAAATCCCCAAGGAACAGAACCCCGAAAAGAAATTATTTACACTTCCGGTTGACGTCGCCGTCGCAGATTTTGCAAATCTTAAGTTCGCTATTAATCAAAATTGAACGACCGCGTAACGGAACTCAAATTTGTTTATTCTGAGTATGATTACAGACAGAATTGGGTGTTACTCAGTCGTCTGTTACTATCTCTCCCCACCCCCCCCCCCCCCCCCATGAGCCGCTACATAGACTTAGTGTACAAGTCATTTCATCTACTGTATAATCTTTTGTTGTAACAGATCCTGTCAACTTGTTTAGTGAGAAGGAAAAATGGAATCCAATATTATCTTAGAACAGCACAAATGTAAACAGACCTTTTTTTTCAAATTCAAAAACAAATCACCGCTGTGTTTCTTGATTACAGACACACTCGTCTATAGGGCCTCAATATTATATCAAATATCAAGCAGTGCATGACTTCAACAAGCAATACTCTGAATATCCTCAGGCCTCTAAATGAATATTCTACACAAAATCGAGATCTAAGGAACAGAGAATTTGTAACTTGATCATATGTCAATTGACGTCCAGAAGACAGGTGCAACAAAAACAGATCCGGTTTGCCTGAAATTTTAATTTTGAATCGATCGATGAGTTCATAAACTGGGAGATTGTAATGTGAAAGGTGATAGGAAAACTCCAGATGAATTGATGCACATTATGAACTCATGAAACAAGGTACGATAACTTATTTAGCATCAGCGAACCTTGATAAAGATCACAACCTGAGCAGTATAAGGTATGTTTGCGATCATAATTTGTGCTCGCTTTAAACATCCGTGTCGAATATTGACCTCAATCCTGTAAGAGAGAATCTAAGGTGTTCGGTCATGCTATTGAATTCAAGGAAAATGAAAAATGAATCATTGAATATGACTGCGTTTTTAGCGATTTTTGAAAAAAGACTTTTGAGTATTAATGGCCCGGCGGCCGTTTTAATTTCTCTACCAAAATTGCTTCTCGATTTGTTTTTTGAGATTAATTAACATTATGTTCACATGAGATTATAGAAGACCATTGCTGCTGGCTCTTTAATTTTCGCGATCAGTAAGAATTTCTTTTAGTATTAGTAAGTGGTTGCTGTAATGCAAACAGCGTGTGACATCTATTAAAGGGATATTGAAATCATGTTAATATCTAGCAACAGCGACAGTGCACCTCAACTCCGGATCCCCTATATTACAATTTTCCTCTCTATCTTCCTGGATGTTGGACAACCAGAACACTTACACTTATTTTAACTAGCTTAACTAGTATATCTTTAACAATTTACGGGACCACGTACAGTAAATGCCGAAAGCTGGTGTGGTGCCCCTGCCATGAATTTTGACCGTAATTTTCAGTAATCAAACTGCATAGACCCTTTTAAATTAGCTTTTTTCACATATTTTTTAATGGCGAAGATAAATAAATAAATAAATAAAAAATGAAATAAAAGTAAAAAGTAAGTAAAAAACCAAAAAATCGGGGGGGGGGGGGAAACAGTCCTTGTTTTTACAAGGGTAGTCACTTAATAACCAGCGGGCTAACAAAACTGTGTTCCCTCGATCAATGATCAGATTGAATTAGACCAGTGTTGACCAAATGTTTGAACTTTCAAAAGCAATATTATCGCTATTTAAGAGCATTCTGAAATTATCTAGAAGAACAAAATTGAAAATGAAGATTAAAAACTAGAATGTAAAAACCGGAAATGAATTTTAAGGCAGAGTTGATATGAAATCTAGAAATGACGGATGATGTGACATACAAGTAGAGGTCAGACAGGCAAAGATAATCAAGGTGGTACAGGTGGTTTTGAACTATGCAATTGTAAGGTTTATCATAGATATAGAAGCGAATGTAGCAATGAATTTCGCTCATACACAACAAAATATATTAATGCTTAAAACATTTTTTTCGAATGCAAAAATTCAAATTTCCTTACATAAATCAACAACTCAGTACACAAACGAAAGTTCTCAGTACACAAACGAAACTCAGTACACAAACAAAAGTTCTCAGTATACAAACGAAAGTTCTCAGTACACAAACGAAACTCAGTACACAAACAAAAGTTCTCAGTACACAAACGAAAGTTCTCAGTACACAAACGAAACTCAGTACACAAACAAAAGTTCTCAGTACACAAACGAAAGTTCTCAGTACACAAACGAAACTCAGTACACAAACAAAAGTTCTCAGTACACAAACGAAAGTTCTCAGTACACAAATGAAACTCAGTACACAAACAAAAGTTCTCAGTACACAAACGAAAGTTCTCAGTACACAAACGAAAGTTCTCAGTACACAAACGAAACTCAGTAAACAAACAAAAGTTCTCAGTACACAAACGAAACTCAGTACACAAACAAAAGTTCTCAGTACACAAACGAAAGTTCTCAGTACACAAACAAAAGTTCTCAGTACACAAACGAAACTCAGTAAACAAACAAAAGTTCTCAGTACACAAACGAAACTCAGTACACAAACAAAAGTTCTCAGTACACAAACAAAAGTTCTCAGTAAACAAATGAAACTCAGTACACAAACGAAACTCAGTACACAAACAAAAGTTCTCAGTACACAAATGAAACTCAGTACACAAACAAAAGTTCTCAGTACACAAATGAAACTCAGTACACAAACAAAAGTTCTCAGTACACAAACGAAACTCAGTACACAAACAAAAGTTCTCAGTACACAAACAAAAGTTCTCAGTAAACAAATGAAACTCAGTACACAAACGAAACTCAGTACACAAACAAAAGTTCTCAGTAGACAAATGAAACTCAGTACACAAACAAAAGTTCTCAGTACACAAACGAAACTCAGTACACAAACAAAAGTTCTCAGTACACAAACGAAAGTTCTCAGTACACAAACAAAAGTTCTCAGTACACAAACGAAACTCAGTAAACAAACAAAAGTTCTCAGTACACAAACGAAACTCAGTACACAAACAAAAGTTCTCAGTACACAAACAAAAGTTCTCAGTAAACAAATGAAACTCAGTACACAAACGAAACTCAGTACACAAACAAAAGTTCTCAGTACACAAACAAAAGTTCTCAGTACACAAACAAAAGTTCTCAGTACACAAATGAAACTCAGTACACAAACAAAAGTTCTCAGTACACAAATGAAACTCAGTACACAAACGAAAGTTCTCAGTACACAAACGAAATCCAGTACACAAACGAAAGTTCTCAGTACACAAACGAAACCCAGTACACCGAACGAAAGTTGTTGATCTTATGTAAGGAAATTTGAATTTTTGCATTCGAAAATAATGTTTTAAGCATTAATATATTTTGTTGTGTATTGCACTTGTGGGCCACCGTAGAAAATAAAGCATTGTAGGATTTATTAAAAGGGTCTATATGAAACAGAAATGATGGGTATGGTCAGTAAATAGATAAAACATTGCTTAATAATACGTCACTATTTCAAATCAGATGGAAATAGATCACGTCTGTTTAACTTATCCTTCTCAGCCTACGTCTCCATTGGTACGTCCTGATAGTTTACAATACCAAATTTAATCACTTGCTTTCTGTTCTTCACACCAGAAGGCCCATTCAGCTGGGCGGTATTACATTTTCTAACCAATCACAGTCCGTTGGGTTTTTTTATGGCCGGCCCTGTGTTCAAGCACTTTTTTTCTACCTGAAAACTATTGACAAAACTCTTAGTCAGAGTGACATTTCATGTGTTTTATCTAAGATATCACTCGAGAAATGATTTTCAAGACAAATAGTGAAAGGCCGCAGGTTTTGCTTAAAAATGCTTTGCGCAATTAGTTGTTCACTCAGCTGGATAAGGCGAATTTAATAATTGTTCATCACTAATTTATTTCTGTTTTTAGCTTACTAGTACTTTTGGTTCTGGACGCTACACCACAGAAGCAGTGATGCTTGGCTGGCTATCTTTGAATATCCTTTGCCTGGTTATGAGTACCGATTCTGTGATTGCAGGTATGTCTATTAATCCATCCATCCATCCATCCATCCATCCATCCATCCATCCATCCATCCATCCATCCATCCATCCATCCATCCATCCATCCATCCATCCATCCATCCATCCATCCATCCATCCATCCATCCATCCATCCATCCATCCATCCATCCATCCATCCATCCATCCATCCATCCATCCATCCATCCATCCATCCATCCATCCATCCATCCATCCATCCATCCATCCATCCATCCATCCATCCATCCATCCATCCATCCATCCATCCATCCATCCATCCATCCATCCATCCATCCATCCATCCATCCATCCATCCATCCATCCATCCATCCATCCATCCATCCATCCATCCATCCATCCATCCATCCATCCATCCATCCATCCATCCATCCATCCATCCATCCATCCATCCATCCATCCATCCATCCATCCATCCATCCATCCATCCATCCATCCATCCATCCATCCATCCATCCATCCATCCATCCATCCATCCATCCATCCATCCATCCATCCATCCATCCATCCATCCATCCATCCATCCATCCATCCATCCATCCATCCATCCATCCATCCATCCATCCATCCATCCATCCATCCATCCATCCATCCATCCATCCATCCATCCATCCATCCATCCATCCATCCATCCATCCATCCATCCATCCATCCATCCATCCATCCATCCATCCATCCATCCATCCATCCATCCATCCGTCCATCCATCCATCCGTCCATCCGTCCATCCGTCCATCCGTCCATCCGTCCATCCATCCATCCATCCGTCCATCCGTCCATCCGTCCATCCGTCCATCCATCCATCCGTCCGTCCGTCCGTCCATCCATCCATCCGTCCGTCCGTCCATCCATCCATCCGTCCGTCCGTCCGTCCATCCATCCATCCGTCCGTCCGTCCGTTTATTAGTTTTCTCCCTCGATTTGAGGGGTATTCTCCGGGCTCTCCGATTTTCCTCCCTCCGCAAAACTTAGCACACTAAATTCCAATTCTACCTTTTAGCTGTACTGGTTCTATCATCTGAGTTAACTAGCCGTATGTACGTGCTCCGATTTTAATCAGCCCAGAGGCTATTTGAGAGTTCACGAAGAAGGTTTGCATAACGCTGCAGCTGTTGCATGATTGTGATAATATTCAACAGTTTCTTACATTATTTTTTATCGGTGGGAACAGGTGAAAATATCAGCCAAAAGGAAAGCTGAGAACAGGTGTTAGATATATATCTTTCAGATACAGAGCTAGAATAAACCAAATTTTTCTTAAATTAATAATAACAGCATCAAGAGAACTGGAGATTGTCCTTCACTGAGACTGTATTAAAAAGGTTGGGATTTGAGAGACCATAAGAGACCATAAACTCGTGGCGTTCTAAGTTTATCAAATGAGACAGAAATGATAGTGAATTGAAAAATGGAAATAATTACAGTGTCTAGAGATCTATAGATTATTATTAAAATAATTGTTTGACTGAGACCAGAATTGACTGTCGCATAGACCCTTGTAGCACTTTGGAATGCAGCACAATTTGAAGGACAAAAAAATAGATGTTGTATTCTCATGAGATTGAAAATCTTTCGTTTGAACTTGTCAAGGGAGAGAACAACACATCAATCAGACACAACTCACATATGATCCAGGTCTATTGACAGAATTGTAGTATGGATAATGGAGAGTTAAATTGACTACTCATTATCTCTATTGGTGTTCACAGGTAATGTTCGTCTGGCTGGAAGTCGACATTCTAATCAGGGTCGAGTTGAAATTCACCTAAATGGCCGTTGGGGAACAGTCTGCAGCTCCTACTGGACGACAACTGAAGCCAAAGTTGTTTGCCGGGAGCTAAGCTTACCAGAAGCGACAGTTGCACTAAAGAAAGCCGTGTTCCCTTCAGGCAATACTTCAACCTTGATGGTCTTAGATTATTGTGTTGGTTCTGAGTCTTCTCTTTTCAACTGCAGCCACAATATTGCAATCAATAACTATTGTGGTGAAACGTATAAAGAAGTAGGCGTGGCCTGTGGGAAAGCTAAAGGTAGGAGGTCACGAACTTGACGTCATCCAACATGACATTTTCCCAACCTATAAAAATTCTACTAGAAAAATATTGGATGTCATCAGTTCTCTTGTGTCACATATTATGAGCTGAAATTTCACCTGATTACTGAGGTGCTATTTCTGGTGTTCATTTGTCATGACTGTTAGTGCATACAGTAAGATCTAACTGAAGCTACGAATATGACGTACCGTTTCCTCCCGGGGGGGGGGGGGGGGGGGGGAGTACTACCACCCCAACTTGGGTAGGGGTGTACCGCCAGGTCCTCAAAACCCTGACCCTATCCCAGATCTAGAATTTTGATTTCATATACCCTACCCCAGACTAAACCTAAGAATTGTAAACCCTATCCCAGATGCAAAAAAACGGTTATTCAATAGATTTCAATAACTATTTGGCAATTGTTTAATTGAATTTAAACCGTTTTTTTTTTTTTTTTTGTGCCGGCAGAAAACGTAGCCTACCAGGCTAAAACAACTAAAACATAACCCTATCCCGGAAAAAATGTCAAAAAGATACCCTATCCCAGACAAAAACCTTACCCTTCCCCAGACAAATTGTAAAAAAATGATACCCTACCCCAGACCTAAAAGCCAAAAAACCATACCCTATCGAGCGGCACATACCCGTACAGCAAATATAGGGGAGTACCCCCCCCCCCCCCGGGCGTTTCCTACTCTAAAAACAACTTGATAAGCTGACGTATACGTTCCCAATTGAGTTAATAAGCATTTTCTCAAACAGATGAAGCATTTCTTGTTGGAGGTTTATCCCCAAACCAAGGACGACTGGATGTCTTCTTGAACGGGAAGTATGGTTCAGTCTGTGATGACACTTGGACAATGAAAGAAGGACAAGTAGTCTGTGGAATGCTTGGATATTCAAAGACAACCCATGTGGTTAAGAACCACTTTTTTGGCTTCCATTGGAGTTTATCGATAGTTATGGGCAAAGTCAAATGTCACGGTAATGAGACTTCACTGTTTGAATGTTCTTTTGTCGAAGAAAGTGATTCTTGCCGTGCGGACTCAGTTGGAGTCGTTTGTGGTCGGCTTTCAGGTAATTATTTGTCTGCTCTTATCGTGTTTTATCTGTTTAACTAAGCGTTTCAGTATTTGTTCTTAAAACCTACGATTTTTATCGATAATATGCAAAAAACCTTGGGGCTGATGTAAATCAGGGCAAGGCTAACTCACAGATTTAACCCTGAAACAACCTTATCTAAGTCAACCGAATCTGACCCTGAAATACTGAACTTCAGGGCGGATCAAAGTCAGGGCACGGTCAACTCGCAGATTGAATTGAAATTTAGCTTGTTGGATTTTTCGGATGGAGGAAAACTTGTAAAGTCTAACAAGCTCTATTCACATGTGATGCCTAGCCCCCGTAGTCGACGCCGGCAGCCCAGTGGTGAGAGGCGAGTGTATATAGTCATTTCAAAAAACGTTGTCCATTGCCAGAAATATTGGACATTGTCAGCGGTGTTACGCATGAATGAAAATGAAGTGATTTTCTAGAGGAAAAATATAACTACATGGTTTCCAAGCACATATTTATATTCAACTATAATGTTAGTAAAACAATTCTTGACAAAAAATAGTTACTTGACAATCAAAAGAACAACTATTATTTTTCTGTTGATAAGCCTCACCACAGGAAGCCCATCAAGGACAAAAAACAAGTTTCAAACGTAAATCGTTAATTTAAGCTTCCTTATTGTATCTATATTTCTGCCATATTTCTGGCAACGCACTGACCGGCTCCGCGACTACGCGACTGAACCGAAACGGAGCATGGGTAGAAATCGCTGAAGCGCTTAATTATTCGCTCTGAAGTAGGTTTTTTGTTGCTTACTAATGAGATAACACAAGCAGCAACCCTTTCAACGTTTGTCTTCGAGTCTAGATGACTAAGATGTTCCCAATTTTGGAACTGTTCAGTCATTAAAATACTATTTCGCCAGCGAATTTTCGTACTGTAAGCCCGGCGCATATTTAATCAGTGAAGAATTCGACCGCTTCAGTGATTTTTACCCATACTCCCGTTCAAGCTAGTCCCGTAGTCGCGGAGCTGGTCAGGGACAACGTTTTTTCAAGTGATTGTATATGCGCTATCTCTACGTCACCTTGATTCCTTCCTTATATGTAAATTACATTTGGATTTTAGCCCATGCAGTAATGATAACAATACAACTATAGTCCACATTCGTCTATTTGTTTCTGTTACGTAGTCAAGGTTCAACTTGTTGGTGGGCGTTCTCCTAACGAAGGCAGCATAGAACTAGCATTCGGGCTCAAACACATGGGATGGGGCAAACCATGGACGTTATTTTGTGATTCAAACTGGACGATCAAAGACGCGGCCGTGATCTGCCGCATGCTGGGATACCAGGACGCGATGTTTGCTGTGGGAGCTGATATGTTTGCTGAAGGCGATGGAAGATTCATCTTGTTGCAAGATCTTCATTGCCATGGAAACGAGTCATCGTTGGCAGACTGCGAATACAGTGGTTTAAAAGAACACCCCTTGTGTCCAATGGTTGGCGTCATTTGTGGAAAACGCAACAATACAAGTACGGGTTGATATAATAGTCATATATTGAAAAGTTAAAAAATATTCAAGAAATTAATGCAATTTAAGGTCACTGACTACTTTTCTACGTCCAATTTGAGCCCACGATGTGCGCGCGCACAAAAATTGTCTTCAAAAACAATGTTTAAAGTAGATGTCCTGAGAAAATTTCTTCCAGAAATTCTTTAATTTTTGAGTTGTGAATTTTTGTGTGCAAAGCTTGATTTCCATCATTTTTTTTTCGAAATCTTGTCAAGATGGTCATATTCAAAATTTATTATCTCGAAAACGAGCTCGGAACACCCCATTTTTCTTTTCATTTTTGGAATCCGCGTTAAATTCTTTGTAAGTTATATTTCTAAGAACATTTTGTAACTATTCCTTGCTAAAGTAGTCAGTCACCTTAAGGGGAAAATAGGACAAGAGTAGGAAACTGATGTTACTATACTTTTTGGCAGTGCATGGGTGTCGGGAAAAAAAAGAATAGAATGCACACAACTGCAATTTGACTTCTATAGTTTGGAGATATTTGAGAGAGAAAAAAAACAGCATTAAACTTCCAAGAGTGGTGAATATTGGGTACCGCAACTCTCTTCTGACTAAACGCACAGGGACGTCAAGTAAGCCGGAGGAAAATGTCCCCATAATACCGCGGCACCCATGGCAATAGAGAGCTTAAGAATCTCGTTTACGGCAAACGTGAAACGCATTTGACCAGTGAGAAGTTCTTTAAAATTAGTAAAAATGAATCGAAAAATTCTCCAAGTCGTAGATAAACAAAATAATATTTCTTTTTGTTAAGAAAGTTTGCAAAAGATAAGTGAAATACAGGAAAACGAAGAAAACTTGGTCACGTTTGCCGTTTGCGGGAGAAAAAAACGGGAATCTTAAGCTCTGTATTGTCCCCATAATACCGCGGCACCAAATATCCCCGTAATAACACGACAAGCACAGCCCAAGATGTTTGGAGCTTTGTTGTAAATTTTCAGTATCCAAAGGTCTTCAGTTCATGCCTAGTTGCCTCAAATTATGAAAATTGAAGTAATTGTCTGTATCCATTATTGTTTGGTTTCAGTTCCACTTCGTCTTGCTGGAGGTCCCTCTTCCAACCTGGGTCGAGTAGAATTAAATCTAAATGGCCACTGGGGCACAGTCTGTCAGAACAAATGGTCTTTGAATAATGCTCGGGTTGTATGTCGCTCCCTTGGTCTTCAAGAAGGAACCATAGCTACTGTTGGTTCAGTTTTTGGTCCAGGAAATGGAAGGATAGTCCTAGACCATGTAGAATGCACGGGAAACGAGAGCTCATTGTTTGAATGTCACCATGGTAAACTTGGCTTCAAGTCCTGTAAACCTGAGCAGGAAGCTGGAGTTCTTTGCGGAAAACCAGATGGTGAGTGAAGTAGTATCAGATCATTAACTGTAAAACCTTTAATACAAACGCGGCATGGAATACCATGTCCAGACACTGAGCAGTGAGATACCTTGGGAATTGTGACGCTTTTTTATTTTTAATAATGACTATGTAATTTTTGTTGTGAGTAAGGGAGCTAGCCATTCTCCCTATACCAATGCCCTGGATCAAGCCTTGTTATTGCCAACAGCTGAAAGCCGTTACGACACTTCGTCATCTTAAAGTCAAAATATTTTTTTTCAAGTTCGTTTTCAGATTTCTGGTAATGGATCAACGAGGAACCAGGGTGTGGTGACGGTTAATCTAAATGGATTCAATGGATCAATATGTAACATTGGATGGGATGTTAATGATGCTAGTGTACTGTGCAGAATGCTTGGTATCAGCGACGTAGGGTATCCTGTAAATAATCAAGCATTTGGACCAGCCAATGGCGTTACTTTGTTGAGGGACGTCTCTTGTGATGGCAACGAGACAGATATTATGTCATGTGATCGTAATGACATAGGAACCAAACTCGGGTGTTCCAATGGGAACGATGCTGGGGTTATCTGTGGGCCAACAGAAGGTATAAGACTTAATTATTTTATTACTGAGTATACGGCTTCCTTATGTAGATACCTCAACCATGATGTATTCTTTCAGCACGTCTTGTTGGCGGACCGTCCTGGAATCATGGCCGCGTCGAAATAGGTATTGAAGGAGTCTGGAACCGAGCTGTTTGGAGCCGAACGTATGACATATTTGCAGCAGAGGTTATCTGCAATATGATTGGTCTACCAGCCATGGGTTATGCAGCAATGTACCCATTCTATAGCCCAAATAGTAATAATTCAAATTTTGTTTCCGACATAAGATGCTATAAAATTAAGGCAAAATCAATCTTGGAATGTTCCTACAAGTACAGAAATAAGATCGCTTACCCAAAAGATTATCAAGTGACATGTGGACCTCCAACAGGTAAGCACTTCTTTTTATCGTATGACCTTACTCTGAAAACTTTGATGGCTGATCTGTTGCTTGGCGTCAGTCACTATACAATGCCATACTGCGATGTCCAGCCGTGAAAGGAATGAACACTGCACCTGTTTCAGGGGAAAATTTCAGGGAAGGGGTGCAGTGGGTGCGAAGGCTACCCCACCCACCACCGAAGCAACATTGTCCCCCTATTTTGAAGATACCCAATACGACATAATGTTTTCTTTCTTTGATTCTGAGGGTTGCACCCCTAGGCTGACTTTGTGTCTAGCACCCCTCCCTGAACAAAATCCTGGATCCACCCCTGTGTCTCATTATCAGCCTATAGTGACATGCAAACACTGCCCGTCATGTGCGGGTATCAACCAGAAAGCCGTATTCTGTAATACATTGTGTGTTGGAGCGGGAAGGGAGAACTGATTCAGAATTAATCCTCTCAGATTTTGGCTACCTAAACTTATCTACATATTCAAAGTTTTATTTTGCAGGATAAAGTTCAGCCACGTTACTTACAGCTGTTTTATTGTATCTGTAGGCAACGCTTCGATAATCAACGTGACCTCCAATACAGGTTATTTATCTCGGCCAGAAAATGCAGTGGATGATGACCCAAGCACGTGTTCCTTTGTAGATACGGTATGAGGAAAAGTAGCGAACAGTCTTGTGGTCTTGTGGTCTTGTGGTCTTGTGGTCTTGTGGTCTTGTGGTCTTGTGGTCTTGTGGTCTTGTGGTCTTGTGGTCTTGTGGTCTTGTGGTCTTGTGGTCTTGTGGTCTTGTGGTCTTGTGGTCTTGTGGTCTTGTGGTCTTGTGGTCTTGTGGTCTTGTGGTCTTGTGGTCTTGTGGTCTTGTGGTCTTGTGGTCTTGTGGTCTTGTGGTCTTGTGGTCTTGTGGTCTTGTGGTCTTGTGGTCTTGTGGTCTTGTGGTCTTGTGGTCTTGTGGTCTTGTGGTCTTGTGGTCTTGTGGTCTTGTGGTCTTGTGGTCTTGTGGTCTTGTGGTCTTGTGGTCTTGTGGTCTTGTGGTCTTGTGGTCTTGTGGTCTTGTGGTCTTGTGGTCTTGTGGTCTTGTGGTCTTGTGGTCTTGTGGTCTTGTGGTCTTGTGGTCTTGTGGTCTTGTGGTCTTGTGGTCTTGTGGTCTTGTGGTCTTGTGGTCTTGTGGTCTTGTGGTCTTGTGGTCTTGTGGTCTTGTGGTCTTGTGGTCTTGTGGTCTTGTGGTCTTGTGGTCTTGTGGTCTTGTCGTCTTGTCGTCTTGTCGTCTTGTCGTCTTGTCGTCTTGTCGTCTTGTCGTCTTGTCGTCTTGTCGTCTTGTCGTCTTGTCGTCTTGTCGTCTTGTCGTCTTGTCGTCTTGTCGTCTTGTCGTCTTGTCGTCTTGTCGTCTTGTCGTCTTGTCGTCTTGTCGTCTTGTCGTCTTGTCGTCTTGTCGTCTTGTCGTCTTGTCGTCTTGTCGTCTTGTCGTCTTGTCGTCTTGTCGTCTTGTCGTCTTGTCGTCTTGTCGTCTTGTCGTCTTGTCGTCTTGTCGTCTTGTCGTCTTGTCGTCTTGTCGTCTTGTCGTCTTGTCGTCTTGTCGTCTTGTCGTCTTGTCGTCTTGTCGTCTTGTCGTCTTGTCGTCTTGTCGTCTTGTCGTCTTGTCGTCTTGTCGTCTTGTCGTCTTGTCGTCTTGTCGTCTTGTCGTCTTGTCGTCTTGTCGTCTTGTCGTCTTGTCGTCTTGTCGTCTTGTCGTCTTGTCGTCTTGTCGTCTTGTCGTCTTGTCGTCTTGTCGTCTTGTCGTCTTGTCGTCTTGTCGTCTTGTCGTCTTGTCGTCTTGTCGTCTTGTCGTCTTGTCGTCTTGTCGTCTTGTCGTCTTGTCGTCTTGTCGTCTTGTCGTCTTGTCGTCTTGTCGTCTTGTCGTCTTGTCGTCTTGTCGTCTTGTCGTCTTGTCGTCTTGTCGTCTTGTCGTCTTGTCGTCTTGTCGTCTTGTCGTCTTGTCGTCTTGTCGTCTTGTCGTCTTGTCGTCTTGTCGTCTTGTCGTCTTGTCGTCTTGTCGTCTTGTCGTCTTGTCGTCTTGTCGTCTTGTCGTCTTGTCGTCTTGTCGTCTTGTCGTCTTGTCGTCTTGTCGTCTTGTCGTCTTGTCGTCTTGTCGTCTTGTCGTCTTGTCGTCTTGTCGTCTTGTCGTCTTGTCGTCTTGTCGTCTTGTCGTCTTGTCTTTTTTTCACGATACTTAGCTGTTAACAAATGATCGCATGAATTGACCTATACATTCATGTTTTCCTTCAGAATCAGGAAACCTTTCTCACTGTTACTTTGGACAAAGTGGTTTATATCCACAGTGTGTTTGTTATTGTGCACCATCAAAGCTCTGTCTTCGAAGTCATTGTCCAACCAATACGAAGCAGGGACAAAAGCATCTCATGTACAAGTGCAAGTAAATTCAAGACCAAACAAGGCCAAATCTACAAATGTAATCCTCCAACACTTTCAAATACTGTGCTAATAAAAATAAACTCAACAAATGCAAGGTTTGGACTTTGCAATGTTGATGTTTTCGTTTTTGGTAAGTTGTATATTTTGGAAAGGTGCGAAGTTCCTCTGTTGTGAAATAGCCGGGTTCTTTGCTATTTTATATCAAACAAAAATATTTAATACTCGTCTTCGTTGTTTGCCTTTTTGTCTTTTGATTTGTATATTTACTTGCCTGCTTGCCTGCTTGCCTGCTTGCCTGCTTGCCTGCTTGCCTGCTTGCCTGCTTGCCTGCTTGCCTGCTTGCCTGCTTGCCTGCTTGCCTGCTTGCCTGCTTGCCTGCTTGCCTGCTTGCCTGCTTGCCTGCTTGCCTGCTTGCCTGCTTGCCTGCTTGCCTGCTTGCCTGCTTGCCTGCTTGCCTGCTTGCCTGCTTGCCTGCTTGCCTGCTTGCCTGCTTGCCTGCTTGCCTGCTTGCCTGCTTGCCTGCTTGCCTGCTTGCCTGCTTGCCTGCTTGCCTGCTTGCCTGCTTGCCTGCTTGCCTGCTTGCCTGCTTGCCTGCTTGCCTGCTTGCCTGCTTGCCTGCTTGCCTGCTTGCCTGCTTGCCTGCTTGCCTGCTTGCCTGCTTGCCTGCTTGCCTGCTTGCCTGCTTGCCTGCTTGCCTGCTTGCCTGCTTGCCTGCTTGCCTGCTTGCCTGCTTGCCTGCTTGCCTGCTTGCCTGCTTGCCTGCTTGCCTGCTTGCCTGCTTGCCTGCTTGCCTGCTTGCCTGCTTGCCTGCTTGCCTGCTTGCCTGCTTGCCTGCTTGCCTGCTTGCCTGCTTGCCTGCTTTCTATCATCTATAAAACCCTTCCATATAGTGCCATCAGCTAACATCATCCCTATTCTCATCACCAACGGCACATCGTACTTAGTTTAGTTTAATTTAGTTTAGTTAAGTTTATTTACTCTCTTTAAATATTACCTTTTTTATACATAGAATTAGTAATAGTAAAATGATTTACAGTTTTGATTTTCAGTTTTGTTTGAATATAAGAAGAGCCTGGGGGCTAAATTAACTGTTACGTTTTCTAGTTAGCCCCCAGTCTTTTAGTTACAATAGCAATTCAGGTTTAAAGAAAAAAAAAATATATATATATATATATATATATGAATAGAATATAGTTACAATGGATATACGTACTCACAACTTTATTTCTCCAATTTGATTTAGAAAGTACTTCTCAATCCCAAGGTAGTTTACATGAAAGCTGGCGATCCATCGTTGATATAAGAAAGGGTTACCTCATGAAGTACAACTCAGATTTTGCTTCTGAGGCGTATCCTGTTCACACAACAAAGGAATTTGAAATAAAACAAAACAATGATGGATCTGCACAAGGAAAACGATTATCTGCATTCCTCACGGTAAGTTTGACAGCATTCTAGCCGACAAAACGATGAAACAACTGAATGACGCACGACTGACAGAAAGACAGAAAGACAGAAAGACAGAAAGACAGAAAGACAGAAAGACAGAAAGACAGAAAGACAGAAAGACAGAAAGACAGAAAGACAGAAAGACAGAAAGACAGAAAGACAGAAAGACAGAAAGACAGAAAGACAGAAAGACAGAAAGACAGAAAGACAGAAAGACAGAAAGACAGAAAGACAGAAAGACAGAAAGACAGAAAGACAGAAAGACAGAAAGACAGAAAGACAGAAAGACAGAAAGACAGAAAGACAGAAAGACAGAAAGACAGAAAGACAGAAAGACAGAAAGACAGAAAGACAGAAAGACAGACAAACTGACAGGCTGAATGGCTGACACACTGGATACATAGTTTTTGAATTAGAGAAAATTGTCCTAAAATAAAAAATAAAAAATAGCAACAAAATTAATTGAGATCTTACATTCTAGGACATATTTTATCTTAATTCATTTTGAACTTGACAATCTTCTCAAGCGGGCACTCAAACGTCGTCCCCAACTTTATGATTTTGTTTTGCTATAAATGTACAAACAAGCACTTTCTATTTTTCAATAAAGCTTGTGCCTTTTTTTCTTTTAATAGATTCCTTCACATGGCAGTCAAAAGTTTAAAATTCTTGTCAGTTGTGATGACAATTGTGAGTTATGGCTCAAGCAAGAGGCCGAGGAAGGACTGGGAAAAGAAGCTACGTCATTGGAGTACATTATTAAGGCGTGGTTTAAAACTGATCCAAATGTCTATAACAAGTATGCCAGGGTTCTTTTTTCCATGTTTTTGCTACCCAGACGACTCCAGAAGCAGAGTACATATTTGAAAAACATCCATCAAGCTTATAGTGGTCTGAGTTAGTCTTTTATTTATTGTGACAAAGTCAGATAACTGGAAGTTGTGGATGGTACACGCAGAAACATTAACATGAAATGCCCAAAGAAAAACAGATTTTTTCAATTTCAAAAAATCTGTAGTCAGGATTAATTTCATCTAAGTGTCAAAATATTCACAAATATTAAAGATAAAGTAAAGAATGCTTAATTTCAGCATAACAAACACTTTGAAATTCCACCGACGGACCTTCATGTAAACACATTAATATTTGACTCAGAATGGAGGCTAATCCCCGAGGCAACAGAGATCTCGAAACTCGAGTTTAATGAAGAGACCTTGTCTTGAATTTAACGATTTTATTCACATTTTCAGGCATGATAACCAGAGGTCTAAAACTCTTTCCCTGAGCAATTGTCATATGTACTATCTTGAAGGCTACCTCCAGGCCAATAGAGGATCTCACCATATGAATGTGAAATTGAAACCAGAAGGGAGCAACGTGCTAGAAAACCTTCCAAAACACTTGCTATTTTGGACCTTACCAGGTAACACAGAACAAAATACTGAATGAGAGGGGAGGGGGAGTTTGGAGTGGATAGTTTCATTCCGAGTAGTCATAATACCATTATGTCAGACTGTCAAGACTAGTATCGCGGGTTGGCATGCGAGCAAGGCAATTATTTAGGCCAAAATCGTAAACAAACAAATCCTTTTGCCGGACATATTGGCTATATTGGCTCACATTGGCCCGCAATACGTTTGCCAGCGAATGTCTCATCTCGGAATCAAACGAGTGAAAATAAGTTTGTTAACTGTAGGAATGTGTAGCTTTCTTCTTAGTCATCACTCGTATCTCTCTTTCTGTATTTCTTTCAACGGGCTTCCTGTGGAAGGTGTTGGGAGAGGGAGAAGGAGACGGAGAAGAGGGGAGAATAAAAAGATTAAGGAAGAGACATTTTGGCAGTTTTTGGCAGTTTTTGGCTTTTAGTTAAGCATATAAGCACAATATAGGTTAAGGTAGCCCATGAATGGGAAGATACAGATGAAGATAACGTTTTTTGAGCTTACTGAGGATTAGCAGTGAGGAATTTAGGTCAAGTTTAGCAATAAGAGTTGTAGTATTCTTCAGTAAAATCTCCACAGTTTCCTCCCTCATTCCCTCACTCTTTCATAGTAATACGTATTAAACAGCTTATGATTCAAAAAATATATGATTCATGTTAAAAGGCACGCTCTCCTGGCCCTTTTCATTTTATTACAATTTATTCCATTTTTTCAGCTATAATAATACTTTTACATATTTCTTTCAGGAAAGCGAGATCTCCATTTCGAGTTACCCAACACAATAAATGGAGTTTTACATGCTCGTTTTCTGTCGTCATTGACTTTCCAAGGTATGGACATGACTTGTTTTTCTATCACAATGCCTACCAGGTGATCTGAGGAAAATCGATTAGCCAATCAGATTGCGAATCGTGATATCCGAAAAAGAATCAATCCCATGCGTCTTTTCGAGCTCAATCATGGATAAACAGAGGGAAATCAAAACAAAACCAAATAGCATACAAGTACAATAATGCTAGGAAAAGTGTCATTTAGCCGATTATTTAAGGTTAAAAATGTTTCTACTTCAAAGAATATGTTGTCTAGATGAGACTAAGAATATATTTTCATCGGTTAGGTTAATATTCATGGTTTTTTATTAAAGAATTACCGTTGAAACGATCTCGAAGAAGCTGCCGAAAAGCTTTCTCGTTTCCTTGGCAGGATTTAACTAAAATTTCCACACCCTACGCTGCTCTTTTGTCCTTGGCAATCTCCAGGATACTTTGAACCTTAAGAAAATCCTTTTATCTGTTATTTATAGTGTCTCGTTTTTAATAAGAAAAGACTTATTGGCGAGAAAGTCGCTCATAATTATCCTATTTTCAAGATGGCCGCCATGAAACTCAAGTGAATTGAGCGTGCGGTGGATGATGGGATTGATTCTTTTTCAGATCAGGAAATCATGCTTTGCGCGCCTAGTCAGATCACCTGGTAGATGCGCCCGTATAGTAGCATTCTTCCGGCCCCTGGTATCTATGAATCACCCTATCCATGAGCATTCATAACAGTGTAAATCATTTGAGAGAATTTGCATGCGTAGGTGGGGTAAGTCGAGGATGGTGCAGCGGTACCCCTTGACTCTAGGGTCTTATTTAGGTTTGATTTCTAGACTGGGCATCACAGGTGAGTATATATTGTTTAGTTCTTTAGGTTTTTCTATAGGTTCTCGATTATTTTCCCTCCGCAAAACCTAGCACTGAAATAGATTTCAGTTGGATGTGTGAGTTAGTTAGTCATGCACTGATTTTGCTCAGCCCAGAAGCTGTTCCAGGTTAGATAGAAAAAAATAGTATTTTTGGAAAATCAAGATCCTATTGAATAAATTATTATTATCATTATTATTATTATCATTATTATTATTATCATTATTATTATTATTATTTAATAAGAAAACTAAAGAAACGAAATTCTGCAGAATTTCGTTTCTTTAGTTTTCTTATTAAATTGTATAACTAAGGTTATCCTTATTATTATTATTTTTTTTTTTTTAAGGGTATTTTATTTATTTATTTATTTTAATTCTATAATAGATACTATTAGGATTTAGTAAAATTCTACTACTATACTATTGCAAATCCTGCATTCTGATTGGCTAACGTACTCACTATCTATCAGCCGACAGATAGTGGGTAGAGAAAGCCGGCTTTGTTTTGAAAAAAATGGCGGCTTTCCCTTCGCGATTTTGTGAAGTTTCCTACGAAGAAATAGAAATAGTTTCGTTGAGAATTTTACTAAAACAATTAGAAGACTTACTCTCGATTTCTATCGGCTTTGATAGTTGACTCGGGGAGCCCCTCGTCAACTATCAGCCGATAGAAATCTCGAGTTCGTCTTCTAATTGTTAATTATACGACGAGTTACTATTAGGATTTATTCTACTTTCTACTTTAAATAGAAAATTATTATTATTATTATTATTATTATTATTATCATCATCATTATTATCATTATTACTGTTTTCCATATTGGCTAACTATTCAAAAGTCATGCAGTTATCACAGCCTTATATAATGACGGCAGATTTTTTTTCCAGCTAGCTACAGTTTCTGCTGTCAAGGTTTGTTTTGTCCCAGCTGTCCCATGAAAATTTCTATCAGGGTTGGATCATCGTTAGGTAGAAACCTCGTAGAGTCGCTCCCGATGGACTGTTTAACATATCGTTATTCTGAAAATTTCGACTTCCTCGATCTTCAACCAGCCAGCTACGAACTATCGGTAAGTAATAACCAAGAGCAAATTAAAAATCATTCACCATGACTCTTACAGCGCGACGCGCAAAAGTATGACCACTTTTAATGTTTCGCATACTTCTATGCACGGGCTTTTTGCTCCAAACGAGCTTTTGCACGCCTTATTTGGTAAAACCAGACAGCTTTGCATCAATTGCGTCGGTTTAAAGTACAAAATCCCGTGCATAGAAGTATGCGAATACATTAAATGTGGTCATACTTTTGAGCGTCGCGTTGTAATCGGCGGATCAAAGGTGGTGCACGCATGCGCAGGTGTAGTGCACTAGTCTCTCACTTCTGGGATCCCGGATTTGCTTCCTTGATTTAGCATCACATCTAGTATTTTTCTCCGGGTTTTCTGCTTTTCCTCCCTCTACAACAATCTAAATCCCTGTTCATCAACTTCATAACGGACTGAATCCGTTTTTTTGCATGACATCCTTATGAAGACTGAAACTGTTATCGTGCGTTATCTTTATCCAATATTATCAAATTATGTATTAGAATATTACTGAGACAGGCAGCAATCTTAGATATATTGCAGTCAGCTGCATTAGAGCGTAGCCCGAAGTGACTGCAATATATCTAAGATTGCTGCTGGCCGAAGTGACTTTCGACATCCGGGACATTCTCATTCTCTTCCTTTGACGTCATAGACGCCATATTCGAAAAGGGTCTATTGGATCATCTCCAACTTAGAAACATCCATTAGGGTTTATTTTTTCTTCCTACAGATCGAGTACTCTTTTGTGGGAGATACCACCAAATGGAGCAATCGACGAAAAGTGGGAACTTTAGTAGTATCAGGTACCGGTGTGCAACCAATAATTGTAGGAACATGCACATTGACATGACGTCAGAGCAGCTCAATTTGGAGGACAAAGCAAAAAAAAAATCTCCTGAGAATTGGAACCTATTTTTTTGTCCTCCAAACTGAGCTGCATTCCAACATGCTGCGAGGGGACTATAATTATTGTTCTCTTTAAATAAGTACCTCTTAGAAGTACTGTGTGATATTTGTAAGTGAAAAGAGAGAGTGGGCGTAATATTCATGGTTATGTACACCACATCATGGCTAAAAAAATGTACAGCGCGAATTGGCATGGCAATTAAAAGCGGAGGATTTTGGAAACCGTCTATATTTTCTATGCGGACTCCTTCTAGCCTGGCATCATAGATATACTGTTACATTCTTCGTGCTTCGGGTATTCAAAATGTCTTATTTTGTGTCTTCTTTAGAAAATATTCTCGCAAATTGTAGCTTTTTGAATGGCCTGTGTCCAGGGTGGAAAGTGGATGGTAATCAATCATCGGGCTTATGGACACCTCAAGAAGGTATTTACAATTTGCGGACGGGCGGACGGGCGGACGGGCGGACGGGCGGACGGGCGGACGGGCGGACGGGCGGACGGGCGGACGGGCGGACGGGCGGACGGGCGGACGGGCGGACGGGCGGACGGGCGGACGGGCGGACGGGCGGACGGGCGGACGGGCGGACGGGCGGACGGGCGGACGGGCGGACGGGCGGACGGGCGGACGGGCGGACGGGCGGACGGGCGGACGGGCGGACGGGCGGACGGGCGGACGGGCGGACGGGCGGACGGGCGGACGGGCGGACGGGCGGACGGGCGGACGGGCGGACGGGCGGACGGGCGGACGGGCGGACGGGCGGACGGGCGGACGGGCGGACGGGCGGACGGGCGGACGGGCGGACGGGCGGACGGGCGGACGGGCGGACGGGCGGACGGGCGGACGGGCGGACGGGCGGACGGGCGGACGGGCGGACGGGCGGACGGGCGGACGGGCGGACGGGCGGACGGGCGGACGGGCGGACGGGCGGACGGGCGGACGGGCGGACGGGCGGACGGGCGGACGGGCGGATATATGGATGGATGCATGGGTGCATAAGGAGGGATGCATGCATATGGAGGGATGCATAGATGCATGGATGGATGGGTAGATGGATGCATGGATGGGTTGGTGGTTGGGTAGTTGGATTGACGGTTAAACGGACCAAGTGACATATTTCTGGTTTAAAAAGCTCTGATATTTCTACAGGTCTAGGAATACAGATGAAAACCCCAGGAACGTCCATTTTAGAATCACCGCTATTGCAACACACTTACACATCTATCAAGTTCTGCCTCAACTTTGCCTACAAATTACCTACCAATGACAGCTATATCAAAATCACCAACCAAAATGACAGGAATTCTACAATTGTCTGGTTCCTCACTGGTTTCCATGGAAACAACTGGAATCAAGCCAAAGTGCCTTGGGTTGAACTAAACAACAGCAAGGTTAGTGGTGCGCTTTCGAACAACCATCCAATGATTGAATCAAGTATGCTTCCAGTAGTATGCTAGTTGAGCTTCAGCCTCATAATTTAGCGTGTTAGGTTTTGCGGAGAGAGTGAAATTGGAGAACCTTGGAAAATATATATACCCTCCAATGTAATGCAGAGTCCAGAAATCGAATCTGAAAAAAAAGGTGAGAGGCGAATGCACTACTACTACACTACCCTTGGTTCCTCAAAAATATAGAAAAAAATTGGTGATATTGGTAATCGCGTGCAATATTACTTTTTCAACAGAAACAAATGCATATAGTAGGTATTTATCAATAGCAATATTCCCTTTCATAGTTCCCTGCGCCATCTTGAAAGGTAGCTGTGCCTTTGCATTGAAGTGAGGCATGAGGTGACCTCGCATTGATAGAGACATGTGAATAATTGTCCAAGGTGTTAAAAAAAGGTTGTATCATTGAAAGCTCACCGTTCGTCTCACTTTGATGCAAAGGCTCGGCTACCTTTCAAGATGGCGAAGTGGGAAATGTAAAGGGACTATGGATATATATTTTATAAGTGAATGGTTCATTCACAGGTCATTTTCACCGGTTTCAAGTCAAGCAACAGCTCGTTTATTGCCATTCGTGATGTTCAACTATCAACACAGATTTGTGATCTCACACCTCATATTGCTAGTCCAGGTGGGTATGTTGGTTGTACGTATACGGTGTAACATATACTGCGCATGCTCGAGAAATTATGAACAATTTGTACAAAAATAAAGACCTTTGTCAAACATTTGCAAAAACTGTAAACTTAGTCCTTCACTAAACATCTCTCATGCGGCGGGACCGCCATTTTACGAGGCCATCTGAGCCAGAGCGAAAGCCTAACCTCTTGAAGATATTTCTAGAGCGAAAGCAGCACCTTCTGCTCGATTAATCCTGAGTATATAACACGAGTTTATCAGGATTAACACTATGGATTTCGTTTTTAAAACTATATATTTTCATATTTCTTCAGATTTCAAATGCAATAAAGCACAATTCAAATGTTCAAATGGTGAATGTGTATCACAAGCATCACGCTGTAACGGCGTTTATGATGGATGTCGTGATCTATCTGACGAAAAAGACTGCAAATGCTTGTCCAATCAGTTTCAGTGTAGTGATGAATGTGTCACGGTAGACAAGGTTTGTGATGGCCGACGGGATTGTAGGGATGGTGCCGATGAAAAATACTGCGGTGATAGAGGTATGTATGTATGCTAAACTGAATGTTCAACTGGATAAACCTATCTTACCGTTTACTGAATAAGCCAACAACTCAAAAGTAATAAAATGAAACAAAACGCTGACAGCAAGGCAGACTTAGACACAAAGAAAGCAAGTAAAACACCTGAATCTAGGGGAGCGCGCAATACTTTTTTTCTTGAAGTCAAAATTTCACAACCGGGCGAATGCTATAGATTTTACTTTAATGCTTTTAAAAAGGACGTTCGCGGGAAAAAAATGTTTCCCATGTTTTTTTCTTCAAAATTCGCATTGTGAAAAAAGACCATCATAGAAGTTCCATTAGCAAATAAAAAATGGGGTCACCGTTCTCGTTTATGAGTGAGATGATATCAAAGTGCAAAGACTTGTCTATTATCCTGCTAACCATTACTTAACACCACTAACAGATAAAATATGCGATGAAGCCACGTGTTTTGATGGGAGCTGCAAAACATGGTCAGCGGTATGTCAGTGCTCGGGCTGCCAGGTCTCAGGTAAGCTAGATATTCACCTTTTTTAATGTGGAGACACTGATAAAGCGTTATATCATTAGTAGAGTGGAAAACGACTTGCACTTTCTTGCAATTTTTATTCGTGAAATTGAACTCCTACACGGCAAATATGTAAACGTTCCAGTCGTATTTTTTATTCATAGTATATACCAGGTGTTCGGAACACGCACGGACCGTCCAATCACAGCGTGCTTCGATACTTAGCCAATTGGCCCTTGCTCCAAGTCTCTTCCCAATCAATACAAAAACACGCGTTTCACAGAATTTAGAGAAAAAAAGTTGAAGTATAGGTGTTGTTTAAAAAATAAAAGTAAATCTTTGCGATCCATTTCCTCAAATTCTGTGAGATATATGACTCGGGCGAGGGCTGCTTGAATTACAACAACAATCCATTTCGCGCTTAGTTTTTCGTGCAGCTGGTAATGTAGCTGATGTTTTTGACCGTGTTTAAATACAGTTTTATGTCTGTCTGTCTGTCTCCCTGTCCCTCCCATCTCTAAGATATTGCCTTTCAATCAAGTAGGATTTCTTCAAGATTGAATCGTGTCTTTTTTTTTATTTATTTTTTTTTTATAGGAATGTGTCATGTTTCTCCTATTGAATGTGAAATGAATAAACTTAACTCATCCGAATCTAATGAGGAATGTTCAAGTCTCAAAGGTATTGTATTTACTCTTCAATTAATTCTGGTGCTGCTGCACCATATTGGAGTTCACTAGCTAGCGACGCAAGGTGATGCATAGAGTCTTTCGCCGATTGTCAACCTCGTATGGCGGTGCTTCTTGGGCGTCTCTAATGAAAACCAAGCTTTTTATACTTAGCTATTATAGAGAAGTCATGATCTAACTGATCCAACATGGTAGCCATGTCTCAGATAAAAGGGTCATGAAGAGTAAATTGGACACTAAGATTTTATCCTTTTAATTTTTGACTGCATGGGAAGCAATATAGAGTTGGTTGAGCTGACAGGCTTTTACTCATGGATTCTATAGTTACTACGTAATCTGGTCCATCATACAAGACACATTTGTCGTCTTGATTTTCTTGTTTTGTCTTGCCAGGTCTCTGTGCATTTGAGAATGGCATGTGTAGTTTTCATAATGTAGACAATTCAAGCAATTCATGGATATGGACACTTGCTAAGGATTCTCCAATTAAATCCATTCTCCCCAGAGATCACTCAACTCTTACATCAAATGGTAAGTTCATGAAAATAGCATGTCTTATACGTGGATAAATTTAAAAACAGGTGGCATGGAAGCACGGATTGTTTATGTCATTGTAATGCGCCCCCCTCTCACAACTTTGGTCATGGGTTTAATCCCCGGACTCGCCATTAAATATATATGAGTTGAGTCGCTTGTTGGTTCTCTCCTGTGCTTCCTATCCATTCCGAGTTCCCCTGTTTTCCTCCCTTCGAAATATTCAACTCGTAAATTCCAATTACATTATTGACATGGGGTCACAGGATTATCAGGTAATGACTATTAAGTCCTACCCTCGTAAAAGAAAGATGATTTATTTGCAAGACAGATCATTAAAATAAGAACAGAAATGCCATGCATTTACTCTGCATGACAGCAAAAGTTTATAGAATCTTACAGCGCTTCCCAATCACACGCGCGAAATCCTACAATTTTCTGCCGCGACGAAGTTAGTTTTGGTGGACTTAAACCAAGGCGTTCGCACAACATTCCACGTGATACGTGCCTTAATAACTTTGTGTTTTCCGACAATGTCATGGAAACACTGTGATTACGTCCACAAAAACATTATTTTGTAGCGACGGTGATTCGCGTGTGTTATTAGAAAGCGTTATTAGAAAGGTCAAAGAGGAGGGGAACAAGTTTGTAATGAAAAAAAAGGAGCAGGAGGAGGGAGAGGGCGGGGCAAGATAGAAGACAAAGCGAGGAAAGAGGCGGAGGACATAAAAGAAACTGCAGAGGGATGGTAGCAAGGGAGGATACATACATGTAGAGACAGGAAAGCAGGGATAGCCTGGGGGACTGAAAGAAAAAGCAGAAGAGCTAGGTTAATCATTGATTATTTCCATATATATATTTCAAACTTGGATGCCATCACCATCTTACCTATGCGTCTTCCATGTATTCTTTAGGCTCCTATGTGTACCTCCTGCAGTCAGCATCTTCATCAAGCCCAAGACAGCTGGTCAGTCATTGGATTCCAGCTGGTCGTGCTCTTTGCTTGCAGTTGTGGTTTTTTATAAATGGTTATTCAGCCTTAAATGTTTACATCTCGACAAATTCTACTGTATTCAAGTCTTGGAATCAGACAGGCAGCACCAGAGGGAAGTGGTTGTTTGGACAAACTACTGTCAAACACAACACGGAATACAGGGTAAGTATGGATAAGGGCACGAAATGTATAGACCAGGTTTCGTATGAGTGTCAAGGCACACGGTAAGCGGTTATGGCGCGACGTACGTGGACACGACACCGAATGCTGAATGTTTCATACACGGCACGGCACTGACACGGCACGGCACTGACACGGCACGGCACTGACACGGTCACGGCAAGGCGCAGTCCTTGCATTAAGTTTTTCAAAGTCATACGAAAAGTTCTCTGACTAAGTTGTACAGTACTTTTTACTGACCCCTTTAGCCTAATAGTTATTCTAGTTCTATTCCTTGGTGCTTTAGAAAAGGTAAAATTAATCCCCGATAGTCTTTGCGCGAGTTGTTGAGTGTCATTAACCAAATTCAAAAAACTTCAACTTTCGTTGTTACCCTGAAACAATCTCTGGGTTAACGTTGAAGCCAGAGAACGCCGATTTCTTCCTCTCATGAGTAGGACATTTACCATTATTGGTTCGGGATGGTGTATATTTTTTCAATCCTCTTGTGTTTACGTGACGTGGTTTAGTTTAGTGATAAAGTAAGTTTGACTATAGACCAGGGATGGGGAGGTATAGCAATGACAGATCAAAACTATAGATGATTGTTTATAGATTGTGTTGGAAGGAGCAAATCAAAACAAGAGAGACTTTATTGCTGTTGATGATTTGAGTTTCTTGGAGATGGAATGCAAGCCTACAACACCGCACAAAGGTATGCCATTCAGAATTCAACCATATCAGTGGCGGATCCAGAAGGGGTTTCATGGGTTCCACGGAACCCCCCTTTGAGCATCAGACCCTTTGAAAAGGGTATATGAAATAATGAGAATGCGTCCTGCAATGAAGAGTGACGACGAAATGGAACCCCCTTTTGTAAAATTCTGGATCCGCCACTGCATATGTCGATGATCTGAGTTTCTTGGAGATGGAATGCAAGCATACAACACCGGACAAAGGTATGCCATTCAGAACTCAACCATATAACAAATTAGTAACTGAACTAAACATCCGACCAAAGGAAGAAGGCATGTGACAAGGATGGGAAAAATGACTTTATGGTTAATATTTGAACTTCTCTTTTCGTTAGAAAACATTAACTGTGCCTTTGATGTGAATATGTGTGACTGGAAAGGAGACCAAGACTGGAAAATAAAGAACGGTTGGTAACTATTTAGTATTGTTTATTTTTTTGCTTGCCAGTTGGCTGGTGAGCTGGTGCGCTGGTGGGCTGAACTGGGCTGGTGGGCTGGTTGGATGGTTGGGTGACTGGTTGGTCGTAGTTAAAATACTGCTTTACACTCGTTTTTGATAAGTCTAGCAAGATTTGCCGGGGCAAAGTAGGAAGTGGTTGCGCAAGACAATCCACTTTATCGGAACAAAGTAGCCAGATCACAAGCTCTGTTATGTCGAGAAGCTTTCATTGCCTAACATTCATCGACCTACGAAACTAATAACAAATCTCTAATCAAGTGCCTAATATATTTTATCTTTACTCAGATCCTCCTCTAGGCTTCCTTCTTCATCTCATCGGCGGTAGCCAATCAGAACGGCACGTTACCAGTCCTTTATTCAATCCTCAACAAGACGGATGGAAATGTCTCACCTTTTGGTTTTCCAGTACCTTACAGTTATTTCAACGCTCATTGAAATTGGTAGTTGTTAGAGAAGATGGAAGGAAGCTGTCTTCCTTATGGGACTACAGTGCTTCAGTACAAAACATTACCTACGTACAAGTACCTCTCCCCGACATAGATGCTAATGTTAGGGTAAGTGCATGTTAGGTGAGGGAATAACTGCATGGACGTCGGCAAAGACGTGCTATACAGCCAAACGTTTAGTACCTGAATCTTGACTTGCAACGCAAATGCGCAGCAATGTCATTTTAGTTGTAAAAACGTCGTGTTATCAGCAAAAAAACTTTTCCCAGCAAAAAATAAAATTCTCAGCAAAAAACACGTTTTATCACCAAAATACTCATTTTCTCAGCAAAAATTATTTTATCAGCCAATTAAAGGTAAACAGGTTTCAGCTGCAGTTTTCACCATGTAGCATACTAACCTTGTCCGGGTATCTTGGCGGAAAAGTTTCAGGAAAAAGTAAGCCCGCGCGAGCGGAGCACCATAGTTAAGAAAAGATGGTAACCCATCGACTTGATTTTTCATGGCTTGATTTGTCCATACATACATACGTACATACGTCCGTGTACCACTTTGCACAGGGTTCCCGCGCGCTTTGCTTACTCACAAATGCACAGAAAAATTGCAATAATGTAGTCAAAGATGGATCAAGAAGTATTTTTTTCTTATTTTTGCAATGAGAAAAATACGTTTAATCGAAGTCATGTCTGTCTTAAAGTGAACAAAAACAATTTTTCGACTTTAGCGACTTGTTAAAGAAGATTTAGCGAGGGAAATCGAGGGAAGATTCTTAATCTTACGATAAATTAAGTTTCGTGACTGAAACTTCAGTGAGAGAAAAAGTGGCCTGTAGACCAGAAAAACCTGATTATACTGCAAGAGTGATATTTCAGTTTCGTAGAAAACACTTCATAGAAGGTAAATTCATTAATTTTAACTAATATTTCGTAAAAAATCGACAAGAAATGTGTAAACTAGCTGAAGAAACTCCCAGACAAGCCAAGGACGTTGGTTCGGCAAACATTGTCAGATAAACTTGGATAGTTTGTCGTTTTTACTGCATTCTAGATTTTTATCATCTTTTTCTTCATTACTTGTGAACCAATAAAGCGATATTTGAAGCTTTGATTATTTGTTCCCATTTGATCCCATTTCAAGAAAAAAGGCTAAGACTTAGTAAAAAGACTTGGTTCTTGGAAAAAATACATTTGACGGCCAGCGAACCTTACGCGAAGTCAAAACAAGATTCCAGTTTCATAATCATATGAATATTTTGACATTTTTATAGATAATTTATTCTAATGTTGAATGAAATATGAAAAAGGAATACATATCACACCAAATATTTGCTATTTATCGGGCTTTTCCAGCTACTACTATTACACAATCGCAAAAATGATGAGCTTGTTTTTTTTTAATGGAAAAGCTTATGTTTTTGTAAGATTTTTCGCTCGATAATAAAGTTAAGAATAAATCTAAAAAAAATACTTTTCAAAGACCAACTTACTAACAAAGAAAATTATTATCTTGCATTAATGAATATGTCTCTTTTTACGTGTGAAGTTCAAGTGAATGTAAGCTTAAGCTTATCAGTAATATTTTTCGACAATTTTCAGTGTAGTTTACTTTCCACCTAAAAAACTTACAACTTTGATTACTAAGATTTGCTGAATAAAATCCTTCGTTCTATAAATGTATTCATATGTTCTACAATCTATAATTATTATTCTTCGAATTGAAAAGTTGTCTAAGGCTTAAAATAATGGTTTTTCTTTTAGTTTTTCCTTCTGGATTCTGGTAAAATCTAACGAAGTGGTAAGGCTGTAACCAGCGTTATGCCGCGTCACACAAATGTCACGTTTTTAGCACTAAATATACTATTTATGGGAGCTCCGCTTTTAGGCAGTGCCTAAATCTATATATTATGTTGATAGTGTGATGTGCAAGATTACTAACCCATATTGATGTTTCCTAAGGTTAAGTTTAGTGGAACAAAGAAGCAAAGTCAACCAGTTATCGCGATATCAAACGTGGTTTTTCTAAAGGAAGAATGTCAAGAAATCAAACGTATGTGTTCAGTATATACAGTCAGTGAATCTGTAAAAATATTGTCTTGTTGGAATTTTAACCTAACAACGTCTCAATGATACATCATAATGCCGTGCCGCATGGAGCGTCTGTAGTCTACGTTTTGTCCCATTTTAAAAATGATCTCTATAAGTTACCAAAATTCCCTTTCTCCTAGTCATAACAATCGCAAGTATCACACCAAAATAGTATCAAATGAACTAGATTACAGCATTTTAATGAATTAGTTTTTTTGTTGGAACACCCTGAAAGATACCAAATAACGAAAATCAATCCCTAAAAGTGAATATAACGAGCATCCCCGCGCCCCTTTCACATCGCAGCCCCCCCTCCCCCAACCTGGGATTGTTATCTTAAATATTGATTGTTTTGCAGCCATCGCTGAATGCCACAGTTACCAGGTTCTGGACTCAATCGAACGACGTGTCAACAACACCCTTATCAAGGCAAATATTCTCGAGAGCTTACATTGGTACACTTGGTATAGGATAACTGGGGCTGCTGGTAACCAGTTACCTACATCCTGCATCAAAGAAAACCACTGTGGATGTAGATACCCTATTTACGCCGTTGGTTCTAATCCAACCAACAAGTATCAGTTAAAGACCTTAGACGAATGCAAAACAATGGGACAGTGTTGCAACTCGAGAGGTGAATTGCAAGTACGCCACTGTGGGGATTTCTATGTTTACAAAGGAATATCCATAATAGATAATTCTGATCGAGGGTCTCAAGTCTGTTCCACGTATAAAGAAGGTATGGAAATACTAGGGAATAAAGGCTGGCATAGTAGTAGTGCACAAGTTTGCCTCCTATCTCATACTAGGGTTTCTGGATAAATTCCTGAACTCGGCTGATCACATGTGAATAACATTTGTTAGGTCTCTCCCTTGGTTCGACGGTGTTTATCAGGGTTTTCCATAAAACCTAACAAGCTAAACTCCAAGTCGATCTACGAGCTAGCCACTTATTTGGATCAGCCAAAAAGTTGTTTCAGGGTTCGATATGTGAGTAAACTGTGCCCTGACTTTGATTAGTCCATTGTTCTAGGGTAGCAATAAGGTTTTAAGGCTTTTTTGAAGAATCACCATTAATTTACCGGTTTTTGTTTTTGTTTTTCAAACAAGTTGTTCCTGTTTACGATAAATCACAAGAATGGGAATCTTGGATAAACACAGAAGATGACAACCAATGGGAGACTGTTCACGACAACGAATCTTCCGTGGTTGACTATCCCAACCAAACATCACCAGGTATATGTCAAATTGAAAACAAATTTTCGGTTAATATATTTGCAAAAAGAATTAGAAATCCAATTCAATAATACGTCTTTTTAGATTGCCTATCAAAATTGGAAATGCAACATTTTTCGTCACATTTACCAGCTGATCTGAAAAAGTGACGTAGAAATGACGTCACTGCAAAACTGATTTGTAATCATAAAGCTTGCAAAAAATGACTCATAAAACAGGGACCGCGGAGCAGGGGGATTGGGGAGCTAACGGGAGCATGCCCCCAAACCCCCTAGGTGTTCCAGTATTTGGTCAATCAAAATTACACTCCGCGGTCCCTGTAAAAGTTTATATCTGAGATAAATCTAAATTTTCAGTAGAGCCTTCCGATATTTCATATACATTTATATACTATGATATATTCATTATAGAGTGTGGAAATAAAATAAAGAAATAACCGTTTCCCGAGACGCTGAGCTACTAAAGATAACACTTCAGTTTTGAAAATTTTCTGGATGCTGATTGGCTAGTATTTTTTTTCTCGGGTCAGCTGGGAGTACTCTATTGATCCATGTTATTCATATTTTTTCTAGATATGCAAGAGATACACATAATGCATGACATGGTCATTGATATTTTATTAATCCACAATAACCGTCACATTAACGATGGACACAAGGTGCTATCCATTTGCTTTTCGATCTCTGCTGCCAACGGAACGTTCGTCGTGTACCTGCTCGACACTTCACTTACTAGATTTTTCAATTTGTCGCTGTCAAACAATACAATTGTTCTTAAGATAGCAAATGAGACCAGGTAAGTAAGTGTAACTAAATTTATCAGTCTGGATTTGAAGGATAAAATAGCCTACTTGCATACTGCCTTACGGGCTATTTAGTCACAGGTCTAATAGACCTCATCGGCTTGGGGTAATGTTGTCCCATTTCAGACCACGTGTCATTCTCTTGAGAATAAGATTCTTTGTTTGAGTTGTATCCATATTCATGTATCTTCTCATGCGCAACCGTTAAACAATGAGATGATACTCTGGGGAATGACACATGGTCTGAAATGGGACAACATTACACCCAAGCCGATGAGGTCTATTTAACAATTAGTCCTCGAGTCCGAATGGTCTACGAGTCAATAGCCCATGAGGCCAAAGGCCTCATGGGCTGTTGACTCGTAGGCCATGAGGGCGAGAGGTCTAATTGTTTTAGTAAAAACCTACTAATCGGTCCAATAAAAGGATGCAAAAAGTTTTGGATATTTATATAGTTTTGGTTTTCAAAACCGGCGCTTTTCGCTACTAGAGGTCTATCACTAATAGACCCCTAGTAGCTCAGCCAATCACAGGGCTCGATTGGTGATAGACCATTAGTAGGTTTTTTCTAATATTAAGAAACGGACACAAGGTGATTATTGTGCGTAATATTACAGGCAGTGCTGCTAATTGCGTCTTGTGTCACATCTATTGCCTGCAACATTGCACCCTGTGTCCGTAGCTTTAATCACTTACTCCATTATCATGCTAGGTAGTATGTATCGAGGGATATATAGCTTTTAATGCAAGCGTTTTCCCCTCAGATCTGTCGAAGCTCAAGTGTTTGATGGGTTGTGGCATCATGTTTGTGTTACGTGGGACTCAAACTGGGGGTTGTGGCGTGTCTTTCAAGATGGCTACCTGCTTGGAAAAGGAATGTATCTTAGTGATGGCATCGATGTTCGAGGTATTTCATAAATATAGATCTTTGGTTTGAAGGAACCTTTTTCCGTCAATCCATGTATTTTTTCCTCCTGCCTCCCTCCCTCCCTCTCTCCATCAATCCACCCACCCATCTATCCATTCCTCCATCCATGGCCATCTATCCATGGCCATCCATCCATGGCCCTCCATCCCTCCATCCCTCCATCCCTCCATCCCTCCATCCCTCCATCCCTCCATCCCTCCATCCCTCCATCCCTCCATCCCTCCATCCCTCCATCCCTCCATCCCTCCATCCATTCCTTAGTCACAGATATTAGCATGACTACAACATGACTATGAATGGGATAATACAGTACTACGGTACTAGTAATACCTCTAATGCGCGGACCCCTTGGTAAACGAACACGCTTTATTAAATGGACAGCTAACTGCACGTTCCCGAAATCTCCTCACATATTACACAACTCCATTCAACGTAACGTTACGTACGGACACTTTTATTACACGGACACCAGGCAAGGCGTCTGTTTTATAGAGATACAAATGTACTTTCAAAAAGTATATCTATATTTTTACATTTATACATCCATTTGCAACAGGCAATCAGGTAATGATTAGCAGTCATGGTACTGAAGGCTCGGACAAGAGCTTACTTATAGCCAGAATCTCTAACTTGAACATGTGGAGCGAAGTGTTATCCGGAGAAGAAATAGTCCACATGTCATACGGATGCAATATGTACAGACTGGGCACATTATTATCATGGCAAAAAGTGGTTGATGTTACAAAATGGCATTTTAAGCATTTAATTCGTCAAGCAACGTGTCTTGGAATGAGCGGTAAGTAAGCTTGACGACTTGACGATTTTGTGGGAATCAATGACGGTGCAATCGTCTTTCCCACCTTTGGGAGCTTCCTAGAGAGTTGGGCATTTGGGTTATAACCTGTTTCGTTCCAAATTATGATTCTTATCCATTTTTCTTCCCTCGGCAAATAGCTTTTTGCTATAAATTCAAATTAAACAAGCTGTTTGCATGATTGTGTCATTTTACTACCACTGTACCGCCAGATTGTTTCGCGCGCGCGAATTTTCCGGTAACTCAACTGAGTCACCTATCGTGAAGCTCCCAGAAAATTATCAGATCATGTTGAATAGAAAAGGAATTGTTTTTTGGTTGTAATCGAGTGAAGAGATTTTTTTTTTAAATTTATTACAGGTTCATCCCGCGTTTTACGATTTAAAGATAACTCTGGATCTCCTTCGGTTGGAATATTCCAGAGTCCCTGGTTCAACGAATCATCTGATTCCAACAAAGAGTGTCTAATGTTCAAATACAAGATCAATGGAAAGGAACCGATTTCTCTGTCCGTTCTACAGACACAACAATATCCAAACATTACAGATAGAAAGGTATGGATGAGTAGTAAAGGAGCAGGCAATAATTGGCAGCTTGGTCGAGTCTTGATAACTACGATGTCATCTTACAAAGTAAGTTTATATAAATATAAATATTGCATGGTGGCACAAAGATATGAATTAAATTTATCTTTAAAAATGATATCTTCAAGCAAACGTGTAATATCCACTAACAAAAGAAACAACTACGCAACGCGCGTTAAAATGAGCGGGAAACATCGGAAGTGACGTCACGATATCTTCACGTGTGAGGATATGGAAAATATGTCATTGAGGTCCCGGATGTAGTTCGTATAAAAATGCGAGTGGCGTATTTCCTAATAAAACACTAATATCTATATAATAATAATAATAATAATAATAATAATAATAATAATACAGCATACGTCTCTATCTAATGGCACCTTTTTATATAGTGAGTTCAGCTAGTGTTGTAAGCAAAGGAATAATACCCAAGGAAGAGAAACATGAGACATGAAAGTGAGAGAACATCACTGCATCTAAAGTAAATAAAAGAGTCTTTATTAATGGCTGTTTTTGTCTTCCCTCAATAAGATACAATTTAAAGGACAAGTGACTAGTAATGGTTACATAGCTATTGGAGGAATACGTGTGACGTCAGACAAGGAATGCATAACGTCACCCGAGAAAGCCAAATATGGTATGTTTGAACTGACATATCAAGTTGGAATAATTAACAAACCATTTAAAAGTAAACGTAGAGGTGGAGAGAATTAGATAAAGAAGGAGGAAATAGAGAGGCGGGAAGAAAGAATGATGAATGCAAGGAGGGGAGATTGTGTGAAAATAATAAATTTAGGATTGATGGATGGAAGGAAGGAAACGTGGCAGAAGAAATGTTAAATGAAATGAAATGAAATAGAAACTAAGCTGAGCAAGGAAGAACGGACTACTTTGACGATACAGCGGCCATCTTGAATCGGAAGGTATTACTAGGCATCCCGGATGGGAGGCAAAACAAAACAAAGATTGCGGACAATAAAAGAGTTTTAGTGTATTTTTCTTCTTTTATTCATGTCCATTTTCTTAATTCTTCTCTTGTGAGATTGCCAAATTTTTTTGGGAAGTGTTAATGTTAATCGACACTATTACTGCAACAAAGCTTTGTATATTTGCCCCCTATACCAAGATGGCTGCCCTATCGTCGAAGTAGTCCAGTGAAGAACAAGCTGGGAGGTCAAAAAAAGAAAGATAACAAAAACAAATTCATATTTTATTTCTGCAGTCTGCAACGAAAATCTCAACTCTCCAAAAGGACTTATCACCACACCAAACTACCCTGCAGTATACCCAGCAGCCATTGCGTGCAAATGGAACATCAATGCCCAACAAGGTCACGTGATACGACTGAAGTTCAAAGCCTTCGACTTGGAGGACTCAGAAGGGTGTAAAGACGCATCTCTGTCTGTTTACGTCGGCGGATCATTGACAGGGAGGTACTGCGGTTCGATCTACCCGGAGGTGTTGGAGTCTTCCACCAATAACTTGATGCTGTCATTCACTGCTAGTAAGAGAAAGGTTTACCACAATGGATTCAGGGTTCATTACGATACAGTTAGAGGTAAGTAGAAGAAGGATATCTATTTCTGAATAATGTGAATTATCGAACTGTTTTTCAAAATTCGTAAGGGCTAATCGCAAAAATGTAGAATGTGGTCATAAACGTAAGAAATCAGTCTTAAATAATTATTCCTAAGACTGATTTCTTACGATTAAAACCACATTTGACATGTTTGCAATTATATGTTCATTATTATTCTTTGCAGAAAGTAGAAGCAAAGAGTGCATTCAGGGTGAGTTATGTCATAATTTCATAATGGCGCAAAATCTTGGGGATATACTGCTGCACCTATTTTGTACTTTTGCGAAGACTTCAATAGTAAAAAAAAAAAAAAAAAAAAAAAGAAAGAAGAGAAAAGAAAGAAAGAAAGAAAATTTCGTAGTAGTATACGGAGAGAAAAACGTCCGAGATCATTACCTCGCCATTTTTCGAACCCACAGATTGTCCTTCAGAGTGCACTTGTATCAAGGAAAAGAATTCATTGATAATAAAAGGCACTGATCTGTTCGCAATACCAAGCCCGTTACCAAGGGAAACCACTGCCATGTAAGTACACCAATACCCTCCTAACACACCAAAAGTCTATTCGAATATTTTGCTCTCCTCTTACAAATTGAGGGTCTTCTGTAAATCACTTCGTGACGTTGGCTACCTCATTAAAAATTATTATTATTATTATTATTATTATTATTATTTTGCTGCTTACGTTGGACTTATTCAGTTGGTAGTTGTGTTTGTGCATTTTGGAAATAGAGATGAAATTATTACTATTATTAAATTATTTTTAACTATTATGATATTATTATGATATTATTATTTTATTTTATTATTATAATCATATGATTATTATTATTATTATTATTATTATTATTGTTATTATTATCATTATTATCATTATTAATTATTATCAACCTAAGTCTGAGATTAGCTTATGTTGCTATCTTTATTTTCTTTCTTTAGTTTATTTTCGAATAACAAAATATTTCAACTTAAATCATCGGATTTTGTAAACCTGCCATCACTGAAATACATGTAAGTATCCTGAAGTATAATAACAACCAAGCCAGTATATTGTCAGATCAATGGCCAGTTACTAGGACATCCAACTCCCATACCGGGTGTGTTAGCCAGCATATTCCCAGATCGGTAGCTCATGTATTTCCCAATCTAAACCCCTACTCCGTCCTTGTGTTGTGAAGATCCATGAATACGCACCTTTTCTCTTCAGAAATTTAGAAAGAAACAAAATACTTAGAATGGACAACGAAACGTTCAGCTTGGATAATAGAGGCCTTCAAACACTGTGAGTCTAGAGTCTATGACTTTGTTTTTGTTTGTTTTGTTTTGTTTTTTACTTTTTTGTTGCTGCTGCTGATTTTGTTATGTTTTTTTGGCTGTTTATTAAGTTACTTAAAAATATAGGCCTAGGGTTGGTGGAGAGAAGAGATAAGGGGGGGGGGGGGGTATTTATAGTTGTCCTTGCTTTAGCCTAATACCCTCATATCATCACTTTCTTGTTATAGAAAACTGGCAAGAAACTTTTTGGAAGAAATCCCTTCAAATGCCTTAAATGGATTGAATAAACTTAAATTACTGTAAGTAGAACTTGAACTGAAAACTTTATCAACGGTGCTGGATTGACACGATGCTGGATTTCACTCTTATTTCACACTACCCCCTTAAAGTTGTGTCAGATGTCAATATCTATAGACAGTATATAGCAAATTTACAAGGCTTAGCTAAGTATGTATTAAATAAGTATTAAATAAGTATTAAATAAGTCTGTAATCATCAAAATAAATAGTAGTACATTTTAATACAAAGAGCTCAGGTTTATTGCCGTTTGGGATACCTGTGTCATTTATGTGTATAATCTTGGGTAATCTTGGTAGGATTGATTTTTTTTTTTTGTATTTCAGGGACCTTGGACGAAACCTTCTATACAACATCCATCCAACAGCCTTGGGTGATCTTCATAACCTGGAAATTCTGTATGTTAACAATCCTTCGTTCATCCATCTGTTTAGTTAGTCCCTTATTTATGATATGGTGAAAGCTACGAGATAACACGGGCTATCCAGCTGATCTGAAATAGTGACGTAGAAATTACGTCTCTGCAAAACTGTTGTCATGAAGCCTGCGAAAATCGACTTACAAAAATTTATATGTGAGATAAATCTAGATTTTCATGAAAGGTTTTTAATATTTCTTATATACATTAAGTATGATATTTATTATCGAGCGGAAAATAAGATTAAAAAATAACCGTCTCCCGAGTTGTTGGGCTACTAAGGATAACACCTCAGTTTTTCAAATTTTCTCAATTCTGATAGGCTAATATTTTTTCTCAGGTCAGCTGGATTACTGGCTAGTAAACACACGCAGGGGATTGTGGATATTCATTAGAAATATTTCCTTTTTATGGATTATCAAATTAATATTGTAATAATCTTTATTGAGAGTTTTCGTTACCGCTTCCGCTTCAGATACTGTTATGAGGTTTTTAGTTGCTAGGTTACAAATCCAGTTTTTTGATTGGTTGTTGGCGCGTGATGTCATATGCTCATGCGTGTTATTCACGTTTTTTACATAGAAATCTACAGAGTAATAATTTTGACCGGCTGGACCCAGATCTTCTGCTCGAGAATATCAACCTGCTATATCTGTAAGTATTGATACAACGTCTGTCATCATGCCACCTCTTGCAGGATCAAAGAAGACTAGTTCGGTAGAAATGTTAGTTGTCCGAAAAAAACGATTGTCTATTTATCTATTTATCTATTTTTGTCTATTTGTCTAGTTGTCTGTCTGTCTGTCTGTCTGTCTGTCTGTCTGTCTGTCTGTCTGTCTGTCTGTCTGTCTGTCTGTCTGTCTGTCTGTCTGTCTGTCTGTCTGTCTGTCTGTCTGTCTGTCTGTCTGTCTGTCTGTCTGTCTGTCTGTCTGTCTGTCTGTCTGTCTGTCTGTCTGTCTGTCTGTCTGTCTGTCTGTCTGTCTGTCTGTCTGTCTGTCTGTCTGTCTGTCTGTCTGTCTGTCTGTCTGTCTGTCTGTCTGTCTGTCTGTCTGTCTGTCTGTCTGTCTGTCTGTCTGTCTGTCTGTCTGTCTGTCTGTCTGTCTGTCTGTCTGTCTGTCTGTCTGTCTGTCTGTCTGTCTGTCTGTCTGTCTGTCTGTCTGTCTGTCTGTCTATTTATCTGTCTGTTGTTTTGTTTGTTTGTTTGTTTCCCATCTCAGACCACTTAACATTTTTCTAAAAGAAGGCCATTGCTTCGAGGACTTGAAAAGATTAATTCAGAGTTGTCTTAGCTGAGACACAATTAAACAACTTTAGCTACAATAACAATTACATGAGTCGCAGCACACAACTAGTCGTTCAAGCACTAGCTATCTTGATCTCTTCTAGGTACTTGCAACACAACGAACTTCGAAAGATACCGAATGGGTTGTTCAGAAACCAAACCAAACTGCGAGTACTGTAAGTTTAAAAAGAAAAATGACTACTCAACCAGCTAGCTGCTTGTCGTAATAATTGACTAAATAATACCACTACAACTACAACTATTACTATTATTACCACTACAGATATCACTATATACCACCACTAGTGTGATAAACATAAACAATAGCCTCCACAGTAAGTCTTATAGGCTCTACATCCATTGTTTTCTTTTGTTTTCCATTGTTTTCTCTTTGACTGTTAGTCACTATTGATAACGATGTATTCATGGGCCAAGCAAAATCACTCTAAGACTCCTCCTCTTCCTCTTCCTCTTCCTCCTCCTCCTCCTCCTCCTCCTTCTCCTTCTCCTTCTCCTGCTCCTGCTCCTTCTCCTCATCATCCCATCTCATCATCATCATTATCGATCATCATCATCATCATCATCAAGGGCGGATCCAGGGGGAGGGTCCGGGGGTTCAGGACCCCCCCCCCCCCCCTGTGATACGTAGGGTTGCACTGTATTTAAGTAAATTTAGTACGAATAACACATTTGGACCCCCCTCTCCAGGCCCGTAGTAAAAATTATATGTCGTCGCACATATCTTTGTTTGTTTGTTTTTTTTTTTGCTTCGGCGACTCTTTTCAACGTTCAACGTTTGGACCCCCCCTTTAACAAATTCCTGGATCCGCCCTTGATCATCATCGTGAAGATCATCATCATCATCATCATCATTTTTTTATTTTTTTCAGATACCTGAGTGACAACGAAATAACTGAAATAACCAAGGAATCATTTGTTGGCCTATCTTCGTTAGAAGAATTGTAATGATAAGTCTTTCATTCATGTCATCTTAAAATGTTGAATAATATTCTGTATTAGATCATTGGAAGCCGCGCGAGTGCTGCATTTTTCTCGCAGTTTCATCGTTGATCTAGAATGATGATTTGCGCACGTCTCTTGGGGTCTGTTGGGTTGTATCATAAACCGCAAGTGGTTCAAACTTCCTTTATTATACACCCGGGCCAATACAATAATGGCCACTACTGACTTTCTAAAATAAAAACTAATTTTTAAAAATGACCACTACCATCAGAAAAAGCATGCAGAAATATGTATGTTTAGAAAGTTTTATTGCTATGAATCGAATTCCAGTGAAGTTATTTGGAATCAGAAATTAAATACAGAGATTTGTATGTGTTCAGTCAACCGAGGACTGACTAGCCTTGTTCTGGTGTTTTCCACAATTCTAAATTCTCATAACTTCTCAAGAGTTAAATATTTCTACCTCAAACTTTCTAACTCTTTTGATATCATTCTAATCTATGATTTTAATGCAGTGCTTGATTAAAATATGAATTTAGAATTTTATGATAATAAAGTGGCGGCCATAATTGCATTCGGCGTATGAATTAAATTTTCAGCGCATATCTAGACCACCGGCCCACTAGGATTAAGTTTTCCTTTTAGACTGTCACGTCCTGGAGATTACGTAGTCATAGTCACATGATTGTGCTTTTCAACAGCACGCACGGAATCGTGCGGTTTGTCTTGGCGGCAAAAAAGGTTTTTGGTGGACGTCAATCAAGTGTTTAGTACCAAATTTGCCTCCCCCTGAATGAAATCGATGTGGGCCCATAGCTGAAATCAATCAGCTTGTCTTATGCTTTCATCGTGTCAAGTTTGGTGCCTTTAACCAAAAGTGCACAATTATTGCTTTTACAGCGCGACGCGCCTCACCGTGGCCACCCTGCCAAAGTTTCGTACAAGTACGATAAATCACTTCTTGCAAAGAATTTCCACTTCTTGCTCCGAAGTTCAAATATTTGCGGTAACAACAAAGCAAGTTCACATGCAAATTTACAGATTCTCGCTTTCTGATTGGCTAACTTGTAAAAAAAGTTTGTTGGGTGGCTACGGTAAGGCGCGTCGCGCTGTAAAGTATTTGTAAGCTTCAAGTATTATCAACATTTTAAAAGCCTTGAAATCGTTCAAATGCTTATAGCTATTTACTGTTAAGATTCGTTTTTTTAATTTCAAAAACTTCTTTAATAGTTTATAAAGTTAATTTATATTTTCCAGATATTTAGATCAAAATAACATACGCGAAGACCTCATCAATCAAGAAACATTCACCCATCTTCAGAAACTACGTTACCTGTAAGTAAGATATACGATGTCATTTTTCAAAATAATCATTTATTCAACAACAACCAGGTGATTTGGAATCTAGGCGCGCAATGCATTGTTTGTCATAGCGAAAATTTCCAAGTGTTTTCTATTATCTCTTGTCAAAATGAAATATTTTCCACCAACAACGACGAAATGTGCTTTTTCTAAAAGGTATTTGGCGAATCTTTGCACGGATGAGTTTTATTTTCTTTATTTTCGAGTAAAAGCTGTTGTAAATCGAGCCGAAAACCTGGAACTAGGAAACATTGAGCTATGAACAAAATGTCCGCTGATTGGCTAATTCCTTCAGCCTGAGAGAAGCGAGATCACCTGGAATAGCAAAAAGAACAACAGCTGAACAACAACAGCGGTTCATGCACTTAGCATCTTCGTGTTTTTCTCTCTTCCCCCCCCCTCCCCCCCCCCCCCCCCCCCCCCCCCCCCACACACACACACTAGCGATTGAAATCAGATATGTACAACTCAATTGAACCCCCCCCCCCCCCTCCCGGAACAGGGTGGGGAATGAACGCGACAAGAACGGGAATTCAACGTGCATTTGACAGTGTGAAAGCACAGGGAGACGGAGGGTTTGACGGGTACACATATAAGCGGTCCATCTATAGTGTTGACGTTAACGCTGCATGGATCCGAACTCAACTTTGCTTGATTTTTAGGTTTGGGTATCATTTCTTTAGAAAAGATCTCACAATGCTAAGAAAGAAGATAAGCTTTCTGTTTTGTACGAGACTGAAATATCAGAAAAATACCAGGGCTGTGATGACCGGGATTTTAAAAACGAACCTCCCCCCAGCGTAAATATTAAATCCTACCCCCTGTCCCGGGGGGAAGGGGTTTCAATTGACCAGCGCGTGATCTCTAGCTACCTGAGATCGACATTCACCCATTTTGTTTTTCGTTTGAATTACATTGAAGGAGACTGGATAGCTTTATGATGTGTTGCTATGCTAAGAAGACCATCACTGACCTTCGGTGCGAGTCTTCAGATGATAATTACCTGTCAAGCTGTGAAGACTTGTTAAAAATCCTGGCCCTTCGGGTGTTCATCTGGATCCTTGGGGCTCTAGCTTTGCTTGGCAACATAGGTGTGATTTTCTACTGGAACCGTTTGGCAAACATCGATCCTGGAGACCGAGGGAAAAAATCTCGCGTTCAGTCCTTTTTGCTCACAAACCTTGCCGTTTCTGATTTACAGATGGGTATTTATTTGATTATAATTGCTTTTCAAGACAGTATGTGGCAAGACGAGTATTTCAAGCACGACTATGAATGGCGCATTTCGATGGGGTGTCAGATTTCTGGGGCTTTGTCAATGGTGTCCAGTGAAGCTTCAGTCCTGATCTTAACTACCATCACAGCAGATAGATTCAACAGTATTGTATTCCATTTCAGAGCGCGTCCCTTCAACATGAAGAACGCGCGCATTGTTTGCGCTGGGATATGGATTCTCTCTCTACTCATGAGTCTCGCACCATTTACATTTCATATTCTTTATGGCTATGATTGGGATATCTTCTTCTACGGGAGATCGTCAGTGTGCTTGCCCCTACAGCTTTCTACCGCAAGACCAACAGGCTGGGAGTACGCTGTTTTTGTTTATATCGCCTTCAATGGGTGCGCTTTCCTCTTCATCCTATTAGCTTATATTGCAATCTTCTTCAAAGTCAAAACTTCATCCAAACAAGTACGTTCAAATATGAAGAATGACTCGTCTCTCGCTCTGCGGGTCGTTTTGATAATCGTGACTGATTTCTGTTGTTGGATTCCAGTCGTTATCATTGGTTGTCTATCTCTTGCTGGCCAGTTTCGTGATTCCTCTGGACAGGCATACGCTTGGATAGCTGTATTTGTGCTGCCCATCAATTCTTCGATCAATCCTTTACTCTATACATTCTCGAACCCACAGTTTAGAAGACTATTTAACCTGAGGAAGCTCTTTGATAAGTGCACCAGTCGAACCAATGGTAAGCTCAACATAATCACGGTCATGCAACCATACAGTTGCCACATAGTTTGCGCGTTGCGTTATAACAAAATGCACGCAAAGTTGCACATGCCAGCAAAGTTAAATTGCAATCTAATTCTGCGACCGGCTGCGCGCAACACTTTTTATCATACGTGCAAATACGTCTGCAATGCTGCTGAAGTGATTTTCTTACGTGTAAGATTCACATTTCCCCCTCGACAGAGTGTCCAAGCACCATCTAGTAAGACTCAAGTGTTTTCCACGATTAATTTATGATGTGTTTTTAGAACAAAGCAGCAAGGAAAGTTTGCCCGAATTCAACAAAATGACAACAGGAATATCCGGGATTGAACACATGCATACAGCCTTGAGAAGCCCCAGGGTAAGTCAGATAGACTGTACATCAGTAGCTATCAGTAAGCATTATATTTTAAAGTATGCACACAATAACAACCTCGACTTGAAACCATTGTTTCGTGATCATCCAAGTGAATTCGGGAAAGGTCTATTTAATTACTTTGAACTATCATACCACCTCGATACGCGCGCGTTGTCTTCAGTGTTTAAAAGTGTGTTAGAGAGGGGAGCACGATGTTGACGTCACGCCATGCTGTATAGACGTTTTCGGCTTGGGCGTAATGTTTTCCCATTTCAGACCACGTGCCTTTGTCTTCAAAAATAAGATTCTTTGTTTAAGTTGTGTTGATATTCATGTCAGTCTTGTCACGACCGTTAAACAATGCACGAACATTACGCCCAAGCCTAAAAGATGGGCCTACACTGTAGGTCTAATATATAAATTTAGGCCCGCGCGGGAGCTCGGCTATTACTGGACGGAGTGCGTAAAAACTGTCTTGTATAGATCGGTTTTATTTACGTGACAAGGTGGCCATATTCTTGGCTATGGAGTGCATGTTACTTCATAGCTGCCATGTTGGTTGACGATAACAAGGCATTCCTCATTATATTAGCTTCTCTTGTTATATCAACCAACATGGCATCTGTTTCATTGTTATTTATATTGCAAGATATTTTTAGTCATGGGGTTGTGCCTCAAGAATTGGTGTACCAAGCATTAGAAGAGTTTTTGCTTTTAAAAACATATTTCAATTCCCGGAGTTTAGAAAACATATTGTTTAGGTACACCAATATGGGCGCTCTGACGTTAGGGTTCTATAAATACAGCTTATCTAGTAACTCTATTTCTCCACAGGTCACACCACTTGCAGAACGAAAGAACAAACCTGAAGATCAATATTATGACACAAAGCTTTAAGTCTGGCTGAACACTTAAACTTACTTCTTGGAATATCCGTCTGGCAAAACATTTTTAAATAGTTGTAAATTAGTTTACAGTTTCCCGCGCCATCTTGAAGGATAGCCGTGCTTTTGCGTCGAAGCGAGAACAACGGTGACCTTGCAATGTTAGGGACGTGTCCAAGGTCCAAGGTCCAAGGTCCAAGGTCCAAGGTCCAAGGTCCAAGGTCCAAGGTCCAAGGTCCAAGGTCCAAGGTCCAAGGTCCAAGGTCCAAGGTCCAAGGTCCAAGGTCCAAGGTCCAAGGTCCAAGGTCCAAGGTCCAAGGTCCAAGGTCCAAGGTCCAAGGTCCAAGGTCCAAGGTCCAAGGTCCAAGGTCCAAGGTCCAAGGTCCAAGGTCCAAGGTCCAAGGTCCAAGGTCCAAGGTCCAAGGTCCAAGGTCCAAGGTCCAAGGTCCAAGGTCAAAAAGGTCTGTCATTGCAAGCTCACCGTTCGTCTCGCTTCAATGCAAAAGCACGGTTACCTTTCAAAATAGCGCAGGGAAGAGTGAAAGGGACTATTCGTCAAATACGTATACCGCTTCGTTCCTTCATTACAGCCATTTACTAGGTGAACACTTGTTTCCATAGCCCTAACTTCCCTTCATCGAGAAAGTACTGGAATCGATTCTAGGGTTGGTTAGGTTTAGGGTAAGGTTTAGGGTTAGATTCCAGTCCTCTCTCGACAAGGGCATTTGGGGCTATGGAAAAATGTATCTACCCAATCACTCGGGGTTAGCCTCATTTTAGGGTCAGCAACAAACAACAAACTTTATTCCCTTACTTTCGAAAAGTTTGATTGTTACCTTAATTTAAAAAATATATACATATACAATACAAAACTCCATTAAAATATCATTAAAACATGAATATTCTACACAAAATTGAGGCTTACCCTGAGCAATAGAGAATATTGGAAACTTGAGTAATCGCATAATTTTGATAAAGCACAATTTCTGACGAATGCGTTAGACTCCATTCATTTGTAATATTATATAAAAATAAGCAAAAATTCAATTCAATTCAATTCAAAATACAGACAATAACAATAAAATAAAGTAATTCAAGTTCCAATAAATTTATTCAACTATCAAGATATTATCAATTCATTACAAGTCCATATTATTTGAATACAGAAGCATATATTATCCAACGTATTAAAATTGGCATAATCATGAAGCTATCGCAAGAAAAACACAACATTCATTAACATCACATCATACATTTACAATAACTTTACTCAGTCCTCGAAAACCTCTTTCAAAGGGATAAATATATATTAATTTACAGAAGGAAAAGACTGTTTTCAGCAGCCATCTTGAACTCCTTAGCCTGCTGCAAGACTAAAATTTGAAATCTTGGGTAGGTACTTGGTGTATTGGTTCAAGATTATGTTCGATGTACTTCATTATACAAGAGTACATCACACATGACGGAGATGCCAACGAGTATCTAATAAATCTAGTAGCACATGTCATGCATTTTTTTCAAAATGGCTTCGTCAAATGTTCTTTTTCCTAAGTTTTTTTTCGCTTCACACCTACGATATGTATCTTCGTGTTTGTTATTCAAATGAATATTAATCTAGTTTCCTAATTTTCATGGAACGGTGCCTCTGCGATAGTGAAGTAATCCAGTAAATTACAAAAAAAATTAGAAAATTCAACTTCAACTTCAACTAAACTTAGAACTGACATGAGATTGTTAAACATAGTGTTTTCTACATACAGTGTTGAACACAACTGAAGTGGTAACCATAGTGATTATTTACGTCATCAAACCCGGAAGTAATTGTTGTTGGTACCTTTTTTAGCATCACCATTGAAAACCTCCTGTTAAATGTACCTTGCTTAAAAATCCTAGAAAGAGCTTCAGTGTTGCTGTGTTTATACAAATACAACTTACAACTAGTAACACAAAACAGTTTTTCTGAATGTCAAAAATCGATAATTTATATACTATTTAAGAAATAAAACGTCGAAGCCTATTTAACGATATGTACTTTGTAAATACTGGGTGTTTATTGGGTCTTGTTTGATGGTTCATACGGTATAGTAAAACAACAGATGTTGAGGTAGCCACATATTTGTGTACAAACCGCTGTGCAGTATCGAATGAGGTCGAATATGACATGAGCCTGGAAGAAAATAAGCAGTTCGTTTAGAAAAAAATGGGTGGGATTCCTGTGGATTTTTTAGCAGCTTTCACCTGTAAAAGGAGCTCCTGTAATGAATATCAATCTTTGAATTATTCCTAAGTGGGGTCCCTGTGGACCCGGTCTTTCAGTTTTACTTACCAACATAAGATAAAGAAGTAAGAACTCGTCAAAGGGACTCCCGTAATGAATATTTAATATTTGAATTATTCCTCCCAGCATTGTAGCATCTTTGAAGTCCATTGGGCTTTTAGACATGCAAGCAACCTGTCAAATAATAACAATAACAGTGGGAAAAGGGTCTAAGGGAGAACTTGTTCGGAAACTTGGCTGGAAAATTCTTAAACTTGTGTTTAAGACACAGGAGAATTAAACTTAATTCAACTCGTCAACTCGGAATAGTAGTTCCCCTTCAAACAGGGCATCGGTAAAAGTGCGAGGGTGCGATTCCGCACTATTTCCCTAAAGTCTGCTTCACACAGCTCATTAGAATATCAGCAGATCTCGTTAGCATGTAAAACTGCGATATTTGAATTCACTTCTAAATTTTGAGTCAAAAGGGATAATCACTTGGTTATAACCACAGCATCGTGGTTTATCATGACTTACCACTAATTTCATGGACAGTTTGGAAATAGCCAAACCAAATGCCAGAAAATACACACATGGCTGGTTATGGAAAACCTTCATAGGAGACTTGGTTGCCACATAGTAGCTCATATACAGGAGAATAACAATTGGAATTAATGGAGATAAGACACTTGTTCCCTGGAATGGAAAACAAACAATTAAATGATAGTTTTACAAACCAATTAACTCATACCACACAAGGTGTCCATAAATCTATAATAGGAGAGTCCATTTAATTGCCAGGGATTTTGCTCCTGTCTGCTAAAGTAAGGTGTCTGTAAGGCAAGAGTTGACTGTATTCTTTTTCTTTTCTTTTTCTTTCTTTGTTTTTTTTTTTTTTTCATAATTATTTTTCTTTTTTTGTCCACTCCATCCTTTGGATCTGCCTCTGAATGAAACCTCAGTATACTAATGTGAATGCCCTTGTCCCTATTCTGAACTGAAACAATAAGACAACAAAACGCATAGCCAGGGGGTCCTAACTAAAGTGCTTGTAACCCCCTTCCTGTTGGGTATAAAAGACCTTGAATGTGTATTGTAGGGCAGTGCGAAGCAAGCCTGGCTTTACACACAGACATAAGATCTACACAACACACATGTGAATGCCCTTGTCCCTATTCTGAACTGAAACAATAAGACAACAAAACGCATAGCCAGGGGTCCTAACTAAAGTGCTTGTAACCCCCTTCCTGTTGGGTATAAAAGACCTTGAATTTATATTGTAGGGTAGTGTGAAGCAAGCCTGGCTTTACACACAGACATAAGATCTACACTCGGGGCTTAAAATGACTGCCAGTCAGCTGGTCATCTTGGTCATATCTCATTTATGGCTCAATGGGACTCATCAAAATGACCAGCAAGGCAAAGATTTGCCCGGACAAATTCCAATTCTGGCTGGACACTGTCTGAGGACTGGCCCTTAGTTTAAGCCATGCAACTACACATATCTAAACTTACAGCAATAGTTGAGCCATTTTTCCCTCTTCCTCCTTCATATATCTGACTTAAAATTGAGCACAAGGCAAAGATAGAACCACCCACAGAGGACCACAGAAGAGCTACCTTTAATGATACTCCTATGAAGGGAATCTGAAACGAATAAAAGAAATACTTAGTTAATGGTACACCAACATGCGGGTGATGATATCACATGTATAGAGGCAATTATGGCAGCCATGTTGGTGTACATAACAAGAGATGCTAACGAGAAATCTTTGGTTAATGGTACACCAACATGGTGGTGATGGTATCACATGAATTGAAGCATGGCAGCCATGTTGGTGTACATAACAAGAGAAGCTAACAAGAAATCTTTGGTTAATGGCACACCAACATGGTGGTAATGATGCCACATGTTAACCAAGAATAGAGACAAGGCAGCCATGTTGGTGAACATAACAAGAGAAGCTAACAAGAAATCTTCAATTAACTGTACACCAACACGGCAGTGATGATGTCACATGCTAATCAAGATTAGAGGCATTGCAGCCACTTTGGTGTACATAACAAGAGAAGTTAACGAGAAATCTTTGGTAAATGTAACACCAACATGGCAGTGTATTTGACATCTAGTTATAAAGAAGAATGATCATTATGCCAATCGTACCTTAATTGCCCAAAAAGAAGAACCAAAAATGCCTGTCAAAAGGAAAATAATCATAGCAGACACCTGCAGCTCTGTGACATCAATACTGTACAATAAAAATGAAAAAAGAGACAGTTAAAGGCACAGTAGTTAAAGGTATTACAGTGAGGACACTCGAAGCGTGAACACTTTGAGTTTTTTTTATACTTTTTTTCTCCTTTATCCCTTGTGTGAATCGATTGGAAATATGATTTATTTCGAACAATATTATTTGATTTCAGTGCCTCATTTTCAGAAGGTTTGAAGCAGTAGAAAGTTCATAAAATAAAAAATATAAAAATATAGTGTTCATGGTTCAAGTGTCCTCACTGTAAAGATAGCATAACAATTTATTATATATCAAGAATCAAAATGGTTCAGCTACACTACTACTGCATAATGATGATGATTTCACTGCTACTGCAGCCACAACTGCTGAAGATTCGTTATGTTGCAGATTTTGTTGATCATCGATAAGAACAATAACCAATCTCGAGCAATAAATAAATTCCCATGTGAAAATGGCTGTCCAGCCACAGAATTTTCATTACCGCTCAATCGGAAAGAACTCGACCCATCATAGTTTGATTAAGAGAAGCCAAAACAGCAGACGACTGTAGTCAGTTAGGTCACAGCAGAATTATGAAAAGAGCAAGCAGACCTTTAGAATTTTTTCTGGTTTTTGAATTTTGCCTAAACAGAAGTGTTTACTGAAGGGCTCATCTTAGAGCAAATATATACATATTTGAAGAAAATTTTGGGACCCGAGCAAAAATACAGGGTGTCTGCTTTTAATAAGGGGTCTACTTCATAGTATACATACATGTAGTAGAGGTACATGTAGCACTGCATGCATATGAAACTATTATAATTTCTAGCTACAGCAAGTTAACTAAAGGAGGTGGAACTTTGAATTATTATGAAGGTCATCATACTCTAAATCTTCATGTAAACTTTGTCTAACCTTCCAAATTTGATCGTTCCAGACACATATGCTTGCCAATGTGCGCAGTAAAACAAAAATACAGCAAAGAAACAAATGAAAAACATCCATACAGGATCATGACCAAGTTCAACAGCAATACAGAAAGACAGGGATAAAACCACCATTGAGATAGCATCACAACCATGATCCATAAGCTCGCCAAGAGGTGAACTAGACTTCGTGCGTCGAGCTTGTTTGCCATCTATTGCATCAAGGGACTGATAAATAAATAAACCCACTGCACAGGTCAGGAATGCCCAGCATGGAGCCTATGTATACAGAGAAAGAATAAAAACTTTAGAAATTAGAAAATAACAAATCGTAGTAAAAATTAATGCATGTGTTACTTAAGAATAGTCCTCTTCATATTTCCTTGCACCATCTTGAAAGGTAGCCAGGCCTTTGAGAAGTGAGACGAACAGTGAGCTTGCAATGATAGAGTCACCTTTCTTAACACCTTGGACATATTATTTACATGTCTCTATCATTGCAAGCTCACCATTCATCTTGCTTCAATGCAAAGACCAGGCTACCTTTCAAGATTGTGCAGGAAACTGTAATCTTGGGGACTATTATTGGATGATTACTGATTACTGTCTCACCTCTGCTGAGAACATTCACCAAATCTATGATAGCTAGTGTGTGAACTTGACATGATAAATGTATTATCTGTATGTTTTCTGTATACAATACAGTTATCATATGTCAAGTTCACTCAAGGTCACAACAAAGATGAAATTGCTTAAGGCCCTGTAATATATGTTGAAGCTTTTAGCTGAAACTTGTGACAGTGCAACAGCGTTGTAAGACAAGTTTCATGGTCATGTTAAACAGTGCAATTTCATTCTGAAACTTGTTCACAACACAAGTTTCGGTTGCACAAGTAGAACTGCTATCTATACTCATGCTACCGAAACTTGTTTCACAAACAAGTTTCAAAAACAAGTTTCACAAACAAGTTTCAGGACAAAATTATGCTGTGTACATAACACCCCCATTATTTTCAAATTAGCAGAATGAAATCTTCCTTCTTAGTTTACTAGCTAGTCTAATGTATTAATGCCCTCAGCCATAAGACCAATTTAGCTTATAAGGCCTAATGTTTACCCAATTCAGACCACATGTCACATGAGAAAGAAGATTCTTTGTTTGAGATGTATCCATATTTATATGTCTTCTCATGCATAACCATTAAACAAATTGCAAAGAAATTATCCACTAGGGATCTGAATTGGGCAAACATTATGTCCAAGCTACTGTAAATACTCCAGTTTTGCATTCGATGCAAACCGCTGTTTTTGAAGACCACAGACTCATTACAGGCTTACTATTTTATTTTTTATAAGTCCTGATCTATTCAAAGACACCATTAAAAGTCTGTGGGATTGGTAGAAGTCATCTGTAATGTAAAGAATGTGTAAGTTGAACAATACCAATGTTTTGAAATCCCAAAGACTTTTAATGTCATTGAATAGCTGACTTATAAATGAGTCTGTGATCTTCAAAAACAGTGGTTTGCATCGAATGCGAAACTGGTGTATTGGCCTATCAGAGGCAAGATAGTCAGTAAAATGGATCAGTATAGAGACATATGTCAAGTTCATTTAAGGTCACAGGAAACAAACGAAGAAATGTTTTGGTTTTGCTTTGGAAGCAGACATTTTTTGTTAGCTGACAAAACTGTTAAAATGAAATTATTAAGAAAATAAGTAAATAATAATCAGACTTATAAATTTCCACACGATATCATAAGTTACTAAGACCCAGCTATCTTATCCCTTCCAACTTTATAAGGCTGAAATTTATCCAAAAACATGGTTTAATATATTAAATATTATCTAGTTTATAAGTGGATAATTGAACAGAGCATAAATGGTATTTCCTGAAGCTACTAATTTGTGTACTTCTGACATGGAATTCACCAATGTCAAAGACACAAGTTAAAATAAAGGTAATATAACTTAAACCTAGTAAATAGTACACTGTTTCTCAAAGCTGTTGTTAACACTATATAGCTACGTACCAACCACAAGCAAAACATTATATTACCACAGAGAATCAAACTTATAATTATTATAAATAGGATCGAGTATAGGGGAAAATAATTCACACATCTATAAGTTATAATACAGCTAAGCTCAATCATTATCTCTCAATTAAATATCTGCTTAAAAAAGTGGTTTGTATATCAACGTTTTGGCAATTACATAATGCTAGATATGGTTCACAACATAAAGGTCGAACATTTTGTAGAGGTTAATTAAGCTCGTTTTAACAAAATCGAGGGCAATTGTGCGTATTTGAAGAATTATGTAGTGATGTAGACCGTATGTTTCTGACTTTGTATCATTGTTGGACAAACTGATGTAAAACTAAGCTTAAGGTATTTTGCACTTGTGATATAGGCCTTATAATATCTAAGGAAATATTAATAAGATGCAGCTAGACAAGAAACAGTGTCTAACCATGCTTTTCAGCACCCAAAACAAACTCTATCATCTCCTCACCGTTCCTTTAGCTTGTGGGCAGTAGAACATCAAAATAAACGAAGTTACCACGTTAGCAATCAGACCAAGTACTGTTAGTAGATTTGGGGCCACCCAAAGTGGGAACTGCTCAACAAGCCATCGCCAATAGATTTGAAAGAAAGGATCCAAAATAGTCGAGCACTGTGCGCTGTATTTGTGTTCCGAGAGGCGTTTCAGTTGGGCTTCGTTCATCACAGTCAACATGGTGACAAGCTTTTGTGTCTAAGGCCAGGTGATCGCGATATTTTTTAGTAGTTTTTGGAGAGTTTTTCGATTCAACGTTCGATTCTCCACTACTTTTAAAAGCCTCGAGACGAAGTGCGGCTTGGTTACATAGGATAACAAAAATCCTCACCCTACCCCTATCGGGTTTATTTACTTTAAAAAAAATTTTTTTTCTCTCTCTATGTATAATCGTTATTTATTTTAATAACTTGCTACGATTAAAAAGGATAAGTCAATTTGATTATTCTGGGTTTATGATTGTATTCTCCAATCATGTGTTTAATCCTAGTTAATTCGTAGTTATCATTGCTTGGTTACATAGAGTCCTTACCCTACCCCCCTCGGATTTTTCTTTTTTTTCTTTCTTTTTTTCTTCTTCTCATTTTATTTTGATTCATGCTACGATTAGAAAAAATATATAATTTTGATTTCTTTCAAATCAATAATTTTAACCTCCGTTTAAGCATTTAATCCAATTTTTTGTTTTTAATAATGCTGTATTTTTATGCATCGTAAATTCTATTGTCTTGCAAATGAATCTTAGAACGGATCCAACTCTGAATATATTTGTAAGGATGTCATGTTTTATCCGTTCCTGCGAATATAAAGCGCTAAAGGAATAACATTTCAGGCCAGCAGAATAACCAAACAGTTCACAGACAAACAAGAAATTCCTAAAGGTAAAAATTATTCCTTAGAAATATTTTTGCTGGCCGAAATTTCGAATTACAGCAATTTCAGCGCAGCTGAGTCTAGAGTATTCTCTACTTCAAGCAGCAATTCCAGCTCATTCGACCTAGTAGTTACGGGAGTAGTTAACGTTTCGACAAGTTTACCTTTAGTTTTTTAGCTAGCTAAACTCTTCAAAAATGAAAAATAATCACCACGAATTATCAAGTATATCATATTAATTTCAGATTCAGCCAAAAGAGTGGCCTTATTTCGCGATGTTTTCGAAGTGAAAATTCTCACACTTGATCGATTCCTAGGAATTGCTACCACTGAAATATGAAGCCCTGGGAATCAGAACAATTTCTCAGTTATCCATGAATTTTAGCCGATCAATTATCTAATAATTGCAGCACTTAGCTGTGTCTTTTGGCAGAAAAATATTAGAGATCTGCATTTGTGATTCACTGATCTTCAAGACGTATACAAATTGTCAGTCATAAATTCAGCAAAGCAAGGTTTTGTTGGATGTTTTTCTATGGTAACTGTATTTATTAGCTTTGTAAGCGAGAGGTCTATTTTATTCAATATCAGAAATAAATAAAAATGTTTTTCAAAATTCTAAAAAGTTCTAAAAAGTATTAACAGTTTTACTTCCATGATTGGGCTACCTGTGTCAGTATCAGGATGCGAGAAGACTTGGGACGATTTTCTATTTTTATTCATTCATTCAGTTATTCATATCCTTCGTTCATTCGTTTATTCTTTGTCACCAATGAGATAGGTCTAATGATAATTATTATTGATAATACTTTATTAACTCGTTTTAATCTAGGTCGTCAAGTAAGATGGCGGACCAAATCTATCGTATGTTAACAGGTGATGTGACGGATTTGCCTCCAAAAGAATCAAACATTGTACGGATATTCACAAGCTCCACATTCACAGGTCTGTCGAAATGAAATTAATCTTAATCATTTTTCGTCTATTGTCTTCTAAATTCCAATTCGATCATGGAACGAGGGTCACAAGTTTGTTAGCCACTGGCTATTTAGTGCTACCCTCGTAAAACAAGGATTTTTTTGTTTGTTTGTTTGTTTGTTTGTTTTCCTTTAAATTTTCTTTTTTGCTATTATTCATTCTCTTCGTCAGTTCTTTCCGCCTACAACTGGGGCCGGGGGGAGGGGGAGGGGGAGTCTTTCGTACATTCGTGCGTGTGTGCGATGTTGGTGTGTGTGGTGCGCGTTCGTCCGTCCATTTGCTTTTTTTATCTATTTTTTATTCGTTATTTATTTTTGAAGTCTCAACTTTTTGTGGGTATTATAAACAGATACATTCGAAGAAAGAAACAAACTCATGAAAGATGTCTATCCGAATCTGCGAACCTATTGTCAGCAGCATAGTCTTGAGTTTCAAGTAGTTGACATGCGCTGGGGAGTACGAGATGAAGCATCCGCTGACCACAAAACTAGTGAATTGTGTATCGAGGAAATAAAAACCTGTAAAAGACTAACACCAGGACCAAACTACGTGGTATGTAGTTCACTGCTTCTTTATTTTTGTTGTGTTGCGCTGTGCTGTGCTGTGCTGTGCTGTGCTGTGCTGTGCTGTGCTGTGCTGTGCTGTGCTGTGCTGTGCTGTGCTGTGCTGTGCTGTGCTGTGCTGTGCTGTGCTGTGCTGTGCTGTGCTGTGCTGTGCTGTGCTGTGCTGTGCTGTGCTGTGCTGTGCTGTGCTGTGCTGTGCTGTGCTGTGCTGTGCTGTGCTGTGCTGTGCTGTGCTGTGCTGTGCTGTGCTGTGCTGTGCTGTGCTGTGCTGTGCTGTGCTGTTCTCTGCTGCGATTTTTTTGTTTTGTTTTGTTTTGTACTGCGCTGAGCGATGCAGTTCAGTGCATTGCGGGGTTTTGCTTTGCAGTGGTGCCGCGTTGTGCTGTGCTGCGTTGTGTTGTGCTGCGCTACTCTGTGCTTTGTTTTGAATCATCTTTGTTTTACTATTTTGGCATGTTATATGGATTAAAATTTTCCTGTTGCAGTGTTTCTTGGGTGATAAGTATGGCTATCGTCCCTTTCCATGCAAGATACCAGCTACAGAATTCGAACTGCTACTTGAAATCTCACGTAGCTGTGAAGACATCACCCCCGCAGACATTGACCTGCTGACTGAATGGTTTTTGAAGGTAACGTGAATCTAAGAAATGTTAACGAGGTTGTAACAAGGTTGTACCAAAATCTATGTATAAGAACCGCAAAGTCTGCATTCTACAATGAATCGTACGTGTTTATCATATGCCATACATAACATTTCTTTGTTTGACGTTGCACATTAGAAGACACATGAATATGAACACAACTTTTTAAAAAATCGTATTCTCAAGAGAATAACACGTGGTCTGAAATGGGAAAATACTACGCTCATGTTAATAAGACTTTTGAAGGAATAAAGAAAGCGCGCGCGTACTGCTTGTAGTTATAAAGCACGAAGGGGGTGGCAGAACACGAGAGAAGTGTTAGGAGAACTGCGAATTAAGAAAACGAAAAAGCACCCCAACCAATCAGAACCCGAGATTTATAACAGTTATTTTATAATGGAAAATATATCATAGCATACATATCATATATCATTTTTTGTCCAGGATGACAATTCCATCCCTGCCGAGTATGTCCTTCAACCAGTAACATCCAAACTACATTACTACACTGATATGCGTGAAGAATCCCGAGAACAGAACAAGAAAGAACGAGCGCAGTGGTGGAATATCTTTGAAACGTTCCAAAGAGTTTTGAGGCAAGCCGCGCACATTGCTGGTAGTCAGGGGAAATTGTCTTCAAAAGATGTTCACAAGTATTTCAAATCAGGTACTTTGATCATATGCAGTAGTAGTTACCTTGTCTTACTTCTTGACGATCGACGGAAAGAGAGACTGACTCACTGGTTTACATTTAACAAATAGAAAACGTTTGCCGTGTTTACATAGCCTGATATAAACACTAGGGAAGTTTGGGAGAAGTCGAGAGCTGTTGTGTAAAACCGAGCCGCATGCGAGGTTTACACAGATCGAGCTCAAGACTTCTCCCAAACTTTCGCGAATGTTTATAGCAGGCTATGTAAACACGGCAAAACGTTTTCTATATGTTTTATAAAATATTGAAACTTGCCGTGTTTACATAGCCCTATGTAAACACGGCTATCAGCCAATCAGAGCGCTTTATATCTTAACTATTTCATAAAGAATGATATTCACAAAAAACTGGACAGCGAGCGAAATAAAATCTATTTATCAAGTTGCTTCTTTCAACTCGATTTTTGCCCTTTCTATCTAGCACAGAACGTTAGTTTTTACGATTTTCCGTAGCCAATAAGTTTTCTTTCTTTTCTTAATCAGTTACAGAGGACGAAATCGAGCATGGCATCCTTAACGCCGCTGACCCAGAATCTCAAACCCTCTGCTACTTCCGACATATTGAAGACATTCACGTTAACATTGGAGAAACGAAGACTCCCTTATACACTGATATCAACCGGGGAAAACACGACTTTGAAGCTCAGGAGCATCTGGATCGATTAAAAAGGCAGAGGATACTAAACAAACTCGGAGAAAGCAATGTGACGCATTACACCGTACGCTGGACCTCAGAAGGGATCAATGTAGCTGACAGACGTCACCAAGAATACCTGGACCAGTTCTGCGACAAGTTTGAGTCTGATATCCACAGACTTATAGATAAGAGTCTCAACGTTATGAAACAGAACAAAGTAGACCAGAACCCATTGTACAAAGAGATCCTACACCATAGTTGGTTTTGTAAAGACAAATGCGCGTCGTTTAGGGGACGACAAGACGTTCTGGAACGAGCCAAGAATTTCCTTAGCGACGACAAGAAGTTAAAGCCTCTCGTTATATACGGTGCGTCGGGGTCTGGGAAGACTTCCATCATGGCAATGATCGTAAGTAAAGTCAAAGATTGGCTCGGAAAAAGTTCGGTTTGTGTTTTTCGCTTCCTCGGGACATCCCCGGATACGTCAAACATTGTTGCGACCATCACGAGTATAAGCCGACAGATTCACGAAGTTTACGATCTTGGGCCTTTGAAGGAAGAAATAGCAGAAGATTATTCCCAGTTGGTGAGACACTTTCACGAACTGCTGTCATCCTCGGAGATATCTGCAGAGAAACCCTTAGTCCTGGTTGTTGATTCTATTGACCAGTTATCTCCAAGCTTCAATGCGCATCTCATGAATTGGTTGCCTAAATCTTGTTCTCCTAATGTCAAAATAATTCTTTCCGTTTTGCCGGGATATTACGACATTCTACCGACACTTCGCCGAAGCCTTCAGGACGAAGAATGCTACATCGAAGTTCCGTCTCTTTCTAGAGAGACAGGTCAAGAGATCCTAGACGCTTGGCTTCAGGGTATCGGACGAACTCTGAATGACCGTCAACGTAGTATCGTCATGGCTTCCTTTGACAAATGCCCACAGCCTCTTTTCCTCAAGCTCATATTCACCGAAGCTTCTCAATGGTCTTCATACACAGACGTCAGCGGTATCTCCCTCGGCGCAAGCGTTAAAGAAGCAATTGGGTTTTTATTCGATCGGCTTGAAAGAAAACATGGTCGAATTCTAGTCGCGCATGCCCTTGGATGTATGACCGCTGCACGTAACGGCTTGACAGAGAGCGAACTCGAAGACATTCTGTCACTGGATGATGACGTTATTGATGACGTCTATCAATATTGGGATCCTCCCGTTGATGGTGTGGTCCGCTTGCCAAACTTACTGTGGGCGAGAGTGAGGCATGACGTCAACGAGTTTCTGGTTGAACGCCAGGCGGATAAGAAGACAATTGTCACGTGGTATCATCGTCAGTTTTGGGAGTCAGCAGAGTCGAGATATTTGGGTGACAAGAATGAAAAGATTTCTAGGCATGCTTTGATGTGTGACTATTTTAGAGGTGGGTTTTATAATCTAAAAACTTATGAAAACTATTCACAACAAATACGAAGCAAGCAACCGAGGCTGCAAGGTTCAAATTTGAATAATCCTTTGAAACTACCCTTGAAGCTTCGATTGAATGCTTTGCATGTGTCCTATGAATCGATGTATGGTAAAAGGTGAATATACTGAAGTAAAAATTTAAAGTTTTAAGGAAAGCACGAAAAAGATTGGGCGCATTCCTTACCATCTGTATATAGGGAAGACATGGCTGCACGTTGATTGACATAATATACCAAGACCAAATCATTTTTAGTTCAACCAACATGGTGGGGATGAGATCAAATTTCCGAGAATACATTCTTGGCAGAATTTTCTAATGGGAAAAATCAACAATAAATAAATAGATCAGCCTTGTAAATCTGGTTTTGTTCTTCACCTTAAGCTTCACTGGGAATCCTTGCAGTGATTGTATTTATGCTCTATTTTCATAACTTACTAGGGACCTGGGGAGGAGGACGTAAGAAGCAGATAGTTCTCACACGACGTAAGAAAGCCTTACCCGACGCAGACAGACAGGTTTCATCTCAGCCGCTGCTGTTCGCCAAGGACGTGTACAACATACGAAAGCTGAGTGAGCTGCCATTTCACCTCATCAGGGCAGAGAAGTTTGAAGATCTCGATGATGAGATTCTCTTCAATTTTGAGTGGATTAATGCTAAGATTCGAGGACAATCTCTTAGTGATGTTCTTGGTGATTATGAGAACGCGATGAGCGTAAGCGATGATATGGATATGAGGTATGTTAATTGGGATACCTGTGGTAGTCCATCATTTACCCTTCACATGTGAGACAAAAGGGGCCTCAACATCCACGACGGTAGCGAGGACGGCGACGTCGTACATTGACAGGAGTACGTTTTCAAAACGGTTTTTCATGCGGGCGCCGTCCTCGGCGCTATTGATCTGACGCTCTAGCGAGGACGGCAACGGCAAGTATGACGGCGCACGTATCAGTGGAAAACCGTTTTGAAAACATGCCCGCGTCATCGTCCGACGTTGCTGTCCCCGCTTCCGTCGTGGATGTTAAGGTCCATCTAATAAACAGCTAACCTTGATTTTCATTTCTAGACTTGTTCAAGAGACGTTAGTACTATCAAGCAGCAACATCAAACACGATAATGACTGTCTGGCTCCTCAGCTTATCGCAAGACTACTGGCCTTTAAAGAACAGTTTCCAAAAATAGCTGTGTTGATTGAGCATGCGTACCGCTGGTGCTACGCTAAACAGTCACCCCTGTTGATTCCCATGTCAGCTTGTCTCATATCAGCAGGTCAGTGGACTCTCAAGGATGATCATTCAGGGAATGTGGTTGATTGAGTGAACCTGATTAAAATGAACATCTATGTCATTGGCTTTTTTTGTTGGCATATGGAAAGTGAACCTCACCTCTATCCTAGAAGTCATGTGCCACTTTCAATATTAGCATATTTTTCGTACAAAAAGTCAAAAATGTGAGGTATAGCCAATTTTTGCTTACTACCTATAGCGCTGTTAAGTTGTGACGTATTTCCGGGTTCAACTGCTCACAAAAACCGATATAATAAAACAAAAACTATTGTCAATGAATTAACCTCCACCTGAAATCGTTAGAACTTTGGACAAAAAATCCTATGCCTGTCATGACGAAAGAGTAAGAAAAACCTGCTTTTCGTTTTGGACCCGGAAGTTGTTTTTCTATACGAGTCACGTCACACTTAACAGCCCTATACCGTTCATCTGGTTATGTTAGACCTATTAAAGACAAAGTCTCTTGAAAGCAGATTTATGCGTTCACTGAAAAATATATCAGTTCAGTCTACATAGCGCTCGCCTCTCATCCGGCAATGCGACCCGCTGGGATCGAGTCCCGCCGTGCTCGGTATTATATGTGAGTAGAGTTTTTAGTTGGTTCTCTCCCTTGCTTTACCTTCGAACGCTTTAAACATGAGCCCCTTGGCTCGGGAGAATTGGGCAACCACTCCCCACGTTTCGAAGTAAAATATTGGCTTTTTTTTAAACCTTTTTTTGCTTCGAGGGGGTTTCTCCTGGTTCTCCGGGTTCTCCTCCCTCAGCAAACATCAACTTCTATATTCCAATTGAGATTCAGTGGATGAAGAGCCACTTTTATTTTTTGATTATTATTTATCATTTACTTCCATAATAGCACAAACATATAATACACAGTCCTTGATTTGTTAATTTTTCAACATTTTCTTTCTTTCAGGTGGACCTCTTATCACTAATCTTCGGGGTCACACAAAAAGAGTTAATGCAGTAGCTGTCACGCGTGACAACAATTTTCTTGTCACATCAGGCGAAGACTCTTTGATCAATATCTGGAACATTAATAACCACGACTGCTTACACACTCTGAAAATAGCGGGAAAAGGTGAATCTTGTCTCGTCCTCTCACCAGACGATCGCCTAGTCCTCGCCTCGGCTGGTCTTGGCGTGGGGATCTGGGACCTAGATACTGGAGAAAACTTCCAAAAGTTTGAATGTGCAGCAAAAGTCATGTGTCTTGCTGTAGGTCCAGATGGTTGTCACGTAGCTGCGGGATGCGAGGATAATACCATCAGGGTGTGGGACATTCAACGTGGTACACTGGAAAAAGAATTAGAGGGACACGAGGGTATGTTCTATTGGTTCTTTCGCTTGTACAAAATTAGGCGTCAACTTTTGATGCGCACGCATCCTTTTAAAGTACAAATTAGCCTCACGCTCGAGTGTTCCTCAGACTCAGACAATAGCCAACGAATCAACGTTGCAGCAGCTTTCCCAGTGGAATTAAAATCTTGTCCCCCAAACAACCACACAGTATCTGTTTGAAAGAGTACTACAAGGATCACGAGACAATTTTGTGTTATTTTAACAGGACAGTAAACAATTAACACAATTTATAATCAATTCCAATTATAACTCCGCAATCAGAGTTTTCTGAGATATTCTAACTAATCTGTTGAGTTTGTGGGACATAGCAACGGTAACTAAGGGGAGTTGTCAAATCATCCATAACGTTTTTAATCTAGAAGATATCCTTTGCGAAAGCTTGACATTTTGTTTCATACATTCATTTTTGGGACTATAAGATAGAAGTAGCATAAAAGACCTTTCCCGAATTCATTTGATTAACCACGTACGAAACGATGGTCCCAAGTCAAGGTTAGGCTGTGTTCACGTACGTATTTACTGTATTTTATTTATTTACAAGTCCTACCTCGACTTGGAACCATTGTTTGGTGGTCACTCAACTCGCGAATTTGAGTAAGACTCATTCAGTATTTGGCTTCTGGGGTTCCTATTATTACCATTGATTGCTTTGTATGTTCTCTCGACGTTTTTGTTTCTCATTTTAGGTCCAATCATTAGCATTGCCTTCAATCCCCAAGGTCACGTGATATCCGCATCAAAAGATGCTTCAATAAGAGTCTGGGACATATCAAGTGGGGAATCTATCGCGCATTTCCAGGGCCACACTAAACCAGCACTTTGCCTTGTCGTGACTGGAAATGGTAACACTGTGGTGTCGGGGTCAGAAGACAAGACGATAAAAGTATGGGACCTAGTGTCACGTGACTGCATTACCTTAAAAGGGCATGAAGGTATGTAACTTGTTTATACACCTTTTGGTAGCTTGATAATACCAGGTGATCTCGCTTCTCTCAGGCCAAAGGAATTAGCCAATCAGCGAAACTTTTGTTTGTAGCTCAATGTTTCCTAGTTCCAGGTCAGTTTTCGGCTCGATTTATAACAGCTTTTGCTCGAAAATAAAGAAAATAAAACTCATCCGTGCAAAGATTCGCCAAATACCTTTTAGAAAACAGCATATTTCGTTGTTGGTGATGGAAAATATTTCATTTTGACAAGAGATAACAGAAAACACTTGATACTTATTATACTTCTATTTCAAAAAAGATTGCTGGAGAAAAAGGAGATTAGGTTATAGGTTATTCCAAAACGAAAAGGAATTATGGGCATGCGACTAAACACAGACAATCGAGGCTTAATGGAATGGTTTCGTGGACTACAAACAATAAAGTAAACACCTTAACAATAAGATCCATCACTGTGCCGAAGACACAGGGAGCCCGGCTTTCCTTTGCCGCATTCAATATTCATTATTCTTTACGTAATTGCTTTTTATGGGTTTCCTCTCAAAGTGCGTTACATTCAAACAACACAGGCAACCCATAAAGAGCACGTTATAAACGGTTATTGATTTGAATTTAATCGGCTATCAATTTACAGTACATATCTGATTACACCTTGTGTAGCCGAAGCCGATCTTAAACCACAGGAAATCCATAAAAAGCAATTACATAAAGAATAATGAATATTGAATGCGGCAAAGGAAAGCCGGACTCCTTGTGCCGAAGAGCGAACGTTAAGGTTAATATGCTTGAGCATGGACCTACATATATTTCAAGTATTGATAGTCGTTCTGCGTGACTTTTATCTTCTGTATTTTCAATAAAATCACGCGACATTTAGGTTCTCCGCTTCAAAACACATGCAACTCTCTATTATTTGACATATGCTAATTAACTCGTGCGACACCAACATGACGGACAATAACATTTGATAGGTGTGTGACGTCACATGAAAACCAAGAATTTTGAATGATTGAATATCGTGTCGAATGTTTGAATAAGAGTTGATATTAGATATTGCTACAATCGGCTTGCCATACGACATGCTTTGTCGAACTTATTATAGCTCGAAATAGCTTAGTTTTTCCCGAGTGCTCAATAAAAAATACGAAAAATAAACCAATCGATCATTAATTTTAGTCAAGTTTTTACCGTCGATAAAAAGCCGGGGGCGGCGGAAGCGGAAAGTCACTGAAACGTCCGTCGTATAAGCAAGTACTATTAGTAGCTATAGTGTTGTTCCCACAAAGATCCTCCAGACGATTTAAGACTATATTCATCATTGGTGGATCTACTTCGTGCCCATATCCTCTCGCTTTCATAAGGTTACAGTCATCAAGGTCTCTCAAAAGATTGGACATAGAAGGCTCCAACAAGAGGCCGGGGATTCTTTGGACTGTGATGTTCATATCTCTTGCAGCAATCCCAAGATAGGCATCATCCGTGTGAAATGGTCGCCTTTGATGAACATAATTAAACAATTTGTACAAAATATCTGTGGAAAGTACGTAGAAAGCTCCTGCACAAAACGTAGGAAAATACTCTTCACTAAAATATTCCTTGCTTACGGCCCATTTTCCGTTGGGGTCGCGATCTACTTTGAAATTGAAGTAAGGCGCACCTCCATAGTATAGCTTAGGATAGCCTTGTGTAACAAGGAAGTCGATAACAGAAGGTATTCGAACAAAAACATCGTCGTCTGTCTTAAGAACATACCGTACATTCATCGATGATACCCAAAGCTTACCCATAAAGACCTTAATGATATTGTTAATATAATTGTCTTGAAATTCACCTATTAAGATATCGTTGTGAAGTTTAGCTTCTTCGGCATTTGCTTTATCCTCGGCAGTTTCTCCAGCCTTTCCTAATGAAAATACTAAGATCCATTTGTGATTTCTGAGTCTTGGATTTCGCAAGGACTGTAGTCGTTCACACTTTGTCATATGTTTTGCCCACGTTTTTCTGACAGCTTCACGACGCAGTCTGTATTTCTGTCCTCGTGCGGCCGAATTAACTAGAACAACAACGAAGAAATCTCTTTGACCTTTCAAATCTGGCGTCGTTTCTGGCCATACAAAAGAAAAGTCCACAAAAGGATAGGTTTTTTTAGTCGGTTTTTGTTCTTGGAATTTTTGTAGCGAAGAGAAGAAAATAAGCAGCTGTAAGCAGAAAAGAAGACTTGAGATGAGCAGCAGCAGCTTTACACCTCCTAAACGGTAGCGGCAATTCATCTCGAGTTATCGCCTGTCAGGAGTAATGCAGTACAAAACCAAGTTAATGAATTCAGTCTTGTATGTTTGGCTTTCTTGTGGGTATTATATTTCCATTTCAGACAAAGCAGGCTGTCACGTTTTTTGTTACAGAGTTTGGATGGGGATTGCACTTTTTACTAACCTTTGGTCAGTTGTCAGTAAAATCTAGTGGGTTTTAATGTATCATTTGTCGCAAATTAATGTCTACCATGCTCTTTCTCGTTAACTGATGTGATTCAGGGCTCATAGAAAACGAACACATTCGGTCTACCAGTAAGGATTTCAATGCCTTGGACTGTAAGAAGTAGAAACACAAGTCATTCCAGCTATTATTGTATCTTAGGAATGACCTATCTTCTATCTCCTATTACTCGTCACTTATCGCCTATTGTCTATCGCCTTTGGCTCCGGCAACCTTTTTTGAAATCGAATTACCAATAGAATTACATAGGCCCAGCTACACACAGAAGGCCCTGTCACCATACACCCTATGCATAAAGAGTAAAGACTGGGAACGAGCACCATGAATCATCAATGATTTCAAAAATATATTTTGATTAAAAGAAAGAGCATGTCTAAATTAGTAATTTGGTAGAGTTCTGTTGTTATATATTAAATCACTGCAGAGTTATAAGCATTTGAAATGTGCCAAAAACATGAAAACGAGGTGGTCAGGCCTTGGTTGTTGTTTCCCGCATACAAACCTTTCTAATTTCAAACAGCTGTAGCTTTTTATCATTTAATGTTAGTAAGCTGAAATTTTTGGAGATTACTAAAATCGATATACTCTTTACAATGAAAGCAATGGTTTTTTCAATAACTGGTGAACTAAGGTATTTCCATGGCCACGCCCTTATGCATAGGGTGTATGTGTTTTCAGTCTTGACTTCGGTATGGCTAATTGTTCCATTTATTAGAACGTAGTAATCTCATAACTTTGCGGTGCTAGCCCATTTAGCGCTTTATATACAATAAGTAATATCTTAAAAGTAATTATTGATTGTACTGGCAGCCAATGCAACTCCTTTAAAACCAGAGTAATATGATCAAATTTCTTATGTAGTGTTACAACACGTGCTGCAGAGTTTTGAATAATATTATATCAAGGTGCAATAGGCAATGTGCATCAAAGCTCACAAAACACTCTGGGAAAGTGAGTTCTTTAAAAATGTAAGAGGGAAATCAAAGGAACTATCAGAAAAAAATTACTCTGTTATTTTGGTCTGCTGAAATCCTTTTATTTCCATAGAAAATGTCGAAGAGAAAATTAACATATGAATTTTTAGAGTAGCCAAAAAAGCGTAAGAACTCACTTTCCCATCAGGCTTTGTGCTATGATTTCGAGCTCGTGCACATTGGCTTTAGGGGCTTTGCGCCATCACGTGATGGCAGCCGTGACAACAATAAACCCTTTTCCCAAAAAGAACTGAATTCTTTCTTTGACTTCTCTGGTGTCATTTCGACTCTTTTCACTTTGTTTTATTAACATAATCTATATATTTCTAGGTCTTGTAAAATGTCTGGCCGCAATGAATGACGGTACACGTGTTGTGTCTGGCTCTAAAGACACATTCATAAAAATCTGGCACTTGACAAGCCTGAAGTGTTTGTTGACCTTAAAAGGTCACTTTGACCTTATATGGGCCGTAACGGTATCCAAGGACGACAAGATGATTGTGTCTGCATCAAAAGATGACATGCTTAAAGTCTGGCGTTCGGATAATGGAGAATGCTTACAGACCTTGATTGGTCACTCTTCGTGGATATCATGCGTTGCTTTGACAACGGATGGCGAGACCATTATCTCTGGGTCGAATGATAAGAATGTAAAGCTGTGGAATGCGGCTGGAAATGAGCATGCACAGAAGCTCTCGATTGCCAGCGATCACGTGATTCACCACAAGGCACAGCCAGAATGTGTTGCCATGACAACAGATGGACGCTGGGGCTTGTCAGGTGCCAAAGCTGATGCGTTAAAGGTCTGGGACGTCAAAAGTCAGAGGTGTGTGAATTCATTTCCCGCCTCGGTATCTTGCGTGACCAAGGCGCACAAGTCTGCGCTTGCAGTGACAGGATCACATGATGGCGCTGTGACAGTGTGGGATTGCGTGACTGGAGAAAAGAAGCACGTCCACAGTGGCCATGAGGGGAATGTGACTAGAGTTGTGATGACGGAGGATGATTCAGAGGTCATATCCACCGGGTTTGATGGTACAGTACGGGTGAGATCTCTCGAGGGTCATGCGGAAGGAATAACTCTTCGTGGTCATACTAATGTGGTAACAAGTGTGGCAGTTTTCACTGACGGGCGACATATTTTAACAGGTAAACTTCAAAAATGTTATTTGATTCATGAACTTTCTTTTCATTTTCTTACGGAATGGTTGAAAAATGTCATATATTTTGTCCATCCAAAAGTGCTTTTAAATACACTTCGAACCTTGAACGTAACCTTTAGTGAAAGAGATCAAGAGAAAAAAACGAAAAAAACGAAAAGTAAATTTTTCTTGTGGTTGTGTAGTTCTGACGATACGATCATTGTCGATCGACGCCACGGCACCAAGGCGACGATAACTTCCTTGTGTGAGGTGAATGTCCATCTCATCAGAATGCTTGGACATGGCACTTTCCCGGTCACGGTATGGTACATATGGTACGTAGGAACCGTGAGCTTTTCACATTAATATTACCCTACGCGCATCTTTGTAGCAAAAAGTAGAAAGAAAGCTCCTTCGTATAGAAAAGAACTTTGTCGCACACGTAGTGGTGCTAACTGTATTTCCCATAACATGATGGCGCGAAAAATTGCACGATAATATTGCGTTACCCGTATTCATTTACCGCACCGGTACCGGTACCGTCATTAGATAACTGCTCTACGAAGCGTCTCACTAATGGATCGTGTACATTGTTCCCGTCTTCATATCTTAGGTTCTAAAGACACCACCATTAAGCTTTGGGATGTAACAAGTGAAGAATGCCAATTGACCTTCCAAGGCCATAAGAAAGACATCGCCTGCCTTGCTGTCACGTCTGACAACAAATACTTTGTGTCAGGATCGAACGACTTCACATTAAGAATATGGGCCACGGGGAACCCAAAAAGCATCCACACAATTGTTGATTACAACGACTCCATTACCGATGTCGTTATGACAACGGACAGCTGCTTTGTCATCGCGGGCTCACACGAAAGCAAAAAACAGCTCCGCATGTGGGATATCAAATCTGCTGAATGCGTGATGTCTTTTGAAGGCCATTCCCATGCAATAATGCGTCTTAGAATTTTACGAGCTCACAACTTTCTGGTTTCCAGTTCTCGGGATGGGACGGTCAAAATTTGGGACATCAAAACTGGAGCGATGTTGAATTCTTTTGACTTCCAGTCTCAAGTTAAACACTTTGATTGTGCACTCGAGAGTGAGAACCACTACTCGATCATTGCAGTTACCAAATCAGGCACTGTTGGTTTTATGAAACTATGGAATCCAAAAGAACATACAGATGTAGTCACACTGCCAAAGTCGGACCCTGTAAAAATGAAATCGCTTGAAACGACCACCGATAACAAAGATGGCGAAGCAAACCAATCGCAAGAACGGCTTCTAATAGACCGTGGGGACAGTGGTCATGAAATCAAATTTAGCCAAGGAAGAAAATGCTGTAAATGCTGTAAATGTGCTTTACTTTAAAAAGTTAAAAAGGTTACTACATGTGACATCACCCATGGTACTGTTGCCTGTAGTATTGTGGGTAAGGTTTCTACATGTGACATCACCCATGGTACTGTTGCCTGTAGTATTGTGGGTAAGGTTACTACATGTGACATCACCCATGGTACTGTTGTCTGTAGTGTTGTGGGTAAGGTTATTACGTGTGACATCACCCATGGTACTGTTGCCTGTAGTGTTGTGGGTGAGGTTTCTACATGTGACATTACCCATGGTACTGTAGCCTGTAGTGTTGTGGGTAAGGTTACTACATGTGACATCACCCATGGTACTGTTGCCTGTAGTGTTGTGGGTGAAGTTTCTACATGTGACATCACCCATGGTACTGTTGCCTGTAGTGTTGTGGGTAAGGTTACTACATGTGACATCACCCATGGTACTGTTGCCTGTAGTATTGTGGGTGAAGTTTCTACATGTGACATAACCCATGGTACAGTATTGTGGGTAAGGTTTCTACATGTGACATCACCCATGGTACAGTATTGTGGGTAAGGTTTCTACATGTGACATCTCCCATGGTACTGTTGCCTGTAGTGTTGTGGGTGAGGTTTCTACATGTGACATCACCCATGGTACTGTTGCCTGTAGTATTGTGGGTGAAGTTTCTACATGTGACATAACCCATGGTGCAGTTATCTGTAGTGTTGTGCATGGGTAAGGTTACTTTTGGTTACTAAGGTTACTAAGGTTACTTAAGTTTTTAATGGGAATATATTTCACGGTACTATAATAATATCATCACTTAATTTGATGGATTAAACATTTTAATAATAATATTGATATATAGTTATCTATAACACATTGCCTTTTTAATGTAAACATTCAATAACTAAGTTAGCTGTATGTAGCTTAATTAGTTACACAACACTTTAACTGAGTTAAGAAAGATTACAAGATAACGATGCCCAATAGTAAATAATATTTGATAAATTTATTATTCGTATAGTCAGTGGACCGTAAATTCCACTTTGATTATGGAAAAGGCCCCTACCATCAGAATCCTCCTCGAATTCTTTTTCTTATTCAAACGTTTGAAATCCTTTGAGAGTCGCAAGATAATGGTGTTAATTAGGCCAACAAAAGAAACTACGAAAAGGATTCTGGTAGTAGTGATATCAAGCGTAATATGGGGAATCAAGAATTGTTTTCTCGGTTTTCGTGATGTAATGAGTTTGCTCTCTGTTGCCATTATCAGGTAGTCTGTGACAGACTAGTTGCTTCAAACAAACAACCATTATCGATACATTATCTTGATTATTGAAGCCTTGCATGCTTGAATTGTGTTAATTAGTTAATGATAATAATAATAATAATAATAATAATAATAATAGTAACTTCATTTCTATAGCGCTTTTACATAGGATGCGCAAAGCCTTTTACAACAGTTTATATAGAAATACTGCATTATATCAAAAAAAGATAAAATGTAATAATAATAATAATAATAATAATAATAATAATGATAAAACTGTATAACTAATTAATTAATAAAATACAATGGAAAATGAAGAAGTAACTAATACTACCCCCTCCCTCACCACCACGCCCCTTAAAATTTACTAAATAGCATAATTAACAATAAACCTCTTATACAAAAATGTTTTTAACTTTTTCTTAAAAGAATCCAAACTTGGACAGAATCTCAACTCGTGTGGAAGGCTATTCCAAAGAACTGGCCCACAGATAGAAAAAGCTCTAGCCTCGTTTGTAATTTAAACTTAGGTACCTTAAGCAATCCCTTAGACATGCTCATTACTGATACATACCGAGATTTACTCAGTAAAACCCTGTGTAATAAATGTTCGTTCGTTCACTTTTCCCAACCAATCACGTGCGTATCGCTTTTTCACGTGTGAGAAAAACGATACGTCCAATCAGAAGCCACGTACGGCTTTTCTTCACGTGTGAGAAAAACGATACGTCCAATCAGAAGCCACGTATGGCTTTTCTTCACGTGTGAGAAAAACGATACGTCCAATCAGAAGCCGGCAGCAACGGGCTGCTCTTTCGTATGAGACTTTGAGTTCAAAACATGAATCAAACTATATTTTAGACGCCAAAAACAAAGAGAAAATCGATGAATTACCTCTAGTAAAGCAGAGAAAAAGTTGACTGAGATGTAAATCTATTGGAAAACTTAATCAACAACAAGGAAAGGCAGCTTCAGTTCAGTGTTCTGGGAAGAAGGCGACCGGCTGACTTCAGTGAGACCTAAACTAGAAAGTTTGAGTTCAAAACATGGGTGAAAATGTAATTTAGACGATAAAACCAAAGAGAAATTCGATGAAATACCAATAGTAGAGCGGAGGAAAAGCTGACCGACCTGTAAATCTCGTGGAAAAGTTCTTAAAAATTATTTAAAAAACAACAACGAGGAATTGAAAGGCAGCTTTCTCGTGTAAGAAGAAGGCGACTAAACTAAAGAAACTTCGGTAAGCTTTCTCGATCATTTATGGTGTAAATTAAAAGCCTAGCTGTGGAAAATATTAAAATTAGATACCGAATTAGAAGTTAATCAGAATAAGTTTGTATTATGCTTGTTAAACAGCGTTGTAAAATATAGAATTGAAAAAGCATTTCAGCGATATAATTTTTAGTTTGCAAACTGAGCTTTGTAAACTGAAATAGAGTCTAATTCAAACCAAATTGAAAATCTCGGTACGAATATAACAAAAAGAAAACGCCATGGAAAGTGCTTTGTACAGTTTTTATTCACTAGCTCGTTGTTTCGTATCTTAACACTCACGCGCTCGAAGACTCTCTTATTCGTTTTATGATACTTCACAACTCGTGAATAAAAACGGGCACACTTTCCATGAGGTAATCTCTATATATTGTATGAAGTTTTGTATAGTTTTCGTTTTGTATATTGTACGACGTTTTTGTGACATTTGAAATTATTTTGAATGTTTCGGTATAAAATCTTAAAGGGGCACTTGGATGAAAATCGATGAAAATTGTTAATGACTTGAAACTTGGTTAAACTTATCTATATGGCCCCAATAGTAGCCAAGCAACATATTTTCTTCACTGTAAAAGTGGTGGATAAAAATTATCGTTTTTTTCCAGCATCTAAATTGTAAGTAACTGATGTCATTTGACTCAACCCTATTGTTCTTTTTTAGCTTTTAAACCAAAATTTATCACCAATCTGGTTTTCATAATCATAATTGTGTCATATTATCCTCGAATACTTGAATTATTCGGAATTTTCAAAGTCTGGGGCATTTTCATCCTAGTGCCCCTTTAACAACCTGTGTCTAATATTGGAATTTTTCAAATATAACACAAACAAAAGCAAGAACCGAATATAATGATGTCAGCTCCGGATTATTTCAGTTTTGATCGTACGGTTTACCCTTGATTTTGAGTGCATTTTCATCGAACTGCAATCTGCCATTTGTCACCGGTGCCGTAGACGCTATTCAAGCTATCATCGCACGAACAATAAAAAATTTTTTGTGTCTTGTAGCAGCCATACATGTGTTGATTATTACCTTCGATTGTGAACGGCCTTGTGGCTAAGCGTCCAGCAAATTTTGAAACTAAGGAAGCCCATTTGTTTACTTCGTAACTATTTTTACCATCCCAACCCCACTTCTGGCAGTTTTGAGCCAAAATTGACGTGTCCTCGGGCAGTCTATCGAACGATCCACAAGCTGCTGGGAACCTAACTTTCGAAAATGTATCATTTGTAAAGAAACGCACCACTTCTTGTCCAGCGGTGTTGTTCTTGGTCAGGATGCTCACCACTCGACCCACTGATCTCTTGTGACAATAGAAGTAAATCTGGTGGAATCCCATCCTTTGAAGGATGTCCAACATGGCAACTCCTCTTGGGACTATATTCTTGTCATTCGAACGGAAATGTGTCATGACGTCATAGGTGCTGTGTACCATATTTGGTATTGGATCGGAACTTTGTAGTGTTAGCTTCTTTACTGTAGTCCATCCACCTAACAATAAGTAAATCAGAATTACTGCGATTCTCATTATTCTGCGAACTCAGACATTTCAATGGCTGTTTGTGAAATTGGTTTTTCGCTGCCGTCAATCAAAACTAATCAGGCGGTACCTTTTATATTTTTGACTGGCGGCAGCGAAAAACCAAATTCCGGGAAATTCGCAACTCCCGAGTTCGCAGAATATTGAGAATCGCAATAAGCGTTGAAAACGTCAAAGATACTTCTAATTCACGTGCATGCAATTCTATCAGTAGACTATTTTTGAATAGAATAAGTATGGTTTTGCATGCCTGTGGGTTAGTATAATCACATGCGAGTCATAAGAAAGCAGTTAATCCAACATAGGTCTTTTCTGGGTTCGATAAAAAAATTTATGCCACTTTACCACTCTTGGGTGGACGGAAAGCCTTACAGGTCTAGGACCCAATTACAAGGCAACCGATAGATCGAATTAGAATTTGAAAGGTGATAAACAAGATGTACTATGTAAAACAAGGTAAACAACAGATGTTTGTACCCAAGCTAGACCAGCGTGCACTATGTTCGCTATCTCACAACACCTTGTAATTTGCATAGTAAACAAACGATGTTTGTGGCTAAGATAGACCATACGGGAACAGGTCGTTCTCTCAGCTCTTTCCCCAATTTCTAGAGCAGTCTCCCTTGTTCTTTAAAGACGCTAAGTAACATTGGAACATTTAAGTCTGACCTAAAACATATCTTTTCCGCAAGACATGTGACTGCTGATTTTGAGTCACATTTTTAGTTGTTGTTGCTGTTGTTGTGAGTTTTTATTTAGTTTTTAGTGTTAACGCACTAGACTGTCACAGGTGAAACGAAATTTAAAAGCCGATGTCTAATAATCAAATGAAAAAATCAAGAAGCTTATATAATAGACCATTTTCGAGATGCGCGAGCGCTTTCAAAAATATCGCAGGCGCAGACATGATCTCGAGGCATTTTTGGGAAGAGTCAATAGTGCGCGTGATCTTGCCCGAAAATGCCTCTTTTTCGTGTCTGCGCCTGCGATATTTTTGAAAGCGCTCGCGTATCTTGAAAATGGTCTATTGCGCCGGTAATGACTAAATATATCTATTCACCTCCGTTTGTTGCCATGTCGCAAAAAACTTCAATCGGGTTCCCTGTGTTTGGAAGATCTATCCAGTATACGCCTGTGCCAACTGAATCCCCGCTGACCAGTATGTCCAAGCATGACTTTGCAGGAAGCTTCTTTGTTCCTTTGACTGGTTCTAAAAAATAAATCATAATATGTATTGAATAGAGAACTCCATCGATCTGCCATCTAGGTTATAAGTAAAACGGTGCCGTGTCTTTCACGTTAACATAAAAACACCGAGGTATCCAGAATAATTTCAAGGCGGGTGGTTGTTATCTAAAAAATTAGCATCTATTTCGTCCCTCTTATTTTTAAAGCTCCAAGGAACTGGGATGGTAGCACTAGCCACTCAATCCATGGACCCTCGAAAATTGAAGATACAATGCCGCGGCTTCTTAATGTTACCTCAAAAATATTTTTTGCTTTTTCGAAAAACAAAACGTCAATCGCGTACCGCGTGTGGTCGCCATATTGGATTTAGTTATTCCAGAAATCACCACCCCCTCCCCTGATAGAGGTTGCTTTGTCGTTTCACGTCCCACACGGACCAATACTGGGGCCCATTGAAAAATATGCTCGAGACGCGCACGAATAATAATTCGAATTTGTGCAGTAAAATCTCAGGGTTATAGCCAGAACTCACAAATCAAATATTGGCGATTTCCTGATAGACCAAGAGCACCATACGAAATTATATATGCTTATATGCACAGCACTGCATGGTGAAATCTTGTCTTTATAATGCATAACCCAAAAGCTATAGGTTTAGGTTTTGTAGCCCAGACCTTTACCCACTTTTATCGCTGCGCGCGCAGCACGGACGAACTGAGTGGAAAGAGCTAGACTGATAAGAATTTTAGCGATAAAATTGGGTAACCCACTTTTCTCATTCTTCTTTAAAGTGTATTTCGTGCGCGCGCACTGTTTTATTTTAATTTTTGCGACATAAAAGAATAAGTTAGGCCCGGTTTAGACGTCGAATTTCACATGTGCCGCATCAGTTATGCAATTGAGCAAAATTTATTGTTGGAGTTCATTTGCATTAGATTCGGCACATGTAAAATTCGACGTCTAAACCAGGCCTTAGTTAGAAAAAGTGGGTCCAGCTTTGGACTATATGCTTTGGCGCGTGCTGGGGACACTACGCTATCAGAAACTAGAACAACATTTCTTATTCTATGAAATACATACGTGGTCGTACCATATGCATTTTATTTTTCATCATCATACGCAAATCACGTTTATCATTTCTTATTCTATTGCATTGTATTTCATGGTTTCTTACTTATCGTTTCCCTATTGGGTAGCATGGATGGCGTACGCTGCTAACGCGTCGCCTTTCACCACTGTGGTTCCAAAGGCTCGGGCATCTGGTTCGAGCCAAGCGGTCGCCATATGTGAATTGAGTTTGTTTGATGTGTTGTTCTCTCCTGTGCTACGAGGGTTTTCTCCAGGTACTCCGGTTTCCTCCCTCCGCGTAAAAATCAACATGTGAGTGAGCGTTGTGTGCATAGAATACTGAATGTAGTGGTAGTGTGTGTGCGTGAAAAGTGTCCCCTATTAGTGCGAAAGCGCTAGAACGACTAGACACTTAAATATGAAATATTTGTATACAAATAGTATTTTTATGTATTTACTCGAATTTCATAATATAAGATTTAAATTGAATAACCAAGAGAGGGTGAAGGAATGAGGTCAATTCGCAATATCCCCTATAGGGTAGTATTGGCTTGCCACGTGACTATCACATTGCTTGCTTCAGTCGCGTGGAGTCATCAGCAAGTCAACAACAATACTTTCTTAATTCACAGGCTGGGCCAAGGCAATCGAAAAGATTGTCCTCACAGAGACCAAGAGAGGATAGCCTCCTCAGCATGCTCCAATTGTCCAGGATTAACCTCCAGTGGTACAGGAGCAACCTCTAATTGTGCAGGATCAACCCCCAACTGTACAGGATCAACCTGTCATTCCTGACAGCCTTATTACAACCATCGTCCAAAGGGTTACCGAGCAGGTAACAAATCAGCTGATGAGGCAGACCTTAAATGTTTAACAAAAATGCTTGACGGGTACACCCCTTCAATTGCTGCTTATCTGACAACAGGTTTTGCTGAGGGTTTTCATCTGGAATTTGAGGGTGAAAAGGTCTCTTTCAAAACAAACAATTTGTTGTCAGCCCTGAGTAACCCTGCAGTGGTAGTTTCTAAATTGCATAAGGAGCTCGAAGCTGATAGGCTTGCTGGACCATTTATCACTCCTCCATTTGAGACATTTCGGGTATCACCACTGGGCATTGTCCCTAAGAAAGTGCCGGGCGAATTTTCGGATGATTCACCATTTATCTTTTCCTAAAGGTTTATCAGTAAATGATGGCATTTTACCAGAAAATTCATCAGTTCATTACTCTACTATACAGGATGCAATTATGTCTGTTAAATCCGTTGGTCACAATTTTTACCTTGCCAAAACTGATATCAAAAATGCTTTTCGTATAATTCCAGTTCATCCTGATGGTTATTCCATTCTCGGCATGTGTTGGGATAACCTTTACTATTATGATAAATGCATGCCTATGGGCTGTTCTAGTTCTTGCAAGATTTTTGAAACCTTCAGCACTGCAATTGAATGGGTTGCTCGTCACAAATGTCGCATTCCCAACATTTTACATTTATTAGATGATTTTTTAATTGTTGCCCCTACTGAATCCCTTTGCCAAAAACAATTACAGATTTTATTGATGTTTGCAATTATTTGGGTATTCCTATTGCACCTGACAAGACATTTGGGCCTTCTCAAGTTTATCTTTTGCTGGGTTTGAGTTAGATACTTGTCTAATGGAAGCTAGGCTACCAGCTGAAAAAATTGATAAATGTTTAGGTCTTTTATCTAATTTCCTTAGGAGGAAAAGGTGACTTTAAAAGAAATTCAAACTTTGATTGGCCTCCTTAAGGTATCAGGATACGTTCGAGGCCTTCGAGATTACTTTACGCGCGGGCCAAATTTCGCGCTGCTTTTTCAATATTATTATAGAAAAGTATACATTTTCTGAAAGTTAAATAAACGTAGTTTTCAAAAATCAACTTGAAATTTTCTGTTTTGTGACACAAAAAAAGTTAATCGGGTTTCTCCGCAGTTTTTGAGTGACCAAAATTACTTTCTTAAAACATTGTAGCTCATTCGGATTACATCGGATCGAACTAAAACTTTGGATTATGATAAATCACAACGCGATCTAAAAAACGGTGTCCCAGATTTTTGAAATGTTTTTTCATTCAAAAGATATTGTCTATTTTGCAAATATGACCACCGAAAATTCAAACATCCGGATTTAAAGCGTGATTGCGCGCGATCTAAAAAAGATATCAAAAATCTGAGACACCGTTTTGAAGCTCATTGTCCACAGAGTATGCTAATGTAATTTTGATCGACATAGCGGAAATTCTGATCCTGCGGTAAGTTGTCAAATGAAGTGCGGTAGAATGTCACTTTGAACTCAAAAACTTTTTTTATGTTCCAAATTAGACAATTTTAAATATATATTTGAAAACTACATTTATTTAGCTTTAAGAAAATGTATACGTTTATGGCAAAATATTGTAAAGCCCCTGCGAAATTTGAGGTAGCGCGTATAGGGGTCCTAATCATATCCTGATACCTTAATTTTGCTTGTTTGGTGGTTGTACCTGGACAGGCTTTCCTTCGTTGCCTTATTGACTTGACAATTGGCATCCGCGCTCAACATCATTATATTGCATTTTGTTTTTCACTGATAATGAGGCGCTGGTACATGTGATCAACAAACAATCTTGTCGAGATAAATCTTTGATGTCTTTTGTTCGCAAGCTTGTTGCAATATGTTTAAGACAGAATATTATGTTCCGAGCTAAACACATACCGGGCATTAAACACTCTATGGCTGACGTTCTGTCTCGTCAACAGGTTTCCACCTTCAAGCAGTTGGCACCAGCCTCTGTGCACCTGTTCCCCACAACAATCCCGGTACATCTGTTACCACAAAATTGGCTAATATAGTCTCCATGTTGATAAAATCTAGCTTACAGCCATCCTCTGTTCCCACCTATAAGAGGGCATGGAACCTTTTTCACTTGTTTTTAAGTTCAGTTTTTCAACATGCAGTCGTCACACTGCCCATCTCCCCTTCTACAATTGCTCTTTTCATTGCGTATTTATACGATAAGAATTATGCACCCTCGACAGTGAACACTTATGTTTCAGCAATTGGCTACACCCACAAGCTTTATCAACTTCCTGATCCATCCAGAGTATTTTTTGTGTTACAACTATTACGCGTGGGTTTTCGTCTAGATTCTAGACTCCCAATTGCTTTGCCTATATTGCACAAATTGTTTTCTGCTTCCTCTCACATAACTGGCAGTCCCTATCAAATTACCATGTTTAAGGCTATGTGTGCTTTGGCCTTTTATGCCTTTTTACGTGTGGGGGAAATGACTATGACTTCAAAGAACACCGCTTCTATTTTGCAACTGCATAACCTTGTTAAACTTGTTGACGCGAAGAATTTTGTCTGTGGATTGAAACTTACATTCGGGGATTATAAACATAGTTACAACCAAACTCCTTTTTCTATAACTATGTCCCGTCAACAGCAATTTTGTCCAGTTGATATTATCTTAGATTACTTGAGAATTAGAGGTCCACAGCCTGGTCCAATATTTATCACCATATCAGGTGGAATAGTATCGAGGGGAAACTTTTGTAATTGTTTAGCATCTGCTCTCAGATAATGCAGCTTAGATTCCTCCCGTTATAAAGGTCACAGTTTCCGCATAGGTGCGGCATCACATGCCGCAGAGAAAGGTTTTTCGGACACACAAATTCGCCGCCTTGGGCGATGGAAATCTAATGCTTTCCTTAAATACATCCGAGTTCCAAATCTTACAACTTAGTCTTTATTCAGTAGGGGTGACAATATATTCTTGGAATAACCTGCAGGGGCAGTATTCTTTTTATGATTTAAATTTACACTTACCATATTAACTTTTAGACCAGATTTTTACATTGATAATATCTTAGAACGGGGTGTTCTGCAGGGGCAGCACCTCCTATTGTTATATTTACTATTTTACAAAAAGACTATATTTTATATTGATAATATCTTGAAAATGGGTGTCCTGCAGGGGCAGCACCTACTACTGTTATAGTTACTATATTTACATTATAAAGACTATATTTCATATTGATGATATCTCTAAACTGGGTGTCCTGCAGGGGCAGCACCTACTATTGTTATAGTTACTATATTTACATTATAAAGACTATACTTTATATTGATGATATCTCTAAACTGGGTGTCTTATATCCTCTATTATTCATTACTTTGAGGGCTTCGATCCTCTCATTTTATTACTTTGGTGTCTATAATGTTATATTTACATCTAGACAATATTGTATATTAGTCATATATTTAAATGGGTATCCTGCAAGGGCAACACCTACTATTGTTATAGTTCCTATATTTTCTGTACTGCATAGCCTTGGGTGGGGCGGCATAATTCCTTTTCAAGAAATCATGCTTTTGGCGTTTTGTATGCCCACACCTTTACTTGGGCGTAATTTTAGAATTGTATATAATTTGAATTTTGATATTTGAATTGAATAAACAGGCTATGGGATGTGCCCATAGCCATTGAATGCCAAACATGTGTGATTTATTGCCCAGTAAACAGAGCTAAGGCCATGCAGTACTTATTAATTATGTTTAACATGTGAGAGAAATACATAAATGAAATATTTGTATACAAATAGTATTTTTATGTATTTACTCGAATTTCATAATATAAGATTTAAATTGAATAACCAAGAGAGGGTGAAGGAATGAGGTCAATTCGCAATATCCCCTATAGGGTAGTATTGGCTTGCCACGTGACTATCACATTGCTTGCTTCAGTCGCGTGGAGTCATCAGCAAGTCAACAACAATACTTTCTTAATTCCCTCCTCCTCCCCTTGCCTTCCTCTTGGTGCGTTTTGTATGCCCACACCTTTACTTGGGCGTAATTTTAGAATTGTATATAATTTGAATTTTGATATTTGAATTGAATAAACAGGCTATGGGATGTGCCCTAGCCATTGAATGCCAAACATGTGTGATTTATTGCCCAGTAAACAGAGCTAAGGCCATGCAGTACTTATTAATTATGTTTAACATGTGAGAGAAATACATAAAAAGAGAATTAATTACAATCATGGCTTACCTGGTATTCTAAATGCTGTATTAGTCAGGTAGATGCTGTTCGGTACTTTCTTATAAATCACTGGTAATGACTCGTTGGTCTGTGAGTTCAGGTCGCATGTTTTTCCCACGAGGTGAAAGTTCAGGCTCATACATCGTTCGTCTTTGTTGCACTCCGTCAAACATGCAGGGTAGTCTTCAGTGGTGAAGGATCTGTACTCCTTGCCAACCAGAGCGTAGCCATACTGTGAGCTGGACACTATTGGCGGACATTGTTGCTGAAGACTGATGTTTGCTTTCATCACAATGACCGCGAGGAAACGAAAAACTAATCCCAAAATCTAAAAGAAAAAAGATAGCTGTAAATCAGGGATTGACATCAAAGTGAAAAGAAAAACAGTAAGCATTCCACTGGGGCAACAACGCTAACTACACCCGGCCATGATATCGAATAGGCAGAAAATATTGGAGATTTCGAACATAATCGAACATCAGCGGAACTTTAAGATTTGCAAAAATAGCGACGCCAACCGGAAGTGTAAATAATTTCTCAATCGGGTTCTGTTCATTGGGAATTTCGTTCATTGTGAGTAAAGAAACTCATCCACAGGGAAAACAGACTTTGAAGGCGCGGAAGCCCAAAATGAGTATTTTACGGTGACGCTGCAGTAGAAGATTTTGCAAATCTTATAAATTCCCTATTGTGTTCGTAATGAAATATCCAGGCCTAAAATAAAGAAACTTTATTAGAAAAAAAAGATCGAATTTCTTTTTAATTTGCGGAAAATAAAAAAGTTAAAAAACATTTTCACTTTGTCAAAAACCACAATGCGCGCCTATAACTGCAATAAACTAGGAACGCTTTGTGTAACGACACTAACAGGCTGCGCAGGTGATATCGGTTAATTAGTAACAACTTCTAAGGACTACATTTAAGTTGAAATTCATGCCCGTCAAACAAATCAATAGGTGCGGCGCGGGCCACATTAAAATAACTAAAAATCCGAAAGAGCGGCTTCCCAAAGCTAATGGAAATTCGTGATTACATCATTAAAACTGATGAGTGCATGGTTTAGATATTTTCTCATCCTTTTCAACCCTGTGCTTTAGTTCATAGTAAAAGCTAGGAACGCTTTGTGTAACGACACTAACTGGCTGCGATGGTGATATCAGTTAATTAGTAACAACGGTAATCAGAAGGTGATTTAAAACCATAGGGAGTAACTAAGGTGAAGTCTTATCCCGTGGCGTGATGACGACTGGCATACAAACAGACCCGAATAGATAATTGAGAGAATTGCAAGTACTGAAAACAAAAAATATGTTGAGGTTTCTGTTGGAATGTCTAACATACAAAAATTTCATGTTTTTGAAGTAAAACCAAATTTTAACTTTAAGCTCTGGGGGGAAGGGGTACTAGGAGCGTTCAGTCAGTGATACTGCAGGGATGTGCCGTGTGTCAGTACCCCCCTCCCCCCAGGACTTTAACTTTAACTCAAAAGTTACGAAAACAAGTGTAAGATAAAGGCAACGCTAATAAATAAGTTAAAGTTGTACCTGAAGTGTAAGGAAAAAATCTAATTTCAAGTTGTGTTGAGGAGTTTCTAGTTTATTTCTCTTACAGACGTATGACGCGATCAATTTTAACTTTAAAAGTTACCTAACAAGTGTCATATATGAAAGCAGCACTTGTAAACAAGTCATTTATTTTAAAGTTCTATCAAGCAACGAGGTTCAAGAGATAAATCCTGTTTCAGGTCAGGCCGAGAGGAATTTCTAATCTCTCTTGCCTTGGCTTCATAATATTCAACCAGGGAAACCCTTTTTGACTTAAGGTGGCCCGAACCTATGTTGATTGTGTTGACGGGCATAAATTTCAATCACGTCTTTTTTGCTTCAACACGTTTTCCGATTTTCGAGAAGTTTGCAGCCATGAGTATTCAAGCCTTGAACTATATACCAGTAATTGTTTTTCTTCGAATTGGGTAAAATATTTCGAGATATTGACGATCTTTAAAATAATGGTTTTTTGAGAAAAAATGTTCATAATTCTAAAAATTCCAGATTAATGTTTTTCATATTTCATTGAGACAGTGTAAAGGCATAGAAGAATACAGAGAGCAAGTTTCGCGCCAATTAAATTAGTGCCCGATTAGTGCCATGCAAGTTTCGTGATTGATTTTTCTTTTCCCGACTTTTTTCTCGACATTTTCCCCGACTTTTTTCTCGACTTTTTTCTCGACTTTTTTCCCGACTTTTTTCTCGACTTTTTTCTCGACTTTTTTCTCGACTTTTTTCTCGACTTTTTTCTCGACTTTTTTCCCGACTTTTTTCTCGACTTTTTTCTCGACTTTTTTCCCGACTTTTTTCCCAACTTTTTTCCCGACTTTTTTCCCGACTTTTTTCCCGACTTTTTTCCCGACTTTTTTCTCGACTATTTTCTCGACTTTTTTCCCGACTTTTTTCTCGACTTTTTTCTCGACTTTTTTCCCGACTTTTTTCTCGACTTTTTTCTCGACTTTTTTCCCGACTTTTTTCTCGACTTTTTTCTCGACTTTTTTCCCGACTTTTTTCCCAACTTTTTTCCCGACTTTTTTCCCGACTTTTTTCCCGACTTTTTTCTCGACTTTTTTCTCGACTTTTTTCCCGACTTTTTTCTCGACTTTTTTCTCGACTTTTTTCCCGACTTTTTTCTCGACTTTTTTCTCGACTTTTTTCCCGACTTTTTTCCCGACTTTTTTCTCGACTATTTTCTCGACTTTTTTCTCGAGAAAAGGAAAAACAATCACGAAATTTGCATGGCACTAATCGGGCTCCGTACTAAATAAATCCTTTAAACTGAGTTTCTACACAAATTTGCGCTGACTGTAGCAACTTCTAAGGACCAGATTTGCGTTGAAATTCATGCCCGTCAAACAAATCAATAGGTGCGGCGCGGGCCACATTAAAATAACTTTGAAACCAGTTAAAATCCGAAAGAGCGGCTTCCCAAAGCGAACGAAAATTCGTGATTACATCATTAAAACTGATGAGTTCATGGTTTAGATATTTTCTCATCCTTTTCAACCCTGTGCTTTAGTTCATAGTAAAAACTAATAATCTAAACTTACCTTTTTTTCTGTTCCTTTTATCTCCATTCTGTCTCTTCACTCCGGAGTACCTACTAGTAGCTTGATGATGGTACGAGTGAAGATGAATATATTTTGGCTTTCGTTCTTCCTTTTTTCGTCTCGCAGGCTTTCCATGGTAATATAGTTAGTGCGACAATAGGCATCCTTTGTTACATTCATATATTGCTCTGCAGTTAATAACAAAGATACTCAGTCTGTAGTTACTCTCTTCACAAAGTTATTAAATTTAATTTTTGTTTATTATTTCTTGGAAAGAATAACAGCAAGACGGATTTTAGAAATCACAATATTTTGTACGTGTTGGCGTAGTCTTCCTTGGCTACAACTTTCAAATCATGTTTGTTTCAAGACTTTAAGATTAAAGTCGATGAATTTAATTTTGTTGTGAAAAGAATTTGAGTAGATTAAAAAAACATCATCTATTGAAGGTAGCAACCATGTCGAAGGCATTAATTATTTATTATCGAAGAAAATATGTAAGTTTGAGTTTAAGTTTTTTTAAATTATGTTTGAAATAACTTACTTTCTGTATATGCCGCCTTCGCAGGTGTTTGGAAAAGCAGTTGTTTTTCTACAAAGAAACAAAATCCACAACTTAGGTTTACATTCGATATAGATTTTTCATTTATTTTGCACCATATTTACATTTGCAAATTCTGTCGACAAAAATGAAATTTCTAATTATATTATACCTAATTTACGTCACGCGTGACCAGTAAATCCGAGAATTCAAATGTAGTTTTCAAGTCTTCATATTTTAATATGTTAAAACATTTCAAAGCTCCGATCAACGGCTCCGATATCCCCCCCCCCCTCCCCTCAAATAATCAGTTAAAAATTAGGTTTTGGACCAGATATCATGAATGGTTGTGAAATAATTACCAAAAGAATTCACTTGTCAACCACATCGCTAAGTATCAGCTTCAAAAAAAATATTTTTAAAATGAAAATATTATGAGTTGCCAGAGTTTTAATCACAGTTGGCGCCAAGATTTGGAGTTTCAAACGAAGCCGCCGAAACTCCAATCAATTGCAAAACATTCGGGTTACTTGCATGTCACGGTGATGTACATTAGCTGTAATTGCACTACGAACTTGGAAAACCTTTTCCAAAACCTATTTGCTTGCAGTTTTTCCAACAGATACAATTAGTCTCTTGCGAATAGTCTTTCAGTCTACCCTGAAATTATGAATCCGCTTTCATAAATATCCGGGGGAGGGGGGGGTACTTTTGGTCGTTTCATACGGGGATGCTCTGCCCGGACTATCGTCCCCTTACCCTTTAATATACCAAATTTCAGCAATTTCCAGTGTTTGTAGGGACATCTGCAAGAGTATGAACTTATGTGGCCCTTTTTTCTCTTCACAAAGTTATTAAATTTGATTTTTGTTTATGTTTTCTTGGAAAGAATAAAAGCAAGACGGATTTTAGAAATCACAATATTTTGTACGTGTGGGCGTAGTCTACCTTGGCTACAACTTTCAAATCATGTTTGTTTCAAGACTTTAAGCTTATAGTCAATGAATTTAATTTTGTGGTGAAAAGAATTTGAGTAAATTTAAAAAGAAATCATCTATTGAAGGTAGCAACCATGTCGAAGGCATTAATTATTTATTATCGAAGAAAATATGTAAGTTGAGTTTAAGATAGTTTTTTAATTATGTTTGAAATAACTTACTTTCTGTATATGCCGCCTTCGCAGGTGTTTGGAAAAGCTCTGAAGTTCTTTTTCTACAAAGAAACAAAATCCACAACTTAGGTTTACATTCGATATAGATTTTTCATTTATTTTGCACCATATTTACATTTGCAAATTCTGTCGACAAAAATGAAATTTCTAATTATATTTCTTATACCTTACACCTAATTTACGTCGCGCGCGTGACCAGTAAATCCGAGAATTCAAATGTAGTTTTCAAGTCTTCATATTTTAATATGTTAAAACATTTCAAAGCTCCGATCAACGGCTCCGATATCCCCCCCCCTCTCCCCTCAAATAATCAGTTAAAAATTAGGTTTTGGACTAGCTATCATGAATGGTTGTAAAATAATTACCAAAAGAATTCACTTGCCAACCACATCGCAAAGTATCAGCTTCAAAAAAAAAATTTTTTTTAATGAAAATATTATGAGTTGCCGGAGTTTTGATCATAGTTGGCGAAGAGATTTGGAATTTCGAACGAAGCCACCGAAACTCCAATCAATTGCAAAACATTCGGGTTACTTGTCACGGTCACGGTCACGGCATGTCACGGTGATGTAAGTTAGCTGTAATTGCACTACGAACTTGGAAAACCTTTTCCAAAACCTATTTGCTTGCAGTTTTTCCAAGAAATACAATTAGTCTCTTGCGAATAGTCTTTCAGTCTACCCTGAAATTATGAATCCGCTTTCATAAATATCCGGGGGGGGGGGGGGGGGGGTAATTTTGGTCGTTTCATACGACATCTGCAAGAGTATAAATTTATGTGACCCTTTTTTCCACTGCCTATTTTTTCATGACCCTATACTTAACAATTAGTCCTCGAGTCCGAATGGTCTACGGCGAGTCAATAGCCCATGAGGCCGAAGGCCGGATGGGCTATTGACTCGTAGGCCATGAGGGCGAGAGGTCTAATTGTTTTAGTGGTAAAAACCTACTAATCGGTCCAATAAAAGGATACAAAAAGTTTTGAATTTTGCTTTAAATATATTTTTTTGGTTTTCAAAACCGGCGCTTTTCGCTACTAGAGGTCTATCACTAATAGACCCCTAGTAGCTCAGCCAATCACAGGGCTCGATTGGTGATAGACCATTAGTAGGTTTTTTCTAATTCGTAATATATTTTAAATGCCATATAAACTATTAAAACAGATCGTAGTATAATACTTAAACCGCACCATATTAATATCTAACCCAGATTTTACTGACAACTGACAAAAGACCTAACTGTTAACTAGATGATAACTAGCTAGCTAGCTATAGCGGTAAGCTAGTGTGGGCTGCGTCGGTGTTTCTAATGAAACAGTTGTGATAAAAACGAAAGACTAGCGTCCGAAACGTCAGTAAGTAATCTTTCTTATTTTTTATGGTGTAAAATTTACCTTTTTATCCTAACTGTTAATTGACAACTGTCAACTGACAAATAAGAGAAATTTTGACACGTGGACCTTCCAGAACCTGTACCAACATACATGACAGCCAGCTTTTTCTGAAATGCAAATTGCAGCAAGAAATTAAGCCCAACATACAAGACTGAATTTATTAACTTGGTTTTGTACTGCAATACTCCTGACAGGCGATAACTCGAGATGAATTGCCGCTACCGTTTAGGAGGTGTAAAGCTGCTGCTGCTCATCTCAAGTCTTCTCGTTCTATTTCGCTTCTCGTGGGTTTAGTAAAAACTAAAACTGACCATGACTATAAAAACTATTACGTACGTTACCGTTATGGCTAACGGTTAATAGTTGAGACCCTCATACATGACAGCCAGCTTTGTCTAAAAATGCAAATGTTAATTTCCGCAAAAAAGCGAAACATCGGGACTGAATTCAGTAACCTCCAAGTATCTTTGCTTGGTTTTGAACTGCATTATACTCCTGACAGGCGATAGATGAATTGCCGCTACCGCTTAAGAGGTGTAAAGCTGCTGCTGCTCATCTCAAGTCTTCTCGTCTTCTTACAGCTACTTATTTTCTTTTCGGTGATTTCAACAAAAGATCACTCTTCGCCACAAAGATTCCAAGAACAAACTAATGCTGAAGCTAAAGAAACCGCCTATCCTTTTGTGGACTTTTCTTTCGTATTGCCAGAAACGACGCCAGATTTGAAAAATGAAAGAGATTTCTTCGTTGTTGTTCTAGTTAATTCGGCCGCACGAGGACAGAAATACAGACTGCGTCGTGAAGCCGTCAGAAAAACGTGGGCAAAACACATGACAAAGTGTGAACGACTACAGTCCTTGCGAAATCCCAGACTCAGAAATCACAAATGGATCTTAGTATTTTCGTTAGGAAAGGCTGGAGAAACTGCCGAAGACAAAGCAAATGCCGAAGAAGCTAAACTTCACAACGATATCTTAATAGGCGAATTTCAAGACAATTATATTAACAATATCATTAAGGTCTTTATGGGTAAGCTTTGGGTATCATCGATGAATGTACGGTATGTTCTTAAGACAGACGACGATGTTTTTGTTCGAATACCTTCTGTTATCGACTTCCTTGTTACACAAGGCTATCCTAAGCCATACTATGGAGGTGCGCCTTACTTCAATTTCAAAGTAGATCGAGACCCCAAGGGAAAATGGGCCGTAAGCAAGGAATATTTTAGTGAAGAGTATTTCCCTACGTTTTGTGCAGGAGCTTTCTACGTACTTTCCACAGATATTTTGTACAAATTGTTCAAATATGTTCATCAAAGGCGACCATTTCACACGGATGATGCCTATCTTGGGATTGCTGCAAGAGATATGAACATCACAGTCCAAAGAATCCCCGGCCTCTTGTTGGAGCCGTCTATGTCCAATCTTTTGAGAGACCTTGATGACAGTAACCTTATGAAAGCGAGAGGATATGGGCACGAAGTAGATCCACCAATGATGAATATAGTTTTTAATCGTTTGGAGAATCTTTGCGGGAACAAAACAACTGGCCACAGGGAGACCAATGAGACCTCAACGGCCGTAATCATTCTGTAACTAGCCTCCTGCACAGCTGCTGTGAGGCGCTTTCGGTTCCCGTCATTCACCACACAGCAGCTGCGCAGGACGCTATCTGTAACCGGATAGCGGATTAAGATTCAAAATAGGGTAAAGCACTCCCGGTTAGTAACAGTCAAATAGAGAGTCTCTCTATTTGAAGGACTGTTACTAACGGAGTGCGTTACACTCTTTTGACGGGACAGGCCACATTTTACTGGAAATGACAATCGACTTCTGTAGCCTGAGAAAACAGACCTCCTTAGTTTGCTTCTCATCATGAGGAGCAAAAGGACGTCTGTTTTCTCAGGCTACGACTTCACTGGACTTTCAGTCGCATCAACACATCAATTTCCGATAACACTTGTCCTGTCTCCTCCCCACTAGCGTATGCTTTGTATTTTATGCCGAATATTTTTCGTGATTTTTGTCTGTAATGAAATTCCGCGCATATATTCAAGACTGACGTGTTTTTCCTGAATTTCAAAAATTATTTCTCGGCATCGCGTGGACAAAAATGTTCTCTAAAACATCAAATGAAAGGAAATCAAATTATTTATTGGAGAATCGATTTCTGGGGCTAAATTAAATTCTCCAATCAGTTTATTATTTCGGAGATATGAAGCTGAAAGTAAGGGTTGGAGGCGCTGTTGCACACCTTCCTATATCATATATACATAGGGAGAGCGAGGCAAATTTGTTGACCAAAAAATTCCTCTTGAGACTTTCTTGAGGGTCATATAGCAATTTAAGTCCTCCTGAAAGCATATTTTCAAACCATATAAAATTTTGATCTTCACAGCATACTAGTCTACGCTTGGGCTTCCTGTGTTTCAGGGAGATTCAGGCACTAGTTCTCGTTCCCAGTCCTTTTCAGCACGGAACCCATAAAAAAAGGAGCACGCGTATCATTTACAGTAAATAAATGGTTGTGCCATCCGTCGCGTCTGTCTATCGAGGTAGTTTAAAATTTGGAACAACAGATTTAGCTGCGGAAACACGAAACGATTTTTAATGCGACATCACAGGAAATTAAACATCGCATCGCATGGCCACCTGATTGACACAAAGTGCCGGCGTTTTTCTCTTGCATCTACTAGCGTCACAAAGGTGATCACACGTTATTGCGACGTCGCATGTAAAATTGCCTCTTCATTCATGATCAAATCCTCGAAAAAGCCAGAGTTAACGCTTGAATAGCGTCTAGTTTACGATATCAAGCTCAACCTCATTCAACACCCGCTCACAGTTTACAGATTGGAAATCAGCATTAAATTTGGGTTGAAAACATTGTGAATTGAAACTTTTTCATGGATTTTGTCTATAGTAGGCAGCCACCTTAATTACATCACTTGCGCCACAAAATGCGAAGATATGGCATGGCTCCGCCACTTAGCTATGCCGAAAGGGTCGTTTTGGCGGGAAAACTTCGCGCTGTTTCCACCTATATCCACAGGAACCCCATGAATATAACCCAACGATAGACCCATTTACTTGTTGTACACGGCTTTTCAATTACACAGTAAGAACGTAATTGTCATACAAAAATATGGTATATACTAAAACAATTATATTCTCCTTAATCAAGGGGGCTTAAAGGGGCACTTGGATGAAAACGCCCCATATTTTGAAAGTCCGAATAGTTCAAGTATTTAAGAATAATATGACTCAATCATGATTATGAAAACCAGATTGGCAACAATTTTAGCCTGGGAGCCACTCGAAAGTGAGAAATTTTGGTTTAAAAACTAAAAGAACAATAGGGTTGAGTAAATGACGTCGTTTACTCACAATTTAGATGCTGAAAAAATATATATAATTTTTATCTGCAAATTTTGACTGTGAAGAAAATATATTGCTTGGCTACTATTGGGGCTATATAGATAAGTTTAACCAAGTTTCAAGGCATTTCCAATTTTCATCGATTTTCATCCAAGTGCCCCTTTAAGAATCAAAATAAAATATGTTTAATGAAGTCCTGTTTGTTTTGTTACTTTTTACTTTTATATGACAATGTTCCTGCAGTTTAAGTGTATCTATCCAGATACGGAACAACATTTAGTTATACGTTTTCTTCGCACTGTCGTTCAGGTACCGCGGAGCAGGGGGCTGGGGGGCTTTAGCTCCCCCAATAATTGGAGCATGCCCCCAAACCCCTAGGTCTTCCAGTATTTGGTGGTCTCAGCCCCCCCCCCCCCCCCCCCCCGTCCCAATCAAAATTACACTCCGCGGTCCCTGTCGTGTATTTCATAATTCCCTGTCTCTTAGCAGAAATAGCATAAAAAACAGGGAGAATGTTTGTTGTTCTTTTTCCTCCAGCTCCACTCAATCAAGGGTCAAAGACGTTCCACGAATATATTGGTATGTTTTTTTATTCTTATTAAACAGACAGAAAACACTATAGTTTGTTTCGCTTCATTTTTCAGACAGCATATGATTCCTGTTATGTTTCATGTCTCTGTTTTTCTTGTGTCTCTTTTCGTATTTTGTTTGACTGAGTGAGGATTAAAGCCGAGTTATGAAATCCCAGGCCAGTTAGAAACAAAAGAAAAATAATTTTTCCTCTCGTGCTCCTCTGGGGTATTATACTAGCTACTAATCCTCACTTGGCCAAATAGACCCTTTCAGTTTGGTCATGTTTTCCCATTTTAGACCATGTCATTCCCTTGAGTATTATTTGTTTAATGGCTGTGAATGAGGACACATGAATATGGATACAACTCAAACAAAGAATCTTATACTCAGGAGAATGACAAATGGTCTAAAATGGGAAAACATTATACCAAGGGTGAAAAAGTATATGTTAACCAAAGCCAACATCAAGTGTGACCAAGAGAAATAGTCACAGTACAATAGGCCATTTACTTCCACTACCAGACAGACTTTCTTGTACAAAAAATTTGTATCATTACTCACAAAGCATTATGAGAATCTGAGTACTGTTGGCCTTTCTTGATAGTTATGCATTAGTTCCTTAGCCTTACACTCATGTAGCTATGACCACATTTAATGTATTCACATACTTCTATGCACGGGCTTTTTGCTGCCAAACAAGCTTTTTAAGGCCTTATTTGGTATAACCAGCTAGCTTCGCATCGGATAGCCCATGCAAACACATTATATGTGGTTAAAGTTGCATGAACGTCAGAAAGGCCTATTTTCAATTTGTAAACAGCTTGTAAACAGTAGTGATAGTAGAATCATACCATCAAGAAACAGCCTATTCATCAAATCAATCACTGCAGGAGCACTACACTGATTAAATCACAAATTCTCCCAAGTTAACTTCTTATTCTATATAAGTATTAACTAGGAGAATATAACGACTGACCATTAAAGGCATCCTGCAATCACCCAATTATTTTGAAGTTATGAACCAGTAAAAAGTGGATATTTCAGATAATAAAGTTCATGTCAAGATGATAAAATATTTTGATACACCTAGACTTCCACCAAGTTTTTCTAAAATATTTCAATGTTACTTGTATTTTCTTTAATTGGAACTGTTCTAATGTTTCTGTATAGCCTGCGTAGCGGCCCTCTGTAAGGTTTTTAAGGTGGGGAGAGAGGGGAATAAGAGGAGAGGGGAATGGGGAAGAGGGAGGGAGCAATCCTCTCCCTCCCTCTTCCCCATTCCCCTCTTCTCTTTTTCCCCTCTCCCCAATCCCCCAACCTTAAAAAACCTTACAGAGGGTCTCTATGCAGGCTAGTTTCTGTAACTATTATAGGTCTTAGTCAGTTCATTATTTGGCTTCTATCAATCGAAAAAAAATTATATAAGTGATATAATCTTGATGCACAATACACCAAAACATTTGATGACTTTAGCATCCTATGTATGCAGAGACATGAATATTCTAATGGTTCGAGTGGACTCAATAAACCCATTTAAGCTATTAAAACAGTACCCTTCAGAGTGGTTCTCATTAACCCGTGAAACAAAGTGTGCTTATTAAAGAGTAATAGTCAGATAAACACAATAGAAAACAAAAGAATTATAGTGAAGTAATGCATAATACGTTAAAGTGTATTTCACGGGTTTATGAGGATCACTCTAACATGAATATTAGAGCAAAATCACTTAACTTGTGAATTACAGTAGATAATAATCTTACTGTATACACTTTAGTAGACCCTAATTCCATTGTTTTCTTTCATGTCTATTTGACTATTACACTTTTTAAAACAAGCAATTTTTATTTCACAGGTTTAGTGATTTCACTCTACACACTATTTGGTTCTTATTAGTTTTAGTAGTTTTCATGGGTTTATTGTTTGCACTCTAACTTGGAGCAAATCTATACCAAATATTCACTTACACAAGAATGATTTTCTGGAATTTTAGAGGACCAATGCGTATTTATATATATGTATATATAATGACTGTACATTGTTTTTGTTCACCAGTCATGGCTTTATATAATTATAAAATTAAAGAATATTTTTGCATTTGAAGAAATAAACATATTACACGATTACACCTATTGCTACAAATGGTTGCGGTTGATAAGGTGGAGGAAGGTCACCAGCACGTAAGCTTTCAGTCTCATCTAAAACAGCACTATATGGAGGAGGAGGAACATTGCCCTCAAAGAAACCAGATACAGTTTGTCGAGCTTCATGTATAACATACATATGTCTATGACGATTGCGTCGTCCATTACGACGCAAGCTTCTACGAGTTCTTTGAGATGTCCGGCAAGGACTTATTTGTAATCTAATAGGAGGTCTTTCGACTGTAGAATTTCTCTGACGACGTAGTAGAGAAGTGTGCCGCACAACACTAAATACTACTAGTATGACGAGGAATAAACACGTACAAACAGTTGCTACGACGACAAATGTATAAGGAAGGAAGTTGGAGGATGCTTCTATTTCCTCAATCTTTGCTGCTGCTGTAGAGTTTATAACATGGCTAGTATGTGTACTGGTAGTCTCTGAAAAAAGAAAGAAAGAAAAAATTTTACATACACACTTTTTTAATTGTTCCCTTATTATATATCATTTTGCTCATCATCTCGGGGGAAACCTGGGGGAGGGTTGTGGGGTTGCTGACAGTGAGAGAATGACGGCTAACTAGAATAATTCTTATTGGACCTTACATTCTCTTCCATTGTAATCATAAAACCCCTTGTTAAAAAATAACCTGGATCTGCTGCTGGTATCTGATTGAACCAATCATGCACAAAAAAAAAAAGCATGTCGTTTTCTAGCCAATCACATCTAAATGCCGAGCCCCCTACTTGTCAAAATAATTTTATGCTCAACCAAGACTAAGACTGAGCAATAGATAAAGAATTTGAAACTGGAAAATCGAATGAAAACATTCACTTATGTTATTATTTAGTGCCAACATGAGCTACTGTGGTGTCAAACCCTTATTTTACAGATAACTTTTTTCATGTTTTCAACACTTTTAGTACAAGACAGTACAAAAAAAAAAACACCATTGCAGCCTTGTTTTTTAAATACTTAGTCCACAACTTCTTTATAGAGTACAAACAGTATATCCCTGAAACATTAGTTATTACTAAATAGTACAATTTTTGCAAATTCTATTGTTTTCTATTTTGTACTATTTAGTAATTGTATTTCACAGATATGCTGTTTGCACTCTAGTATATTTTTGATAATGTACTACCATGGACATTGTGATAAGATATAATGATTTTATAAACTAAATTCTGATTACAATAATCCAGTTAAGTAAGAGGTTCTTGATAACCTGCACATTATCAAAGCTTGTATGCCAAGATAAGATGTAATGAATAAATGAATTACCAATCATCTGTCAAATTCAAGTGCCTCAGACCCTTGACCCTCAAGAGAGTATCGAGTTCCTGCTCACCAATATCATATTTGATACATTATTTCTGAATTTCTTGATGATTTTCCATCAATTCAAATTATCACTTGTGTGAACTTGTGTGTAAGGTTTCTCTCGTGATTCCATATATTTTTTCCAGGTTCTCTGGTTTTCCTCCCACCACATTTATCTAACATGCTTAATTCAAATTCCATCTGTGAGTTAGCCATATCCTGAGGTAAATCAGCCCTGAGGTTGTTTCAGGGTTTGATCTGTGAGTTAGCCATATCCTGAGGTAGATCAGCCCTGAGGTTGTTTCAGGGTTTGATCTGTGAGTTAGCCATGCCCTGATTTAGAGTGATAAAATTTGACAGTTTTGAAGGACAGCTACTACTGTAGTTAGGACCACATGCGAGGAATGAATTTCAGTCCATGGTTTATTGTTGGACAAAAGTGTTTTAGATAGCTGATCAAAGCTAGATAAAAACCTTTAGACATCATTCCTAACTCTAGTAAATAGAGTATAAAGCCATAACCAACAATTGGACAGTGGTCCCATTTTCTCTGACAATAAATAATTTTTACAATAAGGGAAAATGGTTCTGACGGTAAAAATTGTTCTGGTTATAACTGGACCAACCATACTGGTAGCTATGGCCTTGTATATTGTGAGAATGAAAAAGCAGCTTCATCCTCATAAGTAGTTTATGGTCTGTTGATGAGTATTTAGAATCTGTTCAAAACTTACACCCATGCTCATAATCATTAAACCAAGACAAGAAGCCAAGAGATATCTCGGTCTTGAGCTTTTGCAAATCAAATGGGGAGCATTTAGTCTAGAGGCAAGGGCTTACAAAATGTATCAAGTGCATTGAAAATAGTAGAATCGCGAATAGGAAAGTATGTTGATTTTTGATTGACAGAAGCCACAGACCTAGCCATTTACATCCTCTAGGTTGATAATAATGATACTAGATGATTTATAGATCAGCATTGATTTAATTCCATGGAACATTCATCTATTTTCACTACTTTCAATTTCATCTACTGTAACAATTGTACAAGTTACAAACCCCTTGCACCTGGCATCAAAGCAGCTCAATTTGGAGAACAAAACAAAAGAATTTCAATTTCCTGAGAATTGGAAACCTATTGTTTTATTCTCCAAATTGAGCAGTATTCGGACATGCTATTGTGCTGATAATCACAATATTCCAAATAGATAACCAAGAATCTTTGGGATTCCAATCCTTAATTCATGATTCTACAAGTTATTCTAAGATACCTAGAATTGTGTCTAATGCAAAACTAAACAACTTAAAATCTTGGGTCCAACAAAAGAGCCCCAACTTGCCCAAACCTGTAGACCCCAAATAGACCCATGTAGGGTGATAAAATCTGTAAGCAGTTCATGCTGTCCAGAACTTAATCAGTATACTTTTCCAACAAAGGAACCTATTCATGGTTGCACCATAATAATGTGTGTGGTTGACCCTTTAGGAAGGTGTTTGCTATTATTGAGTCCCCATGAGTGGTTGACTGCATGAGGCCTTGTCATGAAATACATTAGCTCTGCTATTTCTGAGTATCTGTTACCTTCACCTTAACTTATTTATTGTTTTACATCAAAAGGTAATAATATCTTCTTCTTCTTGTTATATTTTCATTTGATGTTTGCCAGAGTATATATATTCTTTTTCTAATTTAAATTACCTTTTTCAAAAACCTTACTGCGATTCTCAATATTCTGCAAACTCTAAAGTTGCAAGTTTCCCATTGGAATGTCTTTTCACTGGCATCAGTCAAAAATATAAAAAGTACTGTACATGTACTGACTGATAAATTTTGATTGACAGAAGTACAAAACCAATTTCACAACAAGGCATTGAAATGTCTGAGTTGTAGAATATTGAGAATCACAGTTATTGTTATCCATCGGTTGAGGAGTGGATCTTAAAATGAGGTGGTTAATTTTGGTCAAATGCCCAAAAATTGAGGGGGAGGTGGGCCCTCTTAGCTCCCTCAATGGTCAAAATGAAAAGTTGTGGATAACTAAAGCTTCTTCATCCCACGCTCTGTTATATTTGCTGTTGAAGTTATTGAATGTATAACTACATAATGGGCTATATGGTTTACATACCTGGCTTTTTATCCAAAATTTCCAAAATTTTAGAATAATTAACAAAGAAACATCTTCTATGTTCATCCAGGATGCTTTCTGATAAAGTATACGAAGGATGCTTCATGACATGACATCCTTGAAGACCTTCCAGACACAGTCGTAATCTTTTTACTTCTTCACAAATTTGAGTAGCATTTCCATCGAATTGCTCGTAACATGATCTTGCTAATGATTCATTACACTTCTTTTTGCCTGAAAAAATACATGAAAGTTCAGGAAAAAACATGTTTGGTGACCAGTCCAATACACAAACAAAGTATTAATGTACTTGATTGGTATATTGCATTACTGGATAATTACTGAATATGGATTCAGTTTGATTCAGCGCAGGTGGCATAGCTAATGTGAGCAATTCAGGTTTCCTTAAACATAACATTTTTGGCAAGAAATCAAAATATTTGAGAAATTCCATGCTGTTCCATGTTAAGATTAAAGAATAGCTCTTTGCTACCAACTTCCCATTATTCAGGGTCCCCCTATACTTTTTATGTGAAGTGTGAATTGCCGATTTATTTTTATGCGAAATGTGGTTTAAGATTTAAGATCTATTTATGTGTACATGTGCATGAAAGTGGCTTTTGAATTTTGGGTGAACAAGAAAGAAATTTTGTAATTGTCCATGACTTGATTTATTTTTATGTGAAATGCGGTTTAAAATTTAAGATCTTTTTATGTGTACATGCACACGAAAGTGGCTTTTGAATTTTGGGTGAATGCAAAAGAGATTTTGTAATTATCCATGACGCATGAATAGACCACATATTTTAATGTTATTACATTTTGCAAAGGTTACTTGACTACAATTAATTTAGTATACACCGTGTATTGCGTACAGTATCACCAGACAACCTTATTAATATGTTAGATAATTATAGAAAAATATACATACCCTGCGAGCAAAGGTTTTTTCTCAGACCTCGAACAAGTTGCTCTCCTGGGGAGTTGGAGAAAAACCCTGCTCGCAGGATAATATATGCATGGCTCTAAGGTTAAATTATAATGCACACTTTTAATCATTCCCATCTGGGATATGGTTGTTTTGATACAGGGATAACTGTTTGTGCTCATACGATTTCTACTGTTTACCTACGGTTAGCACTTTTGAATTGTAATTCCTACTATCATATGATAGCTTATGACTTTTTTTGCAATTTCCTTAAAGATTAGACTGTTTGGTGTCTTGGAAGTTGCATATAAATGACCAAAGCCTTTAAAAGTGTTCAGCTGTTTGTTGATGATGATGGAAAGATGGACAAAATATGTGTTGATTAACACAGGAGGAAGGAAAGCCCTCGAACTATTTCCTCTGTGGATAACCTGAATAATGTCCAGTTCAAATGCTAAGCCACTCAATGCCAGATCAAAATTCCATATATTGTTATTTTTCTTACAATTGTTGCTGCAAATTCGAACTGAACCTTATAGCCAGTTACTGGGGCAATTTTTATACTACAAGATGAATCCCAAAAAGACCTTTATCAGGGTTGCAAAATCTTACAAAGCCTTGGAAATGAGGTCAACAATTTTAGAAAATGAGTTTGGGCTTATGAATGAGAAAATAATTTTTGTAACAAAAATGAATAAATATTGTTTGCTTGAAAACAAAATTTGCTTCACGAAATAGTATATATATTTATCTTTGATTTTGTGACCAACCATGTTTGAATTTGCAAACAACGATTTACTCAATCTTTTAAAGCAATAAACAGCTGTAACCAGAAGGAAATACTTCACATTTCTGCCAAAAAATATAGAAGAATACTAACCTTTTTCACCATCAATACACGAGGCATGGGCGTGTAGTTTGAAACTCAATACCCTGTAAGCAAAACGAAGCATGTTCTGGCTCGAGTGCTCACAGTCTGATTGCTTTAGCAAGCATTCTCTCAACTCTACTACCTCACCACACAGAGGTGTAGTATTTTCGTCGAAGCTCTCTTTGCATTGTCGTAAGATCTTTTCTGAACAGTTGCCTTCAGTTACACACTCTTAAAATAAGAAAAGAAGTGAAAATTCGATTAGGAATTGTATTAACATATGTACAAAAATACTGCATAGAAAAATTAATACAGTCTGATTTGGAGGGTTACAATTACAATTAAAAATTGCTTTTAGTCTCGCATTCAAGACAAATAAACGATGTTGGAGTAATAATATGAAGCAAAATACTTGTTTGTAACAAAACAATTTGTTATTAAGGAAATTCCAGGAGTTGAATATAGGGATTTTTGAAGGGATTAAAAGTCGTCGAACGGGTTCAAGAAGATGGTTAAGTGTAGATAACAGAGTCAAATTAACACCGCAGATGCAAAACAAAACAAAACCACCAAATACCTCGTGCTGAATTTGTTCTTATCAATCATTTGTTTTCTAACCAAGAGGGACCAAAGACGTATAAATAACGATAAGAAAAATCGGCATAGCGTTCAAAGGTCACATAGTATTACTGTGTGCAGAGGGTTAGAAGACATAGAATTGATAATAATTATGTAGAATGCCCAATGTGTGGCTAAAACAAGAACAGACCCAAATGACAAAAGATCGTTCAATCACACAACCCTAACAAGCCCCATGAAGACCTTATGTTTTAATGGATTCTGGAAGTTCTAAATAAAGAAGCTAGTTTGGTGTTTTGATCGTCAAACGGCATCATGGCATTGCTTGTTTAAAGTAAAATTCTAAATTATAATTCGCCGACTCGAAGGAGATGTATTGTTTGTGTGTCTGTTATTGTTTGCCCGACGTTGATCGATCGATCGGGTTGCGGGTTGTTTTCACGCGAAGCATGATTCAATATGTTATTATTCCCAATAAAAATCAAAGCGAACCCTAAAACGAGAACGAATCTTCGAAATGTCATCTCGCGATCGTGCGCGACACGAAAAAGACAGCTTCGATTTGAAGCTTTTTCTTTCGTTGACAATAAATAGCGATGAATATTTTCATTTGAAGCTCCTTTTCTCGTATGCGTAACAAATAGGATTTCATTACACAGTCTCCCAGAGAGAAAAACATCTAATATTCATGTTGTTTATAACTTAAATCACGAAAGAATTCAAGCAGCGAGTAATGATGAGAGTTGCGTATCGAACGCCTATCTTTTTAACAACAAATCTGACATTTTCAAAGCAGTGTTTAGATCATCAAGCTCAGATTCAAGTCGGCAAAGTGCTTCTTTGAGTCAGCTACCCTCTTGACTCGGTCGATATCATCTCGCGAACGTATTAGGCTTAAATAAGAAGCTCAAACTATTGCTGTTTTGGTTGGCTTTTCACGCAAAAATCCGATCAACAAAAAACACTGCCAAACAGTTTAGGGACAAAAAGCGATTTCTCTGGCTTCTATTATAGAGTTTCGCTTTGATTTGCTGGCTTTGGGCTTTACAAGGGCTAATAAACTTTAAGCATTTAACCTCGGAAGACATAAGTCGGTAGAAAAAGCGATAAACGTACTAAAACCACGAATATTTCAGGAAACTTGAAGACTGTAAGCGGCTTTTGGTCAAATTTCAAGAGTTCTGACTCCATTCCGTTTTACCCCAAAATAACGCTTTTCTGACGTACAATTTCGAGCCGTTTCCAATATTACAACGTCTTCTGGCTATAATAAACTCATAAGGGATTGTACTAGGATTGTATACTCACCTACAGTCGAGAAAATACTAAATAAAACGACAATACTGGCCGAGAACCATTTCACAGAAGCCATCTCTTCATCTCTGCTAACAAGAACCCATTGCAATGTTTAGCGATTGTCTAAATATGGAAATGAACCGCCAAAGTCGATAGGTGATTGGCTGAATCTCACATCCAGCTGTCAATTAAGCTTGGTAATCGATCGGCCTTAGGCTTGAATTACAAACCATTCTTTTCTCATAAGAGGGAAAGAGGTGCTTTTATGTTGCAGCCAATCACAGCGTGATGATAATTTTCAGTCGGATTTAGGTTTTCCTTTGCGAAGCCGCACGAAAACACAAGTAAATCATTTGCCGACAAAGTGATATTTTGCCATTGTTTTCTTATTGTGTAACTTTTGGAAGGTTTTGATGGGTTTTCAAAGTGCCATTCACGCACTTCTTCATAAATCAACTTTCCTTGTAGCTAAAAAAGCCAAAATGCGGCTTTTTTTGTCCAAAGTTTGAAAATGAAGCGTTTCTACCAAAACAGACTGGAACAAAAAACAGACAATTTTGATGATATTTGTCTTTATTCGGTTCAGCAAACCATCTTAATTGGAAAGGACTAATGATTGAAAATCAACCTTTCAATATAGTGCAGACCAGCAACGGTCTCTTTATCTCAACGTGCTTTCCCTTAGCATTCACGAATTCCGACATTTTTAACGGTTGCCTGTTATCAAGAAACCTTGTACCCTATTCCTCCTCTTGACATTTTTTGTCTTAATTTTGTCGGTTTTTTTTTTAAATTATTTTTTTATTTTATTGTATTGTATTGATAATTATAAAGGATTTTGTTTTTTCAGCAAAACCGCATCTAAAAAATGTCCAATTCGTCACTTTTTATGATAGACTTTAGCATAAAAAAATATATATATTTGTATTTTTTTTTTTTGGCTTCCGGACCGGGGTTGTGTGGCCGAGTGCATGAAATCACACAACACGGCTGAGTCGTGCATTGGCATCAAAACTGTTTTTATTTCCACGAAAGTCAGAGTTGCAGAAAATAAAATGATAGTAAAAAAAACCGTTGCAGGAGCAACGCTTTGGGAGACACCCGCATTGGTTACCACATATCAAAGACATCAAAATAGCATAGTCACTAAAAATACCAGTTGTAATTATTATATCAAGAGAGCATAAATAAGAGAGGGAAACTTCTTAATATCGCGCGCGCCATGTGAATTCCCGGTTGGGCTATTTTTAGCATTCGCATAAAGTCTATTTTCGCCTCACCCTACGCCAGTGCGTCAAAAATCCAAAATCCAAAGTATCGAAAACCAAGAGAGCAGAAGAGAGCATAAATAAGAGAGGGAAAATTCTTAATTCACATAGATTTTGCACACGTCCACGCCATCAAAAAGTTAGAAACCAAACGACTTTGGATGTAAAAAATAGCCCAACGTAACCAGGAATTCGCATGGCGCGCGCGATATTAAGAAGTTTCCCTCTCTTATTTATGCTCTCTTTATTATATACATAACCTCGATTTACTCAGTATATACCTGTTCAGTATATTTCGTTCTTTCACTATTTTACTAACCAAGGGACCGCGCGGCCGGCCGATCATCATATATCGGAAGGGGGGGGGGGGGGGGGGGTGAGAAACTAGCAAATTTTACCCCGCCCGGCTCCCTTTGATTTCCCCCGTTTTTTTTAAATGCCCCCCCCCCCCCTTTTCTGGGAAAGCAATTTTTTAGGACCCCCTAATAACACATAACATATTTACAAAAAAATAATATTTATTTATCAGAGGGTCTCAATGGGCATGTGCATTTTTCGCGGTTTACATACACGGTGTGCACGGATACACAGTGCAACATTGCGTGCAACATCACACTCAAACATAAAAATTTGAACGTGTGTTCACATCCAATCCATCTCGTGAATATTCTTATTGTGATGCGCCAATCCAAATCTATGTCGCAGTACATTCTTATTCTGATAGGCCCATCCAATCCATGTCGTGTACATTCCTATTCTGATAGGCCCATCCAATCTATCTCATGTACATTCTTATTCTGATACACCCATCCAATCCATGTCGTGTACATTCTTATTCTGATACACCCATCCAATCCATCTCGTGTACATTCTTATTGTGATGCGCCCATCCAATCCATCTCTTGTACATTCTTATTCTGATGCGCCCATCCAATCCATCTCTTGTACATTATTATTCTGATGCGCCCATCCAATCCATCTCGTGTACATTATTATTCTGATGCGCCCATCCAATCCATCTCTTGTACATTATTATTCTGATGCGCCCATCCAATCCATCTTGTGTACATTCTTATTCTGATACTCCTATCGAATCTTGATGCATGTCGTGTATACTTCAGTTTTCTGATACGTTCTTCCAGTCTGTTTCAGATTCATTCCAAAACGTTTTAGCTTCCTTTTAAATGTGAATTTCCTTCCAGCTTGTAGTCTACGCTTTGAGAAGTAGTGTATGTCCAACAATTATTACAAATCTGCTTGATGTCAGCATTTAAATCATGCGTTCAAGAAACTTTGGCAAGACGACAGTGTTTTTATAACGGACATCGAAAAAACTGCAAGTATGGTCAGAAAAAAATTGATAGAAGCTTAACGTGCATTTAGGATTTTTCTTGTGCTTTTCGAATGGCAAGGCTCAGGTTTTGGAGGTTGATTTAATATTGTAAATTGATTAACCAGGACCATACTTCCAGACATCGATTGCTGAAGCATCGTATGGACTTACGGCTAGGCTGGAGATTTCGGCCCCAACACCGCTATCCCGGGAGGACATTACTGACTGATCAGGAAGCTCGGCCGAAGCCTAAGGGAGAGGTTAGTCGGCCCCTAGACCGTAGATGATTAACCCCTTGCTATGACCAGCACACCCGGAAATTCGCTTGTGTCGTTGATGGTTTTGGCGCTATGGTTACTTCTTTCCATGTGGGATGTGTATTCAAAAACCATTCTCGATGTATGCACAGATCAGCTAAGGATAAAAATCAGAACTGATAAGTTTTTATTAAATTATCCCTTAAAATACTTTGACATAAAGCATATTTTTGTTATCATGTGAGATATGCAAATGCACACTAAGCACGCGCATGCATATATAGGGATTATTATCAGCAGTGAAAACGAAACAAATTGCAAGAGACCCAGAGTGTGCCATTTTGATTTACATCCCACTCACAGGTGCCCTTCAAGGCTCTGTGTAATTAGTATAGGAAATCGCACGACCTTGAGTACAATTTGGAAATTAATAGGTACGAGTAATGTTTTGAAAGTTCTTGTAATTGCACGAGCCTTTAGGCGAGTGCAATTAAGGAACTTTCAAAACATTACGAGGTCGTGTGATTTCTTATTTATAGTTCACTCGACAAAATTTTATAAAAAGACTTTTTATAAAAAAAATATTTTTTTTATAATTGGGACTCTACAGAGTACAATTAACGCTCTAATTGTACTCCCCTCGACCAATCAGAATCGAGTAATTTTGTCGAGCGTACTATAACTATCAAAATAGCATGAAACTTTGGTTTCTATTGATTATATTAATATGGTCAGGTTGTAAGAGAGTCTCCTTGGGGTGACTGAATATCCAATCATATCCTGGAGGGTCCAATCATATCCTGGAGGATCCAATCATATCGTGGAGGATCCAATCATATTCTAGAGTATCAAATCATATCCTGGAGTATCCAATCCTATCCTGGAGGATCCAATCATATTCTGGAGGATCCAGTCATATTCTAGAGGATTCAATCATATCCTGGAGGATCCAATCATATCCTGGAGTATCCAATCATATCTTGGAGGATCCAATCATATCCTGGAGGATCCAATCATATCCTGGAGTATCCAATCGTATCCTGGAGGATCCAATCATATCCTGCAGGATCCAATCATATCCTGGAGTATCAAATCATATCCTGATAATATCGATATACGCATGCGCATTCTTGGTTAGCATTTGCATAGCTTACTTGATACCAGAAAAAATGCGTCCTGTCAAAGCATTTTGATAAATTAAATAAGACAATAAAATCTCACTTCCTATTTTTTGCCTCTAGCTGATCTCTATATAATTCGTGACTGCATTTTTTATAACTTATCCCACATGGAAAGAAGTAACCATAGTAGGAAAACCATCAACGACACAAGCGAAATACTGGGTGTGCTGGTCATAGCAAGGGGTTAATCATCTACGGTCTAGGGGCCGACTAACCTCTCCCTTAGGCTTCGGCCGAGCTTCCTGATCAGTCTGTAACTGTTCCTCCCGGGATAGCGGTGTTGGGGCCGAAATCTCCAGCCTAGCCGTAAGTCCATACGATGCTTCAGCACTCGATGTCTGGAAGTATGGTCCTGGTTAATCAATGAATAAAAACGAATCAACCTCCTGAACCTTCCCATTCGAAAAGCACAAGAAAAATCCTAAATGCGCGTTTAGCTTCTAGGAATTTTTTTTCTGACCATACTTGCCGGTTTTTCGATGTCCGTTAATTATAAAAACACTGACGTCTTGCCAAAGTTTCTTGAACGCATGATTTAAATGCTGACATCAAGCAGATTTGTAGTGATTGTTTGACATACACTATTTTTCAAAACGTAGTCTCCAAGATTAAAGGAAAATTGAATATTAGTGCAAAAACCCTGCTTATTAAGGTACCAAACCAAAATACGATATGTTTTCAGTGATATACGTACACCCATTAGCAAAAGAGTGAAACTCTATCAGAGAAGTATGAAGATGATGATAGTTGTGCTACAATCTTCATTGAACTGTGTTAATTTCGGGTTGAAGAAGAATTAAAATTCACATTTAGAAGTAAGAAAAAAAGTTGTGGAATGCATCTGAAACAGATTGGAAGAACATATAAGAAAAGGGGTGTACAAGACATGCATCAGGATTGGATAGGCGTATCAGAATAGGAACGTACAAGAGTTGGATTTGATGAGTGTATCAGAATTGGAATGTACACGACATGGACTGGATGGACGCATCAAAATAAGAATGTACACGAGATGGATTGGATGGGCGTATCAGAATAAGATTGAACACAAGATGGATTGGATGGGCGTATCAGAATAAGAATGTACAGGAGATGGATTGGATGGGCGTATCAGAATAAGAATGTACACGAGATGGATTGGATGGGTGTATCAGAATAAGAATGTACACGAGATGGGTTGGATGGGTGTATCAGAATAGGAATGTACACGAGATGGATTGGATGGGTGTATCAGAATAAGAATGTACACGACATGGATTGGATGGGTGCATCAGAATAAGAATGTACACGACATGGATTGGATGGGCGTATCAGAATAAGAATGTACACGAGATGGATTGGATGGGTGTATCAGAATAAGAATGTACACGAGATGGGTTGGATGGGTGTATCAGAATAGGAATGTACACGAGATGGATTGGATGGGTGTATCAGAATAAGAATGTACACGACATGGATTTGATGAGTGTATCAGAATTGGAATGTACACGACATGGACTGGATGGACGCATCAAAATAAGAATGTACACGAGATGGATTGGATGGGCGTATCAGAATAAGATTGTACACAAGATGGATTGGATGGGCGTATCAGAATAAGAATGTACAGGAGATGGATTGGATGGGTGTATCAGAATAAGAATGTACACGAGATGGATTGGATGGGTGTATCGGAATAAGAATGTACACGAGATGGGTTGGATGGGTGTATCAGAATAGGAATGTACACGAGATGGGTTGGATGGGTGTATCAGAATAGGAATGTACACGAGATGGATTGGATGGGTGTATCAGAATAAGAATGTACACGAGATGGGTTGGATGGGTGTATCAGAATAGGAATGTACACGAGATGGATTGGATGGGTGTATCAGAATAAGAATGTACACGAGATGGGTTGGATGGGTGTATCAGAATAGGAATGTACACGAGATGGATTGGATGGGTGTATCAGAATAAGAATGTACACGACATGGATTGGATGGGTGCATCAGAATAAGAATGTACACGACATGGATTGGATGGGCGTATCAGAATAAGAATGTACACGAGATGGATTGGATGGGTGCATCAGAATAAGAATGTACACGAGATGGATTGGATGGGCGTATCAGAATAAGAATGTACACGACAAAGATTGGATGGACGTATCATGCAGAATAAGAATGTACACGACATGAATAGATCTGTTTAGCTTCGTAAGGAAATTGCACATTTCAGACCACATGACATTGCCTTGAGAAATGTTCTTTTGTTAAAATATTTAGACATGAAAGAATCAACTCCCAAGAGTGGCATCACATGGTCTGAAATGGGCATAACAAACAACGAAGCTGAAAAGGTCTATTGGATGGGCGTATCGGAATAACAATGTACACGACATGGATTGGATGGATGTATCAGAATAAGAATGTACACGACATGGATTGGATGGATGTATCAGAATAAGAAAGTACACGACATGGATTGGATGAACGTATTGGAATAAAAGTTTACTTGCAATTGAGTTGAATACTCTGGCTAATTTGTTGAGGTTAAGTGACATAGCAACGGTAACTAAGGGTAGACTAATTAATAATTAGTCCTCGAGTCCGAATGGTCTACGAGTCAATAGCCCATGAGGCTGAAGGCCGAATGGGCTATTGACTCGTAGGCCATGAGGGCGAGAGGTCTAATTGTTTTAGTAAAAACCTACTAATCGGTCCAATAAAAGGATGCAAAACGTTTTGGATTTTGCTTTAAATATATATCTTTTGGTTTTCAAAACCGGCGCTTTTCGCTACTAGAGGTCTATCACTAATAGACCCCTAGTAGCTCAGCCAATCACAGGGCTCTATTGGTGATAGACCATTAGTAGGTTTTTTCTAATTGTAATTATCTCTGTTTTACTTATGTTATTTCCTCGCACCATGTGTGACATGTGTACCCAGTCTTTCAGCTGCTGTATTCACCACAGGTACTCAAACATATGTTTTGACATCGGATCACATGGTCACGTGATTTTGGATATATCTCTTTGGGACCGCGCCTATAACAAAAATTAACAATATTAATTCATAATATATTATACTTATCATTTATCATTTACTTTTTACATGTATAATAACATTTGTTTAGGAAGGATAATAATAGCATTAAATTAAAGCGAATGATTAAAACAAAGTTGTATCTGATCCTTCAGCAAAACAGAACAATTTCTAAACTGAGTTTTGGGCTCCCTGTGTTATGTGGACCTTCGTTGCACCACAGGTAGCCCATACGTTATTTGAATATTCTAGAATACACAAAATTGCTCTACTCATTAAATTTTTCCTGTGTATAGTTTTAGCACTAGGGCGGTGATACAGTGCAGAATAACCATCCCTTTGGAATAAAGATTCACGTTTTACACCTTATGGTATCTATGGTAACGGAACGACCGCATGCATCTTTCTGTTTTGGTATTTCTTTTGGCAACAAAGAGAGATTTAGAAACTCTTTTTTGAGTTTTTATTTGATAAAGCTAAAAAGAAATAGTCACTGACAGGAAATATACGGAACTATTCACAGATTCTCGCTGCAGTGTGTACCCTTAACCGCTTGTCCTCCTGATAAGAGGCATGTTTTTCATTGATCTTTAAAAGTAACTGCATCAAAGCAATGCTTGAGGTATTGTTAGACTTCTCCCAAAAGTAAATTTTAGTCAATCCCATACCAAACTTTAATTCAATCAAGATTTCAGATTTGGCGGTAAAATAATGATTCAAGTGCGGGTACTGAAGCTAGGCTCAGTTATTCGCTGCTAGGTAGTCGAGAATCTAGTAACGCCTTGTAAAATCGGCTCTCAACCGTACTCGGAAAACACAGATTTGACGTATCGAAACACAAAAAATAGTAATATCTCAAAAACTATTGAACCATTCTAGAAGTTTGAACTGTCATTTATTCTCAAATAAAAGGTAGGCAATAACTTACCCAGTACCTCGCTATCAGGCTATCATTAGCTTAGCGATCAAGCTATCAGCACCGACACTATGGAACCAGCTACCTGATGCTCTTCGCTTGGAGACGAACTTTGAACATTTTAAAAAACAATTAAAGACTTATTTATTTTCACGAAGCTATAATTAAATTTTTAGTTTATTTTATTATTTTTATCTGATAAGCTATTTTTGTTTCACCAAATTCTAAGATTTTTATTTATTTATTTATTTAAGTATATTTAAGTATTTTATTTGATGTATTTAAGTATTTTGTATTTAGCGCCTTAGAGTATTGTATATAAGGCGCTATATAAATCTCTCTTATTATTATTATTATCAGGCTATCATTAGCTTAGCGAACAATTTATCAGGCTATCATTAGCTTAGCGATCAAGCTATCAGGCTATCATTAGCTTAGCGATCAAGCTATCAGGCTATCATTAGCTTAGCTATCAGGCTATCAGGCTATCATTAGCTTAGCGATCAAGCTATCAGGCTATCAGGCTATCATTAACTTAGCTATCAGACTATCAGGCTATCATTAGCTTAGCTATCAGGCTATCATTAGCTCAGCTATCATTAGCTTATCGTTCAGGCTATCAGGCTATAAATCAAGTTGTGTTCGTTGTGGAAACAGTGATATCAAAGTGCACAAAACAGTAAAATGCCCAAAGTGTCACAAAAATCTAGTTAATTTTCATTTCCTAGTTCAACAGCCTTTAGAGTTTCTCAACTATCCATTTTTAATCAATATAGGAATACACTCAAGAGTGTAATCTCGAGATGCGCATGCCTGCCAAAAAGTACATCACTGTTGTCCCAAGCGTACCAAGAAAGAAAGCTTTAATCAAATTAGTGACGAAGAGAATCCTTAATATTGTTATTTCTGAATGAATAAAGATTTTACACTCAAACGTTTTCCTTCGTATTTGAATAATTAGCTGTAAACTTCTTTTTTAGAAACCGAGGTTTCCATGCAGAGACACTATAAAATGGAAGACCTTAAATAATATTTTAATATTTTAGTTAAGTTATGTGTTGTTTACGATATTTTCTGTTGACTGTGACCAAAGTTTTAGCTAGCTTCTTCTCTTCTCTTCTCTTTTGATAGAAAGTTGGACAATTAGTTGTTCTTTGTATTTGTTGTTTTACTTCAATGTACTGTTTAGCGAATCTATAAGAAAATGTAGGAATTACTTCTTCATAGCTACCAGCCGGGGGATGCACACCTTATCAGTTGTTAAGCAAAAATTACCTTAGATTGGCATCTGTCCTTCGAAACCTTATGCTCCGCCTTCAGGGTTTATAAGGACGGTTTGCAAAGCCTCTAGTTAGTTCATCGGATTCTCAGCAAGGTATAGAGGCTTCTCAACTTCCTTGTGCATCCCTCTTTGTTACCTAGTACTTCTACTCCGGCAACCGTGGTCAAATAATGCGCAAACTATATTCTACTGTTTAAGCTTCGCGTGTTTCTAAATACATATTATTCATTGAGTGTTTTTATGCGAAATTATTATCATTAATTGTGGGAATTATTAGTAGTTTCTGCAAAGTACCATTTGTACTTCATGATATGTTAAATAAAATAGTTTTACAATCGTACCTCGGCTTAAGGTGGCTGCCTACTATAAAAAAAATAAACGAAAAAAAATTTGAATCACAATTTTTTAATTTCGAATTCCTTAATGTTGATTTCAAATCTGGAAAGAAAAAAGGGAAGTCCCTAGTATATCAACAATTTTTTGAAGAAAAAGAAGCGAAAATCAGCTCTATACGAAAAACAATCATAACTTCACCAGTGATGAAGCTTTTGACGTTATTTTAAGAAACCTAAATTATACATCGTTTTACAAATATAAGTTAAAAGATTTGGAAAATATTGAGAAATATAGTCAAAAATATTTTGGTATTTACGGCTTTCCCTTGACAGTTTTGTCTGAAACGGCTGCAAAAAATGTACGCTCACCGTTTTTCCTATAATTAAGACCCATGTCATTTTTTCCAAACTTTGTCAAAAGTTTCTTTTTAATTCATATATGCCCTCTTGGAAACCCGCAAAATATTATAGAATCTCGTGCAAAATTTGAGGGTTTTGCCCTGTTGAAGCTCAAAACGTGTATGGTTCTTCAATAAAAGTTTGAAGGTTATTCGTGCGCGCGCACATAGTTGCGTCAGATTGCCTCCTCCATGGCGGCATTGTGATTGCGTAGTAGCGTGCGCAGTAGCTTCATTTTTTCTATAATAGGCAGCCACCTTTATTGTTAATTATTTCTCTTTAACTCAAATGTCCCGGCCAAGAAATTGTGCTGTCACATCACCTCGAGAGCCTAACTTGAATAAAGTAGCCATTGATAAATAACTTTGCTTCACGTTGTTCAGAACCGAGATAACTGAAAAGCTGAGATTAATTCACTCGAAGAAACTTCCACCAATAAAGCGATAGTGAAAACTAATGACACCCTGATAGCCTGATAGCTAAGCTAATGATAGCCTGATAGCCTAATAACTAAGCTAATGATAGCCTGATAGCCAGGCAGGTAAGCTAATGACAGCCTGATCGCTAAACTAATGATAGCCTGATAGCTAAGCTAATGATAGCCTGATAGCTAAGCTAATGATAGCCTGATAGCCTGATAGCCTGATAGCTAAGCTAATGATAGCCTGATCACCAACCTAATGATAGCCTGATCGATAAGCTAATGATAGCCTGATAGCCTGATTAGTTATTAAGCAAAAATTACGTTAGATTGGCATCTGTCCTTCGAAACCTTATGCTCCGCCTTCAGGGTTTATAAGGACGGTTTGCAAAGCCTCTAGTTAGTTCATAGGATCGTCAGCAAGATATAGAGGCTTCTCAACTTCCTTAAGGTATGTGTGCATCCCTCTTTGTTACCTAGTACTTCTACTCCGGCAACCGTGGTCAAATAATGCGCAAACTATATTCTACTGTTTAAGCTTCGCGTGTTTCTAAATACATATTATTCATTGAGTGTTTTTATGCGAAATTATTATCATGAATTGTGTGAATTATTGTAGTACTTTCTACAAAGTACCATTTGTACTTCATGATTGGTTAAATTTAATAATTTTAAAATCGTATCTTGGCTTAATTGTTAATTATTTCTCCGGCTTTAACTCAAATGTCGCGGCCAAGTAATCGTGCCGTCACATCACCTCGAGCGCCTAACTTGAATAAAGTATACGTAGGCATTGATAAATAACTTTACTTCACGTTGTTCAGCAACTGAGATAGCTGTTTGGGGGGCAGGGGGTACTCCGTATAATGGACTATATACGGGGAAGCTCCGCCCGAAAAGGGTACCCTCGGCTCAGGTCGCACGCATAGAAACGTTTTGGTATAAAAAGGGGTAGATTTTTTCCAAATGTGTATGAAAGGGGTATATTTATGTATGTTTATTTTTTCCCCTTTCATTTCATTTCATGTTATTTTAAGAACAAAGTATGGTAGGCCTTCATCAAGTGCTTGCTATTATGGTAGCAGTTTGTTTTCTACCACAGTCAGCCATCTCATGTCGTCAGTACAAAGTAGGCGGCGGCTGTAGCGTGTTCTGTCCATGTGCAGGCGACATGACTTGTGAAGCATTCTTTCATGTTTGTAGAAAGCCAGGGGTAGAAGGAGAGTCATGCCATGCTACAAGGCCTTGTGGTTCTGGGCTGCAATGCGAGGCAGGTTACCATGTTTGCAGAAGGAAAGGAAGGAAAGGAGATCCATGTCACTTAACACGCCAGTGTGCAGATGGACATACTTGCTTGGCATTGCTCCATATTTGCCAAATAAATGACTTAGAAGAAGGAGATATTTGTGCCACTGATCACTTGAGAGCTTGCAAAAAGGGCTTATACTGCAACCGCAGTAAGTTTTTGGTTTTCCATATATAGCTTATAATATTTAAAAAAATTCTACCTTTCTAGCTCTTTCTGCTCTAGGTTCCAGAGGCTCTAATTTATTTAGTTTCCTGTTGTAGTTCTTGCTGTTGTTACTGTGGTGGTTTGTTGTGGTTATTGTTGTAGTTTTTCCCATTGATTCTTTTTCGTCAATCTCATTATAGCCTTTATATTTAATGGTGTGATTGTTTTTTCTTTCACAACATATTTATTTGTATCAATAATATCAATAATTGTAAACTGTAAATAAACCCTGCACAATAGGTTTAATCATTCTGAAAATTGCTACTCAACCAGATTAGTTATTAAGTTATTTTGAGTAACATTTACTTACTTTTTTTTTTTTCTTTTCTTTTTTTTTTTTTTTTTTTTTTTGTATAATAAAACTAAATTGCTTTGTAATTATTTATAATCGAAGTAATGAAATATTTTTTGTTGTTTTTGTTGTTGACCTACCACAGAGCGAGAGGACCTCTGGCACCCTGAGTAAGTATTTTCTTTACGAAATTAATCCACATTAATTTTGTTGGTCTTTCATGTCTTTTCAGACGGTGATCAAAGATGTCATACATCAGTATTCATTCAAGGTGTCGGGTTTTGATTCTACAAATGAATAGGAAACTATGAATTTAATCTAGATAGCGAATGTAATATTGCAAACAATATTGTGGGAAAAAAATAATTAGGGTGTTGTTGGCGTTAACTGAAAACTGACAAACGGCCTAAAAAATAACTGTTAACTGAAAAAGGACGAAATTGTTAACTGTTAACTGAAAAATGAAACTTGAAAATAAAACTGTTAACTGGCAATTGAAGTAGTAGCGGGGTATTTTTTCGTTTACTTTATCACTTTTTTCTGGTTTTCCCAGCACTCTGTCTTGTTTGGCCTTGCCTTTCAGCACAACCGCCCCCACCGGTATCCCAAATTTGGGGGAAAATCAGTAAACTTCACTTATAAGAGTCGGTTATCTGTTGACTTTGAAGTACATTCGACCATCACGCAGCTCGGAAAGCACTTAGAGACGAGTCATTATTATTAATGGAGGGGGTGGGGTTGGGGAAAATTCAGAGGGGTACAGGTGCATAGTTTTAGAAGAAATAAAAACAATTTGATTTCACGAGAGGAAGGATAATTTTTGTCTGAAGAGTCTTATGCATGGCACGAACTTGAAATGCAATAAATATGTTGCGAATGCCCCTCAAAACACTGGAAATCGCTTTTCCGATTGTCTCAATTTCGAATTTTTTTCAGGTGGGGCATACCTCCAAAACTCCCTAGCTAGGTTCTACCGCCTTTGATGGTCATTAGCCCCCTCCCAATCAAAATTACGTTCCGCGATACTGACAATTCATAATGGCAAACAGCAGAATATAACAAATTAGAACAGAACTTGGTTTCTTGTGGTATTGGCACAGTTAACGCTGTATAAACAGCTTCTCCTTTTTAAAAGATCCCAGCACTGAGAATAGTATTAATGTGAAATGCGCCTTATCAAAATCACTGTTTATTGGTCTCGACCCAGTCCATGTGGTATCCATTCTCGTACCCAGCCCCTACTTATTTCGAAGCTGCAAAATAAATGAATGGATGAGCGGTTGGATGGATGAATGCATGAATAAATCGCAATACATACATTCGGGATTTACTACCAGATTATATTTTGACCGTTCACTTTTATGTAAGTTGGTTTTCCTACGGGAAAAGAGGCTTTTGTACCATGAACCACCATTTACTTCATTTACATATATCAGGTGCGATGGAATATTGTTTGTGTGTGGTGGGGGAGGGGTGTTTCGGATGGGAATAACAAAATGGCGGCTTTTTAGATTTTTGTGCACACCCCCACTACCCCCTTTTGGAAAATCCTGGAAACGCACCTGGAAAATAATTAGCCATTCCCATTCTCACATGCACATATTGAGGGACTGTTTTAGGGGACATATTTCCCACAATGTGCATGTGACTACAATGTCAACTCGACGCAGCTTTTTCCTCAACACAGAGGAACATTACAATCCAGTTTTAATTAGGGAGAGAAGATTTTGTACATCCCGACTTATAGAATTGAAATATAGTGAGGTGAAATTTCAAAATAACTTAGTAGTATCAAAACAAGGCTGTGATCACTAAAATCTTTTATGATGGAACAAATATCATGTAATAATAAAGGTTTCATTCATTATATCTTATTTTGTGTAATAGTATTGAGCATAATGAGCAAAGAAGTAAGCGTTACAGACTCAACGGCCTCTAGTGTCACGCAAGGAAATACCTGCAAAAAGCACAAATTGAGACTTAGCTCATTTCTTAGAAACACAATGTGCCGAACATTTTATTGCATAGATCTACAAAATAGCTTCTTATCTCAAAGTAGGAGGGTATTTTGTAGCTGGTTGGTTAGGTGCCACAAGTGAGAAATGTGCGGTTTTTAAGTCACGTGTCAGTAGTCCCGCACAGTTAAGATTTTTTCCCTCGTAATGTGCACATTCCAAAAAAAATATATTGCTGTTTCTAGTCAGAAGATGCACTAAGATTCAGTTTAAATTAAAAAATAAGCTTTCATTTGCAGAAAACCCCGAGAAAACGGACTTTGAAAGTAGGCCTCGACGACTTTGAAAATCGGCGTCTTTGGACTGATTTTGGTTCGATAGACAAAAATTCGCATAGCGGCTCGAAAATAGAATTTAAAACGATTCTAACTCTAGTGTTGTAGGCAGGATAGTGTGACGACACGGAATTCTAGTCGTGTTCTTTCAACTCTTGCCCATATTAATCACTGCTGTTATCGTATTCAATTACTGTAATCCTTGGAACATGAATCAAACATGAAAAAGGATTACTTAATAAAAGGTAAAAATGTACTACATGTCAAAACAATAAGAATCTGGAATCGGCCTTCATTGTGTTCATCTCTAGTGTATACTTAGTTAATCCCTTATTGTTTGGACATAAGACCATTGAGTAAATAGTCTTTCAGTACCATTCATTTTACGTTGGAAACCGCGGTTGCCAGAGACGCTATAAAATGGGAAGTCCTTAAATGTAATTTTAATATTTTAGCTAATTTATGAGTTGTTTACGATATTTTGTGTTTACGGTTACCAAAGTTTTAGCTAGCTTATTCTCATAACGAACTTCGCTACAACTTAGATTTCTTTTGATAGAAAGTCGTACAATTAGTTGTTCTTTGCATTTGTTGTTTTACTTCAATGTACTGTTTAACGAATCTATTAGAAAACTTAGGAATTACTTCTTCATAGCTACCAGCCGGGGGGTGCACACCTTATCAGTTGTTAAGAGAAGCTAGATTAGATTGGCATCTGTCCATCATGACATAGCGCCACTATATAAGTCGGAGCGCGCGTCAGAGAGAGGATACATATAGTTCATGTTCATTGGATCCTCAGCAAGGTATAGAGACTAAGATTTAAAGGACTACACAACATGTAAGGACACACTAGCATATAAGGTAATGTGAATCTTTTACATGGCTATCTCGTGAATCGTGCTTACCAGTTTATGTATGTATGTTGAGACTGATACGTGTGAGATTTGTGTATTAATAAAAGTAAACTATTTGTCTTGATGTAATGTGTAACATGTAATTGCCCCGCACAACTCAACGAACTCGCGCTGTCGCGGACAAGAAATTGTTCCGTCACAAATTGGTGCCCCGTGTGAGGATGAGTTGTTAATAGGTAGTAAGTTGCCGGGAGAACGTGTGAGAAAGAGTTGTTGTGAGTTCGTAAGGAGAGAGTTGTTGAGAGCGCGAGTGGAACGATTTGTTGTCGAACGAGTTTTTGTGCGTTAATAACTTGTGAGGTGAAGTGTTGTAAAGCGCGTCTTTAGTTGTTTGAATAATTGATCTTAAGGTATCTGCTTACCAAAAGAACGTGTTAAGGTGAGAGTACAGTGGTAGAATAAAAAGTGAAAGAGTTGCTGAGGTTTAGTGCGCAATCTGTTTTCATTTTACTTCAATATTAGCCCAGTCGCGAAAGTACGAGTTCTATAGTTTTCTGTGAGAAGATGCTGCTAGTTTTATTGTCAACTATTTCGCGCGAGAAAATATTTTTGCCTGGCGTGCGTTGTCGTTATTGTACGATAGAATACAAAAATTCCAAGAAATTTGATTGAAATCTTTTGCTATATAAAAGTTGTGGTTGATAGGAAGTTTTAAACGCGAGACATTGTGTGAAGAGTTGCGCGAGAAGTTAATTGTTCTTTTGAACTGTGTTGTGAGAGAAAAGTGTTGTGTTACGTGTTGTTTAGTAGGCCACGATTCACGAACAAAAAGTTTCTAGCGAATTTTATAATTTAAAAAAAGGTGGGACTAAATTCATATTCAAAAAGGGAAGTTAAATTTCTTTAAGAACTATTCACGGTATCATTGGAGTTAATTGGCTGATGTTATTTTGGAATTGAACGCTAGCAACTTATTGTCATTAAAGTTCACGTATACCGAATTCATGCATAATCCTTAAGTAGTCCAGAAGTACCTGGCATAAAGACAACGTGTTATGGATGACTTGGCAAAATACAGTACGCAACCAGCCAAACCAATCCAGCTGCCTAAACTGCTAAAGAACCTTGTAAGCATTACACAGACGTTAGTAACTAAGCTTCAACAACAACAAGCTCTACAGTACGAAAATACTGCAATAACAGGACTGCCGCAACTACAAACCTTCGCAGGAAAAACTGAGGAGAATGTACAAGACTTTCTTGAACAGTTCGAATCCATGGGCATGTTGTGTCGCTGGCCTGAAGACGAAAAGCATCTTATTATTGGATTGTACCTCAATGGCAGTGCAGGCGAATGGTATCGATCTCTTCCAGCTGAGATTCGAGGTGACTATCATCGAATCAAAGAAGCGATCAAGAAGGAATACAGTGGACAGTCGTATTTGCGATGGCTAGAATTCAATAACCGTATACTGAGACCAAGCGAACCAGTTGCAGATTACGCCTGTGATGTATCTCGAAGATCCCGAAGTCTTGGACTGAGTGAAAACGAGAAATTGTACAAGTTTATTAATGGCTTGCGCCCTGAACTGAGAGAAGATGTAGCATTGAAGCGACCGAAAACTTTCCAAGATGCAGTGGAACTGGCTACCCTGAAAGCAACAGTACTATCATGCAGAACAGCCCAAGCACAGGATTGTCAAGAATTGTGTTACACAGATGAAAAACAGAAAATATTCTGCAATGTAAACATTGGACAACTCGCATCAGGAACAGTTCAAATTAAAAATGAGGAATCTAAAATTCAAATAAAGAGTGAATTAGCTGAAACCACCACAAAGAAAAGCAGCAGTCCAATTGAACGATCTACAAAGGACAAGCACTTGCTACGCCCACAAGTACAAAGGAAATGCAAAAGGAACATTGTTGATGTAGACAGACCAAAGTCATTTGAAGTGCCATTTTTAGAAGTTAAGTGTTCTGGTCATGTTCAAAAACATTTATTTCTCAAAGATAAAGAAACGATTAAAGGAAGATTAGTTGATAAAAATATAGCGATTAATTATGAAGAGTTCAAGAGTAAAGGCCCAAGGTGTGCCGAGTTTAAAGTTTTGGAAGATGTTACCCAAGAGTTTGCATTTAGAGATAATGAAGATAATAGAGAAGTAATTTGTTCAAGTTTTGAAGATACCATAGAAGACAAACAGAGTACAGTACCCAATAAAGGCATTTCAAGTAAACCAGATGATGATGTTGGAGCCGCGACAATGTGTAAAGAATCAGTAGAGATAATACAAGAAAACCGTTCTTGTTCAAAGATGACCACGACAACAGCAAGTCAGAGTCCTAGTGAGAGCGTAAGAGAAGAAAAGCAAGATCTTCCCGAAATCCACAAGAAGATGAGCGAGAGTAAACCACTACCAGTGTTATGCGCCGTTCAGCAACCATTTGTCAAGTCAACACGCCGTGGCGATGTGTTTACTGATCATGACCAAAGGCTTGTGCCTAAACTAACAAGGAACTCAAGAAGAGCGTGACTGAGACTCACGAACAATGAACATGTTTGTTGAACTTTTTAATCGTTTTTATAGTTATTTTAATGTTAGCGTGTATTTTCCTTTTTGTCAACATTTCAGGAGAAATGTTAATTTAAGGTGAAGGGTATGTGACGACACGGAATTCTAGTCGTGTTCTTTCAACTCTTGCCCATATTAATCACTGCTGTTATCGTATTCAATTACTGTAATCCTTGGAACATGAATCAAACATGAAAAAGGATTACTTAATAAAAGGTAAAAATGTACTACATGTCAAAACAATAAGAATCTGGAATCGGCCTTCATTGTGTTCATCTCTAGTGTATACTTAGTTAATCCCTTATTGTTTGGACATAAGACCATTGAGTAAATAGTCTTTCAGTACCATTCATTTTACGTTGGAAACCGCGGTTGCCAGAGACGCTATAAAATGGGAAGTCCTTAAATGTAATTTTAATATTTTAGCTAATTTATGAGTTGTTTACGATATTTTGTGTTTACGGTTACCAAAGTTTTAGCTAGCTTATTCTCATAACGAACTTCGCTACAACTTAGATTTCTTTTGATAGAAAGTCGTACAATTAGTTGTTCTTTGCATTTGTTGTTTTACTTCAATGTACTGTTTAACGAATCTATTAGAAAACTTAGGAATTACTTCTTCATAGCTACCAGCCGGGGGGTGCACACCTTATCAGTTGTTAAGAGAAGCTAGATTAGATTGGCATCTGTCCATCATGACATAGCGCCACTATATAAGTCGGAGCGCGCGTCAGAGAGAGGATACATATAGTTCATGTTCATTGGATCCTCAGCAAGGTATAGAGACTAAGATTTAAAGGACTACACAACATGTAAGGACACACTAGCATATGAGGTAATGTGAATCTTTTACATGGCTATCTCGTGAATCGTGCTTACCAGTTTATGTATGTATGTTGAGACTGATACGTGTGAGATTTGTGTATTAATAAAAGTAAACTATTTGTCTTGATGTAATGTGTAACATGTAATTGCCCCGCACAACTCAACGAACTCGCGCTGTCGCGGACAAGAAATTGTTCCGTCACAATAGATAGTACTTTCGATGGATAAAATATAAGAGAAATCTATTTCTGGAACCCAGAGCCAGTGGTCCGCTGTTGGAGAGACTCCCTCTTAAAAAGTTAGTAAACGCGGCTTTTTGTGTGTGACTAGCAGTGGTATAGATCGTATCACTGCATTGAATATATGTTGTGTTTTATTCTCACGGCATCAGTCACACGGATATCCGTCCTAATGTGTAATATATTAAACAGCTCAGTTTCAGTTGGTATAATTTTAGACTCGAATATTTCGCGCGCTGTGATTGATCGAGCAACCAGTCGGAACATGAGAAGATATTCACTGCTCGAGACAACGTATGAGGGAACGTTCAGCATCAGTCTAATAGTCTTTTTACCGATTCAGTTCGTTATAGCGATCAAGAAGAAAAGACAATGGAATTGCGGTAATACTGATGTTGTAAGATTGGGCGAGATTAAAGAAACAGAAAACTTCTAGGCTAAACAAGAGCAAGTCATTAAGGACCATTTCGTTCAAACATCGATCTTCTCATTATATTTAGCCGAACGTTTTGAAAACAATAGCGACAACAATGCTTTTTGATGTCATTAAGAAGATCGATGTTTCAATGGGGCTCTGTATTGGGCTTAAGTGGTTCAGTGTACTTAACAAAAGAACTTTTAAGAACCTTGGTAGGTCAGTTAACCAATGCTAAACAGGAAAAAAGAAAAAAAAAACATGCATGGACAAAAAAAGGAGTGAGCTAGGAAGAAAAATGTGGCTGGAAGGAACTGTGAAGAAACAAGGATTCAAAAACGTAGTACAAACGTCTTTCTTGTTCAGTTCTTGTTTTTCATCCTCCATTACTTCGTTTTGTCTTTGTATTTGTAACAACTTGATATTAGCTTCAGTAGAAGAACTTCAAAATCAAGCACTGAATACTATCAAATATTCAAGTGTCCATCATCTGAATTCCTGTTATTACAAGAAAATTCTGGTAACGCCACTGAGACCTTGATACTGAATATCAGCTGCCGTCTATATTTTCACCAGAATCAGGGCAAACATTGAAACAAGCTTCTATCAGAGAATTAGCAGGGGGAGGGCCCCCCAATAATTTCGCATGTACTGTATTTTGAACACTGTATTTTAGGTCTGTTACTAATACATAGGGCGTAATACAACATCTCCAATACTTTTGACCTAGCCCCTCCCCCCCTAATATTTTTGGCCTTGCTAAGCCCCTGTCCATAAAGACGGCTGCATTTCTCATTCTAATCACAGATTGTTCAGTTGGAAAGAGGATCATTAGGCGCCGTTGTATTTCAAGGTAATGAGTAATGGCTTTGTATAATGTCCCGTGTGGGATTGCTATGTTAATATAACTGAGTACCGACGTGCATTCACTTCACTATTTTCTATAATTCCTCTATGATCAATCAACAATGAATGTTTCTCTTCGTTATATACAATACGTTTATTCACCACAACAATATTTAGTACAATAATTTACAAATTTGGCAATTTTAGGTAAGTAAAATCTAGAATTGCAAACACAATTTAACAAAGACAAGTTGCAATGGTTAATGACAAAGCATTTGTCTAAATCGGAAAATTGGCCCCTAGGGAAAACTTTCGATAACTGTCGGTTGTAATTCCACCAATTGCACAAAACTTATCTTTTCTTTTCTTTCATTTTATGTTATTTTAAAAATAAAGTATGGTAGGCCTTCATCAAGTGCTTGCTATTATGGTAGCAGTTTCTTTTCTCATGGCCAGAAATCGGAACCCTCGCGCCCGCCGTAAGTTTTCAGCGGTCAATACCAATTCTCTAAATAAGAAGTTGAGCTTCAGGCAATTTTTCTTTTTTTTTTTTTTTTTTTCTTTGTTTTTATTTTCAAAATAAACCCGCGAAATCTTTCGCGCCATGAAATTTTCGCTGGCCACAAGAGAAACGGGCTCAAAATTTCCAAAAAATTATGGTCTAACAGCGTTTTTCCCCATTAAATCTATGCGCTGACAGATTCTAAGAGCAGCGGTGTTTTCAAAATCTAAAATTTGCTGTTTACAAGCTTCAATTTGATGTATTACTCGCTAGTTTTCGTTCAATATTATTCAAGCTATTGCCTCGGGAATTTGGAAATATGGAGTCCGTTATTGTGTTTATCCGTTGGAGCAAAAAAGACGATTTTAAATTGAAAAAATGCTACATCTATTTCTTCTTTAACGAGGTAAAACGACTTGGAATTCACATTTAGTCTATTGAAATTCATGACACTCATTACAACTTTTTAATATATACATTTATTGTAAGAGAAAAAATAGTTTACTTTTGGTATCTACACGTAAGTTTCCCCTTTCGCTTTGTAATTTGTAAGTGCCGCGAAAGGCAGAATCAAGGATTAAAATATGCTACATCAAATTTACACTTTGTTTATTGTTTTTGCCATACCATAGTAGCTTATATACTAAGGTTTGACCTGTGAACTATAACTTTTTAATTTACTTAATAGTAATTGAGCATTGACAGGAAATAGTTCGACTCGTATAGTTTTACCATCAATTTTTAGTCCTTGGAGATAACAAGAGGGGGACTGGGTCGAGTAGCATTTTCGCTTGACGGTGGGGATTTCTGGCGATGACCACAGTCAGCCATCTCATGTCGTCAGTACAAAGTAGGCGGCGGCTGTAGCGTGTTCTGTCCATGTGCAGGCGACATGAGATGTGAATCTGGCCATCATGTTTGTAGAAAGCCAGGGGGAGTAGGAGATCCATGCCATGCTACAAGGCCTTGTGGTTCTGGGCTGCAATGCGAGGCAGGTCACCAAGTTTGCAGAAAGCCAGATGGAGAAGGAGATCCATGCCATGCAACACGCGAATGTGCAGATGGATATATTTGCTTGCCATTCTCTCATAAGTGCAAAAAAATAAAGGAGATAGAAGAAGGGGATATTTGTGGTACTGATCGCTCGAAAGCTTGCAAAAAAGGCTTATATTGCGACTCGAAAAGTAAGTTTTTGGTTTTCCACGGCTTATAATATTAAAAAATGTTCTACCTTTCTTGTTCTTTCTACCCTAGAATCCAGAGGCCCTATATAGCGCTCTGTCTGTCTGTCTGTCTGTCTCTCTCTCTCTCTCTCTCTCTCTCTCTCTCTCTCTCTCTCTCTCTCTCTCTCTCTCTCTCTCTCTCTCTCTCTCCAATGCAATGCTTTGACCTACCACAGAGCGAGAGGACCTCTGGTATCCAGGGTAAGTATTTTCTCACGAATGTCTTTTCAGGGTCTGTTTATGTTCCAAAAGCGGGAAGATGTCGCAAACCGAATGGCAGATAATGATAACACTGTTGCTTGGATCCTTTAAGATGAATAGAAAACTATAATTTAAGCTAGACAGCGATTGAAATATTGCAAACTATATTGTAAAGAAAAAGGAATAGTATAAGATAAAAATAAACATGAATGACGATCAGTTGAACATTGCAGGGACGGATCCAGGGGTGGTGAAGGGGTTGGCTAGTCATCACCCCCTCTTTTTCAAATGACAAAATATACTAGAGGGTCTGGTTGGAGTTAACTGACAAATGACAAACGGCTTGAAAAATAATTAGCCGTTCCCATTCTCACATGCACATATTGTGGAACTGTTTTAGGGGACATATTTCCCACGATGTGCATGGGAATAAAATGTTGGGCCGAAAAACAATATTGTTTTTTGGCTGGACTCCACGCCCGTGGAATAGCATTACAAGTCCCCAAACCTCCGGATTCGCCCCAGTCCCTCACGATATGAAATTAGGCAATAGCGTGGATCGAGAGTGCAGCGGCCGAGCAGGGACTGTGGAAGAGTCTATAGAGAATGCATGGCACATCATAAAATGTCCTTAAAATAAAATAAATTTCATCCTTTATTGTTTTTCTAAAAAACAATTTATCTGTATTTCAATGTTTAATAAATGCATTATTTGCGGTTCCCTGACGGTTTGGTTGGATTTTAATGCTATTTTAGGAAATGTTAACCTTCTCCGTCCCCGAAGACGTCTTTAGAAAGGAAGTTAAAATTTCCTAAAGCAGCCTTAAGGGACCGTTCATTATTTATGGGAGAGGGGGGGGGTGGGTGATTAAATGGGGGGTTTCGAAATTTTTTTAAGCCTGAAAAGGGGGGTCTTGAAAATCTTTTTGAGCTGTTAGGGGGGGACTTGAAATACAAATAGTAATGAAATAAATAAGCAAAATAGCATATGGCACATTTTGAGAATTTCACTGTTATATTAGCTAATTCAGTTGTCTCAATCAATTTAACTCTATTTTTTTCACCTTTTTAATAACTTGAAAAACAAGAACTAAAGAAAACAATCAAAAAGTAGTATTTCAGGTGTGATTTACAGTTTTTCAACAGCCATGATTGATAATTATTATAATAAATCTTTACATATTAAAATCCTCTTGAATACTATCATTGTCATCATCATCATCATCTTCTTCTTCATCATCATCATCATCACTATCATTCTTAGGTTCACTGCTTTCTTCACCAGCCTTTTTGAAGTAATAGGATATTTTATTTACACTTTTTTTCATTTCAGTTTTCTTTTTTTCTTTACAACTCATCTCCAGCTTGTGTACCATCACTCTTATGTCATTAGCCACATCATCATGCACAAACCCGTTGGCCAACAATTCTCTCATGGGCTGAAGATGGAACCTAGCTTTTATTACGTCTGTGCTTAATGCATTCGTGTTCAGATTTGACCTTGTCACCAATGGCTTATTTCCCTCTTGATCCAATGAAAAACTACTAGGTGTTGATGTTAATATCTTTGATAACAAGTTTAATGTGTGTTTTTCTAAATTTTTTCTTTTTTTTTGGGGGGGGGGGGGGGGGGGGGGGGGGCTCCGAAATATTTGTATTTGAAATAAGGGGGTCATTGAAAAAAAAAATGTTTATTGTGGGGGGGCTCTGAAAAAAAAAGGTGCCTTTGCTAATTAATCACCCACCCCCCTCCCCCCCATAAATAATGAACGGTCCCTAAGATACAACCAATTGCAAATTCCGGCGCTAGAAAACTACAATTCATGCAATGAATACAGGGAAACTAAGAAAGAAACAACAAATGATGAATTGGATCGTTTTATTTTATAGACATTTTACGATCTCCCCGATACATTCTCTATTCCTATTCAGATCCATAGCTTGGGCTACCTGTGAGAAGAAAACTGAGATACTATACAGACTGCATGCCTGCATGGTGATATAGTGATGTTGTAAGATCGGGCGAGAAGAAACTGGAAAATTCTAGTCTAAACAAGAGGAAGTAAGGCCCAGATCATAAGCCGCCCGAACGCATTGAAAACAATGGATAATAAGTCGGTTTTCTTTATTGATGTTAGCTGATGTTGTTATGTTCGTCTTATGAGAAGATTGACTTTGAACTGGACCTGAAGTATTGAAGTGGCTCAGTGTCAGAACTTACTAAACAAAGGATCTTTTCAGACCCTCGGTGGTGGCTGGCATGGATTGCAGTTCAGCTGTTCATGGGAAAAAAAGGGGGGAGTAGGAAAGTTGGCCATGGTCAAACATTGTGGCAATAAGGAGGGAGGAAGAAATATGGATGGAAGGAACTGTGAAGAAAGAAAGACTCAAAAACCAAAACGTATAACAAAAATTAGATTGAAACACTCAAACACTGTATACAATCAAATATTGTCCATCATCTTCAGTAACAATGAATTCCTGTTCTTACAAGAAAATTCGCAGTCTTCTGGAAACGCCATGACCAGGAAGAGACATTGATACTGTATATCAGCTACCATCTATATATATCTTCACCAGAATCAGTGCAAAAAAATGAAGCAAGCTGTTCTACAAATACAGCTGGTCTTCTCATCCTAATCACAGATTGTTCAGTTGGAAAGAGGATCAGTCATTAGGCGCCGTCTTATCACCAGGTAATCTTTGTAATGTCCCGTGTGGGATTGGCTATGTTAATATAACTGAGTACCGACGTGCATTATCACTATTTTCTATAATTCTTTTATGATTAAACTGCATATCTCCCCTGACACAATACTTTCAGTACTGATTGTTCATGAAGTAAATAGTCGAATGTAAAGCTTAATTTGCGTGATGGTACGTGATCTTGAATATTTAATGAAAATTGTGCTTGAAAAGAAAAATACAACTAAAATATAGCAGATATTTTACAAAATATTAGCCAACTTTTTAATCCCCTGCATGCATGAGCATGCGCTTAGAGCAGTATTTCCAATATGTTAATGACTGTGACGTCAGGTAAGGCTTCAAAATATACAAAACTGAACTGGTTCACCCGAACAGTATTCCAAAAGCTTAATCTCTGTCGTTTTCCAAATGTTTTGTGTGTGTGTGTGTGTGTGTGTGTGTGTGTGTGTGTGTGTGTGTGTGTGTGTGTGTGTGTGTGTGTGTGTGTGTGTGTGTGTGTGTGTGTGTGTGTGTAATATCTGGTTGCAAAAATGTTGTCATAGAAAAATAAACTTTATAAAAATAAAAATTAATAAATAACAAATAGGAATTAATTAAAAATGGCAAATTTAATAGATTTTTCTTAAGATTCATGACAAACACAATAGCAGTTGTTTTCATTTTATTTAATTGATTCACTCATAGCCATTAATGATATTTTCTTTCATTACAAAGATAATATTACATACTATGTACTTATTGACTGAGTAGGAGGTCCGAACGGGAAAATATTTGGCTCGAGGTCCTGAAGTACGGAACGAGCGCAGCGAGTTCCGTGCCAAGGACCGAGAGCCAAATATTTTCCCGTTCTGACCGACCTTAACTCAGTCAATAAGCATTTTATCATATGACCACATATAAAAAATCGATTTCAAAGCGTTTTTAATAAATGCGAATCAAAATGAGCAGCGAGTCCGAACGGCGAGTCCGAACGGGAAATTATTACACTTTTCGGAAAAGCGTATTTTTTTGCTGACGACATTTTCCCCAAAGGTTTTTCTTAGAATCACGCGTACAGTGAAATACGGTCATATGATAATGAAACTTATTTCTGGAACTGGTGTCGATTCCTGTTGTGAGGCAAACGTTTCAAAAGAGGTGATACACGTTAATACTAGACTGTCTTCTAAACTACGTGTACGAAACAGGAAGTTTCTTGTGCTCGACTAGGAAGCTCCTCTACGTGAAACTCCGTCACATGGACTTTATCAAAAACGTTAACAGGTTAAATTAAGTCGCCATCTTTAATTAATTCCTATTTGTTATTTTGTTATTTTTATTTTTTTTAAAGTTTATTTTCCTATGACAACATTTTTGCAATCAGGTGTATATGCTTTACTTTAGTATAGTCTAGTATACTACGATTTCCAGGTGATCTGAGGAAAAGCGATTAGCCAATCAGATTGCAATATTGTGAATCGTGATATCCGAAAAAGAATCAATCCCATGCGTCTTTTCGAGCTCAATCATGGATAAATAGAGGGAAATCAAAACAAAAACAAACAGCGTACAAGTACAATAATGCTAGGAAAAGTATCATTTAGCCGATTTTTAAGGCTAAAAATGTTTCTACTTCAAAGAATATGTTGTCTAGATGAGACTAAGAATATATTTTCATCGGTTAGGTTAATATTCATGGTTTTTTATTAAATAATTACCGTTGAAACGATCTCTAAGAAGCTGCCGAAAAGCTTTCTCGATTCCTTGGCAGGATTTAACTAAAATTTCCACACCTTACGCTGCCCTTTTGTCCTTGGCAATCTCCAGAATGCTTAACCTTAAGAAAATCCTTCAATCTGTTATTTAGAGTGTTTCGTTTTCAATAAGAAAAGACTTATTGGCGAGAAAATCGCTCATAATTAGCCTATTTTCAGGATGGCCGCCACGAAACTCAAGTGAATTGAGCGTACGGTGGATGATGGGATTGATTCTTTTTTCAGGTCAGGAAATCATGCTTTGCGCGCCTAGTCAGATCACCTGGTTGCCACAACAATATTTCAACAAATTTTAAATTTGCAAGGGTACGTTAACAAATATTCTCACTGTTACTGTGCAGGCGACATGACTTGTGAAGCATTGCGTCATGTTTGTAGAAAGCCAGGGGGAGAAGGAGATTCTTGCCATGCTACAAGGCCATGTGGTTCTGGGCTGCAATGCGAGGCAGGTCGCCATGTTTGCAGAAAGCCAGGTGGAGAAGGAGATCCATGCCATGCTACAAGGCCTTGTGGTTCTGGGCTGCAATGCGAAGCAGGTCACCACGTTTGCAGAAAGCCAGGTGGAGAAGGAGATCCATGCCATGCTGCAAGGCCTTGTGGTTCTGGGCTGCAATGCGAAGCAGGTCACCACGTTTGCAGAAAGCCAGGTGGAGAAGGAGATCCATGCCATGCTACAAGGCCTTGTGGTTCTGGGCTGCAATGCGAAGCAGGTCACCACGTTTGCAGAAAACCAGGTGGAGAAGGAGATCCATGCCATGCTGCAAGGCCTTGTGGTTCTGGGCTGCAATGCGAGGCAGGTCACCAAGTTTGCTGAAAGCTAGGTGGAGAAGGAGATCAATGTCACGCATCACTCGAGTGTGCAGATGGATATGTTTGCTTAGCGGATTCCCATGTGTGCATAAAAGCTACCCAAGGTGTAGGACACCTTTGTAACTTGTTTAACAAGTTTTGCAAAAAAGGCTTAGAATGCTGGCACCGTAAGTATTTGGTTTTCAAGGTTTATTTAAATAAATGTTCTCACGAATTTCAAATTAATCTTCTTGGTCTTTCATGTTCTTTCAGAAAGCGATAGGAGATGTCATGAGTCAGCATGGGCCAGCGGCAGGGTAACAATGTTGCACGGATCCTTCAAGATGAAGAGAAACTATATACTTTCCCCTGTATAAGATAGTTAGTTGAAAAAACTTACGAACTATATTGTAAAAAGTAAATAGAGATTACTTCATGGAAAGTGCGCGCGTACGGTTTTTATTCACGAGTTGTGAAGTATCATAAAACGAACAAGCGAGTCTTCGAGCGCGTGAGTTTTATGATACGAAACAACGAGTGAATAAAAACTATACAAAGCACTTTCCATGGTGTTTTCTTTATTTTATTCATACCGAGATTTTCAATTTGGTTTGAATTAGAGACTATTTTAGTTTACGAAGTTTGTAAACAAAGCTCAGTTTGCAAACTAAAAATTATATTGCAATAATTCTTTATTTTACAACGCTGTTTTACAAGCATAATAAAAACTTATTCTTATTAACTGATAATTCGGTTTCTAAATTTACTCTTTTCAACTTCTAGGCTTTTAGTTTACACCATAAATGATCGAAAACGCTTGCCGAAGTTTCTGTCGCCTTCTTACACGACAAAGCTGCCTTTCAATTCCTCGTTGTTGTTTAATAGATTTTTAAGGAATTTTCGACGAGATTTACATCTCGGTCAGCTTTTCCTCCGCTCTGCTATTGGTATTTCATTGATTTTCTCTTTGGTTTCGTCGTCTAAATTATATTTTCATCCATGTTTTGAACTCAAACTTTCTAGCTTTTCCAGCTTTTTCTCCGCTTTACTATAGGTAATTCATCGATTTTCCCTTTGGTTTTGTTGTCTAAAATATAGTTTCATTCATGTTTTGAAATAAAAACTTTCTGGTTTAGTCGAAAGTCTCACACGAAAGAGCAGTGGAGCCCGTTGCTGCCGGCTTCTGATTGGACGTATCTTTTTTCTCACACGTGAAGAAAAGCCGTACATACTTTGTGAGTAGTATGAGGGTACCAATTCTGCATCAATATTTTGAGGTACGAGTGAGGTGCCAGTGAGGTGCATGTTTCATTTTGAGGTGCCCGCATGCTGAGGTGCTGAGGTGCTGGGGGAGGGGTGGGGTAGTGAGTCATGTCTATTTTTAGATTCGAGGATTGCACCACGCGATGCAATGAAGGATGAAGTTTTTATTCATTTAATATTTTTCAAAATATAAACTCCTTGACGGGGATTCGAACCCCGGTCACTTGCTCGACAGGCAAGTATACTAACCACTGTACTATTTTGATGTTTTTTCTCTATCATAAAATATATTAGTCTCACGAGTCGGGATCGAACCAACGACCAACAGATGGCTGTTAATTCATGAGCTAATCAACCAATGTGAGCGCACCATTCGTACCACGTGCATGGGTTTGAAACCCCAATGAAACACGATTATAGGTTGGCCGGTGTTTGAAATATTTTAATCACTAGTGATGAAAATGTTTCTAAATCTACGTAGTGGTGGGAAATCTCAAAAGAATTGTCCCCTTACTATCCCCTAGTTACTAACCTCCTCTGTATTTCCACTATGCTTTCCTCTGTCTTTCTGTCTATCTATATAACAACCTTATTTACATTTTTTTCTTTACTTTTTTTTTCCTTTACTTTTTTTTCCCCGACGTTTCCGAGTCTCGAACCTGCGACCCTTGAGTTGAAGTCCCTCGTTATACCAGCTGAGCTATTGGTGAATTCGTTGGCAAACTAGTGTTGAACAAAATTTTTATTCCCACGCCACCAAATACTCTGCATATGTTGATCAGAAATTACACTTAAGAGAATACAACTGCTTCACTCCAGTGAGCACTCCGTAACACTCCCTACAGTATTTCGAAATCAACTAAATTCCGCACGAGAGGAATTCAAAAGAACTCTCATAATCCAAGTCAACATAATGAATGACGTTCAATAGTATAAAGAACTATCTCCATTCCTGCATAATGAATTATTCTCTCGATTGAGAAGTCATTCCAAAAACTTGTGCTTCGTGTTTCATTAGGGTTTCCAAACACTCGAAAACAATAAAAAAAACCCTAATGAAACACTCGTACTCGTTGTTGAAATATTACGTCTGTCGCACTACCAACTGAGCTATCATGAGATGCATACTTTTACTCTTCATTAAAACCCTATTCACTCCCCATATTTTGAATAAAATATGATGACTTTAATGGGATTCGAACTCATAACTTCTGATCTGGAGTCAGAGATGCTAACCATTACACTATAAGGTCCTTTTTGGTTCCAAGCAGCTAAAATTCATAATTATGTTACTAGCCTGGATGGGAAGACACTTTTCTGCAGGTGGTATTTCTAATTTGATTGTACACATTAATCTTCGAGATACTGATTTATTGTTCATTACGTACACATAAATATCACATTGTACTTTACTTTGTTTAAGCAAACAAAAGCTATTGTTTCCATCAACACACGATGTTTATCTTAGATTTGTCAAAATCAATTTTGAATAAATTTGTTTTCGGAGGTTGTGTTTTGAGTGTCACTGGTAATATTTCTCTATGTTTCAGAGAAAAAATATGATCTTAATGGGAATCGAACCTATAATCTTCTGATCTAGAGTCAGACGTGATAACCATTACACTATAATTGTCCTCGTAATAGACAATAACTATGCGATTTATTGTATGATTCTATTTCTCGTTCAGTGGCAAAGCTTTTGTCAAGGTTCTTTATTAATTTTGATCTCAATATTACAACTTAGAATTTTTCCCACTTGGGTAATGAATGAAAGTATTCGAGATCCGTTCCGCGGTTTTCCTCTTTTTCCATTTGTTCGTCTTCGTGTTTAGATACAATGAGTTTCAATCTGTTTTGACTTTAACGACATCTGGTGAATAGAATCGCAGTCATTACAGCAGTAAAATATTTTCTTTGCGTTCTGTAGATTAGCTGGGAAAACGGTTGTACAAATGTCACAGTGAACTACATCGTTTAGATGACCAGAGTGACCTTCATGCCAATGGCAAGTTGGGCACCGCACTACAGATATCTTGAGAAACTGTTGGGGTTCTTGACAAACGTGACACTGTCTTTGTTCTTCTTCATCAGAATTCGATTCCTCGTCCATGCTTTGTTCTTCCTCTTGTTCCCCCTCTTCATCATCACTACTTTGTTCTTCCTCTTCTTCAACATCCGGTTCATGATTATGGGATTGATCATCAGTTGACTGACTTTCAGTCTCACTCTCATCCGTGTCTTCATCTTCCGGTTGCGTAGCAACAAGATCTACCAACAATTTCTGATTGCCAATTAGATGTTTGTTAATGCCCAGTTCTACCAATCCATTAGTAAACGTTTTTAAACCTCTGGGTGGTCTAATATCTGGGTTGTAAGGTAATAAAGCATATTCAACTAATTCCTTCATGCTTGTGACTGGGATTCGTCGTTGATGATAAGTCATTTCTCCATGCGAATTCCAATACAAAATGTCCTTAGAAGCGGCCATACTGTGGAGTACATTTAGCACCTTCTCCCTGGGTATGCTTTTGGAAAGCTCCTGTACCATCTGAGGTAATAAAGCACTCCTCACTAGAGGCCTTGGAGTCTGATACATCTTCCTCGGAATTTTCAGAATATCTTCGCTTCATGATGATCACTAATGTCTTAACAATATCCAAATGAATATCAAGGGATTACGAAGGACTATTTATAGCAAGAATACATCCCCAGCCAAAGGTGATGCAATATCTTTTACAAATCTGCCGCCCTTTTGGGCCAAAATTATTTTCTTTGTTTTGAAAGGCACTGATGAGTCTGCTAGCGTTCTGATGTCATTAGCATGAGGTCTCAATGTTTCTTTTTGAGAGTAAGTTAGTGGAATAACTCCTTTCAATAGATTATGACAGACCTCACACACTACATGAACTTGTCAGGAGTGGCAGTAGCGAGCAAGACTTTTCTCTGAGGTTCAGGACAACGAACTAAAAAATACAAATAGCCAAAATTATCAACAAGTAATCGACTCATGTTCTCTCCTCGAAAGACGTGTTGAAATAGTAATTTATCTGAGATGCATCTACTATTTATTCTAGTTTATTATACCAACCTATATTGTACCAACCTAATCTTGCACGTCACGAAAGAGAGTGTATTCATGAACTACCCTTTGAAACAAAATTGGGTTCGCAGAATGGCATACATCTCAACCTAACCTAGCCTAGACTAGTCGAGCCGAGCCTACAAGCCAAGCCCTTTGGCTCCGAGCCTATACGAGCCGAACCGAGCTACGAGCCAATCCCTTAGGCTCCGAGCCTATACGAGCCGAGCCGAGCTACGAGCCAAGCCCTTAGGCTCCGAGCCTATACGAGCTGAGCCGAGCTACGAGCCAAGCCCTTAGGCTCCGAGCCTATACGAGCTGAGCCGAGCTACGAGCCAAGCCCTTTGGCTCCGAGCCTATACGAGCCGAGCCGAGCCTACGATCTAGCTGAGCCCTTAGGCTCCGAGCCTATACGAGCCGAGCCGAGCTACGAGCCAAGCCCTTAGGCTCCGAGCCTATACGAGCTGAGCCGAGCTACGAGCCAAGCCCTTAGGCTCCGAGCCTATACGAGCCGAGCCGAGCTACGAGCCAAGCCCTTAGGCTCCGAGCCTATACGAGCTGAGCCGAGCTACGAGCCAAGCCCTTTGGCTCCGAGCCTATACGAGCCGAGCCGAGCCTACGATCTAGCTGAGCCCTTAGGCTCCGAGCCTATACGAGCCGAGCCGAGCTACGAGCCAAGCCCTTAGGTTCCGAGCCTATACGAGCTGAGCCGAGCTACGAGCCAAGCCCTTAGGCTCCGAGCCTATACGAGCCGATCCGAGCCTACGATCGAGCTGAGCCCTTAGGCTCCGAGCCTATACGAGCCGAGCCGAGCCGAGCCGAGCCGAGCCGAGCCTACGATCTAGCTGAGCCCTTAGACTTCGAGCCTAAGAGCCGAGCCGAGCCTATACGAGCCGAGCCGAGCTACGAGCCAAGCCCTTAGGCTCCGAGCCTATACGAGCTGAGCCGAGCTACGAGCCAAGCCCTTTGGCTCCGAGCCTATACGAGCCGAGCCGAGCCTACGATCTAGCTGAGCCCTTAGGCTCCGAGCCTATACGAGCCGAGCCGAGCTACGAGCCAAGCCCTTAGGCTCCGAGCCTATACGAGCTGAGCCGAGCTACGAGCCAAGCCCTTTGGCTCCGAGCCTATACGAGCCGAGCCGAGCCTACGATCTAGCTGAGCCCTTAGGCTCCGAGCCTATACGAGCCGAGCCGAGCTACGAGCCAAGCCCTTAGGCTCCGAGCCTATACGAGCTGAGCCGAGCTACGAGCCAAGCCCTTAGGCTCCGAGCCTATACGAGCCGAGCCGAGCTACGAGCCAAGCCCTTAGGCTCCGAGCCTATACGAGCTGAGCCGAGCTACGAGCCAAGCCCTTTGGCTCCGAGCCTATACGAGCCGAGCCGAGCCGAGCTACGAGCCAAGCCCTTAGGTTCCGAGCCTATACGAGCTGAGCCGAGCTACGAGCCAAGACCTTAGGCTCCGAGCCTATACGAGCCGATCCGAGCCTACGATCGAGCTGAGCCCTTAGGCTCCGAGCCTATACGAGCCGAGCCGAGCCGAGCCGAGCCGAGCCGAGCCTACGATCTAGCTGAGCCCTTAGACTTCGAGCCTAAGAGCCGAGCCGAGCCAATACGAGCCGAGCCGAGCCTTAAAGCTCCGAGCCTAAGAGCCGAGCCGAGCCAATACGAGCCGAGCCGAGCCTTAAAGATCCGAGCCTAAGAGCCGAGCAAGGTCTATCACAAAATAGCGTCTCTTTCAAGAATTAGTCTCATTCTTCAAAGACACGAGATGGGGCGGTTGTGTCCTATTTGTGGCAAGTCCGTGCAACATGTATGGTCTCATTTAACTCGTGTCCACAAGATCAGTGGTCCTGAGCGAGCAGTCTTACTTCAAGGAAAACATATGCAAACAGTTGGTCAGCGGTTTAGTCCCTACCCTCAAATTCGAAATGTTGAAGACATAGAATGCGACAGGTTTCAATTGCTACACCCCTTTACGGCTATAGTGGCAGGAATGACTGGATCAGGTAAAACAGTTTGGGTACAGAATCTGCTCGAACGTGCGAGAAAAGTAATAACACCCCCACCACAACGAATCGTTTGGAGTTATTCCCAATGGCAACCTGCTTATGAAGACATGTTACAGACAGTGTCAGGCATAGAGTTTGTTAAAGGCATACCGTACGACTTAGATGAAGATAGTTATTTTGACCCTCAAATTAATAATGTGATCGTGATTGATGACCAAATGACCGAAACGTCCAACGACAAAAGAATCATGAATTTATTCACCAAAGGATCTCACCATTGTAACCTCAGTGTCATCTTCCTCCTACAAAACCTTTATTTCCAAGGAAAAATCATGCGAACTTTGAGTCTGAACGCTGCGTACCTTGTTCTATTTAAAAACCCAAGAGACAAGCTACAAATGATGACTTTGGGGAAACAGATGTACCCGGGAAAAACAGAACAGTTTATTCAAAAGTACGAGGCCGCTGTCCAACGACCTTACGGATATCTGTTTGTGGATCTCAAACCCAATACTCAAGAGGAGTGCAGACTTCGAACCAATGTTCTCCCTAGTGATCATGTTGTTTTACAGTCGAACCCTACGACAACATCACAGCATGGTGGACAATCAGAAGTCATGCAATCTATTGCCAACTATTTCGAACGTCAGAGCTATTTACAGTCACCCATATTCAAAATACTGCAGAATTTAGAGGAGCAGATGGCTAGTATTCTAAAGGAACCCAATGTCCCTGCGGAGTTAAAATTCAAAGAATATACGCAACTCTACAATCGATACCTCGATCTAGAACAGCAGATTCAACGAAGTAGTTTGCCACACAAATCAAGGTTGGAAATGGTGCAAACATTACAGACACCGCCATCAGCTGGTCCTTGGCTTCCCACTAATTCAACAACTCCAGAAAACGTTCCCTCAATAAGTCTCACCAGTGACAGTGGCTATGTAACGCCTAAATCAAAGACCCCTTCCTTCCTAGAGCGACTAACCTCTAAAATTAGAACTCCTTCTTTTGAACCCAGTATAGCCGAGGTACCTTCTACTCCCTTAAAAACCACGACGGGTTTTGATCAACCCTCTTCTTCCAGCACCCCTAAAACACGATCTCTTCCAACCCCACTTGATTTTCCACCCACTCCGGCCCCATCAAGTAAGAAAAAACCTATCAATTGGATTAGTTATCAGGACGCCCATAAATACAAAGATGTAGTCTTAGAGCCTCCACGTCGTTCACAAAGACTGAAAGCCATGGTCAAGTCATTACCCAAGTGGGAAAAATTCTAAGTTGTAATATTGAGATCAAAATTAATAAAGAACCTTGACAAAAGCTTTGCCACTGAACGAGAAATAGAATCATACTATAAATCGCATAGTTATTGTCTATTACGAGGACAATTATAGTGTAATGGTTATCACGTCTGACTCTAGATCAGAAGATTATAGGTTCGATTCCCATTAAGATCATATTTTTTCTCTGAAACATAGAGAAATATTACCAGTGACACTCAAAACACAACCTCCGAAAACAAATTTATTCAAAATTGATTTTGACAAATCTAAGATAAACATCGTGTGTTGATGGAAACAATAGCTTTTGTTTGCTTAAACAAAGTAAAGTACAATGTGATATTTATGTGTACGTAATGAACAATAAATCAGTATCTCGAAGATTAATGTGTACAATCAAATTAGAAATACCACCTGCAGAAAAGTGTCTTCCCATCCAGGCTAGTAACATAATTATGAATTTTAGCTGCTTGGAACCAAAAAGGACCTTATAGTGTAATGGTTAGCATCTCTGACTCCAGATCAGAAGTTATGAGTTCGAATCCCATTAAGGTCATCATATTTTATTCAAAATATGGGGAGTGAATAGGGGTATGATTCCAAGGCTAATCCCACAAGATAAAGAAAAATATGAAACAAAACAGTATTCTTATTCATGATTCATAATCAGTCAGTCTATATTATTTCAATAAACTCGAATATAGGGTTTTAATGAAGAGTAAAGTATGCATCTCATGATAGCTCAGTTGGTAAAGCGACAGACTGTAGTGTAAAAAAACAGCCTGATCTGTTGGTCGTTGGTGAGACTTATATATTTTATGATAGTGAAAAAACATCAAAATCCTTGATAGTACAATGGTTAGTATACTTGCCTGTCGAGCAAGTGACCGGGGTTCGAATCCCCGTCAAGGAGTTTATATTTTGAAAAATATTAAATGAATAAAAACTTCATCCTTCATTGCATCGCGTGGTGCAATCCTCGAATCTAAAAATAGACATGACCGACTACCCCACCCCTCCCCCAGCACCTCAGCATGCGGGCACCTCAAAATGGTATGTACCTCACTCGTACCTCACTGGAACCTCAAAATAGTGATGCAGAATTGGTACTCTCATACTACTTTCGTGACCATTTTTACATACCTGTAGTCTCCGCAGGAATCGAAACCACAAATCATAAGTCGCAAGTCTATCTGGCCTGCGTAGCGGCGCATTTGGGACTGGGGTGGCCTCTCACCCTTTCCCCCTCCCCCAAATTTGGGCTGCTACGCAAAGTTGAAACTATTGTCGTTTGCATCTAGGCGCGAACCCTATACATCAAAATATGTTCTAAACACTTGTGTGTTTGTCGGCTAAAAACTTCGACGTTTGTCGATTTCATACGAGACCGCATTTTACGTTGACGTTTTCTTCTTCTTCTCTTATCTTCTGTTCAGTTCCTGGTGGAGCATAAGGCGAGGCGGGACAAAAAAAACTAGCTTCAGAAGACAGTTAGAATATGTTTTGATGTCTGGTGTTCATGCCAAGCTGCAAACGACGGTATAACTAGTGACAACGAATAGATACAGAGCTCCTGATACAGAGCTTGGGCTACCTGTGATTGATTGGACACTTGGTAAGCCTGTGGTTTTATCTGACCATTGGTCGCGCGAGGTTTAGTACCTACCTTGTATGACCGCTGTCTGTACCTGAGCCCGTCAGTAGCTGCCATTTTGAAATCTTCAGACACAGGCTTACCACCCTAAGTATCTGTGGTTGGTTTAGAGTTGCTTGGCTTGGGATCCCTGCGGCACAGAAATAGCCGTTAATCGCATTGCCAGAAATATGGGACATGAGCCTGCTCATACATGCGCAATGATGCGTTTCAGCTTACAAAATAGCCGCCGAGTCTTATAGGAAATGTATGGGGAATATAGAACTTCCTCTATTTACGGCGAATAGGGTTTTATTTACTCTGAGCTCCACATCGCGATAAACAACCCACCCTACAAGCTACTAAATAAGCGTAAAATGATCATTGAATCATGCGACATATTGGTTCCCGGACTACTTGCCTTTGAAAGGCTTCGAAAGCTCTAGATTCCATACATCGTCTATAAATCTGGCCACACTTGACCCCAAAATCGTCTTATTTCAAGTCGAAAAAATTTATAAGTAAAAGAGCTCCTCCTCGATATCACCAAACGAGTGTTTAATAATTCCAAAACCGCTCAAAATAGACAGCATGCCTGCAAAATGTTGGTTCCCAAGAAGCTTGAAGTTAGGTTAAATTTTAAGTGATTCGACGCGTTGTTAGCTCGTAGTTTTCAGTTAAAAATGACAAGAAACCACAGAGGACTGCTCCAAACAGCTTCAAAACCCCCTAAATATCGCCATTTTGTTTTTACAAGCTCCTATTGACTGCTGAGATACAATAAGGAAGCTTAAAGTAACGATTTACGTTTGAAACTTGTTTCTTGTCCTTCATGGGCTTCCTGTGGCGAGGCTTATCAACATAAAAATAATAGTTGTTCTTTTGATTGTCAAGTAACTATTTTTTGGCAAGAATTGTTTTACTAACATCATAGTTGAATAAAAATATGTGCTTGGAAACCATGTAGTTATAATTTTCCTCTAGAAAACCACTTCATTTTCATTCATGCGTAACACCGCTGACAATGTCCAATATTTCTGGCAATGATGTAGTTCAAATTTTGCTCCTAATATCTGTCCTCTGTAGTCGCTCATCAAAAAAATTTTATCTTAAAATAAACATTGATAGTTTATTACTTGTTTTGAAGTTTTTTTTCTGCGAAAAAGCCTCAAAAATGCTTGTTTAGGGATTCGAAAGTTCAGGGGTTAATTTGACTCGCTCTTCTTTTACAGTAATTCTCAATAAATCATACAAATAAATATTCTAACTTATGTCTCGAATTTTCCTTTGAGTCTCTGTGAAGTTTCAGGTCATTTACATCAATATTGAGCGAGTATCGTGGTGGAGTATCCCGCGTACTAAAAAATTGGGAAGGTAGCACACTCCAGCCCGCTTGAACCCTAGATAAGGGATAATAATTCGCCTCTAGTTCAGCCAAAATTACACTTCAAGCAAAAATTCCATCACAGAACCTTAGTCCGATATTTGACACAACCACACAATCGATCTCTTATTCGGAATTCAACGCTAACAGTTTCAAAAGCCACTTTGTTTCGAAGCCGTTGCCAATCCGATATGCTCTAAACCAAGCAGCCTTGCAACGGCTCTCAAATATGATACTGTACCCTCCCCTATTAAGTTAACAAACGTCGCCGTAATCGTCTCACCAACCAAGAGCATTCAACCAAAATAATACGAAATTAATTTACGGGGGAGGGTACAATATCATATTCGTAACGACGTAGGGAGGGTATGAAGGCCCATACTGGTCAAAATTATGCCAAAAAAAATTTGATGGATACGAAAAAAAGTATTTGGTAGGTATATGCTAAAATAAATGGTAGGTATGAAAAAAAACTATCGACACGAAAAATGAATATAATCAAAATAAAATGGTAGATATTAAAAAAATCGATATAGTGGATATAAAAAAAATAATAGGTATGATTAAAAAAAAGTAGAATGTGATAAAAAAACCGGCACATGATAAAATTATATTACGTACTGAACAAAATAATATGTGACAATATAAAAGTAAAACTAGAGAATGCTATCATTTTTTGAAATAATTTTGACCAGTATGGGCCTTCATAGGAGGAAGTGGGCAGAATCATCTGTTGTCTTTTCCAAATATTACCCAACCCCCCTCCCCCTTCCTGGTTGCCTAAAACATCATAACCCCCCCTATATTTCGCCCAGTTTATTACTAAACCCCTATAAAGCTGTATACAATTAGTAACAACCCCCCTATATAGCTTCCGAAAATAATGCCGGCCCCTCCCTTTCTTTTGCTGCCGTCAATCAAAACTAATCAGTTTTGCTATTTGGAAAATCCACAGATTTAAAAATGGCATACAGTGCTGGTGGACATGGACTACCGACATCCTTTATAGTTGCAGAATAAAAAGAAATGAAAGGAATCTTTATCAAGATATGAGATTTGAACCAAAATTCTATTTTCCCCTCCGTAACATTTTTAGGTAATTAAAATAGTCTTTCTTTCACATGTGAAATCGGAATACCTGGCCAATTTCATTATTTCCAATGTACCATATAAGGTTTAAGATAGGCCACATTTAAGCCTCTTTCATTTTCAATTTTCTAAGAAACAAATTGTAAAAAAAAGTGTTACCTTGTACACATTTGTGTTTTGCCAAAGGTTTCACGGATATACTGTTTGCACTCTAATGACTTTACACATATACTAATATACTAATTTTCTAATTTAGCTTCTTTGTAATTACTTTTTTTAATATGCCACCATTCCTACAATTAGTATATAGTTTGACATTTTTCATATTCTAACATGTTTACTTTACAGTTTTATAGTGTTTGTAATGAATAAATTTAAATGGATTAATTGGACACGTTTCCCATTCTTATAATTCCTTATATAAAGCTCGCTATCAGCAATATGCAGAAATTCTGATCCCTTTCTACATACAGTGGTGTCTGGTGTGACATGAATAACGCTACAGGATTTTTATACGAAAAAAAAAAACGAAATTTATAGTTTAGCTCAAAATTGCAGTTTCATTGCAGTTGCTTGAATTCAGCTCAGGGCCTGCGCATAATACAGGCATCCTAGTATACAGTCTTCGGGAGTCTTGTTTACAAACTAACTCATCAGTAGTTTCTGTTTCTAGATGAAAATAGAGTGGTCCAGTGGTCTTAATAGCCATCATGTATCCGCAAAAAAATAACAAACTTCAGTTGTCTTGGCAGCCTCAGAGACTGATCATCGGGCAAAGTAAGATCTCCGACATTAGTTTTCCTCCTTTGGATAACGAAAAAGAAGTAATCTTCAAAAACTACTGATGGTCGATCGATAAAAAACAGTTTTTCCGTTTTATCTCGCGTGTCAAGCCAGTCTCTTGAAATTTGGAACAAGAAATTAACATTTGTCCTCTGAATTTTCAAAGTTTAACTGAATTTAAACAATTGAATTTTTTTTTAAACTGATGTGACCATGATTTTAAGGAAAAATATTAATGCATTTTTGACAAATTTGACAAATTTCCTTAACAATTTTCTCTTTTACCGTAGCTATAGGAACGAAATTTAGTGCGCAAGAGCGATATGTGAAGAGGGATATTGCTTATTACTGACATCGCACTGGAACATCGATCGATTTGCAACTTGCCATGCAATGTTTCGCGAAAAATTGCGTAAACCTCTGAACTAAAACACAGAATACTCGTAAGTCAGAAAGAAACCTGGAATTTTCAAAGATTTTTTAGATATTATGAATATATTTTTTAGATCTTTTTAAATATTTTTAGAGATTTTTAAGTTCGACGTATTCGAATATGGGACTTAAAAAGTTCTTTGTGATTTTCAAAATAATAACTTAGGCCTTCTAGAGTATGTTGATTCTAGTTTACTGCTTGAAAAGCGAATAAACACGGGTTTATTGTATTTTTTTGTGCCAAACTTTGAAATCGATTGATCTTTCCTGAATCGCTGAATTTTCTAAGAATTTCAAGCTTTCTATTTCCGCGATATTTTATTACCCCAAGCTAATTTCATTGGAATATGATAATATGACATCTTACCTTCAACCAGAAAACAAATTAGTCATTTATTCATTATGGTACATACAAAAATGTTTTTTTTAAAACTATCGCTACTTTTAGCATCGCAAAAAAATGGGGTCAAGAAAAAACATTTTCGTCTTGACAAAGAAAACTTAGGTGGCTAAAAATGTTCCTAATGGAAGTTAAGATGACCAATAATGAGATTCTGGTAGTTTTATACGTCTCCATTACTTTTCTTTGCAACGCGAAGACTCTGAAGTAGTGTCGATTTTTATCAGTCGATTTTTATTCAATTTTTTCGTACGAATTTTCTCAAATTAGCTGAAACTTTAAGAAAGTAGCTGACAATAAAAGTTCTCAAATGTAATCAAGTGTAAAATACCAGACTCACGAGAAGCTTTTGAGAAGAAAAAAGTTGTCAAGGCACGTACCACGTGGAATGTCGCGGTAGCTCAGTGATTGTACGATTTCGGGCACGTGATTGAAAAGCGCTGTAAAACACCTGTGCAAGTCATAAAAATAACGAGAATGAATTAATTTTGAATAACCCCAATTACGTCATTTTAATATATAACTCAATTGCATGTTTTGTTATTGGAGGCTTTGAATCTTGTAACCTTGAATGCATTGAAATGTAAAAATTTAGAGGGTGTAAATGATTTATAACTTTCGTCTGTCGAATTCTCCTTGTTAACACATGTATGCTTGAGCACCTTCAGACAAAACTCGAATTTACTCGAGAAAAATGATAGTCTACTTGACTAATAGGTTTTCAATACCATTATATTATCAACATCATCATCATCATCATCACAAAATCTTCATCATCACCACCATCATTATCATCACCACTACCACTACCAATGCCACCATCACCACCACCATCACCCATATCGTCACTATCATCGCCCTCGTCATCATTCATCATCATTATCATAACCAGCACTATCACTATCATTACCACCACCATCGTCGCCTCCACCAACATCCCCATCTATCCGATCCTATCCTATCGTGATCATCTCAGTTCTATTATCAATCCCTTATCTGGATTTCTTCTCGGTAACAAGGATAAACGATTACTTTCTTCGAACTGAGCAGATCTTTGCATACACAACTCTTAATAACACTGACAATATGTGTTGAACTAATATTGAGGGCAGCTGAAAATTGTTTTCCAAAGCCCTTTGCTATAGCTAGCCCTTCACTGAGACAACAATTTAATGCTGTCAAAACGTGGAATCTCCTGCCCGCCAAAATTAGAAAGGAAACAAATTTTTCCAAATTCAAAACGGCTTTGAAAAGCCACTTCAAATCTTTGTAATCAGTTATTTTCGTTTCTCCTTTTCGTCTTGTGTTACCATTATTTGTATTTAATGTTGTTATATTGTTATTAGATTTAGTTATACAGGTCCCCATTTAAACCAGTTTTACTGAATTGGGCAACCTGTTTAAATATTATTAATTTTTTTTTTTTTTGTTTTGTTTTAATCAGGTTATCATACGATATCCCGAAGTCACTTTTTCATTTCCTCAAAGTAATCAAAAAAGTTCTTCACAAATAACAGTCTAAAAATTAATATTACCCTTAGTGAATGGTATAGATCTTTGTAGGTTTAATTGCAGAATGGAACTCATTTTTCTTGTCAATTGGTTTAAGTAAAAAAAAAACCAAGAGTTTTTAAAACATGCGATAATCTCTATATACAATGTATCTTTCCACCGAGAACTGTCAATATGGAAATACTGCTGTAACAGAAACTGAAATAATAAAAATTGCAAAAAGAAATGTTTCTGATCTCTAGACAACCTTTTTGGTAAAATATATATTAATGATATAGTTTAACTCCACATATAAGAACCTGTTGGAATTTGGTTCGTTAAACAGGTTCTTATATTTTGGGGTATTAAAAAAGCAAATTTCTGCCAGAAGGTTCTTAAATTCCTAAGTTCTTACACGATAGTTTTTACTGTAACACCATTTATGTCCAACCGACACGACAAGTTACTCGGGCAAGTTGAACTTTGGTAAAGTAAACAAAACCTAGCCTACTGTATAAGTTACAGAAAATATGTAGAATTTCGTTTTCCCGCGCATAAAACTTCAGCGTTTCTGAATACCGATATTTCGGGATTCTGGCCTTACAAAGATGTAACAATTTAAGGCATTTCTATGTAGTTCTAGTTAGTGATCATATAACAAGCCAGAAACAGTTTGTGTTCATGATAAAGTTCATGGTATTCAACTATCAGACATTCGTAGTGTAATATTTCTTGACGCATAAAAATAAAAAATTGTATCACTAGCACTTAAGGAGCGATCTTTCATGTACCGCTTCCGTTTTGGCATCAAATTCCCAAAACCAAAATGCTTGATTTTTAATGGATAATTTTAAAAGGTTTTTAAGCTCTAACTACGTAGCAAAGTTTTCAAATATTGCTTCAACATTAATATTGTTCAGTCTTTTTCCCCACAGAACACTAGGCTTTTCCAAATGTCAATCAGAACGTTGACTCGCTCAAGGCCGGAAATCCATCCCTTCAAAATGTTTTGCCTTTCCAATGTAAATTTCAACCGATTCTTTAAGAACATTTACACTTAGCTTTGGTGGATCTGTGTCGAAGCTTCGGTTGTAAGTATTCTGTAGCAAGTCTAAATTCAAATATTCTGGTTTATCGCCGCTATCTTATCGTTAATTTGTTTAAATTTCAAATTTTATATAAACTTCTATCTAAGCAGAATGTCTTGTATGAATTTCATAATAATCGAACTACGGAAAGTTAGTTTAACGGCCGCTCAAAAATGTTCGGTGCGGTTGCTTGAAAACAGGAGGGAAACGCCGTAACTTATCATTTGAAACCTTTCTCCTTTGCGTTTTTGAGATTGAATTTTTAATAGAAAACCCAAGTTTTTTTGACTTGTAGTTTTAGCTAGTTTTAGCGCTTTTCTTTTATTTCACAAATTGATCCACGAGATAATGTCTCAACGTTTCTGCTGGATTGAAGCATTTTAACATGGTGACCGTATTGTTAACGAAAGGCTAAAGCATTTTTTGAATACATTTATCGATTTTACAAATTGCAGTTTTATCTTCACCATCATGTAGCCGAACGAAATCAGTGCACGAATTTGTGTGCAGGACCGATGCATAAAGATTGATATCGCTTATCACTGGCGTCGCGACATTTGATTTTTTAAAGCTTGCTGAACAACAATTTTTCCCGAAAAGTTGCTGCAAACTATTGGATCTTTACCGTAGGTTACTAAGCGAATAGTTTTAAAAGTTTTAAAAGTTCGTTCACAGTTATCATTTCAATCAATCAATCATTTATTTACCCCAAAATATAGAAAATATTACAATAAAGATCATATTTAACAGTATCAATTAAAAAGCATAATACAATAAACATAAAATTTAAATATGTGTATATATAAAGAAAGCAAGGGGTACTGACAACCTGAAATAACCATGAGAGCTAACGAGAACAGGTTGCAGTTGTATTGCATACAATGTTAATATAAAGATTGGTCGGAAGAACACATATAGCTAGCAATAAATAGAAGAAGAAAAAGAAAATACAGAAGAAAAACTACCAAGAAGCAATATTTTAGAACTACAGTAAACATATATTACATGAAGTTATCAAATAATAATATCATCATGTAATAAAGGAAACTAATAATCATTGATGAAATCCCTTTTTAACTTATCTTTAAATGCGCAAAGTGAAAGAGATTTCAGTTTATCATCAATAGTATTCCATACTGAAGGACCTTGAAATTTTATATTAAAGATACCATAATTGGTTCTAGCCTTAGGAAGATAATAGGATTGTTTAGATGCTAATCGTGTATTATATGAATGAATTTCTTTAACTTTTGTAAAGAATGCATTGAAAATAGATGGTAATAAATTATTATGTTACTTATACATAAAACAGCTACATGAAAGGACACAAGGTCATAGAATTTAACAATTTTTAGTGACTTGAATAATGGACTAGAATGTTCATCAAATTTAGAAAAGGTAATAACTCGGACAGCCTTTTTTTGCAGAACAAAAAGAGGTTTCAGAGTAGATTGATAAGTGTTTCCCCAAACAGTAATAGCATAAATTAAAAATGGATAAATTAAAGCATAATATATATTAATTAGGATATCTAAGCCAACATAGTATCTTATCTTAAATCTTATCAACATTAAAGTCACCTAAAACTACACAAGTTTTATGTTTACGATCAATTTTCTCAAGAGATTTTACTCCAAACCAGTGCAAAACAATGTATTGTTATATTTAAGAAAGCAGTTAGTTGATGACAAAAGAAAATAAGTCGCTAATCCAACTTACCAGACTCGGTAGATAGGTCAGTAGTCACAGCAGCTAAAAACGAAAATGAAGGGAATTTTTAGCGTTATTGCTTTTTATTTCGTTTCAGGCTTCATTTATCATTGTACTGACGTCACTTTGTGTAGGTGCTCAGTGCACCACAAACCCCATGCTGGGTATTCTAAGAAATTATTTGAGCAGAGGTCACGACAGTAAAAACTGAACTTTCTTTGCCTTTTGTTGACTTTAATTATTTGGTTAACGACGTTACTTTGAGAGACATCGTTTTGGAGTAGTCTGGTGTTTTAAAAAACATTTAGTTACGTACAATATCTATTTACCTTAGCTGTATTCATTCGTTCGTTTGAGAGATAATTTTGAAATTGCTAGGAAGGTGAAATCGTTCAAACTATTCTACTGAAAGCACCTGTACAAGAAAAATTCTAACTCCGCAAAGAAAACGCTTTCACAAATGTCGCTTTCAGGAAAGGTAAATAGATATTGCAGGTAACGTTTAGCAGTAATTTGACATTATTTTGTGAACGCGAAGGATCTTTTTGTTCTGCTATAGTTTCCAGTATCATAATAAGCGGTCACAGAATGTTTTTGCGATTTATTCGAAATCGCTCTAATCCAACCCTCTAATTATCATCTGAATAGCTGTGCCTGAATGCGAAGTTTAACATGTATATAGTCATTTTTCTGAAGCTCATCGAAAACGGGAGATATTCAAGGAAAACTGATTTCAACGATCATTGTTTTCCGTTGCCACGGAAACGCCGATCGAGTTGAAATTGACATTAAAGCAGGAATTAAAGCAGGAATTAAATTAAGTAGAATTTCTAGAACACTAAGAGTTATAGTTAAAAACAACCACGTAAACCCCTGACCAGTGAATCGAAAAGTTGTACGTACTGAGACGAAAGGTTACTCATATAAGATGAACTTGTTAAATATAATCCATGAGTTCTAGAAAATAATATATTTGAATTTTCCCGCGCGCAAAACTTCAGCGATTCCGAGCACAATATTTCGGGATTCTAGCAACGACATTATACAAGGCATTTCTATGAAGTTTTAAGAAGGTTGGACATTATTTTCTGCTTTCAAATGTGCTCACCTGGGAAAAAATTATGTGGCCATAATATACCAGCAAGTAAACCCAGAAAGCCAAGGAAGATAAACCAAAAATCATAATTGTTATGATATATATTTTAGTTAAAGCTAAGTTATGTATATTTACTTTTATAGTTATTTTTAGACAAGTTAATCATAACAGGGAAATCCCCTAATTCAGTTCCCGTTGACATTGTAGTTAGCAGAGTTCTAAATGTTTTGGTTAAGTTTTTAAGTGGTAATGAGGTTTACTTTAAGTCTAGATTATGCCAAGGCCTGATTAGATAGAAAGAATCGCATGAAATTTAACACGAACCGAGTATTTCAAGCACTGTTCGGTGTAGCCATCCCTTCGTGGCTTGACAACGTTATTGTGTAGGTGTTCTGCGAGATAATCTCACATGTTCTGGTTTAATTCAAAGCTTTATTTAAAAAACAAAGGCCTACAGTAAAATAATGCTATAAATGACAATGAAAAACATAACATTTTCTACGCTTTTTTCATTGAAGAGAAGATCCGTAGTTTGGATATTTCTTGTTGATTCAAACGAGCTGGGAATTTTATAGGACGGCGAAGTGTGTTTGAAAACAATCAGCTTTACTCAGCTTTACACGATTATTTCTTCAATAAAATAATAAATAATCAGTAACTGACAGAGAACTTTGAAAAATTAGCAAAGAACAAAATGAATACCAATTTTGAAGAAATATTGGCTTTTCTCTTTCTAAAATAAGTCTTGAGGATTTCATCAGACTCAGTACCGCTCTGCATGAAGTCTACTTAGGTCAAGTATTTCATGTTTTCGAAAACTTAAATAAAATATTAAACAATCCTGTGAGAGGCAACTAGTCAAAACAAGACGCCCAATAGGGCCTTAAAAGGTCTGTATTACGAACTAAATAAAAGCGTTCTATTATGCAAAATGCAGCGGGACCTTTTGGTGAGCCTTTGTTGCTTATCTGAGTCATACAATTCCACAACTGGAATTCATACAATAGTTCCCTCTCACAGAATTGTTTAATTTTTTCCTTAAGTTTTAGAAAACATAAACCAAAGCCACGAGGAAAATTTAAAGAAATCTCACGGTAAAGAACAATGATAAAAGTGATAAAAAATGGCAATTTTTTTAGAATGAGAAGATATTTAAATCGGAAGTGACGTTTTGTCGACAATGGCGCTCTTCCTACATGTCGACTACAGTCGCCTATGGCGCCGAAAGAGTTAAACAAAATAATATCTCTCTTGCACTGATGCATCCGTAATAAGTATAGGTAATAATATGGTTTCGAGTTCAATTTGGGATTAATTTGCACGAGTGTGTTTTTCAAAGACGGTCTCGTGCAATTTGAGCTCTTTGAAAAACACACGAGTGCGAATTATCCCAAATTGAACGAGAAACCATATTACTACTTGTTAATAATATACATGAAAAACCTTACAAACTTTACCGTCCGACATTGAAAATCTCAAGAAAAACTCTGAGCGCACGCTAAATGACGTAAGACAGCGTCAGCAGCGCGCGCTCTTCAACTGAAACCGACAACAAAAATTATTCAAAAACAAACAAAATTACCAACTTTTTAGCCGTTTTCACCGCTTAAACTTGTTCCTTCGCGATCGGAAAATGCATAGTCTTGATGCTTAATAATGTTATCAACAGCAGAATGAAAAAAAATTTGGTTTCAAGACCATTTTCGGACATTGTAATTTGCACTGTGTTACCTTGTTTTTGCACTGTATTACCTTGTTTTTGCACTGAATTACCTCTAAAATGCACTGTTCATCAGCCAATCATTATTAATTAGCAGTTATTCGCCGAAGGCGAAGTGATTATCGATGAATATTTACCGAGCGGCGAGTCTTCGAGCTGCGAGGTAAATATTCATCGATAATCACTGAGCCTGAGGTGAATAATTGTTTTAGTATAAATAAAAAGGTGATTATTTCAAAAAAGAAAGAAGGAAACAACATTGAACATTTTTTAAAAGCGCGACGGTCACGCTGACAGCCATTTTGTCCAAAAAGGTGATTATCGGCTGATAATCCGAGATAGAAAACCAATCAGAGCGCGCGATTTTGTATAATCACCTTTGTATTTATACTAATAGAGGATATTACATGGGCGCACGGAGATACGAATTTTACTTCGAGTGTCGATGATATCTCTCACGAGTGGGCTCAGCGAGTTCGTATCTCCAAGCGACTATGTAATGTTCTGTTTATTATTAATATAGATAGCGATGAAATATCCAATATATATATATATAAACTTCAACTTTTTTATTATGTATCAAAAATCGCCAACATCTTGTCAGTGATGAATAGAAAAAGGATGAATAATAAAGTGATTCATAATTTTAGAATTAACCTCGCTAAATAATAACAAGAAAAATATGTAAGAGAACACAGTTAATAATTCTGAACACCCCTTTTTTTATACCTTTTTGCCTGAAAAGGTACAACTTTCATATATCTTTGAAGAAATTCTACCCCTTTCTATACCAAAACTCACAAATTTCCACCCCTTTTCTTAACGTGCGGCCTGAAAAAAGTACCCCTTTCGGGCGGAGCATCCCCGTATAGTCCATTATAGGAAGTACCCCCTCCTCCCCGGGAATTAGATACCTGGTCCGGCCGTGAGAAATTCCGAGAAATTCTCCAAATGGTTCGGACATGCAATTCCAGTTGGTTCGTACCAACCGTAGCGGCTGGACAATTGAACTTGAAAGGTCTTCAATTTTTTTTATTTATTTATTTTTGGTTGGAAGCTCCAAAAAAGTGACTCCATTCATATTCCAACCGATATTACTGGTTTTCCTGGACAAGTGGATTAACACCCTTTGTGTACGATAAAAACATATATACAACGCACCTTATTGTGATGGACACTAGAGAAAAACGTCTGCGCATGCATGCCTTCTAGCACGCTTTCCAAGAATTTATAGAGTTTTAGTGAAAAAATAAATGCTTGTTTTCTCCGAGTATACAAAAATTTCGTGGGTATACTTTTGTGAGATGCGAATAATAAAATGGCGGCTTTTTAGATTTTTGTGCACGCCCCCACTATCCACTTTGGAAAATCCTGGAAACGCCCCTGGCAAATAATTAGCCATTCCCATTCTCACATGCACATATTGAGGGACTGTTTTAGGGGACATATTTCCCACAATGTGCACGTGACTACAATGTCAACTCGACGCAGCTTTTTCCTCAACATAGAGGAACATTACAATCCAGTTTTAATTAGAGAGAGAAGATTTTGCATCATTTATTCTTAAGTGAGGCATGAAAACATATAAATTGAACCATAACTAACATTTATCCGACATTATACCAAAGTGATCCAAAACATTGACAAAACATTGACAACGATCGATGCACTCTCCTCGCCAAATTCGTCTTTAAATGGATATAACTTCCTTGAGAAAGCATAGCTTTATTTGTGAAACTTGGCAAACGTAGGTTTTGACTTAATCCACAATATATATGGAAATTGATTGAGACTTAGCTCATTTCTTAGAAACACAATGTGACGAACATTTTATTGCATAGATCTACAAAATAGCTTCTTATCTCAAAGTAGGAGGGTATTGTTTAGGTTGGTTAGGTGTCTTAAGTGACAAATGTGCACTATTCTAAGGCTATTAATATTCGTTTTTCAAGTCACGTGTCAGTAGTCTCGATCACTTAAGACTTTTTCCCTCTTTTTACTCATTCAGTTCGTTATAGCGATAAAGAAGAAAAGATGCAATGGAATTGCCGTAATACTGATGCTGTAAGATTGGGCGAGATTTAAGAAACAGGAAAATTCTAGGCTAAACAAGAGCAAGTCATTAAGGCCCATTTCGTTCAAACGTCGATCATCTCATTATAATTAGCCGAACATATTGAAAACACTGAATAGCGACAACAAGGCTTTTTGATGTATTTAAGAAGATCAATGTTTGAATGGGGCTCTGTATTGGGCTTAAGTGGTTCAGTGTAGTCAACAAAAGATCTTTTAAGAACCTTGGTAGGTCAGCTAACCAAGGCAAAAAAGGAGGGGAAAAAAGAGCATGAAAAAAAAAACATGCATGGAGAAAAAAATGAGTGAGCTAGGAAGAAAAATATGGCTGGAAGGAACTGGGAAGAAAGAAAGATTCAAAAACGTAGTACAAACGTCTTTCTTGTTCAGTTCTTGTTTTTCATCCTCCATTACTTCGTTTTCTCTTTGTATTTGTAACAACTTGATATTAGCTTCAGTAGAAGAACTTCAAAATCAAACACTGAATACTATCAAATATTCAAGTGTCCATCATCTGAATTCCTGTTATTACAAGAAAATTCTGGTAACGCCACTGAGACCTTGATACTGAATATCAGCTGCTGTCTATATTTTCATCAGAATCAGGGCAAACATTGAAACAAGCTTCTATCAGAGCCTTAGCAGGGGGAGGGCCCCCCAATAATTTCGCATGTACTGTATTTTGAACACTGTATTTTAGGTCTGTTACTAATACATAGGGCGTTTTAGAATATAACATCTCCAATACTTTTGACCTAGCCCCTCCCCCCCCCCCCCTAATATTTTTGTCCTTGCTAAGCCCCTGTCCATAAATACGGCTGCATTTCTCATTCTAATCACAGATTGTTCAGTTGGAAAGAGGATCATTAGGCGCCGTTGTATTACAAGGTAATGAGTAATGGCTTTGTATAATGTCCCGTGTGGGATTGCTATGTTAATATAACAATGACTGAGTACCGACGTTCATTCACTTCACTATTTTCTATAATTCCTCTATGATCAATCAACAATGAATGTTTCTCTTCGTTATATACAATACGTTTATTCACCACAACAATATTCAGTACAATAATTTACAAATTTGGCAATTTTAGGTAAGTAAAATCTAGAAGATTTACAATTGCAAACACAATTTAACAAAGACAAGTTGCAATGGTTAATGACAAAGCATTTGTCTAAATCGGAAAATTGGCCCCTAGGGAAAACTTTCCATAACTGTCCGCTGTAATTCCACCAATTGCACAAAACTTATCTTTTCTTTTCTTTCATTTCATTTTATGTTATTTTAAGAACAAAGTATGGTAGGCCTTCATCAAGTGCTTGCTATTACAGTAGCAGTTTGTTTTCTACCACAGTCAGCCATCTCATGTCGTCAGTACAAGGTAGGCGGCGGCTGTAGCGTGTTCTGTCCATGTGCAGGCAACATGAGATGTGAAGCATTCTTTCATGTTTGTAGAAAGCCAGGGGGAGAAGGAGATCCATGCCATGCAACACGCCAGTGTGCAGATGGATATCGTTGCTTGCCATTGTTCCATAAGTGCAAAAAAATAAAGTTTGATTTAGAAGAAGGAGCTATTTGTGGTAAAGATGACTTTAAAGCTTGCAAAAAGGGCTTATTCTGCTACAAAGGTAAGTTTTTGGTTTTCCATGGCTTATAATATTACCAAATGTTTTACCTTTCTAGCTCTTTCTACCCTAGATTCCATAGGCGCTATAGCGCTCTCTCTCTCTCTCTCTCTCTCTCTCTCTCTCTCTCTCTCTCTCTCTCTCTTTCTCTTTCTGTATAGAAAACTATAATTTCAGCTAGACAGCGATTGAAATATTGCAAACTAAATTGTAAAAAAAAAAAAAAGAATAGTATAAAATAATATAAACATGAATGACGATCAGTTGAAGATTGCTGGGACGGATCCGGGGGTGGTGAAGGGGTTGGCTAGTCACCACCCTTTTTGAAATGACAAAATACACTAGAGGGTCTGGTTGGGGTTAATTGAAAAAGAACGTAATTGTTAACTGTTAACTGAAAAATAAAACTTGAAAATAAAACTGTTAACTGGCAATTGAAGGAGTAATGGGTATTTTTTCGTTTACTTTTTCACTTTTTTCTGGTTTTCCCAGCACTCTGTCTTGTTTGGCCTTGCCTTTCAGCACAACCGCCCCCACCGGTATCCCAAATTCGGGGGAAAATCAGTAAACTTCACTTATAAGAGTCGGTTATCTGTTCACTTTGAAGTACATTCGACCATCACACAGCTCAGAAAGCACTTAGAGACGAATCATTATTATTAATGGAGGGGGTGGGGATGGGGAAAATTCAGAGGGGTACAAGTGCATAGTTTTAGAAGACATGAAAACAAATTTAATTTCATGAGAGGAGGGATAATTTTTGTTTGAAGAGTCTCATGCATGGCACAAACTTGATAATGCAATAAATATGTTGCAAATGCCCCTCAAAACACTGGAAATCGCTTTTCCGATTGTCTCAATTTCGAAATTTTTTAAGGTGGATCATACCCCGAAACCCCCCTAGCTAGGTTCTACCGCCAATGATGGTCATTAGCCCCCTCCCAATCAAAATTACGCTCCGCGATCCTGACAATTCATAATGGCAAACAGCAGAATATAACAAATTAGAACAGAACTTGGCTTCTTGTGGTATTGGCACAGTTTACGCTGTATAAACAGCTTCCTTTTTAAAAAAAAATCCCAGCACTGAGTCTAGTATTTATGTGAAATGCGCCTTATCAAAATCACAGTTTATTGGTCTCGACCCAGTCCATGTGGTACCCATTATCGTACCCAGCCCCTACTTATTTCGAAGCTGCAAAATAAATGAATGGATGAGCGGTTGGATGGATGAATGGATGAATAAATCGCAATAGATACATTCGGGATTTTCTACCCGATTATATTTTGACCGTTCACTTTTATGTAAGTTGGTTTTCCTACGGGAAAAGAGGCTTTTGTACCATGAACCACCCATTTACATATATCAGGTGCGATGGAATATTGTTAGTGTGTGGTGAGGGAGGGGTGTTTCGGATGGGAATAACAAAATGGCGGCTTTTTAGATTTTTGTGCACACCCCCACTACCTTCTTTGGAAAATCCCGGAAACGCCCTCTGGCAAATAATTAGCCATTCCCATTCTCACATGCACATATTGAGGAACTGATTTAGGGGACATATTTCCCACAATGTGCATGTTCGTGCATAAAAATAGGGCATCGATTTCGATCGTCTATCGTTTATTTATTCTTGAGAACATTCACGAAGCCGCGACTTACAAACTGAAGACTTGCGCGACGACTTGCACAGCGACTTGCGGTTTTTAACTTACGCTCTACAATAAGCAATTAAATAAGCAGTTAAACCATATAAATCCTCTAAGGGGGACAAATCAATATATATCTTCTTTGGAGTGCTAAAAAACTCAACTAAAGTTACCATGATCACTTACCAAGCCGCCGTCCACAACGATACCACGAATAATACAACCCGACCGGGACGACGGCCAGGCTCGTGACCATGGCAACTGTCAATCAGCGCGTTTCGGCGCGAACATCCTCCCCCCCGTGTGCGACGTCCGGCTAGACGTCGACCACACAGTCTTTATGGATCGTTGGGTACGTCTTCCTCGAGTAGACACAGCTTGGCCACCGGTCTGACGTAGGTAACAGTCTTTGTGCGAGCTTCAGCTGCTCTCACTCTGCCGTAATATCCGGGCAGGGGACGAAGTACTCGTGTCAATGGCCAACGTCCACTGGGAGTGTTATCGTCAACAACTAGGACTAAATCTTCTTCAGCAACGTTGCGAACTTCTCTTCTCCACTTGGTTGGGCAAGACGTGTCTTGGGTTTCAGAAACCCGGTTCGCCACAAAGGTATGGAACCGGCGACTCTCGTTTCGTATATACTTCAAGACCATGCTTGAATCACTCCAGAATACTGTGTCTTCAGTATTTATGGTCAGTTCTTTCTTGATGGTGTGATTTAGTCTTACCGCCAAGACCGCAGCTTGTAGCTCTAGGCGGGGTATACTCGACTGTTTTAGGGGGGCTACACGATTCTTTGTCATAACGAACGCTACGTGTATTCTACCATCAGGAAGGACGTATCTAGCATAGCACACGGCACCAAAGCCTTTCTCGGACGCGTCTGCGAAGACGTGTAGCTGTACTACTGCATCGGGATGGGCGTTCTTACACATGCAACGTGGTAGTTCAAACTGTCCGAGTTCCGCTAGGTCCTCGAGCCAGCTTTTCCAGATGGCTTTGTCTTCTTCATCCAGTGGTTCGTCCCATTCTTTCTTCCGTTGCCACAGCGTCTGGATCAGGCACTTGGTTGGAAGCGTGAAGGGTACCAGCACTTCAATAGGGTCAACTACGGTAGACAGCTTACTCAGTACGCCGCGTTTCGTCATATCACACGTCTGTGGCAGTCCTACTGAAAGACGAAACCCATCGCGTTCCGTGTTCCATATTAACCCAAGGGTGCGTTCTACTGGCAGATCATCAAAGTTCAAACCGATAGAGGGACTCGCCTTTTCTTGAGGAGGAATACAAGACGGGACTGCTCGAGAAGAGCTGATACATTTTGTCAGTCTAAATCCCCCACGTGCAAGAAGTGATATGATTTCACTACTTATCCTGACAGCTGTGGCATCATCCGGTACAGACTTTAATAAGTCGTCCATGTAAAAGTTCCTTTCTACTGATTCAACAGTGTCTGTAGAGAATAGGAGATCTTCCCTATTATCACATGCGGTCTTCCTCAGAACGTAATTGGCTGTGCACGGAGAAGATGCAGCACCGAAGATCATCACCTGCATCTGGTACACATCAGGAGGCCGGTCCAGTCCGAGCTTGCGCCACAGGAATCGGAGAGCTGGTTGGTCCTCTTCCACTATCTTGCACTGGTGGAGCATCGCTTCGATGTCAGCAGCGATACCGACTTTGAGATCTCGAAACTTGAGTAGGACTCCAACGAAACTGTTTAGAAGGTCCGGCCCGATGTGCAGCTTATCGTTTAGCGATATACCGTCGTGCTTTGCGGCAGCGTCCATGACCCTTCGTACTTTGCCCGGTTTGTTTCGGTTTAACACTGGGTGATACAGCAGGAACCTTTGCTTTGGTGATTGGATGGAAGCCTCTTCAAGAGACAATTTCCTTGCGTATCCCTTATGTTCGTAATCTTCGATGATTGCGCAGTACTTTTCGGCCAAAGCGTCATCTCGTTTCCGTTTCCTTTCTGTAGACTCGAGCCGTTTCTCAGCTATCGCTCTGTTGTCAGGAAGCTTAACGTCTTGATCCTTCCACAACAAGCCTGCTTCGTACCGGTCCCCAACATGTCTAACAGTCGTTTCCAAGATCTTGATGGCGTTCTTGTCGTCGCGTGAGCGTGGCGTTTCATGTTCAAATTTCGTGCCGAACGATTCGGTTCGCCACCACTCCTTTACTCTTCTTAGTATGGTCTCTTCAGGATTAAACACGTGGTGCACATGCAATACGTGGTACGAGGCAGGGTTAATGAAAGACTTGAATGACCCGGTTATGGTCCATCCGAAAGCAGTTGACACTGCAACAGGTTGTCCAGCGCTACCTCGTCGTACGTCACGCTGAATTATGGCGTCAAGAACGTTAGCACCTAACAAGATCGTAACATCTTTAGAGTCTACTTCTGGGATGTCAAGTCCTGACAGGTGTGGGAACTCTCGCATCAAGCTCCGTGTCACCTTCTGTGGAGGTAAATTCAGCTGCCGCACTGTCCACGCTTCGTCCACTAGGATTTCACATTCCTTGTTTAGGGCGCCGACAGAGAACGATACCTTTCGCGTCGGCATCGCATCGTTTCGGGAGTTGACTGTTCCAAGATGAAGCACGCTCTTCTCGCCCTCTAGTCCTATCGCGTTTGCGAAACTCTCTAGGACAAGGGACGCCTGACTTCCGGAGTCCAACAGCGCGTAGGTATTCGTCGTGGCTCCTTCTGGGGTTTTCACAGCTATGGGTACTATCTGTAGTAGCACTGTTGCGTTGGGGAAGTCCACCGTTGACGTTCCAACAAAGACAGGAGCTGCGCCATGGATGAGGGGGTGGTGACGTTTGTTACAATCACCAACGTCACAATAATTCTTTCTTTCACAGTTCCTAGCAAGATGCTCTGTCGAGTCCAGACAGAGGAAGCATAACGATTTCTCCTTAGCGAGCTGGGCACGTTTGTCTACGTCCATAGCTCTGAACTGCTCGCAGGTTTCGATCGAGTGTACCTGTTCACAAACAACGCAGCTCTTCTGTGGTTTCTCACTTTCAGCTTTGCTAACAGCTGTAGCTAGCGTTGAGATTATAGTTGGTTCGGCGTTGGGGGCGCTCTTGCGCGTGGGAAAGCTGACGTTCCGTTTTCTGTCATCATTCCTCAAAGGCAGGCTTGCGGCACCGATGTTCGTTGGCCGCGCGCTCACCGCTGCTTGCGCACGTAATCGGGAGCGCAACCATTCATCAAGGTCCAGTAACGTAGGAGGCGTCATGTTCATCTCGATCCTTTTCTCGCCCCATCGATTCTTGAGAGAGGTAGGTAGTTTCTGCACAACACGTCGCACTACGTCTGTTGATGCCAGATCATGAATGTATCCTAAACCTTTGAGGGTTGTCACGGCAACGTGCAGCGTGTTGTAAAATGAGCGAAATTGCGTCAAATCGTCCTCTGTTATCTTCTGGTGATCAAAGATTGTCTTAAGGTAAGCTTCAGCTACGAACTCTTCATTACCGAACTGGTCTTCAAGTTCTGTAAGTGCAGCTTTGTACAGGTGTCCGTGGTTTAGCATCCCCCCGACTGCTTTCTTGGCATCTCCAACTAGAGCTCTCTGGAGGTGGGTCATGCGCTGTGTGTCCGTAAGTGCCTGGTCGTGTACCAAACACTTGAACAACGACATGAAGTGTGGCCACTCTAACGGATCACCTGAGAATTGCGGTAGTTCCAAACGAGGTATGGACTTCTCGAATGCCTGATTGCATAAATTGGTTGCTGGTCGTAGATCACTCGAGGTGTCGTAAAGTCTTCGGATCCAGGACACATCTAAGCGCTCTCCGGCTTCTTGCTCCTCACGATGAGGTTTTATGGTCGATGGAGGGATGTCCTGATCTCGTGTTGACGTTTTTACTGAACGTAGCATTGACATCTGGGGAATGGGAGTCATTGGCGTTGAGACCACATGTGTCGGCGCTCCCTTCAATCGTATCGATTGTGTCGGTACATGTACGCCAGGAATTTTGCTTTTATCCTCACATTTATCGTCGGTGTCTTCAAAGTCGCGCAGTCGGTTTTCTAGATTTTCCAGGTCTTCTTTCTCTTGCTGGGCTTGTAGGCGTAGTTGTTCTGCCTTGTATTCTAGTTCGCGAATGCGGCGTTGTTCTTGTAGCTGTCTTTCTCTTTCTAGCCGGTGGAGTTCTTCTTCTGCGATCTTTCTCTCCTCCTCGGCTCGTCGTAGGGCTTCACGTTTGGCCTGTTCAACTTCTAGCTCGGCAACCCGTGCTCTCCTTTCGGCTTCACTAATGCGCGTTGAAGAATCGCTCTTCACATACGAGTTCATTACAGAGGTGGAAAAATATGCATCTGAGCCGGCGTCGGACGGTGGTTCATTTTCTCGTTCACTTAATTGTAACTCGATCTTTTGGATACACTCATTTACTCGTTCGTTGACATTTTCTATAAACTTGAGATCCTTCTGCAATTGTTCACCTTCTAAAAAAGAACAGTAATCTTCGCTAAGCCTTTCAAGTTCTTGCAGGGCAATTTCCAGCTTGTTAGGCAATTCTCTCAATTTTTTACGGCTCCCTCGGGAAGCCAATAAACTGTCGGCCACGTTTAAATGCCTCGTCACTACTGCCTTTCTTCTAGCACATTTGCTTTTCGCTTTATCTTTTTCGGCATCTAAACTTTCGGGCGCCGATTTAGAGGTCGCGACAGATTTATCACCTTGATTGACAACTTGTCCTACATCAGCTTCATTAACATATCTCACGGTTATTTCTTGCTCAGCCATATTATTTCACAGATAAACTGAGTTGAATTACTCCAAACGAAGGGAATTTCGTACGAAACCTCGCTCTCTGCTACCAAATGTTCGTGCATAAAAATAGGGCATCGATTTCGATCGTCTATCGTTTATTTATTCTTGAGAACATTCACGAAGCCGCGACTTACAAACTGAAGACTTGCGCGACGACTTGCACAGCGACTTGCGGTTTTTAACTTACGCTCTACAATAAGCAATTAAATAAGCAGTTAAACCATATAAATCCTCTAAGGGGGACAAATCAATATATATCTTCTTTGGAGTGCTAAAAAACTCAACTAAAGTTACCATGATCACTTACCAAGCCGCCGTCCACAACGATACCACGAATAATACAACCCGACCGGGACGACGGCCAGGCTCGTGACCATGGCAACTGTCAATCAGCGCGTTTCGGCGCGAACAGTGCATGTGACTACAATGTCAACTCGACGCAGCTTTTTCCTCAACATAGAGGAACATTACAATCCAGTTTTAATTAGGGAGAGAAGATTTTGCATCATTTATTCTTAAGTGAGGCATGAAAACATATAAATTGAACCATAACTAACATTTATCCGACATTATACCAAAGTGATCTAAAACATTGACAAAACATTGACAACGATCGATGCACTCTCCTCGCCAAATTTGTCTTTAAATGGATATAACTTCTTTGAGAAAGCATAGCTTTATTTGTGAAACTCGACAAACGTAGGTTTGGACTTAATCCACAATATATATGGAAATGAATGCAAGCTTGAAAGTATTTTTCTTTTATTAATACTTTTGTATCGAGAATAAAGGTTTCCAAGTATTTTTTTTACGTAGACGTAGACGTAGGCGTTACAGACTCAACGGCCTCTAGTGTCACGCAAGGAAATACCTGCAAAAAGCACAAATTGATTTCTTAGAAACGCAATGTGCCGCACATTTTATTGCATAGATCTACAAAATAGCTTCTTATCTCAAAGTAGGACGGTATTTTGTAGGTTGGTTAGGTGCCACAAGTGAGAAATGTGCACTATTCTAAGGCTATTAATATTCGTTTTTTAAGGCTTTTTGATGTCATTAAGAAGAATTCGATGTTTGAATGGGGCTCTGTATTGGGCTTAAGTGGTTCAGTGTACTCAACAAAAGATCTTTTAAGAACCTTGGTAGGTTAGCTGGCCAAGGCAAAAAAGGAAGAAAGAAAAAGGGCATGAAAAAAAAAACATGCATGGAGAAAAAAATGAGTGAGCTAGGAAGAAAAATATGGCTGGAAGGAACTGGGAAGAAACAAAGATTCAAAAACGTAGTACAAACGTCTTTCTTGTTCAGTTCTTGTTTTTCATCATCCATTACTTCGTTTTCTCTTTGTATTTGTAACAACTTGATATTAGCTTCAGTAGAAGAACTTCAAAATCAAACACTGAATACTATCAAATATTCAAGTGTCCATCATCTGAATTCCTGTTATTACAAGAAAATTCTGGTAACGCCGCTGAGACCTTAATACTGAATATCAGCTGCTGTCTATATTTTCATCAGAATCAGGGCAAACATTGAAACAAGCTTCTATCAGAGGAGTTTTTCTTAGAATCTCTTGCTGTGTTTCCTTCCCTTTCTCATCATTTCTTCGGATAATTATCTTATTTTACGAGTATTTGCCGAATATCCAAGGGTGGTTATCTTATTTCCCGATGACTCCCCGAACTTCGAACTCAGGAAATTTGTCGGCGTTGACGATCGAGGGGTGAGAACCAGACGCCTGTAAATTCATCAGAGCATCGGGAATCTGCCTTGAGCAAAATAAGCAAGAAGCCATGTATTTACACGCTCATGAGATGCTTACTACGGTACTTTCTCAATCAAAATGATGAAGCTTTTCTTTGCACGCATGCGTAACAGCCCGTAACAGCAGATCGCACTTGAGCCCAAAGGATGCCAATTAAAACGCGTCTAAACGGGCTTGCCCTTATGAACAGTTGTGAATTCACGTGGGAGTAAACCGGTCTAATATTAACACATCCAACGCCCATGAATTCATTAATAAATTAACTAAAGGATGTCTGAAAGCATATAAATAGATGAACAGTTGAAGACCTAGAACAAACCCTTCACACTCTTATTCTGTTGAGGTAAGCAGCTTTACTCAGTATTATTCAAAACTTTTTGTATATAATGTTTGAGGATGAATCCTCATTGCTTGGTCATTTTCAATATTATTCTGAATGTGGTAAAGAAAACTTGTTCATGCCTATTTTTTTAAATGTTGTTTCAACTGAACAATTTTTGGGGGGATGTTTCTAGGTATAAATTTCTGCCAATTTCATTTTTTTACCAAATTCCGTTTTAGTGGTCACTAATGTTAATATCAATAATTTTAGAATGGTGCGGCTATATTTATACATCTTGTTTATTCTTTCCTTTCCTTTCCTTTCCTTTCCTTTCCTTTCCTTTCCTTTCCTTTCCTTTCCTTTCCTTTCCTTTCCTTTCCTTTCCTTTCCTTTCCTTTCCTTTCCTTTCCTTTCCTTTCCTTTCCTTTCCTTTCCTTTCCTTTCTTTTCCTTTCCTTTCCTTTCCTTTCTTTTCCTTTCTTTTCCTTTCCTTTCCTTTCCTTGCCGGCTTGCCTTTACTTGCCTTTTCTTTCCTTTTCTTTCATTTCCTTTCTTTATTTTAACTGTTTCAAGGTACCCTTAGAACATTTAAAGCAAACGGAGGGGCAAAATTCCCGAGGCTAATCTATATCAATGTTATAACTGAAAATTTCCTTTAACGTTTTCAGACTTTTTGGACTGTGAGACACACCAACATGGCATCGTTGAACATCTTCCTGTTTTCTGCCTTGCTCGCTCTGCTGGTCGTTACTTGCTATGGATTTAAACTTGAGAAAGATCGTAAGTGGAAAAAAAAAAGATTTAAAACCCTAGTTTTCCGCGGTAATTTTTTTAAAACTTCGTATAATCATGGAAAAGTCACTTCGATTTGTTAAATGGACATCAGTAACAGTTAAACTCTATTTTCCCTTCTAGTTGAAAGTGAATACGAAGGGAACTCTAAAGAATATCAAGGTAAGATTTGCATGGGTCGCGCTGTAATAGAACATGCATTTATCTTTTTTATCGAGCATCTATTTGCAGGGGGGAAAACTTGCGTATTTGATAGTTTAATATTAATGCAGTTTTTGGTTCATTCATTTTGCTTCTCAGATGCACAAAAGGCAATTCCAATTCGACCAGGAAAACGAGAGTATCCACTCTACAGAATGTCAGAAGGTGAGTGAACATTTGAATGAAGATTTTACTAGTTCAGGTAAGGGTGTTGCTCTCACCACGTTCTATGTTTCTTCGCGGCTTCAAAAAACAGGAAGGAAGGAAGGAAGGAAGGAAGGAAGGAAGGAAGGAAGGAAGGAAGGAAGGAAGGAAGGAAGGAAAAGACAAAAGACAAAAGAAAAGACAAAAAGTGACAAGAAGAATAAAAGAATAGAAAATAATCGCCAATTGATGATCAAAAATTGGACAAGATACATAAGCAACAAATATTTCTTTACTTCGCGTTGACACACACATTTTTTATTTTTTCCCTAGATCCACAGTACAAAGCAATCCCCATCAAACCAGGAGTCAAGCGAGGGTAAGTAATTGAGTCGCATGCAAACAGACAACACTACAGCATAAATACATTGGTACAACTGCATGGAGAACTTATAAAACTTTAAATCATACCAGGACATTAATGTCCAAAACTGTAGCCCAAAATAGAGACGCAATCATTGATGTAGGTTGTGCCTGGTAAATACCTCCTCCCCCTCACTCAGAGATATGTTGAAATGCTGTTGAAATCCAGAATATTACTTTCAAAGGTGGTGGGTGTCGGGTGGGTGCCAGCCTCTCATCGAAATCGGGTCCCGTCAAATGACAACTATTTTGTTCATATCCCAAATAGGATTCGAGAACCCATGGACCCTCCTCCCTCCTCCCTAGTTCCTGCTTCTCTGTAACTTAAAATTGCGTTATTCTAATACCCCATCTTTTTTTCTTTTCCTTTTATTTTTCCTAGTTTCAGAGCTCGATCAAATGATGCAAGTATGTATAGTATTTCTTTTAAATACATTTTTAGCATTTTAACATAGAAGTACATTTTTTTATAATTATAAAGATTAGTAAACAGCTATTTCAAAAAAGGTTGGTGAAGGTTTTGGTACCTGTTGCATGTTGCCTGTTGCAGTTTGCTTACTAAGATTGAAATGTATTGTATTCATATGTAAATAATGTCACCACAGAAGATAATATGCTAGAAAAACCTGCAGACAAAGTTTGAGTAAAATAACATATCATTTTGACCTTTCTCTGCTTGAATTCACAAGATTGAAATGTATTGTATTTCGGGTTCGGTATGCAACAAACATGCAACGTGCAACATGCAACAAACTACAAAACCTTCGCCAACTTTTTTTGAAACAGTTGTATTTACGTTTCGTATATTGCCTGACTGAATTACCCAAGACAGGCTGGGGCGTATCCTGGATTTCCCTGAGGTCCAATGGGGGTTTACAACAATTATATATTAAATATAATTTCTTTTGTTTAGGTCCACAATGGCCTGATTTGTACACTCATCGTCCACGTCTAGGCAGGAAGTAAAAGGTTAGTTTTGATAAGAAAATATTGCACAATACCGAATATAAAAACACTCTGTCCATCTCCTCACTCTCTCCGCTTCTCTGTCTGTCTGTCTGTCTGTCTGTCTGTCTGTCTGTCTGTCTGTCTGTCTGTCTGTCTGTCTGTCTGTCTGTCTGTCTGTCTGTCTGTCTGTCTCTCTCTCTCCCTCCCTCCCTCTCTCTCTCTCTCTCTCTCTCTCCCTCTCTCTCCCTCCATCCCTCTCTCTCTCTCTCCCTCTCTCTCTCTCCCCCCCTCTCCCTCCCTCTCTCTCTCTCGCTCTTTTTCTTTCCTCACTCTCTCCCACCCGACATTCCTCTCTACTTCCATCTATCCAGCATCTATCCTATCCATCTATACACCTTTACATTATTTCTCTCTCTCATAGACATTTTTTCTCCTACGTACGACGATTGGTTTAACACAGAAGAAGACAACTAGAAAATTAGAATCAAGAAATAAAGTGCAAGGGATGGATCATACATTTTTGATAAACACAAACCAAAGCTTTTTAAATTACAATGAATTCAGTTAATTTCCAGTCAAAATAGACTGTGTTCACTACGTTTGTTCAGGACAAACTACTCATTCAAACCCTGTATTGTGTTTATAGTGTATTCTTGTTAGTTTAATCATAAATCAAATATTATTTTGAAGCGATTACTATATTTAAATGAGAGATAAATAAATATGTTGAATATTGCTGTGTTTTTCTAAGTTATATATAGAACATGTCTTAAATTATCGAGTTGCATAGACCCATTAACTTGCAGCACTCAGGAATGCATCTCAATTAGGAGAACAAAACAATAGGTCTCAATTCTCAGGAGATTGAAATTCCTTTTGTTTTGTCCTCGAAATTGAGCTGCATTGACGTCACGTGAACGGACCCTAGACCCTAGACCCTAAATTTAGGATAGCGGTGTCTAGCGATGGAGATACAGAGAGCTTATTAGAGTGAACATAGTCAGACTGTTTGATAGTTGACGCCAACTGAATTAGATAATTTATTTACTATTTTAGCTGACGTTACATAAATTTGAATCTCGAGTAAACGGCTACTGAGATCAGGGGGGGAAACAATGATAAAGTTAACTGTGTCTTCACACATTCTCTGGTAAAGTAAACCCCCGGATTTGCATGACCCTTACTTTGGCGCGCTTTTACTATTTTAAGTGATGTCAACTGAACAGTTATCAAAGTTAGATAAATTTATCTAACTATTCAACAGTATGGTTAAATTCACTCTACTTGGACGTAATGTTTTATATATTAACTTCCCCTTTCAGAGTGCTTACACTTCTTGGTGATCTAACTACGCGCGCAAAGCATGATTTCTGAGATCGAAAATGAATCCCATCAATCACCGCGCGCTCAATGTACTTGAGTTTCGTAGCGGCCATCTTGGAAACAAGATAAGCATGTTCAATTTTCTCGCCAATAAACCTTTTCTTGCTGAAAATGAGGGACACTCAGGGTTTTTCCTAAGGTTTAAAGCATACAGGATATTGTCAAGGACCCAAGAGCAGCAGAAGATGTGGAGTTTGTATTTAAATCTTATCATGGAATCAGTCGAAAAATCTTTTTGACAGCTTCTTCAAGATGATGATGATGATGGTGATGAGCTATTACCTGACTGATAAAGGTAAATTCATATTCTCTTCTCGTGTGCACAACATATTGCTTAAAGTAGAAACGTTTAAAGCCTTTCTCTCGGTTATAAAATGACACTTCTCCTTCTACATTTTCCTTGTTCACCATATTGTTTCCCCCTGCTTATCAGGGATTGGATTGACCTTTCTAGGGTTTTTTTGAAGACAAGATTTGCACTCTGATTGCCTAATCGTTTTTCTCAAATGACCTTGTAAAACATTACTAGATTCATTTTGCACAATTAATATATAGTACAAAACTAGCAAAACACCTATTGTTTTATCAGTAGCTATATAAATTTAATACTAAAAAGGCTAGTTGTATAGCATTGTTTTTATTTATTAGATATAGTGTTTGCACTCTAATATGTATTATTTTTACGAAATATTAGTTAAAATTAATGAATTTACCTTCTATGAAGTGTTTTCTACGAAACTGAAATATCACTCTTGCATTATAATCAGGTTTTTCTGGTCTACAGGCCACTTTTTCTCTCACTGAAGTTTCAGTCACGAAACTTAATTCATCGTAAGATTAAGAATCTTCCCTCGCTTTCCCTTGCTAAATCTTCTTTAACAAGTCGCTAAAGTCGAAAAACTGTTTTTGTTCACTTTAAGACAGACATGACTTCGATTAAACGTATTTTTGGCATTGCAAAAATAAGAAAAAAATACTTCTTGATCCATCTTTGACTACATTATTGCAATTTTTCTGTGCATTTGTGAGTAAGCAAAGCGCGCGGGAACCCTGTGCAAAGTGGTACACGGACGTATGTATGTATGGACAAATCAAGCCATGAAAAATCAAGTCGATGGGTTACCATTTTTTCTTAAGTATGGTGCTCCGCTCGCGCGGGCCTTCGAACCGCGCGGGAGCTCCGCTATCATTCCCTTGAGCATGGAGTCCTTATTTACAGGCAAATATTGAAAAGCAACCTATAGACCCCTTGCCGCACGTCGCGACAATGAATGTTTCTCTTCGTTATATACAATACGTTTATTCACCACAACAATATTCAGTACAATAATTTACAAATTTGGCAATTTTAGGTAAGTAAAATCTAGAAGATTTACAATTGCAAACACAATTTAACAAAGACAAGTTGAAATGGTTAATGACAGAGCATTTATCTAAATCGGAAAATTGGCCCCTAGGGAAAACTTTCGATAACTGTCCGCTGTAATTCCACCAATTGCACAAAACTTATCTTTTCTTTTCTTTCATTTTATGTTATTTTAAGAACAAAGTATGGTAGGCCTTCACCAAGTGCTTGCTATTATGGTAGCAGTTTCTTTTCTACCACAGTCAGCCATCTCATGTCGTCAGTACAAAGTAGGCGGCGGCTGTAGCGTGTTCTGTCCATGTGCAGGCGACATGACTTGTGAAGCATTCTTTCATGTTTGTAGAAAGCCAGGGGGAGAAGGAGAGTCATGCCATGCTACAAGGCCTTGTGGTTCTGGGCTGCAATGCGAGGCAGGTCACCATGTTTGCAGAAAGCCAGGTGGAGAAGGAGATCCATGCCATGCTACAAGGCCTTGTGGTTCTGGGCTGCAATGCGAGGCAGGTCACCATGTTTGCAGAAAGCCAGGTGGAGAAGGAGATCCATGCCATGCCACAAGGCCTTGTGGTTCTGGGCTGCAATGCGAGGCAGGTCACCATGTTTGCAGAAAGCTAGGTAGAGAAGGGGATCGATGTCACGCATCACTCGAGTGTGCAGATGGATATGGTTGCTTAGCATTATTCCATAAGTGCGTAAAAGCTACCCAAGATGTAGGACACCTTTGTAATTTGTTTAACAAGTTTTGCAAAAAAAGGCTTAGAATGCTGGCACCGTAAGTATTTGGTTTTCCAGGTTTATTTAAATAAATGTTCTAACGAATTTCAAATTAATCTTCTTGGTTTTTCATGTTCTTTCAGAAAGCGATAGGAGATGTCACGAGTCAGCATGAGCCAGCTGCAGGGTAACAATGTTGCATGGATCCTTCAAGATAAAGAGAAACTATATACTTCCCTCTGTATAAGATAGTTAGTTGAAAAAAGTTACGAACTATATTGTAAAAAGTAGATTGTAATACAAAATGAAAATAAACATCAATAGGGGATAACTAAATTCTGAATATAACTTGATTTTTAAATATACTGTAAGGTCCACCGTGAGGTTCACTTTTCAAAATTGGGCTCCCTGTGGGAAAACTGGAGAAAAGCTTTTGTAGTAAGAACAAGACTTCGTGACCAATTTACATACCTGCAGTCTCCGCAGGAATCGAAACCACAAATCATAGTTCGCACGTCTATCTGGCCTACGTAGCGGCGCATTTGGGACTGGGGTGGCCCTCACTCTTTCCCCCTCCCCCAAATTTGGACTGCTACACAAAGTTAAACTACGCAAAGTTAAAACTTTTCTCGTTTGCATCTAGGCGCGAACACTAGACATCAAAACATGTTCTAAACACTTGTGTGTTTGTCGGCTAAAAACTTCGACTTTTGTCGATTTCATACGAGACCGCTTTTTACGTTGACGTTTTCTTCTTCTTCTCTTAGCTCCTTTTCAGCTCCTTGTGGAGCATAAGGTGAGACGTTGACGTTTTACCCGACAAAAATACGAGTTCAGAAGACAGTTAGAATATGTTTTGATGTCTGGTGTTCACGCCTAGCTGCAAACGACGGTATAACTAGTGACAACGTATAGATACAGAGCTCCTGATACAGAGCTTGGGCTACCTGTGATTGATTGGACACTTGGTAAGCCTGTGGTTTTATCTGACCATTGGTCGCGCGAGGTCTAGTACCTACCTCGTATGACCGCTGTCTGTACCTGAGCCCGTCAGTAGCTGCCATTTTTAAATCTCCAGACACAGGCTTACCACCCTAAGTATCTGTGGTTGGTTTAGGGTTTCTTGCCTTGGGATCCGTGTGGCACAGAAATAGCCGGTAATCGATGTAGTTCAAATTTTGCTTCTAATATCTGTCCTCTGTAGTCGCTCATCAAAAACATTTTATCTTAAAATAAACATTGTTAGTTATTACTTGTTTTGAAGGTTTTTTTCTGCGAAAAAGCCTCAAAAATGCTTGTTTAGGGATTCGAAAGTTCAGGGGTTAATTTGACTCGCTCTTCTTTTACAGTAATTCTCAATAAATCATACAAATAAATATTCTAACTTATGTATCGAATTTTCCTTTGAGTTTCTGTGAAGTTTCAGGTTTCGAAGCCATTGCCAATCCGATATGCTCTAAACCAAGCAGCCTTGCAACGGCTCTCAACCGTCGTTACAAATATGATACTGTACCCTCCCCTATTAAGTTAACAAACGTCGCCGTAATCGTCTCACCAACCAATAGCATTCAACCAAAATAATACGAAATTAATTCACGGGGAAGGGTACAATATCACATTTGTAACGACCTATGGGGGGGGGGGGGGGGGGTTGGTCAAAATCATCTGTTGTCTTTTCCAAATATTACCCAACCCCCCTCCACCCTTCCTGGTTGGCAAAAACATCATAACCCCCCTATATTTCGCCCAGTTTATTACTAAACCCCTATAAAGCTGTATACAATTAGTAACAACCCCCCTATATAGCTTCCGAAAATAATGCCAACCCCTCCCTTTTTTTTTGCTGCCGTCAATCAAAACTAATCAGTTTTGCTATTTGGAAGTCCACAGATTTAAAAATGGCATACAGTGCTGGTGGACATAGACTACCAGCCATCCTTTATAGTTGCAGAATAAAAAGAAATGAAAGGAATCTTTATCAAGATATGAGATTTGAACCAAAATTCTATTTTCCCCTCCGTAACATTTTTAGGTAATTAAAATAGTCGGAAGTCGGAATACCTGGCCAATTTCATTCTTTCCAATGTACCATATAAGGTTTAAGATTTTCAATTTTCTAAACGCCTTCTAAGAAACAAATTGTAAAAAAAGTGTTACCTTGTACACATTTGTGTTTTGCCAAAGGTTTCACGGATATACTGTTTGCACTCTAATGACTTTACAATATACTAATATACTAATTTTCTAATTTAGCTTCTTTGTAATTACTTTTTTAAGACAACGGGCTCGCGCAAATTTAACCGATAGAATTTCCTATGATTTTGCATATGGATAGTTTTTGAGATGAACAAAACAGAACAACAACAAAAATCGGGGGTCATCGACATGATGTTTCAAGATTTTCTCGAAAACAAACCGACAGATTTTTTATTTTTTTCGATATGTACTAGCTTTAGTTAAAAGACATCGAATTCAGGAAAAAATTGTATAGGTCACCGTATTCATTTACAAGATATAAGTCGTAAAGCAACGCAAAATGAAGAGCGACAAACGGAAAGCACACAGGTAGCCCAATCCATGGGTTTTGTCGCGCATGCCTCGAGTCATCGAACATACACAAAATGACTGCCATGCGACTAATTGTCAAGTTATATAAATACAGTGTATTGTTTCACATTTTGGTCAATATATTATACAATTCTAAATAATAAAAAAATGCGCAGAAAGATGCGCACGAGTGCGCGAGCCCATTGCCTTAATATGCCACCATCCCTACAATTAGTATATAGTTTGGCATTTTTCATATTCTAACATGTTTATTGTACAGTTTTATAGTGTTTGTAAATAAATTTAAATGGATTAATTGAACACGTTTCCCATTCAATATGCAGAAATTCTGATCCTTTTCTACATACATACAAAAGTATATCAAAAATATATCAAAAAATCAGGGACTTTTGGTATATGTAAGGGTTACCTTTTCAGGCAAAAAGGTATATGGAATAGGTACCTTTTTGCTAACATTTGGTGTATAAAAGTGAAAGGGCTCAAGAGTCTGGGCGGAGCATCCATGTGAAACGCACCGAAGATGATCACAGCTAGGGACAGATGATCAGGGGTAGGGACAGTTGATCACAGCTAGGGACAGATGATCACAGCTAGGGACAGTTGATCACACCTGGGGACAGTTGATCACAGCTAGGGACAGTTGATCTCAGCTAGGGACAGATGATCACAGCTAGGGACAGTTGATCACACCTGGGGACAGTTGATCACAGCTAGGGACAGTTGATCACAGCTAGGGACAGTTGATCACAGCTAGGGACAGTTGATCACAGCTAGGGACAGATGATCACAGCTAGGGACAGTTGATCATATCTAGGGACAGATGATCACAGCTAGGGAAAGTTGATCACAGCTAGGGACAGATGATGAGGACTAGGGACAGATGATCACCGCTAGGGACAGATGATCAGGGGTAGGGACAGTTGATCACAGTTAGGGACAGATGATCACAGCTAGGGACAGTTGATCACAGCTAGGGACAGTTGATCACAGCTAGGGACAGTTGATCATAGCTAGGGACAGATGATCACAGCTAGGGAAAGTTGATCACAGCTAGGGACAGATGATCACAGCTAGGGAAAGTTGATCACAGCTAGGGACAGATGATGAGGACTAGGGACAGATGATCACAGCTAGGGACAGTTGATCACAGCTAGGGACAGTTGATCACAGCTAGGGACAGTTGATCACAGTTAGGGACAGATGATCACAGCTAGGGACAGTTGATCACAGCTAGGGACAGTTGATCACAGCTAGGGACAGTTGATCATAGCTAGGGACAGATGATCACAGCTAGGGAAAGTTGATCACAGCTAGGGACAGATGATGAGGACTAGGGACAGATGATCACAGCTAGGGACAGTTGATCACAGCTAGGGACAGTTGATCACAGCTAGGGACAGTTGATCACAGTTAGGGACAGATGATCACAGCTAGGGACAGTTGATCACAGCTAGGGACAGTTGATCACAGCTAGGGACAGATGATCACCGCTAGGGACAGATGATCATAGCTAGGGACAGTTGATCACAGTTAGGGACAGATGATCACAGCTAGGGACAGTTGATCACAGCTAGGGACAGTTGATCACAGCTAGGGACAGTTGATCATAGCTAGGGACAGATGATCACAGCTAGGGACAGATGATCACAGCTAGGGACAGTTGATCATAGCTAGGGACAGATGATCACAGCTAGGGAAAGTTGATCACAGCTAGGGACAGATGATCACAGCTAGGGACAGTTGATCATAGCTAGGGACAGATGATCACAGCTAGGGAAAGTTGATCACAGCTAGGGACAGATGATGAGGACTAGGGACAGATGATCACCGCTAGGGACAGATGATCAGGGGTAGGGACAGTTGATCACAGTTAGGGACAGATGATCACAGCTAGGGACAGTTGATCACAGCTAGGGACAGTTGATCACAGCTAGGGACAGTTGATCATAGCTAGGGACAGATGATCACAGCTAGGGAAAGTTGATCACAGCTAGGGACAGATGATCACAGCTAGGGAAAGTTGATCACAGCTAGGGACAGATGATGAGGGCTAGGGACAGATGATCACAGCTAGGGACAGTTGATCACAGCTAGGGACAGTTGATCACAGCTAGGGACAGTTGATCACAGTTAGGGACAGATGATCACAGCTAGGGACAGTTGATCACAGCTAGGGACAGTTGATCACAGCTAGGGACAGTTGATCATAGCTAGGGACAGATGATCACAGCTAGGGAAAGTTGATCACAGCTAGGGACAGATGATGAGGACTAGGGACAGATGATCACAGCTAGGGACAGTTGATCACAGCTAGGGACAGTTGATCACAGCTAGGGACAGTTGATCACAGTTAGGGACAGATGATCACAGCTAGGGACAGTTGATCACAGCTAGGGACAGTTGATCACAGCTAGGGACAGTTGATCACAGCTAGGGAAAGTTGATCACAGCTAGGGACAGATGATGAGGACTAGGGACAGATGATCACCGCTAGGGACAGATGATCACAGCTAGGGACAGTTGATCACAGTTAGGGACAGATGATCACAGCTAGGGACAGTTGATCACAGCTAGGGAAAGTTGATCACAGCTAGGGACAGATGATGAGGACTAGGGACAGATGATCACCGCTAGGGACAGATGATCAGGGGTAGGGACAGTTGATCACAACTAGGGACAGATGATCACAGCTAGGGACAGTTGATCACAGCTAAGGACAGGTGATCACCGCTAGGGACAGTTGATCACAGCTAGGAACAGTTGGCAAAACACAAATTTGTACAAGGTAACACTTTTTTTACAATCTGATTCTTAAGTTAGAAAATTGAAAATGCAACGGGCTTAAATCTTAAACCTTATATGGTACATTGGAAAGAATGAAATTGACCAGGTATTCCGACTTCACATGTGAAAGAAAGACTATTTTAATTACCTAAAAATGTTACGGAGGGGAAAATAGAATTTTGGTTCAAATCTCATATCTTGATAGGGACAGCTAGGGACAGATGATGAGGACTAGGGACAGATGATCACCGCTAGGGACAGATGATCAGGGGTAGGGACAGTTGATCACAGTTAGGGACAGATGATCACAGCTAGGGACAGTTGATCACAGCTAGGGACAGTTGATCAAAGCTAGGGACAGTTGATCATAGCTAGGGACAGATGATCACAGCTAGGGAAAGTTGATCACAGCTAGGGACAGATGATCACAGCTAGGGAAAGTTGATCACAGCTAGGGACAGATGATGAGGACTAGGGACAGATGATCACAGCTAGGGACAGTTGATCACAGCTAGGGACAGTTGATCACAGCTAGGGACAGTTGATCACAGTTAGGGACAGATGATCACAGCTAGGGACAGTTGATCAGAGCTAGGGACAGATGATGAGGACTAGGGACAGATGATCACCGCTAGGGACAGATGATCAGGGGTAGGGACAGTTGATCACAACTAGGGACAGATGATCACAGCTAGGGACAGTTGATCACAGCTAAGGACAGGTGATCACCGCTAGGGACAGTTGATCACAGCTAGGAACAGTTGGCAAAACACAAATTTGTACAAGGTAACACTTTTTTTACAATCTGATTCTTAAGTTAGAAAATTGAAAATGCAACAGGCTTAAATCTTAAACCTTCAAATCTCATATCTTGATAAAGATCCCTTTCCATTTCTTTTTATTCTGCAACTATAAAGGATGGCTGGTAGTCTATGTCCACCAGCACTGTATGCCATTTTTAAATCTGTGGATTTTCCAAATAGCAAAACTGATTAGTTTTGATTGACGGAAGCAAAAAAAAGGAGGGGCCGGCATTATTTTCGGAAGCTATATAGGGGGGTTGTTACTAATTGTAAACACCTTTATAGGGGTTTAGTAATAAACTGGGCGAAATATAGGGGGGTTATGATATTTTTGCCAACCAGGAAGGGGGAAGAGGGGTTGGGTAATATTTGGAAAAGACAATAATAATAATAATAATAATAATAATAATAATAATAATAATAATAATAATAATAAATACTTTATTTAAACTGGAAAAATCTATCAGTATTAAGAAACACTGGTCTTAACAAGATGTCCAGATGACAACAGACATGAAAATATGTTCTGTCTCGGCCTGAAACTCGTATTTTCGTCGGGTAAAACGTCAACGGTCTCACCTTGTGCTACACAAGGAGCTGAAAAGGAGCTAAGAGAAGAAGAAGAAAACGTCAACGTAAAAAGCTGTCTCGTATGAAATCGACAAACGTCGAAGTTTTTAGCCGACAAACACACAAGTGTTTAGAACATGTTTTGATGTCTAGTGTTCGCGCCTAGATGCAAACGAGAAAAGTTTTAACTTTGCGTAGTTTAACTTTGCGTAGCAGTCCAAATTTGGGGGAGGGGGAAAGAGTGAGGGCCACCCCAGTCCCAAATGCGCCGCTACGTAGGCCAGATAGACGTGCGAACTATGATTTGTGGTTTCGATTCCTGCGGAGACTACATGTATGTAAAAATGGTCACGAAGTCTTGTTCTTACTACAAAAGCTTTTCTCCAGTTTTCCCACAGGGAGCCCAATTTAGAAAAGTTATTCAGAATTAAATTCAGAATTTAGTTATCCCCTATTGATGTTTATTTTTATTTTGTATTACACTCTACTTTTTACAATATATTTCGTAACTTTTTTTTCAACTGACTATCAACTGACTGAAAAATTATATAGTTTCTATTCATCTTGAAGGATCCATGCAACATTGTTACCCTGCAGCAGCTGGCTCGTCATATTCATGACTTTCATAACGTTTTCTTTACACATATGTTATCCTTGCGCGGGTCTGAAAGAGCATGAAAGACCAACAAGATTAATTTGAAATTCGTGAGAAAATATACGTAAATAAAACTTGAAAACAAAATACTTACGGGGTTTGCATTTTAAGCCCTTTTTGCAAAACTTCGTATACAAATCACAAGTCTGATTCAAACCTCTGGTACCTTTTTTACACACATGGTCCCAAGCTACGCAACCTAATCCATCTCCACAAGGCTTTGTAGCATGGCATTTATCTCCTTCTAGCCTTGGCTTTTTACAAACATGAAAGAATGCTTCACAAGTCATGTCGCCTGCACATGGACAGAACACGCTACAGCCGCCGCTTATTTTGTACTGACGACATGAGATGGCTGACTGTGGTAGAAAAGAAACTGCTACCATAATAGCAAGCACTTGATGAAGGCCTACCATACTTTGTTCTTAAAATAACATGAAATGAAATGAAAGAAAAGAAAAGATAAGTTTTGTACAATTGGTGTTTATTACATGTGGAGGGCCAGTTTGTTAACGTACCCTTGCAAATTTAAAAATTATTTAAATATTGTTGCATTTGGGCAAATCGTTATATACTAAACTAAACTAAAGTAGTGAAAAAAAGAAAAACATTTGGAAAACGACAGAGAAAAAGCTTTTGGAATACTGTTCGGGTGAACCGGTTCAGTTTTGTATATTTCGAAGCCTCACCTGACGTCACAGTCATCAATATATTGGAAAGAGAAAACAAACCAATAAGAAAAAAGCAAGCCATAAAATAAAGGAAAACAAAAGGATCGAAAGCAACAATAGGTGAGAAATAACTTAATTATAAGCGAAGCGTTCGTTCATCCCGTGGGGATTAACGGTGCCAAGTAAATGAATTAAGCGCATTTCTTTTGTTTTACGATGATTGTTGCTGCCGTGGGTTAAACACAGACCAAAAACAATAGCATTAAGCTCATTCTGACAAAACAAAAGAAATGCGCTTAATTAACTTACTTGGCACCGTTAATCCCCACGGGATGAACGAACGCTTTGCTTATAATTAAGTTATTTCTCACCTATCAGTTGCTTTCGATCCTTTTGTTTTCCTTTATTTTATGGCTTGCTTTTTTCTTATTGGTTTGTTTTCTCTCTCCTCTACTATATAAACATCTCTCTCACTCTTACTTTCTATTGACTCCGACGAAGGACTAACGTCCGAAACGTCAGTTCCTATTTTCACTACGGTGTAAAATTTATTAATCTACGATAAATATATTGGAAATACTGCTTTACGCGCATGCTCATGCATGCAGGGGATTAAAGAGTTGGCTAATATTTTGTAAAATATATGCTATATTCTAGTTGTATTTTTCTTGTCAAACACAATTTTCATTAGATAATCAAGATCACGTACCGTTAAGCGAATTCTGAATCAAATGTACCGCGCGAAAAATTATTGATACAAACCATCACGAAAATTGAGCTTTACGTTCGACTATTTACTTCATGAAGAATCAGTACTGAAAGTATTGTGTCAGGGGAGATATGTAGTTTAATCATAAAAGAATTATAGAAAATAGTGATAATGCACGTCGGTAATCAGTTATATTAACATAGCCAATCCCACACGGGACATTACAAAGATTACCTGGTGATACGACGGCGCCTAATGAGTGATCCTCTTTCCAACTGAACAATCTGTGATTAGGATGAGAAAACCAGCCGTATTTATACAACGACTTGCTTCTTTTTTTTGCACTAATTCTGGTGAAGATATATGGATGGCAGCTGATATTCAGTATCAATGTCTCTTCCTGGTCATGGCGTTTCCAGAAAACTGCGAATTTTCTTGTAAGAACAGGAATTCATTGTTACTGAAGATGATGGACAATATTTGATTGTATACAGTGTTTGAGTGTTTGAATTTAATTTTTGTTATACTTTTTGTTTTTTGAGTCTTTCTTTCTTCACAGTTCCTTCCATTCATTTTTCTTTCTTCCTCATTTTTTCCACCATGTTTGATTATGGCCAACTTTCCTTCTCTCCCCACTTTTTCCCCATGAACAGCTGAACTGCATTCCATGTCAGCCACCACCGAGGGTTTGAAAAGATACTTTGTTTAGTAAGTTCTGACACTGAACCACTTAGGTCCAGTTCAAAGTCGATCTTCTCATAAGTCGAACCTCACAACATCAGCTAACATCAACAATGAAGACCGCCTTATTATCCATTGTTTTCAATGCGTTCGGGCGGCTTATGATCTGGGCCTTACTTACTCTTGTTTAGACTAGAATTTTCCAGTTTCTTCTCGCCCGATCTTACAACATCACTATATCACCATGCAGCCCACAGTCTGTATAGTATCTGAGTTTTCTTCTTACAGGTAACCAAAGCAATGGATCTGAATAGGAGTAGAGAATGTATCGGGGAGATCGTAAAATTTCTATAAAATAAAACGATCAAATTCCTCATTGGTTGTTTCTTTTTTAGTTTCTCTGTATTCATTGGATGAATTGTAGTTTTCTAGCGCCGGAATTTGCAATTGGTTGTATATTAAAGGCTATTTAAGGAAATTTTAACTTCCTTTCTAAAGACGTCTTCGGGGACGAAGAAGGTTTTCATTTCCTATTTTAAGAACCTTGATAGGACAGCTAGCCAAGCCGCAAAAAAGAAAGAGAAAATGGCCAAACATGCATGGCGAAAAAAGTGAAGGAGCTATGGTTCGAGTGTCCTCACTGTAAAATAAAATAAATTTCATTCTTTGTAGTTTTTTTTTTTTTTTTAATCTCTATACTAATGTTGACAATAATAATGACAACTATTTTGTTCATATCCCAAATAGGATTCGAGAACCCATGGACCCTCCTCCCTCCTCCCTAGTTCCTGCTTCTCTGTAACTTAAAATTGCGTTATTCTAATACCCCATCTTTTTTTCTTTTCCTTTTATTTTTCCTAGTTTCAGAGCTCGATCAAATGATGCAAGTATGTATAGTATTTCTTTTAAATACATTTTTAGCATTTTAACATAGAAGTACATTTTTTTATAAAGATTAGTAAACAGCTATTTCAAAAAAGGTTGGTGAAGGTTTTGGTACCTGTTGCATGTTGCCTGTTGCAGTTTGCTTACTAAGATTGAAATGTATTGTATTCATCTGTAAATAATGTCACCACAGAAGATAATATGCTAGAAAAACCTGCAGACATAGTTTGAGTATAATAACATATCATTTTGACCTTTCTCTGCTTGAATTCACATCACCCATCCTGCATTGCATTTCGGGTTCGGTATGCAACAAACCTGCAACGTGCAACATGCAACAAACTACAAAACCTTCGCCAACTTTTTTTGAAACAGTTGTATTTACGTTTCGTATATTGCCTGACTGAATTACCCAAGACAGGCTGGGGCGTATCCTGGATTTCCCTGAGGTTCAATGGGGGTTTACAACAATTATATATTAAATATAATTTCTTTTGTTTAGGTCCACAATGGCCTGATTTGTACACTCATCGTCCACGTCTAGGCAGGAAGTAAAAGGTTAGTTTTGATAAGAAAATATTGCACAATACCGAATATAAAAACACTCTGTCCATCTCCTCACTCTCTCCGCTTCTCTGTCTGTCTGTCTGTCTGTCTGTCTGTCTGTCTGTCTGTCTGTCTGTCTGTCTGTCTGTCTGTCTGTCTGTCTGTCTGTCTGTCTGTCTGTCTGTCTGTCTGTCTGTCTGTCTGTCTGTCTGTCTGTCTGTCTGTCTCTCTCTCTCTCTCTCTCTCTCTCTCCCTCCCTCCCTCTCTCTCTCTCTCCCCCTCTCTCTCCCTCCATCCCTCTCTCTCTCTCTCTCTCTCTCTCCCTCTCTCTCTCCCCCCTCTCCCTCCCTCTCTCTCTCTCGCTCTTTTTCTTTCCTCACTCTCTCCCACCCTACATTCCTCTCTACTTCCATCTATCCAGCATCTATCCTATCCATCTATACACCTTTACATTATTTCTCTCTCTCATAGACATTTTTTCTCCTACGTACGACGATTGGTTTAACACAGAAGAAGACAACTAGAAAATTAGAATCAAGAAATAAAGTGCAAGGGATGGATCATACATTTTTGAAAAACACAAACCAAAGCTTTTTAAATTACAATGAATTCAGTTAATTTCCAGTCAAAATAGACGGTGTTCACTACGTTTGTTCAGGACAAACTACTTATTCAAACCCTGTATTGTGTTTATAGTGTATTGTTAGTTTAATTATAAATCAAATATTATTTTGAAGCGATTACTATATTTAAATGAGAGATAAATAAATATGTTGAACATTACTGTGTTTTTCTAAGTTATATATAGAACATGTCTTAAATTATCGAGTTGCATAGACCCATTAACTTGCAGCACTCTGGAATGCATCTCAATTAGGAGAACAAAACAATAGGTCTCAATTCTCAGGAGATCGAAATTCCTTTTGTTTTGTCCTCGAAATTGAGCTGCATTGACGTCACGTGAACGGACCCTAGACCCTAGACCCTAAATTTAGGATAGCGGTGTCTAGCGATGGAGATACAGAGAGCTTATTAGAGTGAACATAGTCAGACTGTTTGATAGTTGACGCCAACTGAATTAGATAATTTATTTACTATTTTAGCTGACGTTACATAAATTTGAATCTCGAGTAAACGGCTACTGAGATCAGGGGGGGAAACAATGATAAAGTTAACTGTGTCTTCACACATTCTCTGGTAAAGTAAACCCCCGGATTTGCATGACCCTTACTTTGGCGCGCTTTTACTATTTTAAGTGATGTCAACTAAACAGTTATCAAAGTTAGATAAATTTATCTAACTATTCAACAGTATGGTTAAATTCACTCTACTTGGACGTAATGTTTTATATATTAACTTCCCCTTTCAGAGTGCTTACACTTCTTGGTGATCTAACTACGCGCGCAAAGCATGATTTCTGAGATCGAAAATTAATCCCATCAATCACCGCGCGCTCAATGTACTTGAGTTTCGTAGCGGCCATCTTGGAAACAAGATAAGCATGTTCAATTTTCTCGCCAATAAACCTTTTCTTGCTGAAAATGAGGGACACTCAGGGTTTTTCCTAAGGTTTAAAGCATACAGGATATTGTCAAGGACCCAAGAGCAGCAGAAGATGTGGAGTTTGTATTTAAATCTTATCATGGAATCAGTCGAAAAATCTTTTTGACAGCTTCTTCAAGATGATGATGATGATGGTGATGAGCTATTACCTGACTGATAAAGGTAAATTCATATTCTCTTCTCGTGTGCACAACATATTGCTTAAAGTAGAAACGTTTAAAGCCTTTCTCTCGGTTATAAAATGACACTTCTCCTTCTACATTTTCCTTGTTCACCATATTGTTTCCCCCTGCTTATCAGGGATTGGATTGACCTTTCTAGGGTTTTTTTGAAGACAAGATTTGCACTCTGATTGCCTAATCGTTTTTCTCAAATGACCTTGTAAAACATTACTAGATTCATTTTGCACAATTAATATATAGTACAAAACTAGCAAAACACCTATTGTTTTATCAGTAGCTATATAAATTTAATACTAAAAAGGCTAGTTGTATAGCATTGTTTTTATTTATTAGATATAGTGTTTGCACTCTAATATGTATTATTTTTACGAAATATTAGTTAAAATTAATGAATTTACCTTCTATGAAGTGTTTTCTACGAAACTGAAATATCACTCTTGCATTATAATCAGGTTTTTCTGGTCTACAGGCCACTTTTTCTCTCACTGAAGTTTCAGTCACGAAACTTAATTCATCGTAAGATTAAGAATCTTCCCTCGCTTTCCCTTGCTAAATCTTCTTTAACAAGTCGCTAAAGTCGAAAAACTGTTTTTGTTCACTTTAAGACAGACATGACTTCGATTAAACGTATTTTTGGCATTGCAAAAATAAGAAAAAAATACTTCTTGATCCATCTTTGACTACATTATTGCAATTTTTCTGTGCATTTGTGAGTAAGCAAAGCGCGCGGGAACCCTGTGCAAAGTGGTACACGGACGTATGTATGTATGGACAAATCAAGCCATGAAAAATCAAGTCGATGGGTTACCATTTTTTCTTAAGTATGGTGCTCCGCTCGCGCGGGCCTTCGAACCGCGCGGGAGCTCCGCTATCATTCCCTTGAGCATGGAGTCCTTATTTACAGGCAAATATTGAAAAGCAACCTATAGACCCCTTGCCGCACGTCGCGACAATGAATGTTTCTCTTCGTTATATACAATACGTTTATTCACCACAACAATATTCAGTACAATAATTTACAAATTTGGCAATTTTAGGTAAGTAAAATCTAGAAGATTTACAATTGCAAACACAATTTAACAAAGACAAGTTGAAATGGTTAATGACAGAGCATTTATCTAAATCGGAAAATTGGCCCCTAGGGAAAACTTTCGATAACTGTCCGCTGTAATTCCACCAATTGCACAAAACTTATCTTTTCTTTTCTTTCATTTTATGTTATTTTAAGAACAAAGTATGGTAGGCCTTCACCAAGTGCTTGCTATTATGGTAGCAGTTTGTTTTCTACCACAGTCAGCCATCTCATGTCGTCAGTACAAAGTAGGCGGCGGCTGTAGCGTGTTCTGTCCATGTGCAGGCGACATGACTTGTGAAGCATTCTTTCATGTTTGTAGAAAGCCAGGGGGAGAAGGAGAGTCATGCCATGCTACAAGGCCTTGTGGTTCTGGGCTGCAATGCGAGGCAGGTCACCATGTTTGCAGAAAGCCAGGTGGAGAAGGAGATCCATGCCATGCTACAAGGCCTTGTGGTTCTGGGCTGCAATGCGAGGCAGGTCACCATGTTTGCAGAAAGCCAGGTGGAGAAGGAGATCCATGCCATGCCACAAGGCCTTGTGGTTCTGGGCTGCAATGCGAGGCAGGTCACCATGTTTGCAGAAAGCTAGGTAGAGAAGGGGATCGATGTCACGCATCACTCGAGTGTGCAGATGGATATGGTTGCTTAGCATTATTCCATAAGTGCGTAAAAGCTACCCAAGATGTAGGACACCTTTGTAATTTGTTTAACAAGTTTTGCAAAAAAGGCTTAGAATGCTGGCACCGTAAGTATTTGGTTTTCCAGGTTTATTTAAATAAATGTTCTAACGAATTTCAAATTAATCTTCTTGGTTTTTCATGTTCTTTCAGAAAGCGATAGGAGATGTCACGAGTCAGCATGAGCCAGCTGCAGGGTAACAATGTTGCATGGATCCTTCAAGATAAAGAGTAACTATATACTTCCCTCTGTATAAGATAGTTAGTTGAAAAAAGTTACGAACTATATTGTAAAAAGTAGAGTGTAATACAAAATAAAAATAAACATCAATAGGGGATAACTAAATTCTGAATATAACTTGATTTTTAAATATACTGTAAGGTCCACCGTGAGGTTCACTTTTCAAAATTGGGCTCCCTGTGGGAAAACTGGAGAAAAGCTTTTGTAGTAAGAACAAGACTTCGTGACCAATTTACATACCTGTAGTCTCCGCAGGAATCGAAACCACAAATCATAGTTCGCACGTCTATCTGGCCTACGTAGCGGCGCATTTGGGACTGGGGTGGCCCTCACTCTTTCCCCCTCCCCCAAATTTGGACTGCTACACAAAGTTAAACTACGCAAAGTTAAAACTTTTCTCGTTTGCATCTAGGTGCGAACACTAGACATCAAAACATGTTCTAAACACTTGTGTGTTTGTCGGCTAAAAACTTCGACGTTTGTCGATTTCATACGAGACTGCTTTTTACGTTGATGTTTTCTTCTTCTTCTTCTCTTAGCTCCTTTTCAGCTCCTTGTGGAGCATAAGATTAGACGTTGACGTTTTACCCTTTATTAGTTAGAATATGTTTTGATGTCTGGTGTTCACGCCTAGCTGCAAACGACGGTATAACTAGTGTCAACGAATAGATACAGAGCTCCTGATACAGAGCTTGGGCTACCTGTGATTGATTGGCCACTTGGCAAGCCTGTGGTTTTATCTGACCACTGGTCGCACGAGGTCTAGTACCTACCTTGTATGACCGCTGTCTGTACCTGAGCCCGTCAGTAGCTGCCATTTTTAAATCTCCAGACACAGGCTTACCACCCTAAGTATCTGTGGTTGGTTTAGGGTTTCTTGCCTTGGGATCCGTGTGGCACAGAAATAGCCGGTAATCGATGTAGTTCAAATTTTGCTTCTAATATCTGTCCTCTGTAGTCGCTCATCAAAAACATTTTATCTTAAAATAAACATTGTTAGTTATTACTTGTTTTGAAGGTTTTTTTCTGCGAAAAAGCCTCAAAAATGCTTGTTTAGGGATTCGAAAGTTCAGGGGTTAATTTGACTCGCTCTTCTTTTACAGTAATTCTCAATAAATCATACAAATAAATATTCTAACTTATGTCTCGAATTTTCCTTTGAGTTTCTGTGAAGTTTCAGGTTTCGAAGCCATTGCCAATCCGATATGCTCTAAACCAAGCAGCCTTGCAACGGCTCTCAACCGTCGTTACAAATATGATACTGTACCCTCCCCTATTAAGTTAACAAACGTCGCCGTAATCGTCTCACCAACCAATAGCATTCAACCAAAATAATACGAAATTAATTCCCCTCCACCCTTCCTGGTTGGCAAAAACATCATAACCCCCCTATATTTCGCCCAGTTTATTACTAAACCCCTATAAAGCTGTATACAATTAGTAACAACCCCCCTATATAGCTTCCGAAAATAATGCCAACCCCTCCCTTTTTTTTTGCTGCCGTCAATCAAAACTAATCAGTTTTGCTATTTGGAAGTCCACAGATTTAAAAATGGCATACAGTGCTGGTGGACATAGACTACCAGCCATCCTTTATAGTTGCAGAATAAAAAGAAATGAAAGGAATCTTTATCAAGATATGAGATTTGAACCAAAATTCTATTTTCCCCTCCGTAACATTTTTAGGTAATTAAAATAGTCGGAAGTCGGAATACCTGGCCAATTTCATTCTTTCCAATGTACCATATAAGGTTTAAGATTTTCAATTTTCTAAACGCCTTCTAAGAAACAAATTGTAAAAAAAGTGTTACCTTGTACACATTTGTGTTTTGCCAAAGGTTTCACGGATATACTGTATGCACTCTAATGACTTTACAATATACTAATATACTAATTTTCTAATTTAGCTTCTTTGTAATTACTTTTTTAAGGCAACGGGCTCGCGCAAATTTAACCGATAGAATTTCCTATGATTTTGCATATGGATAGTTTTTGAGATGGACAAAACAGAACAACAACAAAAATCGGGGGTCATCGACATAGATTTTGCGCTATGTTAGCTTGAACACGGCACTCCCCAGCGAGTCTAGAACGAAAACAACGCTTCTCAAAGTATTACGTCTAGTTTAATTCTGGTAGCTGCAATATAAAAAACAGAGGCTTTCAGAGGTACTAAAGTAAACTAACTTCCTTGAAAAACAGTTTGGTGTCACAAAGTTCAGGAAAAATTAAAGTTTTGACATTTCCAACTTGAAAAACAGTCGAAATTACGTGCGAATGTCAAGTCTTTTTTAGATGATGTTTCACGATTTTCTCGAAAACAAACCGACAGATTTTTTATTTTTTTCGATATGTACTAGCTTTAGTTAAAAGACATCGAATTCAGGAAAAAATTGTATAGGTCACCGTATTCATTTACAAGATATAAGTCGTAAAGCAACGCAAAATGAAGAGCGACAAACGGAAAGCACACAGGTAGCCCAATCCATGGGTTTTGTCGCGCATGCCTCGAGTCATCGAACATACACAAAATGACTGCCATGCGACTAATTGTCAAGTTATATAAATACAGTGTATTGTTTCACATTTTGGTCAATATATTATACAATTCTAAATAATAAAAAAATGCGCAGAAAGATGCGCACGAGTGCGCGAGCCCATTGCCTTAATATGCCACCATCCCTACAATTAGTATATAGTTTGGCATTTTTCATATTCTAACATGTTTATTGTACAGTTTTATAGTGTTTGTAAATAAATTTAAATGGATTAATTGAACACGTTTCCCATTCAATATGCAGAAATTCTGATCCTTTTCTACATACATACAAAAGTATATCAAAAATATATCAAAAAATCAGGGACTTTTGGTATATGTAAGGGTTTATACCTTTTCAGGCAAAAAGGTATATGGAATAGGTACCTTTTTGCTAACATTTGGTGTATAAAAGTGAAAGGGCTCAAGAGTCTGGGCGGAGCATCCATGTGAAACGCACCGAAGATGATCACAGCTAGGGACAGATGATCAGGGGTAGGGACAGTTGATCACAGCTAGGGACAGATGATCACAGCTAGGGACAGTTGATCACACCTGGGGACAGTTGATCACAGCTAGGGACATTTGATCACAGCTAGGGACAGTTGATCACAGCTAGGGACAGTTGATCATAGCTAGGGACAGATGATCACAAGCTAGGGAAAGTTGATCACAGCTAGGGACAGATGATGAGGACTAGGGACAGATGATCATCGCTAGGGACAGATGATCAGGGGTAGGGACAGTTGATCACAGCTAGGGACAGATGATCACAGCTAGGGACAGATGATCACAGCTAAGGACAGGTGATCACCGCTAGTGACAGTTGATCGCAGCTAGGAACAGTTGGCAAAACACAAATTTGTACAAGGTAACACTTTTTTTACAATCTGATTCTTAAGTTAGAAAATTGAAAATGCAACAGGCTTAAATCTTAAACCTTATATGGTACATTGGAAAGAATGAAATTGGCCAGGTATTCCGACTTCCGACTATTTTAATTACCTAAAAATGTTACGGAGGGGAAAATAGAATTTTGGTTCAAATCTCATATCTTGATAAAGATTCCTTTCATTTCTTTTTATTCTGCAACTATAAAGGATGGCTGGTAGTCTATGTCCACCAGCACTGTATGCCATTTTTAAATCTGTGGACTTCCAAATAGCAAAACTGATTAGTTTTGATTGGCGGCAGCAAAAAAAAAAAAAAAAAAAAAAAAAAAAAAGGAGGGGTTGGCATTATTTTCGGAAGCTATATAGGGGGGTTGTTACTAATTGTATACACCTTTATAGGGGTTTAGTAATAAACTGGGCGAAATATAAGGGGGTTATGATATTTTTGCCAACCAGGAAGGGGGGAGGGGGGTTGGGTAATATTTGGAAAAGACAACAGATGACAACAGACATGAAAACATGTTCTAACTGTCTCCTGAAACTCGTATTTTTGTCGGGTAAAACGTCAACGGTCTCACCTTGTGCTACACAAGGAGCTGAAAAGGAGCTAAGAGAAGAAGAAGAAAACGTCAACGTAAAAAGCTGTCTCGTATGAAATCGACAAACGTCGAAGTTTTTAGCCGACAAACACACAAGTGTTTAGAACATGTTTTGATGTCTAGTGTTCGCGCCTAGATGCAAACGAGAAAAGTTTTAACTTTGCGTAGTTTTAACTTTGCGTAGCAGGAAAATTTGGAGGAGGGGGAAATGGTGAGGGGCCACCCCAGTCGACCAATGCGCCGCTACGTAGGCCAGATAGACTTGCGAACTATGATTTGTGGTTTCGATTCCTGCGGAGACTACATGTATGTAAAAATGGTCACGAAGTCTGGTTCTTACTACAAAAGCTTTTCTCCAGTTTTCCCACAGGGAGCCCAATTTAGAAAAGTGAACCTCACGGTGTGCTTTACAGTATATCTGGAAATCAAGTTATATTCAGAATTTAGTTATCCCTATTGATGTTTATTTTTATTTTGTATTACACTCTACTTTTTACAATATATTTCGTAACTTTTTTTTCAACTGACTATCTTATACAGGAAAAATTATATAGTTTCTATTCATCTTGAAGGATCCATGCAACATTGTTACCCTGCAGCAGCTGGCTCGTCATATTCATGACTTTCATAACGTTTTCTTTACACATATGTTATCCTTGCGCGGGTCTGAAAGAGCATGAAAGACCAACAAGATTAATTTGAAATTCGTGAGAAAATATACGTAAATAAAACTTGAAAACAAAATACTTACGGGGTTTGCATTTTAAGCCCTTTTTGCAAAACTTCGTATACAAATCACAAGTCTGATTCAAACCTCTGGTACCTTTTTTACACACATGGTCCCAAGCTACGCAACCTAATCCATCTCCACAAGGCTTTGTAGCATGGCATTTATCTCCTTCTAGCCTTGGCTTTTTACAAACATGAAAGAATGCTTCACAAGTCATGTCGCCTGCACATGGACAGAACACGCTACAGCCGCCGCTTATTTTGTACTGACGACATGAGATGGCTGACTGTGGTAGAAAAGAAACTGCTACCATAATAGCAAGCACTTGATGAAGGCCTACCATACTTTGTTCTTAAAATAACATGAAATGAAATGAAAGAAAAGAAAAGATAAGTTTTGTGCAATTGGTGTTTATTACATGTGGAGGGCCAGTTTGTTAACGTACCCTTGCAAACTTAAAAATTATTTAAATATTGTTGCATTTGGGCAAATCGTTATATACTAAACTAAACTAAAGTAGTGAAAAAAAGAAAAGCATTTGGAAAACGACAGAGAAAAAGCTTTTGGAATACTGTTCGGGTGAACCGGTTCAGTTTTGTATATTTCGAAGCCTCACCTGACGTCACAGTCATCAATATATTGGAAAGAGAAAACAAACCAATAAGAAAAAAGCAAGCCATAAAATAAAGGAAAACAAAAGGATCGAAAGCAACAATAGGTGAGAAATAACTTAATTATAAGCGAAGCGTTCGTTCATCCCGTGGGGATTAACGGTGCCAAGTAAATGAATTAAGCGCATTTCTTTTGTTTTACGATGATTGTTGCTCCCGTGGGTTAAACACAGACCAAAAACAATAGCATTAAGCTCATTCTGACAAAACAAAAGAAATGCGCTTAATTAACTTACTTGGCACCGTTAATCCCCACGGGATGAACGAACGCTTTGCTTATTAAGTTATTTCTCACCTATCAGTTGCTTTCGATCCTTTTGTTTTCCTTTATCTTATGGCTTGCTTTTTTCTTATTGGTTTGTTTTCTCTCTCCTCTACTATATAAACATCTCTCTCACTCTTACTTTCTATTGACTCCGACGAAGGACTAACGTCCGAAACGTCAGTTCCTATTTTCACTACGGTGTAAAATTTATTAATCTACGATAAATATATTGGAAATACTGCTTTACGCGCATGCTCATGCATGCAGGGGATTAAAGAGTTGGCTAATATTTTGTAAAATATATGCTATATTCTAGTTGTATTTTTCTTGTCAAACACAATTTTCATTAGATAATCAAGATCACGTACCGTTAAGCGAATTCTGAATCAAATGTACCGCGCGAAAAATTATTGATACAAACCATCACGAAAATTGAGCTTTACGTTCGACTATTTACTTCATGAAGAATCAGTACTGAAAGTATTGTGTCAGGGGAGATATGCAGTTTAATCATAAAAGAATTATAGAAAATAGTGATAATGCACGTCGGTAATCAGTTATATTAACATAGCCAATCCCACACGGGACATTACAAAGATTACCTGGTGATACGACGGCGTCTAATGAGTGATCCTCTTTCCAACTGAACAATCTGTGATTAGGATGAGAAAACCAGCCGTATTTATACAACAGCTTGCTTCTTTTTTTTTTTTTTTTTTGCACTAATTCTGGTGAAGATATATGGATGGCAGCTGATATACAGTATCAATGTCTCTTCCTGGTCGTGGCGTTTCCAGAAAACTGCGAATTTTCTTGTAAGAACAGGAATTCATTGTTACTGAAGATGATGGACAATATTTGATTGTATACAGTGTTTGAGTGTTTCAATCTAATTTTTGTTATACTTTTTGTTTTTTGAGTCTTTCTTTCTTCACAGTTCCTTCCATCCATTTTTCTTTCTTCCTCATTTTTTCCACCATGTTTGATTATGGCCAACTTTCCTTCTCTCCCCACTTTTTCCCCATGAACAGCTGAACTGCATTCCATGTCAGCCACCACCGAGGGTTTGAAAAGATACTTTGTTTAGTAAGTTCTGACACTGAACCACTTAGGTCCAGTTCAAAGTCGATCTTCTCATAAGTCGAACCTCACAACATCAGCTAACATCAACAATGAAGACCGACTTATTATCCATTGTTTTCAATGCGTTCGGGCGGCTTATGATCTGGGCCTTACTTACTCTTGTTTAGACTAGAATTTTCCAGTTTCTTCTCGCCCGATCTTACAACATCACTATATCACCATGCAGCCCACAGTCTGTATAGTATCTGAGTTTTCTTCTCACAGGTAGCCCAAGCTATGGATCTGAATAGGAATAGAGAATGTATCGGGGAGATCGTAAAATGTCTATAAGATAAAACGATCAAGTTCATCACTTATTGTTTCTTTTTTAGTTTCCCTGTATTCATTGGATGAATTGTAGTTTTCTAGCGCCGGAATGTGCAATTGGTTGTATCTTAAGGCTATTTAAGGAAATTTTAACTTCCTTTCTAAAGACGTCTTCGGGGACGAAGAAGGTTTTCATTTCCTATTTTAAGAACCTTGATAGGACAGCTAGCCAAGCCGCAAAAAAGAAAGAGAAAATGGCCAAACATGCATGGCGAAAAAAGTGAAGGAGCTATGGTTCGAGTGTCCTCACTGTAAAATAAAATAAATTTCATTCTTTGTAGTTTTTTTTTTTTTTTTAATCTCTATACTAATGTTTCAGAAATTATTGCATGATTCGTGGTTTCCTAACGGTTTGGTTGTATTTTAGGGACCGGTCATTATTTATGTATAGGGGGGGGGGGGGATCAAGGGGGGGGGGGGTCAGGCTTATATTTTTTGAAGAAAGAGGGTGGGTCAAATTAAAATTTCAGTTGTAAAAATGCAAGAATATATTCAAGCAAATGTAAATGTAAAAGAATATATTCAAGCAAAAGCAGGCATTCGGACCCAAGCTATGGAATGAGGGAGGGTTGTAAGGGAAGGGGAAAGAGGTTGTTTCAGATGTGTAAGTTTTTAACGACTGTATAATGAATAGTATGATATCAGGAGCGGATCCAGGGGGTGGATTGGGTGGCTAGCCACCTCCCTCTTTGCAGGGTTTAAAACAGGAAAAATAAAATGATTAGTTAATTCAGTAAATAAAAGAAAAAAATACATCTGAATGTGTCCCATTGTATAAAAATAATGATATGAATTTTGCATTGCCTGGACCTAAAAAGTTGTCCCGCAACCCTAGACCTATCCCTTTGATGTTTTTTTAGAGTTAGCCACCGCTCTTTGTAAAATCCTGGATCCGCCCCTGCATATATACAGAATCGAGAAAAGATACTTCTGAAATGAATAAGTTAATTTTTTAATGCAGACAAAGAAAATCCCCCAACCATAAATAATGACCGGTCCCTAGGCTATTTTAGAAAATGTTAATTTTCTCCGTCCCCGAAGACGTCTTTAGAAAGGAAGTTAAAATTTCCTAAAATAACCGTAATATACAACCAATTGCAAATTCCGGCGCTAGAAAACTACAATTCATGCAATTAATACAGGGAAACTAAGAAAGAAACAACAAATGATGAATTGGATCGTTTTATTTTATAGACATTTTACGATTTCCCATACATTCTCTATTCCTATTCAAATCCATAGCTTGGGCTACCTGTGAGAAGAAAACTCAGATACTATACAGACTGCATGTCTGCATGGTGATATAGTGATGTTGTAAGATCGGGCGAGAAGAAACTGGAAAATTCTAGTCTAAACAAGAGTAAGTAAGGCCCAGATCACAAGTCGCCAGAACGCATTGAAAACAATGGATAATAAGGCGGTCTTAATTGTTGATGTTAGCTGATGTTGTGAGGTTCGACTTATGAGAAGATTGACTTTGAACTGGACCTGAAGTATTGAAGTGGCTCAGTGTCAGAACTTACTAAACAAAGGATCTTTTCAGACCCTCGGCGGTGGCTGGCATGGATTGCAGTTCAGCTGTTCATGGGGAAAAAAGGGGGAGTAGGAAAGTTGGCCATGGCCATGGTCAAACATTGTGGCAAAAAAGGAGGGAGGAAGAAATATGGATGGAAGGAACTGTGAAGAAAGAAAGACTCAAAAACCAAAACGTATAACAAAAATTAGATTGAAACACTCAAACACTGTATACAATCAAATATTGTCCATCATCTTCAGTAACAATGAATTCCTGTTCTTACAAGAAAATTCGCAGTCTTCTGGAAACGCCATGACCAGGAAGAGACATTGATACTGTATATCAGCTGCCATCTATATATCTTCTCCAGAATCAGTGCAAACAAATGAAGCAAGCTGTTCTACAAATACGGCTGGTCTTCTCATCCTAATCACAGATTGTTCAGTTGGAAAGAAGATCACTCATTAGACGCCGTCGTATCACCAGGTAATCTTTGTAATGTCCCGTGTGGGATTGGCTATGTTAATATAACTGAGTACCGACGTGCATTATCACTATTTTCTATAATTCTTTTATGATTAAACTGCATATCTCCCCTGACACAATACTTTCAGTACTGATTCTTCATGAAGTAAAAAGTAGAATGTAAAGCTTAATTCGCTTAACGGTACGTGATCTTGAATATTTAATGAAAATTGTGCTTGAAAAGAAAAATACAACTAGAATATAGCATATATTTTACAAAATATTAGCCAACTTTTTAATCCCCTGCATACATGAGCATGCGCGTAAAGCAGTATTTCCAATATATTAATGACTGTGACGTCAGGTAAGGCTTCCAAATATACAAAACTGAACTGGTTCACCCGAACAGTATTCCAAAAACTTTTTCTTTGTCGTTTTCCAAATGTTTTTATTTGTTATATTTACTACTTTAGTTTAGTTTAGTATATTACGATTTGCCACCACAATATTTCAATAATTTTTAAATTTGCAAGGGTACGTTAACAAATTGGCCTTCCTTAAGCCCTCTCCCGCCAAAACTGACGTCAATTCAATTCCTCCTGTAATAAAAACCAATTGCACAAAACTTATATTTTCTTTTCTTTCATTTCATTTCATTTCATTTCGTGTTATTTTAAGAACAAAGTATGGTAGGCCTTCATCAAGTGCTTGCTATTATGGTAGCAGTTTGTTTTCTACCACAGTCAACCATCTCATGTCGTCAGTACAAAGTAGGCGGCGGCTGTAGCGTGTTCTGTCCATGTGCAGGCAACATGAGATGTGAAGCATTTTATCATGTTTGTAGAAAGCCAGGGGGAGAAGGAGATCCATGTCATGCTACAAGGCCTTGTGGTTCTGGGCTGCAATGCGAGGCAGGTCATCATGTTTGCAGAAAGCCAGGTGGAGAAGGAGATCCATGCCATGCAACACGCCAGTGTGCAGATGGATATCTTTGCTTGCCATTCTCTCATAAGTGCAAAAAAATAAAGGAGTTAGAAGAAGGAGATATTTGTGGTACTGATCGCTCGAAAGCTTGCAAAAAAGGCTTATATTGCGACTTGAAAAGTAAGTTTTTGGTTTTCCATGGCTTATAATATTAAGAAAATGTTTTACCTTTCTTGTTCTTTCTACGCTAGAATCCAGAGACCCTATAGCGCTCTCTCTGTGTCTCTCTTTCTCTGTCTCTCTCTCTCTCTCTCTCTCTGTCTCTCTCTCTCTGTGTGTGTGTGTGTCTCTCTCTCTCTCTCTCTCTCTGTGTCTCTGTCTCTCTGTGTCTCTGTTTGTCTGTCTGTCTGTCTGTCTGTCTGTCTGTCTGTCTGTCTGTCTGTCTGTCTGTCTGTCTGTCTCTCTCTCTCTCTCTCCAATGCTTTGACATACCACAGAGCGAGAGGACCTCTTGTATCCAGGGTTAGTATTTTCTCACGAATTTCAAATTAATTTTGTTGGTCTTCCATGTCTTTTCAGGGTCTCTTCATGTTCCAAAAGCGGGAAGATGTCGCAAACCGAATGGCAGATAATGATAACACTGTTGCTTGGATCCTTTAATTAAGATGAATAGAAAACTATAATTTCAGCTAGACAGCGATTGAAATATTGCAAACTATATTGTAAAGAAAAAGGAATAGTATAAGATAAAAATAAACATGAATGACGATCAGTTGAACATTGCAGGGACGGATCCAGGGGTGGTGAAGGGGTTGGCTAGTCATCACCCCCTCTTTTTCAAAATGACAAAATATACTAGAGGGTCTGGTTGGGGTTAACTGACAAATGACAAACGGCTTGAAAAATAATTAGCCATTCCCATTCTCACATGCACATATTGTGGGACTGTTTTAGGGGACATATTTTCCACGATGTGCATGGGAATAAAATGTCGGGCCGAAAAACAATATTGTTTTTCGGCTGGACTCCACGCCCGGGAGATAGCATTACAAGTCCCCAAATCTCCGGATTCGCCCCAGTCCCTCACGATATGAAATTAGGCAATAGCGTGGATCGAGAGTGCAGCGGCCGAGCAGGGACTGTGGAAGAGTCTATAGAGAATGTATGGCAGATCATAAAATGTCCTTAAAATAAGATAAATTTTATCCTTTATTGTTTTTCTAAAAAAAAAATTATCTGTATTTCAATGTTTAATAAATGCATTTTTTGCGGTTCCCTGACGGTTTGGTTGGGTTTTAATGCTATTTTAGGAAATGTTAACCTTCTCCGTCCCCGAAGACTTTCTTTTCTTTAGAAAGGAAGTTAAGATTTCCTAAAAGAAGCCTTAAGATATAACCAATTGCAAATTCCGGCGCTAGAAAACTACAATTCATCCGATGAATACAGGGAAACTAAAAAAGAAACAATAAGTGATGAATTTGATCGTTTTATTTTATAGACATTTTACGATCTCCCATACATTCTCTATTCCTATTCAAATCCATAGCTTGGGCTACCTGTGAGAAGAAAACTCAGATACTATACAGACTGCATGCTGCATGGTGATATAGTGATGTTGTAAGATCGGGCGAGAAGAAACTGGAAAATTCTAGTCTAAACAAGAGTAAGTAGGGCCCAGATCATAAGCCGCCCGAACGCATTGAAAACAATGGATAATAAGTCGGTCTTCTTTATTGATGTTAGCTGATGTTGTGAGGTTCTACTTATGAGAAGATTGACTTTGAACTGGACCTGAACCCGGGGGGGTACTACCACCCCAACTTGGGTGGGGGTGTACCGCCAGGTCCTCAAAACCCTGACCCTATCCCAGACCTAGAATTTTGATTTCATATACTCTACCCCAGACTAAACCTAAGAATTGTAAACCCTATCCCAGACTAAACTCAATAGATTTCAATAACTATTTGGCAATTGTTTAATTGAATTTAAATCGGGTTTTTTTTTGTGCCGGCAGAAAACGTAGCCTACCAGGCTAAAACAACTAAAACATAACTCTATCCCAGAAAAAAATGTCAAAAAGATACCCTACCCCAGACCTAAAAGCCAAAAAACCATACCCTATCGGGCGGCACATACCCGTATAGCAAATATAGGGGAGTACCCCCCCCCCCCCCCCCCCCCCGGGGACCTGAAGTATTGAAGTGGCTCAGTGTAAGAACTTACTAAACAAAGGATCTTTTCAGACCCTCGGTGGTGGCTGGCATGGATTGCAGCTGTTCATGGGGAAAAAAGGGGGGAGTAGGAAAGTTGGCCGTGGTCAAACATTGTGGCAAAAAGGAGGGAGGAAGAAATATGGATGGAAGGAACTGTGAAGAAAGAAAGACCCAAAAAACAAAACGTATAACAAAAATTAGATTCAAACACTCCAACACTGTATACAATCAAATATTGTCCACCACCTTCAGTAACAATGAATTCCTGTTCTTACAAGAAAATTCGCAGTCTTCTGCAAACGCCACGACCAGGGAGAGATAGAGGATATTACATGGTCGCGCGGAGATACGAATTTTATCTTTGAGTGTTGATATTATATCTCTCTCACGAGTGAGAGATAATATCAGCACAGGAAGATGAAATTGGTATCTCGAAGCGGCCATGTAATGTTCTGTTTATTATATGAAATATTCAACGAAAAATATTGGAAATTATTTTTTGGTCGAAATTTGACACCACCAGTGTTGATAAAAATCGCATCCCCACTGGCCACTGGTGGGAGTGGGGATATCAATTTTATCATTTTAATGTCACTCAATATCACACTCTATTTCATATGATAAACATTGATACTGAATATCAGCTGCCATCCATATATCTTCACCAGAATCAGTGCAAAAAATGAAGCCTGCTGTTCTACAAATACGGCTTGTTTTCTCATCCTAATCACAGATTGTTCGGTTGCATTTGGAAAGAGGATCACTCATTAGGCCCCGTCGTATCACCAGGTAATCTTTGAAATGTCCCGTGTGGGATTGCTATGTTAATATGACTGATTACCGACGTGCATTATCACTATTTTCTATAATTCTTTTATGATTAAACTGCATATCTCCCCTGACACAATACTTTCAGTACTGATTCTTCATGAAGTAAATAGTCGAATGTAAAGCATTTCTTAATTTTCGTGATGGTTTGTTTCAAGAAGTTTTTCTCACGGTACATTTGATTCAGAATTCGCTTAACGGTACGTGTTCTTGAATATTTAATGAAAATTGTGCTTGAAGAGAAAAATACAACTAAAACATAGCATATATTTTACAAAATATTAGCCAACTTTTTAATCCCCTGCATGCATGAGCATGCGCTTAGAGCAGTATTTCCAATATGTTAATGACTGTGACGTCAGGTAAGGCTTCCAAATATACAAAACTGAACTGGTTCACCCGAACAGTATTCCAAGAGCTTTTTCTTTGTCGTTTTCCAAATGTTTTTCTTTGTTATATTTACTACTTTAGATTAGTTTAGTTTAGTATATTACGATTTGCCACAACAACATTTCAATAATTTTATAAATTTGCAAGGGTATGTTAACAAATTGGCCCTCCTTAAGCCCTCTCCCGCCAAAACTGACGTTAATTCCACATGTAATAAACACCAATTGCACAAAACTTATATTTTCTTTTCTTTCATTTCATTTCATGTTATTTTAAGAACAAAGTATGGTAGGCCTTCATCAAGTGCTTGCTATTATGGTAGTAGTTTCTTTTCTACCACAGTCAGCCATCTCATGTCGTCAGTACAGAGTAGGCGGCGGCTGTAGCATATTCTGTCCATGTGCAGGCAACATGAGATGTGAAGCATTCTATCAGGTTTGTAGAAAGCCAGGGGGAGAAGGAGACTCTTGCCATGCTACAAGGCCTTGTGGTTCTGGGCTGCAATGTGAGGCAGGTCGCCATGTTTGCAGAAAGCCAGGTGGAGAAGGAGATTCTTGTCATGCAACACGCCAGTGTGCAGATGGATATGGTTGCTTAGCGATATTCCATAAGTGCATAAAAGCTACCCAAGGTTTACAAGACTATTGTAATATGTTTAACAAGTTTTGCAAAAAGGGCTTACACTGCTATCACAGTAAGTATTTGGTTTTCCAGTTTTATTTAAATAAATTTTCTCATGAATTTCAAATTAATCTTGTTGGTCTATCTTGTTCTTTCAGGCGGGGATAGTAAATGTTACAAGTCATGAATATGACGGGCCAGCTGCAGGGTAACAATGTTGCATGGATACTTGAAGATGTAGAGAAACTATATACTTTCCCCTGTATAAGATAGTCACTGAGTTGAAAAAAGTTACGAACTATATTGTAAAAAGTAGAGTGTAATACAAAATAAAAATAAACATCAATAGGTGATAACTAAATTCTGAATATAACTTGATTTTTAAATATACTGTAAGGTCCACCGTGAGGTTCACTTTTCTAAATTGGGCTCCCTGTGGGAAAACTGGCGATGAGAAAAGCTTTTGTAGCAAGAACAAGACTTCGTGACCATTTTTACATACATGTAGTTTCCGCAGGAATCGAAACCACAAGTCATAGTTCGCAAGTCTATCTGGCCTGCGTAGCGGCGAATTGGAAACTGGGGTGGCCCCTCACCCTTTCCCCCTCCCCCAAATTTGGACTGCTACGCAAAGTTAAAACTATTGTCGTTTACATCTAGGCGCGAACACTAGACATCAAAACATGTTCTAAACACTTGTGTGTTTGTCGGCTAAAAACTTCGATTTTCATACGAGACCGCTTTTTACGTTGACGTTTTCTTCTTCTTCTCTTAGCTCCTTTTGAGTTCCTTGTGGAGCATAAGGTGAGACGTTGACGTTTTACCCGACAAAAATACGAGTTTTTGATTGATTGGCCACTTGGTAAGCCTGTGGTTTTATCTGACCACTGGTCGCGCGAGGTCTAGTACCTACCTTGTATGACCGCTGTCTGTACCTGAGCCCGTCAGTAGCCGCCATTTTGAAATCTCCAGACGAAGAAAGTGAAGGAAGAAAACACAAGAATGAAGTAAAATTATTAACTCTTCCACTACGTCTGTGCGCTCCTAGGTTAGTATCATAGACAGTTCAGGTCGTTTTGTTTTTTCTCTAAAGCGTTACTGCGTAATTTTAAGTTGTTATTCACTCGAGACTGACATTTTTCATGATGACTGAAGGAACTTCAGCTTGTCTTCAAATGCAATATTTGCTTGCTTTTATTGACTTTGAACCATTTAATTTCCACTAGTATTTCATTTTTAATATATAGATTAGAGTTACTCATTTCTTAAGTTTAATTACGTCGTAGTAGATAGACATTTCTTCTTGGACCTTCAACACTTCTATTATTCGCACATGTCTATTCATGTACATACATGTGGATATGTGTAAGTTCTTATATACACGTACATACAGGTGCTCAGAGTATAGGTTATACAGTATCACTCAAAAGGTGTATAAAAGTTAGTTATTTCATGCTGTATTTTGAAGAACCCATAACGTGACTGTCCAGTGAAGACAAAATGAATGCTAAAAAGCTTGCAGAATTCCTTGATTGATAGATATTAATGAGAGCTTGTCTGTTGTGGGTTGGGGTATCCGTTCGGGACTGCGTCACTGTTGGTTGGCGATAGCGGTCGGAATATAGATCACTGCTGCTGCTTCGTCTGTGTGTACGTTTCGCGTTTAGGGAGTTCTCACAAAGGGCTAACCTCCAAACTTCCTTTCAGGATGCTTATTTAATTTATTTATATTAGCTGCGTGTTAGTTTCTGCTTTGGCTCTCTTAAATGTTTTATTCTATGTCACTGATAATTTGCTTCCTAAATAAAATACTGTTGTATTGTATTGTATTGTATATTATTTGAATAGTATGAAAATGCCTGCCAAGAGGCTTTCATTTATTACTGTATTATGGGGTGGGCAAAATCATCTGTTGTCTTTTCCAAATATTATTTCTTTGGTGAACTAAAACTACAGTGAGTGACATGATTTTCAGTTCATTTCAGTGAAATTTGATCCAAAAAAAAAACTGTTTGATTCACTAATTATTAGAATGCTGTTATCTTATCAACAGGAATTAATGAGATCATTAATGAAGTCAACAAGTAAGAAGTTTTAATGGGAAAGCGTTCCAAGGAGCGTCAATTAGTGGCCAATGCTGGCCGGCGACGGCCTGTTCTTCAGATCAACAGGGTATCAAGAAGAGAAGTGTCAGAAGGTACTAGATAAAATACCATTTGATGTGCAATCTAATCTCCTCATGTGAATTAGAGTAGATTTTTCATAAAGCACATGATGTACAGTACACCTGTTGGGTACACAGTTTTGCTCTCTCTACAGGGCATCTGAAAAAGTGCGGGGGAAAATTGGGAGAGTGCAGAAATTTTAGCAAATAGTGCAGAAAAGTGTGGAAATGCTAATTTGGTATAATTCAGTTTTTAATAAGTATTTGTCCATGATGTTTAGAGTTCAAATATTGTTATGTTAATGCTTTGGTCATGGACAAAAACTTCCCCTCCGTAACACTATCACCTCTAATAGAAGTTCATGTTGTGAAACAAGAAAGGTACAGAAACTCTTGAATCTTCTATTTTTGCAAACCTGGATAAATAAAAAATGCTCTAAGACTAAAGAAAGTCTTTGAAATGTATTAATTTCAGAGAGTTCTTTAACATTCCATGAACATAAATTAAGACTGTGTTTTCTGTTCCCCTCCGTAACACTGTACATTTTTTATTATAATCATTAAGCAGAGGTTTGAATATTTGTTTGATCTTCATGTAGTTGTAGTGCAGGTAGGTATCAGTGATGCCATGATTAAACTTTAGTCAAGGATCTCATAACTATCCAGCTACATGTAGATGAAAAAATTTTTCTTCCCCTCCGTAACATACTGTGAAATGACCCACCCATTTCATCGCTTATCGATTTTCACTACTCTCTATCGCAGTGCACTCTGGGTAAAATGCGATTTTTTATACAAGACAGTAGTCCACCCCAACATTTTAAAGATTTTTTTCTCAAAATAGAGCCACTCAGTCCTGCCCAAATATCAGCTTCAGAGCATTCTCCACAAGCTAAATATCCAATAAAATGCCTAAGTAGGTCCTGGCTGTTCATCGTTTTCAGAGCTCATAGGATAATCGCGCCAAACATTTTAACTTGTATGAATGTACACGATCTACAAACTTTTGATGCTAAAATCCCTTGCATACTCTCTGTTTTTTGAGATCATGCTGATTTAAACTGTCTTAGGGCTTCATGATGCCCTCCAGCGTTCCATAGATGAACAAAATGGCTCTTAAAATCTCTGGTTTTCGAATAAAGTCGAAAACATGGCAGCCGAATTCCAAGAAGAATGGCTTCAAGCGGCAACTAATTATACAACCAGTAAACGTCATCCCTCATTTACATAAGACACTGACAGTGTCAATCAAAACTCCAAATATGGTCTTGCTAGGGCTTGGAGAACGTTTAGGTCCAGAAAAACACTGAAAAACCTCCAGTCAAAGGGTTAACAACCCTTCTTGCCACAGAATAAATTGTTTCCGTCATGTTTTGTGATTTTATTGTCTTTATTGATTTGTGTATATTAAAACAAATCTGAAACTAAAATAATGATGTTTATATCAAATATATTCCAACAGTGCCTAAACCAAGTGCGAACATTGCCATCAATCCTAACAGCATAACAGGCATTGGATTACTTGGTGCTTATGGTGGTCATAGTGATGATGATGAGGATGATAATGATGACAATGATGACAATGCTAAACAAAGTCAGCAGACCGGGAATTCTAATGATGCAATGGAAACACAACTTGCAGATTTTTTCATGGTATTTACAATATCTCGAAAATGGTCTATAATTGATTAATAATTTAAACAAAAAATCACCAATATTTGACAAAGTGAATGAGAAGGAAACTTAAACACAGTGTAAAAAAGTTTGCAACTGTACTGATATTTGGAAGCAAAAGTATTTGACTTGTTGACTACTGCCAAGTTTTGGACCTGATTCAGGCGTCTCCTACAATATTTTATCCCACACCATAGAAAATACAGCCAATCAGAAAGTAGGAAAGCCGCTGTATATTCCTCAGTATTTCACTCTTCCTTCCCATCATGCATTGCGTGTTAAATCTATTCATTTGTATTTTCTATAGTGTGGGATAAAATGGTTATACAATGGTTTTTTGTGGCATACCGTGGATATCCCACTTGTCACATTTATTTTCTTCGTATATGTACACACTCGCCTAAAGGCTCGCATGTATACTAGAAACTACAAGTGACTTGTCGGATATTCCACGGTATGCCACTTAAAACCATTGTATATAACTAGTATGTACTGTATTATTGATTATTTTCAGGAAATCCAGTCAATGGAAGCAGAGTCAAATCCTCCTGGGGCACAAGAACAAGCTGATACAGTAAAACAGGCAGATGACCCTGCCGATCAAGAACCCGCTGATGAAAAATATCAGGAAAAAGAAGGTACACTAAATAATTATTAAGAGTTTTCAAAATACAGTATTTTCTCTGAGCATAAGTTCTACTGTTGTCATAGCAACATCTAATAACATATTTTTGATTTGCAAGCTGTGATCCCATAATGTTTTTTTATAGGCCTGATCTAATTTTTTTTGCAAAAAAAAGGAAAAAGTAGCTGGCAGTTAACATCAAAGCAACCACCAGTGCTTCGGCAGCTTCTGGCTTATTCTGAAAGCCCTGGTGCTTGTTAGAACTCAACAGTTACTGTTTTATTAATTTAAAAAAAAAAAAAAAAATGAATCAACCACTGCTTTTTCTCTTTTCCCCAGATCCTAACTATCCCTGGCAAGCATGTTTAGATCCCAATAGTAATTCCTATTACTACTGGAACATGGAAACAAATGACGTACAGTGGGAACCACCAGTAGGCTTCCAGTTTCCTCAGTCTGAATCAGTATCCTGCCCTGATGAGTCGTATCCAAATGAAGATCAAGGTCTGCTATCAACTACGTCAAGTGTATCTTACGATGCAGGGCCATCAGAACAAGATGTTAATGAAGCCGACTTTGAAAAGGATGAAGAAGAAGATGAAGGAAATGATGTTGGGCCATTATTGCCTGGAATAGTGTTAAAGAAAGGTATTAAGAGAAAGTTAATGAACTGCGCAACACTAGGATTCAGATATAGAGACAATAGAATTCATTTCCAACATCAGTGGATCTACTGTATGTGAATTCATGGCCAGAAATTAATTTTCTTCTATTTTTCTGAGGGTAACAGTCTTGATTAACCTAAAGTTACAATCATGTATTTCTTGCACTTTAACTCGCCTCTGACTACATTGCAAGTCTAGAAGATGGTTCTTTTATAAACTATTGATATTCCTTCTGAAAATACTGTGTACTCAGAATAAGTTGAAAACTCAACTGATTGAGCGGTTGAGTGGATTCTGCTCAAACTTGGTAAGTTGGTTTACTATTAGTTTCAGCAAAATCCACTCAACCGCTCAATCAAATAACCGACACCGTACAATAGGCTCGTAAACAATAACAAAAACGATGCCGAAGAAACGATGCTTACCAATTAGAGAGCACTGATGCTATCTAGACGCGCTCTAATTAGACCAACACCGCCAATTACACAATACCAGGTAATTGTGCTATTGTGTATCGTAGCAGTATAGATATGACCTATCTGACTTTATCCTTCACTTAACTCTGAAGATGACTTCCGCTCAGGTTGTCGAAACGTCAGTCACATCAAACAGTCCTTCTCAGAACTACATTTTCCCGGATGATCATAATACAAATATTGTTTCTTCGGCAAATATATTGTTACTTCGATAAATATAATATTATCTACTATATTCTTGATATTCATAATCTAATCATACCTCATCATATGCGATTCCAGCATCAAGTGAAACTGCAGATGACTTAAGATCAACACCAGATGAGCAGGCAGATGAGAGTGACGCTGTATCTCACAGTGATGATAATGATGATGATGATATTAAGCAATCACATGATAAAGCCGCCTCTGATGACATTGACGGCCATCCATTACTGGTTAGTCTTGATATGGAAAAAGATAATAGCCCAATGACAACAGATTTAGGAAATAAACGAGAGAGTTCTGAGCCAACGGCAGATAGATCCCTGCTGAAGAAGAAACCAAAGCTTGCTGAAAATGAAGACTCTGTTGATGACTTTGCCGAACAACTTCTAGAAGGTATGTGAAAATTACGCTATATTATAATATCATGATCTGGAAGGGTATTTGTGGCATCAAGGAAACAGATAATTTGGGATATTGTCATCGGTCGTGACTTGGGAATTGCTGAATTCAACGTCCAGGATGGGAGGATATTGCTTTCTGATTATTGGGTAAAAGTGAAAAATTAAAAAAATTAATAGGATGAAAATTCAAACACCTTTGAATATGAATACTGTCAGTTATGGCAAAATGTTGCGAGATGCAAGATTTTGGAAAAAGATATTGAAATGAATGTGTGATTTGGGGTCTGGAACCCCTTCCAGACTGTGTCATATGTAATGTTCTGTTTTGATATCCTCACCTGATTACTGCGATTCTCATTAATAATTCTGCAGACACAGACTTTCAACAGCTTGTTGTGAAATTGTTTTTTGGTGTCGTCAATCAAAATAACAATCTGCTACTGCTACAGTACACTACTCATGATTACCTGGAAAATATTTTTTTGTGGTTCTTCTGACTTTATTTTGTAATATTTTAGACACGTATGATCAAGGACAAAAGGATGTACAAAGTGAAGATAACATGGAAATGTCAGACGAAGAAGAAAGTGAACCAAGAACAGATGATAGACTGCTTCCCCCTGAAGTATTCAAACATATAGATTCCCCAGAACAAGACAAAGATAAAACTGTCTCTGCACCTCTCACTGGTATTGTATCACTAATCTTGATTGATTCCTTACTTGTTAATTCAGGGTTGTGTCCCTATCCCCCACACCTATAAGAGAAAGATAGACCTTCCCCTTGACCAGTAACAGAGTGATTGTTTTATAATTATATTATTATAGATGAGAAAAAGATCTCTTCATATACTGATTTAGAAGAAGAAGAATACAGAGTATGTATTGATCTTTTCATTTCATGATCATTGAATTCAATTATTATTATATTACAAGTTAGAAAAGTGGTGTGAGAGAAGCTAATAAATCAATATCATTGCAGTGCTGTGCATTGACATGGATCGGAGTATTGACAATTTCTTGTTCATCCTACAGTTGGCACATGCATATACTGTATTTGTGAAACAAAAACACTCATATTTGTCACTAACCCCAAATCAATCAAATGAATGTATGTATGTCATGCATGACCAATAAGAATTACGGTACTTTGACTACCATATAATTTGGCTACCAGTACTTTCACTACCATGTTGAAATACCTTCGCTACTTATTTTTGATTGGAGTTTCGGCAGCTTTGTTTGAAATTCTAAATCTCAGTGCCAACTATAGTCAAAACTCTGGCAACTCATAATATTTTTATTTTAAAAATAATTTTTTTGAAGCTGATACTTAGTGATGTGGTTGGCAAGTGGATTATTTTGGTAATCATTTCACAATCATTTATGATAGCAGGTCCAAAACCTAAATTTTAACTAATTTTTTTTTTTTTTTTTTGAATATTGGAGCCGTTGATCGGAAATGAAATGTTGATATGAAGACTTAAAAACTACATTTGAATTCTCAGATTTACTTGTCATGCATGGCGTAAATTAGCTGTAACTTTGGTACAAGGTGCATTAGTGATCAGTGGTATTGGTTTTGGTGAATTGATATATTTTCTTTTTAATCTGTTTACTTCCAGAGCAAGATAATAGAGAAGTCAGCACTGCTGAACAACAAGTTGGAATTTCTTAATGTCTCAACAAAGGAAATTTCCACCTTGCACGTTATATTCATTGAGATGGAGGTAAGAGAAAATAAAACTAAAATACCTAGTAACTAGAACTACTTTTTTCCCTATTTTTCCCTCTTCGTTTATTGCATTCTTTCATTCCCTCTTCTTTGCACCCATTCCTCTTTTCCAGTTACAAGATAAAATTCCCAAGTTCAATCATCTATCTATTAAAAAATAAATAATAAATCATTAAGTAGTTCTGGTTTTCTTAATAGCCAGTGGCTAACAAACCTGTGGCCCTAGTTCCATGATCGAATTGGAATTTACTGTAGAGGTTTTGCATAAGGAGCAACACCAGAGAACCCAGAGAAAAAAATCTTGAAGCACAGGAGAGAACCAACTAGCAACTCTACTCACATACGAGGCTGAGTCTTGGGAACAAACCCGGGTTGCGTTCATGGGAGGCGAGCACTTGCACTGCTATGCCACCCATGCTTCACCCTGTCTCACGTAAATGCATGTTTGATTGAATAAATTTTGATTCAGGAATATCTACATAACCAGCATAGACCAAGATGTATGAGGTTTTTTTCCATCAATTAATAAATAACAAGCATTGATTTAAAAATGGAAAACTCCATTTAAAAATGTAATCACTTCTGAAAGCAAGGCTCTCGGAATGATCCCGTATTTCAACCAATAGGAAGTCTTAAAATCATTGGAAGATCATAGATGCGGGATCATACCGGGAATTGACCAATCAGATCAAGGATTTGTAATACTATACCTAGCCTCTTGGGATGATAACGTGAATCAACCAATCAGGGGGCTTTTATATGGAAAAGTAATTATGAACTTGATGACAGCTAAGGTTATCTCCATGACCTTTCTAAGTGACATGACTAAATTCAATACTACAGAGAAACGGTGTGTTACTTGTGTTCTGGTGGTTAACTACTTCTCAATGCAAACCTTTTTTTACACAGAAAAGCTCATAAAAATATATTTCAAAAATAGCAGTTCCTATTTGACCTTGAGTCATTACTACAGTGACATACATATGAAACTGGTCTCTACTGTTTCTCTGTAATGCATGATGACCCTAAGAGCATCTGCGTAGGAGGCTACATGTAGCATAGACCAAGATGTATGAGGTTTTTTCCATCAATTAATAAGTTAATAAAAAACAAGTTTGGAATGTTGGAAATTTGATTGACAGGAGACAAAAAACCAGACATTTAAAAGAATAGCTAGTTGCCTGAGTTGCATAATAAATTACATGTATAAAAATAGTAGATAATAATATACAATTATAATCCTTCAGACGCGTATCAGAGACTGGAGAGAAGGAGCACTAGACAGTCATCACTTGGTAAAAAAGTTACAAGAAGCTGATGAACAAATCAAGAAATATGAAGAATCTGCTGTCCCCCCTGGTTGGAGCTGCCACTGGGACAGGTACTGTATCATCTTCTATTTTGCGAGGGGGAGTCTTACTCTTAATGCTGGATGAACATTTATAAAAGACTATGCTATGGATAATGTGATCAGTGCAAAAACATCATCTATCACAAGATAGATGAGTGTTGTGAAAATCATGAGAAGATTAAGTTACTGTATTTAGGATGCATTTGTGTACTGTCTGTCTGTCTGTTTGTTTGGTTTTGCCTTTGTGACTGTATTGTACACTCAAGTGTTTGTTTATGTCAAATCATTATCATCTTCATCTTATCCACTCATCTTGATCATTAGCAACATTTTTCTCATCATTCTTAGTCATATTACACATGTACACTCCCAATGCACCACCTTGCCATCATCAACCTTAATCATCCATAAAAAAACATACAGGTCTTCACCAACACACAAAAATTAGTCACTCTCTATACATGTACGTACAGTACAGGGCCGCATACATTAACACATGCAACACTCTACATCCAATGCTAAATTACCATCATCATTGTCATCATCATTATCATCACCATCATTGTCATCAATCATAATGTCTCTTGTGTGTGTCTGTGTTCGTAAATGTGTTGTATCTGTAAATTCCTGCGATTATTACTGGTCCGATGGCCAAGACAAAAGCATATCCTGGTACAATGATCTACCAATCCAGTTCTCTTGACTATCGTCATTGGAACAACAAGAACAAAGAACAGCTAGAGGTCAGTGAACAGTTAGTTAATAAGAATATATGCTGGTACTAATATATATTTATTGATGCTATTCTTATGCAACAGATATAAAGAGCCTTGGCAAAGTGCAACATAACTGCTGATCAGAGTCTTTCTCTTTGAAGACTAAAATCACCACATCGTGAAGATTTTTTTTTTTCTTTTCGTGAAGATCATGAAGATGAAATGCATTTTGAAAAGCAGTCATACAGTGTTGCCGAGTCTCTTTTGACGAATGGAAAGATAGATTCAAATCTTGTTTCTCATTTTTCTTTCGTTCTCTTTCTTTCATTCACTTCCAGAAAGCACAAACGTTATTACTACACCAACGACGATACACAACAGTCACAGTGGGATTTCCCTGTAGAAGACCTGAAAGAGAAAGAACAGGATTCAAACCAGGCAACAGCATCAGTAGTTTCCTTGGCAACCACCATGACGACAACTATCATGCCGACAACTATGACTCAAGCAACACTAAATGTGGCAACACCTGTGGTCCAAACATGGAACACTGCAGCAGGCCTCATGGCAGTACCAATGATGCCAATGGGCATGACGTCAGTATCTCATGCAGCAACTATGCCCATGATAGGTAAAGATAGAAAATTTCATCATGTTAACATTTTTAGTTGCTTATTGATGCTAGCCTCAATGAAAAAAGCCTTTCAAAGTCAATCTAAGTCAGGGCATGGATACATGTATCTCACAAATTGAACCCTGAAACAACCTCTGGGCTGATCTAAGTCAGGGCATGGCTAACTCACAGATCGAACCCTGAAACAACCTCTGGGCTGATCTAAGTCAGGGCATGGCTAATTCACAGATCAAACCCTGAAACAACCTCTGGGCTGATCAAAGTCAGGGCACAGCTAACTCACACCTTAGGGTGATGAGTGTCTATTGATTTCATGTTTTTTTCCATATCAGGTCCACAACATTATTATACTCCTCCGGCACCAGGGACTGAGAATGGGGAATCTGTTACGTTCAGTACAAGTTCAGCATGTGAACCACCACCCCCTCCCCCTGGTAAGTCTAGAATGAATGAATGTGGTATACATACTTGAATGGTTGGTTGGTTGGTTGGATGGATGGACGGACGGACGGACGGATGGATGGATGGAACATTTTCTCATCTATTACAATGATTTTGAAAATCAAAAAAATGTTTTTCAATAGATCACTCTGAAAACTATTCTAAAAAAAAGAGACTAACAAGAAATTACAAATTAAAGAAATCTTGCTATTCTCAAGGGAATGTTTACCATTTCACTTGTATTTTCCTGTTAGCCTTGCATCCAAGATAATGTAATGCCTTATTTTTGTACCAGGTTTCAGTAAGTTGTTTATAATTACTTTATCTCTTTTAGGAACTGATGATCTACCACCCCTCCCACCTGGGGAATCAGCCCCTCCTCCCCCTCCCCCACCCCCACCAGCACCTCCAGAAGAAATACCTCCCCCTCCCCCTGAAGATGATGACAAAGATTCTTCTGCTAATCAAAAGTAAGTTATTGACAGTGAATAAGCACAAATCAGACTATTTTTTTAGGTGGTGAACTAGGCTGTATATCAAATGTCAGCCATGTTGTATATCAGCTAGAACAATTGGTCTTAAATTTGAACCTCTCCTTATAACCACTCTTATAAGCAAAAAGATTTTGAAACCCCATTTGCATTGCTGCTTATGAGAGCCCGTTCTCATTAGCAACCAGCTTTAGTTATGACCCCATTGTTGATTTCTTGAGTTGGCCGCTAACAACTGGACTTCGATAGCCTAAAGTGCTTCAGAAAGAGTTCATGTGGGCATTACACCTATTTTTTTATAATTGCTTGACCAATGCAGCCACAGACATCTGGATTTTTGGCTTGTGTCAATTCAAAAAATTATTCACTCAGACCATTGGAAATTTGATTAAAAGTAGCCACAAAACCCGGTGTCTGAAATTATAGCTAGTTGTCTGGGTTGTATGAAATACTCGTTTACTTATCCCGATGCCTGTTCCCTAAAAGATTTCCAAACTGGAACACCAGCTTGTTAACCGAAGACAGGACTTGTTCTTGTTTACCCACCCCTCCCCCCAAATTAAATTCTGCTCCACAAAAACTATAGCCAGTCCATGGAAATGTTTGTCATATCTTATATTTTATCCTCATTCATTATGTTTTCTTTCTATCCAGTATAACATCAACAACATTCATGTCACACCCAGCCCCACCCACCAACAGTTCAGCAGTTTTCATGGCTGCAGCTTCTAACAGCACATCAGGACGAAGCCTTATTGATTACTCAGACCTAGAGATTCTGTCCAACAGCCCTGCTGTACCACCTGAACTAACTGCTGCTGCTTCATCTCAGGTACGCTAAATATATTCCTTGCTCAAAATTGCCTTTTCATACCGAAGCTAGTCCAGAATGTTTGTTTATCGAACTCAGAAAAAGCCTATTATGCAAGACCTAGTTGTCAGAAGCCCATTCTCAGTGATCTAATCCACCACAGGGTTCCCACATCCACTGCTCTTGTTTGTCTTGATACTGTTGCCATTGGTCTTTGTTTACTTGTGAGGGCATGTTTAATATTGACTGGTTACATTATTATAGAGTGGTACAGCATCTCCTGTCCCATCAACACAACTGACAGGTACTAAAACACAAGGAAAGAAGAAGAAAAAATCCAAGGTATGATAACTGGTTCTTTCCTGGAGGGTGTTTACCATTTAAACCAATCCACCCGGTTGTAATGGTAAGAGATTTCCAAATCTCAATTCTAATCAGACAAACTTCCAACAAATGGTACACGCGTCTACCGGAAGTACCGAAAAGAGCGGGAAAAGTGGATTACCTCAATCGGAAGACCTTCCAATCTTCCAATCAGAATGACACAGTTTGTTTCCCAACCGGAATTTCAAATTTTTCCGGTTAAATTGTAAGCACCCTTTAACTCATCAGAAAATCTAGAATATATGTACTAAAGAAGAGACCACACCATAAAATATAAAAAATATTTCATGTCAGTATGCACTTTGATAAGAATATTTCATGTTTTATCTTCCTTTAATATGAATATTTCATGTATTAACAGGGGAAAATATTTGGCTCCACATTATCGTCTAAAGTCAGAAAAGTATCGTCACTTGTTCAGAAGTGGCAAAGTATCGAACAACAACAAGCTGAACCAGAATTAATGGATAGCAGTGATGAAGAAGATGTGGATATAGAACAAATGAATAAAAGAATGATCGAAGAATGGAAGCAAAACCAAATGCAAAGGTATGAGGATGAATATCAGAGCTACCGTAGTTACCCAGGCTGGGGCTCAACCGAGTTCGAGGGCCGTCGGGCTCGGTGTCGTATGTGATGAGTAGAGTTTGTTGGTTCTCTCCTGTGCTTCGAGGGTTTTTCTCCCTCCGCAAAAATCAACTTCTAAATTCCAATTCGATCCAGAAGGGCCTAGATGAAAATTACTCTATGTAACTCTAGTAACCCTGCCACATTATAACGGTTTTTTTAATGTGGGACTCTTTTTTATATATAATATTGCATAACGTAGGAAACTGTTCATTATATGACTGAAAAACGTAGCGCGCTGGCAAATTATCCAAACAGACAAACAAACATGACCGCTGGAAAATTTCGCATCTAACAAGAACATTTGCTGTGGATTTTAGGGGAATACATTTTAGTACAAATACTAAAAAAAACGTTTGTACAAACATTTAAACAAGAAACATTTAATCTTCAAGAAATGAGCTTATCCTCCACACTTTCGTAGCTGATTTTGTTGTTTGTTTTTTCGAAGCCATAGGCCTTTTTTTATACCACGCAGGTGAGCCCGCAAATTTACCCACAACCGCTGACTCGTTTTTCAGCCCTGTCGTTCCTAGCAGTAGCGTCACCTTACCTTCATGTAAATAGGCCCTAAGAGGTCCCACTGGAGCTTGAACCCTCAATCAGGCTCCTTCGGCGACTAAGGTCCTAAGATCTCCAAACAATCTAACACATTCTTTACTCCTTGCTCCACAGTGGCAAAGCTGCTCTTAACCCGAACTTCGAGGAAGTTAAAGGAAACTGGCGTGAACGACTAAAAATCAAAAAGTATGCAGGCAGCAATCCAACTTAGTATATCACCAAGAATGAAAAATTCAATACCAGCCTCCTGCTCGAGAATCTATTGAGGCGATAACTGTGCACATGGCTTGAGGTTTTTGATGACTGATATTAAGTGCAATGCATTTCAATATCAGGATAATAATATATGGACCAAACTCTACTATACTATACTATTTTGTCAATACCACCAATGGCCGCCTTGGCTTTGTTCTTTTGCCTTGATGTTGCAAACCATCTGCAGATATACTGTAGACGTTTGGCTTTGTTATACTATAAAATATAGATCATATAAGCCTCTCTTGTACCTGGCAAAGCAACAAAAACCTGTCAAGCCAGTAATTCAGTCCACGTATTTTAGCTGAGTGATCACTAAGATATCGAGACGAATCGAGGCTCCAGGAAACAAGAGTATTCTTTGATTGAACGTGCACGTTACGTCATCGCCGCCATGTTGGTGGTTATAGCTGGGTTTCACTTGACGTCATTTCCTGTCTCGTGCGGAATGTTCCTCAGCTGAATCACAAGTTTTCAATAGAATTCTTTCTGGCTAACAGCACATGGTGGTCAGTGTTTGACCACCATTTGGAGCAGATAATGAGATTCAAAGACTTTTATCAGCTGATTGAAACCCAGCTATTGGCAAAAGATTTCTCATTAGTACCCATTGTTAATACCACCAACACGGCCGCCATGTCTTTGTCACTTGACTCTATGGAGTTATCAATAATTAAGATTACTGCGATATTTCTCTGGAGCGTCGGGTTCGGGAAGGTTTTGTGTGTGATGCCAGATTAGAATATTAAAAGAACGTTGTTTTTATTTTACATATCATGCAAAAAAATGAAACGTGTTGCAAATTTATTTTAAATAGAAAAATAATCGGTTTTATATTTAACATGCTTTGCCAATAGAACTTTCTCGAATTCGCTTAACTGACCACAAAACAATAGACTCAAGGCGAGGCTTAGTAGACAAAATGCAGTCAATGTATGAATTTGAAAACGCCAGCCTCAACTTGAATCTTTTGTTCTGGGGCCATTCAAGCGAATTCGGGAAAGGTCTATATTCATTCTAAACACCTCTAGTTTTGTTGCCGGGTTTGTTGGATGGATAGCGACCGCTGGTCTGAGAAACTAAGGTCGGCTCATTTCGCTGTTTTGTGACCAACTACCGTGTATACTTTTGTCACGTTACCCGCGTTCAAAACTCGATTCTACTAGAGTAGGAAGGAATCATCCAAAGTTGTTGTTTAACTGTGTAAATAGATGAACAAATAATAAAAGAGAATTGTTTTAGAAAGAATGAATCTGGATTGTTATCACTGATTATAAAGCCGGTAGAACAGGGCAGTGTTTCGTCCTGGGAACCCGCGCGCAAATGCTCAAAAATAAGAGCAAGTCCCCCCTGCTGCCAGTTCGTACAGTAATTAGTGTGCACAAGAAACAAACGACAGATATGAGTGGAAAAAAATGCGGCTAAGTCGTAACAGTACTGTATGTAGCCTGCCGTATCTTACCGTAGCAGTAACAACGCGTTGTAATTGGATGAATTTCTGGAAGAATTATAGGAAGCCATTTCCATGTTTCAGCATGTCGTACCGTGTATATGTGCTGTAAGTCTACTGTTAGTCTACAGTAGGTCCCCCCCTCATACGAAAACCGCTCTATATATAGACCTCTTGCATAGGTCGTAATCTGTTCATGGACATTGATTATGCATCACACAGCGTCATGGTTTTCCCCGGCATGAGAATTAAAAAAATCCTTTGTTTAAACCCGCATAACCTCGTTCTGAAGCGCTTGAATGCGAGGTGTAATGAGGAAAATATGTATTGTTCAGGCCAACTTAAATTGAATATATCGCTGCGAACACAGGAAGCCCAATACGGCTCGCAGCACTTGAAAAATCGCTAGTTTAAATTTAACTAGTACGCGCTAGAGTCGCGCGAGCGCGCGCTTCAAACGTTAGATCACGCATTTCATGAGCACGCGCATAACGAATAACGGTATATTTGATCTGCGAGAAGGTATGCAGGGATCGTATGCAGGTACATTGCAATGTATGCAATTTTGAAAAAGACTATTTTTCTTCTGATATTCGTGTTCAGTTCGTATGACTGCGTATGGTCACCATTCATAGGTAAGTCTCTTTCTTCCTTTGCTATCCATCTGTCCGTTTCGTTTTTTCTTTTGTTTTCTTGTACACACTACACAATAGCACTGATACAATTTTCTCTATTCTTGTTTTTTAGAACTTGTCGTGATGTTGTCTGGCAACAATTCTTACACCACTGCAGCCATCATGAGCCAGCTGATCTTGTTTTACTGCGTTTTGTTACACAGGCAAGATTAGTAGATCTTCAGCCTTGCCTTGCCTTGCCTTGCCTTGCCTTGCCTTGCCTTGCCTTGCCTTGCCTTGCCTTGCCTTGCCTTGCCTTGCCTTGCCTTGCCTTGCCTTGCCTTGCCTTGCCTTGCCTTGCCTTGCCTTGCCTTGCCTTGCCTTGCCTTGCCTTGCCTTGCCTTGCCTTGCCTTGCCTTGCCTTGCCTTGCCTTGCCTTGCCTTGCCTTGCCTTGCCTTGCCTTGCCTTGCCTTGCCTTGCCTTGCCTTGCCTTGCCTTGCCTTGCCTTGCCTTGCCTTGCCTTGCCTTGCCTTGCCTTGCCTTGCCTTGCCTTGCCTTGCCTTGCCTTGCCTTGCCTTGCCTTGCCTTGCCTTGCCTTGCCTTGCCTTGCCTTGCCTTGCCTTGCCTTGCCTTGCCTTGCCTTGCCTTGCCTTGCCTTGCCTTGCCTTGCCTTGCCTTGCCTTGCCTTGCCTTGCCTTGCCTTGCCTTGCCTTGCCTTGCCTTGCCTTGCCTTGCCTCCTGCATATTAATAACATACTCCAACGCATATATTTTTCTATTTGCTCTATTTACAGGACTTTAGCAGATATGCCTAGCTTGACAGCTACTGACTCTTGCATTTACGAAACATCTTCGAGTTCCAGTGGATCGGAAACTCATGGCCAATCTTCTTTTTCGACCTATGATGGCTTTCCTGCTACAAAACAAACAAAACATACTTGGGTCTGGACGTCTGACGAAGAAAGTGAAGATGAATGCTAGGAAGAATTCTGAATTAAGAACTAAGCTACTGAACAACTACTTTCATACAACGAATAACAAGTTTCATTGAAATTAATTTCAACAAGAAGAATAAAATAACAACACTAAATGGGAATATATATAATTTGCAAAAAAATAATATAACACTGATGACAAATGGGAAAATGTAAAGGAGAATGTAGTATGTTGCTGTCTATTAAACAGAATGTTTAGTATAATACAAAATTATTTTCAAACTATGAACCGCCAACCGGTTAGCTCAATTGGTTGAGCACGTACCTGCAAGTCCCGGCCGCGGGACCAAACATTCAGGTTCTTAAAATAACTATAAAGAAAATTTGTAATTAAATCTACAAATGGTTAGACCTTCACTTGGCTTGCATGACCACGTAAAATGGCGGACCCGTCCCTAATCAACTAGAATAAGTAAAAGAGGACCATGAGTTTCATTTGCATTTTCGTTTTTTTTCCTTGCCCCCCAATTTATGAGGGGCACGTGAAAAAAGCGAAAATGAAACGAAATTCGCTAAAACTCAGCACGATGACAATAAAGTTCATAAAGAAGACACCCTATAAGTGATATTTTATTCTATTAAAATTCAACGATTTTATACAGGTTTCAATCACTCACATATCTCTGGAGCCACAAATAGTTAGCTTGGGCACCCTGTGATGCCCATCCGCAAAGATTAATCACTGCTTTGATAAAATGTTTGTTCCACTGATTGCAAATAATATAGAAACTGTAATCGTTTTTCCTGCTATGCCGTTTACTTACAGCGACAAAAATAAATCACTGAACTGAAAATGAAAAAAGTATGCACTGTGCAATATACTGGTTGAGGGCCTCACCAACGGGACACAGGTCCCATACAAAGGTGACAACAATTTTACCAATTTCATCTATTTTTAAGAAAAATAATTACATTCGGGCCTCAAGTATACTGCTTGGGCTGCCTGTGCAAAATAGATCAGGCATTCCTCGTGCTTTTGAAAAGTTCGGGCGCGCGCAGACAAGTATGACGTCACCTCATTATATGACGTCACAATTCATTAATTCTAGACAACATTTTTGCTGTACGTTTTACTTTTCATTGATCAAATCAGCAAAAAGGAATTTTCTCACAATGTTTTCTCTTTTGAAGAAGATTATTGGTGTTATTATATTCATGTTTGGATGCTTCGACTGCGTCAAATCCACCATTATTGGTAATGTCTTTTTGCTTGCATCTTGTTACTTGTGATTGGTTGGTTTTCCACTCGCTTGATTGATCGTCAATATTCCCTTTGACTTGTAACGTGCACTTTTTGCTTCAGGTTTTGTAGTGATGCTGACGACCAACCATTTCTTTACATTGGCGGTGGTTACAAGTCAGTTCATGTTGTTGTACACGTTGTTTCATTGTATTCCATTCCGAAGGTAAGAAGACATTTGTACGTTTATCATCCATCAACAACACAAACTGCAAAACACACTGATGATAACTGTATGACAAAAAGATGGAAATACAGACGGACGGACGGACGGACGGATTGCACACATTAATATTTTTGACCGATTGCAGACTCACAAACTAGAAAATACAGAATGAATTAAGAACGCCAATCCTAATCTTAAATCCTGATTCTATACAGTTTCGTGTTCAAGGCACTTGGAGGCGATCCATGGGAACTTTTCTTCAAATCCCATCTTCAGCAAGATCAAGATACGAGTTATTGGAGTTCCAGTGAGTCAGACACTGTTGTCTACGATCCTGAAAACCTTCATTGGAGCTCTTCATCTCTTTCTACCTACCTGGATGAAGTCAATCAAGATGGCGACCAGTTTCCTCTGCCTGCTACCAAACTAACAAGACATACTTGGGTTTGGACGTCTGATGAAGACAGTCAAGACGAAAGCTTTGACGATGGAGTTTCAGGGAATGATGCGGGTTACATGACCGAGACGACCACAGAGAGTGATTCAAATTGTGATGAGATTGAGGAGAGTGTCGAGACCCAACAACATCTATCCAAGTCATCAACAGAGATGATTTCCATGGAGGTTGAGGATATGGATCAAGTGATTGGTACGAAGGATGACATGAGGAACCAAGTTCTTTATGAAAACGTTTATGCTAAGATTAGCGAGAGTGGAGTTGGAAGAGAAGTTCCATCATGCTCTTCTGTTCAACAAGTGTCTGCAGACTTTGTGGTAGATACTGCCATTTCTGACTGCGCTGATGACATCAGTGTAGTAAACATGGCTCCAAATACTGATGCAGTTTCTACAAACGGTACAGATGTAGTTGGTGATAATGTGTCAAGCCTTCTAGATGACACAGATGATGTTGTCTTACATAGTGACAGCTTACAAGACTTTGACAGGGTTGTGTTTTGTGAAGATGTTGATGGCATCCAGGGTGAAGATTGCTGCAGAGATGAAGGGAATAACTTCCCTGGATCGCATGAGGAAATCATCAGTACTGATGGTATTTTGCAGAGCAAAGCTGTGAAACTTGGTCTTCTGGCTGCGGGTATTGGCATCGGCGCGTACATCGTCTACAAACTTTGCTTTAAAAAATAAGAAGAAAAAGGATTTCATTCAGAATGATCATTTATACTATACATTAATATTTTAATAATATAATAAAGCGAACGTTTGATAAGCAGTGTTGTTTTTTGTTGAGTACTGTTCCTATGTGAAACATGAAAAGGTACCACCAAGCTAATCCTTGGGGATCTTGAAGACTTAAACAGAATTCTGTATTTTTCTTTATCTGAGACATGACAATGTCTTTTTGATTGGTAACTATAACCAATCACAGAGCAGGAAATATCGCGGCAATGAGTACTAGGGCATAAATGCCAACCAGCAATAGTGGAAAATGTTATAATATAATAATATAATAATATAATACATTTATATAGCGCCATTTCCAGCAGTTCAATGGCGCTGTATGAAGTATAGATGGTTCTTAGTTTCCGTTCTTTCCAAATGCATCACGAAAAAGTAAGGTTTTGATGCCTTTTTTAAATGTTTCAATGTTTTTTAGTCTTTTAATGTCTACTGGGATCTTGTTCCAAAGTTCAGGACCCACAACAGAGAAGGCTCGTCCACCATAGGTCTTCAGCTTATAACAGGGTACGCTGAGCAGGAACTTCTTGTCGGATCTTAGAGGTCGAGACGGTTTGTAATGGGAGATCAGCTCTTGAAGATAAACAGGACCAGTGTTGTTGAGGACTTTAAAGGTCAGAACCAGAATTTTGAATTTGATGCGATATTCTACAGGAAGCCAGTGAAGTTCAAAAAGTATAGGAGTTATATGTTCAAATTTCGCTACCAGTGTAACGAGACGGGCAGCACAGTTCTGGACATGTTGTAACTTTTTGAGAAGATAGCGTGGAAGACCATAGAGAAGTGAGTTACAGTAGTCAAGCTTTGATGTTATAAGAGCATGAACAACGATCTTAGTAGTATCAACACTCAGGTACTTTCTGATTCTAGAAATATTTCGGAGATGGTAAAACGCTGACTTGCACGTGGCTGCTACATGGGAAGCCATGGAGAGACGATCGTCGAACAGTACACCGATGTTGCGTGCCTCACTGGAGCAGGTCACGGACTCATTACACACAGATATCATATCAAGGGATGGTCTTGGACGATATGGAGATGACAATACGAGTAGCTCCGTCTTGTTCTTATTAAACTTTAGCTTGTTGTACCTCATCCATTCGTCAATTTCACAAACACAAGCCTCCAACTTGATCTTGCTTGATTCCATATCTGCATCAGAAGATGATTTAAATTTGATGTAGAGTTGAGTGTCATCAGCGTAAAAGTGGCAACTCATTCGATGTTTACGTGCGACGTCGCCCAGAGGAGATGTGTAGAGCGAGTAGAGTAAGGGGCCTAAGACAGACCCTTGCGGCACACCAAATTCAAGGCTATGAGAAGCTGAGATGGAATCATCAATTTTAACAAACTGTTTCCGGTCAAATAGGAATGATTTTAACCAGTCAAGTGCCGCCCCACGAATCCCAAATTTGGTGTGAAGGCGAGTGAGAAGAAGGTCGTGATCAACTGTATCAAATGCTGCAGACAGATCCAATAGTAATAGGATGACAGCATTCTGAGAGTCAATAGCCATTGCGATATCATTATGTACACGTGTAAGAGCTGTTTCAGTGCTGTGGAACTTTCTGTAAGCTGACTGGAAGCATTCGTTTAAGTGATTCCTATCAATGAACTCTGTGATCTGCTTTGCTACTACTTTCTCAACGATCTTCGAAATGAACCGCAGGTTAGACACTGGTCTAAAGTTCTTGAATTCATCAGCGTCTAAAGATGGCTTTTTTAAAAGCGGCCGCAACATTGCTTCCTTGAGTTGACTTGGAAGAACGGAAGATTCCAAGGACAGATTGACAATACTCGTAATGATTGGTAGCAGGAGATCAAAACAGCCTTTGAGAATCTGTCCAGGCACTGGATCTAGGTCACAGGACTTGAATGAGATGGGAGAGATGTTGACAACGAGTTCTTCTGCAGTCACACTTCTAAATGAGAGCAGTTGGCATTCGCTGTTACACACATCTGGATGTGGATCGATAACAGGGCTATCACGGTCGATATCAATGCGTATCTTCTTGATTTTATTCTCGAAGAATTCGACAAAGTTATCAATGAGCTTCCAGGCATTCCCCTCCCTACCCCCCAGAGGAATAAAGGCTACCCCAGATATAAATTCTCATTAGCTACGATGACCCTTTGAGTATCTTTTCTTCATATGACATTTAAGTCAAACCACATGAGCAAAACAAGTAGCAAGGACCTGTACCAAAAGTAGTCCAAACGTATTCCAATATTTGATGATTATCGAGAACGAAGCAGATGGCTTAAAAAGATGTGACGAACATTCCACTAAAGCATTGATTATGAAGTATGGATAAGTATGGTATATGATACACAATACATGATGGGAGAGGCTGGTCCCCTTCTCGGGTCCACTAAAAACTTCTGGCTGCTGGTTTAGTAAAACAAAAAATAATAACTCATTCACCTCCGACGGGACTCGAACCCGCAACCTTCGGCTTAGGAGGCCGACGTCATATCCATTAGACTACAGAGGCTTTGCTTAGTTGAACATTATTCAATTTATCCGATTGTTCGATTCCCGGCCGGTTCGTTCCGTGAGTGAGTAGAGTTTCATGTTAGTTCTTTCCTCTGCTTTGAATGATTAGAAATTAGGGACGAATCGTAGACCTTTGGAGAGCTTGGAGACCTTTAGTCGTTAGGCGTAAAAATGGAAAATTTACTTTAATTAACTTTTTAAACAATGAAGAATTTTTTTTTTAATTTCATAACTTAACTGAAAAAAAGATGAACCATGAACTGTAAAATAGGCAAAATTCTAACTGTTTACCGTAAAAGCTACCACTCCATTGAGACCCTCTTGGGACAGATAAATTTGTTCTATTGGCTTTTCTGAAGTTGAGGGAGGGAGTGGGGCCTAGTGCAAATATTAATTAAGAATTAATCCTACCACAAAAAAAGATCGTACTAACATTAGTACTAACAACGAGTTTGAGCTCGTTTGGATGATAACCTAAGCTTGAATGGCAAGCTTTTAAAATACGCCAAAATAAGAGAAAATATATGGGATGTGAAGACAGCGTCCCCCAAAAACCATACATTAATAACAGCTTGATAAACTTAATGATTTTAGTATATACTTCATTGCAGATCCGTTAAAAAACAAGCGAGTTACAGTTGTCTCAAAAATATGAACTGATTCTGTCCCTAGTTACCTTGATAAAAGCTTGATAAACTTTACGATTTTAGTGCGGTCCCGTCTTTTATGTGATTAGATTAGTAATTCTACACTCGTTCCCAATCCCTTTGTCATCCTCGGTTCATATATTTAACACCTGCAATATCGAGAATTCCAGAGAAGAAATTGGTCTACCTGTGTTCCGTGTTCCGAAAGGTTGCACAAGAATAACCTGAAAAGCTCATACAAGTACCGATTCTTGATTTCTTGCCAAATGCTTTATCAGGTCTTGAAATACTAGATCTAGTAAAGAGGCGACCGACCTTTCTACTAAATCTGATATCAAAACAATCCTGGTCTAAGTATAGTATATATTCTGGGTGACCTTGTTCATTCAATATCTCAAAGGAATGCTCTTCGAAGTAGCTTAATGACCGAGGGTATCTTTTCACACTAAAAATGGATGGAAAAGCTCCCCAGTTGAAAAAGTTAACCGCTTCAACGATAGTCGCCATTATTTCGATACTCGCTCTCTTGCTGTGTTGTGGTGAGTTTGTACGTATCGAGATGATTCTGAAGGAACAAAACACGAAAATACAACAGTTGGAGAACAAGATGACCTTTCAAGAAGTCAGAATAGACAAGATGGCTACAATGAAAGGAAAAGGCCTCAAACAACTCGCTTTGGAAGTTAAGAAATGCTGTGGAAGAACAAAGAAACGAAGGAGTATAGACGGGGAAGATACACTAGTGCAGGGTGAAACCAACGGCACGAAGAGTGAGAGCCGTCTTGTTGAAAGACTGACCAAAATAATGGAACAACGAGTGAGCAAAGCTATCTCTGGTAAGCACTTCATGGCTATACGAGGTAGAAGAGGCAGAAGAGGACCCAGAGGGTCACCAGGACCCATGGGTAAACCAGGTAGAAGAGGCAAGCAAGGAATACCTGGACTAAAAGGTGATCCTGGACAAAATGGAGCTCCTGGTCCTCGAGGCATACCGGGACCGAAAGGGGATCGTGGACCTTCGTTAGAACATCCATCAGTTGTCATCTCTCCGCCTCATTTGATTGTCAATGAAAGCAAACCAGCCATTTTGCACTGTTCTGCAAGTGGTTATCCCCGACCTGAGATCGTGTGGAGTAAAGTGGATGGTTCATTGGCCCTCAACAGATCAATTGTTGATGATACTGGTAAACTGACGATAGAAGACGTCACATTTAATGACTCAGGGGTATATAAGTGTCAGGCTTCTAATATCCTCGGCAAAACACAGACAAAATCAAGACTCGAGGTGAACTTCCGTCCAAGACTGACATTAAAGAACGGACCAATCTACGCTAAGATAGGAGGCAATGTTACACTTCCCAAGTGTCACGTGACTGGCAATCCACAACCGGAAGTTGTGTGGCGAAAGTCGCTTGCTCAATTACCTGATAAACGTTTCCATATCGAAGAGAATCTCTTAACTTTAGTTAGCTTAAGAAAAGGAGATTCCGGGATGTATTTTTGTAGGGCTGAAAATGAACTTGGATTTGAAGTAGCAGGATGTGTGTTAGTCGTGGTACAGTTGCCCGTATTCATCGTAAGACCTCCGCCTGTAATGAACGTCATACTCGGCTCAACCATTATGCTCAATTGTTTAGCTCAAGGTGACCCTCCTCCGTTAATCAGCTGGAGAAAAGAAAAACAGGATCTTCCAGTAGGACGGTATGAAATCCGTCATGGCTCATTGCTGATAAGAAATACCGTCCTCTCTGATTCGGGTGTGTACGTGTGTACCGCTACGAGTGCTGGAGTTGCTGATATAGAAACTAAAACGCAAATAAATATTGTCTACAGAGACTGTGGAGAGATCTACAAATCAGGTGAAAGACGTAACGGTGTGTACACAGTAAAACCCGACAGTCAAGGAGCCTTTCAAGTCTACTGTGACATGACAACTGACGGAGGTGGATGGACAGTGCTCCAGAGAAGACGAGATGGATCTGTAGACTTCTATCTTGGCTGGCAGCAATACAAAACAGGTTTTGGAAACCTGAATGGCGAGTTTTGGTTGGGTAACGACTACATCCATCGATTGACAGCAAGAACACCCTCGACCCTACGCGTGGACCTGGAGAACTGGAGTGCAGCAACGTATTTTGCCAAATATGGTAGTTTTAGTGTTGGTGCTGAATCAGACAAGTACAGACTCAAGGTTGGCTCGTATTCAGGTACTGCGGGAGACGCGCTTATAGGCCATAATAACATGTTCTTTACTACCAAAGATCAAGATAACGACAACTGGAACAAAAATTGTGCGTTAGAATTTACTGGTGCTTGGTGGTATAACTCTTGTTTTCATTCCAATCTAAATGGGAAGTATTTGGGTAACACCATTGACGGGAAAGGGATTACCTGGAATAAGGCAAAAAATAACTATTATTCATTCAGACGTTCACAAATGAAAATACGACCAACTTTATTCTAATGTTCCGCAACGCGCCGTGCTTCTCATGATTGAACAAGCCTTATATATAGTTTCGGACGCTCGTTATCTTGTAGGATAATAATCACATTCATTTACATTTATTCATCTAAAATTAAAACAATTATCTCCACAACCACCAGTCGTCTGGCTGTTTGGCTTTTGTGAATAAAGCATTTACTGACCGATGTAGATTTTATGGATATAAGCAAAAACTCTGGAAAACATGCCGAGTCTGGATATTCTAGAATATGAATTTTTCAATATCAGTGCATTTCAGAGTAACGATATTAAGAGGGGATGTCAGCAAAAATCGAACATACGCCGGCAACAGTCAAAAAATCGATTTCGCTCATATTTTGGTATTAGGTAGGCCTATATGCGAGATATATCATGGTATGTTTCATTTGTCGAAATATGGCTTCATTTCCGAGAAAAACGAGAAAAATTTCACGATCTTCCAATAAATTTATAACGGTAAAAAAAAATTATTTACCAGGGTACTTTGACGCCTTGTGAAAAGTAACGAATTTTCAAAAAATGTTTTCACCATGTGCTATATAAAATAAAACGCCGATATTAAGAAAATGAAAAGTCGAAATAATATTCTAACCGTGACTAAAAGCTTTTTTTTGGGTTTTTTTTTTTTTTCTGCGACGAGAAATAAAAATTTAAAGTTGGAGAAATTTCAAAGAACGGCGGCCGGTGCGCTCAATCAAATGAATTTAAAAATTACCTAAAAGAGCAAAATATCGTAAGAGTACGTAGCAAAGTACCACCTGAAGCTACTGCAGTAACACTACATGGTGTGGATTAATACAATTGAAATTAGCTCTAAGAAAGATGCAATTTTTCTAGATAAGAGTCGAAGCGGGTTCTTTTACAAATAGCCGTTGCGTGACCATAAGTGTGACCAAGGAGACGGGAGACGCGGCATTCTACAAAGAATTATGTGTGGCCTTTGATAACGCCGAGACACGAATGTACATGTCACGTTCGCATTTACTAAAGAGAAAATCTACTGGAAATATCCTTCTACGTTTCAGCTTTTATAGACTTTAAATTTTTATTTCTCGTCGCAGAAAAAAAAAACCAAAAAAAGCTTTTAGTCACGGTTAGAATATTATTTCGACTTTTCATTTTCTTAATATCGGCGTTTTATTTTATATAGCACATGGTGAAAACATTTTTTGAAAATTCGTTACTTTTCACAAGGCGTCAAAGTACCCTGGTAAATAATTTTTTTTTACCGTTATAAATTTATTGGAAGATCGTGAAATTTCAGATTTGTAAAGTTAAAACATTATATAAAACAGTGGTTTGGGAATTAAACATGTAGATATTTTTGCAAAGGCAAGCGAGCCCCCCGAAATTGGAGTATATTTTGGCTCTCTCAAAGGGTCAATTATTGACAAATTCGTTTTTCTCGTTTTTCTCGGAAAGCAAGCCATATTTCGACAAATGAAACATACCATGATATATCTCGCATATAGGCCTACCTAATACCAAAATATGAGCGAAATCGATTTTTTGACTGTTGCCGGCAAATTTTGATTTTGTTCGATTTTTGCTGACATCTTCTCTTAACGATTGAAATTATCCTAGAACTTGGTTGTTCTAAAATATCTTAGCTATTTAGTTTTAGATATATTAATGGTTATTTGATTTTTTTAAAGCCCATATCTACTTCTTGAATAGAGCCATCATTATATCCCTAATTCTATATGTACTCAATGTGATATCATCAGCATACTTAACTAGCAAAGACTTATAGAAATATTAGCTGAACTTATGTCATTTACCATAACAGAGAATAAAACTGGCCCTAAAATTGTAACTTGAGATACTCCTCTGTTTATGGGTAAAAAGGTAGTACCATCAAATAAAATTCTTTGCTATTTGCCTCTGAGGAAGTCCCTTACCCAGTTATAAACGTCGTGTGTGGCTGCCTCGAGCTCCGTATTTTTAAACAGTTTTTTTCAGTTTCGGCAATGTACGGTTTTGGAAGGATTCCCGGGTTTTGCCCATACAAAGCTACACCGTGTATGTCACAAAATGCATGTCCAGTCACACTGTACGCGCACCGTGTACACTGTACCCTGCCAAAACCCGAAATGACTGTCGATAATCAAACACGAACTATAAATGTCATATCATGGCTCCAGAAACAAACTTATTGCAAGATCATTGCTTAATTGTTATCAATAAGATTTATAACAAATAACCTTAGGATGAATCGGCGATGAGGAAAGGGTGTAGTAAGCGTACAAAGTTCACACCGACGGCTTCCAGGCAGTCCCCTCTCTACCCCAAGAGGAACCAAGACTACTCCACTCCAGATATAACTTGTCATTCGCGTACGATCACCTCTTAAGTATCTTTTCTTTATGTGATATTTCAAACCACATGAGAAAATACAAGTAGCCATGTAAGTATATGAACTGTACCAAAAGTAGTCCAAACGTATTTCATGATTATCGAGAACGAAGCAGATGACTTGATAAGATGTGATGTACATTCCGCTAAAGCACTGATTATCAAGTAAAGTTAAAAATGGTATATGACACACGATGCATGATGGGATAGTCTGGATCCTTCTATCGGGTCCTCAAAACCTCCAGTTGCTGGTTTATTAGACGAAAATTAACAACTCGTTCACCTCCGACGGGACTCGAACCCGCAACCTTCGGCTTAGGAGGCCGACGTCATATCCATTAGACTACAGAGGCTTTGCTTAAATGAACTTGTTTTACATGGATAACATAACAAGAAAAGGTTTTAATTAAAACTAGACGCTCTTTGAGCGTTCACTGGGTTGCCTGTGCGAGAGTTCCCCCACTCACCAATCTTCATACTCTATTATTTCTTACCAAAGTGTTCCTTTTGGGTTCAAAGTCCCCCCTTATTAAAAACATTTTAAATTCTAGTAAGACATTAGTGTTGCGTTACTGACTTGTCAACGCATATTATATTTCTACTTGACCTACTAGAGTACCTTTCAAGACTAGCTGATGAAATAAACATATCTATTTCAGTATCGAAACTGTTCGCTGCAAAACAAACGTTTTATCAATGTAAATACTCTTAGCCAAAATGTGTTTAACTGGTCATTTGTTTTTCCCTCAGTTTTTGTTTTCTGTATTTTCATAAATGGAAATATTCAACAAGTCTTGGCAGTTCGCTTTCTTGTAGATCACTATCAGCTCGTCTGACTTCTACAAGTTCTTGGAGTCAGCTTTCATCAAAGCTTTGTTTGTCACTCGTTTTGTAGTTTGTCTCTCGTTCTGTAGTTTGTCTCAGTATATTTTTTTGTATCTGAGATCTGGTAAGATCTAGCTTGATCATAGCTAGGTAGTTTATAGATTATCTTAGTCTATTTTGACTAGTTTGTCTAGATCTACGATTCTCATACCGTAGTTTGCTCATAGATTCTCAAAGATAGCTCATAGATTCTCAGACTTCTCTCTTTGAGTATGTGGACCAACCCGTTCCAAAATCGCTCAATAACATCTTTTAGTTTGTGTCTACCACGTACGGCGTGTGTGTTTGTAAGTAGTTTAAGCGTAGCGTTAAAAAACCTAAAGACAAAAGTACGCAACGTGCCTACAGGCAAAATAGTACTTCACGAACCCTGAACGAATGAATTTATAGTGACACAGATCGTGTTTTATCGGGCTTAAAACCACTCGGCTTCGCCTCGTGTTTTAAATCCCGATAAAACACTCCTGCTCGTTTATTAAACAGTACATAGTAAACGGCGCCATACTTATTCATTTTATAAGGGCTTTTTATTCACGAGGCATCCAGTAGGACTTATATGCATGTGAAACTTTAGTTGACTATTTCTTATATTTATTTATTTAATTTTTCATATTTATTTAGTTATTCAACTAGTTATCAAGAGCACAAGTTGTGATTAAACTGACTAAACTATCTCATTCAGTTTTCAAGTTCATAATCCATGGGATCAAGCAGAAATTATCGCAATTTGGTAGACCTTTAGTATCTAAACCCCACACCAGTAGGGTTTGGGACCACTGCGACTACCGTAACACTGACACTGCCATGCCTTGTTGGTAAAGGGGCAGTTAGAACGAGTTATTTTGCAGTTTCCACCAGCATGCCCCAAGCATTGGCATCTTTGACGGCACGATTGCAACAGGATTCCAGTGCCTCCACTATTCCATTTTGTGCAACGGCTCCAAGTAGCCCAACAGTTTCCGATCCATTGCGGCCAAGCTTCTACTGAGTTTGGCAAGGAGACCAAGAGAACAACACTCAACATCAGGATCGCAGAGATACTTTTGACTGGCGCCATTTCTCACTCCTATAGAAATGAAAAAAATCAAATTAGATAAGGTAATGGCAACCAGCGCCCTTACTATCGTAGTTTTCCTTTTTGATGTTCGTGTGACATCACTTGGCAAAGTCTGTTGCCATGCCAACGTCACAACCAACTGTTGCTCCGTTTTTTTGTACACGTATTATTAAACCTATGATTAATAGTTAGTGTGATCCTAAGTCGAGCATGAAGGGGAAGCCGTCTCGAAGGTCAAATATAAGTTTATTTATTTACGTCAAATATGCAGGGAGTGTCTGAGCAATGATTGCTAAGACTTCCGAGCCAACTCGTATTTTAATAAGCTTTACGATGTCAGATCGCATTGGAATTTTATAAGTTGAATTTCAGTTTGTGCTGAGAAAAAACAGAAGAAGCCGCGGAAAGAAACACTCGAAGTATGTTTATTAACTAAACTGCAAACAATCTCACTTTCATAACTCACTTTCACTTCCGGCACGCAACAAAATTATTTCCGCATGCAGAATTCAGTTTCCTCACGGATGTATGCTATATCTTCTTTTCTTCTGCTCTGTTTGAAGCCGACATTTACTTAGTTAACGAATTTTAAAGTGTTCTACTTATAGAAACTGATGAAATGAAATATTCTGGCATTCGTATACTCTACTGAAAATGCGAGAAAACAGAAATAGAAACGTGGTGCAACCACTAATGCTGTCGGCACCGTGGTTTTATTAATTGCTAAATACTATAAACTCACCGTTTTAGCAAACGCCTGAGAATTGAAAAGTTTCTGAGCAAAAGATAGTACGTTTGACGTGGTTCGAAAGCTGTCGATCCAACGAGTGACTTTACTTTGCGTGTCTGCACTTCTATATAGAAGGGCTTCAGTACAGTGAGTAGCCAATCACATTGAGCTTACTGTCACATGACCTCATACATCAGCAGTGTCATACCTAAAGCAAGTGTATTATGATATATCAAAATATAGATATCACAATAGGATAGGATCAACAGGTTATATCATTGCAGCAGTTTCATACCTAAAGGACGACACGTATCACTAAATGCAGTGAAAAGCCAATCACGTGCAGCTCACCAGCTGAGCAGCATCAAATTTTCTAACCAATCACAGTCCGTTGTGATTTTTTTATGGCCGGCCCTGCGTTCAAGCACTTTTTTCTACGTAAAAGCTATTGATGATTGAATCCTTTACATTTTAAGTGTCAGAAAAGTCTAAAACTCGACTTAATCAGAGTTATATTTCTTCTGTGAATTAAAGTCTAAAAACCACACGAGAAATTATTATCAAAACAAAGAGTGAAGGACCTCAAGCTTTGATCAACAATGCTTTAGTTATTCGCTTAGCTGGCATGTCACATGACTGAAACGAAACCAGATCTGAACTAACAGGTTATCTCAGCAGTTTCATACCTAACGGATGTGCAGATTTTTGATAACATAATCACTAAAATAACCTGAAACTGAAGTGTGAAGCCATTTTTGAAGTACTTCACTCGATGTTGGCGCCAAAACTAATTTTAGAACCGGATTTACAGGTTATTCTTCAGCAGTTTCATACCTTAAGGAAATCAATGCACATTGATATCAAAGTCACTATGACATGACCTAAAGCGTTCAGTCTTTTCTGCATGAATCACTTCACTTGATATTGGCACCAAAATGTTTTAAGGAAGTTCGCAGGCAAAAGCATTTTTCATGTTTTTTTTCTCCAAACTTCGCATGGTGAAATAAAACTATCATAATAGAAGTTCCCTGAGCAAATAAAAAATGGAGGTCACCGTTCTCGTTTAGGAGTGAGGGGATATCATAGTGCAGTCTTTTTTCTTGTCGAAAATCGCGCAAAACTGACATACAAGTCGAGCATTAATTAAAGTAATTTTTTTGTACAAAAAATAAATAGATTGCTAAAACTTTTTCGAAACAACTGCCTAATAACCTATAGACAAATACGTGTAAATATTTATGGATACATACAAATCTTGTTGCTTTTGGCTCGAATTTGTAGCCACCATGCAACATTCTGTGAACTTTGGCGTAATGTAGATCGAAGTTTTCATCCAAATACGTGTTTTTATTATGTTTTCCCATATTTTGTTCTTCAAATTTGGAACTCTAACAGCTTATGTAAGTCTTTATGAAATACTAAAACAAAAAAGATGTTCACCGTTGTTTTTAAGATATGGACGATCTCAATCGTTTTCGCAACGAGCATGACCGAGTTTGATCTTGAGAAACATAGATAACACGCGCGTACGCTGTCACGCCATATGCGCAGAACAGATGCGCACAAACAATGCCCGCGAACGTCCTTATAAAGAACGCCAAAGTCGCTGCTGACCTCTCTCGCTTATACATGTGCATGGTTTTCCGAGGCCGATTTTCCTCTCTCCGCAAAAATCAATTTTTACTGATTCAGAAATTTCAATTGGCGGATTCCATAGAGTAAAAAAACCTCTGTGATATTTGTATTTACAGCATCTGCTCTAAATTGGGCATGATTTAAAAGGATATTGAAACTTGAAACAAATGATAATTCCGCTCAGTTCGATTGTAAAAGCGTCCCATGGTTAGATATAGTAATGGTTTAATTTAAATACATCAAGACTGAGTTAAAGAACAACATTAAAAAACTGACAGAAATAATCTTCATTTCACCAGACAAGAGTCTTGAAAAAAAACACGTTATTGGCAAAGAAAAACATAGCACAAATACACCTGTCGATTATGGAAATAAGTGTCATGCAGCTAACTTGGACAAATACTTTCTTCACAAATTACTAGGCTTCTTAGATATACAGTATATCACACCACTTCAAGTACAGTGACACCTTTTCTGATGTAATTTGTAATTTTTGCAATGCTTTGGGTTAGAATCGTCTTGACATCCATCCTGTTGTTGAACAAGGTTCAAGGTGAAGACACTAAAGAGTTCCTTTTCGAAAGACAATCCGGTTACATGGTATCTGTTTCATCAAATAAAAATGTCGAACACGGGACGGAATTTGTACGCAACGATCTCGAATGTGCTTTTCGGTGTACCAAAAACATATGGTGCAACTCTGCTAACTTTGAACGTGTCTCTGAGAATGAACACAGTGGTCTTCACTTGTGCGAGCTTTTGTCAACCGATGAAAAAGCCAATTTGAAATATTTCAAGAAGAATGAGAGGTTCGTTCATTTAAGTATCAAGGTAAGCCAACTATTATTACTTCGTTTTGAAACCCACATGTCAACTTTTGTCCAAAAAATATCTTGTAATAACATAAGAATCTATATTTTGTATCAGATACTAAATCATCCATGCCATAAACAACCTTGTTTGAATGAAGGGACTTGTATCAAGGTGGACAATAGAGGAGGTTTTGAGTGCCGATGTATCAACGGATTTTCTGGGAAAATTTGCCAAGAAGGTGAGAATACATAAATAATTAAAACTTGATAATTTAATTGTTCTAATTTTCACTTTTCCCGTTACAGCAGCATTTTTCTTTTGAGTTTTTATTTATTTTTTATTTTTTAAGTTTTTATCAATACCTTTCTGTTCGTATTTATAGTTATCAACTTTCGCAACTTTTCCATCGCTTTAGTTCAATTAAGAATTCGGTTTTGTTTTTGAAATCTTGTGTACACATTCTGGACAAATTAAAAACAGGATTATTTCAGGATTATTTGCATAGATTTTAGACAGCTCCAGTTGTTTCTCCCCACCTGGTCACCGCAAGAGTCTAATGTGCAAGGTTTGCATCAATAGACTCTTTGCAAAACAGCGCCCAAAAGAACTTTTTAAAAATTAGTAAAAATTGAAAACCAATATCAACGCACTGGAAGAAGCGCCTTCACTTTTGTAACCCTACGAAGATTCATTATATCCGGTGTTATATCTGCCGAGAAAACGTTTTTTGAAAATTAATTTTTCTAACTTTTTCGAATTTGCGCAGCCGCCATTTTGGCAAAGGGTCTATTCGAGGATCCGACTCCCCTTAGTTACCGTTGGTATGTCCCACAAGCTCAACAAAATAGCTAGAATATCTCAAAATGTAGAATCCTGATCGCGAAAAAAATTGTTTCCATTGTTTACTGTCCAGTGAAAATTAAAGAAAATTGCCTCGTAATCCTTGTAGTATTCTTTAAAACAAATCATACTGTGTAGTTGTTTGTGGGACAAGATATTAATTCAACTGGAAAAACTGCTTCAACGGAGTCGCAACGAGTAATTTTCGTTTTAAGACTATCAAATGTGAATTTAATGACCACAATTATTTGATGGTCGCTTCTTTCGCATAAAGCAACATCTCATCCCAAATCTTCTTTTCGCAGTTTCTGCCAACTGTTCAAAACTGCTTTCAGTTGGATATACCAAAGATGGAGTTTATCAAATCAGTCCTGATGGACAAGGCTCGTTCCCAGTCTACTGTGACATGACAACCAATGGCGGCGGATGGACTGTGTTCCAGAGGAATCGCAAGGACTCCCCCAGGTATTTCAATCGCGGATGGCAAGAATACAAAACTGGTTTTGGTAGTCTGACTGGCGAGTTTTGGTTGGGCCTCGACCAGATTTACCGACTGACCAAAACGCCAGCTGCATCACTACGTGTTGATCTGGAGGACGAGTACGGGAACAAGAAGTATGCGGTGTATTCATCATTCTCTATAGCTGATGAGAGTGATTTTTACCGCCTGCATGTAAGTGGATACTCAGGTACTGCTGGAGACTCTATTACACGTGTTGATAAGCCGAACTGGGTTAGCAATGACAGGATGTTTAGCACACCTGATAAGGATAATGATTTGTTCCCAACTGAAAGTTGTGCAGTTAACCGCAATGCTGGCTGGTGGTTTCGATACTGTTCTATTTCAGACCTTATCGGAAATGTAGCCTGGTGGACATTTAGTAAAACCTTAAAGAACACTGAAATGAAACTAAAATAAAATAATGTACGTTCTTTTATTCATTGCACAAAAAATAACAACAGCAACAAAGCATTATGGAGAGTGTGAAATGGCGAATACAGGATATTTAAGTGCCTATGACACATCTTACAATATTTTCAGTAGGTGAGTTGTTGCGTGGCCTAAAAAAATATCTAGTTTGAGTGATGCGACTTGAAGTTATAAAGGTTTTTCCATGCCATATGCTAATGACTGTGACGTCAAGGAGTCATTTATGTTTATGTGTTACTATGTGTTACTATGCTGTTCTGCTACTATGTGAAAATTAATTTTCAATAATTTGTATAAGAGTCATGGATAGAACAGTGATGCATTCCAAACTCAATTTATCAGTAGCAGTTAAGTTTTATATATTAAATGATGACTCCCCTGATGTCACAGTCATTGGCATGTGGCATGGAAAAACCTTCATAACTTCAAGACGCATCATCATATATATGTTTTTCTGGCCAGTCAACAGTTCACCTCATGTAGAATCAATGCTTAAAATATAGTCAGATGTGACATAGGCACTTTAACTCAAGTACATTTTATAGACACTAGTGGCTTACTAGAAAATACGCAATTCGTGTTTTGAATACGAACTACATCCGGGACCTCAGTGACATATTTTCCATATCCTCACACGTGAAGATATCGATGACGTCTCTTCCAATATTATATTAATAATAGTAATAAATTAATAGTAAATTAGCAATTAGCAATAGAAAATAGGGAATAAGGCATAAGACTGTAAAAACAATCTATGTAATTAATCCCAACTTAGCTCAGGCCAGTAGCCCGCAAAGTTGTACGTATTTCAAAGAATTCAATAAAATGTCAATAATAATAATAATAATAATAATAATAATAATAATAATAAACTAATCATATTGGTACTAATGTCATTTTGTAATAAGCAAAACAAGACCTAATAAAAGCTCATAATAACAATAATGTCTAAGCAGCTCAATGGTAGAGCGTCCGACGAGCATTACGGAGGGTCGTGGGTTCGATTCCCATCTGGGGCTTAGAATTTTTTCTGAGTCCATTCAGTATGGTACGATCACATATACATTTCATATTCCATCACCATACGCAAACCAACATTATCAAATAATAATAATAATAATAGTAATAATAATGGAAACTTTATTTCATGTATTCTTATACAAACAATTGCAAATCTCACTACTGGTAAGTAATTTACAATTGACTATTTGAATTCATGTATTTATGTACTCGTAGAAAGAAGGAGAAAAAATGTTAAAAATTTCGATAAGTCAGTATCTTCTCTATTTGTATGGTTTTGACAATGACTACTCAAGACCGTGGTATGAGCAACGTGTTCCAACAGCAGTCACAGAAAACGAAAAAAGCCAAAATTAAGTGGGATATAGAATCAGTCCACCTTAAAGAGCCCCAGAACTGAAACAACGTCAACAAAATTGACATGGCAATTAATGACAAAGAGAAAAAACGACCATTGAAACCATGCTTACTGCTTGAAGGAACATTGTGCATGGTTGGAAAGATAGCTGAAGAAACAATCACAAACAAGAAAAGTATCGAGAGTTACGAAATGGAATAAGAAAACTTTACAGGTAAAGGTGAAGGAATACTTCTAGTTCAAATAAAGGGATACTCTTAATTCAGGTCAAGGGATACTCCTAGTTCTGTTCAAGGGATACTCGTAATTCCGTTAGCAATTCACTGTTAATTCGCATTCATTTTACTTATTTTGTATTTCTATTGCGTTAAGGGGAAGATATACTCTTAATTCTGGTGATGGGATACTCCTAGTTCTGGTCAAGGGTTATTCGTTACTCAGGCGAAGGGATACTCCTAGTCAAGTCAAGGGATACTTCTAGTTCAGGTGAAGGGGTAGGTGAAGGAAATGGTGCGTTGTGATGATGGTACCGTTGGTTTGAATTTTTGTTTAACGATTTCCTTGTATACCATTTTAGTTTGTACCTTTGGCACTGGGATGAAGTTATTTTCCAGTCTTATACCTTTGCTTCTATTAATTTCAGAAGACGCCGTCGGTATGTTTTTAAGCTTTGTTCTCCAGCTTGTGGGGAGTGCCTCAATAACACCTCTCCATACAAGGTAATCTTTGTCATCCCACCCTTATATTTTCATGAGACCCCATGCAATTAAGACCTTTTCTCCTATCCCATACATCATTCACTCTTGTTATACCTTTCTCTATAAATTTCCTTAATTCAATATTCTTTAAATCAAGCTGGAAATACGAATTGTGCCAGATGGGCTGTCTTAGCTTAGAACGTTGTCTACATTATTTACTTTTATTAGTTTGAGCTAGTTATCCTTTCCCAAGCTTTAAAAGCGCCTTTTTAAAAAGCTGGAATATATAGTTCATTTAAATTGAAAAAGCAGACGTCTTCACCTATAGTATCAAAGTCCACCTACAGGATTGGCAATGGACTTAAAAACATATTCCCAGTCGCTGTTATTATTGTTATCTATGATTTCCATAGCCCACGACGCTCTGTTAGTCTCAATTATGCTCCCAAATTCCTCCTGTGGAGTAATCGCTTATTGAAGTTGTGTCTTTTATTATTTTGGTTTTTTATAGTCCCGTAAGAAATTAATTATTTCCTTCTCAATTAACTTTCTTGATGAACCCATATGGTACGCTAACTATCGAACTATGATCTTACTACTAGTGTTTTACCGTATTAAATAATTTTCATTTTACCAGACAAAAGTCTTTTTGACAGAACACGGTATTAGCTAATTTATTTTTTAGCCAAGAATAAATCAAACACACCTGTCGATTATGAAATAGGTGTCATGCAGTTAACTGGGACAAATGCTTCCTTCACAAATTAGAAATACAGCATTCACACCACTTCAAGTACAGTGGCAACTTTCTGGTGTAATTTGTAATTTTTGCAATGCTTTGGGTTAGAATCGTCTTGACATCCATCCTGTTGTTGAACAAGGTTCAAGGTGAAGACACTAAAGAGTTCCTTTTCGAAAGACAATCCGGTTACATGGTATCTGTTTCATCAAATAAAAATGTCGAACACGGGACGGAATTTGTACGCAACGATCTCGAATGTGCTTTTCGGTGTGCCAAAAAAATATGGTTCAACTCTGCTAACTTTGAACGTGTCTCTGAGAATCAACGCAATGGTCTTCACTTGTGTGAGCTTTTGTCAACCGATGAAAAAGCCAACTTGAAATATTTAGAGAAGAACGAGAGGTTCGTTCATTTAAGTATCAAGGTAAGCCAACTTTCATTACTTCGTTTTGAAGCCAGCATGTCAACTTTTGTCCAAAAAATATCTTGTGATAACATAATAATCTATATTTTGTATCAGATGCTAAATCATCCATTCCAGAAACAACCTTGTCTGAATGAAGGGACTTGTATCAAGGTGGACAATAGAGGAGGTTTTGAGTGCAGGTGTATCAACAGATTTTCTGGGAAAATGTGAGAATACATATAGTTAATTTTTCTAATTTCTGCGTGTCCCGTTAGCACTTTTTGAATTGTATGCTATGCATTTTTTTATATCAATGTTTAAGAAATCACCACCTCGTTATTTCAGATTTCGACTTTTTCGTACTTACTTGAAATCCTGTTTATACAATCTGCACAAATTAGAAATTTAACATGATTATTTGCATAAAACAACTCACCTGAACTCAATAAATGTGTATCATTGGGTGTACGTATTCATACGAAGCACGAAATGTCAGTAAGGTCGAGGTTAGACTAGTTAGAAACTGTTTTTCATTGAAAATATTAGTGATAATATCAAAAAGGAAGAGCTAATTAACATCTTTGAAATAAGTTTGATATTGTTTTAGCATCTTTTTAATTTGTAAGTCTTTGCTTTCAACAATACGTAGCTGTCAACACTGATTTACTTTGGACCGGAATACTGAAATTAAAAGCAAAATGAAATTGGTCCAATAACAAAGCAGTTCCGATTTGAAGTACATTTATGGTTCCGACTTCGCTTAGTTACCGTTGCTATGTCAAAAAAGTAACATTTTAGTTGTTTGTGAGACAAGATTACAAATCCACTTGGAAATCTGGTGCTATGGAGCTCCCCAATTTAGTGCCGTCGCTATTATTGTCTGAGTCTGAATAATGAATCCTTTAATTTTTTAATTTAACTCAATGTCACCAAATCACCAAATTACTGGTTAGTACATTTGTTAGAAATTCATGACTTCGGTTCTTTTTTCATAATTGTATTTGTTATTGGACCAATTTCATTTTGTATTCCGGTCCAAAGTAAATCCGTATTGGCGGCTGCATAGTGCTGTAAGCAAAGGCTTATAATACTAGAAAACGAGCTTTTTTAAGACATTACTTTACATTGACAAACACTTGCCAAACGTACTCATTTAAGCCGAACTATGGTAAGGATTCAGGATACAAGGCCAGATTGAATAATAATCCAGATCACTGGGCTCCATCTTCTAATCGAGTCGGTGAATGGCTTCAGGTAGACTTTGGCAAGTTGACACGCGTAACCAAAGTCGCTACACAAGGAAGACCATTCTTGCAGGCATCGTACATGAAAAGTTACTCGTTGTGGTATCGACGAGAGAATGAAAACTTGAAAAGCTACGTCCATGCATCTTATGGTGGAGTAAGTAACGTTTATAGAGTGATTTTACTTAACTCGTGAAACAAATTTGTTAATGACTGTGTAATAGTCAAATAACTAGACACAAAAGAAAAACATGGAAATATAAGATCCACTAGCGTTGCACACAACTAGTTTTATCGAGTGAACATGACCTGCACATGTACATGCAAAATTTTGGAAATCGCGCATTGATCTCAGTCAATTAAATTGAATTGAATCGGGTAGGGGGAAGCGTACCTTAATTCATAGCTATATTTCATTTAAAAAAATGCTGCGTGTGACATTCCTCGATAGCAGTGATGATAAAAATTTTCATTGTGGGACCGGGCCTTGGGAGTCAGGGCATTTAGATTTCCAACTTTTAAAACCTTTTGTTTTTATTTCCAGACACTTCCTGGTAACATCAATTATTACGGTACCGTCACCAACACCCTGAATCCAAAGATCACAACCAGATACATCCGTATCTATCCTAAAACATGGCACCATGCTATTACCATACGGGTTGAATTCTATGGATGTTACCTTTCTTAAATCCATCCAAACATTTCTAACCAATAGACGTCACTTCAGCTAGGTCAAGTGTGGAGTTATTACACACTAATAAGCAATTTTTCAATAGAATGCATTAAGATGATAGAGTATAAATGGAAGTGGTTGCCGCCCTCACTAAAGGCTGGTAATGACCTTCTTCGTGAGATGCATTCAGCTGGATGATAGAGCATGGATGGTAGTGTTTGCCCTTCACTGAAGACTGGTAATGAGATTCATGAGATGCATTCAGCTGGATGATAGAGCATGGAGGGTAGTGTTTGCCCTTCACTGAAGACTGGTAATGAGATTCATGAGATGCATTCAGCTGGATGATAGAGCATGGAGGGTAGTGTTTGCCCTTCACTGAAGACTGGTAATGAGATTCATGAGATGCATTCAGCAGGATGATAGAGCATGGATGGTAGTGTTTGCCCCTCACTTAAGACTGGTGATGAGATTCATGAGATGCATTCAGCTGGATGATAGAGCATGGAGGGTAGTGTTTGCCCTTCACTGAAGACTGTTAATGAGATTCATGAGATGCATTCAGCTGGATGATAGAGCATGGAGGGTAGTGTTTGCCCTTCACTGAAGACTGGTGATGAGATTCATGAGATGCATTCAGCTGGATGATAGAGCATGGAGGGTAATGTTTGCCCTTCACTGAAGACTGGTGATGAGATTCATGAGATGCATTCAGCTGGATGATAGAGCATGGAGGGTAGTGTTTGCCCTTCACTGAAGACTGGTGATGAGATTCATGAGATGCATTCAGCTGGATGATAGAGCATGGAGGGTAATGTTTGCCCTTCACTGAAGACTGGTGATGAGATTCATGAGATGCATTCAGCTGGATGATAGAGTATGGACGGTAGTGTTTGCCCTTCACTGAAGGTTGGTAATGAGATTCATGAGATGCATTCAGCTGGATGATAGAGTATGGAGGGTAGTGTTTCCCCTTCACTGAAGGTTGGTAATGAGATTCATGAGATGCATTCAGCAGGATGATAGAGCATGGATGGTAGTGTTTGCCCCTCACTGAAGGCTGGTGATGAGATTCATGAGATGCATTCAGCTGGATGATAGAGCATGGAGGGTAGTGTTTGCCCTTCACTGAAAACTGGTGATGAGATTCATGAGATGCATTCAGCTGGATGATAGAGCATGGATGGTAGTGTTTGCCCCTCACTGAAGACTGGTGATGAGATTCATGAGATGCATTCAGCTGGATGATAGAGCATGGAGGGTAGTGTTTGCCCCTCACTGAAGGCTGGTAATGAGATTCATGAAATGCATTCAGCTGGATGATAGGGTATGGAGGGTAGTGTTTGCCCTTCACTGAAGACTGGTGATGAGATTCGTGAGATGCATTCAGCTGGATGATAGAGCATGGAGGGTAGTGTTTGCCCCTCACTGAAGACTGGTAATGAGATTCATGAGATGCATTCAGCTGGATGATAGGGTATGGAGGGTAGTGTTTGCCCTACACTGAAGGCTGGTAATGAGATTCATGAAATGCATTCAGCTGGATGATAGGGTATGGAGGGTAGTGTTTGCCCTTCACTGAAGGCTGGTAATGAGATTCATGAAATGCATTCAGCTGGATGATAGGGTATGGAGGGTAGTGTTTGCCCTACACTGAAGGCTGGTAATGAGATTCATGAAATGCATTCAGCTGGATGATAGAGTATGGAGGGTAGTGTTTGCCCTACACTGAAGGCTGGTAATGAGATTCAGGAAATGCATTCAGCTGGATGATAGGGTATGGAGGGTAGTGTTTGCCCTACACTGAAGGCTGGTAATGAGATTCAGGAAATGCATTCAGCTGGATGATAGAGTATGGAGGGTAGTGTTTGCCCTACACTGAAGGCTGGTAATGAGATTCAGGAAATGCATTCAGCTGGATGATAGGGTATGGAGGGTAGTGTTTGCCCTACACTGAAGGCTGGTAATGAGATTCATGAGATGCATTCAGCTGGATGATAGAGCATGGAGGGTAGTGTTTGCCCTTCACTGAAGACTGGTGATGAGATTCATGAGATGCATTCAGCTGGATGATAGAGCAAATAGAGCAAATACCTTGGTTGACGTCATCTGATTTGCATTTTTAAATCTTAAACTTTTATATCTCAGAAATGAGAAGTCCATGTCCTTTAAAATTGTGTCATCGTATTATACACTACAAGTAGAAGTGCTTTTCAAACTAAACTGTCAGAGTTGATAGGCACGTTAGCAGTTTAAGGTCAGTTCGGCTCACGAAAAGTTCAACGTTTGACATGAAATAAATTTATTATTATTGTTTTCAATATATGCGTTCAGTTCATGTGAAGTTCGACATTAGACCTTGGCAGATTATTCTAGACTTTCTTTAAAGATGTAAACACCACGATTATTTTTGATAGAACATTCTCAATCTGCATATTCCAAAAATCAACTTCTAAAATGTCTGAATTCCAATGAAACTTCAGTGGACGAATAGCTACTCCCATTTATTATTTCATTCGGACATTCTTGTTTGAAAATTAAGATTTCTTTTTTTTGAATCTCTTAAAACATTTGCGACTCATGCATTGCCTGTGGGGGACCTGCCGAGTACAATTATGCAGATTCATACCTAATAGAACGATTTCACATAACCGGCTAAAAAATGCTAATGTATTTATCGTATGATGACACCACAGGTAGCCCAAACTTTCTAAAGGGACGCTTAGAAGAGCTTACAATGATAATGCGCCCAATAACGTTAGCGCGTCGGGCACATTTAATGTAAATACAGCCCTCGAAACAACACGGCTTGAATATTTAAATTCTATTAATTGTTTTTGAAAAATAACTTGTTGATATACTATACGATTATTATAATAAACAAACAAACAAACAAACAAATAAAAAGAAATAGATAGATAAATAATTAAACAAATGAATAAGCAAATAAATAAAAATAAAGAATACTGTAGTCATATATATTGCGTTTTATTTACGAAACACGTGCTTTCACTTTTTCATCTATCAAATTATTCGACAGCATAAGCTTAAGGTAATTCCGTAGAAATAAATCCAGACATAGAATTTCCCTGAAAATTCGTACACTTATTAATCAAGTTATAGTCATTCCAGAAATAAAATAAAAATGGGGGGTAACCGTGCTTGTTTCGGCGCTAAATGACGTCAAATTTCGATGTTTTGGGTGACGTGTGAGAGCAACATTCGAAGCATAAAATGGAAGAAAAATACTAATCATTCGCAGGATGTCATTGCTATCTTTGAATTATTGATATTATTTTCATTTTAATATATTAAATTTACATTCAGATGCCAAAACTCGACCAGAAAATGAAGCTGTAGTAAAGAATAGCGACGTTTCATTAGTGTGTGCGTACTTCGATATGACACGATACTATTGCCTTTTCAGGAATATCTAAAAATCTGGACATAGAATTTTGTTTAAATTCAGATATATTATGGTGAACCTATTCCGTATTGATTTACTGAAATAAAAAAGATAGGAAACCGTGCTCATTTTCGCGCTACAGCTCACTAAAGCACGAATTTTGTCCTCGAAATGTAGTTACCGAGAGGGGACTAGGGAGAGTTTAACACAAAAAAATATAAAAAGACTGTGATCTCTTTCTAAATTTCTACAAAACTCTCATATCAATGCCAGATAACCTTCGTTTGATAATTTGCTGGTTGTTTTGGTTTGTTTTCTGTATTTTGTGTATTTTTAACAAACCGTTTTTATCAGCCGGCCGCCATCTTGGAATTGTAATAATAGCCATTCAGCGCGAGCTCGCGCTGGCTAAAATCGTGCGCAGTAGCGCGTGCGCAATGCAAAACTACGGAATTACCTTAACAAAACAACACCAAAATACTTTTGTTTACACATGCAGGAGTATGTTTTTTTAAGGTTTAAGGATTTTTATTCATACGTTCTTGGACTTTTGCAAGGAGAGCGTTGATTCCATCCATTGTATCCATTGCCTTTTGGCACATCTGCTTGTGGGCCTCATGTGCATCTGACGCTCTCTTGCTTTTCTTCGCCTTGGGTTGCTCTTGTACAGAAGAAACAGATTCGTCAGAGGAAGACGTGGACATGACGAAGTCATGTTCAATCTTTTTCTTCACAGCATCTCTTCTTCGCTCTTTAGGGGTCTTTTTACTAGCATATTTCATTTGCACATTTGGCAATGCATGGGCTAGAATACCGGTCATCGTAACTGAGCATGCGCGAATATTTGTCAAAGCAAGATGGCGGCGGTACTGAAAAAAACCTTCGAGAGAAAAAATAATATAGCAATAAATAGCGTACTTGAGCATTTGTAGCATTTGTCCACGTCGATTCTCCCCCAGTGTTATATGACAATTCTTATGAAGTACATTTCATGCTGCCACGATATGAAATTTAACGTCCAAACTTACCGGTGAGTTTTGGAAATTATCGCCTGTCATTCCCAATAGTAAACAAAGAAATAGTGAAATTGGAAAATTTTCATCGTATTTTGGTTATCTTCTGTTCAGTGAATCTAAATTGTCCACCCAGATTTTGGAAGAACCTGTAATTGTAGACATAATAGGTGATTTTAAGTTCTATCGATAAAAGCTAACATCGTCCATTTTTCACCTAAAATACACAATATTTCGAAAAATAGAAAAGTACAAAAGAACTGTAAACGCTTCTTCAAGGCAGCCTACCTACATTCAGAGGGAAAACCGCTGATGGCGCGCCCGCGAGATGACCGGTATTTTAGCCCATGGTTCTCCTTCCGTTTCAATTGATTTGGATTGAGGTCTTGTGTCCGAAGTGGCTGAAGCCTTAAGCGTTTTCTTTATTATACCTTTCATTCTTGTTATTAGCTGCTGCTCTTCGTCCTCTAAGTACAGAGTAATAACTCGTTCAGGCATGCCAGTATCCACTATTCTTGATTTACACATCGAAACCACGCTTTTCCAGTCGCTTCCCATACATTGCTGATAGCATTCAACGACAAATTCGCTTTCTCGCTTGCTGACGTTAACTCTTTTCTTCTTTGCAGCGCCTATTTAAAGCAACAAAAACAAATTGAAATGATTTTGTTTGATATGTATAGAAAGAAATATGTTGATGTAGTATAATTGTTATTTACCTGTGCCATATGGTTCTACTTTGGACATCTTTAAGTCTTCATAAAGCGTGAATGAAGCGCGCTAGAAGTATTTTTTTTTTGGTTCAGTAGCTTCGTGCGCTTGCATACCAGCGTGCACGACAATTCCGAAGATCGAAAGAATCGAAGATTTGCATATTCGTTCACACATTTTGTAGTTAAGAAGCATGGATGATCATTTGTTACAAACTATTATTTTAAATGTGCTGTCGTTGTTATTGCTTTTGTCTGCAATAACATTTCCTCCTAATGAAAATATCCTCCCGTTGAAGTTGCGTTTGATGCCAAATTTTCATGGGCATGGCTTTCAAGGTCGGGATGTATTTGGTATGATATCGAACCAGCCCTGGCTATTTTGGAGAAACACTGGTGAGACACCCCGTTCTTTTCTGCGGCTTGTAGCAGATGTATCTCCCATTATATTTCGCCTGACGGTGCGCGGAGGGCAAAGAATTCGACAGCGTCGACAGAAAATTAATATCATGAACCAAATACTACTTGTGCTTATGTGGTTACGAAAATATCCTCACAGTGACAACTTAGCCCTTTGGTTTGATATTGATCCTTCTTCCGTAGTCCGCATAATTCACAGAGTTGTTCCTGAATTGTGGCAATATTTCAGTAATCAGATTACTTGGCCAAACGCTCAAGAATGGATAAATCTAAGAGGAAACTGGCCTGATTTCCCTAATACAGTTGGCGCCATTGATAGTACACCTCATGAGATATATTGCCCTTCGACAGAGCCTCAAAGGTTATTCTACAGTGGCCATCGCCACTATCACTGTATGCACACGCAGCTTGTGGTCGACAATCAAGGTCATCTTAGGTTTGTCCAAGCAGGTTTTCTTGGTAGTACACATGATGCTAGGTCATACCGTCTTATGGTACCTGTTAACCTCCCTCCAGGCTTAAATCTGTTGGCTGATAGAGCCTACCCCGATGGTGGACCCCTTACCACACCTGTCCGTGCCATACAAATGCACCTGCTTAATAGACGTGAGAGACGACGTGCTCGCAAGTTTAACAGAGCCTTATCTAGGCGGAGGATAAAGGTCGAACACGTTTTTAAGGAAATGAAAACATACAAGTCCATTGGAAGCATATGGAGGCATCCGAGGTGGCTACTGCCTACTTGTGTTGAACTAGTAGCTTTTTTAGCAGAAAGACGAGTGAGACTGTTTGAAAATATATAATAACTATACTAGGGTGAGCTGCGTTGATGTTTCAAATCGTACACTACAACTTTAAAAATGAGACATTACGGTGTACAATTGATATTTTTATGACAACTATTTACCTGGCGATATTGTGAAATCCTGTAACTATAATTATCATTTAAATTATTTTTTCCGTCATTTTGATTGGCCGAGAGAACTGCAAATAACTGCCTACAAATAACGGTTTGCTCATGCGCATTACGGTGCAGAGCCATCTTACTGCAAATAACGGTTTGCTCATGCGCAGTAACGCTGTATTTGAAAATGAGCTGACTTCTTTGTTATTGTTTGACCTTCACTGCCCCTCAAAGATTAGAAAAAATATTTGAATGATAAAACAATTATTGAACTCGGTTATCGCAAAATATCGAGATTTGTTAGTGTCTTGCAAGCAATTATTTGCCTCTGCCTTCGGCATCGGCAAATAATTGCTTGCTCGCCACTAACAAATCACGATATTTTGCTCAACCTCGTCCAATAATTGCTTATTGTCTGTAAGATATTACTCGATCTATAACACAGTCATGTGCATAACATTTAGGCTATAAAGCTTGATTTGTTCTCAGTCGGAGTACCTTATTTTGTTTGCATGTTTGATTTGTTTGATGGTTTTCACAAACCCGTGAAAAGTACAGTTCTTTTATTTACGTGTTATGATTAATTTAGAAAACATGGAGTTCAAGTGTAATTGTAGCATAAAACGGGACGGGTTTATGCTAAAAAACACTTTTACTAATCTGGCTGCACTAACATTAGTGGGTGTATAAGCATATGATTTAAACACAGTTACTTAAATCCGTTCTACTAGTATTTTAAAATTAACTCTAACACTTCAATCGTTGTCGGCTCTTCTAAGCGTCCCTTTAGGAAGTTTGGGCTACCTGTGGTGTCATTATCATACGATAAATACATTAGCATTTTTTAGCCGGTTATGTGAAATCGTTCTAATATCTGCTGTTTTCTTAGGGTTGTTCTGGATATTATCTTATGGACTGAACTTACTCACGTTTTACTGGAAGGGATCCAACAATTTTATATAATGATTATATGTACACTTTTGATAATAAACAATTATTGGATGAGATTGAGCATGATATCGTAAATTATCAAGACCAAATTATACAGACCAAATTATACAAAGTCTTCATTATCAAAAGTTTGAATTATATTAAAACATTTTCATTCAAAAATAAAGTTGTTATATATACAAAACAAGAAAACATCACACGCAGTCGTTTTGAAATGGTTTCCTTAAGATCTGATTGGCTGACAATAGTCGTAAGACATTCTCAACCAATCAGATCGAAGCAGGGCGGTAAATGCATTTCCAGCCCACGCGCTTGGCGTTTGACCCACTAGACTGAACGTTTTAGTGAGGGCAGTTAAAAATTTGGCCTTGTATATTGATGATAATATACGATATCATGCGAAAACCGAATTCAACAATTGTTATATTATACATTTTGTAAACTAAGAATAAAGTTTTAATTCTACTTGTAGCTTACAGATAATACATTTATCATGCCAATCACAATCAAGATACTGAGTAAAATGTATAATAATATAATGATAATTTATAATTTATGATTAAGTAGTCAGGTATCTACTGACAATACGCTGAAACATGCTGCTTTCAAAGACAAACACCCTATTTGGAGTTTGGAGCTAACGCATTCATTACACAAGAAAATGTTTGATAAAGAATACCCAAGCGTTTTTTCTTGGTATTAAGCTTTAAAATAATATATCAAAACTGTGGAATAATATTCAACCCGACACACGAACTATTTTTAACCAAGAAGCACCCACGAATTAACCTAGCTAACCTTAATAATGAACACCGATGTTTTTACTTATTTTCAAAACAAACTCGGTGATGTTGCTAAGCGTTGAATATTTGGCTCTCTTCGAGTATAGGACAAACCTCGTGCGTTCAGGAATACGAACTCGTTCTACAGTTTAGTTATACGTAAGCGCGTATCATCTCAGGTCAGACTATGCAGCACTCCTCGCAGGTGCCACATTCGCAAGATCAAATATTTTTTAATTTACAAAACAATATATTCCTTACTAAACGTCAAATACCTAAACTGAACACGAACGGACTTTAATCATTCTCCTGAAGAAGTTGTTGCCGATCTGGTGATCATTGTCAATAGAATCCAAGAAAGATGGTGAAAGGGTTCCTTGTTCTTCGGGTGCTTTGTGTCACCATCATTTTTAGATTCACGTCTTCAGAAGTTGTTCAAGTTGCGATAGCAAACAAATCTCTTCATCGAACACCAGACTTTGGCTATGTTTACTTCGTTTTTCACCCAAACAGTTCACTAGAGGTAGAAAACCCACGTCAGTTCCACGCTCAGAGCTACAAACCATGTGCAGTTACCTGTGCCAGGAACAAGACTTGTCTATCGTTCAACTTTGGGGAAAAGCCCATCTTCTTCTACCAGGGGAAAGCCCAGTACCTCTGTGAGCTGTTGTCGACTGATAAATACAAGTCTTCGTCCAAGTAACAAAGTCAGAATCCAGATTTTGACCACTACAGCATAAGGGTAAGTTTGATATTCTTTTACAAATCGACTTAAAGGTGCATTGTATAAGCTTCAGTTAACCGCTAAAACGTGACAAGTATACACAGCTGTTTGACGTGTCCGAGAAAAATTTTCCAAATAATTTCCAAGAATTTTTAAGAGCGACTGTCTGTAAAAATCGAACAAAATCGACTTTTCGCGGCACAAGTTAAAATCGATTTCGCTCATATTTTGTTTATTGATAGCTCTTAAATTCAAAAATAAGCTTCAGAAAAATAATATTGCAAAACAGTAGCTAAAACAGTATCTCGCAACGATAATAATGGTATTTTTAACAATAGGCTTAAAACTTACCTGTTCAGACAGGCTTATTTTATTTATTAATTACGGGAAACTCGTGAAAACAAAAGATATCAGGCTCTTAAGGTGTTTCCCTTCTGTTTTCAAACAACCGCACCGAGCATTTTTGAGCGGCTGTTAAACTAACTTTCCGTTGTTCGATTATTATGAAACTCATACGAGATAATTTACTTAGATTGAAGTTTATAATGGTTTATAACGACGTAACATGACGCCATAACAACGGCCATAACCATGCATATTATTCTTTTTTATTTTGTTTAACTTGATTTCGGTGTTTTCGTCTGACTCTCCTTCAGAATGACTGAATACCTCAAGAATAAAATAAAAACTTTTGAAGTTATTTCTATTCATGTGAAAAAAAACAAAACAAGAATTAAGGTGTCTCAACATATTTTGTTTTGACCATCCGAAGCTTTCATTTTCCAAAATAATATTGATTTATTCATTTATTCTCATCATTTTTTAGTCAAACTGCAGCAAGTCTCCCTGTCTTCACAATTTTACTTGTATTGCTAACTACACTGAAGACACTTATGAATGTTTGTGTCCGAGACCTGCATTTGAAGGAAAGAACTGCAAAGGTATTGGCTGTTGTTTGTTAAGATTGTATTTAATGCTTTAAACTCCAAAGCTTCATGCTTTCAATCAAACTTATAGACTCCTTTACATGACATCAACGCAGCTCAAAACAACAGAAGGTATATCTTCTGAGAATAGACCATTTTCGAGATGCGCGAGCGCTCCCAAACATAGCGCAGGCGCAGACATGAAAAAGAGGCATTTTCGGGCAGCGTCAGTAGTGCGCGCGATCTTGCCCGAAAATGGCTCTTTTTCATGCCTGTACCTGCGATATTTTTGAAAGCGCTCGCGCATCTCGAAAATGGTCTATTGAAACCTATTGTTTTGTAAACCAAATTGAGCTGCATTCCGACGTGCTGCAAGGGGTCCATTAGCCATCATCAAATTATCCTTGACCAAATTAAAGGTTGCCTTGAAATTAACGGAGAACTGAAATGAACTGATATATACGTGAGAATCAACTAGAAATAACTACAATGAAAAAAGGAAAAGAAGAGGGAAAAAGTCATAAAAGAAAAAAAGAAAGGAAGGAATTCTAAAAAGAAGAAACGGCGTACAACTGCACGTGCATAGACGGTTACTATGGCAACGGAAAAACCTGCACAGGTACGTTTTCTATAGAGATTGGATTGGAATCTCGAAACTTGCATGATTTAATTCTTTTCCTGTTATTAAAGAACGGTAATTGTTTGCTTGTTTGCTTGTTTGCTTGTTTGCTTGTTTGCTTGTTTGCTTGTTTGCTTGTTTGCTTGTTTGCTTGTTTGCTTGTTTGCTTGTTTGCTTGTTTGCTTGTTTGCTTGTTTGCTTGTTTGCTTGTTTGCTTGTTTGCTTGTTTGCTTGTTTGCTTGTTTGCTTGTTTGCTTGTTTGCTTGTTTGCTTGTTTGCTTGTTTGCTTGTTTGCTTGTTTGCTTGTTTGCTTGTTTGCTTGTTTGCTTGTTTGCTTGTTCGTATTTTTTTGTTTTAGTGTGAAATTAAATTTTAGTGTTAAATATTTTTCTGTTATCCTACGTGGTTGCCAATATATAAATTGAGAATAAATGAAAAAGTATTCAACTTTAGACACTGAACAAATTCAAATGTCTTTTCATAGTTTCTGTCAGCTGCACAGCGCTGCTCTCTGCTGGCTATACTAAAGATGGAGTCTATCATATCAATCCTGATGGACAAGGCTCGTTCCCAGTCTACTGTGATATGACAACCGATGGGGGCGGGTGGACTGTGTTCCAAAGGAATAGAAAGGACTCCCTCACGTCTTTCAATCGCGGATGGCAGGAATATAAAACCGGTTTTGGTAGTCTGACTGGCATGTTCTGGTTGGGCCTCGACAAGATTTACCGACTGACCAAAACGCCAGCTGCATCACTACGTGTTGATCTTGAGGACGAGTACGGGAACAAGAAGTATGCGGTGTATTCATCATTCTCTATCGCTGATGAGAGTGATTTTTACCGCCTGCATGTAAGTGGATACTCAGGTACTGCTGGAGACTCGATTACACGTGTTGATAAGCCGAACTGGGTTAGCAATGACAGGATGTTTAGCACACCTGATAAGGATAACGATGCTTGGTTAGAGGGTAAGTGTGCAGGGATTGGTGGTTGGTGGTACGGAAAGTGCTCTATTTCAGACCTTAACGGAAATGTAGCCTGGTGGACCTTTTCTAAAACCTTAAAGAACACCGAAATGAAACTAAAGTAAAATGATTTACGTTGCTTTATTCATTGCTGGATAATTTTTTTGTTAGCCTCTGTGCATTGAATCTTACTGTAAAAACAAATGTGCTAAGCATCAGATTGATGATAATAATTAATAATAATTTATTCATTTATTTATTATCAAATAATTAATAAATTATACTGATTAAAAGAGGTGTAGCAAACACCTGATTGCATGGCGTTTAATTTTCTAACCTTTTTTTTTTTTTTTGACCGGTTACCTCCCAAACAAAACATCATTTTTGGGATGTATGTCAAATGGCAAATACAGAAGAATACGGTCCTGTATTACCTTTAGTTTATATATATGATTTGTCAAATGTATTGTGCGGTGCATTTACCCCTTTATCTCAGCAAAAAAAATATTTAAAAAATCTTAAAAATGCATTTATGGTTTGGCTGCATGGGAGTAATTTACAGAGCCGTTACTCAATCAAATCAATCAATAGTTTATTTAAACACGTGTCGCCCAGGAGCTTAAAGAGTTCGTTCAAAATACAAACAACGTACTACTTTGTAGCTACAGACGCTTATCATTGCCTCTACGCTAGCACTTGTGATATCAGAAGTTTTTGGTGATATCTCTTATGTTTAAAAATAATACTTTTGTTGATCGCTATGGAAATAAAAATACATTATTTACCGATGCTGCAAAACTTGAAAGTGTCTATTTTAAGGTAATTCCGTAGAAATAAAACCAGACATAGAACTTCCCTGAAAATTCGTACACTTATTAATCAAGTTATAGTCATTCCAGAAATAAAATAAAAATGGGGGGTAACCGTGCTCGTTTCGGCGCTAAATGACGTCAAATTTCGATGTTTTGGGTGACGTGTGAGAGCAACATTCGAAGCATAAAACGGAAGAAAAATACTAATCATTCGCAGGATGTCTTTGCTATCTTTGAATTATTGATATTATTTTCATTTTAATATATTAAATTTACATTCAGATGCCAAAACTCGACCAGAAAATGAAGCTGTAGTAAAAAATAGCGACGTTTCATTAGTGTGTGCGTACTTCGATATGACACGATACTATTGCCTTTTCAGGAATATCTAAAAATCTGGACATAGAATTTTGTTTAAATTCAGATATATTATGGTAAACCTATTCCGTATTGATTTACTAAAATAAAAAAGATAGGTAACCGTGCTCGTTTTCTCGCTACAGCTCGCTAAAGTACGAATGTTGTCCTCGAAATGTAGTGACCGAGAGGGGACTAGGGAGAGTTTAACACAAAAAAATATCAAAAAGACTGTGATCTCTTTCTAAATTTATACAAAACTCTCATATCAATGCCAGATAACCTTCGTTTGATAATTTGCTGGTTGTTTTCGTTTGTTTTCTGTATTTTGTGTATTTTTAACAAACTAAAATCGTGCGCAGTAGCGCGTGCGCAATGCAAAACTACGGAATTACCTTAAGGAAAAACTCTTCTTGTCGTACACAACAGTTGTGAGATAGTTGTAGGGTTGATTCACACGAAGCAATTCGTGTTGTAAGCATGGCTTAAGCAGATTGCATGCTACAGTTGTAAGCAAAAGTTGTACCGTGTAAATCGGCCTTCACTCTGGACCACTCATTTCACGTTAAGTGGAGTCAAATGCAGTATTACTATGTCTTTTTATCCTAACGTTGATATTTCGGGAAATATTTCTTTTTTTTCTCCGTGTTTTATGAATAGTTTTAATGAATATTCTTCCATGCAACACAAAAATCCAATCTCAAAAAAGAATTTTTAAAGGGTAAAAGTCCTGAAATATGCAAAATGTTTAAAGTTTTTGATGTCTCAACGCACTATTGCACTAATAAACATTATATTTGAAGTTGCTCAACTTAAGATATTAAAGAAAAAACATTTGTAAACGAAAGTTGAAGGCCTAGTTTATTGTTAGATGACATTAAATGTTGTCTTCAGGGACGACCAAAAATCAGATGCATGTTGGAGCACAGGTAGCCCAAGCTGGGTTTCTGTGGTTTCCTATCGAACTTATAAGGCAATGTATGGCGATTTTTCGAAAAGAATTAAAAATCAGTAAATCGCACAAATAAAAACCACACGTACCACACGTACCCTCCCCTCCAAGGTTAACAAAGATCACCGCTATTGTTTTAGCCGACCAATAGCAATCCGCCAATGGAGACGTGATTCATTTAAAATATATGTAAACAACGTACTTCTATCAATCAACACAAAAGGATTTTAGGGGAGGGTACGTGTGGTTTTTGTAACGACGGTTGAAAGCCGTAACCGAAATGGTTGGTTCATATCATATCGGATTGGCAATGGCTTCGAAAAAAATTGGCTTTTGAAACTGTTAGCGTTGAATTCCGAAAGAGAGATCGATTGTGTGATTGTATCAGATATCGGACTAAGGTTCTGTGAAAGAATTTCTGCTTGATGTGTAATTTTGGCTGAACTAGAGGCGAATTATTGACCCTTATCGAGGGTTCGAGCGGCATGAAGTGTGCTACCTTCCCAATTTTTAAGTACGAGGGATACTCCACCACAATACTCGCTCAATATTGCTGCAAATGACCTGAAACTTCACAGAGACTCAAAGCAAAACACGAAACACAAGTAGGGACATTTATTTGTGCGATTTACTGATTTTTAATTTTTTTCGAAAAATCGCCATACATTGCCTTATAAGTTCGATAGGAAACCACAGAAACCCAGCTTGGGCTACCTGTGGTTGGAGCTATGTCAAAATTATGCATAACCTCTGTTACCTAAATGAATTGCGCTATACAAAAATCAAATAAAAATCTTTCTTGTCTTATTTAGGGTGGTTTTTAATTGTTGTCGTTTCTATTTATGACTTTAAAGCAATTGATTGATTTTTTTTTTACTTCCTTTGAATTGGAGCGTAGAGATAAGAGCATATCCTCTGTTACCTCTGTTATAAACTGTCCAAAATGTACTTCGTAAAATTGAACTATTCCCGTTATAGAGGCTTCAGGTAGCAACTTTAGGAAAGTGTTATCAATATTAGATGTTAAACATGCTGGCCACTGACGAGAGGAAGAATAATTCAGAAAAATTATAATGGCCAAGGTTTATGATTATGCATTGATATTTGACATACGTTCTATTAATGGTCAAGACCTATTTGTTTATATTACCCGCTATGCATTATTAACTAAGTTTCTTATACTTAATTATCGAGCAAGTTTGTCATTTTGTTCGCCGCGCTCGACTCAAGGAAGCATCGATAACATGTTTTCAAAAAAGAGTTTTACAATTGCTGGCTCATTCCTTGTAGTTTTCTTGGTCGATCATCTTGTTTCAGGTAAGTTATCAAAGTCTTTGGTCATTGCTTCTCATTAGCTTTGTTATTTTCATCGCAGTTATAATTAACGTCTTTTCGTTCATTCTTTGTGCCGAGTGGGAGAATAAAATTTAAAAAATAAAAATCGTTTTTCGCTCGTATCGCATCCAAAACACTCGGATATTTAGCACATGTAGTAGCTCAAACATTTAAGCTTTCAACGTGAAACGTCAGTTAACCAATGACAAATTTAAAAAATCAAATTAGTATAAAAGAATAGAAAAAATCTCCAACTAGTAAATGAATTTGTCTTTGGTGAGAAGGTTTGCAAATAATAAAGTGAAATGCAGGGAAACGATGAAAAGTGCTCATGTTTGCCGTTTGTGAGAAGAAAAAACGCGATGCTTAATCTGTCTAACAGCACGCAAACTAGTGGCCCTCATCCCATGATCAAATTGGAGTTGAAAATCTGAATTTTTCAGGAAGAAATTCGGAGAACTAGTAACTCTACTCAGATGATCGTGTGATTCTGGGGAGCGAACCCATGACCATTTGAAAAACATTTGATATCTCTGCAACAAATAGAGATATCAACAAGCTTTATACGCTATTCTGACTCTTTTAAACAATTCTTTCATGTTAGAGTTAAAACTTGAAGGAAAGTGTTTCGTTTCATATGTGTTGATAAAATTTAACCATCTAATTGAGAGTGTGGCGTGCCTCCCCCGAACGCTATTTTTTTGGCACCCACCCCTAAATTTGTTTAGTATGTCCCAAGGAATATTTGTATACTCAAAAGTGCACGATCTTTGCTATTTTTGTCGGATCTGACTATTAGTAGCACGCAAATACTCGTGCCTCGACTAGGGTTTATATCAAGCGACCATATTTTATTAAAAATTACTACTGCAGCATTTCCAGCTCAGTTTTAAACTAAACTATAAATTCATTAATCATTCATCGGTTGTTTCGTTTCTTTGGATTTCAAAAAAAAAAAAACAACATTTTAACCGACGAATTCTATTTAATCGACAAGTAGAACACTGGTAGTTGTAACCTAGAAAATGAAAATTGCTTTTCTTCAGGAAAACAAAAAAAATTTAATTATCGACATCATGGTTTAACACTCGTTGTGTTTATAACACAAACTAAATAATAAACTAATTAATTCCTATCTGGCACTTAAGTATTTTATTTTTATATGATATCTATATTTACACATTTAATTACAAGGCGCATTGAGGTTAGAAATCTGCCTTAGAAGAAGCTTTATATTATTATCATTATTATTATTATTATTATTATTAAAGTATATGCTATACATGCCTTTAAAATATGTGTGCTTTACCACGCTGTAGTTTTAAAGGCCAACATTTTCTATATTAAAAATTATTTAGTGTTGTTTTGTGTAACGAGGATCATCAAGAAAAAATGATGTATTCATATTTTTTATAACCATTAATATTTAAATAGCGTTATTATGAATATCTTCCTTTCTTTTTCTTCTTTTTCTCTCTGTGTCTTTCCTTCTTCGTTTTTTTTCCTTCCTTCCTTCCTTCCTTTCGATTCCTTCATTTATTTATTTTTCTTGTCGTTAAAGGTAACAGCTGCGAGAATACTGGCTTCCATCCTGAGAGGAAGGGTCAGTACCTCCAACATCACGTCATTGATACCATGACAACCGAAACCGTGTCATTGTGTCGCATCATGTGTTATAATAATAACTTTATTGATAAAATTGACTGGCAATTCGAAAGAATTGAAAAACTCAATATTTACATAGTTTTAAAATATATCTAAAATATTTGCATGATTGAAATATATATATATATAATTTTAGGTAAAAGTACTAGTTAAAATTAGTCCCATTTCTTTATTGAACTTGGTATAAAACTATTCTGATATCTTTTAGTCCTACACTTGAGTAGTGGGATTCTCCTGGGATTTCTAAGGCTGTAGTTTTTAGATATAGGTTTAGGTAAAAGGCAGTTCAGTTTATTATCGGTACATGTTATTTTATTGTAAAATTTCCTGCACAAATGTTCTCGTCTCTCATAGTGAGTGGTGAGGTTTAATTCATTGAGAGCGTCCATATATGACAATTGAGGGTGCACTATACGAAGCGCCCGACGCTGGATGGCTTCAAGTTGGTCTTTAAGTTTACATGTCAAAGAAGGATGCCAGACGGGGCAGGCGTACTCTAATAAAGGTCTTATAAAATAGCAGTAGACGGATCGAAGATCTTCAGATTGCACGCCACTACGCTTAAGAGTTCTTAGGGCATAGAGTCGCTTGCTGGCCTTAGCACAGATTTCATCTACATGAATAGCCCATTTAAGATCTGCTGACACATTGACTCCAAGTAGTTTAGTCGAATTAACTAGATCAAGCGGTTGGTCATGTACTATGAGACGATCAAGAGTTTGGTTATTCCTTAGGAAAGAAATTGAAAGTTCCTTGGTTTTAATGACGTTGATCTTCATGTTGTTGGATTCAGTCCATTCGATGATCTTGTTCAGTTCGTTTTGGAGTATTGATGGTTGAGACAAAGGTGTAGATACAACTTCATAGATTGTACAATCGTCAACATATTTATAAAGTGGTAGATTAGTTCGTAAGTCATTCACCATAACAAGGAAGAAAAGGGGTCCAAGCTTCGTGCCTTGTGGAACACCAGCCCGTACATGTTTCCAGGATGATAAAGAGTTGTAAAGAAGGACGCGCTGTTGGCGGTCGTAGAGGAAATTGGCACACCAATTCAGAAGTAGTTGTGGAACGTTGAGTAATTGTAGCTTGTGTAGTAAGATGTTGTGGTCAATACGGTCGAATGCTTTAGAAAAGTCAATCATGCAAGATCTAATCACAGTTCGTGGAGTCTCAGTCATGCTCAGCCATTGGTGAATAAGATGAACTAGAGCGTGAGTTGTGGATGACTTTTTCACACAGCCGTATTGATATGGATCAACATGAGGCATTACAATAGTTGCCAGCCACTCAAAGACGAACCCCTCGAGGATTTTGCTCAGAACAGGAGTTAATGATATAGGTCTGAAGTCAGTGTTGATGGAGCTTGGTCGAGGAACCTTCTTTAACGGTATGACATTAGCACATTTCCAGAGTGAAGGGACATGGCCTTGGTTAATTGAGGAGTTGAAAATTGCGCAAATAGGGCGATGGATAATTGACGCAAAGTTCTTGAGAACCCAATTGGGTATGTCGTCGGGACCGTTGGATTTTCGCTCATGAATTGATAACAATGCCTGCTCAACAGACTCTGGACTTATGATGTAATCATCAGTAGTGTGATTGACAGGTACCGGGTTGAAATCCAGGGGCTTGATGTCAGAGGCAACGTTAGCGAAACAATCATTTAATGCATCTGCAAGGTAGTCGTCTTTTAAGACTACTCCGTCAACAGTAATACTGGTCAGTGGTGGAGCCTTCGATAAGCCAGACAGAAGTTTGATGTTATCCCACCATTTTTTGGGGTTGGTTTCTTGCATGTTGTTAATGCTGTTGTTGTAGAAAGTAGAACGGGCTCTTTTGCAAAGTCTCATGACTTTGTTACGATACATGTTATACTGGAGGGAGTTTCCTTTTGTCCAAGCGTGTTGACGTTTCTTTATAGTATCTTTAACTTCGGCTGTTATCCAAGGTTTGTCACTGGGGTGGCGCTTTAGAGAACGTTGAGGTAAGCAGGAGTTGATGGCGGTGGTGATTGTTGAGTGGAACGTGTTGAATTGGTCTTCACATGAGTTGGCGTGGTATAAAGGTGTCCAATTATTAGTTTTGAGACTAGAAAACAAAGCTTGTTTGTTAGCAGTCTTGCAGTCCCGTTTTTGTACCCGAATAGTTGGTAAGCTTGCGGTACGGACGTTTGATGGTTGCAAGAGAACAGTAGAGTGATCTGATAACCCAATGTGTTACCTGCAAGAGTCTTGCATGTCATACAACTACCAACCAAGCACTGGATCCTGTGAGCTTAGTGACTCAGATGAAACAAAACATCCTGATGATCTTGTTCCTAATCATGACCATGTCTACGTTAGGAGAGAGGTAAAAGCATTGCAGAAATAAATTTAATGTTTTCGCTCCTTGATAAGATAAGGTATCCAGATTTGGTGGGGAAAAATACCGGTGAAGAAGTTTTATCTTTTTCACTAGATTGTAATTGCTATGAATATCTTGATGATTAATAACTAACTTTGGTTTGTTACTTGGCAGAACCCTTGTCAGAAGAATCCATGTCCTTATTATGAAGTCTGCAAGCCAAATTTCAAGGACGGAAGTCGCAGCTGTTCGTGCTCACCTGGTCACGAAGGTCCAATTTGCAATAAAGGTTTGCTTATCAACTGTGACTCTTAATGACGTAAACGACTAGAATCAGAGGCGTAGCGAGGACCCAGGATCTGGGGGGAGGGGGCACCTAAAATAAAAATGTAAAATTGGGAGGGGGGAGGCACGTGCCCGCCCCTTCCTACGCCAGTGCCATTGCAATCATCCATCAAACAAAAAGAAGCTCGATCTGAACATTTTAGGGGGACCACTGACTAGAATGATATAAGGAACTTGAACGCCGTGTTTTAAAAAAGGTATACTTAGCTGAAGCTTTGGACGTTTATCCTTCGTCCTACACCTCATGGAAAGAGAGTTCCTTTATTTCAAAAAGACTATGCATTGTATTTGCATTGGTATTGAAATAAATATAAACTATGAACCTACTTACAAACATTTTGACATGTTTTATAAACAAAAATGTTTTATTAATACCTTTTCAGGAGCTCATTCTTGTAGTCAACTTCAGAAAATTTCAAGGTCAGAAAACAGGTATTTTCCCGATGGGGTATACAAGATTCAACCCTTTGGCGTGAACAAAGATCCAATCACTGTCTACTGTGATATGTCACGTGATGGTGGTGGATGGACGCTATTGGTCAGCAGCCACACCAATAGCTGGACGTCCCAGAATGTGAGGCTAAGGAACCAAGATTCTCCATCTTTGACAAGCGATTATTCAATCCTGAAGCATGCTGATGATATCAAGAACAATTTGAATGTCGTTGGCTCTAAGTTTGAGTATCGGTTAGAAGCGCAAAGCAGAGGTTAGTTTGTTGCACCATCGTTTTTATCAGCTATAGTATCTGTTATGTCATCTTTTATATATTTGATTATGTTAAACATATACAATCTAACATTTGATTGATTATTATATAGTGATTATAACAAAGTATATGTGTATTGATGGAGCATTTGCTATACTTTTTAAACGATTGTTGGGCTGTAGATTACATCGCGTACAAACGGAAAAAAATACTATCGCCTGTAGCGTTTGATTTCCTTTAACGCCTTGATGGCACATATTTGAAAGAGCTAGGAGTGGCTAGTGAGAAAATAAGAAGGAAAACAAAACAATACACCCTTTATAAACGCATCAAGAGTTCCGCGCTGCTGCTCAATGCGCATGCTCAGGGGATTAAAAAGTGGGATGATATTTTGTATAATATGCAATTTTTCGGTATATTTGATTCAGAATTCGCTTAACGGTACGCGATCTTGAATATTTAGTGAAAATTGTACTTGACAAGAAAGATACAACTAAAATATAGCGTATTTTACAAATTTTATCCCACTTTTTAATCCCCTGAGCATGCGCTTAGAGCAGTAGCGCGGAACTCTTGATGCGTGTATCTTGGTTGCAAGGTCTTCCCATTTCAGACCACGCGTGTCATCATTCCCTTGAGTATCATCTCTTTGTTAAACAGTTGTGTAGAGACAGGTTGAGGTGACAAAGGAAGATCAGTGCAACTCAGGAAAAAAGAATATTACTCTCAAAGAATACAATACAATAAACTTTATTTAGAGAGGGTGACGTATTAACACATTTGGTTATCTAACTTACGGCCCTAATGAAATGACATATGGTTTGAAATGGGGCGAAAGCAAGACGCCCAAGCTAATGTCCTCTCGCCCTGTTCAGAGTGCCCGCTGTGATGGTTACATCCTAGAGGGTAAAGAGCTGGAGTTCTATTCAAGAAAGATCAAGGCCAAAAAGGCCAAGTAAATGATCCACATTTTGCAAATCTCATTAAAGATCCAATGAAAATCCTTGTGCGTTTGATACTTGTATTTTGCTAGAAACTCTTATAGACCCTCTTACTACATTCCCCATAATGCATTGTGTGATGAGGAGTAACCTTAATATAGGATACCAGTATTTACTTTTTGCAAGTGATCTTCAATCACGAAGAGTCACAGGTTCAATTCCTGTCAGGTGGACTTGGATTTTTTCCCGAGCCCCTGCACAAGCTAGTGACTGACTACTGAAGAATTTTTCTATCATTTCTTCCTAACTTCTCATCTTCTATCTCTTGATCTCTAGTACTTCTGCTGTCTTCCAGAATGTTTGAATAGGCATAGATCATGCCCTATAATAATATGGAAAAGGTCCATATCGATTTTGATCACATAACATTAGAATACAGTAACATGTTTAACCATAGTCTACTTCAATTTTCTGATGGAGTTTCGTTTCTGAGAAATAGTAAGCAAGCTTTAGAAGACTTGTTTTTGTGCTCATTTTAAAAAGCTTCAAAACTCCTAACAAATTGGATGAATAGATTATCTCTGTGATTGACGTTGAAACCAATCAAATGTTACACAGCTAAGTTTGGAAAAATAAAAATTTTCAAATTGGAGAATCTTTTAATTAAATTGCAACCCCAAATTTATTAGGGGTAGGGAATAAGAATCTTAATTTTATGATGTTTTTTCGTTCGTTTTTGAGGTAGATAAGGAAGCGAGTTTCAATGAGCAATTGTTTCAAAGTTCATTAACTTGTTCAAAACCCATACGGTATGAATGAATTATTTCTCTGATCGATTGCCTTGTGTAATAACTTATGAAAATTAGAGAGTCAAATTATAGTTTACGTAGAACATAGAAATTAGTAATCCTTGGAGAAATTTAATATTTTCAGGCGCTTTCATTCCAGCATTTATGACTCTGGACAGTAGTTAGGGTGTCCCACTTGGTATAACCGAGTAAGGTATAATTATATAGAAAAAGCTTGAAATCCCGCAATATGCTCAAGAACGCTATTGTACATACTTGTTTTGAAAGAAAAGGAGTTCGAAACATAAGAGAAGAGAAAGAAAGAAACAAATTAGGGTGGGGTGGAGGTTCTTGAAGAAATGAAGAAAGCTCTGAGCTCAGAATCACAGGATTATTGAAATAAGTTATTCCTTTCATGTGCAAGTGGTTCTCACAAGCAGTAGTTGTGCAGTTCCGATGCCAAACCATTATTATCATTACTCAGTTTTCTTTTCTCGGCCTGAAATCATGCAACTCATGCGACTTCCGTCCTGGGAAAAACAATGCATGTCCCCACCCCCTCCGCTTAAAATCCGGCAATAACTACTTATGTAATACTGAATTAATAGTTAGCGTGACCCTACGTCGAGCATGAAGGGGAAGCCGTCGCGAAGCCTATCATAGAAGTTCCATGAGCAAATAAAAAATGGAGGTCACCGTTCTCGTTTAGGAGTGAGGGGATATCATAGTGCAGTCTTTTTTCTTGTCGAAAATCGCGCAAAACTGACATACAAGTCGAGCAGTAATTAAGAGCGATTGTCTGTAACGGCCACCTACGCCATGAAGAATAGAAAAATCGAAAATTTTCAAAACTTGTCAAAAGAATGCCCTTACAGCCCTGATTACGAATATCGAGTATTTTATGGTTTGACTTCCGTCGACCCATTTTATCGGCTCGAGAAGGCCGATATTCAACCCCTCTATAGGACTGCTAAACAAATATGAAACTTGGTCTATACTCATTTCCTCAATAAAGAATTATGTCTTCGAAGTATCTGAAGCATTTTTATTAAGTATTTTGAAAACTGGAATTTTTTTCGGTATTTATGGTTTACCCCTCTTTCGACCAACTTTGCCGTGGTCGAAAATTCTCATAATTGAAAGCCAAAAAAACCCAATTGGTACATGAACTAGCCAGTTAATAATATACTTGGTAGAAAGATTAGTCTTTCGCCTACAAATTCATGAAATAAAATTCTTGGGCACTTTAAAGCGAACATTTTACAGCGCGACGCGCAAAAGTATGACCACTTTTAATGTATTCGCATACTTCTATGCACGGGATTTTGATGAGGAGCTGTCTGGTTATACCAAATAAAGCTCGTTTGGCAGCAAAACGCCCGTGCATAGAAGTATGCGAATACATTAAAAGTGGTCATACTTTTGCGCGTCGCGCTGTAAGAGCGTCGAATGTTTATACGTCGAATGTGTCCCCCAAGGTACCAAACTTGGACCTTGGCTATTCATAGTGATGATTGATGACCTAAACATACCATCCGCTGAGGACGTCATTAAATATGTAGACGACACAACCTTTTACGAGATCGTTAGCAGGAAGTCACCAAGCATTGCCCAAACATCCATTAACGAAATCTGCACTTGGTCCACAGAAAACAAATTCCTACTACATCCAAAAAAAAGCAAAGAGCTAAGAATATCATTCGCACGAACACAGACAACAAGAAATAACGTAACAATCAATGGAAACGAAATAAAACCCGTAACGTCTGTTAAGATCCTGGGTGTTACTCTACAAAACGACCTAAAATGGAACTCACACATCACTAAAATTATAAGTAAGGCCGCTAAAAGGCTTTATTTCATTACACAGTTAAAAAGAGCAAGTGTCGGCACTGGAGAATTGTTAAAATTTTACACAGCATGTGTCCGTTCAGTGTTGTTATACGCATGCCAAGTCTTCCACTACAGCCTGCCCGATTACTTGAGTAACTCCTTGGAAAGAATACAGAAAAGAGCGCTGAGGATAATCTACGGTTATGACCTGCACTACAGTGAAGCCTTAAGTCTTTCAGGACTAGAAACTCTTTATGAATGCAGACAAAGGAACTGTACTAACTTCTTTCAGAAAATAGTATCTAACAAGGACGATAAACTACACCACCTGCTACCTTTCATATCAAAAAAACCTAACATCTCGCTGCGGAAGCAGAGACTTTTTGAAGTCCCAATAAGCAAAACAAATAGACATAAAAATAGCTTCATCATAGCAGGGGCTTTAAACCACGACAATATAAATTAAATAATTAAATTATACAGTTTTTACAGTTTTATACAAATTATATCACCAGTCTTATACGAATTATATCACCAGTTTTATACGAATCATATCACCAGTTTTATACGAATTATATCACCAGTTTTATACGAATTATATCACCAGGTTTATACGAATTATATTATATTATCATATTATCTTATTATCTAATGTTATATTTACGCAATTCAGCAGTTAAGCTGCAATGTAATTTATTTTAATAAATCATCTATCTATCTATCTATCTATCTATCTATACTACTTTCGCAAATATCGTGACTCTTTAACCTTACACGCCAACAATATGAAATCAACAAGTCGGCTTTCAAAAATTCGTAACTTCAAGTTTAGCAAATATTTTATTGCTTGGGATGAAAAATTAATCACATGGCTTATTTCTAATGAATGTTTCAAAGTTTTAACGTGTTTCCGAAGCCAACAACTTTATTTTTCTATGCTAATTACAACACGATGAACTCGTGTTCAGTCCAGTAATTAAAACAAACATACCGGCAACCATCAAAAGCTTTTAAAAATGATCTGAAACGAGTTATCAAAGCTTTAAGACTAATACCAGCTAGAAATACCTAATAGCTACAGCGGTTGAAGAAGATTACATCGAATTATGAGCAAACTTCGCTCCCTGTCTCAGTTCTTGAGGTGTATCGCCAAGTCGGGTGATTATCTACTGTAAATTACAAAGGAAAAGGGAATTACAAAAGAGCGAAGTTTACTCATAATTCGATTTTTATCTTCTTCAACCGCTGTAGCTATAAGATATTTCTAGCTGGTATTAGTCTTAAAGCTTTGATAACTCGTTTCAGATCATTTTTAAAAGCTTTTGATGATGATATAGGAATAAGAATGAAAATAAGGAAACAATTCTTATTTTTAGTTTGCAGAGCAGGTGTAATCATATTATTATTATTAACCTCTTTCCCTTGAGAAACTTAACTGATGCTTCATTTCAAGACCATTATTTAAACAATTTTGGCAGCACCTGTTTTATTTCTATCTTGGAGCATGTCAACAGCGTTCAAAATTGCTCGCTCTTCTTGTCAGATGTGGACTCTTATCCCGCAGGGCTCGAAAATTAAAGTTTTTTTTTACTTTGATAATATTACAAAGAATGGTGTGAACCCAGGTGAATGAATATTTTTCGAAGTAACAATATTTCTCGAAGAGACAATATTTGTATAATGATCATCCGGGTGGATGTAGTCCTGAGAAGGACTGTTTGAAGCGTCTAAAGAACGATGATTCCATCGTTATATTGCCCGCTGACAAAGGTCGTGTTACTGTTGTTATGGATAAGTCGGATTATAACGCTAATATGAACCACCTAATAGAAGATGCGAACACTTATGCTGAACTTAACTCTGATCCCACACCTACTCTAGCACGTAAACTGAATGCAAAACTTTTAGAGCTCAATAAGAAGTTAAAACTAGACGCTCTTGGAGCGTTCACTGGGTTGCCTGTGTGAGAGCTCGCCCACTCACCAATCCTATATACTCTTATTTCTTACCAAAGTTTTCCTTTTGGGTTCAAAGTCCCCCTTTATGAAAAACATTTTAAATTCTAGTAAGGCATTAGTGTTGCGTTACTGACTTGTTAACGCGTATTAGATTTCTACTTGACCTACTAGAGTACCTTTCAAGACTAGCTGATGAAATAAACATATCTATTTCAGTATCGAAACTGTTCGCTGCAAAACAAACGCTTTATCAATGTAAATACTTTTAGCCAAAATGTGTTTAACTGGTCATTTGTTTTTCCCTCAGTTTTTGTTTTCTGTATTTTCATAAATGGAAATATTCATCAAGGAGTCTTTGCAGTTCGCTTTCTTGTAGATCACTATCAGCTCGTCTGACTTCTACAAGTTTTTGGAGTCAGCTTTCATCAAAGCTTTGTTTGTCACTCGTTTTGTAGTTTGTCTCTCGTTCTGTAGTTTGTCTCAGTATATTTTTTTGTATCTGAGATCTGGTAAGATCTAGCTTGATCATAGCTAGGTAGTTTATAGATTCTCTTAGTCTATTTTGTCTAGTTCTACGATTCTCATACCGTAGTTTGCTCATAGATTCTCAAAGATAGCTCACAGATTCTCAGGCTTCTCTCTTTGAGTATGTGGACCAACCCGTTCCAAAATCGCTCAATAACATCTTTTAGTGTGTGTCTACCACGTACGGCGTGTGTGTTTGTAAGTAGTTTAAGCGTAGCGTTACAGCCAAAACCGTTGTATCGCGCGGACTGATTTCAAATTCTTCACTCGGATTGGGTTTTTCCTAGCCGTCAATCATTATGCAAATTAGAGGTTGAACAAACTTGCTCGATTGCTTGCACAGACTCCGCCATTAAAGTGTGTTTCAAATTCAAACTTTTCTAGATAATCTAAGACGAATCGACGATATTTCTAGAAAAAATATCTTCGTAAGATCGAGCCCATGAATATTCTTAGGAAATAAGCATTATATTCCTGCATGAGGCTGAAAAACCTTGATGAAAACTCCAACATCGAAACATCAAGAACATGTGTCTCTTGACCATACATAGAACTTGTGCTAAACGGTGGAAATCAGACTGTAAATATAATAATTGAAATAACTCCACAATAATGATATTTAACCTTCTGTTATATTACTAATCTTCTCAAAGCCCTAGAATCTCCATAAATAGACGTCCATTGTGAACTCGTTACTCGGTTTGAAATGCAAAACAACAGCCCTGCGATCGTAATCTGTAAATAAATTTATTGCTCTTACAGCTGTTATATGGAAACCAGCTGAGGTTCGGTATTACTAGCTATACGAACCAGTTTCTGAATTGCAAAAATCTATCTTTCAAAAGAAATTTTTGAACATTTTAAGCAAAATATTCTACCTTGTCTAGTAGTGCTTAGCTCGAGATTCTCACGGGAGACAATTACTAGTACAGCATTCCATTATCATGGCAATAGCTTGAATACTTGACAGGAAAAAAGGCTGAAAAACAATTCTCCCCCTCGATTTAAAGCTTAGAACACTATCGATTATTTTTAAATGATCGAAGAAGTTTGAATTTGAAGCACTTTGTAATGGCGGAATCTGTGCAAGCAATCGAGCAAGTTTGTTCAACCTCTAATTTGCATAATGATTGACGGCTAGGAAAAACCCAATCCGAGTGAAGAATTTTAAATCAATCCGCGCGATACAACGGTTTTGGCTGTAAAAAACCTAAAGACAATAGTACGCAACGTGCCTACAGACAAACTAGTACTTCACGAACCCTGAACGAATGAATTAATGGTGACACAACACTCTATATACATCGTGTGGCCACTTCATTGGACATTGGACATTGTTTACAAGTTCTCGACCAATCATGACGTGTGAAATTATGGTATACCTGACGCAGGAAAAACGGATCTCATTTTAAGACTGGTTTGCTACCATAGCAACCCAGTAATTAGAATTGGGTTACCTGATAACTTTGCTTCTTGATTTCTTGTCAAATGCTTTATATCGTGTCTTGCATGGAATACTAGAACTGTTATAATTGATGAAAGGCGACCTTTGTACTGAATCTGATATCAAAGCCGTCTAAGTAGCATGTTCTGAGTGTCCTTGTCCTTGCTCTTCGAAGTAGCTTAATAACCGAGTGTAACTTTGTACGCTAAAAATGGATGGAAAGGCTCCCCAGTCAAATACGTTAACCGCTTCAACGATAGTCGCCATTATTTCGATACTCGCTCTCTTGCTGTGTTGTGGTGAGTTTGTACGTATCGAGATGATTCTGAAACAACAAAACACGAAAATACAACAGTTGGAGAACAAGATGACCTTTCAAGCAGTCAATATAGACAAGATGGCTGCAACCAAAGGAAAGGGCCTCGAACAACTCGCTTTGGAAGTTAAGGAATGTTGTGGAAGGACAAAGAAACGCAGGAGTATCGACGGGGAAGATTCACTAGTGCAGGGAGAAACCAACGACACGAAGAGTGAAAAACTCAGTTTTCATTCAGTGACCAAACTAATCGAGCAACAAGTGAGCAAAGCTATCTCTGCTAAGCACTTCATGGCTATACGAGGTAGAAGAGGTAGAAGAGGACCCAGAGGACCATCAGGACCCATGGGTAAACCAGGTAGAAGAGGCAAGCAAGGAATACCTGGACTAAAAGGTGATCCAGGACAAAATGGAGCTCCTGGTCCTCGAGGCATACCGGGACTGAAAGGGGACCGTGGACCTTCGTTAGAACATCCATCAGTTGTTATCTCTCCGCCTCATTTGATTGTCAATGATAGCAAACCAGCCATTTTGCACTGTTCTGCAAGCGGTTATCCCCGACCTGAGATCGTGTGGAGTAAAGTGGATGGTTCATTGGCCCCCAACAGATCAATGGTTGATGATACTGGTAAACTGATGATAGAAGACGTCACATTTAATGACTCAGGGGTATATCAGTGTCAGGCTTCTAATATCCTCGGCAAAACACAGACAAACTCAAGACTCGAGGTGAACTTCCGTCCAAGACTGACATTAAAGAACGGACCAATCAACACTAAGATAGGAGACAATGTTATTCTTACCATGTGTCACGTGACTGGCCATCCACAACCCGAAGTTGTGTGGCGAAAGTCGCTTGGTCCATTACCTCATAAACGTTTTCATATCGAAGAGAATCTCTTAACTTTAGTCAGTTTAAGAAAAAAAGATTGGGGGATGTATTTTTGTAGAGCTGAAAATCAACTTGGATTTGAAGTAGCAGGATGTGTGTTAGTCGTGGTACAGTTGCCTGTATTCATTGTTAGACCTCCGCCTGTAATGAACGTCACACTCGGCTCAACCATTATGCTCAATTGTTCAGCTCAAGGTGACCCTCCTCCGTTAATCAGCTGGAGAAAAGAAAAACATAATCTTCCAGTAGGACGGTATGAAATCCGTCATGGCTCATTGATGATAAGAAATGTGGCCAGTTCTGATTCAGGTGTGTACTTGTGTACCGCTACGAGTGCTGGAGTTGCTGATACAGAAACTAAAACACAAATACACATTGACTACGGTCGTACATGTGCAGAGATCTACAAATCAGGTGAAAGACGTAACGGTGTATATACAGTAAAACCCGACAGTCAAGGATCCTTCCAAGTCTACTGTGACACGACAACTGACGTAGGGGGGTGGACAGTGTTCCAGAAAAGACAAGATGGATCTGTAGATTTTTATCTTGACTGGCAGCAATACAAAACAGGTTTTGGAAACCTGAATGGCGAGTTTTGTTTGGGTAATGACTACATCCATCGACTGACAGCAAGAACACCCTCAAGTCTGCGCGTAGACCTAGAGGACTGGAGTGCTGCGAAGTATTTTGCCAAATATGGTAGTTTTAGTGTTGGTGCTGAATCAGACAAGTACAGACTCAAGGTTGGCTCGTATTCAGGTACTGCTGGGGACTCACTGACATACCATAATAACATGTTCTTTACTACCAAAGATCAAGATAATGACAAGTATAAGAAAAACTGTGCGTCATTTTATACTGGTGCTTGGTGGTATGGCTCTTGTTTTTATTCCAATTTGAATGGGAAGTATTTGGGAAACACCATTGACGGCAAAGGGATTGCCTGGAGTCATGCAAAAGATAACCATTATTCATTCAAGCGTTCAGAAATGAAATTACGACCCACAACATTTTAATGTTATTCTAATATCCCGCTACTCATGATGCTTCTCCTAACTGAACACTTCTCTCGTCAGTGTTCTGACAACCTCCACGTGCTTTATGACTGCACGCATCAAGTAGCATATGAATAGGGTGCCGGGGGGGGGGGAGGGGGGTACTTCGGGTCGTTTCATACGGGGATGCTCCGCTCGGACTCTCGACCCCTTACCCTTTCTTACACCAAGTTTCAGCAAAAAGGTACCCCTTTTATATACTTTTTTGTCTGAAAAGGTACCCCTTTCATACACCTTTGAAGAAAAACGACCCCTTTTAATACAAAAATTCACAAATTCCCACCCCTTTTCTATACCTGCGGCCTGAAAAAGGTACCCCTTTCGTGCTTAGCATCCCCGTATATAGTCCATTATACGGAGTACCCCCTCCCCCTGATAGAGTGTTAACGGCGTTTCAAAATACATATTTGTTCTGTTGTAGCTTTTTTTAAATAGATGAGTACTGAATGGTAAATGTTTTGAATGATTGAGCATGACGCCCGTTATCGTAGATAGATAATTAGATACATGAGATTTATTCATTTCATACAATCATACTGATATATGTGATGATTCTGTTATAAACCTTCCTTTGTATACTTGTGTGCATGACATCATCTATACTGAGTTGGACACCCACGTGTACAACCACCAGACGTCTGCATGGATGTTTGACTTATGTCAATCATAAAGTCACTAACTAGGACAGTTGGTAATGTAATAGTTGGAGGCAGGCCAAACAGGGCGCAGGGGCGTAGACAGGACCTATCATTTGGGGGAGCACCCCTGGTCCAAAAATTGCCGAACCCCCCCTCCCCCCCCCCCCCAATTTATGAGGGGCACGTGAAAAAACCGAAAAAAAACAAAATTATTTTCAAACTATGAATTTCAACCGGTTGGCTCAGTTGGTTGAGCACGTACCTGTAAGTCCCGGCCGCGGAACCAAACATTCAGGTTCTTAAAATAACTAAAGGAAAACTTGTAATTAAATCTACAAATGGTTAAACCTTCACTTGGCTTGCATGACCACGTAAAATGGCTAACCCGTCCCTTATCAACTAGAATAGTTAAAAGAGAACCATGAGTTTTCATTTGCATTTTCGCTTTTTTTCCTTGCCCCCAATTAATGAGAGGCACGTGAAAAAAACGAAAATGAAACGAAATTCGCTAAAACTCAGCAGGAGAATAATAAAGTTCATAATGAAGACACCATGTAAGCGATATTTTATTTTATTAAAGTTCAACGATTTTATTCAGGTTTCAATCACTCACATATCTCTGAAGCCACAAATAGTTAGCTTGGGCACCCTGTGGTGTCCATGCGCAAAGATTAATCACTGCTTTGATAAAATGTTTAATTTGTTCCATTGATTGCAAATAACATAGAAACTGTAATCGTTTTTCCTCCTATGCCGTTTACTTACAGCGACAAAAATAAATCACTGAACTGAAAATGAAAAGATTATACACTGCGCAATATACTGGTTGAGCGCCTCACCAACCGGACACAGGTCCCATACAAAAGTGACAACAATTTCATCTATTTAAGAAAAACAAAAAATTATATTCAGGTTTCAAGTATACTGCTTGGGCTGCCTGTGTAAAATAGACGAGGCATTCCTCATGCTTTTGAAAAGTTCGGGCGCGCGCAGACAAGTATTACGTCATCTCATTATATGACGTCACAATCCATTAATTCTAGAACACATTTTTGCAGTACGTTTTACTTTTTATTGATCAAATCAGCAAAAAGGAATTTTCTCACAATGTTTTCTCTTTTGAAGAAGATTATTGGTGTTATTATATTCATGTTTGGATGCTTCGACTGCGTCAAATCCACCATTATTGGTAATGTCTTTTTGCTTGCATCTTGTTACTTGTGATTGGTTGGTTTTCAACTCGCTTGATTGATCGTCAATATTCCCTTTGACATATGACGTGCATTTTTTGTTTCAGGTTTTGTAGTGATGCTGACGACCAACCATTTCTTTACATTGGCGGTGGTTACAAGTCAGTTCATGTTGTTGTACACGTTGTTTCATTGTATTCCATTCCGAAGGTAAGAAGACATTTATCGGGCCGTTTGTCATACATAAATAACACAAATTTAAAAACACACTGATGATGACTGTATGACAGAAAGACTGACATACAGAAGGACGGAGGAACGGACGGACGGATTACACACTTCAACAATATTTTTGACGGATTGCAGACTCACAAACTAGCAAATAAACAATAAATTAAGAACGCCAATCCTAATCTTATATCCTGATTCTCTACAGTTTCGTGTTCAAGGCACTTGGAGGCGATCCATGGGAACTTTTCACCAAATCCCATCTTCAGCAAGATCAAGATACGAGTTATTGGAGTTCCAGTGAGTCAGACACCGTTGTCTACGATCCTGAAAACCTTCATTGGAGCTCTTCATCTCTTTCTACCTACCTGGATGAAGTCAATCAAGATGGCGACCAGTTTCCTCTGCCTGCTACCAAACTAACAAGACATGCTTGGGTTTGGACGTCTGATGAAGACAGTCAAGATGAAAGCTATGACGATGGAGTTTCAGGGAACAATGCGGGTTACATGACAGAGACGACCACAGAGAGTCATTCAAGCTGTGATGAGAATGAGGAGAGTGTCGAGACCCAACAACATCTACCCAAGTCATCAACAGAGATAATTTCCATGGAGTTTGAGGCTATGGATCAAGTGATTGATACGAAGGATGACATGAGGAACGAAGTTCTTCATGAAAATGTTGATGCTAAGATTAGCGAGAGTGGAGTTGGAAGAGAAGTTCCATCATGCTCTTCTGTTCAACAAGTGTCTGCAGTATTTGTGAAAGATGCTGCTATTTCTGACTGCATTGATGACATCAGTGTAGTAAACATGGCTCCAAATGCAGAGGCAGTTTCTACAAACGGTACAGATGTAGTTGGTGATGATGTATCAAGCCTTCTAGATGAAACAGATGATGTTGTCTTACATAGTGACAGCTTACAAGACTTTGACAGGGTTGTGTTTTGTGAAGATGTTGATGGCATCCAGGGTGAAGATTGCTGCAGAGATGAAGTGAATAACTTCCCTGGATCGTATGAGGAAACTATCAGTACTGATGGTATCTTGCAGAGCAAAGCTGTGAAGCTTGGTTTTCTGGCTGCGGGTGTTGGCATCGGTGCGTACATCGTCTACAAACTTTGCATTAAAAAATAAAATATATGAGGGCTTTTTAGGAGAAAAAAAGGATTTCATTCAGAATGATCATTTATACTATACATTAATATTTTAATAATATAATAAAGCAAACGTTTGATAAGCAGTGTTGTTATTTGTTGAGTACTGTTCCTATGTGAAACATGTAAAAGGTACCACCAAGCTAATCCTTGGTGATCTTGAAGACTTAAACAGAATTCTGTATTTTTTTATCTATGACATGACAATGTCTTTTTGATTGGTAACTAGAACCAATCACAGACCAGGAAATATCGCGACAATGAGTACTAGGGCATAAATATATGCCAACCAGTAATACAAATTTGTGGAAAATGTTATCAATGAGCTTCTAGGCATTCCCCTCCCTACCCCCAAGAGGAACCAAGGCTACCCCAGATATAAATTCTAATTAGTTACGCTGACCCTTTGAGTATTTTTTCTTCATATGACATTTCAGTCAAACCACATGAGCAAAACAAATAGCAAGGACTTGTACCAAAAGTAGTACAAACGAATTTCAATAACTTGATGATAATCGAGAACGAAGCAGATGGCATAATAAGATGTGATGAACATTCCACTAAAGCATTCATTATGAAGTATGGATAAGTATGGTATATGCATGGTACACAATGCATGATGGGATAGTCTGAGTCCTTCTCTCGGGTTCACTAAAAACTTCCGGCTGCTGGTTTACTAAACAAAAATAAACAATTCATTCACCTCCGACGGGACTCGAACCCGCAACCTTCGGCTTAGGAGGCCGACGTCATATCCATTAGACTACAGAGGCTTTGCTTTGTTGAACATTGTTCGATTGTTCAGATTGTTTGATTCCCTGGTTCGTTTCGTAAGTGAGTAGAGTTTCATGTTAGTTATCTCCTTTGCTTTTAGTGATTAGAAATCAGAGACGATATGAAGACCTTGGGAGAGGGTCTCAATGGGGTTAACCTTTAGCCGTAAAAGCGGCCCAAAATTTGGCCATTTAGCGTAAAAATGTAAAAATTAAGCGTTAGGTGTAAAAAGCCTAAAAAAAAGTTACCGTATATTTCTATAGCCAAAGTTTATAAGATTTGTATTTCTTAAGAATTAATGTAATGTCATGCATTCATCCCAGAATGGTCCTATGACCTTAAATGTGATTTTCAACAATGTAAATTAATCATTAACTTTTTTAGAACGATGGAAAATAATGTTTATCTTTTTAAACAATGAAGAATTTTTTTTTAAATTTCATAACTTAATTAACTGAAAAAAAATTAACCGTTAACTGTAAAATAGGCAAAATTTTAACTGTTAACCGTAAAAGCTTCCAGCCCATTGAGACCCTCCTGGGACAGATAAATGTGTTCTATTGCCGGCCGTTCCGAGGCTGAGGAAGGGAGTGGGGCCTAGTGCAAACATTAATTAGGAATTGATCCTACCACAAAAACGATCATACTAACATTAGTACTAACATGAGTTTGAGCTCGTTTGGATGATAACTTAAGCTTGAGTGGCAAGCTTTTAAAATACGCCAAAATGAGGGAAAATATATGAGGTGTGAAGACAGCGTCCCCCAAAACCATACATTAATAACAGCTTGATAAACTTAATGATTTTAGTGTATACTTCATTGCAGATGCGTTACAAAACAAGCGAGTTACAGTTGTCTCAAAAATATGAACTGATTGTGTCCCTAGTTACCTTGATAAAAGCTTGATAAACTTTATGATTTTAGTGTGCACGCGTCTTTTATGTGATTAGATAATTAGTAATTCTACACTCGTTCCCAATCCCTTCACTGAAGAGTCAACCTCGGAATGGTTCATATATTTAACACCTGCAATATCGAGAATTTCAGAGAAGAAATTGGTCTACCTGTGTTCTGTGTTCCGAAAGGTTGCACAAGAATAACCTGAAAAGCTCATACTAGTGCCGATTCTTGGTTTCTTGCCAAATGCCTTGAAATACTAGATCTAATAACATTGATTAGAGGCGACCTTTCTACTAAATCTGATATCAAAACAATCCTGGTCTAAGTAGTATGTTCTGAGTGTCATTGTTCATTTGATATCTCAAAGGAATGCTTTTCGAAGGAGTTTAATGATCCAGTGTATCTTTGCAAATTAAAAATGGATAGAAAAGCTCCACAGTCGAATAAGTTGACTGTTGCAACGATAGTCGCCATTATTTCGCTACTCGCTCTCTTGCTGTGCTGTGGTGAGTTTGTGCGTATCGAGATGATTCTGAAACAACAAAACACGAAAATACAACAGTTGGAGACCAAGATGACCTTTCAAGCAGTCAATGTAGACAAGATGGCTGAAACGAAATTAAAAAGCCTCGAACAACTCGCTTTCGAAGTTAAGAAATGTTGTGGAAGGACAAAGAAACGCAGGAGTGTCGACGGGGAAGATTCACTAGTGCAGGGAGAAACCAACGACACGAAGAGTGAAAAACTGACCAAACTAATCGAGCAACAAGTGAGCAAAGCTATCTCTGGTAAGCACTTTATGGCTATACGAGGTAGAAGAGGTAGAAGAGGACCCAAAGGGCCATCAGGACCCATGGGTAAACCAGGTAGAAGAGGCAAGCAAGGAATACCTGGACTAAAAGGTGATCCTGGACAAAATGGAGCTCCTGGTCCTCTAGGCATGCCGGGACCGAAAGGGGATCGTGGACCTTCGTTAGAACATCCATCCGTTGTTATCTCTCCGCCTCATTTGATCGTCAATGAAAGCAAACCAGCCATTTTGCACTGTTCTGCAAGTGGTTATCCCCGACCTGAGATCGTGTGGAGTAAAGTGGATGGTTCATTGGCCCCCAACAGATCAATGGTTGATACTGGTAAACTGATGATAGAAGACGTCACATTTAATGACTCAGGGGTATATCAGTGTCAGGCATCTAATATCATCGGCAAAACACAGACAAAATCAAGCCTCGAGGTGAACTTCCGTCCAAGGCTGACATTAAAGAACGGACCAATCTACGCTAAGATAGGAGACAATGTTACTCTTCCCATGTGTTACGTGACTGGACATCCACAACCGGAAGTGGTGTGGCGAAAGTCGCTTGGTCAATTACCTGATAAACGTTTTCATATCGAGGAGAATCTCTTAACTTTAGTCGGATTACGAAAAGAAGATTCTGGAACGTATTTTTGTAGGGCTGAAAATCAACTTGGATTCGAAGTAGCAGGAAGTGTGTTAGTCGTGGTACAGTTGCCCGTATTCATTGTTAGACCTCCGTCTGTAATGAAGGTCATGCTCGGCTCGACCATTATGCTCAATTGTTCAGCTCAAGGTGACCCTCCAGCGGTAATCAGCTGGAGAAAAGAAAACCAGGATCTTCCAGGAGGACGATATGAAATCCGTCATGGCTCAATGCTGATAAGAAATGCCGTGACCTCTGATTCAGGTGTGTTCGTGTGTACCGCTACGAGTGCTGGAGTTGCTGATATAGGAACTAAAACACAAATATATATTGTTTACAGAGACTGTGGAGAGATCTACAAATCAGGAGAAAGACGTAACGGTGTGTACACAATAGAACCTGACAGTCAAGGATCCTTCCAAGTCTACTGTGACATGACAACTGACGGAGGGGGGTGGACAGTGTTCCAGAGAAGACAAGATGGATCTGTAGACTTTTATCTTGGCTGGCAGCAATACAAAACAGGTTTTGGAAACCTGAATGGTGAGTTTTGGTTGGGTAATGACTACATCCATCGACTGACAAAAGGAAGAGCCTCGACCCTACGCGTGGACCTGGAGGACTGGAATGCAGCAAAGTATTTTGCCAAATATGGTAGTTTTAGTGTTGGTGCTGAATCAGACAAGTACAGACTCAAGGTTGGCTCGTATTCAGGTTCTGCTGGGGACTCACTGACATACCATAATAACATGTTCTTTACTACCAAAGATCAAGATAACGACAAGGATGGGGGAAACTGTGCGTCACAATATACTGGTGCTTGGTGGTATAAGTCTTGTTTTTATTCCAGTCTGAATGGGAAATATTTAGGAAACACAATTGATACGAAAGGAATTTGCTGGTATTATCTTCAAAATAACTATTATTCATTCAAGCGTTCAGAAATTAAGATGCGACCCACAACATTTTAATGTTATTCTAAAATCCCGATACTCATGGTGCTTCTACTAACACTTCTCTTATCATTTTTCTGACAACCTCCACGTGCTTTTTAACTGCACGCATCAAGTAGTATATGAACAGATTGTTTACGGCGTTTCAATATGCAGCTTTTGTAGCTTTTTTTTAATAGATGAGTACTGAATGGTAAACTTCTTGAATGATTGAGCATGACGCCCGTTATCGTAGATAGATAATTAGATACATGAGATTTATTCATTTACTACAATCATACTGATATCGATGTATTTGATGATACTGCTTTAAACCTGTTTTTACCTGTGCATGACATTATCTATAGTTGGATCCCCACAACCACCAGACGTCTGGATGTTAGACTTACGTCAATCATAATGTCAATAACTCAGACCGTTGGTAATGTGATCATGGCTGGAGGCCGAAACACGAGAAAATGACGTGCCGAGTTTAGAGTTGTCTAAATTAAAATACCTTTTGCTCTTAGCAGGTACACGTTCGAAGCAAGCGTAGCTGTATGTTACACAATGTAATCAGATAATTCATTACGTTTGATTTTGAAGAAATCGTATTATTCTTTTAGTAAAATTGAAATGAAAAGCGAAATAAAAGTCTTTTTAATCCATAACCCAATAGGCCCTTTCTAAGACAGTGATTATGGTGTTATTGTGGTCTAGCTTGGGTACAAATATATTTTGTTCATCATGCCTTATATGGTGTTATTGGTTGCCAGTCTAGACCACAATGCACCTGGTTTATCGAACTCAGTCAGAAAAGGCCCATGGACCCACGCTGATCGAGCCACATTCCTTATTAATGCATTGGGTTTTTGATAAGAGACCCAGTATGATCGAGGCTGAGTTCCAGTGAAGTGGATAATCTATGGAAGAGCTGACAATACAACGAGATTGTACACTGAACTTAATAGAGCCGTGGTTAAGACATGCTTCACTGCTGCGTGGAAAACACGACCAAGAGATCATGATGAATACCAAATGTAACTAGAGGTACGTTGTGATTGGATGGAGCACGATCACGCGATGTTAGTCAAAGGAACTTATAACACAGGCAGCCCAGTGTAAGTGTTTGCGAGTTGAACGTTTGTCTGCTACGAGTATCATATTGGTTAACGTTCGTTTTGAATTACTTGTTAAATAACTCGCTCGGCAATTACCACCCCATCTCTCTTCCATACTCGTAAATCGCACAAACTCTGAACCTACATATACAGCTATTTCAAAAAACGTTGAATACTGAATAGTGCACTTCCAAGACCGAAATGCATTTTGGGTCATGAAACATTGTCTAAAGTAAAATAAATAATAATTATTTATTTTATTTTTAGTTTATTCCATCCGAAACAATATACTTGCTACATATAGAGAACACATCGCTGTATATTTACTTTTTATAATATATCAAATCAATGAGATACACAATGCCCTTTGGTCTTGGAATGCAGTATTCAGTATGCAGTATTTAATATTCTGTATTCAACGTTTCAGTTTGAAATAGCTGTATAGTAACATGCACAACCCAGTGATATTCAATGTTGATAGAAAATAATAAATGATAATACGATTATTTAACTATGCTATCACAAAATATTGTGATTTGATATTTTACTCAACCTCGTCCAATAATATTGCTTAATGTTATCAATGAGCAGCTTTATGATAACTAATCTTGTCATTCGTCACGATCACCTTTTGAGCACCAATTATCTAAAACGATCCTTTAGCTATAGTGGTGCTGATTTATGGGATAAATTACCCCAAGAAGTAAGACACGCTGGCTCATTACCCGACTTTAAGAGGAAACTGAACCACGTAACAGTAACTATCTTATAATTAACTTTTATTATGATATTTGACTGATGATTTTCATTCCATGTATAAATAAAGTTTTTTATTCATTCAATTCTTTATATGATATCTTAAACCACATGAGAAAATACAAGTAGCCATGTATAGGACCTGTACCAAAAGTAGTCCAAACGTATTCCAGTATTTGATGATTATCGAGAACGAAGCAGATGGCGTAAAAAGATGTGATCAACATTAAACTAAAGCATTGATTATCAAAGTTTCTTACTAAACAAAAGTTAATAATTCAATCACCTCCGACGGGACTCGAACCCGCAACCTTCGGCTTAGGAGGCCGACGTCATATCCATTAGACTACAGAGGCTTTGCTTAGTTTTACGTTGTGTTGGTCATAGAATCTTCTTAAGACACGCCGTGACGTGGGTAGATTGTTGCAGAGTTCGCTTCGCTCGAATTAATAAGCCGAATTAGGGCAAGTCTACGCCGTGTGATCTAGATACAACTGTAGAATACGGCATAAATGATGGTTAAATTTGAAAAGTTCTGTTTAAATGATGACAATACTTTAAATTTTAGTGAAAGTAGCGGCAATCCGTGGCATGTTTGAGTGAAGTCAGTGAAATGTGTTCTCTTAAGTGATTTTCTCAGTTACACTATTAATTATGGTTACATGAAAATGAAAAAAAAAATTCGCTTGCAGTTCATAACTACTACACAGACTACACTTCCCACCAGAATGACAAATTCTCGCTGGCTTTCTTCAAATAAAAGACTCCCGCGGGGAAAAGATAGGTCGATTTGAGGCAAGTCTAAAAGACAAGCTGTCGGCTTCTTTGAATCAGTAGTAGAACTAGAACTTTCCGGGGAAATATTCCGGTCCGTTGTTTGAAGAAAAATCAGCTTAATTACCGGAAGAAAACTAATCAATCTGAAATTGAAATGAAACAGAATAAATATCATGTCAAGAAATAATGAAGTCTCGCTATTATTACTTTTATTTTCTAACTTTGATTTGCAATTAAGACAGAAACAAAGCATGTATGAAAAGCCGGAATCACTTATGAGGGAGATTCTAGAAAGAAAGATGAAACTCCAACTTTAAGATCAAAAGCGCTAGCACATTGAAAAGATGTCAAAATATAAAAAACAAGATGACTTAGTCTTATTGATGATGATAGGGAAGACGAAACAATGATGGATAGAGAATGAAATGTACTTTGACATCTTGTTCCGCAAAGCTAAAACCGTCAAGACATTTGTAAATAGCACTCGAAAATATTGACTTGAGCGCTGGTTTTATGACGGTATTTTTTGATTTTGACAATGTTTGATATTAAACAAAAGCCTGGAGATATGAGTTGCAGACAGACATATCCTTCATCAATGTAACAGGCAAAGTGGGATTTGTCTAGCATGTAAATATTTAACAATTTCGAAATATTTTTTTCCAAAGCATTTGATGTCTACAAATGGATCCAATAACTTTCATATCTGTGGTGTAATAAGTATAACATTGAGGACGGACGCAAATGATTATATTTGGCAAAGTTTCAACGAGAGTTTCGCTCAAGAAATCTTTTTTTGGGAAGGGTTTGTTGCCTTGACTGAATAGTATCCCTTGCAAATATGTAAAAGTCATATAAGCATTAGATATTTCAAAGCATATGTAGAGGACACTAAGAGGTATTGGATGGGATAAGACTGGATAGAATAGAATTGAATGGCATCGGATTAGACGAAATTGGATAGAATGAGATGGAATAAGATTGGATGAGGCGAGACGAGACAGGATAGGATAAGTAGTATATAGAAAAAACGGATGGATGGATGGATGGATGGATGGATGGATGGATGGATGGATGGATGGATGGATGGATGGATGGATGGATGGATGGATGGATGGATGGATGGAGGGGATAGATGCAAAAATGGTCGCTGAAAGGGACTAGGATTGACGGATGAATGAATGGATGGAAGAACGCATCTATCTCATTATTCTCGATTTAAAGATTGCTCGGTACTTAACTAAGCGTTAAACAGTTCATATTGCAAAGTAATTATACCGAAATTAAACCATTTCTAATCTATCATATACTAAGATTATCAGTGTGTATTATTTACATTAAACCCATCCAAATACGTCAACATCGTCGCACACAATTCTTGCTTTTTTCATACCTTCAGTAATCATGACAAAGTCAAGGGTTTTTTTTAAAGCTTTTTGATGTTCAATTAAATATAATTATATGAGTGTTGAACTTCATTTTCCCTCTCTTGACCTCATGCTGATTCTATTAATTCCACAAGGTTTCTCCTCACGAAATATATATTTACCTTTCTCATTCTTTTGGGTTTATTTTTCTTGCTCTACAAATAATTACTATATTTTCTTCTAGTTTTCGTTTGAGTAAACATAGAATATACTGGAGTGTGTTTAGATAGTAATTATTCCTCGCAGACTGAAGACCCACACGGGAGTCCCAGTAATTGTTAGCGCTTGGGGATTCGTTCATAGCTGTTTATAAGCATTTTGAAGCAACTTGTTTGGAGTAAACCAGTGGATTATCATACCATAGTTTATCTTGAATTCAAAATTCTATCGCAAGCTGTCTGCCAAAAACGATTGATAACCGATGACTTAGGCGAAAACTTTCCCCTAACCTGCATCAACCTTCTTCAAAGGCTCCGCAACCTGTTCTCTCCTATATTAACACGACTTTTGGAAACAAAATGATTTTCATATTCAAAATCATAAGAGCTATAAGAGCCGCGCTTTTAAATCCACTCAATTTGGTCATCAACGTTCGGAGACACAGTATCTTTTATTTCTCATTTAAGGCTTAGTCAAGGAGTTGTCTAACTCAAACATCCTTTATCTCAAGGACCTTGAAGATTATCACTATCTTATGGATATCACTAACCCCAAAGGCCAACAACCAATGACTGAATATTCCCAATAAAATATGCATAATAGGATTATTTGCACAAGGAGACGAAAAAAATTGTTAAATTTGTCGTCCTTCCATTGTTTTAGCTTGAAGTCATGCTGGGTTTTGTCTGCAGCTGTTCGCATCAAGACAAATAGTAGACACTTTCAAACCGAACGAATTGAAAACAAAAAATCGTCACTTGGTGCAGAAAATGGCCTATGCGACTGCTTTGCCATCAGCTATTATTGGAGTACTGATAGTTGTTGAAAATATCATCGTCTGTTATATTGTTTATCGCTTTCGAAGCTTACGAACATGGACCAATGGTTTTATTACTTCGCTGGCGATATCTGATATACTGTTTGGCGTTATAATAGTACCTTTTCATATTATCGATGAAAAAGCTCCTGCTAATGGCTACCTTATCGCCATGGTATTACTAGTCAACATCACGAATTTACTTTCTACAACATTTGACAGATATCTGGCTGTGTTGAAGCCATTTCTTTATGTCACGTTTATGGGGAAATCATTTCGTCGCATCGTTATTACAGCCTGGGTATTACCAATAGCCATTTCTCTCTTACCATTGCTTTGGAAAGCGAATCCAATGACTATAATACACACAGTTTACTTATTTTTTGTATTGATTTTAGGGATTCTCATCCCATACGTTCTAATAATTTTAGCCTACATAAGAATTTTTCGGGAAGTTATCAAACAAGTTCAAAAAATCGCCAAGTTGTTCGTTGGTCGTGATAGGCACACCTTGCGCAAGCGACAAGATGCTGCAATAAACGAAGGGAAAAGACTAGCAAGCGAAGCGAAGGTGGCCAAGGTTTTCGCTGTAATTACAGCAATTTTTGTAGTCGGTTGGATGCCTTTAGTTTACATGACAATAGTCGGAGCTCTGCACAAGATGGAACTTATTCCATCATCGCTACCAATCATTGCTTGGTATACTCTGTGTTTCAGCACGCTGATCAATGCTCCCATATACGCGTACTTCAAATCGGATTTTCGAAGTTCCTTTAAAAAGTTATTCACCTGCAGAAAAGAAGACCATTTATTCCACTCGCTTGAGTACCATAAAGAAAACGGTGAACCAATAAACAATACTGCCTTTAAATCTACAGTAAAATAACTCGTTATGGAGCAGAAAAAATACTGTTCTCACTCATGCACAACGGAATCTTCGATCCATCGATATATAGCCTGAGGAAGTGTGGCACAGATACTATAGATAAGTGGAAAAAGACCTGTCCGGACAACTATGTCGTTAGATCACCAGCAAGCTGATGCACTACTGTATATAAGAAAAAATATAGTATATCTTGTTTACATCGGCTGCTCATACAGATGGATAACACTGATATACTTAAACGAGCTATGTATATGTTGGGTCACTTGGTAATGAAATCTATAGTGAGCTTAACCAAGGACAGATGGAAACATTGAACATATTTCAGGCCAGCGAATGATAGACCGAAGTGGAAAATTCTCTACACTCTTGTGCATTGTTTCTGCAAAGGTCTGCATGATTATTTTTGCTTGTTGAAGGGTTTGGACGCCTGTTTATTTGGAACCCAAACGTAGCAAGATAAATTCCAATCATCGATCTGTGAGTTAGCCGAGCTCTGACTTCGGTGTATCAATAATTAAAGCTTGAAGATTTTGTGTAAAAAGGTTGCATGGAGAAAAACCTTCGTCAAATTGAATTCGTACTTTATTGAAGACGGACTGTGCATGGTGGGTGGAATAGATCGTACATGAACATCATTATCGATGCACTAAACTGGCTGCGGCCTCAGTGAATAGAACCTCACGGACAAACAAATATTACATAACCAATGTCGTGATGTACTTCATGGCTTACTCAGTTGTACTCGTTATTGAAAATCTCATCATAATCTGTTTGCAGCTGTGTCAGTTAGGACAATGCCAGCCATGGTGCTTGTTAATAACTTTTTTGCGCTCAGAAAGACAGTCTATTCTCAAGCTCAGGTCATCTATTTTATCGATTAAAAAGACCGATAGAAGCAGTTGTAAATCCTTGTATTTGGAAACAGATCAAATCTGTTTTTCTGTTTCGCCACTCAGACAGTCAGACAGTCAGCTCATAAGCCACTACTCTGAAAAGTAATCTCCCATTGTTAATTGGCTAAAAATATGGCTTAAGCTCTAAACTGCGTCAGGATTAATTTTTTATTCGTATGACTCAGAAAATGTATTTTTCTCGCAGGTGAAAGGCTCGTCATTATCGGCTAAAAACTGATTTTTTGAGTAGAAAGAGAAAGGAAAAGATTTAGAGACCCAAAAATTGCTTCCTAGAGGTTTAGGATTTGTACTCAGTTTGTCATCAGCTTGACTTATCTTAAAAAAATGTCCTAAACAGAAATTGAAACGAGAAGATGACAAACTGGTCTGTCGAAACTGATTGCCTTTCTCGCCGTACCAAACTAAAAAGTTGTGTTATATCATAGTGGACAGAAGGGCGGGCATGTTAAGATTAGAGAGATTTGGAACTCTTTTAGAACTGATTTTGACACTAGAAATATCTCTATTTACAATGCAGAACCACTCGAAGCACAGCCGGTTCGATTAATCATCCAAAATAAAATCTTAACTTTTGAATGAGTCATCTCTGTTTGATACTTACAGTTGATTGGATAAAACTTAACTATATTTAGACCGCGTTGATCTAGCAGACAAATATTAATGAAAATGAAGTTAGTAATTTTTCCTTTTAGGAAAATAAATTAACTTGTTTATCGTCTCAAATTCTGATTTACTTTTTCAAGCAATTTAGTTTTCATCTTCGGTAAATTTGCCTGCTGAGTTTGTGGCAGGTTGTTCTATCAATGTCAATTTTCGAAGCCACCAGAGTCGATAGATTTTGATGTTTATTGGTGGACTTGGTTAACAAAGCATGTTGTAAGAAATGATTACAGGGGCAGCGAAAGCTATTGATTGGTAACAAATTAAAACAGCGGAAAGTTTCAAACAAAGGGAGAATATATGAACTTTGTCCTGGTTCTGATAAAAGATAACAATTGCATAAACGAAGGAAGTATTGATGACTTGAACTGTGAACTATAAATGTGATTTTTGGAGATATGGTACGACATATATCAGGTGATGAGAAGAGAGCGAATAGATCCTATAGCTAATGAATCAAACTGAAAATAGAAGTTAGAAAGAGATATAGAACAGACATTCAAAGTACATCAGTGAAATTTTGGAATATCAGAGCAGAATTGATAATTATTAACTGAATAAGAGAGAATATAACGTGATTATATGAAATACTAATGGTATAGACCCCTTGCAGCACGTCAGAATGCAGCCCAATTTGGAGGGCAAAATAATACCAATTCTCAGAAAATTGATATTCTTTTGTACTGTCCTTCAAATTGAGCTGCTCTGACGTCACGTGAAAGCGGTCTATAGTGAAACAGATAGGAGCGAGGGATCGAGGGAGGGGGTAGCTGGGACCGGCTTTCAGACGACCATGGTCCTATTTATCTTTTTATGCAATTTCATGTCGAAGCGAAGCGTCTAACTGGCCTCTCGTCTCTCGCTTGCCGGGCACTGAGTAGAGGGATGTTAAAAAAAAAACAAGTCGTGGCTTCCTGGGAGCCGACTATCAACTAAAGAAGACCTCTATAGACCCCTGGCACGTGACGTCAGAGCAGCTCAATTTGGAGGGTAAAACAAAAGAATTTCAATCTCCTGAGAATTCGAAACTATTGTTTTGCCCTCCAAATTGAGCTGCATTCCGACGTGCTGCAAGGGGTCTATTCGCTACGCACTCTGCTTCTGATCAGTTCCCTCATCATCCGGGAATGTTTCACTGTCTTTCCAACAAGAATATTCTACCTATACCCGGCTAGTCATGACCGCAGGGTTGGATGCCGGGGAGGGGGGATGTTGATGAACCGGGTGTTTCTATAAATATGACCGATGTTTCATGGGAAACTGTTTACTGATTAATAATGTGTTCATTAATTATGCGTTACTTTTCGTATGCTGTTTCACTAGTGAATTACCTTCTATCTGGCATACTATCATCCAGACAAACCTCGGTGCTCCCGGCCGTTCTTCCTGTCTTATGGTGAGAGTGAGTGAGAAATTTCTGTCTGCGACCTTTTGTTTTTACAACTTCCAATGTGTCTTTTTTCATCTTTGATCAAGAATCTGGACTTCTTAAAATTCACGATTATTTTCATCGTGGATGAAAACTAGATTTTGTTTTTCACCTCAACTGAGTTTGCGCGTAATATATGCTGTGGCTGGTACGTCTTTCAAAACGCATCCCACACGGAAAGGAATGACAATCAAAATGTTACCCATCAGATACACAAGCTACTTTTCGGGTTTGCTGGTCATAGCAAGGGGGTAATCGTCTACGGTCTAGGGGCCGACTAACCTCTCCCTTAGGCTTCGGCCGAGCTTCCTGATCAGTCTGTAACTGTTCCTCCCGGGATAGCGGTGTTGGAGCCGAAATCTCCAGCCTAGCCGTAAGTCCATACGAGGCTTCAGCACTCGATGTCTGGAAGTATGGTCCTGGTTAATATTGAATCAATAAAAATAATCACACAAAACGGGTGAACTTAAGTTTTAAGAATAACTTGAAAAAGGACAAGAGGACTCCTAAATACGCATGCGCGCTCGAGTTAATTGCAGTTATTATTTCTTTCTGGATTTACATATCTGTCCATCGATGTTTCCACGAGCAACCATGGAAATGTGAGAAACGATTGTCTATGATTGGTGGTCAGCAGTCCTACTCGATAATCACTTAAACAAATAAGATATTCATAATATGTCGTCATTGTAAATAGTGACACAGGGAGCCCAAGCTTGGTAGTTAGAACGAAAAGGGTAAGAAAGAAAAATACTACGAACTAGTTTTGTCTCTGATTGTGACTTTTTAATTTCTATTGATTGTTTGGCTCATTGCGGGCTTCTATTCAGTAGATCAGAGAGAGAAATAATTAAAAAAAAACGTATTGTGAAGCTTCCCCGGTGCATTGCATCTGGTGAGTCCTCCCCCTCCCAACACCACTACGAATGGTAACGTTGTACAAATTCGCTTGATAGGAGGCGACCAGGGCATTTCGATTGACAAGGCTTAATAAATGTGAAAAGCTGGAAATAATCATTTAAATTTAATTAAAACAAGATAATGGAATCATGTTCAATTTCAGTTTTTTTACCGTGCTTTTCATTATGTGATTGGGAAAATTAAAACATTTATTTGTTAAATTTGATAATTGCATAATAATACATGACTTTATTAATAGACTTGAATACTTTTAGTATGTGATTACTTCTACAATTTATTTTGCATCTCTACAACTCTCTCAGCTATCTACTATCTACTGATAATTGCAGTGGTGAGAGGGGGAAAGAAATGAAATTCATTTCTTGAATGTCGTCTAAAACTCTATATTATAAGCGATATCAATTGAATGACAATTAAGGCGTGTCTCTTGATGTCTATTTCTCATGACAACACTGCTGTTTTTCTTTCACTATATACTTAGAATGTGTGTAATTAGTAATAAACAATTGTAATCTGTAAATATACGACCATTGACATTATGCTTAATTATATTTAGAATATTGTAACACAACTAGATTAGCTTTTTAGCTATTTTGAGTAACATTTGCTTATTTTTTTTTATAACTGAAGTAATGAATAAATTGTTGTTGCTGTTGCCAAGCGGCGCAAGACTTTATTTCCGGCTTTCTATTGTATTCGTTCCTCATGAAAGTCATCATTCAAGTCAAAAGCAATATTCCAGAAGCGAACAATATGCTTCAGAAGCACCTCGTCAGGAATGTCTTCCACTTCAGGGATGGGATCGGCATCCTTATCGTCTAAATACCACTGTATGTACTCTTTAAGACTGATAACGAAAAAGCACAGCTTGAGAAAAGAGCATGGAAATCACAAATCAAAGGCAACGACCGGATAATAATGGTTGCATGACTAAGGAATAAAAGTTTATAGTCACCTGTAATCTTCGCCAAAGCCGACCAAACTATTGAAGCGAAGAACAATTATTTCGAACAAAAGACATACAAAAATATCCAGGGATCCGTCGCTCATTTTTCTTAAGGCGCCATTCACAGAAACCTCTACTTTCTCCGATGGCCTTTCCTTGAACTTCTTCGAAAGATGTTCAAAGGGATCCTATAATAAACCAAGAGAGAAGTATTAATAAACTACCTAATGAGCAGCGCAGATTCAGTAGAAGCGATGTTTGCGATGGGCTACCTGTTTTTGTTTGGTTAAGAACTTTGCTCTTTCAATAGACAAAAGTCGCCACAGGGATACCGCGTGCTGGATTTGACAAACTTCCTGGGCCTGTAACAGAAAGAAAAATATGTAATATATCTGACCAAGAGAAAATGAACTACTTAGTTAATTTTCTCTTGATCTGAACTTAGATTAGTAAAGTAATTATGACAACTGCATGTACCTTGGTATTGCGCAGCCCCATGTCTTCAGGAAGCTTTAACACTTGGTGGATGTATCTACTGATCAACATGTTGGGCTTGCCGCCTCCAGAAGCCAAGAACGGTATTGCAGTATTGAGAGCTGACAGTGCCTCGCAAACATCCTGAAGAGAACGGTACTGATGGATGATTTCATTCTGGATTGCCACGGATAGCTTAACCTGAAAATGGAGCAATTTTTAAGTAAACATGTCGCTCAAAAATACCCCAGTAGCACGGTTTTCGTATGAGTGGGAACTTAACGTAGGTACTGACTTACAAAACGTACACGGTAGGACATAACGTAAAACTAAAACGGGTTCCCATTATTTTCATGTGCTTCATCCAATCACAATGCATCACGCAAGGCTACGGTAAGATCATACGGTATGGCTAAAGAGTACAACTACACATTTTCTGTATCGTCCGCTCTATTACTGAACAGCAATATTACCTGAGGTACTTTTGTTGTAAGAGTTGTAAGCAATGAGTCAGTGCTGACTTGAGCAGTTTTCATGTATTCATCCTCCTTTTAGAAACAAAAAGTCGTTAATAACTTTATCGCAATTTTCTCTACCGAAAAAAGTACATGTACAAATAATGAAACGGAAGGTAGGTAGGTAAGGTAGGTAAGTAAAGGTTATATACCTTATACCTCGGTGGATATGAGATATATCAACCCGAGGCGAAGTTCGAAAGTTTCTTATGCGCGGGGTTGAGTAAGAGATAAATACCTAAGATGGAGGCAATAAGTCATATAAAACCCGAGGGCTTGCTGCCATCGGGCTTTATAGGCTTATTACCGACATTCAAGGTATTTATTATAAGTAATAGCATGACTTGAGGGTGATTAGTGATTAAATGTCCCCGAAAGCCGAGGGAGGTTTTGTTGAAGTCCCGACGCCGAAGGCGGAGGGACTTTAACTAAACCTCCCGAGGCTTGAGGGGACATTTAATCACTAATCACCCGAAATTTCATGCTATTAGTTTGTAATATTATGATTACCAAGGAATAAAACTGCTCTTAGGAAATATGTTAGCTTTTGTACGATGCATAAATTACAAAGTTTTACAAAGCTGTTGATATGCGGCATACTTAAGGGAATTCGCCTTTGTTAAATGCGACAATGGCGAATTGAACCAGCATTCATTCATTCGTGGTGCTTTATTCTAATTCACTTTGGTTGGCCTAGAGCGGTATTAATGAAGTGTTTTCAAACCGTCTTGATTACGTCACAAATAGTAAGAAAATTTTTCGGCTAGTCAACGTATGCGCAAAGATTATTCAATGGATCCCACAAGTGCTGGGGTGTTCAATCGATTGGGTAAGTGCTACCCAGCCATGGTCCCGGTGATTGTCATATGAGGGACCATGCCTCATGGATAGTGATGAGGGATATTTAGACTAAATATATATATATTATTTTCATGAGGGATATTTAGTCTAAATATCACTCATGATTATATTCATGAGGGATATTTAGTCTAAATATCCCTCATGATTATATTCATGAGGGATATTTAGTCTAAATATCACTCATGATTATATTCATGAGGGATATTTAGTCTAAATATCCCTCATGATTATATTCATGAGGGATATTTAGTCTAAATATCCCTCATGAATATAATCATGAGGGATATTTAGACTAAATATCCCTCATCACTATTCATCCAGGGGGATGTTAGACCTTAAACATCCCTCTGGAAACAATGGATCCCGAGGTAATCATGATATTATCTGTCTTATTGTGTACCTAATGAGGTTTTCACACTGAAAATCCCAAGAGAAAATAGTGTGATAATGTTGATGGACTCGCTTTAGTGAGCATGCGCAGATTATGAATTAGCACTTTCACTGTTTTCGCTCATCCCACACGGAGTAGTCGACGTGGCAATATGGTGTCATGAACTTTCAATCTCAATCATTTCGAACCATGCGGCGGGGTTGAGTATAAGAAACGCCATTAAGGCGAGCTTCTGCAACTCTGCTTAACGGATACATTGAGTTTGTAATGAAAACAAGGCCTACCTTAAAGTCAATCAATACTCGTTCTCGTAGAAGCCTGTCAATCAGTTGTCTTTGAATGGCCGTCCAATCATATTCAACTAACGTACCATGACCAACTTCAAGCGAGTAATGGCAATGTGCTTGCATGAGAGGGAGCAGATCACAATCAGCATCGTACGAAACGAGTTGGGAACACGTCACTTCCGTAACTGGAACACACTGATGCAGATCACTGAGTAAAATGCAACACATGGTGTTAAGAAGCCCCTGTAGTGTAATATGTATACCTAGAACTTTATGATCACTAGCTACTTCATCAGTCTACTAGTCCAACATTATGGTGACAAAATTGTGCACGTTGGGATAAAAGCACCAAATTTGACACAATTATACTTTTCGACGTGCTGATTAATTTGAGTTATGGATCCACCTGGAAATATTCCAGGGGGTCAGTTTTTACACTAAGGGGGTAGGGTAAGGCAATTTCGATCAAAAAATTTACAATGCAGAAAATATTATCTATACGTATACAGCACCAAACATGGCAGAATTACTGTTTATTAGATCCGCTGATAAATTTGAGCTATGAATCCAACTTGAATTTGTCCAGGGGGTCAAATTTTACTCTTAGGAGGTGGGGTAGCGTTGGGCAAATTCTGGTTAAAAAATAAAAAAATGTTAACAAAAACAAAACCGCACCGAACATGACCAAAGTACAGTATTAGATCTGCTGCTTCTCATATTGATTTTAGCTATTGATCCAAGTCAAATTTGTCCAGAGGGTTAAATTTTACACTTACATGGTGGGTAGTGCGGTAGGGCAAATTTTGGTAAAAAATCTAATTCGGCCATGTTTGGTGCTGTATAGATAATATTTTCTGCATCTTAGATTTTTGTGATTGAAATTTGCCTTACCCTACCCTCCTAAGTGGATAAATTCACCCCCTGGAAGAATTCCAAGTGGATCTATAACTGAAATTAATCAGCAGATCTAATAATATATATATAATATATGGCCATATTTGGCGCTGTCTGGATAAAATTGTCTGCATTTTACATTTTTTAATAAATGGATGAATTCGAGGTGGATCCATAGCTGAAATCAATCAGCACGTCGAATAATATAATAAATTGCACCAAATTTGGTGCTTTTACCCCAAAGTGCACAATTATGCCATTTTTGGCACCATATTGCTGGACTATTCAGAATCATATGATATACTTACGGCATCTTTACTGAGCTTCGTTTGTATAACTCCATAAACTCATTATGGGCACCTACAAGAAACTGAAGAAGAAACATAGAGCACATTCCACGACCACTGGTAGTAGGAATAAACATTGATATTGGCGAATCGTCTATCACTGAATACTGTAAAAGCGTTTTGGCTGTTCCTCTTGTACCTTGAAAAATGAAAACAATCATAATGGTCAAATATGTGAATTATATTTTTAGGCTATTTTTTAAAGATAAAGTTATAGAATTTGGTACCAGTTTAACAGTGAATTGGTTGTGATTAATTTTTTCAGCAAAACAAGAAAGTTGAATATCTTAAAAATCACCTTGTTCAGCGTGGGTGGCTTTCAACATATCCCATGCTAAGCGGAAGCTTTTTCTAAGAGATCTGTACTCCATCACAGCACCTAGTAACAGAATACAAATAATTTTCGGAAAGATTAACAAGAGAAAAAAAAAGAGAGCGGCAACTTTATCAGCTCCAAGATAGCAAGAACTACAGTTTCGGTAGCTCAGTAACGTACACCTAACAACAGACCTTTTTTCCAAAATGGCGGCCACAAATTCGAATGAGTTGAAATTAAAATGGGTGAAAAAAAACCAAAACCAGGACTAGAAAGAGCACCTTTACTTTAGTAACCCTACAAAGATTCATTATTTCAGGTGTTATATCGGCCGAGAAAACTTTTTTTGAAAATCGACAAATTTACAGACGTTTGTATGGTAGGGGGTATACACTATACCGACATAATGAATCTTCATAGGATTACTAAAGTAAAGGTGTTCTTTCTAGTGCTGCTTTTGGTTTTTAATTTTAACCTGTTTTGAATTTTCGGTCGCCATTTTGGAAAAAAGTCTATTATTCGCCGAAGGCGATTATTTACCGAGCCGCGAGTCTTCGAGTCTTTGTTTTAGTATATACCAACAAGGGAACCTCTAATATAAGAGAGTTGAAAACAGTTTTGTGATTGAACTTATTTCTGAAAAGTAACAATCGCGACGAATGTCACGCTCCAGCTATATATGGAAGCGTCACAAATGATTCTTGCACAACTTGGCATGCTTGGCTTGTTGGTTGGGCGAGGTCTTACTTCACATTTACTGGTTGGGGCCCTCGCTTGGCCAGCGAGTTGAGCGTGTTGACCTTGGAGTGACTCAATATATAGTTTACTTATTTATTATGATTAATTTATTTTAGATATTATCCACATTTTAAGTTTCAAACTTTAGATAATATTAGTAATAACTTCATATTATTATATTATATTTTTATCTTACTTAATTTCTTAACATTATAGCAGGTCCACATCAGCCTTTGGCTGCCGATACAATGTAGTTGTAGTTTATCTATATTTATCTATGTTTAAACATAATTATTTCGTAAGAAGAACCTGCTTTAACAAATAAAGGATTGATTGTTTGATTGATTGAACTCATTTCCATATCAACTCACTCTCATCAGTTCAAACTTACAGTACTTATAGCGAAACGTTTGGCTAATAACTGTTAAAAAGACAGTTGTTAAGATATTTTCTCTTAAAGAAAGTTTGCTGGACAGACTCCAAAGTGACAAAAGCGACACATATGTCTTTCAAGTTCAAGTTACTTCAAGCCGTGTAGCTGTTGTACGATTCACCAGAGATACGGCGAGGAATTTCACCGTTATCTCCTTTGAATGAATAATAATCTTAAAGTTGTATTTTCTCTAGACTGGTTAACAGCTTAGGATCAACAAGCCGTTTCCTGAATGGCTAGAAATGTGCTTAATACTATTGTTAGCTCTTTTTTGCGTATTCTGAATATCAGTTTTTGAATTGATTTTAATGCAAAAAACATATAAAACAACAAGTAAACGAAATCATCCACAGTTCCATGACTTGTTTGGCGAAAACTAAACGAAAACAAATGACTTTCTTCTAAGAAACATTATTTATTTCGCCTTTATTAAATCGCCTTAAAATCATGTGGCTTTCCTTGTGTTTCTACTAAAAGATTTTCTGGATTTTTTTGCAATTTCACGCTAAAAAGAATGGTTTAAACGAGAATTTAGAGCCGCCATCTTTGTTCCAGCATTATCCAGAGTTTTGGAGGTGAATATGGTGGAATATCTCGAGATAGCGTACCAATGAGAAAACGCCATCTATGTAGGTTCCGGCGTTGGTATATTCTAAAAAGCTATATCCGCCGGCGGCAAACAAATCTTGCAATCTTGTCCCCTTATCGCCTTTGGACTTTAAACACCATACCCCTAACAATCTGCACCAACCTTTAGGAAGACGTTTTTCGAAATCCTTCCATTTTAGATTTTCCGTGTCAGTTTTGTTTAGTGTTGGAAGGTAGCGATCCATTAGAAGCTGTTGCAGCTTTACCACATCAGGAAGGAACCGCACAGCACGTAACTTGTGTTCCTAAAAAAAAAATTTTTAATAAAATAAAATAAATACATAAAAAAAAAAAATAAACAGAAAGAAATAAGTAAATAAGTAGATTAACAAACGGCAAACAAACAAACTTATCATTCAAATTATCTCCGTCATTTTGATTGGCCGAGAGAACTGCAAATAACTGCCTACAAATAACGGTCTGCTCATGCGCATTACGGTGCAAAGCCATTTTGCTGCAAATAATGGTCTGGTCATGCGCAGTAACGTTGCGTTTGACAGTGGTTCGCTGAACTGACTTCTATGTTATTGTTTGACTCGTGCGCACTGCCCCTCAAAGATTAGAAAAAAATAATTTGAATGATAAAACAATTGTTGAACTCGGTTATCGTAAAATATCGAGATTCGTTAGTATTTTGCTCGCCACAAACAATCACGATATTTTGCTCAACCTCGTCCAATAATTGCTTATTATTGCAATAACGTTGTCATATAAAAATAACAAATAAAAAAATATCAGTGTATACCTTCAAAAATGTAAAATAATTAAACCTATTTTGCAAAAAATAATTAATTTCTATCTATTTATTTTTATATGACAACGTTTTTGCATTTCGGTGTAAATAAAAATCAATCAATCAATCAGTCAATACATAGAAAATAAATAGATATTTCAAAATAAATTAAATAATTAAATATATTAAAAAGAAATAAATAATTAGGTACTAAATAAATAAACAAACAAACAAAATTAATAAAGACAGCTCAGGACACAAGATATTGTTAAAAACAAATTACTTTTTGCAAGAACTCGCGCAACACAGCACAGTTCTCGTCATACGCATGAGCAGACTCGTTGAACGCCCTTGTCACGTGATCTAGTGTTATTGGGGTCCTGTATCTCCAAAGTGCCATACAGTTTGGGTGTATCTCACAAGTGTCAACCACACAAGATTCTAACTCGTATAACTGACGAAGAAGAGGATTGGTTCCTGTGAAATAAAAAAAAGAGATGATAAGAAATCCACTGGTAATGATTTTGTTTTTAAGTTTACAACCATTATCGTTGAAGTGCGACCCCAGAAGTTTGATGTCTCGTTTGCCAACTACCATTTCGACGGCCATGAATCAAAGAACTAAACTAGAGAAATTACACTTTTAAAGGAGATTTTGGACTGAATTAAATTTTTTTTGGAGGATTAGAGGATTAAGATCTTTAATTCAGTCCACAATTTCCCTCAAAATGTAACTTTTCTAGTTTAGTTCTTTGATTGACGGCCGTTGAAATGCTAGTTTGCAAACGAGACATCAAACTTCGGGGGTCACACTTTAACGATAATGGTTGTAAAAATCCCTAGCCCAACATTTTAGCAAAGGGGTGACATATTGCCCTTCCCTTCGTGTCTGTCACAAGGCCTGCAGTGATGAACACTGACGCTGCGTACGACTTACCAAAGCGCTTGTCGTTAACAATGAGCTCCATTGTCTTCTGGATACTACTCTCCAAATTCTACAAAGATAATTCAAGATATACCAATAAGAGAAGATGTTATCATTCAAATTGTTTAAAATCTAACAATGCCGTACAATTCACAATAGGATACTGAGATTTATGTGGTAATCAAGATACGTTATAATGACTTCAAACGATTGATTGGAAGCACGGGTGGCTGAGGGGTGAGAGCGCTCGCCTCTCACCCTGGTTACTCGAGTTCGACCCACCGGGCTCGGTGTCGTATGTGAGTAATTCTCTTTATTTAAGTGTCTAGTCGTTCTAGCGCTTTCGCACTAATAGGAGACACTTTTCACTCACACACACTACCACTACATTCAGTATTTTATGCACACAACACTCACTCACATGTTGATTTTTACGGAGGGAGGAAACCGGAGTACCCGGAGAAAACCCTAGCACAGGAGAGAACAACACATCAAACAAACTCAATTCACATATGGCGACCGCAGGGCTCGAACCAGATGCCCGAGCCTTTGGAACCACAGTGGTGAAAGGCGACGCGTTAGCAGCGTACGCCACCCATGCTACCCTAGTGGAGTTTGTTGGTTCTCTCCTGTGTTTTGAGGTTTTTTTTTTCCTCCACAAAAATCATTGACAACTTCTAAATTCCGATTCGATCATGGAACGAGGGTCAATGGTTGTTAGCCACTGGCTATTAAGTGCTAACCTCGTAAACCAAGAACAAGGACGTTACAGTGAAGTAGTACTTACAGTCATAAGCGGAACAACAAGCGCGGTCGAGAAGTTGTTTTCCCATTGCTTTCTTTGTTGTTTTGTTTTCAAGATATCGTAATGGCCTTGGTTTGAGAACAAGACATAATTGAATTATGAGTATTTGATGAAACTGGCTTTATACCATGCATGAGTACATAGCACGAGTGTCATTAAGCCACTATTACATACTAACAAGTGGTATTTTTCATTAATTCTTCAAGAACTATGGTGGCATTTCATATTAAAAACACATCTACTAAAAGGTTTTTGTTATGATATTATTAAATCGACGGAAAGTTTTGGGTATCATTCAAACCATACGTGCAATAAAACAAGTGCACATATTTAGAGAAAATCGACAGCCAATCAACCAATCAAAAAACAAGTATTTTCTCCACGAAAGCGGCAAAGATTTGCTCGTTTTTCGCATCGTTCATCGTTCTTATCTGGGAAAAACTGAGTTGCATTCAAATTCTATAAGTATCTAAGGAAATTGTAAGAAAATATATAAGTATTTCATAAGATTGAACGTTTAATATTTTGAAAAAAGAAAAGAGAAAACACAGCGACCTGACAACATTCCTTCGGATCGAAAATCCTGACTTTTGATTGATACATATCGCGGACCAATCAGAAGGCTAAAGGACACAAATGGACATACCTATTTTTAACAATATAGATTAAGGTTATACTTATGTGCGTTGTGCTTAAATAGAAACCTATAAATATAAAAGTAAAGTTACCTTGATATATTTGCGCATGGTCGGAGATGTTGCGTAGAATCATGTGTACGATTAGTGCTGTATCATCCACGCTGCGTCCGCTGACCTTTGACAGAAGTTTCATGTCACGCATGGCATGGTCCCACAAGAACTTCATTAAAGAGTTTTCCTTTATGGCTGGCGAAATGATTCGACAAATGTCCTTTATGAAAAATCGAATAAAAAAATATTTAGTACAATGCTATTGGAAATTTGCTTTAGATAAAAAAAAAATTAATTCAGTCCAAAATCTCCTTTTAAATCAAACAGTTAGTTAAGGTTACTGGAGACCTTCGTGGGTAAAATGTTTCTAAAAAAAATTATTTCACTAATTAAAAGTTTCTACATTAATCTTTCTTTTTGGACAATTTTTTTCTTGAAATGTTTAAAACTTCGCTTGTTATTTAAAAATAAGCATTATTTGAAGGGAAAATAAATCTAAACCGAAGGCGTCGTGACCCTCGTTAATCCCATCAAGTTATACTTGAGTCGGTTACTCTAGATCTTTGGATTTTCCCGCGTGATAAAGTTCGTGTCCTACCACGCTTCGAAACTCTGGCGCTTTCTGATTTCTTTTGCGTCTTGAATACACTATACTTTCGATACCTTTGGGAATTCCACATTCTTTTTGTTCTTTATTAAAAGTTTAATGGAGAAACGAAGTGTTCGATTTTTAGATCATTTCCCGCGTACTTCGAAGTGTTTGTCAACACTCCTTTGGTCCAGTTGTTCCTTGTTTTTGGTTGGCTGGCGGTATCACTATGTTGACAGACGTCTTAACGAGGTGTGAAACTCTTCCAAATCTTTAAAGCTTAAAATCTCTATGATCGTTTTTACTACAATTCCCTCTCTTTAAATGAACTAATAGGGTTTTGTTCAATTTCAATGAAATTTGGCAAGAAGCATGGAGAAGTATTGATAAAAAAGGGTGTGAGCGATTTTTGATATTTTGATTATTTTGTCTTTTATGCGGTAAAACGTCAACCGACACGGACATTTTTGGAAACTCCAACTTTGAGATTCAATAACTTTTTAAATAAGCAAAAAATCAAAAAACGCTCACATTCTTTTGTAGTTTATCTTCCACTAATTCACACAGTGAATTTTTTTTTTAATTTTTTTTTATCAATTCGCGCCAACGCCATGCCTATTAATTCACATCTACTGAACGTACCCGATTCGCGTTTAAATCTCCGGCATCGTTTTAGATTGAAAACTTGCGTTCAAAAATTATATTTTTCGTAATCTGTATCATATGACCTTTCAAACGACATACAGTTTCGTAGGGTTTTGTTGAAAGTGTTGCGTAGAGAGAGTTTTAAACGAAGCATACCCCTGAAGCTCTCCAGTAACCTTAAACACGAAATATCCAATCTGCTTGTAACCTAACCTTGTTAAGGTTACATCAGTAGTTAGTGATTGAGGTTAACGCGCATATGCGCACAATATTCTGTTCTTGCAGGCGCATGTTAAAGGAACTCATGGTCTGATACGTACCTGTGTATGGTAGCACGAACCAATCAACATAGACCCATGAACAAGTAGACGCAGAAGATACGTGGCTATGGAGGACATTTCCCGCTCCGATATTGGCTCGGTTTCTCTTTCAGCAGGAGAACCTAGGCAGTGCCCTTTCTTGAACAAATCCCTTTTAATCAGATGGAAATGCACAAGAAAAAAATATATGCGTTCATTACTAAGATTGAACAAAGTAAGATGTACAAATGCTTTATCTACGTACTTTCGTGCCGTTTTGTTGGTGTCCGTAAGTTTATGTTGTTCTCCACCTATGTCTGCTCCACAACCAGGTTCTCTGCATTTGCCCTTTTCCATTGGTCGTCCACACTAAAAGTCGTTCAGCAAACAGCCATCATGGGTGGTGTACTATTGAACTCCCTGCTTATTTCTGGAGTCTCTGGTTCGATTCCCGGACTAGCGTTACATGCGAATACATTTCGTTGAATCTCCTTGATTTGAGTTTTTTCCCGGGTTATCCGGTTTGTATACTCATCAAAACCCAACAAGCCAAATTCATATTCGATCTGTGAGTTAGCCGTGCCCCGACTTAGATCAGCCGAGAGGTTGTTTCAGGGTTCGATCTGTGAGTTAGCCGTGCTCCAACTTAGATCAGCCCAGAGGTTGTTTCAGGGTTCGATCTGTGAGTTAGCCGTGCTCCAACTTAGATCAACCCAGAGGTTGTTTCAAGGTTCGGTCAGTAAGTTATCCGTGCCCTGATTTAAATCAGCCTGCAGAGGTTGTTTCAGGGTTCGATCTGTGAGTTAACCGTGCCCTAACTTATATCAGCCCAGAGATTGTTTCAGGGTTCGATCTGTGAGTTAACCGTGCCCTGACTTAGATCAGCCAAGAGGTTGTTTCAGGGTTCGATTTGTGAGTAAACCGTGCCCTAACTTATATCAGCCCAGAGATTGTTTCAGGGTTCGATCTGTGAGTTAACCGTGCCCTGACTTATATCAGCCCAGAGATTGTTTCAGGGTTCGATCTGTGAGTTAACCGTGCCCTAACTTATATCAGCACAGAGATTGCTTCAGGGTTCGATCTGTGAGTTAACCGTGCCCTGACTTAGATCAGCCAAGAGGTTGTTTCAGGGTTCGATCTGTGAGTTAACCGTGCCCTAACTTATATCAGCCCAGAGGTTGTTTCAAGGTTCGATCTGTGAGTTAACCATGCCCTAACTTAGATCAGCCAAGAGGTTGTTTCAGGGTTCGATCTGTGAGTTAACCGTGCACTGACTTTGATCAGCCGAGAGGTTGTTGCAGGGTTAATTTGGTCTGTGAGTTAGCCATGCCCTGACTTAGATAAGCCCAGAGATTGTTTCATGGTTCAATCTGTGAATTAGCAGTACCCTAACTGATGAGTCTAGAAGTTGATTCAGGGCTTGATAAAATTTAGGTATAACCACATTATACTAATAAAGGAGTCCATATTTAGGAACTTCTGGCTAAAAGTTCTGTCGATACTTACTTCAGTAACAACATAGGGATGGCCATTAGGACATTCTATGAGAAGAAAAATGGGAAAAGTTCAGAAAGAATGTTTTTTTTTGTTAAATAATAGCTAGTTTTCCATGTTGTCGGGCTTACCGTAAAATGTACTATAAGTTCCGGCTATCGCTGACCTAACCTCTTGAAGAGGATCATCAGGCATAGTTGGAAGAAACGAGTCCTATATAATAATAATAATAATAATAATAATAATAATAATAATAATAATAATAATAATAATAATAATAATAATAATAATAATTTGTTTAATTCAACCACAATTGCAGACTGACGACTGAATTACAGTGGAGGTCAGCTAAATAATTACAATTAATATATATTAGGTTAGATAGATGTTATTGAATATTGAATAATTAAATAATTAAAGATTTGTCAGTGACTTCATAACTCCAGCTAAGCAAGAGTAATTAGAGAGACGGCCAAAAACTAGTGTAAACTGTTCTCTAATTAGGTGCTGCAGGCGAGAGGTTATGAAGTCACTGAACCTCTTGGTGTTGGCCACTAGCCTCACCTCCCTGCTACTCCCAGATCTAAGGCTGTAACTATGACTATGTGTAATATTGGGAAAGAGACTACTAAAGGGGAATGACCATGGATTTTTTGCATGAACTTGATACAAGTGTCCTCCCGCCTAGCCCTAAGGGTGAGTAATCCAGATGATTGGAGAACTTCTTCATAGCTTAGCCATGGATGGATTATTCGAAGAGCTCTTTTCTGAACAGATTCTACGTAATCAGAAAGAAAAAGGGGGAGGGCCGCCCAAACAGGTGAAGCATATTCTAATATAGATCTTATGATCGAACAATACACCTGGGTGAGGTCAGTGCTAGATATACCACATCTTTTAAGGACCCTGATAGCATATAGCCTTTTGTTGGCTTTTTTGACAATGTATGTACAGTGGGCATCCCATGATAGATTATTTGAAATGTAAACGCCCAATAATTTATAATTTATAACTAACAACCTGTTCTAAACAGGAAGGTTCTATCCATGAGGGACTAGGATTACAAGGTTTATAATGTAGAAAATAAATCATATCCTTACATTTCTTAGGGTTTAATTTCATACCCGTTAAGGTAGCATAGCAGTTAATGTCATTAACTAGAAACTGTAAATGTGATGGAGAACATCTGGGAATGAATTCCACCACAGACTATATGAAATACAAAGATAAACATACCTCATATCCAGAGAATGGATTCTATCCTTCTTAAAAGAAGGGACCTTGGCATTACTACACGGTTTTTAAAAAGGGGATCTCAAGTCCTTTCGTAACCTCACCTGCCTTCGGACGAATCTTGTAAATACAAATTTAATTAAAAAAGTATACTGTAGTCTCTACTTACGGTAGTCGTTCCAGGGCGCAAAGCAAGGGTGACTAGTGGACCAACAAGGTCATCTTTGCCACGTGAGAACAGCACAACAGTCAGATGCACGATAATCTCTACCATGCTTCTATCACAAAGGGTATCTCCAGCAATCCTTGACACATCGCTTATGTTGCCTCGTGACTCGGTGGCCAATAGATCACGTGCTAAACTTGGCTACCATAAACAAAAAATAATGGAAAACTTACTAATTGCAATTTATCTATATGAAATTTCTGCCAAACATTTTGATAGGTAACTTTACCTGAACACAGATATGTTTCGACTTCTGAAGGAAGTTTTCCAAGCTTTGTTTAATCTAGAATAAGGGACTATCAGTATATATTTATAGTATAGTCTAGATCAAGGAGGAGACTGGTTCTCTGTTGCTCCGGGTTTAATAATGCTTGCGCGCTCATCAGACAGACTTTAAGCTTTTATAAAAAGTTTGCTACCAATAAAGGCAAAGAAAAAGAAACAAATGATTAGAAGTAGATTATTCATTCATTCATTCATGCATTCGCTCATTGTTCATTCATTTATTAATTCATTCGTTCGCTCATTCATCCATTCATTCATTCATTCATGCATTCGCTCATTGTTCATTCATTTATTAATTCATTCGTTCGCTCATTCATCCATTCATTCATTCATTCATCAATTCATTCATTCATTCATCCATCCATTCATTTATTCATCAATTCATCAATTCATCAATTCATCAATTCATCAATTCATCCATCCATCCATCCATCCATCCATTCATTCATCCATTCATTTATTCATTTATTCATTTATTCATTTATTTGTGTCTTGCTTGCACTTAATCTCACCGTTTCTGGAATAACACATTGTTTGTTTGTTGTAACCTCTTGGTAAATTCCAAGCAACAAAGCTACATTGGATACAGTCGCAGAGCCTGTCATATTCTACAAGTTCAAATAATAAAATAAAACAATTTGATAAACAAGTTCATAACTTAATTACTTGTCTTAGCCGGTAACTACAAAATAATTTAATGAACATATTTTCTGACCTGCAAGACATTCTGAATGGAATCCATGTTTCCATTGATTACTGCTCTCGATATTGTTTCTCGAAGTGTTTGATATTCCGGTCCATAGACAAGAAACCTGTCTGGGATTACCTGAGGAAACAAGAAAACAAGTGAATACCACTGTATTCGTTTTATTTTTTGGCAGTAATCTGATTCAACTAGTTTTCTTTTTTACACAATGGATTGAAAATATCGCATGATAGACATTTATTGTGGAGAAGGCAAATGTAAGTAAAGAAACTTTTAACTAATAAACTTTAACTTCCCGATGTACGATTTTTATCTTGAGTGTTTATATTTAACATGAAGTCTGTATGAATCTATGAACTTTAGCGAGTTTACTGTAAATGTTGCGTGACCGGGAGATGAAAATTCATCAAAGTCGCCTGGTAACTAGATGCTAATTAAAAAATATCCCGGATATGACCTCGGATTGTGTGCGATGTATAACAGTTTGATACTCACATCGCTTGATTCTTTTGCCTCTAACATCCATTCAAAATCTTTAGCAAGAGCGTTTATTGACTCAAAACCAAACTTCCTTGAAAGCTGCTTCAGCAGGAATAACCTTGGAGTAGTGAGCAGTGGTTTTTCGGCACATATTTTTTGCACCTCAGCTAAAAGTATGCCGAGAGCTTTGTTGACCATCTCGGTTTTACTTCCAGTATCACTTCGACTTTGATACATAAAATCTGCAGCTTTTGATAGCACAAAGCGAACATTAGCTATTCCTTCCAGCCATTTGATGTCAAGGGTTTCATCTTCGCCTGCTTCGCAAAGTAGCTTTGCAGCAGTTTTGAAATTCTCTTCTAAGTGCATCATTTTCTTGTTCAGTGGAAACTCCGAGGCTATTTTGATGAATTTTCTGTTGAGAGCGTCCTGTAATAAAAAGGTTACACTGTGGGTTATCTTTAAGTACAAAATAGCCAGCCATAGGCAGATCAACGTACCTCCATGCACTGAATACACATGACAAACACCTCTACTGAAGACGTTGCATCCGTTTGCACTACGTCTTGTGCTCTTTTAATGAACAAATCAATGTATTTCTTGACCTTCTGATTACTAAAAAAATACAACCATTATCAGTACCCAGCGAGTTGTAGTATACGCAGCCAATATAATTCTTATAGAAGAGACAACACATTTTTGGTTTGCCGACGTTGTTACCTGGACTTTAAAAGTTGCCGTAGTAAGAATGACCTCACGACAGGATTCTCATCTATTCCTTGGTCAGGAATGGGGGAAAATTGCTTGGTCTCGCGCGCCTTGTCCCCAGTGACGTAACTCATCAGTAGCTTGAAAGCGTCCTCTTCCAATGTCTGGCCACATGGTGAATAACCAAAACAGAAAAGGGACACCACCTCCATGAAAAACGAGTTACACTGATTCTTGAATGTATTGGCTTTCTTTAGAGCTTCCCTGTGGACAAAGAGCACATTCATTTCTAAGTAAAAATAAATAAAGAAAAAAATAAATGAGAAGTAGCAGTGGAATCCATCGATTTGCTCCTCCTCCACTGAATTTCAATTGGAATTTCGAAGTTGATTTTTGAGGAGGTAGGAAAAACCGGAGAACCCGGAAAAACCCCCGAAGCACAGGAGAGAACCAACAAACAACTCTACTCACGTACGACACCGAGTCCAGCGGGGCATGAACTCGTGTCAGCTTGTTGAGAGGCAAGCGCTCTCACCGCTGCGCCACCCGTTTTTCCCGTGCTTCTAAGTTAAATTACGAGCAACTGCATGACTGCAACTGCGTAACTTTAAAAGGAAACGAGCAAACGACTTCGTTTGTGTTAAGGATTGTGGGGGCTTTTTTGGGACGCGGGATAGGCTAGCCTATTTGAGGTTAATAAACATGATAAAATGTGATCAAGGCATGATGAGCAAAATATGTTTTACCGAAGATAGACTACATTTTGATTTCGTTCTATGGGAAAGGTCTTTGGCGAAGTCTTGATTTTGTTCCTAAATTCATTCCCACAATCCCATGCACCAAGCATTGGTATTTAAAAGTCTTTCTTTGAATTCGAAATCATAAATAACATCTGTGATCCTTGATAATATTAGGAACTCACTTTACCATTGCCAGAAATTCCGAACAGACATGCGTATTAGCGGTGGTATACTTACGGAGTAATGCTATACGTACAGTTCTCAAATTAACTGAAAATATTAGAGTTATTTATTCCACGATATAATACAAAATATTCAACCACAACAGCTGCACGGCTTAGAAGTTCAACAACTAACTTGCAAGCTTTAATTAAAATAATAAATCAGAACCAAAACTTTAAATTTCAATTCGTATCTTGTTTGAAGGATTGGACTTTCGTCAATATTTCTGCCAAGTTTCAAATGTTTCTGCCACAATTTCATTTCGGTTTTACTCTCTCAACTATCAAGTTGTAATCATTAGACTTCGAAGTTCTCAAAAGAAACGCGCTGGAGGACTCTGGGTTCGAGATTTTAAACAAATCTAAATGAAAAAGTCAAGATTTAGAAAGCAGATGCTGTTCCTCAGCGATTCTTATATTAGCTACTTCTCGCAGAAGAATAGACAGTTGGGGTTTCGGGACACTTTTGTGGAATAATGTGGGTAAGCGAGCGAAAATAGTGAATTAAATAAAATCTAAATTTAGTCTAAAGTCTTCATTGCATTTGGCCCTGGATGCCTCGTTTCCAATAATGTGCGCCATTTTGTAATTAGGTGTATAGCTTGTAATACATGTGGGGGGTGACTTTTCTACACGAAGTCAAAGCTAAAACATCGATCTCCAATGGAAACCAGCGTCAGCTGAGTGGATATTGTCTTTAATAAAGTTATTATTATTATTAAAACTGAACAACAGAGAATTCAGCCTTAACTATGGAGTGTTACCTCATATGTTCGGATTCTGTTGGCGTGTAATCTACAGGGACTGCTTGTTCACAGCTTGGACAAGTTGATTTTTCACTGAACCAGCGAGAGGCACATTCTAAACAGCAACAATGTCCACAAGGAGTGACTGAAGGTTTCTTAGCTTGCTTCTTACAGATGATACAGGTCACTTCAAAGCTAAAACACAAATAATATTTGAAAGATATGAATGATATGGCATAATGTTCTTGTAGGGTCATGATTATCATACCAATAATATTGGTACAGTGAACTCCCTCAATGCGTACACCACTGTAAGGCGGACACCTTCGCCTGGTCCCGGCCGATTTGCTGTGCCATATATTCTCTGTAATGAAACTCCCTCTAAGGTGGACACCTCTCTAAAGCGGACAGCGGACACTTTCTCGGTGTAAGTTAGGTCGGAAATACCCCTCAAAACGGATACTTGAAATGAAACATACTGTACAACCAGGATAAATCGTTGCGTTTTTCTTGCGCCGCCAAGATGTGATGCTCTCTCAACAAAAACAGACAGTATTTACAGATTTTTTTGTCCAAATAATCATTATTTATACTGTATACAATTTTTATGAACAATAAATAATAAGTTATGTTTTAACTTCTCTGTGAAAGTAAACGTTTGTCCCTGTATACAGTATCAGATTTGAGATGTCAAATTTCATAACTCCCTCTAAGACGGGCACTAATTAAGGACACTAAGAGCTGGTTCCGAATTAAGATGTCCGCCTTAAATGAAGTTCGCTGTATTTCTCAACTTAGTATTGGATAATTTATAGTACATAAAATGTTATGTTTATTCCGCACCACTTATTTCTTTACCTGTGTTCTTGACTACACCCCAGTAAAAACTTTTCTAACCGGCGAATACACGATTCTTTCAGGAAGTTAGTGTCATCATCAAGTATCTGGGTAAAATAATAACAATAACATCTCAGTAAATGTAGTAATTTCACAACCATTTTTGTTCGCTACGCTAACTGATAGCACATAACCTCTCTGAGAAAATGAACATGATCCATTGTAGTCTACAATGCTTGGTACCAACATCTTTTTTGACGACTGCCTTGTTAACAATACCTTCCAAAGCTTGAAAAAATTCTGCTCTACAATCTCGGAATTTTGCTTCTGGGACATGTTGCACATGTGATCAACAAAAAGCCTGACGACGCTAAGCCGTTGCCACATCTCCCTACATGATAAACATAATGACAGCAGTACTTAATGTTTTAATACAATTTATTCCAATTCGTACAATACCCGGTTAATAGTCTCATTTCACTGTCAAAAAATTAAAAAATACGCAATGCACAACTTCAGGATTTTATACGAACACCAACAACAACCTTGTTTGTAGAGGGTAACACGTAACAGTAATTCAACTGACAAACCTGTGGTCCTCTTTTAACGTTTCTTAAGTTGAAAGGGACGGGACCGCCATTAACGTGATCATCCGAGCCTCGTGAAGGTCTAACCATTTATTATTATCATTATATTTAATGAGGAAGCCACACTTATCGGTGATGATTTTCAGAAGGTTCCTCTAAAATGAACATGAATTTACAGATGTAATTACAAAGGCAACATGTACACCTTCTCCTCAGTTATTTTAAGACCCTGAGTATTGGTCCGGCCATGGCTTGAATGCATGACCTCCCGCACTCAACCATCTGAGAAGCCCGGACGGCGGTTTTTTGAAATTCGATGAACCTTAATTGGAACTGAAGAATCATCCTCAACAACAGATAATTCAAAAATAGAGTAACGTCTAACAGTCGTTGACACTAGCACTCCACTGCTCATTGATACAAATCATTAAAAAAATGGTACGTTCAAAAGTTCAGAAGCATTTACCAGCATATTCCGCGGAGAAGTTTCTTTTCCTCTTCCTCGTAGTCACCAATCCCTCCGCGCTTCTTGGAAAACGCTTCCTTTGACGTCATAGCCTCGATGATTTTTCTAATGTTCAAAACCCGTCCACACCATTCATTTCTTTTTTCAGAACTCTCCAAGTCATCAAGACTTGGCTGCAGTTTCTCCAAGCACGCCCTCAAGCCAGCAACATCGATCGTCTAGTATGAATTAAATAAGTAATAAATCACTATGGTTTTGGCCATCCCGTTCGTCAAAAGGAAGTCGATGAATAAAAGTTGATCAGCACCACAATGATACACTCTCATGTGATCATTATATATCACGTGATCCAATAAAGAACCACGTAATCATAAATGCATCAATGAAAAGATTTAGAGAAATTATTTCGTTTAAGCGGTGAATATTTTTCCGAGCCGCGAGGTAATTATTCACCGATATTCACTGAGCCTGAGTTGAATAATTGTTTTAGTATGTACCAAAAAAGGAACCTCTAAAAAAGTTGATTAAAACAGTTTTTTGATTTTATTTATATCTGAAAGGTAAACATCGTGACAAATGTCACGTTCCAGCCATGTATGCATGGAAGCCGTAAAAAATGATTCTTGCTCATTTCCAATAGCTCTTATTCCAGATCCGCGTCCGTAGTTTTGATGGGCAGCGGTTTCGTATATTAGCGTAGGTGAGAACGAGGCTATCGGGTCGAGCTTCCCGGGAGATTACAAGAAGAACTATAGAGAATTTTACAACCTTATGAAAGTTTAGATATAATATCAATAGTTTACATAAATCTTATCCAAAAACATCATGGTTAGATACTGTATAGCCTTTGGTTGTACTAGCCGAAGTTTAAAAGAAGATTGTCGTGGACTTATATGGCATTCGTTGCCGCTTTCAAACAAAGATCTTCTCCAGAAATGGCTGATGAAAATCCGAAGAGAGAACACTCCTGTGAGCAAAAATTCTTATCTATGAAGCAAGCATTTTGAGCTTGAATGCTTCCTGAAGTCTCTAGGAGGACAACGAATGCGATTAAAAACGGAATCTATTCGTACGAAGTTTATTTTCTCCTCTGAAAAGCCACAGAGGAAAAGACCATATTAACGAACTGCAACAACAACAACAGCATTGCCATCTTTAGCGGTTTCTTTCCGATATGATAGCCATTCCTTTACCCTTTCCTTCGTTAGGTCACGCAGACATTTGCTGCTTAATAGTTTGACCTTTTCTTCCGCTGATTTGGGAAATATTTTGAAATTTTCGAACATCATTCTAGTCTTGACTATAGTTCTTCTTGTAATCTCCCTGGAAGCTCGACCCGATAGCCTTGCTCTCACCTACGCTAATATACGAAACCGCTGCCCATCAAAACTACGGACGCGGATCTGGAATAAGAGCTATTCATTGTCATCAGTTCAAACTTACAGTACTTATAGAGGAAGGTATGGTTTATAAATACGTTATTTCAAAGCAAGTTTGCTGGACAGAATCAAAAGTGATAAAAGTGACAAATATGTGTTTTAAGTTCAAGTTAGTAACTTCAAGTGCAGCTGTTGAATCGAACGAGTCGCCAGAGATTGGAGCATGTGCTTTAGATGACCAAATTATACTTCCTTAGTCTTGAAGAATTTCACCGCTATCATCTACTTTGAATGATGAATAATTGACAGCTTAGGATCAACAAAAAACTGATGATATATCGGTGAATGTATCTCTCTAAGAATGCTCGACAGTAAGCTGGTAATATTTGCTTTTAGATAACTTGTTTGGCGAAAACTTGCTTAAGGTGACTGACTACTTTAGCAAGGAATAATTACAAAATGTTATTAAAAAGATATTTTACACAGAATTTAACGCTGATTCCAAAAATGAAAAGAAAAATGAGGTGTCCCGAGCTCGTTTTTGAGATAATGAATTTTGAATAAGACCAACTTGACAAGTTTTCGAAAGAAAAATGGCGGAAATCACGCTTTTCAAAAAAAAAATCATAACTCACAAATTAAAGAAGCTCTGGAAGCAATTTTCTCAGGACATATACTTTAAACATTGTTTTAAAAGACTAATTAAAAATATTTGAAGTAAGATTTATAAATAAGTTCAAAATTCAGCATTTTGTTAGCTAAATGAACCGAAAATCGTACTCAAATGAGGACAACAAGAACACAGAAAACGCTTTTTTTATAAGTTGTAATAATCAAAATCAAAAGATTGAAATTCAAAGGAAATTCAAAGAAAAATATAGTCCCGTGAAAATTCGTTTTTTTTTTGCCCTGTTGAAGTTCAAAACGTGTATGGTTCCTCAATAAAACTTTGAAGGTTGTCATGCGGTTATAAGCGTTTTTTGTGCGCGCGCACATCGTGGGCTCAAATTGAACGGTTCAAAAGTAGTCAGTCACCTTAATTTGTTTGGCTAAAACTATACGGAAAACAAATGGCATTCTTCTACAAAATATTTCTGCAAAATATTTTCTGGATGTTTTGCAATTTCACTTCACAAAAAAACACTGGTAAAACGAGAATTTAGAGCCGCCATCTTTGTTTCCACATTATACCGAGTTTTGGAGGTGAATGTCGTGCAATATTCCGAGATAGCGCACCAATGAGAACACGAAATCTATGTAGGGTCCCGCGTTGGTATATACTAAGATCTTGTAGTCGTGCTCGATTGCTTACCAACGGGCTTGGATGTTCTAGCAATAAACTTGTTAAACCAGGTTCTGCCTGGACAAGCAAGTTAAAGGCGTTAATGCGTGATCGAATGAGATCGAACGCTACATGAATTGCAGCAAAATCAAGATGGAATTCTCCTTTGGATCTCTTTCTCGCGGCTGCGATGACTGCTCTGCTAACAAGCTGCAAAAGCAAAGCAAAAACTTGATCGAGCAATAATATATATCGAGGCTTTATTACTGAAAATATTGCTTAATTTTTGAATCAAGGGTTACGTAGCATGCGCACTGCTGCACTTCCCTTTCCCCTATGTGGTCTCGGGTTCGATTCCTAGACTTGTTCTCGTTCTAAATGTGAGGGTCTTTCCTGGTTATGTGTTTTTCCTCCTTGGCAAAACTTAACATGCTAAATTTCAAGTCAGTCTGTGAGTTAGCCGTGCGTGCCCTGAATTAGATCAGCCCAAAGGTTGTTGCAGGGTTCTATCCGTGAGATAGCCGTGTCCTGACATATCAGCCCAGAGGTTGTTTCAAGGTTCTATCTGTGAGTTAGCCATGCCCTGACTTAGATCAGCCCAGAGGTTGTTTCAAGGTTCGATCTGTGAGTTAGCCATGCCCTGACTTAGATGAGTCCAGAGATTGTTTCAGGGTTCGATCTGTGAGTTAGCCATGCCCTGACTTAGATGAGCCCAGAGGTTGTTTCAGGGTTCGATGTGTGAGTTAGCCATGCCCTGAGTTAGGTCAGCCCAGAGGTTATTGCAGGTTTCAATCTGTGACTTTAGCCGTCGCCTAAAAATAAGCCCAGAAGTTGTTTTATGCAGGTTTGATAACATTTAGTTATACCCACACCATACTAACACAGGAGTCCATAGTTATGAACTTCTGGTTAAAAGTTTTAACGTGTTCACTAGAGGGTTTTCTACAAGTATCTTGTGCGATCCTGTCAAAACGGTCCCGCATGAGGTCACCGGTCCTGATACCTTATCTTTTACTAACCTCGATTTCTCCGTACTCCTTTTCGTTATTAGGTTTATACACCATGTGAACGAAATCGTGCAGATATCTCCTGACAGCCTCATCACCTTTACCTTCTTCCTGTATGACAGAGAGGATGTCTCTAAGCTCGGAGTTCTCCAATATTCCTTGAAGTGTGTCCTCGTCTCTCTCGTTAGAGCGTCCTGAAAACAAAACCAAAAAAATAACAACAACAACAACAACAACAACAGCAATAATGATAATAATGATAATAATAATATTAATAGTAATAATAATGATAATAATAAGGATCAGTGTTTTCTTTTTTTTAGTTTATCTTAGAAATCTCGCAATCTTTTTCCATAATTTTGTAAGTTTTAGTAGCTTTTATCATAATTTAAACCAACACTGCTTAGGCTTTTGGGTCCGCATTGTTGAGGGAGTCTGTTGGAAATTTTTCAATAGAGCTGTCCATTATAATAATAATAATAATAATAATAATAATAATAATAATAATAATGATAATAATAATAGTAATGATGATGATGATAATGATAATAATTAATGGGATTGAGCGGTTGCTCCACAAAGTGACTCTTAACCATTGAATAGGGAGTTTGCTCACAAAAGCCTTGTTTTTACTTGCGACGGAATCGGAGTCGGAAGCAGTTCATGCGTGACTGATTGCAAGTGAAAACCGTCCGTCATAATCGTAAGCAAAAGCCAAGCAAGAGGAGACCATCTGATCGTTCAAATACCGTTTCTGACTCGCTTCTGAAACCGAAACCTCTTTAGAAATAAAGTATTTAGTTTCGCTAAGATTTTGAGGACAGACTTAACAAATCAAGTCGATAAATTGTACAAAGGGCGGTGACCGTAACACTTTTCACCACCTAAAAGCCTATATCGCCGAAAAGGTGAATTTGAATTTATAATTGATCTCAGGATCTCTTGATTGGCTTTTAGAGAATTGAGAGATCGAATTGCACAGTGACTTACTGGAGCCATGATGTATTCGTCGGTAAAGTTCATCAATGATTTCCTTGATAAGCCATGAAAACGGAAACCGGCAACGAAAGACGTGTTTTCCTTTTCCCGATACTTGAACATGCTCGCGGATCGTGGAGCTGGAGATTTCGTAGCAGATCTCACTTAGGCGCTTATTGTCAAAAATGGAAATCCACAATCTAGATAGATAAGTATAGATGGTTAAGCATTTTTTCTTTCAATTTACAAATCCAAAAGTCATCACCTTAAAATCCATGGTTCCTGGTCACGTAGCAGGTCTAGGTTACAATCCCTGTCGACATAGGCGAACACCTTAGCGAGTAAGGGCTCTACTTCAGTCAGAACCTTGTGCTGTAGGGCTCTCCTAAAGGTGCCTCTTTCATGTACACTTGTCCTTGATAAAGCTTCATTGAGTACCCAGCTACGAGCTATTTCTATGCCAGTTTGCTTCTCAATCTTTTCCTCAAGAAGTATGTAGATCTTCTGCTGTAGACATTTTGCAAATGATGGTACTTCTAATATAAAATCAAAAGGTAATCAATTAAAATAAGTGAAAATGGCAGGACCAAAGTAGCTACATATTTATATACCTGGCATTTTAGATGACTCCTCAGGAAGAAGGCTTAAAATCAGGTCAATTCTCTCAATTATTCTCTCAACCATCACTGGGTCATCTTCTAATCTTCCTGCAGCTCCTTGCACACTCCTACGTAACGACACCATGGGATCAAACTTGCCAAGATTTGTACTTATTCTATCTTTTTCCATAATTGCCTCACGAGATACTGGGTCGGCAGGCTTGAGAAGTTCGCTGATTGGAAGATCAATGAGCATCTTTATTGGTGGAAGTTGGTTGGTCGGTGGGCGTAAGTCATCTACATGAAATGAATCCCAATGACCTCCCTGGAATCCAACGAAGTTTAAGCATCCACCTTTAACACGAGGGAGCTGTATGATAGTTGCTATATGAACAGGAGGGACATTCTCGATCTAGATAGAAACACAATGAAATAAAGAAAAATTGATATTCGATTGATTTTCGGCCCTTTGTAGCTTTCGATTGACGGAAGCCAAAATTCCAGACAACTGGAGCTCCCAAGGTCGCGCAATTGTAAAAATGGGTGTAAGTGAGTACCTTCAGCGTCTCCAACATGTCCGCTCTTTTTATACGTTGATCCATCAATAAGTGTCGAGAGCAAGCTATCAGATTGAAATTCTCGTCACCTGAATCACACTGTACAAGTAAAATCCCTTCGCTGCCACTTAAGCTGATAAAGAACTCCCTATAATTTTCGCAAAAAAAAAAAAAAATAGATATTACTTCAACAGAAAGAAAGAAACACTTCATCGCAGGCACATTCACAAGAAATATCTAACCTGACTTGCTTCAAAAACTGTTGCTCGGTTTGAAACTGTTGTAAATTAAGGAGTTTTACATCACGGCGTTTAAAGTGTGTGGCTTGACAAACATCTGCTAAATCATTCTCTGACAGCAGTCGCGAATGAGTCGACACCTGAACGAGTAAACCACTTTGGCTTCTTTCCGTTTGGTATAAAAGGTGGTTTAAACAAGCAGGTAAACTGACGTGTTCCTGCTGACTGAAGTACGTATCCCACAAGTTCTCAGGTTCTGGAAGGGATAGATGTGTTTTTGATAGCCTAGCCATCGCATCTGGCGTAGCACATTGAAGTAGAAGCTTTTGACATTTTTCTTTCACTTCAGGAAGCCAGTCTTCAGTCGTGGCTCCATCGGTATAGTAGGTTGATTCTGTACACACTTCAAGAACCATTGCTGGAATTGTGTCACTTTGATGCCCAATGAAGGCATCACCAATCGCAAAATTCCTGTAGAGTACAAAGTATATAACATATCATAAACAAAGTTACAGAATAAATCTATCACAGATATATCACTAATCTATATGGAGTAGATTTTGTGTGGCTGTGAAACGACATGACGCACGGTGGTTTTAATCAATCCACAGCGCTTGCACGGCATGGCAATAATCTTTTTTACATTCATTTGAAATTTTCTCTAATCAACTTACTCCTGGGTTTCGTGGGGCTCTCTATCGACCGTAGCAAAATCCAGAGCCCATTTTTCCAAGTCGTTCACAAGGTCCATCTGGGCTGGTCTCAGGCTGTTGGAGGTTACCAAGTAATGCTTTTCAAGGCGATTGATAAGAGGAATGGGGAATTTCTTGTAAACAACCTCCTTCTCGGCAATAACGATAAGTCTGGCAAAATAAAGTTAAAAAGTAGAAAAACGTTGGTGAAAATTCATCTCCTCAGGTTTAACAATGCATGATAGTAATTAAACTTTTATTCTTGTCCTAAGTTTTCGTTCTGTCTCACCGATGTATGAGCTCTCATAATCGATATACCGTTAGAACAACCGCAGAACTTGAACTTGAACTTTGAACTTATTTTTATTTAGAGCCATTTTTTACATAAATACATTTGCAGTTGTAAAATAACTTATTTACGGGCACATGCTAATTGTAACAGCCAGGGGCTGATATACACAATTAGCAGCTCATATTAATTACTTGTAAAGGTCAGGAGTGAATAAGAACATAGATAACAATGAATAAATATCAATAGAAGAATGTTAGAATAATATACGTTATATAAATTCACAAAAATATACTATTTGTTAATACATAAATACATAAAAAGTTAAAAATGAAGAGAATCTATATATGATATATTTAGTAAAATTCTACTACTATACTATTGCAAATCCTGCATTCTGATTGGCTTACGTACTCACTATCTATCAGCCGATAGATAGTGGGTAGAGAAAGCCGGACTTGTTTTGAAAAAATGGCGGCTTTTCCTTCGCGCTTTTGTGAAGTTTAGTTTAGTTTAGTATAGTATAGTTTAGTTGAGATTTTTACTAAAACAAGTAGAAGACTCACTCTCGATTTCTATCGGCTTTGATAGTTGACTCGGGACCGGAGCCCCTCGTCAACTATCAGCCGATAGAAATCTCGAGTTCGTCTTCTAATTGTTAAATATATATATATATATATATATAAATTGTGGGTTGAAGATAAATTAGAGACAAGACATCACTTAAGCTGCTACTCCGAGTTTCACGCTTACGCGATCATTAGACAGGCTTTAATGAAGAATAAGCCCTACTGAAATTTATATATACACGAGTGGCACTATTGTTCTATTAATATATTGTTATATCATTAAATCGATGTATTGTTCCGTGGGCCTATTGATGTGTGATGTGTCACGTTATTCAGCTTTAGGCGTTTTTCAGATAATACTTGTCATCATCATCATCCTCATCATCATCATCATCATCATCCTCATCCTCAGCATCATCATCATCATCATAGGCTTTTGATGTACGGAAGGGGGACAGAGCATCCTCTTGGTGTTCTAGTACATTGCGTTCTTTTAACTTGAATGTATTCACTGGAGGGGGCAACTTTCGAAAACCTACGGTCCCGCTCAGCCAAGTCTTCGGAGTTAGCACGACAGTTCCATACAGATTGTCCGGGCCACCAAATCGCCACTACATAAGACCTGGATAATTTATCGCGGTGGTACGAAAGAGGTATCAGGGATGCGATTCACCTCCAAATTAACACCCAGGATTTAAATCGAGATGGAACAATCTACATTTGTGGGACAAATACTGCGGTCACAAGGTCTAAAAGCCCGTGCAGTAGCTTTACTGAGTGTCTCAAATTCACTATATAGCAGAAAAATATTAATTGATTTGACGTGGGTATTATTTACAGATAATAGATAGAGGATGTTACATGGGCGCGCGGAAATACGAATTTTATCTTCGAGTGTCGAAAAGAACTCTCACGAGTGAGCGCAGAAAACAAGTGCAAGATTTTCAGCACGAGAAGATAAAATTCGTATCTCCAAGCGCCCATGTAATATTCTGTTTACTATTATACCTGAAGCTATCATTCACTCTGCACTTGACACGGTGGCTACCCAGACCAAGATCCACGTACTTTTGGTCAGCACAATACACATAATACTGAAACATTAATAACAATAAAACATTTCATTATATGAAATAGAGTGTGATATTGAGCGACATCAAAATGATAAAATTGATATCCCTCTCCCACCAGTGGCCAGTGGGGATACGATTTATATCAACACTGGTAGTGTGTCAAATTTCGACTTTTTGCTCAGCAAGTCTCAAATTCTCCATTATTTTTCATTGAAGATTTCATATAATAAACAGAACATTACATGGCCGCTTGGAGATACGAATTTTATCTTCTCGTGCTGAAATCATCTCTCACTCGTTCGCTGCGCACACTCGTGAGAGATAATATCAACACTCGAAGATAAAATTCGTATCTCCGCGCAACCATGTAATATCTTATATTTATTACACATTTAGGGTCGATATCCGTGAAATAAAGCCGTGAATAAAAACGATATCAGTGAAGTGATACGATATCATTTCACGGCAAACTTTCCAATAAAATCTCGCGATATATAATAATAAAGGATTATTAACCGAGCGCGAGGTCTGTACGGGAAAATATCAGACCGAGGTCTTGACAGTACGGACCGAGCGCAGCGAGGTCCGTACAAAAAAGACCGAGGTCTGATATTTTCACGTAAAGACCGAGCAAGCGAGGTTAATAAATCGTTTATTATATGGCTGGTTTTTTTTTTTGTTTTTTTTTAGCTGTATCGCTAAAAAACACGTGAACTTCCGGTATCGAGCGAATATCGATTGGCCATCAATCCTTTCCAACTCAGTAGCAAAACACATAAAGTGAAACTGCCAAATCTTGCTTTTATTACATCAGGAAACTGCTAGTTTTTTACACAAAGAATTTTAAAGACCCTTCAGACCGATGTCACAGAAATTCAAGCACTGATTTTAAATGTTTTTAAGTTTTTTTTTTTTAAACAATCGAAATAGAACTAAGCTCATTCATCGAAGTGGAACAAACCAAACAAGAACTTGTAGGCTCTCCCGTTTAACAGATGGTCTATAGGTCGTTAGCTGGTAAGCTTTCAATCTCTGTGTTTTTTCCAAGGCTGTTTAAATATTTATGGAGTATGTTCATGTCCGACTTGGTTTTTCTAATCGTATTTTTAGCTTTCTGGTTTGTAACGAAGTTTTCAATCTGTTCTTGACTGTTAGGAGCTGTGTTTTCATATTGTTGGTTTTCAATAATGTAGTCAAAGATGGATCAAGAAGTATTTTTTTCTTATTTTTGGAATGCGAAAAATACGTTTAATCGAAGTCATGTCTGTCTTAAAATGAAAAAAAAAAACAATTTTTCGACTTTAACGACTTGTTAAAGAAGATTTAGCGAGGGAAAGCGAGGGAAGATTCTTAATCTTACGATGAAGTTTCGTGACTGAAGCTTCAGTGAGAGAAAAAGTGGCCTGTAGACCAGAAAAACCTGATTATAATGCAAGAATGATATTTCAGTTCATTAGAAAACACTTCATAGAAGGTAAATTCTTTAATTTTAACTAATATTTCGTAAAAAAGATCGACAAGAAATGTGTAAACTAGCTGGAGAAACTCTCAAACAAGCCAAGGACGTTGGTTCGGCAAACATTGTCAGAAAAACATGGATAGTTTGTCGTTTTTACTGCATTCTGGATTTTTATCATCTTTTTCTTCTTTTTCATCTTTTAATTGTGAACCAAAAAAACGATATTTGAAACTTTGATTTTTTGTTTTTGATCCCATTTCAAGAAAAAAGGCTAAGACTTAGTAAAAAGACTTGGTTCTTTGAAAAAAATATATTTGACGAACCTCAGGCGAAGTCAAAACAAGATTTTCGTGTCCACTTCGAGCTCGTCAGGGTAGTAAAATTCGCTCGGAGAATGGTCCTCTTCGTCGCTCATAATTTCTTTGTTCGCTTTTTGTTTTATTTTGTTTATAAATTTCTTGTTTAACGAGAAAAAATGTCAAATTTCGCGCCGTGAAAATTGTAAACAAACTCACAAGTTTGATATACGATCCGGACCCATTGTCATGGTAACGGTCTGAGATGGGAAAATCTCAGACCGGGAATCAGCCAATCAGAGCGCGCGTACTTTCGTAGCCATATAATAATATAAATTATACGGCGCGAAATTTGACATTTTTTCTCGTTAAACAAGAAATTTATAAACAAAATAAAACAAAAAGCGAACAAAGAAATTATGAGCGACGAAGAGGACCATTCTCCGAGCGAATTTTACTACCCTGACGAGCTCGAAGTGAACATGAAAATGAAAACCAACAATATGAAAACACAGCTCCTAACAGTCAAGAACAGATTGAAAACTTCGTTACAAACCAGAAAGATAAAAATACGATTAGAAAAACCAAGTCGGACATGAACATACTCCATAAATATTTAAACAGCCTTTAAAAAAACACAGAGATTGAAAGCTTACCAGCTAACGACCTATAGACCATCTGTTAAACAAGTTCTTGTTTAGTTTGTTTCACTTCGATGAATGAGCTTAGTTCTATTACGATTGTTTTAAAAAAACAACTTAGAAACATTTAAAATGCTTAAACTTCTGTGACATCGGTCTGAAGTGTCTTTAAAGTTGTTTGTGTAAAAAAATAGCAGTTTTCTGATGTAATAAACGCACGATTTGCCAGTTTGACTTTGTATTTTGCTAGTTGGAAACGATAGATACCTGGCCAATCGATATTCGCGCGATACCGGAAGTTTGCGTGTTTTTTATCGACGCAGCTAAGAAAAACAGCCATATAATAAACGATTTATTAACCTTGCGCTTGGTTCATAATCCTTTAATCACTCGTTTTCCATATTATATCGCTCACTCGCTCGCGGACTCGATTGTCAGTTCGCGATATGACGGGAAACTCGTGAATAAAAACGATATCAGGCTCTTAACATGTGATAATCTCTATAAATTACTCTATGAAATGGGCGAAGTATGGTTTCGATAGAACATTGTCTCATAATCCAAATACTTAGTTTTCTGTTATTTTGTACTTTATAGTACGCACGACAAAATTACTCGATTCTGATTGGTCTAGAGGAGTACAATTAGAGCGTTAATTGGTACTCCGCGGGAGTACCAATTAGGTCGCTATGGAAACACGGCCAAAATCGGCAAATTTCCACAGTGAAATGAGTGAAATTCCCAAAAAAATCAGTGTTTTATAGATTAAAATGCAAAAATTTCAGGAAACTGTTTAATACGCACATAGGAAGGCCTCAAATTATGATAACTAGACAAATTCAAGACGTAATAAATCATGTTTTGTAGTAGATAGTCGTTTTTTCTTTCTAGTTTTCGTCAAACAATTTGAGTTGGAGTTTTGAATGTTCTCGTTTTACTACCTGTTGTCTTCTGTGGTCTTCTCGAAAAATATATTCAACACCACATCTACAATAATTGTACAATATGTAGAAAACAGCTAACAATAGTTTTAAAGCAAATTTCTTTCCGTTTAGCGAAAAGCACAACGAGTAGAGGCTCGTTTTTTGTTTTGAAAATAGTTAAGATCAAATCTTACCGGCAAACTGTCGAGTAGTTGTAGAGAGACGGATTCAGCTATTTATCACAAGTTAATTGATCCTAAGTTGTCAATCCAGTCTTGAAATAATAAAATCTTCAGATAATTCACCATTCAAAGAAAATAGCAGCGAAATTCTTCAAGCTACAGGAGGGAATAATATCCAAAGCACATGGTCTGATCACTGGCGACTCGTTCACGGCAAGCTGTACTTCAAAACTCTTAACTTGAACGACATATTTGTCGCTTTTATCCCTTTTGATGTTGTCCTGCTAACTTGTTTTCAAAGAAAGTATTTTTGAAATTGTCTTTTAGCAGTTATTAGCAAATGCTAAGAGGAAAAAAAACTTAAATTAGCGAACTGTAAACTCTCAACTTTCGCTTAGTTTTCACACAGTACGTTTTCAGAGAAAAGTCGCTTTTTGATTCGCTGTTTAGCTGTCAATACTGTCATTCAATAGTTGTAAACATGCATTAAAATGGCTTTTTACTTGAGATGTAAAATTATTTTCTAGTATTTTGTAGTTCAAATCATACATAAAATACTAATCTAAAAAGGTTTTACAGCAACGTTAACACTTTCTATGCTGTTCTTGACTTAGCGTTCTTGGAGAAGAGTCGGTTATAGCAAAGGCAATGAAGATGAATGAATGCCTTCGCTTCGCATGTTTTATAAAATTTTGTCGAGTGAACTATAAATAAAAAATCGCACGACCTTCTCGTACAATTTGGAATTAATAGGCACTCGTAATGTTTTGAAAGTTCTTTAATAACAAGAACTTTCAAAACATTACTCGTACCTATTAATTTCCAAATTGTACTCGAGGTCGTGCGATTTCCTATACGAATCCAATCAAATTAGATCCAAGAACAAAATGTATATGTATCTCAATGTATCTCAGCTGTTCCCATCTCTATCGCTCTGAAATTCTCTTCACAATATCATATCTTAGCTTTGCAAGCATTTTCTGTTTATTTCCAAAAAATCTCAAATTTATCAAGATTTGAAGTATTTTTGCGACATCATTGCGGTGCTCGATCTGATAATTCTATCCGACCTGTACACAGTATGCTAGGAATAGCTAGTATTGACAATATCGGTTTTGCATAGTATTTCACCTGGAATTGCAGGAAAAAATCAGGGAACCCGCGTCAGTAAATTTGCATTTATCTTAACAAAACACTAAATGAACATGGAAATTGCATCAAAGAAACAAAGAAAGATAACAACTTTCAAAAAGTTATTGAATATCAGTACTCGTAAGGTGAATGACATAAAAATACAGGAATTAGCCCGAGCTGCTTTTTCTTCGTTCGTTCGTTTGTTTTTTGTTCTGTTGTCAAATCCGAAAACTCGTGTAAATAAGTATATTTTCAATCTTTTCTCTATAGGATTCAAGTGAAATTCAGTCTGACTCTGCGGTTATTACACAGAATTTTACTCGAAAGATATTGGTTTCTTGAAATTCACTGTGGAATTCCCTCGTCAGCCAATAAATTTTATTATAAGTAATTGAATGCTTACCTGGTTTAAAGCATCATAGAGACTCTCATACAAGCTTTCAAGATTAAGAAGAACAACTGTTCGTCCCGTCTCCATGCACACTTTTATCTGGTTTATATTACGACAAACCTTAAATATAAAAATGCACAACAAACTAAGTACATTTCTACTAATAGGGAGAAAATCTAAATAGAATTAACACTGAAGACCATAGTTCAAATAACTAACACTAACACTGAAGTCGAACTAACACTGAAGACCATAGTTCAAATAACTAACACTAACACTGAAGTCGAACTAACACTGAAGACCATAGTTCAAATAAGTAACACTAACACTGAAGTCGAACTAACACTGAAGACCATAGTTCAAATACCTAACACTAACACTGAAGTCGAACTAACACTGAAGACCATAGTTCAAATACCTAACACTAACACTGAAGTCGAACTAACACTGAAGACCATAGTTCAAATACCTAACACTAACACTGAAGTCGAACTAACACTGAAGACCATAGTTCAAATACCTAACACTAACACTGAAGTCGAACTAACACCCAGCTGTACGAAAAACTAAGCGCGAAAAGGATTGTTGTTGTTATTCAAGCGGCCCTCGCCCGAGTCTTAAAAGTCGTATATCTCACAGAATTTGAGGAGATGGATCGCAAAGATTTACTTTAATTTTTTAAACAACACGTATACTTCAACTTTTTTTCTCTAAATTCTTTGAAACGCGGGTTTTTGTATTGGGAAGAGACTTGGAGCAAGGGCCGCTTGGCTAAGCATCGAAGCGCGCTGTGATTGGACGGTTCGTGCGTGCTCCGGACACCTGGACTGAAGACCATAGTTCAAATACCTAACACTAACACTGAAGTCGAACTAACACTGAAGACCATAGTTCAAATACCTAACACTAACACTGAAGTCGAACTAACACTGAAGACCATAGTTCAAATACCTAACACTAACCGACTGAAGTCGAACTAACACTGAAGACCATAGTTCAAATAAGTAACACTAACACTGAAGTCGAACTAACACTGACGACCATAGTTCAAATAACTAACACTAACACTGAAGTCGAACTAACACTGAAGACCATAGTTCAAATACCTAACACTAACACTGAAGTCGAACTAACACTGAAGACCATAGTTCAAATACCTAACACTAACACTGAAGTCGAACTAACACTGAAGACCATAGTTCAAATACCTAACACTAACACTGAAGTCGAACTAACACTGAAGACCATAGTTCAAATACCTAACACTAACACTGAAGTCGAACTAACACTGAAGACCATAGTTCAAATACCTAACACTAACCGACTGAAGTCGAACTAACACTGAAGACCATAGTTCAAATACCTAACACTAACACTGAAGTCGAACTAACACTAAAGACCATAGTTCAAATAAGTAACACTAACACTGAAGTCGAACTAACACTGAAGACCATAGTTCAAATAACTAACACTAACACTGAAGTCGAACTAACACTGAAGACCATAGTTCAAATACCTAACACTAACACTGAAGTCGAACTAACACTGAAGACCATAGTTCAAATACCTAACACTAACACTGAAGTCGAACTAACACTGAAGACCATAGTTCAAATAACTAACACTAACACTGAAGTCGAACTAACACTGAAGACCATAGTTCAAATACCTAACACTAACACTGAAGTCGAACTAACACTGAAGACCATAGTTCAAATAACTAACACTAACACTGAAGTCGAACTAACACTGAAGACCATAGTTCAAATACCTAACACTAACACTGAAGTCGAACTAACACTGAAGACCATAGTTCAAATACCTAACACTAACACTGAAGTCGAACTAACACTGAAGACCATAGTTCAAATAACTAACACTAACACTGAAGTCGAACTAACACTGAAGACCATAGTTCAAATAACCAACACTAACACTGAAGTCGAACTAACACTGAAGACCATAGTTCAAATACCTAACACTAACACTGAAGTCGAACTAACACCCAGCTGTACGAAAAACTAAGCGCGAAAAGGATTGTTGTTGTTATTCAAGCGGCCCTCGCCCGAGTCTTAAAAGTCGTATATCTCACAGAATTTGAGGAGATGGATCGCAAAGATTTACTTTAATTTTTTAAACAACACGTATACTTCAACTTTTTTTCTCTAAATTCTTTGAAACGCGGGTTTTTGTATTGGGAAGAGACTTGGAGCAAGGGCCGCTTGGCTAAGCATCGAAGCGCGCTGTGATTGGACGGTTCGTGCGTGCTCCGGACACCTGGACTGAAGACCATACTTCAAATACCTAACACTAACACTGAAGTCGAACTAACACTGAAGACCATAGTTCAAATACCTAACACTAACACTGAAGTCGAACTAACACCCAGCTGTACGAAAAACTAAGCGCGAAAAGGATTGTTGTTGTTATTCAAGCGGCCCTCGCCCGAGTCTTAAAAGTCGTATATCTCACAGAATTTGAGGAGATTGATCGCAAAGATTTACTTTAATTTTTTAAACAACACGTATACTTCAACTTTTTTTCTCTAAATTCTTTGAAACGCGGGTTTTTGTATTGGGAAGAGACTTGGAGCAAGGGCCGCTTGGCTAAGCATCGAAGCGCGCTGTGATTGGACGGTTCGTGCGTGCTCCGGACACCTGGACTGAAGACCATAGTTCAAATACCTAACACTAACACTGAAGTCGAACTAACACTGAAGACCATAGTTCAAATACCTAACACTAACACTGAAGTCGAACTAACACTGAAGACCATAGTTCAAATAAGTAACACTAACACTGAAGTCGAACTAACACTGAAGACCATAGTTCAAATAACTAACACTAACACTGAAGTCGAACTAACACTGAAGACCATAGTTCAAATACCTAACACTAACACTGAAGTCGAACTAACACTGAAGACCATAGTTCAAATACCTAACACTAACACTGAAGTCGAACTAACACTGAAGACCATAGTTCAAATACCTAACACTAACACTGAAGTCGAACTAACACTGAAGACCATAGTTCAAATACCTAACACTAACACTGAAGTCGAACTAACACTGAAGACCATAGTTCAAATAACCAACACTAACACTGAAGTCGAACTAACACTGAAGACCATAGTTCAAATACCTAACACTAACACTGAAGTCGAACTAACACTGAAGACCATAGTTCAAATACCTAACACTAACCGACTGAAGTCGAACTAACACTGAAGACCATAGTTCAAATACCTAACACTAACACTGAAGTCGAACTAACACTGAAGACCATAGTTCAAATAAGTAACACTAACACTGAAGTCGAACTAACACTGAAGACCATAGTTCAAATAACTAACACTAACACTGAAGTCGAACTAACACTGAAGACCATAGTTCAAATACCTAACACTAACACTGAAGTCGAACTAACACTGAAGACCATAGTTCAAATACCTAACACTAACACTGAAGTCGAACTAACACTGAAGACCATAGTTCAAATACCTAACACTAACACTGAAGTCGAACTAACACTGAAGACCATAGTTCAAATAAGTAACACTAACACTGAAGTCGAACTAACACTGAAGACCATAGTTCAAATAACTAACACTAACACTGAAGTCGAACTAACACTGAAGACCATAGTTCAAATACCTAACACTAACACTGAAGTCGAACTAACACTGAAGACCATAGTTCAAATACCTAACACTAACACTGAAGTCGAACTAACACTGAAGACCATAGTTCAAATACCTAACACTAACACTGAAGTCGAACTAACACTGAAGACCATAGTTCAAATAACCAACACTAACACTGAAGTCGAACTAACACTGAAGACCATAGTTCAAATACCTAACACTAGCACTGAAGTCGAACTAACACTGAAGACCATAGTTCAAATACCTAACACTAACACTGAAGTCGAACTAACACTGAAGACCATAGTTCAAATAACCAACACTAACACTGAAGTCGAACTAACACTGAAGACCATAGTTCAAATACCTAACACTAACACTGAAGTCGAACTAACACTGAAGACCATAGTTCAAATACCTAACACTAACCGACTGAAGTCGAACTAACACTGAAGACCATAGTTCAAATACCTAACACTAACACTGAAGTCGAACTAACACTGAAGACCATAGTTCAAATACCTAACACTAACACTGAAGTCGAACTAACACTGAAGACCATAGTTCAAATAACCAACACTAACACTGAAGTCTATATTATTTATATTCATTTATAGGGCGAAGGATCTAATTGACTACTTCGACGATGCGGCGGCCATCTTGAATCTGAATAAATGAAAATAACTTTTTACGAGAAGCTGGGAGTATACGTAGGATCTGATGAAGAAAAAACAAATCCTGGATTTCTCTGACCTTATCATGCTGGTTGAGTGACAAGCATTTCATTTTTTCTACGTAGTATCAGTCATTATTTTCACATCTTGAATCGCAATGTATTATGGGGCGTCCAGGAGGCAAAGGAAACAAAAATGTCGGATAAAATAGAAGGTTTCGTTTATTTGTCTTTCTTTCATGCCCATTTTCCTAATTTATCTCTTGTCAAGTTGTCTAGGCGTGAAAAGTTTATTATATCGATGCCATAAGTGTAAGAAAGATTTGTATATTTGCCCCCTACTAAAATGGCCGCCGCATCGTCGAAGTAGTCCATTGTCTTAGTGTATCTAACCATTTGGGCATTATTAGAAAATGGCAAAAAGAAATAGATTTTAATTGAATGTTTATTTATTGTTTGCAAACTGGCACATTTCTCCATGGACTACGAAAAATAGAGAACTACTCATGAGCTAGTAGCACAGCCAATCAGAACGTACTAGTCCACGAGTTAGTTTATGTTAACAAGCATGCAATATACCTGCGTATACTCTTGGTCTTTAGGGAAGCTGCTCCCAAATATCACCACGTAGTCGTCCTTGTTCTTAATAAGCTCTTGCTCCACTATTTGAAGTGCTGAATAGTTCTCCGTCAGAACTAGAAGATAACGGCTCTCTCTGTTATGTGTAAACAAACGAAATAAGCATATCAAAATCATTGTGTAACTGCACGCGACTTCCGGTTAGGGTCTCATGTATCGGGCACGAAAATGAAGACATTTTTGTCGCTTTTCTCGCTTTTATAAGCAAAAACCTGCATATAATGTATTATTACCATCAAATATAAGTTATAATATTATTATATAATATTATAAGTCAAATATAAGAAACATATGATCTACGACTGTTAGGAGTTTCAAGAGATTATTTTATGATTTCGGGGCTGCAAATCGAATATTTCTCTCGCGCGCTGGGGGCGAATTTAGCAAGGCCTTACGAGCTATGTAGTATCGAGGCCGACAAAAACTGGGTATATTTTAAATACCTGGATCAAATTTACTTCTTACCGCCAAATTCAAATTTTTGGATAATTTTGGCGCATTTTGATATATAATTCGTCTAGGTTACGTACATTTTTCTGGTGGCAAATGGCTTTCAAAGTTGTAGTAGTCACGATTTTACTCGTTTTGATATCTTGTCCAATTATATTTGCAACAAGGGAGAGTTTTAAGAATCCAAATGGAAGTGAAAAGTGTAATTTTAGCGAGCAGCAATCTCCTTCGCACACTTTGCATAACAACAAGTAAGTAATAAATCGGAATAAGTTTCTATTTTACGATTAGGAAACCCGGAGGGGGGGGGTACTCCCCTATATTTGCTATACGGGTATGTGCCGCCCGATAGGGTATGGTTTTTTGGCTTTTAGGTCTGGCGTAGGGTATCATTTTTTTTATAATTTGTCTGGGGAAGGGTAAGGTTTTTGTCTGGGATAGGGCATCTTTTTGACATTTTTTCCGGGATAGGGTTATGTTTTAGTTGTTTTAGTCTGGTAGGCTAGGTTTTCTGCCGGCACAAACAATAACGATTTAAATTCAATTAAACAATTGCCAAATAGTTATTGAAAGCTATTGAATAATCGTTTTTTTGCATGTCAAAAAAATGTAGGTTTAGTCTGGGGTAGGGTATATGAAATCAAAATTCTAGTTCTGGGATAGGGTCAGGGTTTTGAGGACCTGGCGGTACACCCCCACCCAAGTTGGGGTGGTAGTACCCCCCCCCCCCCCCCCCCCGGGTTAGAAAAGCTCTATAGAGGCTTTGCACCATCACGTGACTCGCGTAGCGTCGGTTAGCAACGGCAACTACGCCGCCATGACAGGAGGCATGTCAACCATAACAAAGTATAGTAACGAACGCGATTAGAAAAGTTTTTGTGTTGTTGGATGTGGAAAACGCTCTGAAAGAGATACAAATGTCAATTTTTTTAACGTTCCGAAGCAGTTCAAGCATGAAGAATAAAAATCACGAGAGTTTTTGAAGCGAAGACGAAAAAATAGCTTGCAAACATACGACGAGAGGCAGTTTCGAAAGGGCAAGTTAAGAACCCCGATGGTTTGCTGGCTTCAGTTTCACCAAGTTGTTTTCACAATGCAAATAGCTTATTCCTTCAAATAAATTGAGTGGTACAATTAGAAATCGATGTTTTTTTGCTTTGTTTATCTAGGAGAACCAGCAAAAGCCTTTGAAAATGAAGCGAGCAAACCATTGGCTTCTTAATTTTTTTCGTCTTCGCTTCAAGATCCATCTTGTTTTTTTTTTAGCTTTAATGCTAGATCTGCTTCGGAACTTTTAAAATTCTGACATTTGTGTCTCTTTCAGAGCGTTTTCCACATCCAACAACACAAAAAACTTTTCTAATCGCGTTCGTTACTATACTTTGTTATGGTTGACATGCCTCCTGTTATGGCGGCGTAGTTACCGTTGCTAACCGACGCTACGCGAGTCACGTGATGGTGCAAAGCCTCTATTTCCTATTTCCGGTTACCAAAACCTCATTAACATAATGTCCTGAAATGTATGCAATGACTTTAATAAGGTATGGGTCAAGGTTCTTACGAGATTCGCCAATCCAAAGAAACCACTTACTCGACAGTGTTCTTGGGATCAAGACTTGCCCGCAACAAATCTAGGATATTCACTGACTCACTCTCCTAAAAATGAGAAAAATGGAAAGGATATAAAACATACTATTAATCAGTAATCAATGCCGATTCTTGTTTTGCCAGCCTTATCAGGAAAGGAATTGTAAGCAATTGTAAGTACATGTAAGCAATCATGCATACACATACCTGCATCTTAGCACCACTGACGTGTTTTCGGAATATCTCTACAGCATATATCTCATCCAGACCACCGAAATTTCTCCTGATTGCATACTCAAGTTCTGGCCACGTTGGCTTACCATTCTTTTCGGCTGCTATAGTGTACACCATCTTGACGAGACTACATCAAAAACACGTTAAGATTTACTAACCGGTTAGAATATAAGCTATAATGAAGATCGTCAATAAGCTATGAGCGTGCAGTAGAGAAGCCACATACCTATAAAAGTCACGGAGTCCAAAAAACTCATCTCTTTTCGACTTGAGCAAAGATTCAATCTCTTTTTGTCCTGCGTACAAATCTGCATATCCTGCCGCCAGTTCGCGAAGTAGTGTTGATATATGTTGTAGTACATCCTCCTGCTCTGCACAGATTCCACTGTAGGATAATATTTCAATATGTTACGAATACCCTAACAAAACTGTTACAAATACCCTGATAAGACTCAAAAATATATGATACATTCAATCAGTACCGTGCACTGCCTTCAAGCTCTTCCACGCTTGGTTCTCCCCGCATCAACATCAAGCCTCGGTTCATCTTTGCGGGGTCTAGTGCCCAATTAGATATCCCGATGAAGGCAACTCGGGTGGGCTTTTCGTCTGTCTCGATGATGTCATCAGATGACGTCACTCCATCCTCCAGTAACGGGTGAAGCGCCTTCAATGGCATCAAAGGTGAATCTTCTGCCAAGCCAACCTCGTCTAGTATTACCACTGATGCGTATCGATCACCTAGGTTGTTCTCCTGTAATCTTCGACACTGTCTGAACGTTGCAACGATTCCATCAGGGGTGGAAAGGGGACTGCATTGGTAAGATACCATGTGCGCCTGTAGAATGTGAAGAATATGAAGTAAGTCTCTCGATAAAGCCGAATAAGACATACAAAATATAATATTCAACAAACCAGTTTGAAAGTCTTGAATAGCTTGGACTTGGATGCATCTCCTTGCATATTGTCAGCCACAACTGTTTTGGCGAGTGATTTGGAGCTGCCTGGTTTACCGATGACGAACAGAGGGATACGAAGCTCGATACAAACCACCATCATGAACACGTTCTCACTGAGGGCTGTGTTACGAGCTATTTTCCGGCCAAGACTGAGCTCACTGATCATAACCTTTTGGCACCTAAAAAGGGTACGCGCAAAAAAAAGCAAAAAAAAAAAAAAAACCAACTAAGGGTAAGATTTAGAGTGGCTTTCTATTATCGGGAGGAGCTTTAAATCCCATAAAGCACGAGTGCTTATTCTCTAACCGATTTAAAATATAAAGTCATACTCACGAGATAATTGTTTTCTATGCATTTGTTTGCTACGTTTTTTTGTTCCCCTCCCAAGAGAGCATTAATCTTTGAATAAGAGTAATATTCGACATATTTTTTTAGCATGTATGTGATGTTCTGTCCTCAGAGACTTTTAATCGAGAATTTACATAGTCAGTTGTAACTGTAACGTGAAGAGACGTAAGCGGCCAAGGTTTTTGTCAACAAGTTTTAATATTATTTCAAGACAAAATTGTAAGTACAAGTCTTAAAGTATTAAAAAAAAAAAAAACTGATCTAAATTAGTAATACGTCAAATAAGTTGCCGTTTGAAAGCTGAATATTGGCAAGACGTGGTCTAGAATTGATTCAAAGAAATCACAGAAATCCTCCCAAAATTTCGATTTTACGGGAAAAGACACAAAGCAATTCGTTTTTCGTATAATTGGACCAAATATCGTAAAGTGCCAAATGAATATATATTAAGCTACTGCCTCTTAAGATTTAATTTGTATAGGAAATCGCACGACTTCGAGTACAATTTGGAAATTAATAGGTACGAGTAATGTTTTGAAAGTTCTTGTAATTGCACGAGCCTTTAGGCGAGTGCAATTAAAGAACTTTCAAAACATTACGAGTGCCTATTAATTCCAAATTGTACAAGAAGGTGGTGCGATTTTTTATTTATAGTTCACTCGACAAAATTTTATGAAGGCATTCATAAAAGGCGAAGGCATTCATCTATCTTCATTGCCTTTGCTATAACCGACCCTTCTCCAAGAACGCTAAGTCAAGAATAGCATAGAAAGTGTTAACGTTGCTGTAAAACTGTTTTAGATTAGTATTTTATGTATGATTTGAACTACAAAATACTAGAAAATAATTTTACATCTCAAGTAAAAAGTCATTTTAATGCATGTTTACAACTATTGAATGACATTACTGACAGCTAAACAGCGAATCAAGAAGCGACTTTTCTTTGAAGACGTACTGTGCGAAAGCCAAGCGAAAGTTGAGAGTTTACAGCTCGCTAAAATAAGTTTTTTCCATCTTAGCATTTGCTAATAACTGCAAAAAACACAATTTTAAAAATATTTTCTTTTAAAACAAGTTAGCTGGACAACATCAAAAGGGATAAAAGCGACAAATATGTCGTTCAAGTTAAAAGTTTTGAAGTACAGTTTGCCGTGAACGAGTCACCAGTGATCAGACCATGTGCTTTGGATATTATTCCCTCCTGTAACTTGAAGAATTTCGCTGCTATTTTCTTTGAATAGTGAATTATCTGAAGATTTTATTATTTCAAGACTGGATTGACAACTTAGGATCAATTAACTTGTGATAAATAGCTGAATCCGTCTCTCTACAACTACTCGACAGTTTGCCGGTAAGATTTGATCTTAACTATTTTAAAACAAACTAGACGCTCTTAGAGCGTTCACTGGGTTGCCTGTGCGAGAGCTCGCCCACTCACCAATCCTATATACTCTATTATTTCTTACGAAAGTGTTTCTTTTGGGTTCAAAGTCCCCCTTTATTAAAAACATTTTAAATTCTAGTAAGACATTAGTGTTGCGTTACTGACTTGTCAACGCATATTATATTTCTACTTGACCTACTAGAGTACCTTTCAAGACTAGCTGATGAAATAAACATATCTATTTCAGTATCGAAAATGTTCACTGTTCATCAATGTAAATACTTTTAGCCAAAATGTGTTTAACTGGTCATTTGTTTTTCCCTCAGTTTTTGTTTTCTGTATTTTCATAAATGGAAATATTCAACAAGGAGTCTTGGCAGTTCGCTTTCTTGTAGATCACTATCAGCTATCAGCGCGGAGATACGAATTTTATCTTCGAGTGTTGATGTTATCTCTCACGAGTGGGCGCAGCGAACGGGTGAGAGATAATATCAACACGAGAAGATGAAATTCGTATCTCCAAGCGGCCATGTAATGTTCTGTTTATTACTTGGCTTTCATGTGACGTCATCAAAAACTCAAATCTAAACTATACATCGTATAATAACATTTCTAAAATATGTTTTAGAAATCAGTGATATAAGTCACAGGAAAAAGTTTCGAGTCATTTTAATGTTTGGTTTCCGAGTTATGAAGGTTGAATTTGTGTCACGCAATACCGTCACGTGTATCTGAAGAACGATAAAAATCAAAAATAATTTACCCTAGGTGAAAGATTTTGCTTTGTGTACGTCTATTTCAAGTGTATTTCAGTGGAATTTAATCGAAAATATTAAATATTCTATCATTTTCAGCCGTCGAAGTTTCGTCCGCCATATTGGTGCCCCAGAGTGGAACACCAATATGGCCGCTCCATACATTTTAACCAAATACGGCCTCATATTTGTTTGCTCATAACTCGAAAGCCAAACGTCCTGCTTTCTTCAAAATTGGCCAAATTGTAGGCTTTTAATCTCTTTACAAGGTTTTGGACATGTTATTTTGTTTAGACATTCTATAAAGCTCTAAGAAAAGTAATATCCGTATGCAAAATCTCAAGTTCGTCGCATACATTCTTACTAAAATTACAACATTTTCGCTCGCTCATAATTCGGCCGCCAAACCATCTTTAAGCATAAAACTTTGTATGATTGTTAGTTTCTAGATATTCTTCAAGACTGTTAACAGTAATTGATATTTTACTTTAGATTTAAGCTAAACGAAGATTTTCAATTTAGTCACGTGATCAGTGAAAACCGAGAAGTATCATATGAAATCTTCAATGAAAAATAATGAAGAATTTGACTTTGGTCGAAATTTGACAGCACCAGTGTTAATATAAATCTTATCCCCACTGGCCACTCCCACCAGACATCAGTATTCCCTATATAGCGAATACTAATAAGACCTTGAAGCAAAAAGAAAACAAAAAGCCTTATTGGTATTCTCTACATAGGGTTTACTAATGTCTAGCTTAGAGAATACTAATTAATTACCCCGTATTTTCCCTGTGCTTCAAGGCCCCCAACACTTGACATCCTAGTTTCTCTATTAACTATATTGGATATAGAGCATTGAAATACTGATTGCTGACTGGTCATGTGAGTATGACTATATTCTAATTAATTATTAATAATTGACTTGATTCTGGCAAAGGCAACTCGCTTGAAAAATGGCAATGAATAATAGTTAATGAACTGTGCAGTTTGGTCGGAAATCGATCATACTATAGTGTTAACAAAATTTGCACGACTTCGTACGGTTAAGCAGTTTGTTATTCACGAGTTTGATTTTAGTTGCAGGACACGAAGTTCAACGATTAGGGACCGATCATTACTTAACGGAGGGGGAGGGCTACTATTTTTTTGGGGAAGGTCAGCAATTTTTAAGCGCCATTGAAGCGGGAGGGGGGCAATTTTGTGGGGAAGAGTTTGGGGGAGGGTTGCGAGTTTTTTGTACATCTTGTATCTAGCATTAAATTGTGGAAAAGACACGTGGTCACTGACAGGAGATGATTACCATATTATTCACACTCTATTAGCAGTATATGAGAATTAAGCATTGGCATATTTGATCTGTTTGTCAAAGGGAATACCATTAGATCGTTGATTGAGGGTTGCGTAAATCTCCCCCACCCCCCAAAAAATACCGAGTAAACTCTTCTGTGACCTTCAGTGAACTAGACATGATAAAAGTATTATCTGTATATCAGGGATTGACTGAGGGCTCTGTGCCAATCAGAAGCGAGATAGTGAGTAAAATGTATAATAATAACTATGAATACCAACAATTACTACTATAGGAGAGGGCCACGATTTTTTAGACCTCGAAATGGGGAGGACTATGCAATTTTGAACCCTAACTACTGGGTTGGCCACAATTTTCTCACCCCTATCTTGCCAAAAATAGTGCCCCCTTCATTAAATAATGGCGTCAGCAACCGTGCTCCGTTCACTAATAAAGCACAGTTTTCGATCAATCAGCGCGCGCGTACTATCCAAACTATATAATAAACAAAAATAGAGTCAGGCAAAGAGTTTTATAAATATACAGTAGAAAGAAAGAAAGAAAGAAAATCAATCTGTAAGATTTAGTATTACATTTGACGGGGAGAAAAGAGTGTCTTTTGACATGTCTTGATTTCCTATTAGGGGTCTAGTCTTGATTGTTTCGAGAGTCGACAGCGACAAGGCCACTTACAGTCTTGAACAAGAGGACAAGACATGAAATAGCTCTAGGTAAAATTTAGAGTAAATTTGAAGTAAAAGTGATCTTACCTGACAATCTCGCGAAGCATTTGTTCCTGTCCACCATTTACATTCAGTGGAGGACGAGACGCTGATGCAATAGCTTGTCTGAAATCTGACCGCGGCCGTTCCTGTAACTTTGCATGATAACATATACCAAGACTCATAATCAGAGACCACGTGATCATATCCAAAGGCTGTAGAGACAGCAAAACAATTGTAGATAGCAAAGCAACAGGTAATCTTATCCTACGTTTGGCTATCTGGATTTTTCCGTAGGCTGCTTACAGTGGTATTGTATATTAGATGTAGCTAGGTTGAGAAAAATAACTCACCTCTTCTTCATTTTCAATGTCTTTCTCATCGCTGTCCTCGTCTTCATTGTGAATGACCTGGGGTCTAAGGTGTGTTCGGTGCTGATAGAACCACGTCATTACTGTCATTGTTCTTTCTACGTCACGAAGACTAACGAAACTGCATTCATCCTGAGTGCATAAATAAAGAAGAGACATGCATCCATAAGTCACCATGATCATGGACCACTTGAGTAACGAACCCCAATCCACCATCGACCACCAACACTACCACTCAAGTGAATGGAGCAAGATTGATGACGCAATCCGCGCGGGCGCAGCAAAATTTTCAAAAAAGTGTAAGAAAACAGGATCAAGAACTACGACGCTTTTTTTTTCTTGCTATAAAATAGAACGAATAATACAGCGTTTTCCATACGCCGTTCATTAATAGAGCACATAGGAAGCGCCGAAAGCACTAAACAAGTGTGAGAAGTACACTTCACCTCATTCTCTTCACCTCATTCGTTCGTGCTAACGTCAGGGAAAAAGAATGAGGTTTTATTTGTTAAAGTGCCTATCAACTCTGACGTTTTAGTTTGAAAATCACTTCTAAATTTAGAGTATAATACGATGACACAGTTTTACAGGATATGGACTTCTCATTTCAGAGATGTAAAGGTTTAAAATTTAAATTTAAATGCAAATCAGATGACGCCAACCCAGGATTCATTTTTAAATACGAAATTATTAAACCGTCAGAGTTGATATGCACGATAGGCACTGATAGGCACTTCATACAACACACACTTTTCAATAATTCCCACTGATTTGTGATTTGGAGATCAAAACACTGATTTATATTAGTTTCTAAAAAAAATAAGGGTTTTCGTTCTGCAAATCCAATCGCAAAAACCAAAAATAAAAAAATAGAAATTATTGAAACCAACCTGTTGTTGCCTCATGTTTCTTTGAGCGGCAGCCAGTACGTTAGATATTGCTCTTACAAGAATATCATTTCCAGGGATGCTTTTGTCGATTACAACCTAATAAAAGAGAACAAATAACAATTAAGAGTTGGTCCCTGTAAGAATCACGCATAGTTGGAAATGAAAAATGTTGGCCCACCTTCAGACTTTGTGTGCAGGTAGGCCACCCAGGGGGGTGCACAAAAACACCTAGTGTTAGGGTCCTCAAATACATTGTTGCCATGGAAACGGCAGTGGCTCTTTTCATTCCTAGTACCCAAAATTCCACTCTAAGCACTCTCGAAAATAGTGAAAATTCATAATGCTGGTTGTCAGGCGCATTTAAAGCAATCGAATTCAAATTTTCTGAAATTGTAAACCAACGTTTGAACTTTTGAAAATTGCAAAAGACGTCAATTTTCGTCAACGATAACCTCAAAAAGTTGATACATAGTCAAGGACCATGTTGGCTATTTTCATAAAAAGTAAAAACATGGAAAACTATTCGGCTCATATCTCCCAAAGTAGCGCCTACTGAGAAACCTAGTCTTTGTCACACTTTCTAGAAACATTGATCTCTTGGATGGAAAAAAGTCTGCGGGCTGTCTTTTAGTTTTACTGTAGGGCTTCGTAATATTTGAGCTAAATTTGCAAAACATTGAAAATCAGTCATGTTGTAACCCTATCAATCCCTCTAAAAATTCCTTCAACTTAGCAAATATGTTCATAAACCAGTTCTATGTTATCTATTGCTACCATTCAACTTGAATTACCCTAAAAAATGTAAATATTCGAATGAGTAGTAGTCACGGCCATGGACTTTCTGTGGTCATTGACAGTACTATATGACAATATAGTGCGTGAACGGAATATATGGCTGACTTTGGTGTAAATGTATCGATGTATCGACTAGGTTTCTCAGTAGGCGCTTCTTTGGGAGATATGAGCCGAATAGTTTTCCATGTTTTTATTTTTTATGAAAATAGCCAACATGGTCCTTGACTATGTATCAACTTTTTGAGGTTATCGTTGACGAAAATTGTCCTCTTTTGCAATTTTCAAAAGTTCAAAAGTTGGTTTACAATTTCAGAAAATTTGAATTCGACTGCTTTAAATGCGCTTGACAACCAGCCTTATGAACTTTCACTATTTTCGAGAGTGCTTAGAGTGGAATTTTGGGTACTAGGAATGAAAAGAGCCACTGCCGTTTCCATGGCAACAATGTATTTGAGGACCCTAACACTAGGTGTTTTTGTGCACCCCCCTGGGTGGCCTACCTGCACACAAAGTTAAAATAATCACTGGTCACTCGACCAAACAGAATATCCGAAACTCTATATTCAAGTCTAAAGTTAATTAACTATTAAGGGAATGGTTAATGCCTAGCTTGCGTATATCCAGTAAAGAAACCTCTCAAGTGCATCTAGAGCTGGATAAACGCACAGCTAAGCATTGATCATTGCTTTTTTTAACATAGCTATTCGTTTCATGCAGATGGACTGAGCCTATTCTCAAAATACGCGCGCATGCAGAAAATTTGGTGAAAAAAATTCCTTCACTGAACACTGTCATTAGAAATTTTCCATAATGATTTTAGAAATTTTCCAAAATGATTTTAGGAATGCTATGCGTTTTGAAAGACAGTTTTTAATGTTTTGACGTCAGCGCGCGAGCTTGTATTCTTGTTCAGTCATAGATATCCAGCCAATCAGAGAGCGCGTTAAATCGTGGCGATGATATAAAATTCGTTCATTATCACTTCAACGTTTATTGGCATTTCATTTGATATACGTACATATCTACTGACGATCTGTCGAATGTAAAGTTCTTCTATTTCAGGTTTCAGTTGACCGAAATCCCAGACAAGAGGACGCATGCTAGCTGGCAAAGCATGTACACGATACACCAGATGACGGAGAGGTATATTTCCTGTAGGAATTGGAAGAAAAACAGTATAGCTTCAATTTATTATAAGTAATACCATGGCAATTTCGGGATATTAGTGATTAAATGTCCCCGAAGTCGAGGGAGATTTAGTGGAAGTCCCGAGGCTTGAGGGGACATTTAATCACTAATCACCCGAAATGTCATGCTATTAGTTTGTAATATTATGATTGCCGAGGTATGAAACTGCTCTTAGGAAATATGTTAGCTTTCGTACAATGCATAAATTACAAATTTTTGCAAAGCTGTTGATATGCGGCATACTTGAGGGAATTCGCCTTTGTTAAATGCGACAATGGTGAATTGAAGCAGCATTCATTCATTCGTGGTTCTTTATTCTAATTCACTTTGGTTGGCCTAGACACAGGGAGCCCGGCTTTCAATATTCATTATTCTTTACGTAATTGCTTTTTATGGGTTTCCTGGGGTTTAAGATCGGCTTCCTGTGTTTTGGGATCGGTTTACGGCGGTTACACAAGCTGTAATCACATCTGTACTGTAAATTGATAGCCGATTAAGTTCAAATCAATAACCATTGGTAACGCACTTTCTATAAAGCATTCTTCTTTTAAATGCTTTATAGAAAGTGCGTTACATTCAAACAACACAGGCAACCCATAAAGAGCACGTTACCAACGGTTATCAATTTGCAGTACAGATCTGATTACAGCTTGTGTAACCACAGGTACGTAACACATAAAAAGCAATTACGTAAAGAATAATGAATATTGAAAGCCGGGCTCCCTGTGGCCTAGAGCGGTATTAATGAAACCGTCTTGATTACGTCACAAAGAGTCATTGCGCAAAATTTTCGATTGCGGCAATGCTACCCAGCCATGGTCCCATAGATTGTCACATGAGGGACCATGCCTCATGGATAGTGATGAAGGATATTTAGACTAAATATCCCTCATAAATATACCCTGGTTCCAGAGGTGCTTTTCAATGGCTTTTATACGGCGAGCCGAGCCGGAGGCGAGAGAGAAGCGCCTCTGGTGGAATCCGTTGGGAATCTCACTTCCATGCTAGGTGCCAAGTTCAAGATTTGAACCTGGGCGCTGATTGGCTGACCGTGAGTTTGCCATATAACACGCATTGCTATTGGCTTACACAGAAAGACGCCATGTTGTGATTGTAAAACCAGTTTTTGAAGTAACTCGAGAAATTCGACGATGACACACTCGATGACAGACTGAAAGGTCAAAACTTGAAGACCCTAGTTTCGATCAGCCATGTAATACTAGCGTTGAATTCAAAACTTCCATAAATTCTATTTGAGTTTTCTATCAGTTAAGCTGCAGGCTATAAAATTTGTCTTGGAGAGAGCGTAGCTTTTTTTTCGAACTGGACTCGTTTTGGTACTGCTCGGCGAGTGCCGATGACATCGTTTGACGCGCGGATCACAATCACAACATGGCGTCTTTCTGTGTAAGCCAAGAGCAGTTTCATACCTCGGCAATCATAATATTACAAACTAATAGCATGACATTTCGGGTGATTAGTGATTAAATGTCCCCTCAAGCCTCGGGAGGTTTAGTTAAAGTCCCTCCGCCTTCGCGTCGGGACTTCAACAAAACCTTCCTCGGCTTTCGGGGACATTTAATCACTAATCACCCTCAAGTCATGCTATTACTTATAATAACTAAAAAAAACGCGAAATAATATTGCACATGTAGATTTACCCAATTTGTCCTTTGTTTCTTCGGATTTTACGCTGTAGCCCAGACCTGCAGATTCCAGTTTCTCTATCATCTTTTCTGTGTGGCTGTAGGTATGTAATGACGCATAAATGGCACGATAACAGACATAGTAAGCTACATGATAACCTGGGTGATAACACTTACCGCCTGTATGGGTTGCATGCCGCAATAAAATGAAGTCTACGCAGCCCTACCCCCACAGGTCGTCCATTGATCCTTCGATCAACCATAACTTCTTTGATCATTCCCAAAGCGTTTGTTGTATTGGCTTCGTCAAAAAATAAAACAGTGTAGATATTTTTTTTCTCATTTTCTGCTGCCATCTTTTCAGCTTGTTCTACTTTCTTTGTTATTTCCTCGTACGAAGTTCCTCCATGTACCTGGCAAAAAGGCGAACAGTTAAAAAAAAAAGGAGGAATCGTTAATAAAAACCTACAATAACAAGCAGTCTAACATGGAGAGAGAGATTGCTCAATACTTAGAAACTGATTTGCGTAGAGGTTGGAAAACTGGAGATCCCGGAAAAAAAACATGCTCACATGGCAAGTTTGAGGATCAAATCCAAGACCACAGCGGTTAGAGAAGGCGTCGATTAGCAGCGCATACTACCGTGCTTCTAACTCTCTGACTGTTCATTCTAAAATCACTTAAATCAAACACTGACAGCACCTTCAGAAGTAGCATGTTACGTTGTTCTCTTGAACCTGCTTGCAATGCACACATGTAGCGAATTAAACGTGTTTTTCCGCAGCCAGTCTCACCCATGATTACCACAGGGATACCACATCTACAAGACAAACACTACCACTCAGAAAATATATAAATTAATTAGAAATATATATTTTTTTAATTTCTATTCTAAATCCCCCTAGATTGATGAGAATAACTGTTTTAGTATATAACAACAAGATAATCTCAAACATGTTAGTCTATATCATAGACATAGACAGTTTGTTTACCTAAAGATAAGTTTACAATATGTACATAACCAGCAAATAGCAGAAGGCTAATCGAAAGGCTGGTAATGATTTTTTAAAGTTACTTACAATATATCCTCAAATCAGAGAAATAATTGCACCAGTTTTGCAAAAATAATTAATCAATAATTGTTATTTTTTATTTATGAATGACAACGTTCTTGTAATTAGGTATATATACGAAATCTGAGACAAGTTTCCGACTGATTACCTGAATCTCATGTGAATAGCCAGGATTTTCTTCATGTTGTCAATTGTTAGTTCATAAGAGGTGTCAGGATCATGGAACTTGTTACTCACTCCCATTACAGAACAAAGTTTATTGATTCTTTCCTGCCTAGAAATATCAAAAATGTCACGGTGCATGTGTAAGAGTACATAATCATCTTAAATTAGAGTATATCCATATATAGATATAATAATAATATTTAGATTAAACTATTGGCCTATTAGCCGATAACACAGACTTCGTCTAGCTAATTTACGATATCACGGTCCACCTCATCCAATTATTGTTTTTTTGTTTTTTTTTTTTTCAATTATACTTAGTTTTAATCTACGAACTCACTTAGTCCAGGCTGAATAGTTTGTCTTGAAGTCTACTTTCTGATGTTCCAGACCACTTCTCAACTGTTTGGTCATCAGAGCTGATTTGATGACAACCTTGGTATCAGGGTCAATCAAATCTCCATTGGTGTTGATATGAAATCCAAGGAATGTCATGGTGATATGATCTTCATTGAAGAAGATGTAGGGATGTGGGCTAAAAGACAAAAAAGGATATACCGGATGATCCATACAAGCAAATTTCGTGTTTGATATTATTATTACTCGGGCTTCCGAAGGAAAGCCCGAGTCTTAAAATGCAAGCGGTTTTTTTTTTTTGGTCGCCAAATGGGGGGTCATGCTCCCAGGCGTTCCTTGCGGAGACTGTGGAAACTGGAGATGAAGATCATGCATGCATGTTTACATGTGTTATCGCTCGCTCTTCGCGGACAAAATAAAGGAGTTTACAGAATGCTGTGTTTTGCGAAGAAAGCTTTCAAAGGAATCATGCATTTTACGCTCATATCGCATACAGATCCACACGCCATTCGTGGTAGGCCCACACTAAAAGATGTCGAGCGTTTTCGGAACGGGTCGGTCCACAAAGTCTATAGCTTGAAAGCTAGCCAAATTAGCAAAGTTATTACTAGATCTCACGAGATAACAAATGAGCCATATATGAGTTCAAACTATGAAAAGACTGACAAAACTATGACTGCTGACTTAACATCAAACTATGACGCTGAAATGAACACTTCAGGCGTTTAGGAAATCAATAATCTTCATGAAAAGAACTTCGAAGGTCAGGCTAAAAACAACGACAAGCAAATCGCTATATTGGATCAAGAGGATTGTCAACGAAGGAACTTGAATCGTAAATATCTAAGCTTAACTTTTGTGTTAAATATCCTGATTCTTTTGTTTGCTTTTATTTTGTTCAATACTTGTAAGCTTCGATTTAATATTGCGTACATAATCATATATCCCGCTTAATGATGCTCGGACGTGTCTTGCTCTGCTCCGTAATTTTTCTACTCTTGTCCTCGCCAGAACGTCAATTCAGGCTTACAAAGCACTCTAGTTTCTGCCTAAGATGTCCAAGTACATGTTTAACCTTTTACTGGACAAATTACTTTGGCTTGGCCTTAGAAAACCACGATTTAGAAGGTCCATCTTCGTCATTCGTAGAACAACTGGAAAAGTTTGTTTGTTCTTCAAACAATTGGCGATGGAATGTGTCGTCATTACGGGATTGGAATGTAACCATTCACATGTCAAATTATGTCTTAATTGTCCACCGTTCACGGCTTCGTAGACAAAAACGCCCAACATCTTATTATGCAAATTCTTGTGCATCGTTCCATCAAGTGTTAATTGGAGATCGTCTCTACAAACTTAATCCTGGTCCTGAGGAACGAAATATACCTACCATTGTGTCTACAAGTCAAAGGAATAATACTGCACGAATATCTAATTCAAGAAACAGCTCAAATCTCGTCGAAGTACATTGTTTACCCGGTAACAACGTGACTAATAATCTACTTTCATTTTGTCAAATGAATGCACAATCCATACGTAATAAAACAACTGATTTTATCGATTACGTCTGTGATCACAAATACGATCTTGTTGCAATTACCGAGACTTGGCTTCAACAACATGATGATGCGATCAGATTGGAGCTTTGCCCTCCAGGTTACAAGTTCATTGACTTCCCGCGGCAAGGGAGGAGCGGCGGAGGTATCGGTCTGTTGTATAAAGATTTATTAAAGGTCACCAAGGTTCGAAATGGATCAGAGGAGTCTTTCGAGTTTTGTGAAGTGCTGATACAGTCATCAACCTCGCGTAAGATAAGACTCGTAATTGTATATCGTCCACACAACTCACCGAGTCACCACAGAGTTCCCATGAACACTTTTTTGAGAGAGTTTTCCAACTACATGGAGCCTATTATTCTAACTAAAGAACCTTTGATAATAGTTGGTGACTTCAACATACATGTGGATACCCCGACCAACACTGACGCAGTTAAGTTTTTAGATCTACTTGACTCTCTTGCCTTGCACCAACACGTTACAGTACCAACTCACATTCATGGTCACATCCTCGACCTTGTTCTATCACGAAAAATGGAGGAGATAATCGCCAGTCCACCGCGTGCTTGTCATTATATATCAGACCACGCCGCCATAAGATGTCAAGTCGCCATTGGTAAATCCAACTACCATGTAAAGAAGATATCATTTAGGAAGATCAAATCAATAGATATCGACAGTTTTACACGTGATGTAGTGCTGACAGGCTTGGGTGAGCGAGGTAAGGAATCTCCTACGAACCCACTAGATCTTGATACACTTGTATATGACTATAATAACACACTAAGTCATGTCTTAGATCAACACGCACCTCTAATGACGAAAACAGTAGAATCTAGGCCAAAGGTGCCCTGGTACAATAATGAAATTGCTGAGGCAAAAAGACGTCGCCGTAAAGCGGAGAAAAGATGGAAAAGAACGAAATCATTGCCTGATTTTGTAGCATTTAAAAGACATAAGAACTTTGTCACCTATATTAGCACAAGGGCAAAGCGAGCATTTTACACCGATTTTGTGAATAAATACAGTGACGACCAGGGAAAGCTTTTGAGCTACTTGATCATTGTTGCTCCCAAATAATGAGGTGTGCTTTCCTGATTATACAAATATTACTATGCTAGCCAAAGATATTGGTCAGTATTTTGACAGTAAGATAATGCGTATCCGTAATGATCTCGACGCTGTTGCTGCTACTACTAACACTGGAGGCTGTGATTGAGGATGTTGTCTTTGATGGGGACAAAGAACTTGACCATTTTAAGTCTCTTTCTATAGAAGAGATGAGGAAGCTAGTCATGAGGTCAACAAAGAAAAGCTGTCCACTTGATCCTATGCCAACACCGTTAGTTATTGGGATGTCTGAGGAGCTTCTTCCACTCATCACTAATACTGTGAATTCTTCCCTTTCTCTTGGTCATTTCCCTACGGAATGGAAAACCGCTCTTGTAGTTCCAAGACTCAAAAAACCTAAGCAAGGCACATCTTTACTAAATTTGAGACCTGTAAGCAATCTAAAGTACCTTTCTAAACTAACTGAGACAATTGCATGTAACCAAGTAACTGATCACATCTCGCAATCAGGCCTATACCCTATTCTTCAATCGGCCTATCGCATAGGGCATAGTAAAGAAACAGCATTATTGAAGATACAAAATGATATATTGTCTGCCATGGACAGTCAACGAGTGACACTTTTGGTTCTACTGGATCTTAGTGCAGCATTTGACATTATCGATCACCAAGTGCTGCTGCATCGTCTCCAAGTAACATATGGTGTTACAGGTACTGCCCTGAAATGGTTTAAGTCATACTTAACGGACAGGAAACAACGTGTCTGTATAAACGGGAACATCTCACAGAACTTTGAATTAAACCAAGGGGTGCCACAAGGCTCATGTCTAGGACCTATGCTCTTTACGTTGTATGCAAGTAAGCTATTTGAAGTCGTAAAATCTCATCTTCCTGACATACACGCATATGCAGATGACACTCAGGTATATCTATCATTCAAGCTAGACTTAGGGGCGGCTGAAGTAAATGCTATTACTGCATTGCAAGATTGTATCAGTGACTTAAAGACATGGATGATAAAGGACAAACTACAATTGAACGATACTAAGACAGAGTTTTTGATTATTGGTACGCCCACGCAGCTGAATAAAGTTAGTTTAACAGAAATACAGATAGGCTCCGTAAAAGTGTCCGCTGTAGACTCAGCTAGGAATTTTTGGGCCTGGTTTGACTCAAATATGAGTATGACCACCCACATAAATAAAATTTGTCAGTCGGTCTATTACCAACTACATAACATTAGGAGAATTATAAACTATTTATCATATGAAAACAGGAAGACGATTGTTCAAGCTACGATAATGTCGCGCGTAGACTACTGTAATAGCCTATTGTATGGCGTTCTTGCTGTTCATTTAACTAAGTTACAGCGCCTGCAGAATACAGCAGCTCGCCTCGTCTGTAATGTACCGAAATATGACCATATTACTCCTGCACTTATAAGGCTTCACTGGCTCCCAGTAAAATTCCGTATTGAATTTAAAATTGCTATGATTGTGTATAAATGTATATATAGTAACGCGCCAAAGTATCTAAAAGATTTGATAAGAATTAGGGAAACCTCTAGATATAGTTTACGATCAAATAAGGGTATATTACTTATAGATAATAGTGCAAAAGCAAAAAAGACTTTAGGTGACAGGGCCTTTATCAACGTAGCCCCAAGGGTATGGAATAGACTGCCTCTTGATATAAGACTGACTAATTCCTATAGTAATTTTAAAAATATGCTAAAAACTCATTTTTTTAAATTAGCTTTTTATGATTAGAATTTTTCTTTTTGTTAAATTAACATTATTATTATATGGCTACGATAGTACGCGCGCTCTGATTGGCTGATTTCCGGTCTGAGATTTTCCCATCTCAAACCGTTACCATGACAATCGGTCCGGATCGCATATCAAATTTGCGAGTTTGTTTACAATTTTCACGTCGCGAAATTTGACATTTTTTCTCGTTAAACAAGAAATTTATAAGCAAAATAAAGCAAAAAGTGAACAAAGAAACGATGAGCTACGAAGAGGACCATTCTCCGAGCAAATGTTACTACCCTGACGAGCTCGAAGTGGACATCAAAATCTTGTTTTGACTTGGTCGTCAAATATATTTTTTGTCAAAGAACCAAGTCTTTTTACTAAGTCTTAGCCTTTTTTCTTGAAATTGGATGAAAAACAAAAAATCAAAGCTTCAAATATCGGTTTTTGGTTCACAATTAAAAGATGAAAAAGAAGAAAAAGATGATAAAAATCTAGAATGCAGTAAAAACGACAAACTATCCAAGTTTTTCTGACAATGTTTGGCGAACCAACGTCCTTGGCTTGTCTGAGAGTTTCTCCAGCTAGTTTACACATTTCTTGTCGATTTTTGTACGAAATATTAATTAAAATTAATAAATTTACCTCATATGAAGTGTTTTTCTACGGAACTGAAATATCATTCTTGCAGTATAATCAGGTTTTTCTGGTCTACAGGCCACTTTTTCTCTCACTGAAGTTTCAGTCACGAAACTTCATCGTAAGATTAAGAATCTTCCCTCGCTTTCCCTCGCTAAATCTTCTTTAACAAGTCGCTAAAGTCGAAAAATTGTTTTTGTTCACTTTAAGACAGACATGACTTCGATTAAACGTATTTTTCGCATTGCAAAAATAAGAAAAAAATACTTCTTGATCCATCTTTGACTACATTATTGAAAACCAACAATATGAAAACACAGCTCCTCTGTTAAACAAGTTATTTTCTTTTAAAAAAACAACAACTTAAAAACATTTAAAATCAGTGCTTGAACTTCTGTGACATCGGTCTGAAGGGTCTTAAAAGTTCTTTGTGTAAAAAAATAGCCGTTTCCTGATGTAATAAACGCAAGATTTGGCAGTTTGACTTTATGTGTTTTGCGAGTTTTGCTAGTTGGAAACGATCGATACCTGGCCTATCGATATTCGCTCGATACCGGAAGTTCGCGTGTTTTTTATCGACGCAGCTAAAAAAAACCCAGCCATATAATAAACGATTTATTAACCTCGCTTGCTCGGTCTTTACGAGAAAATATCAGACCTCGGTCTTTTTTGTACGGACCTCGCTGCGCTCGGTCCGTACTGTCAAGACCTCGGTCTGATATTTTCCCGTACAGACCTCGCGCTCGGTTAATAATCCTTTATTATTAATTTCATTCAATTATATTTTATTAGTTAGGTACTTTTAGTATATTGTAAATAGATTAAAAACCATTGTAAATATATATATATATATATATATTTTTATATAATATATATATATATATTTATTATATGGCTACGATAGTACGCGCGCTCTGATTGGCTGATTTCCGGTCTGAGATTTTCCCATCTCAGACCGTTACCATGACAATCGGTCCGGATCGCATATCAAATTTGCAAGCTTGTTTACAATTTTCACGTCGCGAAATTTGACATTTTTTCTCGTTAAACAAGAAATTTATAAGCAAAATAAAACAAAAAGCGAACAAAGAAATGATGAGCTACGAAGAGGACCATTCTCCGAGCGAATTTTACTACCCTGACGAGCTCGAAGTGGACATCAAAATCTTGTTTTGACTTAGGTTCGCTGGCCGTCAAATATATTTTTTGTCAAAGAACCAAGTCTTTTTACTAAGTCTTAGCCTTTTTTCTTGAAATTGGATCAAAAACAAAAAATCAAAGCTTCGAATATCGGTTTTTGGTTCACAATTAAAAGATGAAAAAGAAGAAAAAGATGATAAAAATCTAGAATGCAGTAAAAACGACAAACTATCCAAGTTTTTCTGACAATGTTTGGCGAACCAACGTCCTTGGCTTGTCTGAGAGTTTCTCCAGCTAGTTTATACATTTCTTGTCGATTTTTTTTACGAAATATTAATTAAAATTAATGAATTTACCTTCTATGAAGTGTTTTTCTACGGAACTGAAATATCATTCTTGCAGTATAATCAGGTTTTTCTGGTCTACAGGCCACTTTTTCTCTCACTGAAGTTTCAGTCACGAAACTTCATCGTAAGATTAAGAATCTTCCCTCGCTTTCCCTCGCTAAATCTTCTTTAACAAGTCGCTAAAGTCGAAAAATTGTTTTTGTTCACTTTAAGACAGACATGACTTCGATTAAACGTATTTTTCGCATTGCAAAAATAAGAAAAAAAATTCTTCTTGATCCATCTTTGACTACATTATTGAAAACCAACAATATGAAAACACAGCTCCTCTGTTAAACAAGTTCTTGTTTAGTTTGTTCCACTTCGATGAATGAGCTTAGTTCTATTACGATTGTTTAAAAAAAAAAAACTTAAAAACATTTAAAATCAGTGCTTGAACTTCTGTGACATCGGTCTGAAGGGTCTTTAAAGTTCTTTGTGTAAAAAAATAGCAGTTTCCTGATGTAATAAACGCAAGATTTGGCAGTTTGACTTTATGTGTTTTGCTAGTTGGAAACGATCGATACCTGGCCTATCGATATTCGCTCGATACCGGAAGTTCGCGTGTTTTTTATCGACGCAGCTAAAAAAAACCCCAGCCATATAATAAACGATTTATTAACCTCGCTTGCTCGGTCTTTACGAGAAAATATCAGACCTCGGTCTTTTTTGTACGGACCTCGCTGCGCTCGGTCCGTACTGTCAAGACCTCGGTCTGATATTTTCCCGTACAGACCTCGCGCTCGGTTAATAATCCTTTAATATATATATATATATATATATATATATATATATATATATATATATATATATATATATATATATATTTTCTATATAATTTATTGATATTGTATTTTATATGTAATGCGCAGTCGATCATATATTAGCATGTTAGGCTGCGCAATATTAAGAAATAAATATTATTTATTATTATTATTACTACCATTATTTTACAAGCGATCACGAATGTTGGTTTACACTACGTGTGCAGTTGCACGTGCTTAGTTGAAGACATGGTAAATATTCTTGCTGACTGTGACATATTCGAAAACGTTAACTTTACCCTGAGCAGAGATATAGAAAAAAACCCTGGGCCATACACAGTAATTGATCCCAACAAAACAATTTCTGCTCCATATTCTCAAGGTTACATTACATTATTTGGGCCAAATGCTGATTACAAACACGCTAGTTTGAGACTAAAGATCAATATCAAGATATGAAGCCTTGTGCTTTGGGAGAGGTTATACTTTGATCATTAAAAATTTGATATTTTCTAGTCAGAGTTAATACAGGGAGAGTCCCCTCTATTACCTATGTTCTTGTTTGACAGAATTGTGTCACCAAATTGAAGCAACAGTTACACAAGTAAAACAACTAGAGTTTTGAGTAAAAAAATCAAATGCGGTTTTTTTCTAATGCATGCGTTTTTGAGAAATAAAGGCTTGTACTTTGCGAGAGGTGATATTTTGATCAGCAAAAATCTGACATTTTTGTGAATATTTCCAAGTAGCCTTATTTTAATTCAACAGGATTTTATTACAAGTTAGGAGCAATAAAGACACAGACAAAACGCTTAAAAAATGCAAGTGAAATTTTAAACAATGAAAAGAGCTGCCTTGTCGTTTTTCTGCCCTTCCGCTGTCCGTTTAAAAGCATCAGAGCAATAGGAAGCCCGAGTAAACGCTCAAGGAGCGTCTAGTTACAAATACAATGTCAGCCGGGGTTTCGTACCTGCTTTCCCAGCGTCGTCGTAGTCGTAGTGGCCTGATATCTTCATTGTCATCTTTCTCTTCAGAGTTATCATCCAGGGACGGTGTTGCGAAATCCTAAAATAAAAAACAATCATTAAACTCAAGGCAACAATGAAATTTCTTGTTTTATATACACTCGAGCCTGGCAGAAATATAGCAATGAGTAAGGATAATAACACTATGACTTCCTACCCTAGACATGGTCACCATAAAGCGAATGACAAAAGATGTGAATCCTTTAAGTGTATCCTGCATCCATTTGTCATCCACGTTCTCTGGGTTGCAGTAACTGCTTTTTTCACAATCTTGCAGTTGAGAGTTAAGGAAGTCCACGAAATGTTTCAATTCCGACCACGAAGGATCTCTTATTCCACTATACCTGTTTTAACATACAATATACATTTACTTACTATCTACTCTGATTGACTGAGAACTTCGATATACACCTATTTCAATTAATGTGGATAACGCATTACCAGAAATATTGAAAATACCTTAAGTCACTTAAGAATTTTAAAAAATCAGTAAATATAATTTCGTTGCGAAAATCTCACCACAGGAAGCCAATGAAGATCAATAAACAAAGCTTCAAACGTAAATCTAGATTTTTGGCTTTCTGGTTGTATCCCAGCAGTCAATGGGAGCTTCTAAAAGCAAAATTGCGCCATTGCGAGTGTTTTTAAGTGTTTAGTGAAGTTCTCTGTGGTTTCTTGCAATTTTTTAATTGAAAACTACGAGCTATCATGGCGTCGAGTCGCTTAAAATTCTTAAAGCTAACTTTAAACTTTTTGGGAACTAACGATTTCTGACTTCGTAGGATATTTCGAAATCAAATGGGACGATTTTGTACCCAAGTCCTGCCAGATTTATAGACAATGTATGGAATTTAGAGCTTCCGAAGGCAAGTAGTCAGGGAACTATTTTGTCGCTTGACTCAATGGTCGATTTAATTAAGGTCTATTTAGCAGCTTGGTGGGTGGGTGGTTTGTCGCGAGTCTGGCACAAAGCAGATAAAACCCAAATTCGATATGAATCAGGGAAGCTTTATATTCCCCATACATATCCTATAAGACTCGGCGGCCATTTTGCTAAAACTAAGCTAAAACGCATCATTGGCATTTTATTGTTCAATAGTGTTTTTTTGTATACAATACTATATACTATAAATATGTCGCAAATGCCTCTCAAAATGCTTGAAATCGCATTCCCGAGTGTCTGAATTTCAAAACTTTTCGGTGTAGCATGCCCCCCAACCCCCCTAGTTGCTCCTCCCTATGGTGGTCAATTGCCTCGCTAAACATTTCAGTCTGGCTACAGCCTTGACCACCAGTTATCACTTGTTGGAAAGAAAATAGATAGTGATGCGTATCATAGCACACTGTTGAAAGCGGACCTGGCAGTGTCAGACGGCAACAGTGAGGACGAGTAACATCGGAATTCTGATCCGGAGGAGGAGGGAGGAGGACGAGGAGGATGAGGAAGAAAGCAGTGATGATTTTGATAGTGATTAAAGTGACGACGGGTAGTGGTTCTTGTAGAAAATGTACAGTTGAAGTTCCTAATATTCCTGCATCTTCCATCGCCCAGAGGGGGAGTGCAATTTTTCTTGTCTTAACATTGGGGGATCTAAAAAATAATCAGTTCCTCCCCCCCCCCCCCCCCCCCCCCTGTGGTATACATAAGGAATGTAGCCTTTGGAATTGGCGGGTGTGAATTTTTTGTGAATTTTGCGTTAGGTGACACAAATTAGCAATTCAGTGCCTTTCAAGAGTGATTGCGACTGTTATTTGCAATATTTATGAAATGAGCATTCAGTCTTCCACAATTCCTATCAAACTCCGATCAAACATTTCAGATCTCCCGTTATCAAAGTTAATTGAAATAGGTGTATACTTTATGGTAGTCAGGTCTATTAGTGAAAAGATCGTGCACTTTTGAGTACAAGCTAGCATCAAACTTGGCACAAATGTTCGTTGGGACATACTAATCAGATTTAGGGTGGGTGCCAGAAAATGAAGGTCGACGAAAGCACTGCCACACTCTGTGCTAGAAGAATAAATAAATTTCATCAAAATTTATGAAATAAAAAATGTTCTTCCAGTCTTAACGCTTACATGGAAGTTCTGTTTTAAAAAGATAAGAATGACTTTTACAGTTTGTTGATATTTCTTGTCCAAATAAAAAGACGGAAGGATGAAGATTTTATTCGACTAATTTGCATACGGAACTTAGAACGGAACTTCCCCAATGTAGAATTAAATCTTCATTGTCACTTAAGAATATGTATAATAAAACATGAATTAATTTCCATAGCACCGACGCTGTAGTACATAGATAACACAGTCGAGGTCTTGATGATATCATACTCAACCTCAGCCAATGTTGAAATAATGGGAACGATGTCTGGGAAACAGCAAAAGATTTGGCTTAACTTTGAGTTTCACTTACTTGATGATCAGAGCAAGGCATTCAGCTTGAGTGCCCGCCAATTTGCTAGCCAAGAATTGAAATCTGTCCAGACTCTGACCCTTATCATCACAAGCTCTAAGATACTGACAAACTCGCTGTACTGGAACACTGCGATATTCCTGATCATCGAACAAAGGACTTTCTAAAATGTGCAAAAAATACAATCTAGGATCATGATGAATGATGAATTAAGATTTAACTAGCACCCTTTCTGTTGCATATTAGCAAAGTCGCTTTACCCTAAGTATTGTGAAGTTCTAAGACACCATATGATAAAGGCCTCGATGGTTATCCAAGCAGGTCTTACCATTGGTAGATATTATTACAAAGCTAATACTTTCTGTTTGTAGGTCCGAATGGGGCTTGAACCAACAATTTACCGCATGCACAATAAACCCAGCGATGCTCAACCAACTGATCCAATTGGGTGGCAGTTGCCATTTCATCAGCCCTTCTCGATAACTTATTTATACGTTCATATAACATGCCCATGTATTAAAGGAGACCAACTAGATATGAAGCTGCTGCAACTTACTTGTAGCTTGCTTGGCTTTGAGATTTTGTAGGGTTGTTGTTGGTGTAGTGCAATTTATCGTTGGAAGCAGAGCAAGGAAAGAGTCACGACTTCGCTCATTCGATGACTGTGATGCCTGTTATTACAGCAGTGAAATAGGAAGAAAAAAATATGGTATACACACGGACCTTCAGATGAGTGAGTATTTAGTAATAAACATAGAAGTGACAAGTTGGATATTTCATGGTGTGCTATAACAAAAAATTGAAAAACTATTTCATCCCACACCCTTAAATAAATCAAAGAGGTTATCCATATTAGTTGGGAGAAACCATCACTAACTTCAAAGTGAAACACGTAAATCTTAGATTATCTATATAATTCTCGCGTTTTTTCCTTTAATCTTTTTTGTCATTAACATTCTTTTGTAACTATGGCATTTATATTTTTGCTTGGAGTGTGATGGGAAGTAACAATCGAACACCCACGAATATACAACGGTTTTGCAGCGATCTATTTTTTATGGTATGAGATAAACCATATTCCAACTAACCTTTGACATTGGGGTGGTCATCTCAACCATGTACAAGTCTGTTGGTTTTCTTCTCCACAAGCGACCACTGTTGTCACATAAAACTCCAAGCACAAGAAGGTTAAAGAGAAGTGTTTCTAGACCCTCCATCACCTAGCATGTGAATATACAGCAACATATTTAAATACCTGCTTGTTTTTTAATAATCCTGATCAAATCAAATCAAATCAAATCAAGTTCTACACTGCATGCATCCGTTCCGTTCTCTTGTACGCCTGTCAAGTTTTCCATTACAATTTACCTGACTATCTGAGTAATTCCCTGGAAAGGATACAGAAAAGAGCTCTGAGGATAATCTACGGCTTTGAACTGGCCTATGGGGAGGCCTTAAGCCTTTTCGGGGCTAGAGACTCTTTTTAACTGTAGGGAACGCCATTGTAAGACCTTTTTTTGATAAAATTGTCTTAAGTAAGACTGATAATTTGCACCATTTATTGCCATTTAATACAAATGAATCTAGTGTTACTCTACGTAAGCAGAGGCGTTTCACTTTTTCCGTGTGCAAACCCAACAGATATAAGAACTGCAGCTTCATGATTGCAAGCGCATTGAATTATGATGAATCTAATTAATCTTATAGTGTAGATATTTACATAATGCTGTCTAATATTATTCAAGTTTTTAGTTTATGGTTAATTGTAATTATATCTACGCAATTCAGCTTCAGCTGCTTAAGTAAATTGTCAATAAAGCATCTATCTATCTATCTATCTGTAAAAGATCGAGTTTTGCAGATACTTACTGAAGGAGATACATCAAGATGCACTATTCTTGATACTGGAAGGTCCCCTCTGACTGGGTGCTTCCAAAGACCATGAAGAAGAGGGCCAGTATTTGCCACTGTGCCATGCAATGGTACTGTCATAGTGAGTGGGAGGTTTTTGATGATCTTGGTCACCTTAAGATTGTTGTTCAGGTTTGAAATTTGCTCAAACAGCCTGGTGATCATTAGCGACTTCCCTGTTCCTGCTCGACTTGAGGAAACTAAACGAACCGAAAGACTGTAAATATAAAAAAGGAAAGAATAAGACTAAGTTAGTAGGTAGTTGACTTGGTATAGAAAAGAGATAGATATAACATACTCATTGCTGTCAAGATCGGCAGCAGGAATCCACGAAAACGTTTCTTCATTGAAATTCCCCATCAAAGACCTTGAGCAAGTAAATTGTTTTGTTAGGTAGCTACACAAATCATCAGCAGAAGCACAGCATGGTATATCATTTAATCTGTACTCATCCAGCGCTGCGATGATGTGAGATCGATCTTCATTCTCTGTGCTGCATAGAATTATGATTCTACATCCTGTGACAAAGAGAGCAAAGTCGGGTGTCAAAACAAAACTTCAAATTTAGAGAACCCTGCAACGACCTATAGCTCTGGGCTGATCGAGTTCCGGGTACAGCTAGCTTACACGAAATCTTGAAACAGCCTCTTTGATGACCTAGGTCAGGGCACGGCTAACTCACATGTAGATCAAACGCTGAAACAACCTCTTTGCCCGATCTAGTATATAGGTCAGGAATTGGCTTACTCACAGATTGAACCCTGAAACAACCTCTGGGCTGGTCTAAGTCAGGGCATGGCTAACTCACAGATAGAACCCTGAAACAACCTCTGGGCTGATTTAAATCAGGGCACGGCTAACTCACAGCCCGGGGGGACTCCCTTATAAAAGGGGGCGGGGGTCCTCGTAGGAAATTCTGAAAATGGCCCCTAAAAGGGACCTGTATTTTGAGATGAAGGGCGTGGCAGTGATGAAATTTCACCCCTAAGAGGGACCAGTCAATAAGTGAAAACATCCGGAAATGGGATTAAAATAAAAATCAATCTTTGAAAAGAAGCATTGTTGTAAATCTTATACTCTAAGCAGGACCACAAAACTCAGCTGGTCACCCTATCACCCTATCACCCTTAGCGGGACCAAAACACTGATTTCAAACCCTAAAAAGGACGACGAGGACCCCCGCCCCCTTTTATAAGGGATTCCTATTATAATAGATTGATAGCAGTTTTATTAACTCAGTTGCAAGCAAATAGTTGAAATGGCAGAGAGCAATTTGTCACTCCGCTTTCGCGACCCCAAAAGAACTTTTTCACAAATAATTAGTGATCAACCTATAAGGAAAACATCAATAAGATATGAAATCAACCCAAAACTATCAACGAATTCATTATTAGCTTAGTTGGTAATGCAATAGAATTTCATGCCAGAGGTTCCCAGTTCGAGCCCAGGACTTCCAAGATAAAATAAAAAATAAAAATAAAATGTTAGGCAAATAGTTAGGTAAATAGGTAAGTAAAAAAATAGACAAGATAAGTAAAAAAGGAGGAAAAAAAAGAGAAAGTGAAGTGTAATTCAATGAATGAAAATTAGTTTTATGCTAATTAGATCCAAAGTCCATGGATTTGGATATCAGATCCTACTCCATGGAGTTGGATCTAATTAACATCCAGTGTTGGATCAAGGTATTCTAGCGTATAAGCTTAAGTAATATTTGTTTTCGTGGCGGCATTTTGAAATAACTAACTAATGCAATCCTTTTCGCCAAGAAACACACTAATATAACCAGCCAAGACATTGACATTATCATGCACGCTAGAAAACCCCTCCTATATGACAACGGTAACGCCTGGATAAAGAAAGACAACAACAACATGTTCGACGTCACGATGGGAAGCTACGACGGAGCAGAAGTATGTGAACTAGTTGGACTGTTCATTCTCAACAACTTATGCGACAAATACGGAAAGGGCAACATAGGACTGTACAGGGACGACGGACTTGCCATCTTTAAGTACACGACTGGACCACAAGCAGAAAGAATAAGAAAGGACATAACGAGACAGTTTAAGAAACACGGCCTTAATATCACCATACAAACCAACCGGAAAGCAGTAAACTACCTTGACGTCACATTCAACTTAACAAACGAATCCTGCTACCCCTACAGAAAGCCAAACGACGAGCCACTGTATATCAACACGAAATCTAACCATCCACCTTCCATAATCAAACAGCTACCCGCAGCTATCAACCGCAGAATAACCGACATTTCATGCAACGAAAGTAGTATGTGGGGACTATGGATAGACGCCTCATTAAATTCAATAACCATGGAAACCAGAGTAAAGGAAAGGGAGGGGAAGGGAGGGGAGGGGAGAGAAGGGAAAGGGGACAGACAGAACGCCAGCACATGCGCGGGGCAAACCCAAAGAGGAAGTGACGTCACCACATGCGCGCGCAGGTTTTTTAAAAAATGAATTGCCGCACCAAGAAAATTCGCGTTTATGCAAGCAAAATATAAATAGATTATAGGAGACATGCAGACTGGCACGCAAGTCAGAAAGTGACGTCACCACATGCGCGCGCAGGTTTTCGAAAGAATGAAGCGATGCGCGGACTTTACATCACAAGATAACCCCCCCCCCCCCCCCCCATCGTGAGTTGGACAAACGAACCATATTGATGGAGAGGAATGTATGGAGATGTTGAGTGTTCGCTCAAAAAACTTGTTTTGGGCTGAAAATGATCGAAGGTTTTGATATAAGTCGGGAGCTGACGGTTTATTCGTAAACGAGACTGAAAACATTATGTCACTTAAGGCAACCTATATTCCAATGAAATACATCTCTGTTTTTGTCCCTTTTGTCCCTCGAAATTTCGATAAAAGTCCTAGTTTTTAATTTTAAATTTCATTTTTTTCAACATCTTTGAGTTATATCATGAGTCAACGCGTTTGTAAAAGTTGCCCAGTACCAAATTTTGGCTCAAAATATCTTGTCAAACTTTCCAACCATCTAGCCCAAGCTCACGAGTTTTCTCCCGAACAAAGAAAACCTTTTTTACAAGAAGCTAAACTTCAAAAATATAAGGTCGTTCGAGAATTTACCAGAAAACATTTTTGACTGCTGTCTGATTCCATCCGAGAAAGAGTTTTATAAAACCGGCAATAAATGATTTGGTTCATTTGATGCTGAGATGGACACAAGACTAAGACACCCTTTTGGAGCCATTGTCGCTGGACCCACCTGCTGCGGAAAAACTCAGTTCGTTAAACGACTTTTAGAAAATGCTAATGTTATGTTCGATGGAACGCCTCAGAATATCATATGGTGCTATGGCATGCACCAACCTGCGTATGAAGAAATGATGGCTACTATCCCATTTATTTCTTTCGTAGAAAGACTTCCTCATAATTTGGAAGAGAGTATCGACCCATCTATTCGAAATATCGTAATTATTGACGATTTGATGAACGAATTGAGCAATGACAAACGCTTAACGAATATTTTCACCAAAGGATGTCACCACAAGAACCTCTCGTGTATTTTTATTTTGCAAAATATTTTTCATCAAGGCAAAGAGTTGAGAAACATCAGTCTCAACGCTCATTACATGGTCCTCTTCAAATATCCAAGAGACAGCAGTCAAATCAACCACTTGGCTAAGCAAATGTTTCCTGGTTGTGACAAGTACATGCAAGAAGCCTTCAACGACGCCACAGCCGAGCCCCACGGATACCTGCTTTGTGACCTCAAACCAGATACTCTGGAAGACTTTCGACTCCGAACAAACATTTTTCCTAATGAAACACAGCACGCCTACGTGAAAAAACTATAAAGCATTTTGCCACCTGTACAAGAATTTAGTTGATGAGTCGGCAAGTGAGAAACAACTTCCATCATCTAAAGGTGTTATCTACAAGCAAACCCCATCAAGCTAAAGCCTTGCTGAAAGCTGCTTACGACGACCTAATCAAGAGTATTTGTGAATGCGTGTTTAATATTCTAAAGTCCACTGTACCCGTCACACCACGACAGAAGAAACAACTCTGCAAATTTAAAAAACCTTTGTTATCGTTGGTGGACAAACAAGTCCCTTTGTCACAAAAGAGAAAGGTGTTGGTCCAAAAAGGAGGAAATTTTCTATCTCTTCTGCTACCTCCAGTGCTAAGTGTGATAGAACATTTTGTAAAATGAACTTTACCAAAAAGATGGTTCTGGTCCCTGAACAGGCTTTGGAAAAGTTGAGACAGCGAGAAAAGATCCAAACAGCACCCTTGACGTCAAGACTAAATAGGCTTGATCATCAAATGGAGGGTGTATTAAATAGCACAGAGTTATCCGATGAGGAAAAAGTCAAACACTACAGTCAAACCCTTCAAAACTATCTCACTTACTACAATCAGAGAAAAGATGAACCGATGAAAATTAAATTTGAAGCTACTCCAGAACATCAGAAGGAACCACGAGAAGAAGAGGAGATACCACCAGCACCAGAAGCACCAAGACTGGAAGTACAGGACAAAATCGAACGCAACATTGTCAGTTCCTTGCCCAAAACGCTCAAAAACCGTGGCAAGTTGCTCATTGAAAAAATAAAGGAAAATCCAGAAATCATGAAATGGGATAGTCGTGGGCAGCTGGTTTTTGAGGACCGACCCCTTGCTGGCTCCCATATTGTTGATTTGATAGGAGATTTCATGAGAGAACGCAAAGGTATAGATCCAATAGGATGGCAAGTCTTTGCAAGGGGTCTTGCTAAGATGAACGCTCCTGAAGATTTGGTCAGAAACGAACGAAGAAGGGGAGCACTTCGAGAATTCAAATCTCGAATGGGTGACCAAGAAGATCTAAGTATCTGGTTGCCTACCCCTCCCCCTACGAATCCTCCCCCAAGAGGCCCAAGTCCCAAACGTAGTGTTTACCGTGAGCTACCATCCCTACCCTCTTCAGATAAGACGCCAGGAACTATTAGGAGTATAAGACCGAGTGAACCTCCCAGACGTTGGCTAACGTTTCGTTCTTGATTCCAGTGTTATATGAGGTTTGCCTTGAAAACGAATAAAAAGATAACTTAATATTTGACTATGTGTCTTCTGCGAAATGATTTATTTAGTCTTGAACCAAGCTTTCGGCCATCTTGGCCATCATCAGGGATGTAGTACACGTATTATGTTTAAAATAACGTACGTAGTTAACGATAAGTGCGCGCATACAGGAACCATCATAGAAAATACAGCAGCGCGAGCTAATAAACTGAATAGAGCGCGCGGAAGGACAAATTAACAACGTAACAATAAATAAAAAGAAAGAAAGAAATATGACGACACCAACTGAATGGAAATCTTAAAATTAGCTAGATGAAATAAAAAGATAACTTGTTTGTCTTAATGGTGTTTATTCTTTTTCCTTGACGTTTGGTGGCATATATGTTTTTTAGGGTGATTATAGGTACGGCTAAAATGTTTCACAATAAATCGATACACAAAATTATCGTTCAATATTTTACTATGGCTAAAACGAGCTAGAATCGCGTTAATGCTTACATTTCTACATCGATTGAGTAAAAAATACAAACAGTAGTGTCCACACACGTTAGAATCTAGGCTTTGTAAACACTTTTGGTTGTAGGTCCAGTCTATACTGCTGTTGCTTAAAGAATTTTGAAATGCCTGGGTGTAATCTTGAGGTCTGAGTCCATATGAATCAAAAAACTCGCCTTTTCGATCTTTGGTAAAGTAAAAGGCGCACCAGTGTGAGCCAGGTTGCCCTTTCTGGTCGACGTTAGCCACAAAGGCTGCTGGGTATCGCTGTATCTGTCTCGGCAATAAATCTGATGGAAAGACACCCTGGAACTGTGGTCTCGTAAACGGGTCCTCTTTTAAAACAGCCACAATCTGTCTGGTATTCATTCCCCCTAGCCGCTTCAGTTGTAAGTGACGTTTCTGTTCGAGTCAATTTCAATCATAGAGTCAAACTCAGCATATATGATGCAGTTAACGGTACTTGGAAGACCCTCGGCAAACTGAAAACCAATACGTAGATTTCCCTGCTTTATGGCGGAAATATGAGGACCAGATGAAAGATCTGGACTTAGGTCAAAGGCGTAGAGTGTGTAGCCTTTTGAATAATCTTGTCTGGTGATTTCACATCCTTGGTTGTGATACAGTGTACCGGTTCCAGAAAACAGACTCATGTACCCCATAAGATCTTGTTCTTTTTCAAAGTTTAACTGTAGTGCCTTGATCGGTTGAGCCTCTCCATTGACATAAATTCCAACTTGTGTGGCGTTAAAATGTTGAAAATTGAATGGGTTCTTGTTATAGGTTCCATTGAAGGCCGGCGGCGTTTTCAACCAGACCTAAGACAATTCGTTTGGGGATTTGTCCTAAAAATACGTCATCTGGAGTGAAGGACATGTTACCGCTGGGAATGGAAAGGACTTTACACTCTATCCTTCTTATGGGATAGAGGGCTGGCGAATGCTGTAGGGCTGCTGCGTGACCAAGGAACGTGTCTGAAGTCACCTTCACTTTTCGAACAAACAGACTGTCGTGTGAAATAACCACCTTGTAATCCGCTCCGCCAACAGCAGACAAGAGACAAAAGGCATTCTTGCTTCGATTCAATCGTATGCGCATGGTGACACCATTCAGCAGTAGGCGATCCTGATAAAACAAATCTGAATGTAAAGGTCCTATCAACTCCACTGTAGAACTGTCTTTGATAAACTTGTATCGGGTATTGAGGCCGGTATTGTAGCCAGTAGCGAGAGGGTCTGCCAGATCCATCTTTCCAGCTACGTCTTTGTAAAACAGTTCCGCAGAGAGTTGAGATTTTTTAGCATCAGAAACATAAGTCAATAAAGTGCTGATCATAGCACGATAAGGATTGGTATTGGTGGAATCGGAGATGACTTTTTCGTTCAGGCTGACATCGACTTGACTAAAAAGTGATTGTAGAAATAGGTTGACCGGTCCAACTTTATCGGTAGCAGAATCTAAATCGCCCCCATCGGCCTTGGTGACCTTAGCTTTAACGTAGATCCACGCTTGTCTCAAATCGGTGTATTCCTCTCCACTTCCTGATACACTGAATTCAATAGGGCCAGAGTCGGTAATGTTCGACACAGGAAAATATTCGACCCATTGTCCCTTTTCAATGTTGGTCTGAACATGTGGTACAGCAAACAAGTCTAGCTCCGACTTGCTGCATTCGTGAAATTTTGATTGTGCCATTAGAAAAAGTTGAAGTCTTGCTTCTTGGTTGATGATGTTTTCTGCTTCTTAGCTTGACGTGAAATGGCAGGTTTTCGTTTATTCTTTCTTTTTGTAGTCTTTTTCAGTCCTCCACCAGTTTGATCTGATTTCTGGGCTACCATGTCCTTCATCACAGCTTGGCCAACTTCCCCTGCTCTTGTCTTTAAGGAATTACTTACATTTTGACCACTCATAACATCTCGAGCCACCTCTAAACCTCCTTTTAGTGCCTGACGACCAAGAGATTTAGCCCCAGCGGTCACGTGAGGCATGGCCCAACGAAAGAGACCCTTAAGCATAGAGCCCAACCCATATCCTTGCTGCATGGGTGCTCCGTGGAAGGCGGACAAACTTCCTCCTCGTTGTTGGGCCTGGTTAACATAGTAATTTCTGTAATACTCAGCGTTCGAATGTGGCATGGTTAAGCGAAATACGGGGATGTTCTCTTGAAATGCAACGTAATATTCAAATGGGATTTTATCACCTGTATCACGCCTTATATTCACTTCGATGGTCTCTAACTGTTTCCTGTTGACTGGTAGGTACTGTGGGGTTAAAAAGGATCTACTAACACGTTCGCCATCTTTTCCTTCGACAGGGACTATTCGTATCAAGGGAACTTGGGTGTCTCCAACTACCTGTGGTTGAACCACATCACAGTAGACGTAGAGGTTGTGGAATCCCAAATCCAAATCTGCCTCTCGTTCAGCCGTAGTGGTCTGTGAAAGTGTAAAATCGAGAAAATCCCAACATCTTTCCAAAATCCGAGAAAGTTACAAAATATGGGTTCTCCAAATGCACTGTAACTTTTCGATTGAGCATTTCATAAGAGAACCATACTTTATCTTTATATTCAGTCGCTTTGACCAAATCGTTCATTTTGTCGATGATGCTCTTCAATGAAGTATAATGGCCTTGGGGTACGATAAACACATCTATCCAATCCCCCTTTTTGATATAAAATCGATTCCAAAAATTTTCACGGACGTTATTCCAACTATGGGGGTACTGAATCTCTGTCAAAGCCACTTCCCATTCCCCCGTCAACTGTAAGGGTTGCGGAAGGTGTACTCGATACTCTGCGAGAGTGTTGGATGGAAATACGTTCATACTGCTGTTAGAAGGAAGCCACACATAAAACTGTGTGTTCTCCATGACGCCACTATTTTTTTGAGCGCTTTAGCATTTGCAATTGGTATTTATACTGAAACAAAACAGGGTTTCGAATAATAATTACTTTATTTGATATTTGTAAAGAGTTACACATCTTTTAAATCCTTGGCTGGGACCCAGGAATTAAATTTATCTGGATACCCCTTCCACTTTACAAAATACTCTAAGCGATTTTTTCCTCTTCGTTTTTTCAAGATACGTTCTATTTGATAAACCTTATCGTCCTTTTGAATGCCTTGTAGTTCCTCTTCATAAAAAACGCCCCCCAAGACTTCTCCTTGTAGGTCTTTTAGACGATAGACTGGCGGTCGTCTTGGAAGCCTTTCCGATACGACAAATATCTCAGTAGTCCAGTTGGGTAGATAACCTTTGTCAAATAGCTTTTTAGCCTTACTGATCCTGACTTGATCGCCAACACGGAATTTGTAACGAATAGGTTATATAAAATTCTCTCCATACAATGTGTGCCAAACCACTGATTCATTTTTCTTGTTAACCTCCACGGGTTTCATTTGAATACTGCGGTGAAAGCTAGTGTTATAAGACTGGAGAAGGTCTGGAAGCACGTCAATGTATCTCCAAGTGTTCTTAAAAGTGAAGTATTTCCACATTTTGGTCTTTAATGTGCGGTTCCAGCGTTCTATCACCGAGGCTTTTTTATCACTATGAGTAACGAAGAAGTGGACATCATTTTTCTTGAAATAGTTTTGAACCAGGCGATTAAGAAACTCTGTTCCTTTGTCGGTCTGAAACGTCTTGGGAATCCTTCCAGACTTGAAGATCCTAACTAGGCTATCCAGTATGTCTTTCCCCGACTTCGTCTTTAGAGGAATAGCCCAGGCATACTTGCTAAGGATATCGATGCATGTCAGCAGGTACTTGTATCCATTGTTGTATTTACTTAAGGAACTCAAATCCACGAGATCAGCTTGAAACTGGGCGTCTATTCCAGGAACAATAACTCTATTGGTAGTAAATCTTCGACGAGCAGGTTTATGTAAAGTGTATACTTCTTGTCTCTTTAACCAATCTCTGACTTGTTTACGACTGATCTTCTTGTACCCCTTTTCTCTTGCGGCACGGAGAACAGCATCCACACCCGAAAAACTTCCTGCGCTTCGATGATCGTAGTAGATCTGGTTGAGTACTTTGTCCATGGCAAATGTCCGAGTTTTTGACTACAATCGTCCCTCCACAGCAGGCCAAGATGCAACGCATGCGATTGAATAAACGTTCGATTCCAATTTTATATGGCGGTGGAAAACAACCCATGCCGGAGACGTGGATAGATCTAAGACTCAAAGATAACTAAACAGAAATTTTAAGCGCTTTCTTTTATAGGCCTTCTAAAACGTTTGGGAGTTGAAATGTTTTAAATCTATAAAGCTCATTCCACTCAGTTTCTGTTACTTTAAAAAGCTTAGCTTCTTGTAAAAAAGGTTTTCTTTGTTCGGGAGAAAACTCGTGAACTTGGGCTAGATGGTTGGAAAGTTTGACAAGATATTTTGAGCCACAATTTGGTACTGGGCAACTTTTACAAACGCGTTGACTCATGATATAACTCAAAGATGTTGAAAAAAATGAAATTTAAAATTAAAAACTAGGACTTTTATCGAAATTTCGAGGGACAAAAGGGACAAAAACAGAGATGTATTTCATTGGAATATAGGTTGCCTTACAGCGCAACGCTCAAAAGTATGACCACATTTAATGTATTCGCACACTTCTATGCACGGGATTTTGTACTTTAAACCGACACAATTGATGCAAAGCTGTCTGGTTTTACCAAATAAGGCGTGTAAAAGCTCGTTTGGAGCAAAAAGTCCGTGCATAGAAGTATGCGAATACATTAAAAGTGGTCATACTTTTGCGCGTCGCGCTGTAAGTGACATAATGTTTTCAGTCTCGTTTACGAATAAACCGTCAGCTCCCGACTTATATCAAAACCTTCGATCATTTCCGCCCAAAACAAGTTTTTTGAGCGAACACTCAACATCTCCATACATTCCTCTCCATCAATATGGTTCGTTTGTCCAACTCACGATGGGGGGGGGGGGGGTTATCTTGTGATGTAAAGTCCGCGCATCGCTATTCATTCTTTCGAAAACCTGCGCGCGCATGTGGTGACGTCACTTTCTGACTTGCGTGCCAGTCTGCATGTCTCCTATAATCTATTTATATTTTGCTTGCATAAACGCGAATTTTCTTGGTGCGGCAATTCATTTTTAAAAAACCTGCGCGCGCATGTGGTGACGTCACTTCCTCTTTGGGTTTGCCCCGCGCATGTGCTGGCGTTCTGTCTGTCCCCTTTCCCTTCTCTCCCCTCCCCTCCCCTCCCTTCCCCTCCCTTTCCTTTACTCTGGTTTCCATGGTTATTGAATTTAATGAGGCGTCTATCCATAGTCCCCACATACTACTAACGAAGAAGCATTCAACGCAGCTAAGCCACTCTACGAAACAGCACTAAAAAACAGCGGATTCACAGAAACCCTCACATATAATAACCATGACACGTCTGCACCACAACGAAGAAACAGAAAGAGAAATATTATATGGTTTAACCCTCCATTCAGCAAAAACGTACAAACTAACGTAGGAAAAACCTTCCTTAACCTCATTCAGAAGCACTTCCCTAAAAATCACAAGTTCCACTGCATCTTCAACAAGAACAACGTTAAAGTCAGCTATAGTTGCATGGAAAATATGACAAGCATAATCAACAAACATAACAAGAAAATAACTAGCAACAGCCCCGCAACCTCTTCACAGAACGACTGCAACTGCCGAAAAAAAGACCAATGCCCACTAGAAAACAACTGCCTCACAACCAGCCTAGTGTACAACGCACGAGTAACCACAGAAGACGACATACCCGCAAAAAACTACATCGGACTAACAGAAGGAAAATTTAAACAACGGTATACGCAACATAAGCTATCTTTCCGAAACCGAAAATACGGCAACAGCACTTAACTATCAAAACACATCTGGACACTTCAAGACAACAAGAAAATTTACAACATCAAATGGTCAATCATCACCTCAGCAAAAGCCTACAATAATATATCTAAGAAATGCAATCTCTGCTTAGCAGAAAAATTGAACATTATTAAAGCAGATAAAGCCAACCTTCTCAACAAAAGATCAGAACTTATTTCAAAATGCCGCCACGAAAACAAATATTACTTAAGTCGGATAACGTAAATTATCGCTCCTTGATAGAATAATAGCACTATTGTAACAATACTCCAATTATAGATTATAGCGCCTCAGGTATATATAGATTACAGTATGGATTATTTAGCAATTATTCGCCGAAGGCGAAGTGATTATCGATGAATATTTACCGAGCGGCGATTCTTCGAGCTGCGAGGTAAATATTCATCGATAATCACTGAGCCTGAGGTGAATAATTGTTTTAGTATAAATAAAAAGGTGATTATTTAAAAAAAGAAAGAAGGAAACAACATTGAAAGTGAAAATATTTTATTTTTTAAAAGCGCGACAGCCATTTTGTCCGAAAAGGTGATTATCGGCTGATAATCCGAGATAGAAAACCAATCAGAGCGCGCGATTTTGTATAATCACCTTTGTATTTATACTAATCTTTATTAAAGACTGTCTGAGGATCGCGTAAGCGTGAAACTCCGAGTAACAGCAAAAGTGATGTCTTGTCTTCGATCTATCTACAATCTATAATCTATAACGCTCTACATTTCAATGTATTGAGCACTTTACTCAGAATAGACATTCATATATATGTATACACCGAATCCCTAAAACTTTGACACTTTTGCGATATACATACATATATATTAAGGATATCGGTTTCAGTCGTTTTTCAACAAACGTTTGTTACCAAGTTGTTCTAGAATACCTAATGAGGCTTTTTAACCTGTTAGCAGTTGATTTGCTCCTTGTTTACTGTTTATTTTCAACAAAAATATCGCAAAAGTGTCAAAGTTTTAGGGATTCGGTGTATATAGGAAGACTGTGTTTCGATTTTTCCGTAGTACAGCACTCGATACATAAACGTAGATACATACAGTGTATATAGCATATACAAATTCTAAAAAACATCATAATTTTGTCCTTAACAGCCGGTTCAATCCTAAACCAATGAAAAACTGGTATGTTCGGAAAGGAAACCATTTTTTAGCAAATCGTTTCCCAACGAACGAAACGAAAAACGAAGATCGATTATGAGACTGAGGTGAGAGGCACTACACGCTACATGCATAATTTTCAATTATCGACTTGTGCTGTATTACATTATGAGGTATTTTTATTTACTTACCTTCTTTTGTTACCGTAAACTCGCGCATGAGAATGCCTAACATCTTGACAGCAGTTTGACTAACGTTGTAATCCAGAACATCTGGGTGGACTAAACAAAATAGTTGTTGATTTGTGTCTTCAAATGCACGCCACCAAAACAGCTCTATCTGTTGATCAATAAATAATAATCAATCAGTTGCTCAAAATAACAGGTTCCTTTGATTACTTGTTAGACTCACTTCCTCAGCTGTCGTTTCGTAGGTGCAGACAAGTACCTCATTTGCAGTGGGAAGAGAGTTTTCACCATATTGCATGTATAGGGTCAACACCGTAGCGAGTATATCTCCTGTAAAAACCACAACACTAACAGATATATTTTTGTGTATTATTATATGAAATGTTAGATACAGATCAAGGGCACTAGGACACCTAAGGTGGTTTGAATCAAATTAACGTTATACTTGTTTACTTATCTTGTATGTGTGTTCCTTTGGTGCTAAAATTAAGTTTTACATCAAAGGTCAAAGGGTTTGAATAACCGATTTGTACTTATTCCAGTAACGGCCGTTCCGTACTTGGCTCTGGTTGTAACAACAGCAACGCGACCGCGCGATATTCGTTACGTCAGTAATACTTCACCCGGCACCGGATCGTTAATGTAGTTAATCAAATTCGTTTTCAGTACCATTAAAAGTAAACGAGCCAGCTATCCATTGTCCTCCCGTCCGCTCGCTCAATCGAATTATTTTGGCAGGTACAGTGACACTCTGTTTACACACCGATGACAGATCCAGCACCAACGTATGTAAACGAACCACGGGCTAACCCGTTTCGGTAATCTTCGACTGAACTCGGGCGGTCGTAATTTGAAACGTATTTTGAAACTAAAGATATTTGAAACTATCCGCAAGACAATCCAAACCGCCAAGTTTTTGTAATTTATTACTCGTGCAAAGGCCTTTCCAGGTCGGAAAAGTGCAGTCGAGAGGGACTGGGGATAGTATCCCAGTACATAGGTCTTCACAGCCGCCGCCATCTTGCTTGGGTTTTCAGTCGTCGTAGAATTATTTGCTGGCGTATCATTTATAGACAAAGGAGAAAGGCCATCACAGAGAACCGACAGTCTATCTCCATCGTTATTGCTGTGTATGGTTATTTCTAATGTGAAGATCTTAGATTACGAAATATTTCTGATCAAATCATGTGGAGAAATTATGGACACGCATGCGCAATATCATCAGTTGCTCTTTAAAAAAATTATCAAAATGGCGGATTAAATTCATTGGGTTTTGACCTTAATAAGTTTTGTTTGTGAGATAGTTCTTTTCGCTCGATGTATATTAGGCTTGTTCAATCGGAATCGTATTATACAATTCAAAAGCTCAATAAACAATAAAAAAATCAACAAGTGTATAGAGTATTCTTTGCGGTAATAAGCATTTTAGGTTAAGGAAAATAATGTGGCTCACCATGTAGCCACTTCAAAGAAATTGAAATAACAGGGGTTGAAAGGAGACGATTTTGTAAAAAATTAAGAGACATACAAAACTTGTTCAATCGAATTCATATTTAATAAACTCGACTCTTTCACATCAAATAATTTTGAAATACCTGATAAATATTTGCTCTGCGATAAAATGAAGTCAACTCCGTGAAATTTTGATGCCAAAATGTAGTAAACATGGCGATTTCTTGCGCGTGAAGCCCTAAAACTCGTCTAATTTTGGAAGTTTCTTGTGGATATTAAGCTTATTTGGCCGCCATCTTGCTTTCACAGACGTTTATTAGCTCCCAGGCTTTGCAGGTCATAATTGTTCGTTTTGGTCTAAAAAAACCTGGTCAGACCATGTGATTTGTCAGCTAAAGACAGTGTAAGAAGCTTGCAACTATCCTATCGACTTCAAAATACCACAGTTAAACGTCTTTTCTTATTTTTTGGAAAAAAATCTGCAGTTGACATGCAGTTTAGGTCTTTAAAAAAGACTACTGAACGATGACTGCGCCCTTTTTGTTCTAACATACTACGCGCGTACTACTCGCCCCATTCCCAAACGGATGTCCATAATTTCTCCACATGTTCACTCGAAACATGCAAGGAAAATGTTACAAAACTACGAAAACCACCTCTATTCCTCCAACGCACTTACACATCGTAGATGATTTAAAGGAGTGCTTACCAGTCAAGGCACGGGCGCCAGAGTCACCTCCTCGTTTGGATTAAAAAACTAACGTTTTATTTTGTTTCCAACGGTCGAATAAATCTGCTTCGGTACGGCTGACCTTTAGCAGTGAATAAACATCTAGCTCCGATTTCAATCTCGTGATGTTTGTCTGTTTAATATTAAGAACCGATCGTAGGTCACTCGGAATTAATCGGTAACGTTGTTCATGAGGTCCCGAAGGAGAGAAGAGGAACAGGGTACGAAGGTAGCCTTAATCCTATTGTTTTCAGTCTGCCGAAATCCGTACTAGGTTTACGTCACTGCTATGGACAGTGATGACAGATTTCCCAGTTCGGCGAGATCTCGTAGGTCAACAACCGTTTCTCAATGGCGGAGTTTTTTTGGCTTCTTGTCCTTCTTCGAGTCAGCTTATTTACTGAAAGTAAGAGTTGTTGGTTACTGAATGATTTCATACTAATTTTGAAGTTCTGCAATTTTTTACGGTTGATTTTCTTGCCGACTTTAGTAAATTCATGTCAACGATCTGACAGATTAGTGGTTTCAGGTGACGACTCCTGCTGTTTTTTTGGCTGTTCGGCGGCGTCGGATAACTACGAGATCTCGCCGAACTGGGAAATCTGTCATCACTGTCCATAGCAGTGACGTAAACCTAGTACGGATTTCGGCAGACTGAAAACAATAGGATTAAGGCTACCTTCGTACCCTGTTCCTCTTCTCTCCTTCGGGACCTCATGAACAACGTTACCGATTAATTCCGAGTGACCCACGATCGGTTCTTAATATTAAACAGACAAACATCACGAGATTGAAATCGGAGCTAGATGTTTATTCACTGCTAAAGGTCAGCCGTACCGAAGCAGATTTATTCGACCGTTGGAAACAAAATAAAGTGTTAGTTTTAATCCAAACGAGGAGGTGACTCTGGCGCCCGTGGTCAAGGCTAGTAGTAAGAATTTCAAATTCATATTCTGTAAATAAAAATACGTTTCAAATTACGACCGCCCGAGTTCAGGCGAAGATTACCGAAACGGGTTCGCCCATGGTTCGTTTGCTTACGTTGTTGTTGGATCTGTCATCGGTGTGTAAACAGAGTGTCACCGTACCTGCCAAAATAATTGGATTAAGCGAGCGGACGGGAGGACAATGGATAGCTGGCTCGTTTACTTTTAATGGTACTGAAGGCGAATTTGATTAACTACATTAACGATCCGGCGCCGGGTGAAGTATTACTGACGTAACGAACATCGCGCGGTCGCGTTGCTGTTGTTACAACCAGAGCCAAGTACGGAATGGCTGTTATTGGAATAAGTACAAATCGGTTATTCAAACCCCATACAAGATAAGTCAGAGGAGGGTCAAGGGTTATCCCAGGGTGCATTGCGTTTCATAGTATATTATCAATTCTTTCGTGACGTCATCACTTTGTTTGAGCAGGCTTTGAGTGAAGATCAACATGGCGGAATTTAGTTCAGTTGCTGAATACTCGGCATCTTTCCCAGAATTTTCCTTATTTTACGTTCACTTTGTATCGAAAGACGAATTTTATGTTTGTATACCCGCCTTGGAAGGCGTTGAAGTTGTTTTAAGACTGATTCATGTCAATTATCTGGATAAATTTGAGAGAAAGAAACGAGTGAAAACTGTTCGATGGACTCGTTATTCAACAAAGTGCGTATACCAGCTATTATTTTCCTTATTTCAGTTACCTATTATATGGATGAGTTTTAGATTTATTACTTTTCTTGTCGTTTGTGTAAAATATATTTTGATTTGACTCAACGTCCGTTTATTATTTATACATTTCCAATGTTCAGTGTTTCGTGAAGTGTCAAAAAATGGCTATTTTCAGAGGTCCTAAACTCATCTAAAACCTGGAGTACTTTGGAGTACTTTCATATACGAGTATGAATTAACCCTTAAGCTAAGATATGATGGTATTAAAACGAAAAATACTCGTATATTTCCTGAGAAATAAGCGTTTTGCCTGCAACATCTGACACTCGAATATTTGAAGCGTATCAAGCCGCCTTTCTAAAAGATCCAATTTTTCATGAACCATTCCAATTATATCATTACCTTTTGGTGAAAACATAAGTAGGTTTGTTAAAAAACAACACACGTTAACCCTACTTTCATTGTTCATGATTTTGTTGGTTAATCATGGCTTTAAAAATGGCTTTGTATTCGCTTCTTCAACGCCGAGATGGCCGTTCAATGTTTACAATTGGTAAGCGCAATGCATCATGGGATAACAAATGTATACAATATAATAATAATAATAACAATAATAATAATAATAATAATATTATCATTATTTATCTTTTTAAAGGAATTGTTTTTCTAAAATTATTATTATTATTAATATTATTATTATTATTATTATTTATGTCCTATTAATTCCTTTGGAGTTCTTTTCTTTTCCGGAAAATTCAATCTTTTTCATGTTGTGGATCTCACACATTATCACCATCATTATCATTATCTTCATCATGGTTATAGTCATCCTCGTCGTCCTCCTCCTCCTCCTTTTCCATTCTTATCTTACAATCTATGAGTATTTCTTGACTTATCTTGACTTTTAATTTAATACATCAAAATAATGAGCCGATTTCTCCCATTTTATTTAAAGCTTTCGCTTTTATCTAAATTTGGCTCCCTGTGCAACTCCTCCTCTTCCTCTTCGCCTTGTTCTTATCCACCTTCTCTTCCTTCTCCTCCTTCTCTTCCTTCTCCTCCTTCTCCTTCTTCTCTTCCTTCTCCCCCTTCTCCTCCTTCTCCTCCTTCTCCTCCAACTTGTTCTTCTTCTCCTTCTCCTTCTCCTTCTCCTTCTCCTTCTCCTTCTCCTTCTCCTTCTCCTTCTCCTTCTCCTTCTCCTTCTCCTTCTCCTTCTCCTTCTCCTTCTCCTTCTCCTTCTCCTTCTCCTTCTCCTTCTCCTTCTCCTTCTCCTTCTCCTTCTCCTTCTCCTTCTCCTTCTCCTTCTCCTTCTACTCCTTCTCCTCCTCCTTGTTCTTCTCCTTCTCTTCCTCCTCCTTCTCTTCCTCCTTGTTCATCTCCTCCTTCTCCTCCTCTTTCACTCCGTCATCTTCCTCGTCCCCCTTATCATCACCATTATCATTAACATTATCAACATAACGCATGACTTTCTAATTACCTTTGGGCACTAGAAGCAAACTTGGCTGTTCACGACTCAAATAGTCAGGGTATCTTCTTCTGTCAATTTCCACACCTGTAATTTAGAAGAGGTTACAATACAAACGGTACTCTTTTTGCGCGCGGCGTTGAACGCAACACGAACAAGTGCACGGTGTGTCACCTATGCAAAGTAAAATAGAGAGCTAGAATTTAGCAAAAAGGTAGCATCCTGTGTCTGGGCCTTTAAAAACAATACTTAAAAAACGCATGAATAATTAATGAGAAAAACACAATAGAAATCATTGTCCGTGGAGGAGGTTGTATATCTGATACAAAATCGTCCTGATTTGCATAAACTTTAACTCCAATTTTCTCATCCAAATTGAATTTTATCTTTAAAATTTTAGTAGAACATGAATGTATACACCTAGACGTTTCATTAAGGAATATAAAACGGCGCGCGTGTCTATATATGATGGTAATAGAACTGAGTTGAGTGCAATTTAGGCTGAAATCGCAAGAGTGATTACAAAATTGCACGACCGCACAGCGGGAGTGCAATTTGTTAATCACGAGTGTGATTTCTGCCCAAAATTGCACACTTTGTAGCCAATCAGATTGCAGGATTTGCTAATGATTTCAAAATGGATATGACTAACTGTGATATAAACACTCTGGGAGCTGTAGAGCAAGAGAGAAGTCGTAGAGAAACACGAGGCGCAGCCGAGTGTTTCTTTGACTTCTCGAGTGCTCTACAGCTCCCAGAGTGTTTATATCACAGTATATAGACACAAGCGGACGTTTTATATTGCTTTTATAAAATATTTTGAACTATTTTACGACAATATGCTGATGAAATTGAAATTCTCCCAACTTAGTATCAAAAACAAAACTTGTACGCATGACAAAAGTTTCATTGACACCAACCAAATTCCTTAGTACAGAAATGGAATTTAACGAGGCAAAATCATTGAAAACTCTTTCAAAATCACGGCGAGAAATGTTCTAAAATGTTAATGAAGCTACTGCAAAGTCGAAGATGTACTGAAAATGAATTGAAGACGTGTTTTTATAAGATTAAACAGATGAGGTAAGGTTTGAACAGGAAATCTTTCAGCTCGTGGTGTACGCTTTGGCTGATGTTCACAAGCTACAAGGACTGTAAGTTTATTTATTTTACAAGAATTTAAAAAGCTTAGAGGAAAAACTTGAAAAAGCTTTCTTTTCTGTGCTTTCGCTGTCTTTTTCTACTTCGTCTACAACAGTAAAGAGTGACATAAGCCACACATTTCTGATAGTAAGGCCTTGTGAATTGTTTGGAGACGAATTTTTTCAGGTTGGTAAATTCATAGAATTTTTGTGCCTTACATTTTCTTCTTTTCTTAGTCCTTGATGCTCCTGATCGCTGCATTTAACATCTGATTCGATAAACTAAAAGATGGGTTTGAATTTATTTGAATACATCTGTTTTACGGGGGACTATTGAGATTTTTCAATGCAGTAGTGAATTTTTAGCAGCAAAGATCGACTCTATTCCTTGCCTTCCTTGTTTTACCTTCGCCGTAAAATATTCTCAGTTTTTTGTCAAGCTCTTCGTCATTCATTAAGTGAAACTCAGTCAGAATACCGTTTTCTTTTCGCTGTTAAAAAGCTGTTAAAAATCATCATAAGTTCTGTTAAAAAAACGCTGTTAAAAATCATCATAAGTTCTCTTAAAAATAACTTTTTTAAATATATCTTGATGTTGTTTTTGAAGCTGATGGTGGTTGTTTCGTACGCCGAGTATAGATAGTAGTAGCTTGTGCATGGCACGATCCGGATTTTTGATGTGTTTTTGGATGGGCCGTGATGGGTTGGTTGATGGGCCCATTGTTTATGTGTTGTCATGGTGACCCAGTGACGTAATAGATTCGTTAATTATTCATAAATGTACTATTGTTGGACAAGACTTTTGTTTCGGGATTCGATTAATAGATCGCGGGCATTTTGAATTTTTTATCAACTCTAAAACTTAACCAAACAAGTCAGCAAGCAAGATGACATCGAGTCCTATTTACCAAGATGAGTTGCAGTATTTAGCTTCTTTGAAAAAAGCACTTGGTATACTTGAAAAACATCGTAAAGCATTGGTAGAGATGCACTATCACATTTTCAAACACGCAACCAAGCTACAAGATGAAAAAGAATGTTTTCGTTATGCTTTAACACTCGAGTCATTTTGTGATTACGACTTCGCAAGGCAAATAGACAAGTGTAATCATCAGATTCGTTTTAGCCGCTATAATATTGAGATGGAAGAAAATGAAGACTTTGAATATGATTCTGACACAGCGCCTCTTTCCCTCGAGCAAGTCTACGCTTGAAAAGAAACAATTCATCTGTTGTCTTTGTTAGGTATATATACACATAATCCATGGAAGAAGGCCGAACTTGATTGAATTTGGAAATACAATCATTTTGTATAATAAAAACCTTAAAGAAAGAAGTCTTAAGATCCGTGTTATGAGTTTAGTTCCCTTGACCGCTGAGACCTTGGGGTAAAGTGTGATGTACATCAGACGGTTTTGATGTATCTCACCATATAATAGCTCAGCAGACAGTGACGTGACGAACTGTAAAGTGAAAGTTGTAATGGATGACTTGGATAACTTTCTAAAACGACAAACAATTGATCCCAAACCACATGTACATCAAGAACTGTTGAAGCGTTACGTCTATCGATCTATGAGTCAAGAAGGTTTGGGAATGATCGATGCGTTGGTGGTTGAACAAATACTTCAGTACAAATGTGAAACTTTAGAGTATCGAGACACTTTGGGTTTCGTCAAGGCCTATCAGTATCTTCACGAACTGAGCCAATGTGATGATGCTGGTTTGTTAGATAACAATGTCATAATGGAAGTTCACAGGATCCTCATGTATCATCGCAGTCATCTATGTACAGTTGGAAAATACAGTGAGAGGGAACGGTTGGCAGAGTTTGAAGGAACGCTTCACTTTTACCACAATCCTTTGGATATGGAAGAAACCATACAGATGTTGATTGACGATTATAACCATCGCTGGTTTGCTGTAAACCACCTTCAAACTGTAGACAGTAGAAAAGCTTTAGAAGACTTGATTCATCTTACTGCGTGGTTGGTTTACAAGTTTTTAGAATTACATCCTTTTGGCGATGGGAATGGAAGAACCATTCGACTTTTATACACTTACATCATGGAATCCTATGGCTTTCCTTTCCAAGTTTCTCCAATGTGTTGTACCATGGAAAAAAATTAATTACTCAATAGAAAGCGAACACTTTGTATGGTGTAGGATTCTACGGAATGTTGGATTAAAGGGAAATTTAGAGGAATTAGAACAGCATATGTTTCATTCCTTAAGTACATCTTGTAAAGAGTATGATGCACTCAATAAAACAAATTGAAATAGCATATTGGTTACATTACTCTATGACATAGGTCTGACTCCATATTCTAATACATCTATTATGAGAATCTCAGTAACGGGGAAACTAGCCAAGCACTAGTGCCCACGGAAAAAAATTGTATTGTACCCAACACAAAGGAATTAATAGACCCTAATTGAGAAACAATGAATACAACAGTTTTAAAATTATTCAAAAACTTTTCTTTCTTACTAGCTGAATCATGATTCGGTTACGCAATGAAGAATCATAAACAAGTGGAATTTTAAAATAACCTCTTGTTTAGAAAACATTTTATTCAACAAGAATTTTCGTTGATTAATGGCCGACTCGGCGTGGCTTCATCCCAACTGTAATCTTCCGAAAAAGGCCCAAAAGACGTACTTTAATAGCAGCGTTTAGCGCAAAAACGAGCTCTGTGACCTATTATCATTTTTTTTTTTTTATCAAATGAATATTTTACAGCAATTAAAGCTAATATTTCTATCTTTTTATTTCAAGACATTATTTTGTAAAGGCAAGGATATGGTGTTCTGTAGGATTGTACACATACACATTGATGAAGCATTACCATTTTTCAAGAAAACTTCTTTTCTGATCAGGTTCTAGCATTTGAGAATCTTCAATTCAAAGTTAGCTAAGACATCTCACGACAAGTTATGAATTTTTCTCACTCCATTATATACTTTTATTACACGCCTCCCAAAACACCAAAATCTGACGTAATTTTCACACTCGTTGGATCGGAAATGACTTCATCATAACTTCAGTTCCAAGAAAACACTTATATTTAGCTTAAAATCGAGGGACAAAAGGAGACGAAAGGTGACAAGAGGGACAAATACACAGAGACGTGTTCACTACTTAAATATATTTATTGAACTCTCGTTATATTCGGTGCCTATCGCCTGGTGCCTTGCTGAAAACATTTTGCCGGACACACAAGCTCTTTAATTGCAAAGTCAATCATCATATTAGCTAGCCCGATCTGATATCTTATTCATAACAGAAGTGTATGATTGATATTCATAGCCCATCAGTAGGCTTCGGTTTTTATCCAATCAATATCACACTCTTTGGTAGTGAGTGTCTATGGTGAAATTTTTCGCTTTTCTTCAACATTTGAATAAGAGTCACAAATAAACTGTACAAATAATGAATAAAATCTTTAGTACGAAACCATATTATGACCAGAATGTAGGCATATTGAAGAGTGATACTAGCGCGGTACTATTAGTGCCAAATCGGCCTTAGTACCTGTAAATCGGAAAACTCTAATGAAAAACAATAGAATAGAGGAATAGAGGAATAGAATAGAGGAAATGATGTCATAGGTGGCTTTATGCAGTGAGTGTATTTGTTGCGGTGGATTTAATTATTTTTATTCCTTAGGGGAAGATTTTGTATTGCCTGTCATGTCATGATGTAAGTGTATAAAAGTCGAATGGTTCTTCCATTCCCATCGCCAAAAGGATGTAATTCTAAAAACTTGTAAACCAACCACGCAGTAAGATGAATCAAGTCTTCTAAAGCTTTTCTACTGTCTACAGTTTTTTCTCATAATAGATGTATTAGAATATGGAGTCAGACCTATGTCATAGAGTAATGTAACCAATATGCTATTTCAATTTGTTTTATTGAGTGCATCATACTCTTTACAAGATGTACTTAAGGAATGAAACATATGCTGTTCTAATTCCTCTAAATTTCCCTTTAATCCAACATTCCGTAGAATCCTACACCATACAAAGTGTTCGCTTTCTATTGAGTAATTAATTTTTTTCCATGGTACAACACATTGGAGAAACTTGGAAAGGAAAGCCATAGGATTCCATGATGTAAGTGTATAAAAGTCGAATGGTTCTTCCATTCCCATCGCCAAAAGGATGTAATTCTAAAAACTTGTAAACCAACCACGCAGTAAGATGAATCAAGTCTTCTAAAGCTTTTCTACTGTCTACAGTTTGAAGGTGGTTTACAGCAAACCAGCGATGGTTATAATCGTCAATCAACATCTGTATGGTTTCTTCCATATCCAAAGGATTGTGGTAAAAGTGAAGCGTTCCTTCAAACTCTGCCAACCGTTCCCTCTCACTGTATTTTCCAACTGTACATAGATGACTGCGATGATACATGAGGATCCTGTGAACTTCCATTATGACATTGTTATCTAACAAACCAGCATCATCACATTGGCTCAGTTCGTGAAGATACTGATAGGCCTTGACGAAACCCAAAGTGTCTCGATACTCTAAAGTTTCACATTTGTACTGAAGTATTTGTTCAACCACCAACGCATCGATCATTCCCAAACCTTCTTGACTCATAGATCGATAGACGTAACGCTTCAACAGTTCTTGATGTACATGTGGTTTGGGATCAATTGTTTGTCGTTTTAGAAAGTTATCCAAGTCATCCATTACAACTTTCACTTTACAGTTCGTCACGTCACTGTCTGCTGAGCTATTATATGGTGAGATACATCAAAACCGTCTGATGTACATCACACTTTACCCCAAGGTCTCAGCGGTCAAGGGAACTAAACTCATAACACGGATCTTAAGACTTCTTTCTTTAAGGTTTTTATTATACAAAATGATTGTATTTCCAAATTCAATCAAGTTCGGCCTTCTTCCATGGATTATGTGTATATATACCTAACAAAGACAACAGATGAATTGTTTCTTTTCAAGCGTAGACTTGCTCGAGGGAAAGAGGCGCTGTGTCAGAATCATATTCAAAGTCTTCATTTTCTTCCATCTCAATATTATAGCGGCTAAAACGAATCTGATGATTACACTTGTCTATTTGCCTTGCGAAGTCGTAATCACAAAATGACTCGAGTGTTAAAGCATAACGAAAACATTCTTTTTCATCTTGTAGCTTGGTTGCGTGTTTGAAAATGTGATAGTGCATCTCTACCAATGCTTTACGATGTTTTTCAAGTATACCAAGTGCTTTTTTCAAAGAAGCAAATACTGCAACTCATCTTGGTAAATAGGACTCGATGTCATCTTGCTTGCTGACTTGTTTGGTTAAGTTTTAGAGTTGATAAAAAATTCAAAATGCCCGCGATCTATTAATCGAATCCCGAAACAAAAGTCTTGTCCAACAATAGTACATTTATGAATAATTAACGAATCTATTACGTCACTGGGTCACCATGACAACACATAAACAATGGGCCCATCAACCAACCCATCACGGCCCATCCAAAACACATCAAAAATCCGGATCGTGCCATGCACAAACTATTACTGAGTTTTAACTTTTCGCAATGATGACTTTTACACCAAACGCAGTTTGATATAAATAAAAATCAAGGCTTTCATGAATAAAACATAGGTTTAAATTTATTATTTTATCATAATAGCACAGTATTTGCTTTCAAAAATGCACAATGTCCACTTAGCTTGGTATTTAGCTGAGATTGCAGTGGATTTCTCCCTCTGATAGCTGAGAAAATCTTACTTTTTCATAGTTATTTTGCACTGTCACTTATTTTTCGTTTAATGAATTATTTCCTAGGAAATTAAAGTCTTCGAACCAAAATACTGCTCTACTTTAAGATTCAAATCATTTTATTCCGTGATTTTTCGGGTTTTTTTCCCTCAAAAGGCTGAGCGTGTCTCTGTCCTCTGATATAAACACGGCAGTCAGCCAATCAGAGCGCGCATAGTATCTCAAATATTTTATAATAAGTAATATACAACATTCGTGTCCGTGTTGTATCAGATATACAATCACTTGCCTTCGGCTCGTGGATGTATATTTGGTACAACACGGCCACTCATAATGTAAACATTACTTACATAATGTCTTTTTGGTTTTTGGCGTACATTTGTATGATAGTCTGTCAAGTATCGAACCAAGCTCATCCAAGGTTAGGTAGGGATGTTGCTCAAAACAATCTTGTAGGTGGTCCTCTTCAAAAGTTTCCACTTGGCCCTTATTGGTCAATTGATTGCCGGAAAAGCTGTGATTAAAGAATACAAAAAAAGTATTTGAATACTCTGAGAAGTTCAAATTCCTTTCAACAAAAATGAAGTAGTTAATGGAAATTACCTTCCCTCCAGCTCAGTTTCTTGCTGTTGTTGTTCTACGTAGTCTTGCCAAAGATCAGGAAAAAAGTCCACATAATCTCCATCCTCTCGAGCTTGCTCAATCCAATTTGAGACGATTTCTTCGTCTTCTCCATTATCCCTGCACCACGTGATCAGTTCTTTCTCCTTGACGTAAACATTAGCGACGTCATTTGCCTTTAGTGCTGCAATAGCTACTTCTTCATCAATTTCCAGTTTTTCAGCCATCAATAAGAATTGCTCGAAATTTTCTCTGAGACTTGTCGAACCAAAACTTTCTTTTTGTGGAGTCGGTGTTGGTAGTAGCAGACTATCTGATATGGTGCTTTTTTGAATATTCACCGCAAAACCAAGAGTTTGAAAAAAAACTTGGTTTAAATCTTCATTTGTAATGTTTGGAAGAACACTTTCAAGTAAGGTGTAGACTTGTAAAGGCATTTCGCCTGCACTGGCTCCCTCACGTAACAGACCGAGTTCTCTTCTCATAACAAGGATTTGTTTTGTAGTGTAGTGGTTCAGATGCTTGTACTGACGTCTTTTCTCATGAACATGACTTTGCAATTTCTTGAGTCTTTCCTCCATCTGGAGACTAGTTTCTGCAAGTTCTTCAGCAAGAGATCGTTGTGTTGATAGTCTGTTATCCGAGCAATGGATCTCTTTACTCCAATCTAAATATTTAACATCACCAGCTTCACAAAGATCGATGTAAACTTGGCCAAGTCTCATCGTGACCTCCAGTACCTATGAAATCGAAAAGCGTTTATCAGTTATCTCAATTCCGTCTCATCCGGCTTAAATTAGTAAAGCAAGTTTACAATTGAATGTACCTCGACAAATCGATTTATCTCTTCAGTACTTTCGATGCAATCTTTGTTCCGTAGTTGTGCAGTTTTGCCTGCAATCAACATCAGCTTACTCTGCAAGTCCTTCAGATCGTTCAAAGTGTAGGTTTTGAGTTCTTCTATTTCTTCTTCCTGTTGTCGCCTTGGACCTTGTGTTCTTTTGTCTATAGGCATAGTAAGAGTAAGAACGTTTTCCAAGTCTTTTTTTCCACTAGATATAAACATGCTTCTGTTGGGATCTTGAGCCACTTGGCCTACACGAAAAACACCTGAGAAATTAATGGCCTTGACTTGCTTGATAGACGACATCTCAACAGAACCATGAGAACTTCGGACAGCTTTTAGCCATTCAAGGTGACGACAAGTCTCAGCCTACAAGAAATGATTGTTAATGACAATGCAAAGAATAACGCATTAAAGTTTAATTTGAGTTTGCTCTTGCAAAACGTTTTGAGTTTGCTCTTGCAAAACGTTATTGCATGATATCAAATTCACGCAAAGGTCTGGAAATAAAACCTTCCACTCTGACAAGTCACTTTGAAAGACATTTTAAGAAGAGAGATGACATCGAAATGCCTGAAGAGCTTGTACATCCTGAACGTTATCCTGAATTGTTTGATGATCACAAACCTGTGATTAACTCAGATCCACCTGGCAAAGAGGAAATTCAATCTGCACTTAAGAGTTTTAAAAACGGCAAAAGTTATGGCACTGACAGAGTACCAACTGAAGCATTGAAGTATGGAGCATTCTCTCAACATCTAATCACTGCCATCTGGCATCTGGTTTTCAATGAAGATTCCAGCTGATTGGTTGAAACTGACGATCTCCTGTCTGCATAAGAAAGGAAACAAACAACAAGCTGAAAACTACCGTGCACTGTCAGTTGGTTCTAATATCTCTAAAATTCTGTCAAAGATAGTTGTCACACGACTGAAGGAAAGTTACGAGAAAAATATTTCAAAAGCGCAGTTTGGTTTCAGAAGTGACAGATCTACAACTGACGGAGTATTTATGCTTAGTCAGGTATTGAAAAATACACATGGTCGTATAGTCGCACTATACATTGATCTAACAGCTGCATTTGATAAAGTTCCTAGACACATTTTGTATGAAGTCCTGGTAGCTAGAACTGGTTGTAAGAAGTTAATTGATATCCTGTGGTTACTGTACGATGGAACACGTGGTAAAATATGTGGAGACAAAACTGACTTTCCCATTGAAGCAGGAACTAGACAAGGTGGTGTGGAAAGTCCTCCCGTGTTCAATTGGTTCTTTGATTGGGTACTAAAGATAGCTGCTCGTGAAATTGATCAACGTTTTCCAGATGGTTGGGGAATATCATGTAAATATACAATTGCAAACGCATGTCATCAACGTAGCACCGGACGTTTGAATGGAACTGAAATAATTAAATGGCTTCTATATGCTGATGATGCTGTAGTTCTATCTAAAGATCTCACTGAACTACAGGAAATCCTAGAAATCATTCACAAGACATGTTTAAGGTATAGCCTTGAAATAAGTTTTAAGAAAACAAAGACACAAGTATTTAACGATACAGAACTTATGAATGAAAGGAGTATTCTGAAAATTGCTGGGAACGAAATTGAAAATGTGAAAGAATTTAAGTACCTCGGTCATATATTTTATAGTGACATAAAGGAATCGTTTGTTGATAATAGAATGCTTAGTGCAAGTGGGAAATTTCAAGAGCTAAAGAACGTATTGACGGACCACAAAGTGTCAATGAAAACCCGTAGAAAATTGCTTGAATCCTGTATAAGATCAAGACTTACTTACTGTAAAGAGGCTCAGCTACCCAAAGAAAATGAAATGAAAAAGTTAGAATCATGCTGGTACGGTTTCCTGAGAAGAAAGGATGGGAAATGAAAATGAACAGCGAAGGAGAAGAAACCTATGCACTTAAATACAGAAATACGGATCTGGAGAGAATTGTTGGAACCTCATCAATACGAGATTTCTTATACATAAGATATTTGAAGTATATCGCACACATATGCAGAAGAGCGAACTCACACTTGACGAAACAACTACTATTCATAAATCCATCAGCCAAATTTGTAAGAGACCCTTGGAACAAGATTGAGAAACTTTTAAATGTTGATAAAGAACAAGCTAAAAGATCTACACAAGACAGAAAAGCCTTCAATGGACTACTACAACAGAATTTTGTTTCTCTGTAGTAATATGTCCCCACTGATTAACTAATCGTTTTATAGTGGAATAAAACTGATACTGAAAGAGAGGGTCAAAGGAAGACGTTCTTGGTATAAAAGTAATGAAACTAACCAACTTTAGTGAGAGATTCATGTCTTGCTTCACCGCCTTCCACACTGGTTTGCATGCTTTCATCAAATCTTCAAAACCAAAACTTTCATTAACCTCAAAAATAAGCGGCGCAAAACTAAGGCAGCTCGTGTGAAAATTTGAGATTCGATCCACTTCAAGATCATTCTCGCCTGCGGAGATCATGGCCAGATCCACTAGTGTACTAAGAGCACTCGTATCTGCAAACAAGCAATCAAGCATTTAGTATTCTCTTAGACGCGTAATGAAGGACAATTTTAGTAGACTAAACAAAATATTTTTCTTGTCCAACGAAAAGCAAGAGAAAAAGGGAAGGATGGACTTTTTTCACCTTTTATAGTTTCCCGTAGCCATTTCACAAGTGGTTCACATTCCATCACTGCTTCAAGACATCGGGAACTGTCAAGGGATATTTCAGTTAAGTAGTCACAAGCTATAGTGAGTCTTTCATCAATGCTTTTCAGATCCTTGTCTTTAAACTCTTTGGATGCCTGGAAATATTGAAATCTATGGTTGAAAAGTCGCCACAAGACTAAGCCAACTTCAGGCCAGGAAACAACTATAAGTTTAACATGAATTCAAAAAGATGCAAAGTAGACATGTACCTGATCACGTAAATCCTGTACTATACTAAAGTCTCCGGAAAGTCCAAGAACTTCCTTGACTTTCAAAACAGTTTCGGCTGCTTTTATGTAGTTTTGAAGGCTACGATATCGAGTAATTTGGTCTCCTCTAGTTTCGCTGGTGGAAAGAATCGTTTGTTTACAAGAGATTCCATTTATAGCCTGCCCAAACATCATATTGAGCTCCTCTTTCAAGTCTTTCGAGTCTATGTTACTGAATTTCCTGTCAACATCCTTGAGACTGATAGAACCATCGTAGACTTTCTGTGCAAGAGATTTCCACTTCTCGATGGATAGTGGCCACACTTCGTTTAGTACGTCAAGTAAGGTTAGTTCTACTGACTGGTTTTCGCTATCTTTCTTTTTTGTGTGCACTTTTTTACAATTTCTTTTCCAAGTGGCCTGGAATGTTTTACTTCCGTAGGCATTCGATATGCGAGGCAGGATTGAGTAAAACGTATTTGGTAATGTGTCAAAGAAAACAACCTCCACTTTTTCTGGTCCATCATCACTAGACGGGACGCGCTTACAAAGGTCTGCCATCCTTACATCTGACATGTCACAATTTGCCTTTACTTCAACATCTTTAATGTCAAAAGCTGCAAAGAAATGTGAAATTTAGTTAAACGTTGAAAGGCTGAGAGGGAGAATAGGCTAGCTGAACTTGCGGTATACCCCTTCCACCTAGTAGCAGTATAGTAACAACCTTACTTTGTCCGGAAAAAGGTATTGCCTGATAGTATATCGCGATGCCTGCCTTATTAATTTTAGTCTTGACTGATTTGATAATGCATGCCTTTCCTTGGTGATAATAATAAACAAGCTAGTACTAAATTGTCTTCCTCAAGTACTACCACAGTACACCAAAAAAAAGATTACGGAAGGTCGTGGGTTCGAATCCCATTTGGAACTCTCTTTTTTTTCTGAGCTTGTATTCGTATGGTTGTATTAACTAAACTTAAATTAAATCCCATAGAAAAAAAACAATAAACAATGATCTTATTTTATAACTCAAGAAAGAAAGTATCATATCACTATTTTCAATGCAAAGACGGCAGTCACGGACAGGAGGCAGGAAAAATATAGTTTCTTAGGCTTTGCGCCTGTGAAACTTTCTCGTGTAAATCTAATTAGACCACATTCAATTGTTCCTGCCTCCTGTAATGGCTGCCGTCACGTGATGGTGCAAAGCCTCTATATCGGTATAATATGGCTTTAGTTATATACTTTTAGTGATGTATGTATTTACATAATTTTTTTTTAAACTTATTTATGTAATATATAACGCAATTCAGCGTTTTGGATGCTATGATACTATCATTCAATTGCAATAAAGCTATCTATTTGATCTTACCAACATCCTTCATAGATCTGCAAATATCGATGAAATGTTGCAGGTGTTTTTTCAAGTTCTCGAAAACACGATATTCTTCCATTCGTTGTTTCAGGTTCATTTTTACAGAATGCGAGTTTTGCTGCTCTTCCGATTTGGATTGTGTTTCGGGCAAAGCGAGGCACAGGTGCATAAAGGTCTCCTCGAATTGATTCAATGACATTAACGTTTTGACGTCAATAGATCTATCTGCAAGTGCTTGCTGGACATTAACTAAACAATTAATCACACGCTTGACCAGTTTAGTAGCATCCTTAGTAAGTATATTCTGTTTCTCTGTTGAGCCTGAGAAAAAATGACAAAAATTAATTTTGCAACTGTTTATATCTAGCATTTCGTGCACGTGCTCAAAAGGTACAAAACTCAAAGAATGTTGTTTAAATATGTGGGAATTAACTCGGGCAAAGTATGACCGAGTTAACTCGAACAATAACAGGTATTCGGACCCAAGCTAGGGGGGAGTAGTAAATGTGTGTTTGTGTGTTGGGGGCTGTGGTAGGGGTTGTTTTTTGTTTTATGTGTGTGTAAAGAGAGGGAAAATATCCCTATGTGTTGGGGGCTGTGGTAGGGGTTGTTTTTTGTTTTGTGTGTGTGTAAAGAGAGGGAAGATGTATAGAGAGAGAGTGTATGAGATAGACGCTAATCTATACAAATCCACAGTTCCAGGGAACCGCACAAGTGTACAAGCAAGAGCTCAGATGAGTTCAGGTATAAATGTGAGAGTGTGTGGTAGTGTATCAATGTGGGAAGATTGGAAGGAAGGAAAGGAAGGAAACCGGAAACACGGCGGAAGGAAACCGTCGGTTTTTTTTAAGTGAGAAATGAAAGAAGACAAATACATATGAACGGGTTATAAATATGGAGGTATTCTTTACCATGAAAGCTAATAAACCCTGCCCAGGGTTCCCATTTCAGAACATATCGTAACACGTCGTGATCTGTTTCTATTTTGTCAGCCATTGCTTCACTGTGGGCAGTTAGCATTCGTGATAACAGTTCTCCTGCTTTTGACGAACCACTACTTTGTAAGCTCCTCTCTTGTAAAGTGGTAAATAAGGGCTCGCAGCTTCCTCCTTTCTAAAGCAAGAGAAGACCAAAACATCAACTTCTGCTGTTTGCATTTGAAACCCAACGTTAAAATGATTGTCTACTTTTTGACGTTCAATAATTCAAGCCCACGATTTGCGCGCGCACAATAACCGCTCATGCAAACCCGCATAATAACCGGCTTCCAAAATTTTATTGAGGACCCATACACGTTTTGAACTTCAACAGGGCAAAAAACCCAAATTTTACATGGAACTCTTTATTTTTCTTCAAATTTTCTAAAACATCAGGTATAAAGCAATCTTTTGTCGAAGTTTGAAAAAAAAGTAAACATTAGAACTTATTAAAAAACGCGTTGTATTGCTTTTGTTGTTGTCGATTCAAAACAAATTTCGGTTCATTAAGGTAACAAAATGCGGAATGTTGAGCTTATTCTTAAAACTTTCTTTAAATATTTGTAGTTAGTATTCGATAAAAATGTTTAAAGTAGATGTTTTGCAAACATTACTTCCATAGCATCTTTAGTTTTCGAGTTATGTCTTTTTTTTTTTTTTTTTTTTTTTTTTTTTTTTTGTGCGAAGTTTCGTTTCCACCATTTTTCTTTGTCAAGATGGTCATATTCAAAATTCATCATCTCGAAAATTAGCTCGGGACACCCATTTTTCTTGTCATTCTTGGAATTAACGTTAAATCCTGTAACAAACTAGGCGCAGAAAGCTTGGTACTAAAGAGAATTTCCCCAATGAGTGTAGGGAGAAGATCACAAACCGATAAATAGCAGGAGCAAATTCAGGAATTTGAGAAAGGGGGGAAGGGGGCGTAAAAAAGTGGCGTGTAGAATTAGTAATGTTTGCGCATTTGGATCCAAATTTTTGATATGTTTTGCAGTGATACGCAAAGGATACGTCACTTATATATCATAAAATGATACGCCAAGGATACGTCACTTGCACCAAAAAAGGAAAAGGGAAATGTGGCCCCCTAAATCCGCCCCTGCATACCGCGATTCAATTGTTCACGAATTTGCGTAGGAAACCATTATACCTTTACAATCCGTTCAACTGCAGAAAAGGCATGTTGTGTGGTGGATTTTACAAGACCCTGGAGCTTCTCATCTTTTTCCACTTTACAGAACAACTCTGCGACGTCCTTATCTTCCACCTGTATAAATATTACACATTGATATCAAAACAATTGCAAACAGTGCAGGCTCTAAAGTAACTCACAAAAATACCTTCTTTAATCTTTTCTTAAAGAGATCGTCAAGACTATCAATCCCGTTTTTTCCTAAATTCTTCCTGGATACATTCAGGGAAAGTAAGGCGCTCCATACCTATAAGTCAGAAATGCACTAGCTAAAGATATTGACTTAACTATGTTATGGTGTTTCCCAGTAGTTTTTTAGTGAACCACACTTCTCATGTTCATCTAGCGAATTGAAAACTTTTTCCTGGTGTGATCAAAATGAATTTCACACCAGACATCAAGCATAGATGGAAGTTTTGATTGATGTCAATTTCAACTCGATCGGCGTTTCCATAGCAACGGAAAACAATGATCCTTGAAATCAGTTTACCTTGAATATCTCCCGTTTCCGATGAGCTTCAGAAAAATGACTATATACATGCTAAACTTCGCATTCAGGCACAGCTATTCAGATGTTAATTAGAGGGTTGGATTAGAGCGAGTTCGAATAAATCGCAAAAACATTCTGTGACCGCTTATTATGATACTGGAAACTATAGTAGAACAAAAAAATCCTTCGCGTTCGCAAAATAATGTCAAACTACTGCTAAACGTTATCTACAATATCTATTTACACCTTTCCTGAAAGCAACATTTGTGAAAACTTTTTCTTTGCGGAGTTAGATTTTTTCTTGTACAGGTGCTTTCGGTAGAATATTTTAAACGATTTCACCTTCCTAGCAATTTCAAAATTATTTCTCAAACGAAGGAATGAATACAGCTAAGGTAAATAGATATTGAAGGTAACGTTTAGCAGTAGTTTGACATTATTTTGCGAACGCGAAGGATTTTTTTGTTCTACTATAGTTTCCAGTCTCAAAATAAGCGGTCACAGAATGTTTTTGCGATTTATTCGAAATCGCTCTAATCCAACCCTCTAATTGATTTCTGAATAGCTGTGCCTGAATGCGAAGTTTAGCATGTATATAGTCATTTTTCTGAAGCTCATCGGAAACGGGAGATATTCAAGGAAAACTGATTTCAAGGATCATTGTTTTCCGTTGCCATGGAAACGCCGAGCGAGTTGAAATTGACATCAATCAAAACTTTAATCTATGCTTGATGTCTGGTGTGAAATTCGTTTTGATCACACCAGGAAAAAGTTTTCAATTCGCTAGATGAACATGCATGAGAAGTGTGGGCAATAAAAAACTACTGGGAAACACCCTAAGGGGGGACTTACCTATTTACCAGCCACGGTTGCTATGGAAAGGATTTAAATCTCTAAAAGGTTTTTCTTATATTATTACTTCATAGATAAAATCAATTTGTGAAATGGATAAGTTTCTGATATGTGCGATGACGTCATCTCTCTTACGCAATTTATGACGTCATAGCTCATTAAAAATTAAAAAACAAGCGTGCATTTTGTCGGATTGACTCACAAATCAGCATAATCATAGCTGATATGAATTGAAACAAAGTTTAGCATTATTTTTGAATACGGTGAAAAGGCCAGGCTACCAAGCCATGTTGAATTTTTTAAATCTAAATATTTTCCCACTCTCTCAACTTAGAGTAAAATCCATGCTTAACTTTGTTCTAATCTATGTCAGCTATAATTTCGCTCATTTATGGGTCAAACGGACCTATTGCACGCTTGTTTTTAAACTTTTTATGAAATATGACGTCATTAATGACGCAAGAGTGATGACGACATCACACATATCAAAAAATGGTCCATTTCACAAGGTGGTTTCATCATGAGCTTAAAACTTTAGCAAAACCTCTTAGGCATTTTCAAATACTTTCCATAGCAACTGTGACTGGTAAATAGGTAAGTCCCCCCTTAAGGGTTAGTTTTAGACCACATGTACTCATGTAGTTTGACAGGGTGAACAACTGAATAATACAAAAAAAGGATTTTATCCATGATATAGTCGAAATCAGTAGATATTAGTCGGTTAGTATTTTAGGTCCACAGTGCATTGCAGTCTTCCTAAGGTTTGCTTGTAAACATTTTTTTGTGAAATATCGGGTATATCTTTAACACAAACAAAGAGACATGATACCTTAAGTTCGTTCTCTCCATCTGATGATATCTTAGGATACTTCTTTCCTGCTGCTTCTTCTACAATGTCTACTATTTTATGGAATATGTCCTCACATTCGTGTTTCACGCCATCATCTGTCACTTGTCCCTGACGTTCGTTTTCCATCTTCTTTCTCTTATCTTCAGAAATATCAACAGAGCAAAGCGCGTCGATAGTAAACTGGATACTAGTAAACAACACTCCCTTGTCTTCGATTTTAGCTTTCTTGTCAAGTTCTCGCAATAGAGACATCGACGACTTGGCAAACAGCAAAGCCTTCGATTGTTCCAATGTCTCTTGCCTAAACATCATTAAGTACCAGAATGTAATGAAATCCCATGAACATGACGATATTCAATTAAAATTTGGGTGATGGAGCATTTTAAACAGATAAAACTACCTTTGTTTTGAAGATTGGCGCTTCATCAGATTGGACAAAGTTTCATTAACTTTCAATGGGCAAAACTATAGAAGATTGGAAAGAAACATTCAATTAATTATATGCATCCTGCACGTATTTCAAAACTGTCAAATACAAGGAAACTTGGGCACCTATTCAGTGACCAGTCTTGAAATCAATTTAAAGAAAGACTTAAAGTGCCTATGACACACGATGGAGGAACCCTTGAAGGCATAAAGGTTTTTCAATGTCATGTGCTAATGACTGTGACGTCAGGGGAGTAATTTATGTATTTTGTTGTCGCTTGTAGTTGAAAACAGTGGCTACAATGTGAAAACTAATTTGCAAAAAATTAAAGTTATAAGTAAAACAGTGATGCATTTCAAACTCAATTTATCTGTAGCAGTTAAGTATTGTATATTAAATGATAACTCCCCTGACGTCACAGTCATTAGCATATGGCATAGAAAACTTTATAACTTAAAGACGCCTAGGTGATACAAGAAAATGTATCTAGCCAATCAGCGCGAAGCTAACAAGCTCAAGTTGTTAGCATAACCCATGACAGGAAAAAATTGCGCACCAATGACTGCCCTAGTAGGGTAGGACACGGCAAATGTTTTTCGGTATAAACAAAATTGGAACTAGAATTCAAATTTCTCTCATTACAAACGCAGGATCCAGTGTTTCTAAAATACTGAAAAGTTATTATCAATAAAATTATTTTTTCTTTCAAATTCGAGAGCTAGAACGAGCTTCGAGAAAATGTTCAGCCTCCCCTCTCTTGATTTGATAATTGGATGCGGGTTTTACTTTGTCAAAGAAGCTCGTGAACACGAAGTTTATAGAAAAACTAAAACGAAGTTTTAGCCGTAGTATCTTAATATTAGCCATGTTAAATCATTTTGACAGGCTTTGGATTCCTCTAAGAGTTCTAGGGACGCGAGTTGTGCTGCTCTAATCGAGTAAGTTTGAGTTGCTGACAAATAATTCAGCTGATATGAATTCTCATAATACTCAATAATAAAACTGAATTGTGGAGAGTCCTGTTCGACGCAGCGAGCTCCCTTTGCATTTAAAAGAATTTAAAAGAAGACAAGTGTTGAAAAGCTTGCAGCTACTGAAACATTCGCATTATGTATTTCTACACGTATCAAGATATTCGCAAGCTTTCTATTTCTAGAATTAAAGTGATAACTGTTAAAAAATACTGTTTGAATATGTTAATTCATGGAACATGTTATAAAGCGGCCGGTCAAAGGCATACCGTATAATACTCACAGAAGCTTAGCAACACTTGTCTTCTTTTAAATTCTTTTAAATTTACTGAAGAAGCGAACGAGAGTTGTTGGGTTTCCCTACGGTTTGTTTATATTCTCGCACAATGACGCATTGTAAAGATGCACGGGCTAAAGGCTTACAAAAGGCTAACAACTTTGGAGGGATTGCATGCAGGCCTGGTCGCAAATACTTTACCTAGGCTGCACTCAATTCACAAACTATGAATATTTCTTTTCTTTTTGAACACCAGCTCACCTCATGTAGAAAATATACAGAGAATATGGTCTGATGTGTCATAGGCACTTAAACAAATCACCAGCACAAACCTTTTTTGCGGGGCCAGTTGCACTTGACGATCGTACTTTGTAGAATAGAGCTGTGCAAATCTCATGTATAGGAAAGGCATTGAATTCAGAAAGCGTTGGAAAATCTTCCAATTGGACGTAATGCAGGAACAGCCGACGTAGTAGTGGATCCAAAGTGAACAATGGCAAAGCTTGAGGTAGCAAAGATTTGACAAAACTGAAAGTGAACAATGTGAACAAAATTTTTATTCCCATGCCACCAAATACTCTGCATATGTTGATCAGAAATTACACTTAAGAGAACACAACTGCTTCACTCCAGTGAGCACTCCGTAACACTCCTTACAAGCCCTACAGTATTTCGAAATCAACTGAATTCCGCACGAGAGTAATTCAAAAGAACTCTCATAATCCCAGGCAACATAATGAATGACGTACAATAGTATAAAGAACTCTCTGCATTACTGCATAATGAATTATTTTCTCGATTGAGAAGTCATTCCAAAAACTCGTGCTTCGTGTTTCATTAGGGTTTCCAAACACTCGAAAACAATAAAAGCACTCGGCCTGCGGCCTCGTGCTTTCAAATGTTTTCTCGTGTTTAGAAACCCTAATGAAACACTCGTACTCGTTTTTGAAATATTACTTACACATTATTACATGACCTACAATGCATTGGTGGTATTTGTATTTGTCCATGAGAGGACCAGACAGACGTGATACATGCCATCTCTCCGATTTCAATGAAACTTGGCACAAAGAAAGGCTTCACTCAAAAACTCAACATGCCAAAATATTTCGAAATTCGGAATTATCCGGGGGGAGTTAGACCACCCCCCCCCCCTGCTTTTTTTCCAAAATCTCAAAAAATTCACCCTGCAAAATGGAAAAAGTGAAGACCTCCCAAACTCTCAGAATTCAACAGATTTTATTTTGGCTGGACATGAGTATACTTACATCTTTTGTCAATCCATGACAGGAATTTGCAGTGGTTTGATTGAAGCCTTGTCAACCAGCAGACGTTAATAATTAACCCTATAAAATAACATGCCAAAATAGGCCAATTTGATGACCAAATATCTCCAATGGCCAAGGCTATATTCAAATGACAACACCATCACCGTTTAACTCTATGGTTGGTCTAAGGAATTCAAGAATAAAATTATTGGGACCTCTTAATTTCTTTGCGCAGGCCATGCTTGAAACCTGTCATTGCGAGCAATAATATTTTCTCCAAATCGTCAAACTACGATGACAAGATGAGAAGTTTGGGGCATTTCCAACCGTTTTTCCAGCTCTTTTGCATGTTAACTTAATCATTGGACTCCCTGAGAGGTTCAAAAACAGTGAAACTCCGATATAATTAGAGATAAGGCTAATTTTTTTCGAAAAACAGCGTCAACTTATCACTTTGTAAATGATGATTCTTCCGAAAAAGCCCGATATTTTCGATATCTAAGTAGATAAATGAAATCGTTGAATATATGCCATAACTTAGCATTATAATAAAGATTTGTATTATATTTATTCTAAATTTTGGTCGGCGGATGAAGGGTTGACAAGTACAGGTGAGTAAAAATCTACGCTTACGTGACAATGTTGACATTATGCATTTTGATGGCATTTGGCTTCGCATAACAATATCAAGAACGGCTTTCTAAAATTGTATAGTGGATTACTTCAGTAACATGGAAGCTGTTCCCTTAGATCAACTATGTATCAATCAATGAAAGTTTTTATACTTACATCAGGCCCTCTTCCAGTGTGCTAAAGTGTCTGCTGTATTTCAAAGGACCGTCGGTCGTTCGATAGTCTTATGGCGAAGCATTCCTTTCGGCGAAGTGCAAAACAACACAAAAATTGATGAATATACACATTATATATCTTCCTTTTTACTAACTAAGAAAATTACCGACCATATTCTTTGCTTTGCTATAAAATCCGAGCAAAATTCGAGCATCTCATGGCGTAAATCCTCTATTAAGTCCCTCGGGGGGCTTATTTATTTCAGGCACGTTCTAGAGGGGAGCTTATTGAAGAGGGGGGACTTAAAAGAGAGGGGGACTTAATAAATTTCTCCCTTTAAAAGGGGGAAGGGGGCGTATTTGAGGAGGGGCTTACTAGTGCATTTACGGTATATTTTCCTGAAAAGGCAACTCTGCTCTTTATGGGTTTCCTGTAGTTTGAGATCGGCCTGGTTTGTTTTTTCTATTTGTTTTTTTTATTGTTTTTTCAAATACGCCCCCCTCCCCCTTTTAAAGGGAGAAATTTATTAAGTCCCCCCTCTTCAATAAGCTCCCCTCTAGAACGTGCCTGAAATAAATAAGCCCCCCGAGGGACTTAATAGAGGATTTACGGTAAATCAATTAACCAAAAGAAAGCCTGATACCTTGTAGTTAGAATACAAATGACATATTTCCAATTACCTGCATCTCGGTGTTTTGGGCAAAATTGTTAAGTCATGATCAGTGCCGTCTTCATCAAATAGGCCCACTCGCGCAAGTATTAGCTCCTTTTCAGAGGAAACGCTTCCTTGGGCAGCTTTCAATTGTCTAACATGAGGATTGCTAGAACATGAAATCAGAGGGCGAAGCTCAATTACATTTTGTTCTCCTCGATACTGTCTAAATGAAAGACTACATTGAATAGTACAATGCCTTGCAAATGAACATAACAGTTGAGACATTGCTTTAAAATGCATTAAAATGCATTAAGTCTAACTCACGTGTTTTCCCTATAACAAGCGATTTTTATGCACATTGACCGGCGGGTTTCCTGTGTGACGTCCGCTGACCACAGGCTCAGTCACGCCATGAGATGCTCGAATTTTGCTCGGATTTTATAGCAAAGCAAAGTATACCGTAGCAATCTAGGAATATGGTCGGTAATTTTCTTAGTTAGTAAAGAGGAAGATATATAATGTGTATATTCATCAATTTTTGTGTTATTTTGCACTTCGCCGAAAGGAATGCTTCGCTATAAGACTATCGAACGACCGACGGTCCTTTGAAATACAGCAGACACTTTAGCACACTGAAAGAGGGCCTGATGTAAGTATAAAAACTTTCATTGATTGATACATAGTTGATCTAAGGGAACAGCTTCCATGTTACTGAAGTAATCCACTATACAATTTTAGAAAGCCGTTCTTGATATTGTTATGCGAAGCCAAATGCCATCAAAATGCATAATGTCAACATTGTCACGTAAGCGTAGATTTTTACTCACCTGTACTTGTCAACCCTTCATCCGCCGACCAAAATTTAGAATAAATATAATACAAATCTTTATTATAATGCTAAGTTATGGCATATATTCAACGATTTCATTTATCTACTTAGATATCGAAAATATCGGGCTTTTTCGGAAGAATCATCATTTACAAAGTGATAAGTTGACGCTGTTTTTCGAAAAAAATTAGCCTTATCTCTAATTATATCGGAGTTTCACTGTTTTTGAACCTGCCAGGGAGTCCAATGATTAAGTTAACATGCAAAAGAGCTGGAAAAACGGTTGGAAATGCCCCAAACTTCTCATCTTGTCATCGTAGTTTGACGATTTGGAGAAAATATTATTGCTCTCAATGACAGGTTTCAAGCATGGCCTGCGCAAAGAAATTAAGAGGTCCCAATAATTTTATTCTTGAATTCCTTAGACCAACCATAGAGTTAAACGGTGATGGTGTTGTCATTTGAATATAGCCTTGGCCATTGGAGATATTTGGTCATCAAATTGGCCTATTTTGGCATGTTATTTTATAGGGTTAATTATTAACGTCTGCTGGTTGACAAGGCTTCGATCAAACCACTGCAAATTCCTGTCATGGATTGACAAAAGATGTAAGTATACTCATGTCCAGCCAAAATAAAATCTGTTGAATTCTGAGAGTTTGGGAGGTCTTCACTTTTTCCATTTTGCAGGGTGAATTTTTTGAGATTTTTGGAAAAAAAGCAGGGGGGGTGGTCTAACTCCCCCCGGATAATTCTGAATTTCGAAATATTTTAGCATGTTGAGTTTTTGAGTGAAGCCTTTCTTTGTGCCAAGTTTCATTGAAATCGGAGAGATGGCATGTATCACGTCTGCCTGGTCCTCTCATGGACAGGCTCTTCAGTATTCAACGCTTTTTGAAATAGCTGTAAGTCAATGCAGGTTGGGTAAGCTAGTTGTTGTTTGGATACTTGCTTCTTAGCTTTTGATTAAACCGTGGATTAAACGTTATTAAGCAGTCCGGATTGTAGAAATATGTGGCGAGATTTGTGACGCCATAGCTAGCCTTATGTCTTCGTAGAAAATACCGAAAAATAATTCAAAATATTCCGCTTTTTATAAAATCCATTGCGTGGGGCACTCACGGATACTACATTTGGAATATTTTCACTCAGCAGTACATGGATTTCAAATAGGTAGATCTAGCGAATATGAATTGTTGATTTGTCAAGTTTTTCCGATAGATCCAGCTGAGTTGATCGCCTTCCCCGAAAGGAGTTATGGGTCACTATTTTTGGTTAGCATTTTTCGAGCATTTACCGAGTTTATAGTACGCACGACAAAATTACTTGATTCTGATTGGTCTAGTTGATCTAGTTGATCGCCTTCCCCGAAAGGAGTTATGGGTCACTATTTTTGGTTAGCATTTTTCAAGCATTTACCGAGTTTATAGTACGCACGACAAAAGTACTTGATTCTGATTGGTCTAGAGGAGTACAATTAGAGCGTTAATTGGTACTCCGCGGGAGTACCAATTAGGTCGCTATGGAAACACGGCCAAAAGCGGCAAATTACCCCAGTGAAATGAGTGAAATTCCCAAAAAAATCAATGTTTTATTGATTAAAATACAAAAATTTCAGAAAACTGTTTAATACACACATAGGAAGGCCTCAAATTATGATAACTAGACAAATTCAAGACGTAATAAATCATGTTTTGTAGTATATAGCAGGGACCGCGGAGCATAATTTTGATTGGGGTGGGGGGGGGCTAATAACTTTGATTGGGGGGCTAGCGACCACCAAATACTGGAAGACCTAGGGGGTTTGGGGGCATGCTCCCATTATTGGAGGGGGGCTATACCCCCCAGCCCCCCCCCCCCCCCCCCCTGCTCCGCGGTCCCTGTATAGTCGTTTTTTCTTTCTAGTCTTCGCCAAACAATTTGAGTTGGAGTTTTGAATGTTCTCGTTAATTTTACTACCTGTTGTCTTCTGTGGTCTTCTCGAAAAATATATTCAACACCACATCTACAATAATTGTACAATATGTAGAAAACAGCTAACAATAGTTTTAAAGCAAATTTCTTTCCGTTTAGCGAAAAAACACAGCGAGTAGAGGCTCGTTTTTTTGTTTTGAAAATAGTTAAGATCAAATCTTAGTTGTAGAGAGACGAATTCAGCTATTTACCACAAGTTAATTGATCCTAAGTTGTCAATCCAGTCTTGAAATAATAAAATCTTCAGATAATTCACCATTCAAAGTAAATAGCAGCGAAATTCTTCAAGCTACAGGAGGGAATAATATCCAAAGCACATGATCTGATCACTGCCGGGCGACTCGTTCACGGCAAGCTGTACTTCAAAACTCTTAACTTGAACGACATATTTGTCGCTTTTATCCCTTTTGAGTTGTCCAGCTAACTTGTTTTCAAAGAAAGTATTTTTGAAATTGTGTTTTAGCAGTTATTAGCAAATGCTAAGAGGAAAAAAACTTAAATTAGCGAACTGTAAACTGTCAACTTTCGCTTAGTTTTCACACAGTACGTTTTCGAAGAAAAGTCGCTTCTTGATTCGCTGTTTAGCTATCAATACTGTCATTCAATAGTTGTAAACATGCATTAAAATGGCTTTTTACTTGAGACGTAAAATTATTTTCTAGTATTTTGTAGTTCAAATCATACATAAAATACTAATCTAAAAAGGTTTTACAGCAACGTTAACACTTTCTATGCTGTTCTTGACTTAGCTTTCTTGGAGAAGGGTCGGTTATAGCAAAGGCAATGAAGATGGATGAATGCCTTCTTAGAAAACTTAGATAAGATTAAATTAGAAAACTTTTCAATTCAAAGAAAAATAATTATAGATTGTAGAACATATAAATACATGTATAGAACAAAGGATTTTAGCAAATCTTAGTAATCAAAGTTATGCGTTTTTTAGGTGGAAAGTGAACTACAGTGAAAATTGTCGGAAAATATTACTGATAAGCTTAAGGCAATGGGCTCGCGCACTCGTGCGCATCTTTCTGCGCATTTTTTATTTATCAGTTAGAATTGTATAATATATTGACCAAAGTGTGAAACAATACACTATATTTATATAACTTGACAATTAGTCGCATGGCAGTCATTTTGTGTATGTTCGATGACTCGAGGCATGCGCGACAAAACCCATGGATTGGGCTACCTGTGTGCTTTCCGTTTGTCGCTCTTCATTTTGCGTTGCTTTACGACTTATATCTTGTAAATGAATACGGTGACCTATACAATTTTTTTCCTGAATTCGATGTCTTTTAACTAAAGCTAGTACATATCGAAAAAAATAAAAAATCTATCGGTTTGTTTTCGAGAAAATCGTAAAACATCATCTTAAAAAGGCGACATTCGCACGTAATTTCGACTGTTTTTCAAGTTGGAAATGTCAAAAATAGGCATTTTTCTGAACTTTGTGACATTAAACTGTTTTTCAAGGAAGTTTATTTACTTTAGTACCTCTGAAAGCCTCTGTTTTTCATATTGCAGCCACCAGAATTAAACTAGACGTAACACTTTGAGAAGCGTTGTTTTCGTTCTAGACTTGCTGGGGAGTGCCGTGTTCAAGCTAACATAGCGCAAAATCTATGTCGATGACCCCCGATTTTTGCTGTTGTTCTGTTTTGTCCATCTCAAAAGCTATCTATATGCAAAATTATAGGAAAATCTATCGGTTAAATTTGCGCGAGCCCATTGCCTTAAGCTTACATTCACTTGAACTTCACATGTAAAAAGAGACATATTCATTAATGCAAGATAATAATTTTCTTTGCTAGTAAGTTGGTTTTGAAAAAAAAAATTAAGATTTATTCTTAACTTTATTATCGAGCGAAATATCTAGCTGGAAAAGCCCGATAAATAGCAAATATTTGGTGTGATATGATGTTTTCATATTTCATTCAACATTAAAATAAATTATCTATAAAAAGGTCAAAATATCCATATGATTATGAAATATGGAATCTTGTTTTGACTTCGCGTGAGGTTCAATAGCCGTCAAATATATTTTTTCAAAGAACTAAGTCTTTTTACTAAGTCTTAGCCTTTTTTCTTGAAATGGGATCAAAAACAAAAATTCAAAGCTTCAAATATCGCTTTTCTGGTTCACAAGTAATGAAGAAAAAGATGATAAAAATCTAGAATGCAGTAAAAACGACAAACTATCCAAGTTTTTCTGACAATGTTTGCCGAACTTTCTTTTCGATTTTTTACGAAATATTAGTTAACATTAATTAATTTACCTTCTATGAAGTGTTTTCTACGGAACTGAAATACTATTTGTGGTATAATCATGTTTTTCTGGTCTACAGGCCACTTTTTCTCTCACTGAAGTTTCAGTCACGAAACTTCATCGTAAGATTAAGAAACTTCCCTCGCTAAATCTTCTTTAGCAAGTCGCTAAAGTCGAAAAATTGTTTTTGTTCACTTTAAGACTGACATAATTTCGATTAAAAATATTTTTAGTATTGTAAAAATAAGAATCTTGATCCATCTTTGACTACATTTTTGTGCATTTGTGAGTAAGCAAAGCGCGCGTATGTATGTATGTATGTATGTATGTATGTATGTATGTATGTATGTATGTATGTATGTATGTATGTATGTATGTATGTATGTATGTATGTATGTATGTATGTATGTATGTATGTATGTATGTATGTATGTATGTATGTATGTATGTATGTATGTATGTATGTATGTATGTATGGACAATAGAATGACGTAATCAAGCCATGACAAATCAGCTCGATGGATTACCATATTTTCTTAAGTATGGTGCTCCGCTATAAAAAAAAAATTGTAAAGCTTTTTTCGGTATGAATAAATACTATTGCATTGTATTGTATCTATGTTTTTAATTTAGCCTGCGTAGCCAGGGGCTCCCTGTGTGTTCCCTGTCTTGAGCAGATGACAATGATATAAAACCATCATACCATCTAGGAGGGGCCATAAATTTTCAAGTACCGTGTGTACAATCAAATTCCCTGACTTTTTCTCAAAACCTAATGACGAAAAGTTTTTCCTGACTGATACTGATATAGTATAACTCCCTGACTTTTCATCAAACTTGATAATCTTATATCTTGATAAACTTCATTATCACCTTCGAATCCTTGTCTTTGTTCAATACCCATATTTTCTATGGAGAATTAGTGCTGGCTCGAAACAGGAAGCTATAATCGATATTTGCCGATATTTTAATATTTATGCAAATTAGCGGAGAACAATAGTTTGATGACGTCGAAGCGATACCCTAATCTGCGGATTTCCCGGACTACTAATGAATTACCAGCAAGATTCGACTTCAAACTCGTAGTGTCTGTTCGGCCGCTCGATCATTATCGATGCACTTACGATCAGTAGTTGAAATAGAAGACTTGGCCTGGTTATGAAGGCAATATTACATATTCAGTTTTTTGTTAAAACAAAATGTTACTTAAAGTGATGCGGTCGTGCAAATTTTTGTCGAACATTTTTCAGTTTAACTTGGTAGAATTATGAAATAAAAAGAAAGTAGAAATATGAAATATGACTAAAATAATTTTTCGGCAATGGCTCCATGATAACCTTCACGAAATAAAGGATACGCTAAATCTACCATGTTTAGTCACGGTATAGACTGGAAGCAATGACGTGAAACGCATACCAAATTCGGCAATTCGTTCAAGATAAATATTTATTATTAGCAGCAACACGCTTCTAAAATACATTTTTTTCTATTCATGATGAAGAAGGAGGATATGTTTTACTATAGGTAAAAGAATATAGTTAGATCTGTATAATTTCTATATTAAATGTTAATAAATAGAAATGAAGCGCAGTGCGAATTTGCATGTAACCCGTCACATTTATTAGGTAACATTAGCGCGTATTGTAGAATTGCATCTAAATAGCGGTATTTTACCACAAGATACGATTATTAGTCCGTATATATGCCACAAAGCTATACAGTAGTCGAAGTAAATCAGTAAAGGAGATTCGAATACAATATAATATAATATAATATAAATTATACTTTTTCCAGACATTTTGGTATAAATTTGATGCTGATCGACCTTAATGATCGGGAACAGTGTACAATTGAAATTTTCTGTTTGTAAATTCGACACGTACAAAATATACAATATCCTTTTGTCAACATTTCGTATTTAGGGTATTTCTTCTAGTTACAAAGCCTTGATTTCTATATCACTTTAGGATGCATTTGTCGTTTAATTGATTGATATAATGCTACCAAATCAACTAGTCTAGCTCTAAAGGTGAATGTATAATTGTAGTTGGAAGTTTGCTGACTTATTTTCGACAAGCGAAATCTCATTTGCATATGTTATAGCTTTGTGCAAAAAAATGTAAGGGACTGTTAAGGCTATTTTCAAGAAGAGCAAAGAATATTTTACAAAAATGTAAGTCCACAATATCTTATCTATGGTATACAAGTTCTTTGCTGCTTTTTTGAAAGAAATCGGGATGTTTTGTCTCTAGAAATCAAAGTTTATTTTATCGGATGTGTGCTTACTCCTGGTTTTTTTTAATTCAAAAAGGTTACTTTAGATTTTTTGTTGCTGCTTCATAAGGGCTTGTAATTTTGTGAATATTGAATAGCAACTACATGACTCGATAACTTGTTAAAAAGAAACATATATTTCAATATTATATTATTATATATTATAATAGGGCCTTGTTTATGTTTTAAATTTTCTACATTAGTCAATTTTGTCCTTCTTATCTATAAATCCTATATTTCTAGAGCAAGATATCCATCTGACAAAATATAACAACTTAAGAAAAGCGTTCAGTAAACATTATGTGAAATTTAAACTTTGTTTAATTTGTATTAATATATTGTCTATATATTGTCTATAGCAGGCGCTACACGTTTTACTATAAGTCGATCGCAATTTTACTGAGTTGTTTGTATGTTTAGTTATTACAGAAAGATTATACGATCTGTGAACATCTGAAATTCATTTGTGATAAATATCTTATAAGTATTTCATGTTTAAATAGTAAATTTCACCGTCTGAAAAGAATAGCATACTGAGTAATTACCAGGCCCCACGCGGTTATTATTAATTATAGCTATGTATAATGCAAATTACTCATCACATAAGCAACAAAAGTTGTAATTACGTTATTTCGTATCGATATCTATCATTTTATGACATAAATAGTACATATTTCATATTATCAAAAAAAATCTTCCTTGTGACGCTATTGGGTGCCACCTCATTGCTTCCAGTCATAACATGGTAGACATGGTAGACATGGTAGACATGGTAGACATGGTAGACATGGTAGACATGGTAGACATGGTAGACATGGTAGACATGGTAGACATGGTAGACATGGTAGACATGGTAGACATGGTAGACATGGTAGACATGGTAGACATGGTAGACATGGTAGACATGGTAGACATGGTAGACATGGTAGACATGGTAGACATGGTAGACATGGTAGACATGGTAGACATGGTAGACATGGTAGACATGGTAGACATGGTAGACATGGTAGACATGGTAGACATGGTAGACATGGTAGACATGGTAGACATGGTAGACATGGTAGACATGGTAGACATGGTAGACATGGTAGACATGGTAGACATGGTAGACATGGTAGACATGGTAGACATGGTAGACATGGTAGACATGGTAGACATGGTAGACATGGTAGACATGGTAGACATGGTAGACATGGTAGACATGGTAGACATGGTAGACATGGTAGACATGGTAGACATGGTAGACATGGTAGACATGGTAGACATGGTAGACATGGTAGACATGGTAGACATGGTAGACATGGTAGACATGGTAGACATGGTATGTGAATGCAAGCAGCGACAGGACACATCGAAATGGGATTTTCCCAAACTCTGTCTGCAGGTTTCTCCATAATCTTCTATACTTTTACATACATTAGACGAGTAAGTTGTGCGCTACGAGTTATTTAGTGAACACGGTCGCAAATTTTCCCTGGTACCTTATCCTTTTTTTATTGTTAGCCAACCAGACATTTTTTCCTTTAAATGTCATATCATACCATATCATTTTTTGCTTTGACTTCTATGCATCTAGGGGTCAGTTGACTAACGAGAAAATAATCAATAGCCATAACATAATTCGTCGCACTATCAACTTGAATTTCTGATTAAAAAATGTCTACCATGAATTTTCCATAAGCAAAATGAACTTTACAGATGCAACATAAAACATTTATCTAACGATCACACCACTCAATATGCACTTGCCTTGGGTCGGTTTTATTGTATTTTATTAGACTTTCTGCGCAACACCAAGCTTTTATAGTTTCCGGTTGTGTCACTTCAGGCTCTTTAAATGGTTTTACGTCTTTGCGTAGAAAATGAACAAGAGGAACAACAAGGATGACTTCTGGACAATAACCTTTATCATGCTTTTCGTGGGCAGCATTTATTAGGTGGAGAATAGACCTTACAAGATCACTAAGATAGAAAGAACAAAAGTGTAAGGATATTCAGCGTTTAAGTCAGTCAACAGAAAATTAATACAGAAAGCCAACCTTACCTCCACATGTCTTCAGGGAAATGCTTATGAATCTCGTCAAAGTCGCACCCGCTAGTACCATAAGCTCGTATCACGAGGCAATGTAAGATATTTTGGAGCTGTTTATAGTTAAGTTCCAGCTTGTAATGAGCAACGAGATGTGTGATTGTCAGGCTTGATACAAGACGGTCTTCTCGAATCTTTTGATCACTTTGGCTAGCTTTGCCATTAGAATTGGATTTCAATTTAGGTTCTAAAAAGTCTACCAGAATCTAATTTTAAAAAGAAAAAAAAAGACTCTCAAATAAGAAACTTTCAATCGATCTGAACCTATATAGGTAGCTAGGTCGCTAGGTAGCTAGGTCGCTAGGTCGCTAGGTAGATAGGTGGGTTGGTAGGCAGGCAGGCAGGCAGGCAGGCAGGCAGGCAGGCAGGCAGGCAGGCAGGCAGGCAGGCAGGCAGGCAGGCAGGCAGGCAGGCAGGCAGGCAGGCAGGCAGGCAGGCAGGCAGGCAGGCAGGCAGGCAGGCAGGCAGGCAGGCAGGCAGGCAGGCAGGCAGGCAGGCAGGCAGGCAGGCAGGCAGGCAGGCAGGCAGGCAGGCAGGCAGGCAGGCAGGCAGGCAGGCAGGCAGGCAGGCAGGCAGGCAGGCAGGCAGGCAGGCAGGCAGGCAGGCAGGCAGGCAGGCAGGCAGGCAGGCAGGCAGGCAGGCAGGCAGGCAGGCAGGCAGGCAGGCAGGCAGGCAGGCAGGCAGGCAGGCAGGCAGGCAGGCAGGCAGGCAGGCAGGCAGGCAGGCAGGCAGGCAGGCAGGCAACCAATACTCAAGGACGGGCCTAATGCAGGTGTCATAAAATCTAAGAAAACTAAGAAAATTTCTTTGATATTTTCGTTTTCCCTTACAAATGTGCTTGAGATATATCTAGTGATACCAAAGATCTTTGCAAAATCTACACACAGTTCTTTGATATTTACAACAATAGAAGTTGTTTTTCAGGACGTATCGAGGACCAAAACTGCCACCCAACCACCCCCACAACAACAACAAAAAAACAGAACTGAAAGAAAAACCCTCCGAAAAAAAACGGGGAAAAAAAAACAGGAAAAAATATTAATTCTCATTTCGTAAGCTTGAACAGTGTAAATTCTATAGCAACAAGTTTACTGCGTCATTACTGCTATTTTTATAAAATTTTGACCGTTCATTTTTCTTGGGAAACCGAGTGTGAGCTGGTCTGCCTGTTCCTATTTAAAGCCAAAAGTGATGCACTATTTCCCGTAGATACCTATTTAAAAAAAGGTTGTCATATGCGATAGGCGGTAGGAAATAGCAGAATAGGTCATTCCAAGATACAAGAATACCTGGAATAACGTGTGTTTCTGCTTCTTATTCTCGTCAAGAACACGGAGTTTATTGTTGAGTAATCCCGTGTTGTTGTTAATCCCCGAAACCATTTAAAAGGTCTCGATCAATCGTGTTTAGTTGTATCCCCATAATTCCTTTCCGTCTTGGAATGAACTATCGCCTATTGCCTTTCGCCTTTGGCGATGACAACCCTTTTTTGAAATTGGTATAAATGAAATTCCTGAAGACTTCTCGAGGTCGATCAAGCCTAAAGTCTCACCTTCTCAAACTCTAAACCACTGACATTTTCCCAAGTATTGCATTCATCACGAGACTTTAACGGAACAGTCGTTAAGCATTCTGATATCGCAATTATTTGTTCCAAGGCTTCGGTAGCAGGCATTGCTCGTTCGCATTCAGCAGTGTTTGTAATGAAACCTTTCCACTTTGGCAGGAATGTCTTTGCTGCATGCTTTCTGTTCTTTAAGACCTCAGCACCGTTGAAACCTTTTTTTCCCTTCTGCCAGAACTTCCAAGAGCGTTTCTCTTTACGAGGGTCTGGGTAAATAACTCCATCATATCGATGCACAATGGCTAGGAAGAGGAAGAAACATCAAAATTTAGTACTTAATTAAGGTGGCTCGACCCAGTTTTTAAAGTGCGCGGGTACTTGAATTGAAACCGCTATAACTCCCGTAACAGTCTAAAGTTAAACATGATTTTTTTGTACACTTACTACACATGAACCAAAGTTTACATTGGTGCAGCTTGGTTGAAATCGAAGTTTTCTTAGTGTCGAATTCGAAATTGTAATATCCTTCATTTTACATTTCGCCAAATATCTCGAAATCCAGACCTAAACATTGAAAGCGATTTATAAGACATTTTAGACCAAAAGTTTGCTCATAATATAGGAAAGTTTAAAGAAATTCTATGAGGCCGTTTTTGAGTAAAATCGGAGCAACTATTATAGTTGTTATTATACTAACTTATATTCTATAATCTTTTATTCTTTACTTTATTTATTTTCGCAACCAAAAACATAAGTTGAAATAATTGAGCGAGTTTTCTAGTCAAAATTCGAACCTTTACCTTGGATTTTAGTTTCTTTGTCGGCTAATATGCCTTACTTGAACAACTTGTAAAAAGATTACTAGTAATTGGGCGGCCATGGTTAGTCGCGTCACACTCACATGACACATCTTTTGTCTAACTATACTTCATGCTGATTGGTCGATCCACTGGGGTCGACCAATCAGAAAAGAGATGAATTTCGACTTCCGGACAAGTTCCAGAAGACTTCGTACCCAGGGGTATTTCTTCGGGTAGCGAGAAACGAGCGACAGAATTTTACCCCTGGGTTCCCGAGGATGAATATGGTTTTGCTAGGCCTTCGAGAACGTTTAGGTCCAGAAAAACACTGGAAAACCTCAAAAAATCTCCAGGAGTCAAAGGGTTAATATAATCATAAATATTAGATTTGAATCAATGCAATTTTACTCTACTACAGAGTAGAGCTACTAGTATTTGCTTTTGTTACCGATGTTGTGCGCACGCTCATCAATATTTTGAATTGGATGCATAGAATATATATAATGTAGTAATAGTGTGTGTCAGTGACAGTGGGCCAAATTGGAAACCAGTATTCATGTACTGAATTTGTATCCCACTATAAAAAAAAATGAAAAAATAAAATAAAAGTAAAGAAAGAAAGAAGAAAGAAAAGTAAATAAATAAAAACTAGTTACACAGGCCTAGGTTTGTCCCGTTCAGCATATCTTACTCCAGGTTAAAAAAATGTACATCACTGATAATTATGTTAAAAAATAAGAAAACAAAATTATTCAAAATACGTCAGTTACAGTGTCTAATGGTGATATGACAATGTCATGACATTTGACATAGACTTAAGTAAATATATCTCTCCTGTTCAGTCAAAATACAAGATACGTAACTATGATCCAAATAATTATCATATGATTAGTTCGCACAAACAAAACTATTTTATGTGTTCCTTTTTTCCGAGAGTCCTAAGGCTTTGGAACAAATTGCCATCCCATTTCAAGAATCTCAACTTGAAGCAATACAAAGAACAGTTATATAATACATATTATAACAAACTGCAAATGTACCAGCCACCATAAACTGTCTCCACCTCTGGCTGTTTTCTCTTGTATATAATTTACCATTACTGATTTTTTTTTTTTTTTTTTTTTTTTTTTTGTCATTCTTATAGCATTTAATTTGTATCTTATTTCTTAGGGGATATTGCCAAGCAATTGGGGCTCTGCCCTGTGTCTTTATCCCTGCCACTGTGGCAAATTGATTAAAATAAAATAAATAAAATAAAATATCATGCTGAATGTTTTATGAATTAAATCTATATATATAATAGAAACTTACCACCTTTTTTCTCATTGTGGGTAAAGACCAAACAGCGATTGACATCACCTTGAGGATCATCATTAAATTCTAAGTATTCCCATCCAACAACTTCCTTTTCTTGGTTAGAACATACGACATATTTGTAAGGTATTCCTTCATCCAGCAGCCTCACAGGTAGCTGCATCTTTCCATGAACAGGAAGAAATTGTTCTTTCTTTTCACTAAATCACAAGTAAAAATCAATGCCATGGCATCATATTGAAAACTATTACTTTATTCCTTCCTTCATTCCTTTCTCGATCCCTCCCTCCCTCCCTCCCTCCGTCGTTCGTTCGTTCGTTCGTTCGTTCGTTCGTTCGTTCGTTCGTTCGTTCGTTCGTTCGTTCGTTCGTTCGTTCGTTCGTTCGTTCGTTCGTTCGTTCGTTCGTTCGTTCGTTCGTTCGTTCGTTCGTTCGTTCGTTCGTTCGTTCGTTCGTTCGTTCGTTCGTTCGTTCGTTCGTTCGTTCGTTCGTTCGTTCGTTCGTTCGTTCGTTCGTTCGTTCGTTCGTTCGTTCGTTCGTTCGTTCGTTCGTTCGTTCGTTCGTTCGTTCGTTCGTTCGTTCGTTCGTTCGTTCGTTCGTTCGTTCGTTCGTTCGTTCGTTCGTTCGTTCGTTCGTTCGTTCGTTCGTTCGTTCGTTCGTTCGTTCGTTCGTTCGTTCGTTCGTTCGTTCGTTCGTTCGTTCGTTCGTTCGTTCGTTCGTTCGTTCGTTCGTTCGTTCGTTCGTTCGTTCGTTCGTTCGTTCGTTCGTTCGTTCGTTCGTTCGTTCGTTCGTTCGTTCGTTCGTTCGTTCGTTCGTTCGTTCGTTCGTTCGTTCGTTCGTTCGTTCGTTCGTTCGTTCGTTCGTTCGTTCGTTCGTTCGTTCGTTCGTTCGTTCGTTCGTTCGTTCGTTCGTTCGTTCGTTCGTTCGTTCGTTCGTTCGTTCGTTCGTTCGTTCGTTCGTTCGTTCGTTCGTTCGTTCGTTCGTTCGTTCGTTCGTTCGTTCGTTCGTTCGTTCGTTCGTTCGTTCGTTCGTTCGTTCGTTCGTTCGTTCGTTCGTTCGTTCGTTCGTTCGTTCGTTCGTTCGTTCGTTCGTTCGTTCGTTCGTTCGTTCGTTCGTTCGTTCGTTCGTTCGTTCGTTCGTTCGTTCGTTCGTTCGTTCGTTCGTTCGTTCGTTCGTTCGTTCGTTCGTTCGTTCGTTCGTTCGTTCGTTCGTTCGTTCGTTCGTTCGTTCGTTCGTTCGTTCGTTCGTTCGTTCGTTCGTTCGTTCGTTCGTTCGTTCGTTCGTTCGTTCGTTCGTTCGTTCGTTCGTTCGTTCGTTCGTTCGTTCGTTCGTTCGTTCGTTCGTTCGTTCGTTCGTTCGTTCGTTCGTTCTCCCTCCCTCCCTCCGTCCGTCCGTCCGTCCGTCAGTCCGTACCTCCTTCGATCCCTCCCTATCTCCCTCCCTCCTTCCATGCGTGCGTTCGTGCGTGTGTTTGTTCGTTCGTTCGTGCGCCAGAGTTTCCTCCACGTTTGAAGCAAAACCAACACTTTATTTTGTCTTCAACTGTCTAATAAAGCTGCTTCGGTAGGGCTGATCTTAGTAGTGATTAAACATCTAGCTCCGATTTCAATCCCGTGATGTTAGTCTGTTTAATATTAAGAACCGATCGTAAGTTAATCGCTAACGTACGGATTGGCGGATCACCGTAAAAAAATACATTTTTGGAATCCCAAATAGAAGCACTTTGATATAAAAAGGCCGATTTTTGGCACTTAGCTTTCCTTTAACGGGTCCCCGAAGGACCTTCGGGACTTCGGGGACTCGTTAAAGTGCTACTCTATATCGAATTTCAATGTCTCCAATTTTTACTATTTTAAGAGATGTTAAAGTTCTTTACTAAAGAAGAAAACTGGCGTTTACCATTTCTTGTTAGCATTTTTAGTTGCTGAGATATTCTAGTTTCAAGTTTATTCTAACTAGGAATTTGATGACATCATACTCTCAACTAACATTTACTTCAATATAGATCTTAGTATTATTAGACCGTTGAAAACAAAATGAAGCGTTGGTTTTACTCCAAACGAGGAGAAGACTCTGGCGCCCTTAACGTTGTATGAGCACAATTTCACCAGCATCATTGAAAAAGTAAATAATGCCATTTTTTTAGAGAACACGAACAGATTTGAAAGACGTTCTACCTTATCCAACTTGCCAAGTCGTTGCACTTCCTATTTTAATGTACAAAAAATTCGGTATAGAGCTGTTAAGTTGTAACGTATTTCCGGATCCAACTGCTAACAAAAACCGATGAAATAAAGCAAAATATGTTCTCAATGATTTAACCTCCAACTGAAACAATTAGAACTTTGGACAAAACATTCTAGGCCTGTCATGACGAAAGAGTAAGAAAAATCTTTATAAACCTGCTTTTCGTTTTGGACCCGGAGTTGTTTTTTTTATACGAGTGACGTCACACTTAACAGCCCCTATAAGGTTTTGAACAACGCGCATCACTGGAAATAATTAATTACTGGGTTGCCATTGTGGCAAACCAATCTTAAAATGAGGGCCGTTTTTCGTGCCCCGGGTAGACAATAATGTATATTGTGACGTCACACGTCATGATTGGTCGAGAACTTGTAACCATAGCAATAGTCTGTCCAATGAAGTTATGTTGTGTTATGTATTTGTGTACAAATATGATCGACAATTTAATAGAATTTGCCACATGATATCGAGCACGAGGTATTTATAATTGTAGTATATTGTTGTGGCCTATAATTTGAGTATTGTTATGTATTTACTATAGTACTATTGATTTATTTGTAAATACATAACAATACTCAAATTATAGGCCACAACAATATACTACAATTATAGCGCCTCAGGTATATATAGATTACAGTATGGATTATGTAGTATATGAAAAATGAGTAGCAGTGTTTTATCAAGGATAAAAACCCGAGCGCAGCGAGGGTTTTTGATCCTTGATAAAACACGTGCTACGAGTTTTTTATATGGCTTAAAAAAGCTCATTAATGTTCAATAGCCATTTTGTTCAATATCGATAGAAAATTAAGGAATAAAAAACAGTTTTCCGTGTATTATACTCTGATAAAGACACGCGGGATGTGGAGAGAACACGAGAGAAGCGTAGGAAACCACGACGCGTAGCGGAGTGGTTTCCAGCTTCTCAAGTGTTCTCTCCACATCCCAAGTGTCTTTATCAGAGTGTAATACACGGAAAACTGTTTTTTTATTGCTTTTATAAAATAACTAGCGCTCAAATGCTTTTAAGAAGCAGAGAGAGAGAAAAAAATAGCGCGAGCATGTATTATACTCTCATAAAACATGGCTTTTTGACCAATCAGAGCGCGCGTAATAACAAAGTTATTTCATAACAATCATTAAAAAATGCTTTTGAAATAAAAAGAGATGCGTCGTTTTCACTTGGGAATTTGCTTTATTGAGCAATGATAATGAAATGGCAATCGTGATGTATTCAGTACTTCAGTATATTCAGTATTGCAACCAGTCGCGCAGAAAGCAATTCATTGCACATTGGCAAGCTCGATGAACATGCCACCAAAACGGAAATTTCGACTACCAAAAACATATGAGAAAGAAAAGAAGGCATTTGATGATTGTGTTCCAAAGTCTACACAGTATGCTACCAAGTGGGCTTTTAAAATGTTTGCCGCGTGGCAAACCGGGCGTGCAAACAAGGATCCATCAAAGGAAAATTGTTGTTTTCCTTGTGATGTGAACAAAATCCAGTCTTTAGATACCAATATATGTAATATGACGGTGGAATCGCTTAATCTTAGAATAACAAAATTTGTTCAAGAAGTATGCAAAGCGGATGGCAAACGACATCCATCACGGTCGTTGTATCTAATATTAACTGGGCTTCAGAGGCATTTGAAAGAGAGTGGAAGTGAAGTTTCTCTTCTTGGTTCGAAAGAAGGAAGGTGCGTCAATTATTTTCGATATCAAAACTTCGTACTGAATTCATCTTAAAATTCATTTTCCTCTTGATTTATAGACTTAATGTCTTCAGGAGAGCATTGGACGCTGAAATGAGACAGGCTACTCAAGATGGAATGTGTAATGAAGCCAAGTGGAAAGACCGTGAAGAAATAACCGAAGAAGATGAAAAGACCATGTGGATGAAGGGCTTGCTAGGATGTAGTACAGCTAAGTCACTAATGCGAACCATCTATTCTTATAATGGGAAACTGTTTGGCTTACGTGCAAAAGAACATCGAAACTTGAAATACTCGAATTTCAGAATCGAAAGTGATAGTGTCGTTTATGACGAGTGTCTCAAAGACATTTCATGGCGGGCTCAAAGATCTAAAATACAAACCAAGATGTGTCAAACATATTTGTTGTTATGGAAAACCTGTAGATCACTCTCCTTGTATTATTAAATGTTATTCATTATAAATAGAAAAAGTCAAACATCTAAGCGATGAATTCAATGCCTTCTATTTCAGGCCTAGCCACAAATTAGATCAATTCTATTGTTGTCGTTCTCCAATTGGCATCAATACTCTAAACCAAGTTTTGCCAGATTTGTGTACAGAAGCTGCTTTGGAAAGAAAAACTTCTCATTGTCTAAGGATTACGTGTGCAAGTAGGCTTTTCCAGAACTCAACAGAGGAGAAAGTTATCCGTGAGCGAATAGGGCCAGGTGATCTGACTAGGCGCGCAAAGCATGATTTCCTGATCTGAAAAAGAATCAATCCCATCATCCACCATCATCAAGGACAAAAGAGCAGCGTAAGGTGTGGAAATTTTAGTTAAATCCTGCCAAAGAATCGAGAAAGCTTTTCGGCAGCTTCTTCGGGATCGTTTCAAGGCGGTAATTCTTTAATAAAAAAAACCATGAACATTAACCTAACCGATGAAAATATATTCTTAGTCTCATCTAGACAACATATTCTTTGAAGTAGAAACATTTTTAGCCTTAAATAATCGGTTAAATGACACTTTTCCTAGCATTATTGTACTTGTATGCTATTTGGTTTTGTTTTGATTTCCCTCTGTTTATCCATGATTGAGCTCGAAAAGACGCAAGGGATTGATTCTTTTTCGGATATCACGATTCGCAATCTGATTGGCTAATCGGTTTTCCTCAGATCACCTGGGGCATCGTTCAAATGCATTGCTAACTTACGAGAAAGTGAGTAAAGAGCAAGAATGTAAGGCAAGTGCAGCAGTTGGCCCACCTGTTTTAAATCAAAATGTCAAAGAAAATACTTTGGATTCCAATAATGCTAGTGATTTTCAGTCCTTATTTGATTTAGATTTAGATATTCCCGATGATATACTTGCAAATATATCAGAACCGTCTAGCTCTGCTAATCCTGAAAGCACATTGTCAGCACCCGGTGGAATATTTAATAATTGCGTATTTCATTTCACTCGCTAATAGAACTTGAACTGACATAGTCAAACATAGTCATAAATAAGATAAGAAATTAGGTTACCAACAAATACAGTTATGTTCAAAGATAAATAGCATGATTTGCAATTAGTATGATATAAATACTGTGGAACTATAATATAAGAACGTTGTATTTCTTTATCTATCTCCACACGTACCTTTATATAAAGACACATGTAACTTTAGATATAGATTAAAGCTCATTAAAAACCATTGTCTGTGTATTATACCCCGTTATTCCCCTGGGCTGAATTCAAATCCTTCATCGCGCTTTAAATTTGTATAGTACTTTATAGAGTATAAAGAGTATCGGATTGGACAAAATGGCTATTGAATATTAATGAGTTTTTTAAATATATATATATATATATAAATTATCAAAAAACTGGATAATAAACCTTTACAGCCAAATTTTCGACTTTATTAAAAAGTCTTCATCAGGGCTACTGATGAGGATAAAACACTTCTACAAACTCCACCACAAAGAAGTACTCTCTCCTCTCCCTCCCTCTTCCCCATTCCCCTCTCCTCTTTTTCCCCTCTCTCCCCAATCCCCCAACCTTAAAAAACCTTGCAGAGGGCCGCTACGCAGGCTAGTTTTTACTTCACGCGTTTTCTTCTTTCGCCGAAGAATTCTCCACAAGATTCAGTCAAGTTAAAGTTTCTGACAGAAGAAATGCTTTCGCGATTCCAAGCCAATTCTTCAAACGTTCTGTCTTCCAAAGAGTCGGCTTTTTCTTTTACTGTTCATGTTCTTACTTTTATATTTTTGCTTGTAGACTGAAATAATTAGTTTCTTTTGAAAATCTTTCCACCATTTTTCAAACATGTTTTGGCGGTTGCCATGGTAATTTTGAAATCACACTGTTACGTTGAAATCACATTCCTCTCAGCCAATCAGATTGCAGGATTTTCTTAGGTCATATGATAACAATATTAATATGAACAATTCAGTTAAATTGACGTTACAGTTCTGCTAGGCGAGAGAGAATAAAGTTGAGCAAAATATACCATTTTCGAGATGCGCGAACGCTTTCAAAAATATCGCAGGCGCGTACATGATCTCGAGGCATTTTCGGGCAGAGTCAATAGCGCGCATGATCTTGCCCGAAAATGCCTCTTTTTCATGCCTGCGCCTGCGATATTTTTGAAAGCGCTCGCGCATCTCGAAAGTAGTCTATTGGCACTGAATTACTTGGAAGACAAAACTAGACTTTCTTGTTTACAAAGCAGCATACTGTCAGCAGCCAATCAAAACCCACGATTCTGTGAACATGATTGACGACTGATCGTCATGAATAATAATCTCTGCCCATTGATGTCCAAAATAAAATAAAATCTCACCTGATTGGTGTAATTTCAACACAATTCCAAGTAAATGAGCCAAGTTCTTGATGACCTGCTCTTATTGCTATCTTATGTTCCCCTTCTTTGAAGCGGAAATCAGGAGACAATAAGGCATGAAATATAATGGTAACACAGTCTTCATCATTCGGGTTAACAAAAGGAGGAGGTGCTGTAAACTCTGCATGTGCTGTCTGGTCCTGTTGATCAGCTCCACGTTTTTGTTCTGATGGCTTGGTTCCATCTTCAAACTCTTGTCTTATTGTCTAAAGTAAAATAAATAATAATTATCTATTTTATTTTTAGTGCATTCCATCCGAAACAATATACTAGCTACATATAGAGAGCAAATTGCTGTATATTTACTTTTTATTTCAATTGAATGAGACTCACAATGCCCTTTGGTCTGGAATGTGCTATTCAATGTTCACTATTCAGTATTCAACGTTTTTTGAAATAGCTGTATATTAGCCAATAATAAAGCCATTCACATATATAATCATGATCAAGTGGCTCATGCAGTTACGTACTGGGCAGTAAAAAATTGGACTTCCCTTTCGGTAAAGAGCTCTTGCAGACTGGATTACTTATGTCATATACCAAACCTTTTTTCAAAAAACTATTTTTTTCCCTTATAAGATAGCTTTGATTTCAAGATACACTAAGCATTTTCAAGTTTGTTTGCCATCCAGCAGAGCCTAATTTCCAAGGGACCTTTTGAATTGATTCACTATCAAATAACATCTGTTTGATGCAAAACTATTAATAGTACATTCATTAGAATATATTGTGTATGCTTAATCTGAAATAAGTGATTCAAATCAAGACCCATAGATTTATCGTCATCTTTTTCAGCTTGATCTAGTGATTTTGAATTAGATCTTTCCTGTCAGCAGCAGGTCCTTTCTCAGCAATCTTCTCTAGATCCATGGATTTTTTCTTGCCTTTTGACATGGCTTTACTGCTATCATCTTTGTTAACAGATATTTGATCTCTAGTCTGTGAAGGGTTTTGTTTCAGTTGGTTGCATTCAAAAAAAACAGATCAGATGATTGATAAATAAAGCAGAACTGCTTATGGGCAGACTTTTATCTGTATTTCCAATGACATGTACACAAACTGTTCCACTTACCTTCAAAGATACTAGATTTTGGTCACTACTTTGATGTTGTTGGTTTTTCATTGTCTCATGGCTATCCTGGTTGAAAGGCTCATTTAATTGCTTTTGATTATTAGTATTCAAGGATTTAGGTTGTTCATCCTTTACTAGTGTCTTTTTCTTTTCCAAAGTGGGTTGATCATCTTGATATGTTGTTATTGCTGACAAAGCTAATCAAGAATTATAATATTAACCTTAACACTATTCACATCACATCTTTAAGTTCGTAACATGCCAATATTTAGGAAGTTCATCAGAGTAAAAGAGGAGTCCTCATGGTTTGATTCCAGGAATGGGTCATCAGTTCAAGGATTTTTTCTCCTTAGTAAAGCTGGATCTCCAGTTTTTCCTCCCACTTTAAAACCCAGCAGACTAAAGTGTAATTCAAGTTTATGTATGAGTTAGCCATGCCAAGACTTGATTACACAGCCTGCAATCCTTTTTATCTGGGTTTGATAAAATTGAGGAATTTTATATTTTAATACTTATATTTATCCAACTGCATTTTATAATAAATGTAAAATTAAAACAGGGTTATCTACATCAACTAAGCAAAATCCATTCAGTTCTAACAATAATTTGTAAAAGAATTTGCAAATATATTTAGGGGCCGACCGTTTATTACGTCACAGGAAGCACTGGCTTTCTGAGGAAAAAAAACTTAAGTACAATTTGAAATACACCCTAAATATTTGTCAATTAAAAATGCACCCCCCCCCCCCCCTACCCCCTCATTATCCATATTAAGGAAAAATGTACCCCTCGTTAAAGAGTTACTGGGCTGCATGATAGCATAAAACCTAAAACTGTACCCCAGTATTTTGAAACTGCAAAAAATGTATACCTTGCTTGGAAAATTTAAAGAAATATAGAGTAACTGCAAAATTCAACAAATGATATGTCTTTTTGTGTGTGTTCATCTTTGCATCAAATGTAACCCTCCCCAATCTCAACCGGTCAATCGGTCTGAAGGGTCTTTAAAGTTCTTTGTGTAAAAAAACTGAGCAGTTTCCTGATGTAATAAACGCAAGATTTGGCAGTTAGACTTTATGTGTTTTGCTAGTTGGAAACGATCGATACCTGGCCAATCGATATTTGAGCGATACCGAAAGTTCGCGTGTTTTTTGTCGACGCAGCTAAATAAACAGCCATATGATAAACGATTTATTAACCTCGCTTGGTCGGTCTTTACGAGAAAATATCAGACAGAGGTCTTTTTTGGACGGACCTCGCTGCGCTCGGTCCGTACTGGCAAGACCTCGGTCTGATATTTTCCCGTACAGAACTCACGCTCGGTTAATATAACAATAGAGGCGATGTTCGAGGGCATAAATGTGTTTTTGGCCCGACTCAGTCTCATTTTAGCCCGAGCGAAGCGAGGGTTAAAATGAGCACTAAGAAGGGCCAAAAACATATTTATGCCAGAGAACATCGCCTCTATTACTATTATTATAACTTTTTAGGGCATTTACAAAAGGAATATACGACTACATATTTTGAAAAATACGACATCACGTCTGTGTTTATTTCATCACTTTGTGGCGCATTGTGGCGCATTTTGCGGGCTAAAATACGAAAATCAGCGGGCTAAAATAGATTTTAGCCCGCTGCCATCAGCCAATAAGACGTGATGTCGTATTTTTTAAAATATGTAGTCGTTTATTCCTTTTGTAAATGCCCTAAAAAGTTATAATAATAGTAATAGAGGCGATGTTCGAGGGCATAAATGTGTTTTTGGCCCGACTCAGGCTCATTTTAGCCCGAGCGAAGCGAGGGTTAAAATGAGCACTGAGAAGGGCCAAAAACAAATTTATGCCAGAGAACATCGCCTCTATTACTATTATTATAACTTTTTAGGGCATTTACAAAAGGAATATACGACTACATATTTTGAAAAATACGACATCACGTCTGTGTTTATTTCATCACTTGCCGCGAGTTCACAAGACAAGTTCCCGAGATAAAAGCAGAGATTAAACCAAACGAGTTCTTTAAGCTTTTCTGGGCTTTCTGTTGAGAAGTAAGAGTTTAATTTTTCCATATCTCCAGCTTCAATGGGACTTTTATGCTTTGGTTTGGGATTTCCTCGTTTAGAATACGATTTACAAACAACTTCAAACATCTTGTTTGCTTGCAGAAATTCTCGGTCTTTTAAAATGTTGATGGATCTTGAAATGGGCTGACTTATAATTGTTCTGTGTAGAGCAGCTCTAATGCCAGTCAAGGCACTTGGTGTTAGGTCAGTTTTCTTGTTTGTTTTGACTTCAGCCTAAAAACGGCGTAGGATATTATTCAAGTCGCTTGAACTTACAGTGTTTAGGTCGCAGTCGATTCGTCTCTTTGAACACCATTCTCTGAATTTTTTTAGTCCCCATAAGGTTTGATTTTTAGTATTTTTCGGAAACGACTGCTCTCCAAGCTTGTTTAAATCTTCTTCCCCAAGTTCTGATGACTGTGAATTTTGTTCTTCTATCAATTTTTCTGCCATTTTCTTTGATTTTTACCTGCTTTTGCAAACACTCGAGGACAATGAAAAGCTTGAAAAGGTGGCGCCACCAGCTGTACGAAAAACTAAGCGCGAAAAGGATTGTTGTTGTAATTCAAGCGGCCCTCGCCAGAGTCTTAAAAGTCATATATCTCACAGAATTTGAGAAGATGAATCGCAAATATTTACTTTAATTTTTTAAACAACACGTAATATATAGATTTAGGCACTGCCTAAAAGCGGAGCTCCCATAAATGATAGTATATTTAGTGCTAAAAGCGTGACAATTGTGTGACGCGGCATAACGCTGGTTATAGCGTTACCACATTGTTTGATTTTACCAGAATTCAGGAGGAAAAACTAAAAGAAAAACCATTATTTTAAGCCTTCAAAAGCATTAGAGAACTTTTCAATTCGAAGAATAATTATTATAGATTGTAGAACACATGAATACATGTATAGAACGAAGGATTTTATTCAGCAAATCTTAGTAATCAAAGTTGTAAGTTTTTTAGGTGGAAAGTAAACTACACTGAAAATTGTCGAAAAATATTACTGATAAGCTTAAGCTTACATTCACTTGAACTTCACACGTAAAAAGAGACACATTCATTAATGCAAGATGATAATTTTCTTTGTTAGTAAGTTGGTCTTTGTAAAGTATTTTTTTTAGATTTATTCTTAACTTTATTATCGAGCGAAAAATCTTACAAAAACATAAGCTTATCCATAAAAAAAAAAAACAAGCTTATCATTTTTCCGATTGTGTAATAGTAATAGCTGGAGAAGCCCGATAAATAGCAAATATTTGGTGTGATATGTATTCCTTTTTTATATTTCATTCAACATTAGAATAAATTATCTATAAAAATGTCAAAATATTCATATGATTATGAAACTGGAATCTTGTTTTGACTTCGCGTAAGGTTCGCTGGCCGTCAAATATATTTTTTCAAAGAACCAAGTCTTTTTACCAAGTCTTAGCCTTTTTTCTTGAAATGGGATCAAAATCAAATAATCAAAGCTTCAAATATCGCTTTTTTGGTTCACAAGTAATGAAGAAAAAGATGATAAAAATCTAGAATGCAGTAAAAACGACAAACTATCCAAGTTTCTCTGACAATGTTTGCCGAACCAACGTCCTTGGCTTGTCTGAGAGTTTCTCCAGCTAGTTTACACATTTCTTGTCGATTTTTTACGAAATATTAGTTAAACTTAATGAATTTACCTTCCATGAAGTGTTTTCTACGAAACTGAAATATCACTCTTGCAGTATGATCAGGTTTTTCTGGTCTACAGGCCACTTTTCCTCTCACTGAAGTTTCAGTCACGAAACTTAATTCATCGTAAGATTAAGAATCTTCCCTCGCTTTCCCTCGCTAAATCTTCTTTAACTAGTCGCTAAAGTCGAAAAACTGTTTTTGTTCACTTTAAGACAGACATGACTTCGATTAAACGTATTTTTCGCATTGCAAAAATAAGAAAAAAAATACTTCTTGATCCATTGACTACATTATTGCAATTTTTCTGTGCATTTGTGAGTAAGCAAAGCGCGCGGAAACCCTGTGCAAAGTGGTACACGAACGTATGTACGTATGTATGCATGTATGTATGTATGGACAAATCAAGCCATGAAAAATCAAGTCGATGGGTTACCATTTTTTCTTAAGTATGGTGGCCCGCGCGGGAGCTCCGCTATAATTCAAATTTTTTTCTCTAAATTCTTTGAATCGCGTGTTTTTGTATTGGGAAGAGACTTGGAGCAAGGGCCGCTTGGCTAAGCATCGAAGCGCGCTGTGATTGGACGGTTCGTGCGTGCTCCGGACACCTGGCAATCTTAGCTTGTTGACATTTGAATGGCTTCTGTGGTTTCTCGCAATTTCATTGGTTAAACAGACTAATTTTCCCGTTTCTTATTGGCTGATGGCAGCGGGCTAAAATAGATTTTAGCCCGCTGATTTTCGTATGTTAGCCCGCAAAATGCGCCACAATGCCCTATAAAGTTATAATAATAATCCTTTAATATTTCCAAATAACAGTCAAACCAAGAAAACCGTGAACACCTAAAATATGTCTGGAATGTTTATCTAGACCGTTGCTTGAAACAAGATGTTACCAACCACCATGAAAAGAGTTTGTTTTGAATCCTTGTGTCGTGTATCCGTCTGTCTCGAATAGAAATCTCTAATTTCACGAGAATAAAACTAAAATATGAAGTTTGAAACTGTTAAACGCGAAAATACCTTGCGTGACAGCGCTTTGATCAAACACATAAACATTCCAGACATTTTAGGTGTTAGCTTACTTTGATTTCTTAATTGTGCATTTAATGCATTGACGCGTTTCTTAACAGATCTTGTAATGTTTAATCAGTATAATATTTCTTACCTTCTGAACTTTTCTCTTCCCTTTGTCTCGGAAGTTCTTCTAGTTCGTTTGCTTTTAAACTTTTGATTTCCTCTTTCGATTTCTCGATGGCTGGCAGGAGCGATCCGCAGGAAGGACATTTTGTAGGAAGTTCTCTATCATTCTCTATGCCAGCAAACAGAAGATCTTTCTTTTTACAATCAGGATTTATACATTCCATCTCCTAGTTTAGGATTATTTGTTTCTTAAAATCGAGGAGAATAAAGTGCTGTCAACATACTCCCCGACCTTCAGTATAGCATCACTTCTAACCACTCCTATCGTAGCAGCTGCGCGTTAGTGGGCTTGGAAAATTCTAGACTTTCGCAAAGTCCGCCGCCCACTGAGTATCTATACTGGCGCGCCACGATTAATGATTAATAGACGCATGGCTGAGTGAATTAAACTCGGGCTTCCTATGTTGCAGCTCTGGGGTTTTGTTTGTGAACCTCGATACATTGATGCTGAACTTGCACTACGTTATTAGATGTATCCATTGTTTTGTATTTGTCTGTTTCCCTGTTTAATAGGTCTTGTTTCTTTGCAGTATCCATGGTTTTGTATTTTTGTGCTCGTTTCTTTCGTAACTCATGTTTATTAGCAGTATCCCTTGCTTGTACTTGTTCTAATAATATTCTCTTCTTTGATGGTTCCATTGCCTCATAGTCGGTGACATAAGATCAATTAAGTATAATATTCGAAGAAAAAATATGAACGTCAATAACAAATTTAATACATGAATCGTTCAGGGTTTGATCCGCGCACCTTTCGACATCAAAGCAGCTTAAGCTTCTGACCAACTAGACCAACCGAAGCAACACAATGAATGCTCCCGCTTTCAAAACGCAAAATCCCCGAAAGATATTTCAGTAATGTTCTTTTCGAATATACATAAAACAATTCTGGTAAGTGGATTTGACTAGTACAGTTTTTTCTTACACCCACTGTGTATCTCATTTTTTTCTTCCAAGACTCTCGCATCACCAAAATGCATTGTGTTTTGGAGGCAACTAGAAAGATTTTTTTTTTCAAAATTCAAAATTTTTTGTGCATATACAGAGTACTTCATTTACTATTATCCGTGAAAAATCCAGTATCAGTTTAATCAGAGTTATATATATAGCTAATTCCACACCCATGGGAAAATGAAACTTTTGGTGTATGGAGTTACTAATGCCCTGTTTACACTTGGACGTTTACTACGGTTTTAAAAAGTCAAGGTTAATTTTCATAACCATAGTTCACAGAATAATTGTTTACACGTTCTAGAAGGACCGTAGTTGTCTAATCAGAGAAAAAATTTGGAGAATTAAAACATACCGACATGAAGAAGAGACGGCGCTGAGTTTAGTTTTCATGTTCAGAGAGCGCTACCATGCATCTTTGTGATGCAAATAAAACCACTCGCATAACACGAAAAGAAGTGCAAGATACGCATACATCATCATCGCACCATCGGTTACTGTTCTTAACCATGCCTGATAGAAGAGTAAACCGTGGTAAACTTTCTATTATCTTGAATGGTATTTTACTAATGGTTTTGCCGACGTTTTCCCCACAATAAATGTTAACCAAGGTATGGTTACCCTGCTACCTCAGTAATTTGTCCGAGTGTAAACACGGCCTAAGAAATGGCATGGCATTAACTCATGAAGCTGTTCAAATTTCTTTCTTTCTGGTTTTTGTAAGTTCAGATTGAAGCACCAGCAGAAGTGTCAGTTCAGATGTTTGTTTTTTTTTTTGGTTTTTTTTTCTTCAATTCTTTTCCATCTTCATGGTATTAATGATTTTTTCTCGTTGCTGCCACCCATGTAAAGACACAAACTATTATGGGAATATGAAAATCGACATATTATTTTGCTTTATAGTGCATATCTTAACATTATCAGTAGATTATGATGGTCAGTCAGTATAACTATATTTTGATTTTGATTTTGTTCATTCAATCCTTGGATTGATTTTTTGAAATGCCAACAACTATCGCACGGTTTTACATATCCAGTCTGATGTTGGAAGGAGTTTGAGAGAAACTTGCTCTTGGGCCAGTAAAATGAAATGAACCTAGAATAAGATATGAAGAATTTGCTAACACCTCCCTTGTCTCCCATTTTATTCAAATTGGCTGCAAAGAATCGTATTATTAGAATTACGTTTAGAGAACGATCGACCTTTTTCAACATTTAAAGTCATGCAGTTTCTGTATACAATCAACGAAAATTTAAAATAATGTCCTGGAAAAAATTGGATCTAGCTGCAATATTTTTATTCCTCGCTTGCAGTAGCCGTGATGGCCATATTATTTATTCTAATTTACACCAAAATATACTTGCGCGTGCGTTGCACAAGATCTGTGATAAAAATTAGACGATAAGTTGGATGGTTCAGGCAACTATTGACGACTCGACAGGAATTTTATAAAACATGTAAAGTCTTATGAAAATATACATAAGAGTGTTGTTACGTACGTTGCTTTCTCGATATTTTTCTGAGGAAAAGTTCATATTATAGAGTCATATAACAATTTATCCCACACCATAAAAAATACAGCCAATCACAAAGCAGGAAAGCCGTTGTATATTCTTCGGTATTCCACTCTTCCTTCCCATCATGCACTGCGCGTTGAATTCACGCATTTGTATTTTCTATGGTGTGGGATAAAATGGTTATACAATGGCTTCTCGTGGCATACCGTGGATATCCCACTCATCACTTGTATTTTCTGTATATAAACACTTGCCTAAAGGCTCGTGGGTATACTAGAAACTACAAGTGACTCGTAGTAAATTCCACGGTGTGTCCCAGGTCGATTCGTTGCACATAGGGTTAAGCCTTTGGCGCCATGGATTTTGAAACGTGTAGGTCGGACACTGACCTCTACCTTGTGTCTTAACCCCTGATGAGAAACACTTGGTAGAACGACCATCCCAGAACCATTGTATATTTATAGTTCACCTTCTCCACGCCGCTGCGAAAAAAAGAGCTCATGTTTCGAAACGTTGCCTTCATTCACAATTAATCTTTTCTCCATTCTGTATGTATCATACCATTCGTTATACAGTCGTTAAGAAACTACACATCTCTTAAACAACCTCTCTCCCCCTCCCCTACAACCCTCCCCAATTCCTTAGCTTGGGTCCGAATACCTGTTTTTGCTTGAATATAATCTTGTACATTCACTTGCTTGAATATATTCTTGCATTTTTGTATAAATAATATGGCCATCACGGCTACTGCAAGCGAGGAATAAAAATATAGCAGCTAGATCCAATTTTTTCCAGGACATTATTTTAAATTTTCGTTGATTGTATACCGAAACTGCATGACTTTAAATGTTGAAAAAGGTCGATCGTTCTCTAAACGTAATTCTAATAATACGATTCTTTGCAGCCAATTTGAATAAAATGGGAGACAAGGGAGGTGTTAGCAAATTCTTCATATCTTATCCTAGGTTCATATCATTTCATTGGCCCAAAAGCAAGTTTCTCCCAAACTCCTTCCAACATCGATCAGACTGGATTTGTAAACTGAACCGGGCGATAGTTATTGGCATTACAAAAAATCAATCGAAAGTTTGAATGAACGAAAATAAAATCAAAATATAGGTATACTGACTGACCATCATAATCTACTGATAATGTTGGCTATAAGATATGCACTGTAAAGCAAAATAATATATCGACATGACATATTCACCATTTTCATATTCCCATAACGATTTGTGTCTTTGCATGGGTGGCAACGACGAGAAAAATCCGTTAATACCATGAAGATAGAAAAGAATTGAAGAAAAAAACAACATCTGAACTGACACTTCTACTGGTGCTTCAATCTGAACTTACACCAGAAAGAAAGAAATTTGAACAGCTTCATGAGTTAATGCCATGCCATTTCTTAGGCCGTGTTTACACTCGGACAAATTACTGAGGTAGCAGGGTAACCATACCTTGGTTAACATTTATTGTGGGGAAAACGTCGGCAAAACCATTAGTAAAATACCATTCAAGATAATAGAAAGTTTACCACGATTTACTCTTCTATCAGGCATGGTTAAGAACAGTAACCGATGGTGCGATGATGATGTATGCGTATCTCAGCACTTCTTTTCGTGGAATACGAGTGGTTTTATTTACATTACAATGATGCATGGTAGCGCTCTCTGAACATGAAAATTAAACTCAGCGCCGTCTCTTCTTCATGCCGGTATGTTTTAATTCTCCAAATTTTTTCTCTGATTAGACAACTACGGTCCTTCTAGAACGTGTAAACAATTATTCTTTGAACTATGGTTATGAAAATTAACCTTGACTTTTTAAAACCGTAGTAAACGTCCAAGTGTAAACAGGGCATTAGTAACTCCATACACCAAAAGTTTCATTTTCCCATGGGTGTGGAATTAGCTATATATATAACTCTGATTAAACTGATACTGGATTTTTCACGGATAGTAGTAAATGAAGTACTCTGTATATGCACAAACAATTTTGAATTTTGAAAAAAAAATCTTTCTAGTTGCCTCCAAAACACAATGCATTTTGGTGATGTGAGAGTCTTGGAAGAAAAAAATGAGATACACAGTGGATGTAAGAAAAAACGAAGAGAGCAAATTCGCTTACTGAATTCGCTTAATCATGCAGGTTTGAGTCACCGACCAGTTATAGTACAGCGAAAACTGTACTAGTCAAATCCACATATACCTGAATCGTTTTATGTATATTCGAAAAGAACATTACTGAAATATCTTTCGGGGATTTTACGTTTTGCAAGCGGGAGCATTCATTGTGTTGCTTCGGTTGGTCTAGTTGGTCAGAAGCTGCCTTGATGTCGAAAGGTGCGCGGATCAAACCCTGGACGATTCATGTATTAAATTTGTTATTGACGTTCATATTTTTTCTTCGAATATTATACTTAATTGATCTTATGTCACCGAAATTACAATCATTTATCATTAGTTATAAAACTCATGAATAATAAATGAGGAAAACAAAATATAAATCATTGTCCGTGGAGGAGGTTGTATATCTGATACAAAATCGTCCTGATTTGCATAAACTTTAACTTCAATTTCTCAGCCAAATTCAATTTTATTTTTAAAATTTTAGTAGAACATGAATGCGTACACCTAGACGTTTCATAAGTAATATACAATATTCGCCTTCGGCTCGTGGTAACAGTTGTATATCTGATACAACACGGCCACTCATATTGTATATATTACTTAATAATGAATTTAAGATCTGGCAATAACTTTTTAAAAAGCCGCTAAATCGGAAAACCCTGTTATATAATAGCAGAGAGAGTACATAGCCGGCTACAGCACAACTTAGAATCAATTTTCTGGTCATTATCATGTGCATAGTTCTGAGGATGAATGCTATTTTGAACTGCATTAATTTGTACTCTCTTCACCTCGAATATATCATTGTTATATATACTCTGGAAATAATGTACTAAACTATTTACTGAGCATTCGCTTAGGGCGCGGTAGCGTGGAATGCTTGATGCGTGTATAAGGGCTCATTATTATAGGTCCAGTCCTTATAAGCTAGTTCACAGTTTAAGAATAGTTTTCAGTGCGCATGCGATTTTATCCTGAATTTCTCACCTTCTTTTGTTTAAACCTTCTTTTGTTTTTAATTTTTAAAAAGGTGAGATTTTTGGGATAAAATTGCATGCGCACTGAAAACGATTCTTAAACTGGCTTATAAAAGGTACGACAACAGCCGGTTCGGAAAACGGCAAAAAATTGCAGTGTTTGAACTTCCAAACTTACCAAATGAGAATTTTTTTATTTATTTCTGATTAACACTTTGTTTCGGAGGTCTGGCGTCTTTAGATATAGAATTAAGGAATATAAAACAGCGCGCGTGTCTATATACTGTGATATAAACACGCTAGGAGCTGTAGAGCACTAGAGAAGTCGTAGAGAAACACGAGGCGATGTCCCACGGATCAATGATTAAGAATTGGGCCGGGAAAGATGGAAATCCATTATTTCAGTGGCGGAACAATGGAAATAGAGAGAAAGAAAAAAGGGGAGGCTGGGAGTGTGGGAGAGGTGAAAAGACAAAAAATAGGCTGTTCCTCCACACTTTTCTGGATTATCTTCCTCGATACAAGATCGTATCCCCCCACCAGGAAAGAGTCATTTTTTTAACGAAGCTACTCCTGATGCTTTATAAATCTCAGCTGTGAAAACTCTTGTACTATTGATTTAAGGTAGGGAAATACTAACAACAAAATCGTGCAACTTGTCGCGCACCATTGTTGCGTTGCAAGTTGCAGAGTGAATGTTATCACCCCGCGCGCAACACTAAAATGTTCTTTGCTGCAGAGAATAAAAAGAACTCCTACTTCTGCACCAAAGTCGCGCAACAAAATTTTGTTGTTGTACAGGTTGGTAAAAAGATATGATCTGCAACTTGCAACGCAATAATGGTGCGCGACACTACACCGATCAAGTCAGTGTTGCTAGTATTCCAGCGCTTTTACATGCCCTTCGATGTTTCCACGGGAACCCAAATACCCATGATAATGCCGCTCTAATCTACTGAATGGAAGCCCCCGCAATAAGAATCCATTGTATACTATTCCAATTATTTTTTTCTTTCCACTTTCTTTCTTTTTGGTTTCTATTAAACTGCCAAGCTTGGGCTCCCTTTGTCACCATTTACAGTGACGTCATCTCATAAATATTTATTGTTTACGTGACTATCGAGTAAGACTGGTGACTAACTGAAAGAAAATTTTTCAAAATGGCGGCGGTGTTGTGGACGAATTTGTCGAAAACTTGTTCAATTATCTGCCAAAGAAAGGTCCAGATCAGGTTTCTTCAAGGAGAATCTCATACTTTACACATTCCTGTGATGAGCAGAGAGTGTTTGGGTTTTTTATCACCGAAGGATAATGAGGTAGGGGTTGTAAAAGTTTGTTATTTTAACGTTTAGTTATCACGGAAGAGGAATACGAAAAAAAATCTTTGAACATTCCTTTAATCCGTCCTGTAAAAATTACCTAAGAGTACTTCTTTAGTGATGAATAATAATGTTAATAATCATGGAACTGAACTACACGCAAGGTATCATTCAAAATGTATGTACGAAATATAATCTCTTTATCTTATGTCGGTGGCCGAACCAGGGGGTCAGAAACATCCTTTCATCTTTGTTCTAACAAAAAGTTTTAGTATTTGAAAATCTAAGATGCGCCCTTGTTATGATATGAATTACTAAACTAAAAACGAAATGGAAACTAAGGGCTGTCAAAGAGATTTAATTTAGTAGAAGAATAAAGTACTGGCTAATAAAAAAAAGACCCTTCCTGCAGTATAATGTGATCCACAGGGATCCCAATGTCATTCCTAAAGAATTCCAAATACAGAGAGGTCTGGCAGCTTGGGATTTTCTTTGCATCAGTCAACACATCCTTTACAAACAGGGACTTGAAAAACAAATACATGTATAGCATCTAGTTTCATGAAAATAATTTTTTTCATTCATTTCCAAAACTGTCTAACTAGCTGCCAAAGCTGAATGAAAAAGTTTTCCAGTAAGGTGCAATAAAGTCATAAATGGAGTCACAGACATCTGCATTATTCCAATCTACTCAAAGCTCTTCATTTTAGCATAGGAATCTTCCTCAAAGACAATTTTAGCATTTTTCCAACTGATAATAAACAAGCCACACAATTTGTATGTATATATTCTTGTAATTACATGACTGAAATTCCACTAAAACCTCTAAAAGTTATGTGTAAGTAGCTCTTGGGGTGGCGTATGCTGCTATTAATACTTTATCCTTCACAGCTGTGAGTCCAAAGGGTTGGGTCAAGGAGGGAAAAGCAGGACCAGTAATAAACGGTTCGTGAACGAGCTGGAAGGAGTCAAGTCCATATCAATTGATGCAACTAACATGTCCCAGGGGAGACAACATGCCAATGGGCATGCAAACCGTACAACAACATGAAAAGCATTTCATCAATCGCTATAGAGTGTGCACCATATATATAAAACAAAACCAAAGATCTGTTGTCTAATTGTAGCTATTTCGTACAAAATAGTGGATATCATATGTATTACTGGAGCAGAACAGAAGCATAAGCAATTACCTCTACACAGCTTTGTTTGGTTCTTGCGTGGATGGATTTTTAATTGTTTGTCAACTAGATAGTTGATAACTTTAGAAATACTTTTTTTTTTTCTATATATATATATTTTTTTTTTTTGCTTTTTTTTAGTTAGTAATTGTTTCATAGATAAACTGTGTGCACTCTATAGAGCTGTTAAATTGTGATGTATTTCCGAGTCCAACTGCTCATAAAAACTGCTAAAATAAAGCAAAAATGTCCTAAATGATTTAACCTCACCTCCAACTGAAACAGTTAGAAGTTTGAAGAAAAAGTAAGAAAAATCTTTATAAAACTGCTTAAATTGGTTTGGAAAGGAAGGTGTTGTTTTAATCCAATTGTTGTCACACTTAAAAGCTCTATTGAGCCAAAACCTTTGCGTTGTAACCTGCATGGTTATATAATATTATGATGAAAGTGGTTTAACAAAAAGTGATATATTCTTCCAGGTATTTATTGATGCAACCTTCGGGGCAGGAGGACACACATGTGCCGTCCTCAACTCATCAAAATGTCAAGTTTATGCAGTTGATAGAGACCCAACGGCAGTGGAGATAGCACAAGTATTGTCCACTCGGCAGGAATACAAGGGCAGACTCAAACCTCTTCATGGAAAATTTAGTCAACTTTTAGAACTTGCAAGAACTAATGATATCCAAGAGAATACTGTTCATGGGGTATTACTAGATATTGGACCATCATCGATGCAGCTTGATGATCCTGCTAGAGGGTTTTCTGTCAATAAAGATGGCCCTCTTGATATGAGGATGAACAATGAGAATAACAGTGAAAGCAAGAGAAATTCAGCTTTCACTGCTGCAGATGTTGTGAATTCTATTAGTGAACATGAGCTGGTGACTGTTCTGCGGCATTATGGGGGAGAGAAGGATGCAGGTATGTCTTGATTATTGCTCATTTATTTTGTGTTTGTAAGTAAAGAAAACACACAAGCAGACAGACAGACAGATGATCAAAGAAGACAATGGAAATGAAGGCTTGAAATAATATTATTGTTCAAAGACCTAGTATATTGCTGCAGTCTTCATGAATTCAGACATTATATATCTGTTACATCATGCCATAAGTGAACTGTAAGTGAACTTGGAACAGTTAAAACAACAAGGTTTCACTCACAACTCCGGGACATCCCAGGATCTACCCTTGTTTGACGTCATCAGCACCATATTTGAAAAAGGTCTATTTCATGCTTGAATTTGTTTTTTGCACTTCATTGTTTATTTGTCCCAGTGTCCTACCCCCAGGTCATGACCATCTTTGTTGATTAGAAAACCCTCTACCATTCTCCTCAGTTTTTTCCTAGGATTGTTTGAGAAATGGTGTTGAATTGCAAGCTCTTGCCACCCAGTGCATAGCCCATTTCTAAGATAGTGAACATGGTGCATTGTGGTCTAGCTTGGGTACAAAAACATTTGTTCATCATGCCTTAAGTATATGGTTGTTTGTACATGTACCCAATCTAGACCAGAATGCACCATGTTCACTACCTTAGAAAAGGCCAATGCACTGGATAGCTATAGAGCTTGCCATTCATGGTGCATTGTGGTCTAGCTTGGGTACAAAAAATGTTGTTCATCATGCCTTACATGGTTGTGTGTATGTGTACCCAAGACCAAGTTTGTTCAACTCAGAAAAGGCCTACAGCTGTAGGCTATTTTCTAATGCATACATATTCTGGTAAATATATTTCATTTCAAACTTTTGATTGCTCTTTCCATTTTTGTGTTTAATTTAACACAACTGCTTGACGTAAGGTGGAAGGGACAAATGGTCGGTTACCATGCCATTAATCATCCTTTTTCTTTTGACAGCAAGAATATCACGAGCCGTCGTCAAAGCAAGAGAAAAAGAACCAATCAACACAACCAAACAACTAGCAAACATTGTGTCAAGCGCAGTAGGATTTGGTCGCAAAGACAAACTAAACCGCTTCGCTCATCCGGCCACCAAATCATTCCAAGCACTACGAATACTCGTCAATGATGAACTGAATGAGCTTCATAAAGCTTTAAAAGCTGCTCAAAAACTCCTAGTTCCTGGTGGAAGACTTGTGGTTATAACTTTTCATTCTGTTGAAGATACTATTGTTAAACATTTCCTTAGGACACCTCCTGTGGACTCCATGTCCAGGAAAACAAAGGCTACCACAGGTAGCCCAAAGGCAAAACCTTTATCAGCCTGGCTGCCGCTACATAAGAAAGTGATCTGCCCATCTAATGAGGAGGTATTCTTTAATCCTCGTTGTCGCTCGGCCAAGCTACGTGCTGCTGTCAAAACGAACAATACTGTTTTGAATCTGAATCAGATTACTCATCTGTTGGACAAAACTTCTGAGGGGTCCCTCACTGAAGGACCTACTGTAGGAAATTGATGATGATGGATGGTTGGGAGGGGAAATTTTGACCTAGATAGACTGAACTACACTTTAGAGAATCAACATTGAGGGAGGGGAGGGGAGGGAATTTGTTTAAGGCTGCCTGAGTTCTGGGAAATAAAAAACTGAAAGAATAGGATGAAAGAATGGGAATCTTGATGAAGTCATCGAAAACTGTTCTAGACTCCTGATAAGGGAGGGAGAGAGGGAGGGGATAGAAGTGAAATAATGGGAAGGAAATGAATTATTTAACCAAATTTGTACCTGACAGAATTCTAAGGATAAAGGGCCTGCACTTTAAAAACAGCAGGAGTAGAAAAAAATTATCAAGGAATTGATCTTTAAAAAAAAATACAATGGAAAAGGAAGGATTGTAATATTAAGATTTATTTTACAGCGTAGTCACGTGACAATTTTTCATTCATTTTTATCCTCGTGAAAAAAACCTATAGAGCTTTTAAGTGTGACATCATTCGAATGAGGAAAAAACGACTTCCGGGTCCAAAACGAAAAGCATTTCCATGAAAAATGTTCTTACTATTTCTTCGTGATAGGATTTGTTGTCCAAAGTTCTAATTGTTCCAGGTGGAGGTTAAATCATTGAGAATATTTTTCGTTTTATTTTAACGTTTTTGTGAGCAGTTGGACCCGGAAATACGTCACAACTTAACATTAGCTCTATTGTAGGTTTCACTGAACTAGTGATATCATTTAGCGTGTGAAAGAAAGATGACTAGTTAGTACTAGTTGATAAATAATGGTAATTGAACTGAGTGGAGTGCAATTTGGTTTGAAATCAAACAAGTGATTACAAAATTGCACGAACGCGTAGCGGGAGTGCAATTTGTTAATCACGAGTTTGATTTCAGACCAAAATTGCTCGACACGAAGTTCAATTACCACTTAATTATGTCCATTTTGAAATCACTACTGTAGGAATTTCAAATTTAAATCCAATTTTTCGATATCACCCATTTTCACCTAGAAAACCTCCTTCAAAAATTGATCTCATGCTTTGAATTGGCTTTTGTTTTCTGTGATCTGATTGGTCAAATTTAAGGTTTTCTGCAATTTTATTGGCTCTTCAAAAACAGTGCGATTTAAAACTCAAAATGGTGCGATTTGTGAATAAATCGCACTGCTGAGAACCAATCAGATTGCAGGATTTGCTAGTGATTTCAAAATGGATATAATTAAGAACAAAAGAAAACAATGGATTTGAGTCAACTACTAACTATCAGTCTGACAATTTTTTTACACTCCAAGTAAAAACACAATTTACCCGCGCTAATTCCGTTACAACCTGCCTCTTTGCTGCAAATAAAACGTAGTTTCCCTAGAAGCCTGACTGATAAAAAAAAAATACTAGTTGTGCAAACAATATGTTACACAAAAAAAGTTTGTACATGCCGCTTTGAATTGCTGCTTTATCGAGACGAGTTGTACGAAAAAATTTCGCGTATAACAACTCTTTTAAAATATGCAGTGTTATCAAAAAGGTGTTACTATATAGAGCGAAAACACTAGAACCATGAAATAAAAACAAAATAGTTACTAACTAATAGTTTTTATTTTGACTATTTAGTCAATATCACTCAACCAGAAAAAACAAATACAAAAGGAAACAATACCTCATTACAACTTTACTTGTCTTTTATAGTAACTAATAGTCGCTAAATAAGAACTATTAGTTAGTAACTATTTTGTTTTTATTTCATGGTTCTAGTGTTTTCGCTCTATTTAACATGAAAAGTATTAGCAAGATTTCTATAACTTTCTTGTGTTATTTTTTTATTATCGTATTTCTGAATACTGAATTCGTAAAATTGTAAAAGAACACCGCTAAGCTAAGTACATAAAATAAAACTGGTGCTTTTATTCATTTAATTATGGTCTCGAATGACTCTTAAAAATTTAGCGATATGTGTTTTTCGTAAATTGCGATTTTTCGATAAAATGATTTTCGTCATGCAAATTCCATTGTCATTAAACTTGTAATTTGTATTTTATTTAGGTTTTTGAGTTGTAAAAAAGGTGTTTTTTCCTCTTCAAACGTCAGGATATAAAATGACACGATGTATATCAAATGTTTCAAATTAACTGGAAAACTTCTTCCTGATATTCCCATATCCTTGTGATGCTGCCGAAAACTCTTATCCCTAAATTAAAGTATCAAGTATAGTGATCGATGATATCCCTAGATCTAGAGTTAAAGTATTACTGCGATTCTCAATATTCTGCGAAAAGCCATTGAAATGTCTGAGTTCGCAGAATATTGAGAATCGCAGTAAAGCGATTACCTTTAGTTAAGTTTGAAATTCTTTTGTCAGTTATCCCTTATCCCTATTATGCCTGTTATCCGTTATCCTTATCGAAATCCCTAGCTGATCCTCAAAACTACCAACTACAAATTATCGCATTAAACTAGTATTTCCTAGTCAGCCAAGGAATTTTCCTAAATGTTTATGTTGCCGAAAGGAAGGAAGGAATGAGAAAAGAAAAAAAGAAAGAAAGAAAAGAGAGAGACTGAAGAATGAAAGACAGAAAGAAAGAAAAGAGAGAGACTGAAGAAAAAAAGAAAGAAAGAAAGAAAAGAGAGAGACTGAGAAGAAAAAAAAGAAAGAAAGAAAGAAAAGAGAGAGACTGAGAAGAAAAAAAAGAAAGAAAGAAAGAAAAGAGAGAGACTGAAGAAAAAAAGAAAAAAAGAAAGAAAAGAGAGAAAGAGAGAGAAGGAAAAAAAGGCGGGATTGCACGACGTGGCATTAAAAATGCATCCAGAAATAAAAGTGTCTTATTAGTTAAGTGTAGAGTCATCTAACTTATCCTAATTCACTGTATCGATCGAGTTCAATAGACTGATCCACGTTAAAGTATCGTGGTATATGGTGACATCAGCCGACCGGCCTGTAAGATATTTGGCAATGCGCCATTTCATCAAGATTCAAAGACAAGCTGTATGATAGAATCAAGGTGGTAGTATGAAGTCACAATTCACTTAGAGTGGGTTCAAAACAAGCTCTCTCAGTCCCTTCCTTTCTCTCTATTTGAGATTCATCATAAAATTCTGTATATAGAAGGATTTGATTCTACTTATATACAGTGTATACATACATTGTCTTATTGTCTTTCCTCTGTCTTTCCTCTCTCTCTCTCTCTCTCTCTCTCTCTCTCTCTCTCTCTCTCTCTCTCTCTCTCTCTCTCTCTCTCTCTCTCTCTCTCTCTCTTTCTCTCTCTCTCTCTCCCCCTCTTTCTTCCTTTTCCTGTCTGTCCGTCTGTCATCCCTCTCTTCACCTCTCTCATTTCATTCGCGAACTCCCCCCCCTCCCCCCCCCCCCCCTCTCTCTCTCTCTCTCTCTCTCTCTCTCTCTCTCTCTCTCTCTCTCTCTCTCTCTCTCTCTCTCTCTCTTGTCTTTCGATCTCAGTCGTGGTAAATAGTATTTTTCTTCTTTTAGTATCGATGATTTCAATTATCACTATTTTTCTTTTATTTCATTATCTCGGCATTGTCTTATTGTTTTTCATCTTCTATAGCTCCCCTAGGCCATCTCATTTAGCATCTCAAGTGTTCAATGTTTCTATTTTCTCTTTAAACTTTCTTTTCCTTCCTAAACTCATAGGTAAAATTCAATACCACGTTTATCAGTTTAAAGGATTATATTTTGCGTTAATTACGCTGGCCAGGCCTTTGGTTGTTGACATCCCTGTTCTGACTATGGACGTCCTTTCTGCGGGTGGCAGCTATCACACGGCGATCACGAGGCCAAAACAGAGCAGGTGAAACAAAATATCAAGTTGAATAAATCAGCCAAAAAAGGCTCTTAACGCCAACAGGGAAGCCTCTAAACTGCAAAACATTTTCCTCATGCAAATTCCATTGTCATCAAACTTGTAATTTGTATTTTATTTAGGTTTTTGAGTTGTAAAAAAGGTGTTTTTTCCTCTTCAAACGTCAGGATATAAACACTATTGTTCAGTAATAAGCCGTTGGGTAATTGTATGATAGTGGACTTCAGCATCTCATTATAGCATTTCCACCCACATACCCGAAGCTGATTGGCTGCTTTTGAAACATTATTCACTCTTCTCAATAACAAATAACGAAAGTCTTGAATCAGCAAAAAATATGAAAAACAACATTTAAGTTGAAACACATTTTCAGTCGGATCTATAGACAGTGCGCCGGTACTGTAGCTAGCTCTCAGAGGTTGGTGGTAAAAATATCTTCACAACATGGATCACGAGAGGCAACAGATAGAACAAACTACATATTTCACTGGATTAGAGCAGGATTTTAGCATGGACCCTAACTTCTATGACGTTAAAGGTGGTCAGAACTCATTTTTATCTGAACAGAATTTGAACTATGGCACAAACTTTGCCAGCAGTTCTGATTTTGATCCGAATATGGGCCTACAAGTGGTGCCGAGCTTTGACCACGAAGTGTTTGCCGACTCGTTCTTTTCTCGCATTGATTACGAAAACAACGGTATCCACCAAAACCAAAGTGGTACTAATTATCCACCTGAGGAAAATCTAGGAAAACTTTGTGAAAGTTTATCACGTTTACCAGAGCAAGAAGTAGGTAAAGATGAAAGAACTGATAGTAACTCGGAGATAAAAAGAAGAGACATTGCTACAAGTCCGAAGAGAAGACAGTCGGATACAGATAGTCTTGATGTTTACTTGAAACCTTGTGTTATTACTCCTACTAAAGTGGAAGACTTGTACAGTACTTTAGAAGACGAAGATACTACTATTTTTCAATTTCCTCCCGATAAAGCAGCTCCGACATACTTCGAATCCATGCGAGGAAGCCAAGAGAACCAAGGACTGAATGATTCAAATGTGTATGAAATTCAGCTTTGTAGCTTAAGTCATCACGAAACTTTGAATATTGAATCAAGCAATGACAGGAATTTGAATCCATACCATGGCAACGATTTGTTCGAGAAAAAATCTTGTTGTTGTTCGATGAATACTCAGAGATTGAATCATCGTCTAGCTAGCCGTCACTTAGAGCAAGAACCTCCAATACTGACAAACAACTACAGCCCTAGTAATATACAATCTGTTTCATCAAATACAGAAGAGTTTCAAAAATCGTCTTCAAACTCTTTCCCGCCATTTTTGCTCGAATTGTCGACAAGCCAGAGGATTTTCGCGCCAAAACCAGCACGTGGAAAACCAGACAATATTTGTCAAAACGTTTCTAATGAAAGAATTTCTTTGAACTTCGATAAAAAGGAGCATTTACATATGGAAAACAAAGGCACTTCAAGTGACAAGGGAGATAGAAAAGGTTCCCTATTGAGAGAGACAACCAACGAAGAAACACAAGGAAAAAATACAGAAATCAACGTGTTTCAAAAAAATAATAAAACAACTCTGGTTCAAGATCAAATACAACCTACTGAGACTATAAACGATGAAAAACAAGCAGAAACGAGAATATTTGATAACCAAAAATTTAAACGCTTATCTAAATATTCAAAGACTTTTAAGAAAGATAGCTGTGCAAATACTACATTATTCAAGAAGAATTACAGCGATAGTGATGTAGAAATGTCAACAGAAGCAGAGAAAACTTCGCATGATACAAGAATGAATCACAATGATACCGAGAAACAAAGAAGAGATCAAATGAAAGGTCGTTTTGAAAGTCTTCGACATGTTATCCCAAGAATTGAAAGTTTAGAAAAAACACCAAAGGTACAAATCTTGAAACAAGCTTGGAAATATGTCAGATTCTTAGAAGAAGAGGGGGAAACTCTAGAAAAAATCAAGGGCACGGAAAAAGAAAAGAATCAAAAGTTGTTGAAAAAGTTACAAAATATCGTCAAACTTTTGAAGGAAAGTTCACAGCCATAGAACACATATTTAAATTGAAACTTTAATTTACATCAAAAACTTTGTCAAAATAACAATTAGGAATGACAGTGAGGACACTCGAACCATGAACACTTGATATTTTTATATTTTTTATTTTATGAACTTTCTACTGCTTCAAACCTTCTGAAATTGAAGCACTGAACTCAAATAATCTTATTGTTCAAAATAAATCATATTTCCAATCGATTCACACAAGGGATAAAGGAGAAAAAAAGTATGAAAAAACCTCAAAGTGTTCACGGTTCGAGTGTCCTCACTGTAATTAGAAATATTTATTTTTTATTTTGATCGATTATACAGCCCCCTAGATTGATGACAATACAACTGTTTTACTATATTCGGAGAAGATTTACGGTATTGTTTAAAATATGATAATATCGTTATGTTTTTGGGTGGCATATTATATCATAGAATTTGTATTTACTATTGATGCCGTTTTACTTATAAACACAAGGAAGAGATAAAGTTAAGGTATGCCACTGCCTTGACAGCCTACTCGTAGACCGTTAATGGTCTCTTACTCCGGCACTGATTCAAACATTATATATTTAATGTCAAATAAATGATCCGCTGTAATCACGATAGAATTATGCATTATTAATGCAGATTAGTCACGTGGTTCTTAGGAAACAAACAATTTCAACCAAAAGATTTCAATCACTTTTATAAGATTTTTTTCTAATAAGTGCATGAAATATTTTGTTTGAGCTAACTGAGCTACTTTGGGCTAGTCATCTTAAAAATACAAGTTTTTGGAAATTTTACTAAGTCAGAAACAAAAGTAATAGTTTCAAAAGATCAAAGGAAGACTTGGCTAGCAGGGGAATCTTGGGGGGGAAAATGAGAAATGTTTGGCATCAAAATTAGATCGCGAGAGACGGTCTTCAACAAATGGTTGCCATTTTCTGCCAATGTTTGCTCCCCCCTCAATATCTCCTACCACCACCACCCTCCTCCCCCCGGATGGAAGACCAAACAGTTCAGTAACCTCCATATTCCATTATGAAAATCACCATAGCATCTATCATGAATAAAGAAAATTATTTTTAAAGTATTCTGTACAAGTTATTCGAGTTATTTTTCAGACTTTTTTTAGTTCCTATGCAAATAGTCAGAGCACAACTCCCAATAAAACTTGCATAATTGAAGTAGCCATTCGTAAAATGCACGGCAGCTCGACTGTATATTAAGAATAGCTATAGCCCTCTGTTGTCATCAGTCAATAGGATTGATGAGAACGGCCCAACAAAAATAATTAGACATCAAAATATAAATTATTTTTTATTTATTTATTTTATTTTATTTATGTAGGACAATGTTGAAATTTATGATTTTTTTTCGTCAAATGTAAAATAGCATTTTGTGGCAACAATAAATATACCATTCTATATCTGTCTTTTGTATATCGACCTGAAATGTATAATAAGACATAAAAAATATCGAGCGAGCTTATAAATTCCTTTTCAAGATTTCCCTTCTTTTGAGCCAAATGGAATATTCGACTTTTGAAGGAAATCTAATGCATCTCAAATAATAATAATAATAATAATAATAATAATAATAATAATAATAATAATAATAATAATAATAATAATAATAAGCTGCTAGCTGCTCCAGCCTACGAAAACTCAGCATCTGTCTGGATTTTTGGTATTCAGTTGACCAACTTGCAATTGAAACTTTAGGGCGGACAGTCGCGATATGTAACTATGCACTCGTTGGTAGTAATGTCTGATAACTATACTTTGTATTTTGTGCATACAGACAACATATAGACTGTCAATGAAGGATTGGACATTCATTCTATATTTACATACTATCAAAAAAAACGAATGAAAAAATATCATGCAAGCACTTGGCACAGTAAAAAAAATATCGTGCAACACTTTTGAATAAATCGTGCAAACTTACAATTGGCCCATCCCAATTCCCCCACCACCACCACTATCAAATATCAATTGGTGCGTCCCTAAGCCGGACACGCGGGTTCAATGTTTTAGCTGGTACGGCTTAAAACGATCAACCGCATGTACGATCCGCCCGCATGGTTTTTTAAAATGATATCATTATTCCATGTATCGCGTGGGCTAATATTTGCCAAAGTATAGTTATTACGATACATGTTATGGTCAGATTTCCTCCATCACACGCGACCAACGAGGTACCAGGTTTAAACACAGTGAACTTGCTATCACACGCGTGTGTCCAAAACAAAAACAAAAACAATGAAAAAATATGGAAAGAAAGAAAGGATTATGGTATAAACATTTCGCATTCATGAGTGCATGGTGTGTAGAAGTAAGGCACTGATTTACAGCACGTAAACCGGGTACGGCACGCCATAACATCGAGCGTAAAAAGACAAAAATATGGATCCCATAATCAAACCCGAGGAGGCCTTCAAATTTTATCGATACCCTGAAACAACCTCTGGGCTGATCAGTTAAAGTCAGGGCATGGCTAACTCACAGATAGAACCCTGAAACAACCTCTGGGCTGATCTAAGTCAGGGCATGGCTAACTCACGGATAGAACCCTGAAACAACCTCTGGGCTGATCTATAAGTCAGGGCATGGCTAACTCACAGATCAAACCCTGAAACAACCTCTGGGCTGATCAGTTAAAGTCAGGGCATGGCTAACTCACAGATAGAACCCTCGAACAACCTCTGGGCTGATCTATAAGTCAGGGCATGGCTAACTCACAGATCCAACCCTCAAACAACCTCTGGGCTGATCTATAAGTCAGGGCATGGATAACTCACAGATCAAACTGAAATTTAGCGTGTTAGAAGAAGGAAAGCCGGAGAACCAGAAGAAAAACCCTTGAATCAAGGCGAAAGACCTGACAAACTCTACCCACATGTTAGACCCTAGAGGTGAATGGCGCGTGTACTACCCGAGGCGACTACGACCTGACACTGTTCATCGGGTCAGGGGAATCAATCCCCCTCCGTGCATTAAATGTCTATAACTATACTGGCTTTTATCTTGAATGCACTTCAGAACGGCGACTTAATTCAGGACTGGTAAATATATTCATTATGTTGAAAATTATCCTCGTAATTAGGCTAAAAGACTAGCGTAGCTGTACCGGCTTCAGTCTCAAATGTACGAAGACCGCCACCCGTGTCAAGGACTGGTACAAATAAACCAACTAAACTTAGCTTATAGAGACTTTATTGCTTTCGTCATTATTATCATATTCTAGTTGTCATTTTTTACGAGTTTATTTAGTTTTTGGCAAGATAGAACTTTACCTTTTATTAATTCTCTGCAACTATAATATCTCTCTCTATAATTCATTTTATTTTTTATTATTACGTAGAATATTTCTTAAATATACAATTGCGATTTTTTTCTGATTTAAACACAATAAAGATTCGAGCTACATATTTTACTACTATTGCTGTTGTTGTTGTTGTTTTATCTGCTGTTTCTCTAGCATTTTAGTAGTATTTTTCTTTTTTATTCAGTTCGAGATTTTCAAGCAATACTGCAGGCCGACAGAAGAATTTTCTTTGTCCAAGAATCAGGAGATTATATCGTATTCATCCTGCAGCTCTTTATCCTTTTCTTCCAGCTTAGCTAAATAGAGTGACGTTCGATGCAACCTCTACCTGTTCCCTTTTGTTCTGTTTTGTCTGTCATTAAACAGCCCCGATAGAAAAGAATTTTAGCTTTCTTAATGAATACAATAATAATTTCCATTAGTAAAATAATCTAATTTTGAAAAGTTTGCCATTGACTGAAACGTCTTAAAAACCGTAGGAAATCAAACTCGCGCTACAACCTTTTTTTTTTTTTTAATCGCAAAAAGAAAGACTACATTGTCTAAAGTTGTTTTTTTGTTTCGGCGTTAGTAAAATTAAAGAATATTTTCTAGCTCGTTGCACGTTTTTCTTTTAACTTGAAGGCAAATCAAGCAGGTAGTTTATTGATAATTTGATCAAAGAGTTCCTTTTGATTCTTAAAAAAATATTTAATTTATACGAATCATTCAACCCTTGCGCCACACGAAAAATATGGACTTCCTTCCAGTCATCTACTTTGGCTGAATTTTAAGATATTTCCCTAGTAAAAAAACTAAAGTATTGACCTGTGATTCTAGATTTTTTTGCCATGGGCGGGACTAAGCGTTGCAGGTATTCTATTGAAGGGATCGTAGTGCCGGGAGCTACAGGTGCTGTGTTCAAACTCCAAGTAAATAGCGTAATAATTATCCTACAACCTCGCAGGGACAACGTGCTCGTCTTCAAAATTCGATTGATATATTTCTTTCGGTCAACTTCGGCAACAGTTGTAAAAGTTGAGCTTCGGATATTCAACTAGTGTTCTTCATCGTGTGGAAAGTGGTGGTGTACTTCTTGCAGGCCGTGGTGAAAAAGATACATTGTTCTTTTCATACGCTTTTAGCGAAGGTATTCAGTTGCTGTCGCTTGAGGGACATTTGCATTTTGTCACACATATAAAGACGGCTTTAAAAAGACATAGGGTCATTTAAGCTACGACCGGTACGAGAACGACTGACTGACCGTAGTTGTGAATTAGTTATATATTACACACAAAGACCGTGTGGAAACCAGAACAACTGAACTGTGAAGAAACACCTTTAATAATGGATTTAAAGAAACATAGTCTACTTGGAGACTCGCCTCCGTACCTCCCCGATGAAGAAGTCTTTTTATTCCCAAGTTCCGAGAGAACGGTTTGGAACGGGCTTACCTTTGCAACACCGCCTTTATCTCCTGTCGATACAGTTACGAGCGACAAGGAAGTCATTACACATTTATCGAGTAATTGTGACGAGCTTCCTGACGAGCTGTTTTCAAATGCAAGAGGCACTAGTTTTGGGAGAGCTGAATCGCCGGCTATTTTGAATGACATTATGTGGAATGCCGGTCATCGAGCTAAGAGACCTGACTCAGCTATGGAAATAGATGTACGATTCCATCTTAACTCGACTCCGGTAGCATTTGAACAGCCGATAGCCAACACATTTGTGGACAGTGAGGAGCTGTTTTCTTTCTCGTTACTCGCTTCACACGAAGATGATGATACTAGCAGTAGACACGATGAACATATCGCTTCAAGTCCATTCCAAGATCTTTCCGACTCAGGTCAGTAATCCAATTAACAAAACAGTTACTATTTTAAGTTTAGAAACTAAGCCAGGTTAATTTTTAATTTTGGAGATATTTTTAAGAGTATATTTATAGCCATCTTCATGCAGTTTCAGATTAATCCACTATAATTACGACATTCATCTTAGAAAAAAAATCCAATCACACAATGAATAAAAAATCAGCTTTCGAAAAATCCAAAGTCAATCAGTCACTACAAAAAGCTTGAATGAACTTTTCACTTATTTAAGCTAATTTTCAAATGTTCTTAATTCAACGATATTTGTAAACACGGAATTCATTAAAAAACCACATTTCAAAACAATAGGTTTTATTTTTATTCCTATACTGTTTGGAAGACACCCCGTACATAATCGAAATTACAAATATTGAGAATTCATTATAATAATCAAAAATCTTAGGCAGTTAATTCCTAATAGTCTTGATTATTTTTCTTTCTTCTTTGTTTGAACTGCTGTCGTTTTCTCAATGAAATATCAAATAATTTTGAATATAATTCTTAGTCATAACAAATAAATTATTTTGGTAGAACTCGAAGAAACTCCATAATAAGTGCATGTGTTACTAAACAATTCGTGCACCTCAAAGCATCGCGTAATAAGCTATTGATCAAGTTTATTTTCAAACTGATTAAAAAAGCGTTTTGATAGCTTTTTCATTTAGTGAGGCTATCTATACAATGTACAATAGATATAGATCACCCGCTGTGGCATGGGAATTATAACTAAAACTTTTTAAAAAAAATACAAGTGGTTTTCAAGATGAATACCAGCTTTTTGTTATCTTGTGTTCCTAGTTGTTTTTACCGCGCGCCGGATATTTCATGCGTTTTTTTATAACGCCCTTTTTTCATCTTTTGTTCAATTTTATATAGCATTTTGTTACAAAAAGTAGTTAGTGCAAGCTAAACGAGCCGAATATCAAAGGAAAAAAATTTAAAAGGACGAAAAAACTGAGAAGCCGTACAAATGTTTTAGTTTTTGAATGCATTTTTAAAAACTCTTCTTTGACGCGTTTTGTTAAAATGAGTTTCCAGCAGATTTTGCAGTCGGTCTACTAGTCATATTATTTGATTTTTCATTTACATCATGGCCAGAATTATTGTAGCAGATGTCTCAGTGGTAATATTAATATAAGATTATTCTCAATACATCAGTGTTTCACTTCGACTTTGTTATGATAAACGATCTTTTGGTAGATATGATTTACTGTGCAAGTTTGAGTTTGTTTTGATTGTCTAGGACATCATTCAAAGGACCAAAATACTTTGTTTCGTTTTCACGGTAAAATTACGTTTTTATGCACTGCTACTAGATTCAACTTTACTGCCATCGACAAAAGCAAGGATGCCTAGCTAGCTCTAAGCTCTATTCCTTGTCTTGGCATCACATATGAGAAGAGTTTGTTAGTTGTCTCCACTGGAAACATTAGGCGAGGGCTTGGATTAGGCAATATAATACGCCGTAGTATTTGGGGATGAGATTTAGTGGATGGCAGTCAGTTATAATTACAAACAAAGTACTAGACGTCAAAACAAGAGCACATTCATTTGAGTGGTTTGACTTTTAGGATGGCCTTAAAGAAAACCGGACGATTTTCAAAAATCAGACCAGTACATACCATTTACAAGGAACCGTCTCTTTTATTTGCACAGCTAGGCTTTTGAATTTGTGTCCGGATAGCACAGTTCCGTGTAAAAGGAACACCTAAACGTTGGCTTTTCAGTTTAACGGTTAAAAATTCGTCCAATATACCGCGTAAACCAAGCCTTAGTTTTAGAGATATTTGAGGACCAAAACCAGAATCTTATACTTCCAGAGGTGATGGTGCCGGGTAACCCTTCCCTCCCGGCCCTCGGTTGCTGTTACTTCAGTGAGGTTAACGTTATCCCTTAAAAACCAAATAGCTTTTAGAACCGAACCCACCCCTCCCCTCCACCGCGACCTCCTTCTTTACGTCCCTCAAATTGTTATGACTAAAAATTTGACTGGGTTTTTGACTAGTCTTGGTCACTGAAAACGCAATATAATAACAAGAAAAGAACTTATCTAAATATTAGTAACAATATCATAATGGGCTATTCACTACTATCAGTCACAAAAACTGGTCCTCGTATTTATTCAATCAGTCAATTACCTGTTCTCCTCGTGTACTAGGCTTAACTAGCTTGGGCAGTTACTGGTAAACATGTGACTTACGCCAGACTAAGTACAATAGCGGACCCACAATTACCAGCAAATTGTCTGCAAACTGAAGTACTCCATTGGTTTGGATGACTGGGATAAAATAAACAACTCAAGAAATGAATATCAGAATTGACCTTGAATATCGCAAGAATGTCATGCGAAGTATCTTTCATTATTATATGAAATAGACTGTGATATTGAGTGACATTAAAATGATAAAATTGATATCCCCACTCCCACCAGTGGCCAGTGGGGATACGATTTATATCAACACTGGTGGTGACAAATTTCGACTTTTTGCTCAGCTTCTCAAATTCGCCATTTTTTTTCATTGAAGATTTTATATAATAAACAGAACATTACATGGCCGCTTGGAGATACAAATTTTATCTTCTCGTGCTGATATTCGCTGCGCTCACTCGTGAGAGATAACATCAACAATTGAAGATAAAATTCGTATCTCCGCGCGACCATGTGATATCCTATATATCACTCGATTATAAGAGATTTTTTTAGTATTCTGTTTTCAATGTTTTTAAGGTAGTTTCCAGTTGGAATAACGCTTTAATTATTTCTATTTTTGTTCGCTGTTGTGTTCGCTCATCTCGCCGCTTTTGCTAGTCCTATATCCTAGCCCTATAATCGCTTACTTTTAGTTTTTTAAGTTTACTGATTACACAGAAGTTTAATTAATACAGCTTAATAATATCTATCAGGATGAAATGGAATGAATATTTTTATCCATTTGTAGCAATAGATGGTTTGGTTTATTTGGCAAATCGAAGTGATTTGTTTTTTACCATAACAGGCAAAGAAAAGATCCAAAAACGAAGAAAAAGTTTGAAAGAAAAAACCGTTTCAAGCGCGCGCTAGCTAGGTGCGCGAGCGATTCGTCACCTTATCGGTCTGTCCTCTAATCGAACATGGCTCTCAGCCAATCAGCGCGCGAGAAATTTACAAGTTATGGTAAAAAAGTAGATTTCTGGCAAAGTCAGAAAAGATAAAAAGACTAAGCCAAAGTCCATCAAAATGCTGTGAGCCGGGATTTGCAAGGCTAATACAATACTTTCTAGATATCTTGGACAAAACCTGTTGGGACGTTTTCCCTCTTTTGACAACCAAATGTAAAATTTGCAAAATGCTACAAAATCACTTTATCCCCCTATCCAATGTTGCCTAGGGAGGTTTGGTGGTGACTTACCTGTCAGACCAAAACAATGTCTGGGGAGAAGAGGGGAGGAAAGGTTTTGGCCTTAAAGTGAAGCAAGTATCTTTTCAACCTCCAAAAATGTGAGAAACGATGAAAGAGTCCAGGATTGTATATAGATCTCAGTTGTTAACAAAATATTCTTGATAGTTTCAAGTCTTTTTCCCTCGTCTTATTCATTGTTTTCTAATTACTTTTCAACAGATGAAGAGATTGATGTCGTAAGCATACAAACAAGCAATGAAATACACGAAAAGTCTACAAGTACTACAACAAATGTCGCTGAACAAAGTAGCCTATCAAAGAACGTTGAAACTACCCAGCTAAAACCAAAAATCACTCTACAAAAGTTCAAAGACAAAAGGGAAGACAGCTCAACGTCGGACAGTGAATGCGAAAACACTCGAATTTCGCACAACGATTTGGAACGAAAGCGACGAAACGAACTGCGAAATCGTTTTACTGCCCTGAGAGAAAGTATCCCATCGCTGATTGACAACGAGAAAGCTGCCAAAATAACAATATTACGGAAAGCATACGAACTTATTCTAGCTGCTGAGAAAGAAGAGAAAAGATTGAACAAAGAGAAAGACTTTGAAAGACAAAAGAATGATGAACTTTTGAGAAAAATTATCAAACTTAGAAAAACCAATAAACGAAGATAACCATACTGAACAATACTTCCCTATTTACATCTGGACCCTAACGAATATTTTTTTAAGGAAACTGAAAAATATTTACTGCGGTAATTCGGGCTCTGTGTAATATGACATAGATCTTCAAACCACGGCGAAGAATTCTAATTTTTTCGTAACTTCCAAATCATATCATAAAAATATAAAATTATATAGCTTGAGAACCAAACCATTTATATACAGTCATTTATATTATCGACCACAGTTTTGTATCCTTTATAGATATATATTACATTATTTATTGATTATACCAAATAATTTTGCCAAAATTAATTGTACATTTGAGGAAGTCATTATAATCGGCAAGTCACTGATAATGAGTGACATGCGTGTATTATGAAGTATGTATATATTTGCTGCTGTAAATTAAAAATCTTTTTCGCTTTAACTTGTGTCATGCATGAGCTTATAATATGTAACCAGTGAATAAGAATGAATTTGCTTTTTTATATGAAATAGAGTGTGATATTGAGTGACATCAAAATGATAAAATTGATATCCCCACTCCCACCAGTGGCCAGTGGGGATACGATACACTGGTGGTGTCAAATTTCGACCAAAGTCAAATTCGCCATTATTTTTCATTGAAGATTTCATATAATAAACAGAACATTACATGGCCGCTTGGAGATACGAATTTTATCTTCTTGTGCTGATTTTATCGAAGATAAAATTCGTATCTCAGCGCGACCATGTAATATCCTCTATCTATTGTATAGACACTAGTGTTTTTTTTTTTGGGAAATACCCCCCTTGTATTTCCCATACGAACTACATTCGGGACCTCCGGGACATATTTTCATATCCTCACGCGTGAAGATATCGTGACGTCACTTCCGATGTTTGCCCGCTCACTTTAACGCGTGTTGCGTAGTTTTTGTTTATTGATGTGTCTATATGATAAGACATCAAATTACAAGATATGAAGCTTATCTTCTCGTGTTCACAGTGGAGAATACTTCACCACGAAAGATAAACTAGTCGTATCTTCACGCCACCGTGTAACATCCTCTAATTTTTACTTACTCTGAGAAGGACTAAAGTCCGAAACGTCAGTACAGTTGCAAACGTTTTTACATTGTGGTTTAGTTACAGGCCCGTAGCGTGCTTTCAGAGCGGGGGATAGGGGATGAGAAGTGAGTTTGTGAATAATTGGCTCCTAGCTGTTAAGGTCCTGTTAAACTGTGCAATTTTCTCAGCAATTTGTCTCGCAATGCTTGAAAATGTAGCGTAGCAGGTTGACGAGGTGAGGTGTTACACTGCAACGTGATATCAACAACTTGCAATGACTTGAGAAATATGCCTTGAAATTGCGAGAAAAGTTGCTGGAGGTTTGATACAAAGTGCAATTGCGTTGTCAGTAGCTGAAATCAGTTGCGAAAAGTAGAACAGAGTTCTTCTTCGTGCAAGGCTAAGCGCAACAACAAAAATTTGCGAAACAACCCCTGTTACACTGTGAAGTTCTCCAGCACTTGTCTTGAGACAAGTTGCTGGGAAAACTGCTCACTGTAGCAGGGCTTTTATGAGGTATGGAACTCTGCTTAGTTAGGTGTGCAGGCTTTTTTAAAGGGCAGTTAAATTAAACCATTTTTAAACATGTTTAAAGGTCCGGTGTGAAAGGGCACTCGTTAAACTAAACACATTTTTAAACATGTGAAAGGGCACTAGTTTAACTAAACAACTTTTACACGTGTTTAAAAGTCCAGTGTGTGAAAGGGCACTCGTTAAACTAAACACATGTTTAAACATGTTTAAAGGTCCGGTGTGAAAGAACACTCGTTAAACTATACACATTTTTAAACATGTGAAAGGGCACTAGTTTAACTAAACAACTTTTACACGTGTTTAAAGGTCCAGTGTGTCATGCTTTTAGTCAATATTCATAGTTGTACAAAGGCTATTTTAATTTTGTTTTCCAAAATTCCTGGGTTGAATTCAGTCCAAGCTATGCAGATCTCTTACTCCGACGAAATGATAGTGAAACATTATTACCGAAAGTATGTAATCTTGTCCTGTGACAGTGTTTACACCAGTTATGAAGAGCTCGCTATGGGTGGTAAGTGATCCGGTAACTTTTAGATCCAATAGACCTTTTCGGCTTGGGTGTAAGGTTATCCCATTTCAGACTACGTGTCATTCTCTTGAGAATAAGATTCTTTGTTTGAGTTGTATCCATATTCATGTATCTTCTCATGCGCAACCGTTAAACAATGAAATGATACTCTGGGGAATGACACGTGGTCTGAATTGGGACAACATTACACCCAAGCCGATGAGGTCTATTGGAATCCAGTGGAAGAAGAGCGACTCTGTAGAATCCACTGTTAATTCTTATTCATTTTTTATTCTATTTGTGTTTCAATTAATGCCACCAATCTGATTCAGTAAAACAGTGTGACAAAGCTAGCTTTCATTAATGTCACCTGTTCTTGGCTGTTTAACTGACAAGTCAAACAGGTCAGTTATCATAATCTGCTCCCTCTTTTTTCTCCTTGTCAAACTGGAACGCCGCCATCTCATGGTGGCACGGGTAAGGAGCACGTGTTCCGTCATTACGTTTACTGGTACCTGTCGTCACTAAGCCGTTACTGTTTCAGTTAAAACAATTGAAAACAACGAAGCTTTATTCACCGCAGGCTTACCAACGTGTGTATTTGCTTGATTGGTGGTGATTACAGTGTTTAAGGACTCGCTATCATTTGAGTGATTGGCTTGTTGATTCTCTCCTGTGAGCTTCGAGGTATTTTTACGGGTTATCCGGTTTTCCTAAATTCCAATTTCTAAATTCCAACTCGATGACGTAAAGAGGGCCACATGTTAGTTAGTTGCTGGTTACCCGCCTCGTAAAGGAGATGTCATAAAGCAAACAAGGAGACGAAACAGGGATTAGTGTCCTGTAAAAACAGTCGGTATTACAAAGCAACGCCTGCTACGTCGCATTGCCGCCACCTCATTATTTTTTCTACAAAAAACAGAAAGCGGGAAACTCATAAAGTCAAAGAAAAACATAACTGCCACCAGGCTTGTTATTTAAAGAAACGAGTTTTGATGACTGACGAGTATAAAAAATTAATTTAAGTGGCAACGTTAGCATGTGACTCATTGGTAAACCACCAGTCTATATATATATATATATATATTTTTTTTTTTTTTTTTTTTTTTGCTCCAAAAATGATTTATCTTATAGTTTTAAATGCAGAGATTAACGACTGTTTCGTGATCCAGGCATGAGCACCCAACAATTACCCAAACTAAGCTGAATTACGGCGTATATCAGTGTATCTTCAACTGAGTCACTAGCAATTCTATTGTCTTTTCATTCATGCTCAGATACGGGATAAAGATAGTATTCTTCACTAATAAATAACGTTCCATGGAATAAGAACTTGTTAATTGACACTGATTTAGTCTCATGGGGAAAACGACTTGTTTGTTTGTTTGTTTGGTGTACCATGCATTCACTCATGGAATTAAAACCTGGAACAATTAAAACCTCATCACGCAGAATGGCCTTTGTTTAAGGGACACTTTTTTTTTGTTTTTGTTTTTTCTTCTTTTTTTTTTGGAACAAGTTCATTAACAATTCAGTGAATCAAAAGCTCTATTCCTATTGGCTATTGTGTGTTCTGGATTCTCACGTCGGATTTCAGGATCATCAAGTAATTAACTAATAATGGATCAGTGAGCGAGAGCGAGCGGTTGTTGTCGAAAATATTATGATATTAATACTACCAAAATTTGTATATATAATTCTAAGTAATTTTTATATATAGTATATTTTTTTACCTCAAATGTTAAAATGCCCAATATAAGTATTAAATATTATTATTATCATCATTACTCAGTTTTCTCTCAGGCTGGTTTATCAGGGCATGCGTGACAGTATTTCTCATTGCCCTCTTGCTCCTAGAGCCCTGTCACTCTTGCTGTCATTAACCTTTATGAATAGTAAACATGGTGCATTGTGGTCTAGCTCGGGTACAAACATATCTTTTGTTCACCATGCCTTATATGGTGTCGTTCAATAAAGCTAAACCACAATGCGTCAAGTTTGACGAGCTCAGAAGAGCTCTAATATCGGCGACTTGCTACGGAAGTACGAATGACAACCAGGGACCTGGAGTCGAGCAAACCTGGAGGAAAATGATGACAATTCCATGTCAGTTGCTTTTCGAATCAATACTAATTCATAATTGTCAACATTACAGTTCTTGTATATCAATTTTTCACGATACGATTAGAAATTAAAAAAAACAAAAAACTTGGAGAACCCGGGTATCGATCCTTTCGCATGCCAAGCCAATTTTGAGGCAGTGCGCATGCGTCTTAGCTATTGCCCAACTGCAAAAGTAACGATGCATGCCTTTTGTTCAAAAGAGCAACATCAGACATCCCAGACGTCAAAGAATTTGTCAATGGTAGACCTTTTTCTGCAACCCATCTTTCATCACTCTGGTTTCCCTTCAGATCGTACAAATCTTTCGCCTTTTACTAAAGATTTCCGTGGAGGGGAACAACTCAATGAGTCAATAGACTAATTTTTTTATCGCCCTGCCTTAGTGGCGGGGCATAATATATAAAAGAAAAATGGTATTATAGCTTCCTGCTTTTGGTAAACTGACTTAGTCTTTCTTTGCTCCACTTTCCATACATCATTTTACTGGTCAAACACAAGGCAAAGCATTCAGTCAATGTTCAATGTTCAAATTTTAATAATCCGATCGAATGATTTGACTGTGACCGGTGATCAGAACGGCCGATGTATGGAAAATGGTGAATACTTTGGCCTTTTTAGTTTTTGAACGATTAAATAAGGAGACTCTCGTCTCGTAGTTTTCGACTTTGTAGACTTGATCACTTTGGAAGATACTAGGGACCTTTATAAGCACCAGGACGGGAGGACGAGAAAGGCGACGACAATTCCGAGGAAGGACTGCGTCGAGAACGCCGTCGGTCCTCATACGACGTAACTCAAGGTTTAAGATCTACGACGGGAGCGAGGACGGCGACGGCGGACGATGACGCAAGCACGTTTTCAAAACGGTTCTTCGCGCATGAGCTATCGTCCTTCTTGTTGCCGTCTATGCTAGCATTCAATACGATTCTGGATCCAACAAAAAAAAAAAAAAAAAAAAAGCAGCGCAACCATTGTGATTTTTTTTTTGGAACACAAGAAAAAGTAAAATACAAATTCAGAGTAAAATGACTCATCAGCTGCTGAGTTGAAACCGAGTAGCTGGAGAACCCGGGTATCGATCCCGGTACCTCTCGCATGCAAAGCGAGCGCTCTACCGTTTGAGCTAGTCCCCCATATGTAGGCTTGGCTCGATTTTCATTCGCATAGACCTATTTCAGGAAAGGTTGGTGAAGGGATTTCTTGCATGCTATATGTTACATGTTGCTTACCAAACTTGAAATGTATTATATTCATATGTAAATAATTTTAGAACAGAAGAAAATATGCTGATAAAACCTGCAGACAAAATTTGGTCAAATTCCACATCGTTTTGATCTCTCGCTGATTGCATTCACATAACCTATAGTGCATTTCGGGCTTGGTATGCAACATGCAACAAACAACAAAACCTTCACCAAGCTTTTTCTTTAAAAAACGTTTTATACAGCCATATAGGTAGTATTGTTTGATTGTAGATCTCTAGATCTATCAGCACATTAGCACGTGATGTATGATATTACCCAATCAGAACCGAAGTTCGGGCTTTAAAAAAAACAATTTCAGGAACCCGTGACAAAGCATTCCAGATGATACTGGACCCAAAGACACAGTGCAGTTCGTTTTATATTTGGGAACACAAGAAAATGTAAGATAAAAAAAAATCACCAGTTGATGATGTGACACGGAGTAACTTGGAGAACCCGGGTATCGATCCCGGTACCTCTCGCATGCTAAGCGAGCGCTCTACCATTTGAGCTAGTCCCCCACGTATGTACTTACTTCCATAAAATTATCCACCAAAACTCCACAAGGCGGCTAAGATCGGCTGAGCGCGCATCGTGGGGAACGTACATTTTCTAAATAAGTAAAGCTTTTTATACAAAGTGCATCTGTTAGGGAGTATGTTTTAGGTATTTGTTTTTTTCATCAATTTAAGACTGATTAAAGACCATACCTCCAGTCGCAATGCTTAAGCGTCGTATGGCAGCGCGAAGCATTTACTGGCGGCTATAACGGAGATTTCGGCCCCGACACCGCTATTCCTGGACTTCCCTACACCGTAGAAGATTAACCCCTTGCTGTTTTTGCGAAGCCACCAGTGACCAGAATAGTCCCCATGGTGGTAGGCAGGGAAGGGTCCTACCGGGGTCCACCGGGGTCCACCGGGGTTGTTTATTACCTTTACCTTTGACAAATTTACAGACGTTTGTATGTCTGTGGGTTGACGCTATAGTGACATGTCTGTATAAATATGTCGATTGTCAAAGAAGGTTTTCTCGGCCGATATACAATGGATGACATAATGGATCTTCGTAAGGTTACTACGTTTTTTCTTCCTTCCTTTCTTCCACCCTTCCTTCCTTCTTTCCTTCCTTCCTTCCTTCCACACTTCCTTCCTTCCTTCCACCCTTCCTTCCTTCCTTCCTGCCACCACGAACACTGGTGGTGTCAAAGTTCGACTTTTTGCTCAGCTTCTCAAATTCTCCATTATTTTTCATTGAAGATTTCATATAATCAACAGAACATTACATGGCCGCTTAGGGATACGAATTTTATCTTCTCGTGCTCATACACGAAGATAAAATTCGTATCTCCGCTCGACCATGTAATATCCTCTATGTATCTGAACGATGTTAAGCGCATACATTTAAGTTTTCTGATTCAGGGAAGATATTTAGTCATGTCACGGCACTGACCCGTTTGGCAGCCGTATGCAGTAACGCAATTCTACAAAACATAGCTACGACAGTTCAGTGACCTTTAAAAAGCTTACAAAACTGTTAAATAAAGGAATTAAGACAACCCATGAAATTCTAAGGATAGTTGTTAGATTCAAAAGCACAACTACTCTCCCTTATCACAAAAATATGGATATATTTTGCCCAATATTTTGAGTTAGGGCATGTTCAGGCGGAGCTCTTCTCTTCACGACGGTTGGAGCTCGACTGATTAGATTTAGATTTTTACCCATGATGCACTGCGATGGAGTAACCATCCTCCTCTGGCAATGGTAGACATCTTCTGATCTGAAATCAATCTTTCATCACTCTGGATTCCCTACAGATCGTATAAATCTTTGGCCTTTTACTAAAGATTTCCGTGGAGGGGAACAACTCAATGTTATAGACTTTATTTTTTTGTCGCCCTGCTTTACGAGCGGGGCATATTACAAGAAAAAAAGAAGTTTTCTTACTTGTAAAACTATCAAAGTGAATCTCCTGATATAAAACATTTCTTTCCAGTGTAGCAATTTCTACAGAAGCATATAGTTTGCCTTCTTAGCAAGAAAAAGTCAACAGACCAAAGACCGGTTGGAAATGAGAATTTTAGAACAGTAAATTCGAACTTACACATTGAACGCCAATAACTTCTTTTAACCTTTCCATGTATTTCTAATGTTTGAGCGATTCTCTGTTAAAATTTTTTGTAATACTGAAATTTACTAATTCTCGAGTGATTCAATTTCTTTCTGTATCATTTGAATTTGTCCTGATAATAAACACTCTTAAGATATTTCTATAAAGGTTATTCTTTATCTGAATAGACTTTTAATTCCTTTCGTTATCCAGGGTTTGGATAATTGTTTCCTTAATACTAAGAGGCATTATAGTAATATGTTTATTTTCAATACGAGATCATTTAGAGTATAGTAGAAAGAATCGAATAAGCATGCATTATAGAGATGTTAAGTTGTGAAAATATCATATCTGGAAAGAGCATCCTAAAATTAGTAAATGTTGACATTTTGAGGGAAATCAAATAAATACGAACGAAGTTATGAATTTTTAAAAGTGACCTTTTCTATGAAGAAATGTGTATATTTGGTGGGCAACAGCTTGCCCACCAAGACAATTTTCCATACATTTCCTTATAGAAAAGGTCATCTTTAAAAACTAAATTCATAACTTCGTTCGTATTTATTTGATTTCCCTCAAAATTTCAAAATTTACTAATTTTAGGATGCTCTTTCCAGATATGATATTTTCGGGACCAGCGAAGCAATATTTGAAATGTCACGAAGGTGTGCAAAATCCCCATTCTGTTAGTAAGTTATTGAGACCAGTTTATGGACTGGTTTTTTTTTTTATTTTGTTTTTTTTTTTTTTTTTTTTTTTTCAAGAATGTTATTTTCATGAAAAAGAGAATAATCCGTTTTTGATAAACGTTATTGCATTTTTAGGTAGAGCTGAAAATGTCGGTTAATTGATGATAAGCAGGTTAGGTAAATGATCAATTAGATCATAATTGTTACCAATAATCGTGTAATGGACAATAAAGTTTAAGAACATATTATCGATCAGAGTAGCTGTATGGTGGAATATGCGAGTTGGGTGAAAATAGGAGGACTGAGAAAATTGGTTTCAAGTGAGTTCAAAAATTCAATTAAAAGATTAATATTGAATTAAATCCCTCATAATTATGCAGTGCTTGTTCACAGTATTCATTTTCTCAATGATATAATTTATTATTTTTGAAAGTATCTAAATTGCTATTTAGATATCTGTAGATAACTCCGCCAAATAGTATTATCTGTATTATGGTGAAGGTCGCCTTACTGAGACTCACAGACATAAGAGTCGGAAATTTGTATCGATATTTTAATCAACACTGTTAGTAAAATATTTTCCTCTCATTAAGCTTTAACTCAATCCACAATGATTCAAAGTTGTTAACGGGATAATAAAGGAATGATGCACGTTCAGTACTTTCGACTGAGTATCTTATTGGTATTTTTAAGAGAGCATGAATAAGAGAGGGAAACTTCTCAATACCGCGCGCGCCATGTGAATTCCCGGTTGGGCTATTTTTAGCATTCGCATAAAGTCAAAACGAGTTCAGGAAGCCCCGTTTATCTTTATTCTGAATCAGTGTTAAATTCTTCGTAAAAAAAAACTTTCTTAGAAAGTTTTCTGATAACTTTTGCCACCTAAAAACCAGAATTTGCTTGACTGCACAATGTATTAAATTAGTTCTTTCTTTGTTCCTTCCTTCCTTCCTTCCTTCATTCCTTCCTTCCTTCCTTCCTTCCTTCCTCCTTTTTTTTTTTTTCAACCGAGTGTGGCAACAATGAGTAAAGAGCGCGTACACAAATGTTCATTCTTTTCAACAATCTTTGGTCTGTTGACTATTTTCTTTTGCAATGTCCTAAAAAAACTCTTTTACGAAACTGAAAACCATATTTGTTTTTCCCCAAGTCTTTGGGGATATAACATAGATAACCTGCTAGTAAACATGCAAACACAATTAGCAGCTGCTGATCTGTAGCATCTTCTGACACCCTCACGCCCACACTGGACAGTATTTACCAAACTCCGTAGTTATTAATTTTTCGTTATTAATTTAGGCCTGAGCATAATCTTAATGGGTATTCCATTAGGTAAAGCATAAACAAATCCTCAGTGAAACTCATTTGAAAGAAAAAATAATTTTATTGATAATAACTTTTCAGTATTTTAGAAACACTTGATCCTGCGTTTGTAATGAGAGAAATTTGAATTCTAGTTCCAATTTTGTTTATACCGAAAAACATTTGCCGTGTCCTACCCTACTAAGGCAGTCATTGGTGCGCAATTTTTTCCCGTCATGGGTTATGCTAACAACTTGAGCTTGTTAGCTTCGCGCTGATTGGCTAGTTACATTTTCTCGTATCACCTAGATCTTTGTATACTACGGCCAAAGAGAGAGATTGAGCTGAAAACAAGAATATATGTACATCGAGGAGCCATGATGAATAAGTACACAACAAGACATGATTTTTTGACTGTAACAAGGGGGCTAGCCACCCCTTTCCCCCCTTGGAGTTGAAAAATAATAAGAATAAAGGATAAGGTAAAAACTGATTATGGATGCTACAATTGGGATAAATTGATAGTGTTTCAGCGGGGTTCAATCTGTGAGTTAGCCATGCCCAGACTTAGATCAGCCCAGAGGTTGTTTCAGGGTTCTATCTGTGAGTTAGCCATGCCTTGACTTAGATCAGCCCAGAGGTTGTTTCAGGGTTCAATCTGTGAGTTAGCCATGCCCTGACTTAGATCAGCCCAGAGGTTGTTTCAGGGTTCTATCTGTGAGTTAGCCATGCCCTGACTTAGATCAGCCCAGAGGTTGTTTCAGGGTTCTATCTGTGAGTTAGCCATGTCCTGACTTAGATCAGCCCAGAGGTTGTTTCAGGGTTCTATCTGTGAGTTAGCCGTGCCCTGCCTTAGATCAGACCAGACACTGTTTCAGGGTTCCGATAACTTGGTCACCACAGACATCGCTCGCCATCGCCAGTGAGTTTTATTGAAGTTGTGAAGTATAGTGATTGTATTTTTCCATGTATTTTCGTATTTATATTATTAGTTTATATAATAACTTGTCAATTGTGGTAATTATTTGACTTGTAATATTCATTGTGCAAAACTGAATAAAGTAAAGTAAAGTGAAGATAAAAGCATCAAAGTTTTTGCTTTAATTTCTCGTCTGCAAGCAAACCACGGTACAAAACTGGGGGGAAATATTTGCCATTGTAATAATAAGGATTTTTACAAGGGAAGAAATTTAGATACCATATTTAATTTGCAATATTTAGCGTTTCTGTTGCGGGGTGTATTTGAGGGCGGCACTCTTTAAAAATCATAACATTTATGAATTATAACCAGCAAATGCTAACAACAAAATAAGCATGTTTTGAATATCACTTCGAACAGAAAACATTGTAATCATGCCAGGAGAATAAAATTCTTCGAGGCTGTTTTAGATTGAGTTATACCGTACTTCGGCTTGTTTTTTTTTAGTTTGAATTGTCGAGCACCGCATCGTTGTGAATGATCGTGGCACTTACTCAAGGGCGGCGCTCTTCAATACTTTTGCTCTCATATGCGGCATGTAATAAGGGGCGGCGCTTAATCGAGTAAATACGGTACCATTGGAAAGCCTGTTTCTTTAAATACTTTCCATGGCTCATTTTACACAAATTGCAAACCGGAAAGATGTTTCTCCATTTTGTTACAATTTCAGTATACGGTTTCAAATGCAGTTTTATGAATTGAATTTAGTTTTCAATGATGTTTTTAATTCTGTCAGTGATTTTCTAATTGATTTTCCCAAGATAACCCTGTGTTTGTCATATCGTTGTCATAAAAGCGTCTAAAAATAGTTTTGAGACAAAAGCGAGGCGATATTATTGTTAGAGAGCCTTATAGAAAAAAAAAAAAAACGTCGGATAGGACTGAAATAGGCAATGATTAACACCCCCGCTCTTCCCAAATCACAACACAAAAATATCGCATAGATACTAAGAACTCAGAAACAAGTTTTTCTTTTACAAAATAGTTGTGCTTTGGGCATTCTTTAAAGGAAAAGACTAAAACATTCAAGAACTTTGCATTATATGATTTTTCGATATAATAATGGAAGAAAAAGGGGATAACTAGTTAAAGTGTTGTTATTGTCATTCTATTAATTTGCTATTCTACGTACTAGTGTTATTCACACCATGGGGCGCATAAGGCTAACAACCGACTGTCTGATCAACAATGTTGTTATTTCATTCAACTTTTTTATGCGATAGGTAATAATAAGTTGTTGATGACATATATTAAATGGATTGGTTGTTGAGTGGGTGTTCCTTTTTTAATTTGTTTCTTGCACAGCTGTTTCGTAGACTATAAATGAAGATATATCCCATTCTATCTTCACACTTCGTTGAGCAATCTGAAGAAGCACCCCGTCTGATTTGAGAAATCCTACACTTATTGCAAAAAGGTGAGTCAATATCTTTTTTTAGGGGAGACAAGTTCGTGGGAAGTTTTGAGATACATCGATCTCAGTTAACTAAGGATGCCCTAGATGTTCAATTGATTAGAAAGTACATTAATAGTACCCCACTAGAATGATTTTGGTTATTCTACTTCAAATCAAGTAGTTTAATTTTAAAAATTAAGATAATTAAGAAGAAGCTACCAAGTCCTATTTTCTTTCTTTCTTTTTTTATGATTTATAATTTATCGCTGTTTTAGTTCATGAGTTTTTCTTTATTGAGTAAGTCTAAAATCCCAATTGATTATCACGAGAAATGCAAACTTCTTGCCGAAGTTAAATATAGCCAAACAAGTTCTAGGTGGGTAAATTTTGTTATTTTTCGAAATGCCAAAATGATACCGGTAACACTATAAGGATCTCAGTGACATTTTTTGTTACTTTCTCCTACAGGAAGAAGTTAGCATCATGGACATGAAAAAAATGTTCGTACTTTTGGGGGTTTGCATCGCGCTTTTATCTGTGGTACAAGAAACAGAAGCATGCGAGCATAGCCAGCATTGTCATTTTATTCAGATAATCTTTGTATTCTTCCGAGTCTGTACTATAAGAACCGTTTGCTATAAAAGAGGAATCGGCATGGTAAGATAATATAATCACTTTTTTTTATTTTGAAATTTAGTTGACTAGAGCGAGTTAAAGTGTTGTTATTGTCGGCATTATGTCGGCATTATCATGATTATATTCATGAGGGATATTTAGTCTAAATATCCCTCATGAATATAATCATGAGGGATATTTAGACTAAATATCCCTCATCACTATTCATGCAGGGGGATGTTAGACCTTAAACATCCCTCTGGAAACAATGGATCCCGAGGTAATCATGATATTACCAAATTAATTATCAAGGAATTAGCTATCTTTTTTAAAAAAAAAAATTTTTTCAGTTGTTAAAAATCTTACGTCCTTGTATGGCAGATTTCTCAGGGGAGCTTTTATTTGATGGCTGAGTATTGAGAGAAGAATATAAACTACACCAATGTTCCTAATTTGCTTTTTTATATGACAACTTCCTTGAAATCAGGTTTATATATTTATTTTTGAATATTTAGGAGGTGGCGATGGATGCTTCGAAGACTGAAGTTGTCATGGAGCCTCTTCCAAATGCCTTTGCTTCCTATGACAAGAATAATGACAAGAAAATATCTGAGGCTGAATTTGAAGCCACCATAAAAGATGTAGCCCGAAACGAAACCAAGAAATTGTTCGGTGAAATTGATGCAAATAGTAAGAAAGTATACTTGAATTTCGTTTTATCGACATGGTATAATTCTACATGACAAGGAAATTACATGATCTTTCATATCTCCATCCACTGTACTCCTTCTTCCTACATTCGAAATTCAAACTGCTACACATCCGTCTACTCTTCTAAAAAGCTAGTGAACAGAACAGTAGAGTATGGTAGCTGAGTGCATAAAAAACCCTTTTTCTATACCTGATGTTCGGTGAGTCTTCATTAATATCATTATTTTCTCTGCTTGTTTCATTTCAGAGGACGGTAGCATAACTTGCGGGGAATTCCTGAAGGCCAAAATTTCCTTTGGTAAAAACAAGCCAAAGTGCTAGTAGACAGTACTGAAAAAGAACCGATTCAGGACATTGTTAAAAACTAACAATAAATGATAATTAATGATAGAATAATAATAATTTTAATAGTCTGAACAGTTTTGCTGGCATGATACTTGGTCCGTTGGCTGAGCGTCAGTCAAAACTGAATGAAAGACAAAGAGTCTTTGTTGAATCTCTGTCTGTAGTGTTTACAAGCAATACTCAGGGAAGCAATATAACATGGAAGCTCCAATCGGGTTCTCAGTGAAGCAATAAAATAAACGTACTACTTGAATTTAATTGTCAAGTAAATAAATTATTTTCAGCGATTTTTGATCTAATAATAACATGTTTCTTCAGCCAGGTATTTTATTAAGAAAGCCGAATTATCCTAGCTCTCAGGCTAAGCGCCCATCTTCAGGGATAATAAGATGTATAAAAACGTCAAAAACAAAAAACGGTTGAAAAAATTCAAAAAATAACATGAATGTTAGCGCGAGGATGGTAGTGCGCAAGGCATGGGAAGGAGAGAGAGAGAGAGAGAGAGAGAGAGAGAGAGAGAGAGAGAGAGAGAGAGAGAGAGAGAGAGAGAATGGAAGGGGCCACCTGGTAGCACGAGTCGCAAGCCTTACTTTTTTTGGTTTTTGATTTTTTTTTTACATTTTGTGTGTGTGTGTGTGTGTGTGTGCGTGTGTGGTGTGTGTGTGTGTGTGTGTGTGCGTGTGTGTGTGTGTGTGTGTGGTGTGTGTGTGTGTGTGTGTGTGTGTGTGTGCGCGTGTGTGTGTGTGTGTTTCTAATCAAAATATATTCGCAAATCGACTGGAATCAGCTTTGTGGTTTATGAAACGGTTTTTTTGATGTCCAAAGTTCTGTTGGGATCGCATCGTAAATTTGTCATTGATATCAAGCGACGTGCTATTATAGATCTACGAGCAGACCATTAAAGTTGCCAATCTTCGATTATAGATCTAGTGTTTGGCTTGGTTGTGCAAAAGCGATGACAGACAAACTAGAAAGGCTCGAAAATCAAGCTCTTCGATCCATTATACTGAAGGCAGACAGAACTACATACACAAAAAATGCGAGAAAATTTCAAGCTTCTAACGCTACCAACTCGTAGGCGCTTCCATCTTATTTTTAGAAGTGTGCAGGAGTACCAGTGTATTTCCTTATCAGTTAGATCACTATCCACCAAAGCGTTCAAGTCTACGAAGTCTAAAACTTCGAGACACGAGTTTTTTATTAATTTTATAAGAACTAACTAGACTCTAACGCACAAAATATTATGTATATCCGTACTCAGCTGCGAAAAAATGCAACATCTTACCATTTTCTTTTTCTCATTATATGCCCCGCCACTAAGGCAGGGCGACAAAAAATTAGTCGATAGCCTCATTGAGTTGTTCACCTCCACGGAAATCTTTAGTAAAAGGCGAAAGATTTATACGATCTGAAGGGAAACCAGAGTGATGAAAGAATAATTTCAGATAGAAAGTCTACCATTGAAAAATTATTTGACGTGTGGGATGCCTGGTGGTGCTCTTGCTATACACAGGGAGCCAACAGCCACTGGTAGAATCAGTGATTAGAATAAAATTTATCATGCGTAAATGCGTGGCTGTTACGCGGCGTTTCCGGATATCCGTGGAAAGAAACAACTCATCGAGTCTATATCAAGAAAGAGGATTTCTGATTCCTACCTTGAGGTATTTCTAATTTTTCAAACGTGTCCCACATGCATGAACCATTGTTGCCAACCCACTATACACCCATGTGAAATAGCGGGTTTGTGATTCATATACACCTATTTCAATAGAGGTTGCAACAAGCCAAGACCAACTGCGAATAATGTTATAATTAGCTGAAGATTCGGGACAACACTTAAGAATCGAAACAGTGTCAGCCTACCATTACAAAACGACTAAAATAATCGTGTCTAAATGATGAATAAGGAGTAAAATACAGATGTTCTTTGCAATTGCCGTCTTCTGTTTTTGCTTGTAGTAGGTTGGCTTAATGATTTTTTTGTGCACTTTGGAGTACAAGCACCAAACTTGGCACAGATTTTCCTTGGATCATGCCGGACAGATTCAGAAGGGGTGCCAAAAAATCGGACAGTAAGGAGGGGGAGGGGAGGGGCAATTTTGTCAAAGCACCATAATTCCTCAAGACAAAAGGAAAAGAGAAAGGGAAATATTTATCTTGATAAGTAAAGTTAGTTTAAAACATTTAAACAAGATATTGGTTAATTTTATGGTATTTTATCGGGGAAGGGGAGGGGTATGGGCAAATGCTTAAAGGCAAATATTCCCTTTTTTGTCGCTAAGCCACCCTACTATTGTTGCTTTAAGCTGCAACCACCTTTTTTGAAATAGCCTGATATAAACACTCGGGAAAGTTTGGGAGAAGTCTTGAGCTCTCTAGTTTTCTATTTGTTAAATATCTTTGATTTTCTTTGATTTTCTTACAGCATTTATTAATGTAAGTACTGTATTTTTTAGAAATGTATGTAAAATAAAGAAAAAATATCTTAATCAAACAAGCATAACTTTGAAAATTTGCATAATTTTGGCCAAGAAAACAGCATTGCTAGGAGCATAAAATAAAATGCCGATTTTACTAGAACAATCGGGAAGAGCCTACCTATTGGTTACTAATGAAAAACGTGGAATGATTTGCTTGAGCACTGGCTGATAATCACTAATCCATAATCATTTTTCTTTCTTTCTTTCTTTCTTTCTTTCTTTCTTTCTTTCTTTCTTTCTTTCTTTCTTTCTTTCTTTCTTTCTTTCTTTCTTTCTTTCTTTCTTTCTTTCTTTCTTTCTTTCTTTCTTTCTTTAACTTCGCCTTTTAAAAATGAAATCAGTGATCAGTTTAGTAGGTGTGTAGCTGGGAGAGAGAAAATGAAAACGAGAAATAATGAATTGAATGACGGGGACACCACAACAGCTTTCGCAAATTACTGTGGGCCTACAAAGCTTTGTCAAGGTATTAATTATGGTTGCTATTGGTTACTAATGAAAAACGTACACTAATTTGATTGAATACTGGCTGATGTTCACTAATCCATATCTACAAGGCGTTGCCTGGAATCAATAATGGTTGCCATTGGTTACTAATGAAAAACGTCTATAATTTGATTGAATACTGGCTGATTTTCACTAATCCATATCTACGAGGCGTTGCCTGGGTATTAATAATAATTGCTTTGGGTTACTAATTAGCAACTTACAAGGTGTTAATTAGGTGCATGTGGTTGCTATTGGTTACTAATGAGCAACTTACAAGGTGTTATTTAGGTGCATGTGGTTGCTATTGGTTACTAATGAGCAACTTACAAGGTGTTATTTAGGTGCATGTGGTTGCTATTGGTTACTAATTAGCAACTTACAAGGTGTTATTTAGGTGCATGTAGTTGCTATTGGTTACTAATGAGCAACTTACAAGGTGTTTATTAGGTGCATGTGGTTGCTATTGGTTACTAATGAGCAACTTACAAGGTGTTATTTAGGTGCATGTAGTTGCTATCGGTTACTAATGAGCAACTTACAAGGTGTTATTTAGGTGCATGTGGTTGCTATTGGTTACTAATGAGCAACTTACAAGGTGTTATTTAGGTGGACGTGGTTGCTATTGGTTACTAATGAGCGACAAGGTGTCAATAAGGTTTAATGTGGTTTGATAAATTCAAGCTATTTATTAGTATAGGAATATCTCATGTAAGCTTGTCGGTTAGATTATGCATAGAACACAATCCGGCTTAGTGATAGCGTGACAGAGGTTGCATTATGCGTTCTGCATTCATTTCGCAATTATTCGCTCAACTATAAAGCTTTTGGAATATGTTTTGAGAGTTCTGTGTCATGTTTCATATGGAATATCCGAAGAAAAAATATGTAGCTGCTTGTAAAAGTCTTTTACATGAGATCTATTTCGTCCCGTACATTTCCATCAGCTCTATCTTTTTCCATTCAATTACCATGGTGAAATCCGCTGACGTACAGTTCAGGATAACCGCTATTCCTGGCCATGAATTAGCTATATATCTTCCGTGTGTAACTGAAATCATGCTTTCGATTCTTTTTTCACTATTTCTTAAGACTTTCATGCTTTTCTTCTGACGTTTCACGTTTGTCGTAAATGAAATGTTAAACTCTCTAATGTCTTGACGCACTCTGGGTTACAGAATCGAAGTTTTCGAGCCTGCGCGATAACGAAACCTAAAACTGAGAAGCACTGGAGCAAGAGAACTTCTACCTAGGATCAGTGCACCTAACTCTGTCTTTGTGCTTATTAAAACCGTGAGAAAAAAATAGCAATGGTCAATGTATATGCGTTCCTGAGTTATCCTGGTTAGAGCCTCTACCAAGGATCAGTGCACCTAACTCTGTCTTTGTGCTTATTAAAACCGTGAGAGAGAAAATAGCAATGGTCAACGCATAGGCGTTCCTGAGTAATCCTGGTTAAAGCCTCTACCTAGGATCAGTGCACCTAACTCTGTCTTTGTCCTTATTAAAACCGTGAGAAAAAATAGCAATGGTCAACGCATAGGCGTTCCCGAGTAATCCTGGTTGTCCAATATTTCGTGCACCTCTGACGTAGTCAGGTTCATATCGATATCTAAAAATATCAGGCCAAATCTCTAAGATCGTTATATTCGTGATGGGGCGTATTAAATGATTACTGATTGGAACAATGGTTTTACTCTCATCACGTCAAATGTTTATTGGTGACAATAGCGTAAACAGATGAAACTTCCTTGAGGCCCAACTGTGTTTGAAACTTCACACATTGAGAGAGGTGATTTCTTGGCAGACTGACTGAAGGAAATTTTTTCTGGCTTGAACGCTTGTGTTTAAAGATGTTTAAAATAGTTAAAAATAACCTAGTAAGGGTAATCGTGATCGTCTCGTATTAAATGAATTGCTCACTGGAACACTGACCAGCATCACATCATCACGTCCATGCTGTTAATAGTAACTCAGTGATATCGATCTATGGGTTCCCTGTGGTTCACATTTTTAAAGTACTGACTCACTAGCTCACAACTGACATAATTGTTTGGTTTGACAAATTACAAATTTATGAATATGACTCCTTCAAACTAGTGATCATTTCTCTACTCATTTATGGGTTCCCTGTGGTTCAGATGTGCTGAGTCATTTGCTCACAGCTGATGATAATTGTTTGGTTTGACAAATTTAATATACTGTGAAATATGAATGTGTTTGCATCCATGACGAGTCAGAATTTTTGCTATTTCCGATAGGTTACGTTAGCACTTGAAATAAATTACTCGATCCCTCAAACTCTGATCCTCTAACGACCAGTTCCGATCAGCTACCAACCAGCTACCGACTAGCTACCGACCAGCTATCAACCATAATACTCAGGTTCATATCAATGATTTTGAGCTAGACATAAAATCGACGAGCCTACTATGCATGGCTTACCTGTGCCTTGTTTTCAGTATATTATAGTGTATAGTCATGAGTTATATGACTCATAACCGCATGACTTAGAAGTGTTTGGCTGACATTACGAATTCATGAATTTTTGGTGTCATTTTGTGTGACGTTTACAGGTGGATTGCAAGATTATAAAATATCACGATTGTGAATAGTTCGTGAATTTATTTTATTCAATAAACTTTTCTTCGGAAGATTGACCATCACCATAAATATCCATTCTAAAACACAGTCAGATAACCTGAGCCTCAAAGTATTCTTGGGCTTCCTGTGGTTTATTATATTTTTCATTTGTAGTATCTAGGTGAAATAAATACAGTTAAAAGTGCTTGATCTAAGGAAATTATTTTTACCATTGCATGCCCTTACCTCAAGTAATAACAGGAATAACATGATCTAGTTTAAAAATAACCATATTGCGTGGTGATTCACCGTTGCAAGACTAATCCTTCCTCGCAAGGCTGACCACCTTGCGTATTCCACCAAGTTCACTTATATTATGACTAGCTATCACTATGACTAGCTACAAAATCATTACAAAAACTCTTATTTTGATGTAACGAAATGGTTTTAAGCGTGAAAGAAGCTTAGCAACAGAGCAGAGTGTTTCTGTTTGTTTATAACAATTGTGAAAATCAAGTATTATTGTCACGATTTTCTGTCAAGTTGAAATAATTTTAAACCTGTGTTCGTGATTTTATCCAACCGTAATATATTTTTAGTGAATGAATGATAAATTCATAAGAATTTTCATTGGGATCTGAAACACCATACAACGCCAGAGTCTTGGCGATATTTTAGTGAGACATTCACTGGTTCTGGAGTTTTTTCGCATTACGATTTGCATTTCAAAAATGCAAAGTTTTTCTTGGCAAAATAAAGCCGAATTTACTACATGACGTGTTTGTAATTATTGTCGATTCTCATGATCTTTCTAGCATTGAGTGAGTCATTCAACCACTATATTTTCATCGTAAAATCGCCTCCTGGAGTTTCCAGCCGACCAATCCTGTCACGAAACACCTCATGTATGAAGAAGTCATGACCTGCATATATTAATCCCCATAGCAACGACAATAATATTGATAAGATTGGAAGCGGCGTCCCAAGAGAATAGAGAATATTTATTCAGTAACCAAACGGATTTCAGTTCATTCAAATTCTTGAACCCACATAGTCAAGAACTGCAAATTTTCTAGTAAAAAGAATAATTTCCGAAGCTCATTTTAGCTGTATAATGGTTCCTATTGCAGAATCGGCGATCTTCGACGAGGATTTGGAGAAATTTGTTCTCGGATCGGCGTCAGATTTTGACAGCGAAGAAGAAGAAGATAGTGAAGATGACTCGTGTGCTTTGAATGTAAGCTGTCACAGCAGTCATTTCAAGGGAATGATGAGGGACAAAGATTGTGGCTCGCTGATTGTCAAGAAAAGAAAACTGCAAACGCATTTAGATAGCTTGGACATTGAACTTTCTAGTCTCTGCTGCTCTTACGAAACAGATGTTTGTCACGAGAGTAAAACAAAGAAAGACATAGCAGTGAAGTGTGAAGTTGCACTAGTTTCTGGAGAATCTAACCTTACAAAGAGTACAGTATCAGAGCTCACGAAGAACACGAGAAAAAGAACTCACCAAGCAAGCTAGAAGTGAAGAGTAAAGCAGTAAAGTGATGAGAATATTCTGACCTGAAAAAGGTGAAATAACAGTTCAAAACTGAAGATACTTCAACCAGTACAAGCCGTTCATAGCCTGTTAAAAACAGTTCTATTTTTGGCGAGATTTGAAGCAGAACCAAAGAACCAGTACAACCAAAGAACTCTGAGAAAATGAAAATTTTTCATCATATTTCAGAAAATTATTGACAGAATTATAATATTTAAAAACAGTACAAGTATTTATGAGAATGTTATGTAACGACATATTATGACAACCAAGGTTAAGTATTTTTTTTTTCCATAATTGTCAAATTTAAAACAAAAATATTATGATATAAAATTGTAAATAATCTCTAACTAATTGTCGTTAATTTGTATATAAAAAAAAAATCAATACTATCAAGGCCTATAGATATTGAACCCTGTTGTATTTATGATATGCAGCGAATAATAATTAAAATTCAATGAAGTAATTTGCTTTGTTTTTCTGTTTTGCGGTCGATTGTCATGGCATTTGATTGCACGGTTTTGTGAAGAGTTAACGAACAAATTATTCATCTTTTGACTCTGAAAAGGAAATGAAGATTTGCCAAGGAGTGGACATCACGGGCGCTTTCCATTCAATAAAAATTCGGGGTCCAATTTTCGAAATTTTCTTTGGTCGAATGGAATAGTTCACGAACCAGTTAGATCGTGTATTCTTTTCCACAGGTATCCTGTGAAAAAATTGCGGAAGTGCTAAAAGTTTTCCTGTTCCAATGAATTTTAAACCAAAAATCCCGGAATTTTTCATCGAATGAAAAGTGAACCATAAATGGAACACACATTTCTCGGAATTTTCTCGGAACATAGAAATGACGCCAGAAATGATCCAAACTTTGCAGTGAAACCACTCGCTGCGCTCGTGGTTCCACTTGAGTTTGGATCATATCTGACGTCATTTCTATGTTCGATAGGAGTACAGACCATGGAAAAGTCACTTCGATTTGTTAAATTCCGCTTCGTCATGCAGTGCAATTCTCAAAAATAATTCAAAACTTCGTCTTCAATTTTTTTCTAATCCGTTCAGTTTTCCTTTCTAAATAAATAAAGCATAATTTCCAAGTTAATAGAAAATCATTTTATTCATTTTCTGTAAAATTTTCAGTACAAAAAAAGCATTCTGGACTTTTTCTGGATATTTTGTTTTTGTTTTTTTGTTGTTTTTTTTTTTTACTTTAACTATGAGTAGAAATTAGAATTATCTAGAAAATTAAAATTTTTGGTCGTGTTAAGGATCTTTTTCAGGGTTTTTTCCCTCACTAATTCGCAGTCTATTTTTCATCTCAAGTGAATTCAAAAAATTGTTTACAGCGCTAAAACACTGAGGCAATATAGCCTTTGTTTGCACCATCGCCATGACAACATAGTAAATATTGTTCCGCGAGTAGTCTTAGAGTAAGAAGAAAATCATGGTTCCGCCCAGGCACCACCTAACTATAGTGCTGTAATTACTGATATAAACACCCATGTCATGTTCATGCGGCATCCTTGTACATTATAAAAAACATATATTATATTACATGGCAAGGTAATTTCACGCACTATGATTGGTCAATTTGCGGTCCATAACTAACGGTACGGACCGAAAATCAAAATTGTCTCCCCTAGCCTTGCCATAAACTACCGAAATTACTCAAATGTTAGCACCGCCAAAGAAACGATCGATCGCGTTTTGAAATTCAGTTAACTCACGTGACCATTTGGAGCGCTCCAAATGGTCACGTGAGTTCATTTGACCAATTGGATTGCAACTTGAGCACTCGAAATGGTCACGTGAGTTTACCGAAATTCAAAACACGATCGAGCGTTTCTTTGGCGGTGCTGACAGTTGAGTAATTTCGGTAGTAATAAATATATTATTAACCTCGTTTGCTCAGTCCGTACAGTAAGTTATGGATCCTCGCCTTTTTCCCCACTTTTTTATGACCCGCGCGCTACGCGCTTGAGCCATAACGCTGTGGAAAATACTCGGTCCAAAATTGCGCACGGCCGGGTTGAGTTACATGAAAACGAGGCATCCAGGGCCCAATTTACAGTGTTTTCTTATTATTTTATGCCACAAAATTGTTCCTGAATGTAAGAAGGAAAGAAAGACAGAACAAATGTATGCATAGACACCATCTTTCTTTGCATTTAGATGCCTCGTTTAATAATAATAATAATAATAATAATAATAATAATAATAATAATAATGGTTCAGAGCAAGAAGGACAGACAATAGATCATAGTTGAAGGAACAGTGTGCAACATTGGACAGATTAGCGAAAGAGACAGAATGAAAACGGAGAAATACGCGGATTTGAGAGCAAGTCTCAAGAGACTCTACCCTAACTATGAAATAGTCCAAATTAATATCGTTTTGGATTTCCTGTCAGGATTTCAAAAAGAACTTATCAATAGACTCAATAGGGTAGGACTTGGTAGGACAATGGAATAGAACTGATACGGAAATATCAGAAATGGGTAATTTCCCACTCAAAATTGGGAAATAGTTAATTAAGGCTTTGTATGCTGTCTAAGTACAATGCCATTTGATCTATCAGTTCGGAAATTAAGAATTTTGCTTAGAAATTATGCCATATTTCCGCAATCTTCTATAAAAAGTCAAGTCAGACAAAAGTTGAAATAAACCACAACATAACAATGAATATACCGTGGCAACTCGATGTCCAAAAGATGGCGCAAACAGGCCAGATATCAGTGTACTTGACAAGAAGAACAAAGAGTGGATCATAGTAGAGGGCACCATATGCACCCAAGAGAACATCACAGCAAGAACAAAGTACAAGAAATACAAGTACTTAGATTTAAAGCTAGGGATAAAGAACCTATATCCATGTCATAAAGTAAGCATCATAGCGGTGGTTTTTGATTTCCTCGCTGTTTACCACAAGGACCTTGAGAAAGAACTAACCAAAGTATTAGACCAGAAAGTAGTAAGAACAACTACAGGACGTGCACAGAAATGGATTATCTCACAGAACTGTAAAATAGTAAAAAGATTTTCCGCTAGATTTAACTAGAGACAAACTGACAAAACGACTTTGGGCATCTTAAAAATCATTTATTTTATTCTATTTTATTATTATTATCTATAGATTTTATATTTTTTAAGGCCGGTTTGGGCGTCGGGTTTCGCTTTTGCGTTGGATTCGGCGCGTGTGGGATTTAACGCTCAAACCGGACCTAAGATTTAAGGATCAGTGTTTTCTTCTTTTAGTCTATCTTAGACATCTCGTAATTTTTTTCCATAATTTTGTAAGTTTTAGCAGGTTTTATCATAGTTTTTAAAAACCAACACTGCTTAGGCTTTTGAGTCCGCATTGTTGTGGGAATCTGTTGGAAATTTTTCAATAAAGTTTTCCATAATAAATTCCGTAGTTTTGCATTGCGCACGTGCTACTGCGCACGATTTTAGCCAGCGCGAGCTCGTGCACATTGGCTATTATTACGATTTCAAGATGGCGGCCGGCTGGTAAAAACGGTTTGTTTAAAATACACAAAATACAGAAAACAAACCAAAACAACCAGGAAATTATCAATCGAAGGTATCTGGCATTGATATGAGAGTTTTGTATAAATTTAGAAAGTCTTTTTTATAATTTTTTGTGTGTAAACTCTCCCTAGTCCTTTCTAGATCACTACATTTCGAGGACAAAATTCGTATTTTAGCGAGCTGTAGCGCGAAAACGAGCACGGTGACCTATCTTTTTTATTTCAGTAAATCAATAAGGAATAGGTTTACCATAATATATCTTAATTTAAACAAAATTCCATGTACAGTTTTCGAGATATTCTCAAAAACATACTGCGGAAAACTGTTTCCAGATCGATATTAGGGAGAACATCGAAGTTGAAAAGTCCCTGTTTTTTACAACGACTGCATTTTCTGGAAAATTTTCGGCATCCAACTGTTGCTTTGCTGTCGCAAGATTCTGGCTTCCGGTGAGTAGCATTTCCCAGAACCTACGATTTGGCTGATGAATAGGGTCTGGGAACGAGAATGATAAAAATAAAACCTGGCTAAAAATACTCATACGTCGCCAAACAACATCAAGTTCAACTTAACTCCAAACTCATGTTTTAAAATCAAAAGATCTTTAAGCCTTCGGTCAGTACTCAGGAAGCCACAGATTCATGTACAGACGCCGTAGCTATGAAAACACATCAAGCACCAATGACTCACTCTCTAACCCTGCTGGCTCGGTCTGTTTGAAGTGATTACCCATATTTTATCAACATACATAATTATACGGATATACATTAAGTATGTGAGCCCAAAGGTTGATGAGCTCGCCATTTTTATTTAGTAATTATGCCTCATACTTCATATTTACTATATTTGGTAAAAAAGAAAGCAGTCAATGAAAAAAATTTCAATTAACGTATTAAGGATAGAATCTTTCTAGATTAGTGATTTAATCTCGAAACAAAGATTCGAGATATGAAAAAGTATTAGTACTAAAACTCTTAAATTCATTGCCAATAAACAAACTACAAATGCTAACATCTGGCGAGATAAAAGCCCGCCAAAGAAAAAGCGTCCGCGGCGGGAAGCCCTTGACAACGTGACAATCACCTCACAAATCGCGCGAGGAAATTTTCTCTTTGTTATTTTATGACTTAATTTTTTGACTCCAAAAATATTGCTAGATTAGGACAGAATTCTAGAAATTAAAATGTTCACTTCTATTCTAAGTTTTTTCTTACATTAATTATCAACTTCGGAGTCATTGATGGCAAAAAATGAAATATTCATCAGTTGTCGTTTCATGACTAGAAATAATGTTTACAATATCATGCAGGTGTGTTGATAAAAGCGCGGGAAAATAGACGCGGGCGCGCCCATTTAGAAAGCGCGCGAAAATGTTTTATGAATGAACATCAGTTGAATGAATGAAAGCAGGTGTTTTTGTAAAAAAGGCGCTAAAACATCAAGTATAAAACAATGTTAAAACTGCTTTTCTAGATCTGTTTACTATATTGAAGCGACGCTTATTGTATCACTGTTGTAAACTGTGATTATGAGTAATAGCCGCTTCCTAGCTTGAGTCAGTTTGTTCCTTCGGGGCACAAATTCTTTTCTTATTACGAATAGACGCTAGCCTTTAGATAAAATATGGAGAAATGAAACTGAAGGAATACTTAACATTAAATACTGCATGGATGATTTACTTTTCTGATTAATTTTTAGTGTATCTTTCGGTAAATATTCGCCAATTATTTTGCTAACATAAACAAGAGGTGTCTGGATTCAAAATTCTGAATTCAACCTTTTTGAAATGATAATTTTGTAGATGTGAGTAACTTTATCATTATTCAAGCAGTTGTCCTGTGAACTATTTCGGTTTTCAACTGTACCTCTCTTTAATTAGTTCTGTATATTTTTTGTGAAAATTGGTAATTATATGTTTTCTTCTCAAAATTACTTGTTTTTTTGTATTACCCAACGGAATAATTATGACGGTTCATTGTGCTTTCGTTTGTCTCTTCAGTGATCCGAGGAGAAGAGCGGTTTTGGAGACGACGTGAAGGAACTACTTGCTTTATACGAAAACAGAATTGATTCCTGGGTCAGTGCTAAATATTTGATAATCATCCATGACAGGAAAGACCAAAGATTACATAGACAGATATACAAACTTTATGTCGTAACATACTCTGATTCATTCACTCGAAATGGTTTGATTGAAAAAGACGCTTGTCTATTCATGAGATTTAATCATCTTATTTGACAGCCAGCTTAATTTAAGGGTTCTACAACGATAATATTCAAATGCAGGGCTATAAAAGATTCAAATTTAATTTGCAAGTGTTTTGGCAAGACACATCGTCAGATCTAATCGATGAGATAGTCAAAGGCTGTCTAGACATCGATTAAATTAATGGTCATTCATATTCATTGCGAGCGCGCGCTAGCGGACTGAAAAATGGCGCCAAATGGGGTGACCGCAGTGGTCTAATCAACATGAAATACGGAGATCTAATATCATTATCAAACCATACTGTGGTTTGAATTTACAATAAGAATAACCGCGAATATCGCGAGTCAATATCAATTTAATTTGGCTCGCTCATCATTTATGAACTGCAGTCTTTTCGTCGTCGCCATAACGAGTCTAACGAGATTCATGCGGAAATGGAAAAAAAAAAACATCTATCAGCTCTAAGTGAAATGGCCGCCATTGATGGTCCATTTCAGTTCGTGTGTCAACTTGAGAGAAACGAAAGACCGGTCATTTTTGATTACAATGTTAACAGCAGATGGATTTAAAATTTAATGACTTTTTTATTTGTGCAGTTTTAATATATTAACTCACACCTATTTTAAAGAAGTTCACTTTATCTCTGAATACTACAAATAAAAAAATAAGTGAATCAATAAAACTGACAGAAAACCATGTTGAACTTTAAAGCAAAAATAAAGAAATGAATCACAGGCATTCTGTGTTGATACTTTTTACTGACACTCTCTTTCAGTGTACTGTACTCCGAAAACTTAATCACTCACCTTCATGAAAATGGTTTATGAACGTTTCAAGGTAATGCCAGATTTCTGTCACGAGATTGTCATATTTTTTTTTGCTCATTCATCTTTCATTCTTTCATCTAAAAGAGATCGGGACAGAGATTCCTTTCGTGTAGAACTGAATGAAACGTCTAATGAACACTAGATAGCTAACCAGAACAAAAAAGACCTTAAGTTTTTCCTTTACCACTATTTTCGACTTTAAAAACAATAGGTAGAGCTCAAAGATTGCACGCATCTTTTTTTTTTTTTTTTTTTCCAAATTCTAAAGATGTTCAAATTCCGTACGATCTTTGATCTCACCTATTGTTTTTAAAGTGCACGAAGTCATAAATAATGGTAAAGCAAAAAGGTCTTGTTAGTTTTAAATAACAAATCTGCTAAAGTGAGACCGGTAATTCCCTAAACTCAGTACCGGGATTAAGCGACTTTGTCATAGATATTGTACTGAAAGGATGATCCCGGCCAAACTACAGGATAGATTTACTTAACAAGTACTTCCTTAAAGTTAAGAACTGGTGTTAAACACTCGTAGAATTTGCTTAGATGGCTGGTAAGCAGCTTAGTTACAAAGTGCAAGCATGGGTGGTGCCCATTGGTTAGAGCTCTCGAGCAAGCAGGGAGCGATTCGCGATCACTCGAAGTCGTATGTAAGTAGATCTCATTATTATATATTAGTGTATTAGTGCTGTTCAGTCAGTCGAGGGGTCTCGAGGGGTCTCTTCATGCCGAGTCTCTTCATATTTTCCTCCCTCCACAACTTAACAATTAACAGTTTTAGACACAGGGAGCCCACTTTAGAAAAAGTTAGTAAACGCAAATAAAATAGAAATAGTCTATTTTTTATTTCTCCTATTTTGCAGCAATCAATTCTAGAAAATACAGGGTAGTGCAAGATATTTATTAAAGCCCGTCTTAATTTTCCCATAGAATCCTATAGCTCATCGTAAATGCACGTAAGAGGGTATTTCAGTCACGTGGAATTGCAGGGGGAACAGGGAACCCACAAAACATGCAGCAAAACATGAATCACAATAATGTTTGGTTATGCAATAGTAGAAAGTGAGAGCAGCTAAATATCCCGAAAGAAGATTTAACCTAAATTCTTGCTTATGTAAACCAGCTGTGACGTCAAAGTGAAATAGGGCAATTGCTTTAAGGCCAGTCATTTTGGTCAGTTTCTATACTTTTACTGTATTATTGACCGAAATGACTGGCCTTAAAGCAATTGTTTGAATTGTCTGACACTGTTATAGACCTCAGCGGCTTGGGGTAATGTTGTCCCATTTCAGACCACGTGTCATTCTCTTGAGAATAAGATTCTTTGTTTGAGTTGTATCCATATTCATGTATCTTCTCATGCGCAACCTTTAAACAATGAAATGATACTCTGGGGAATAACACGTGGTCTGAAATGGGACAACATTACACCCAAGCCGATGAGGTCTATTAGTTTTCCTTTCTCAATACACCGATTCCGAAAATGGCAGACACACGCGGTTTGCCTGGATCGAGGAGGATAAAAAAGTGGCTAGTCAGTCGTCTGTGATCTGTGGAAAACTGGCTTTTCCCTTAAGAGCTTAAAAACAATTCTTAATGCATGTAAGCATAAGTAACAAAGATGAATTCGAAGCTTGAACGGTGAATTAAAAAAACCCAGATCACGAACGTCTACTAGCCTTGTTTTCGCCTCCTCGATCCAAGCCGACCGCGTTTGTCCGCCATGTTCGGAATGGGTATATAATCTTATGTATACAGATTAATGCATAATGCATAATGTTTTGCTGTAGAACCGGTATTTGGTATTTGTGAATATTTTGGTACTGAAATTAGGCTAACTGTGAGTAAATGAGCCTGTGATCAAGGAGCGCAGCGGCCGGTATTTTCACAGGTGACCCAGGCTATCCACTTATATACCATACACTCTCATATAAAATTGGATAGCCTGGGTACCTGTGGTATTTTAAGCCGAAATACGAAAAAGGTTTATTCACTCAATAAGTCAGCTACGCAACGAACTCCATCTCCTCTCCTCCCTTCCCAACTCAACTGAAAATAGAGTAACTTCTCTCTAAATGTATTACCTAGACCAACGGCTCGTGAAACTAGTTTTTGGAATGTGGAATTAATCCTTGTACCTTTTGCATGATTCCGCATATTGGCTGCCTGCATGACGTCTTGAGATTCAGATTAGATAAAAGACTAATCTCGTCTTTATTGGCGGGAAAAGGTGGCAAACCCCTATAAATATTCACATGGGAATTCGTTAATAACAAGTATCTGATACAAGCATACCAAGCCACAGCAGATGTAGTGGGCGTGGTCTGATCACGTGCTTATCTTACCAAGCGACAGACACTTTGGAGCCAAAAACTGCTTGGGAAATGAAAAATTATGGGACTAAAAATCTAGTTATAAAATCAGTTCTAATCTTCATAAAATCTTATCCGTCAAGGCATTAAATGCTGGACAACAAAAGACCACAAACATGAGGAATCTCAAACTGCAACATTGGTTCCTGTTTGAATGGGAAGCTTGCACGCCTAGAAGTCATTCTTAATATTAATCCAAGTTCAACAAAAATACAATGACCCGAAAGAGCATGTTCATGTTAGTAAAAATGGAGACTAGAAAAAAATTACTCACATATATAGGACTCGAGTTAGCGATGACCAAAGATTGTAAATATTTTATAAGAATCGTTTGTTGTACTCTTTCTTTGCGCCTGACGTCATAGCCGCCATGTTGGATGACTTTTTTCAATTTTTTTTTTTTTTTTGTTATATCATCCAACATGGCAGACATATATTTTGTTATATTATTCTCTCTTGGGAATGATTGTAAACTATCAATAGGGCAAACTGTTGCCCACCGATATGCAAATCAATACAAAATGGGCAAACGTTTTGAATTTCAATAACTTTTTTTACTGAATTTCTTTCCTTCTTTCTTTTTTTTTTTTTTTTTTTTTTTCGTTTTGTTGGTCTTACAATGTCACGTTACCAGCTTTATTCGTCGCAAACCAAGACTGGTAAATAACAACTCCCAGCTATATATAATATTCAATACATTTTGAAGCTGTTTTATTGCCATTATCTCATAGTTTCCCTTGCAAAGTGGGATGGAAAACGCTGAATGCGCGGTCTGTCTTGTGATCAATATTTGCTTTTCAGTGAACTGTCGGCTGAGTCAATGATAAGTACATATATGGGCGCCCCTTCACTGAAGAAACCAAGAGTTTTGAGAACATTTAAACTTTCTCAAGATAGCAGGCTTTACTAGTCAGCAGTATTTCATTAATAGATATCATGCTTAGTGTAACAGCCGTTCATATCATGTATTTACTGAGGATGAGGGGAGAGTTTACATATACATAGTCCTCGTCATGAGCTTCTGAACGCCAACCGATTGGCTCAGTTGGTTGATCATTGAGCTTTCGTGCAGGAGGTCATGGGTTCAAGCCATGGCCGGACCAACACTCAGCGTCTTAAAATAACTGAGGAGAAGGTGTTGCCTTTATAATTACATCTGCAAATGGTTAGACCTTCACGTGGCTCGGATGATCACGTTAATGGCGGGTCCAGTCCGTTTCAACTTAAGAAACGTTAAAAGAGGGCCACAGGTTTGTCAGTTGAATTACTGTTACGTGCTACCCTCTATAAACAAGGTTGATGCTCCCTCCCCCTCCCCCTCAGGAATCGCTACTTGAGAGATCAACCGCAAATACAGTCAGCTCCGTTAGGTTTACTTGACTCTAATTAAAAAAAACTTCTAGAAAAAAAAAGTTCTAGAAAAAGTTCTATCACTTCGAATAATGATTGATACGAACAAATGAACGAACGAACGAACAAATGAATGAATGAATGAATGAATGAATGAATGGATGAATGAATGAATGAATGAATGAACGAACAAATGAATGAATGAATGAATGAATGAATGAATGAATGAACGAACAAATGAATGAATGAATGAATGAATGAATGAATGAATGAATAAATAATTGAATGAACGAATGAATGAATGAATGAATGAATGAATGAATGAATGAATAAATAATTGAATGAACAAATGAATGAATGAATGAATGAATGAATGAACGAATGAACGAACAAATGAATGAATGAATGAATGAATGAATGAATGAACGAATGAACGAACAAATGAATGAATGAATGAATGAATGAATGAACGAATGAACGAACAAATGAATGAATGAATGAATGAATGAATGAATGAACGAACAAATGAATGAATGAATGAATGAACGAATGAACGAACAAATGAATGAATGAATGAATGAATGAATGAATGAATGAATGAATGAACGAACAAATGAATGAACGAACAAATGAATGAATGAATGAATGAATGAATGAATGAACGAACAAATGAATGAATGAATGAATGAATGAATGAATGAACGAATGAACGAACAAATGAATGAATGAATGAATGAATGAATGAATGAATGAATGAATGAATGAACGAATGAACGAACAAATGAATGAATGAATGAATGAATGAACGAATGAACGAACAAATGAATGAATGAATGAATGAATGAATGAATGAATGAATGAATGAACGAATGAACGAACAAATGAATGAATGAATGAATGAATGAATGAATGAACGAATGAACGAACAAATGAATGAATGAATGAATGAATGAATGAATGAATGTATGGATGAATGAATGGATGAATGAATGAATGAATGAATGAACGAATGAACGAACAAATGAATGAATGAATGAATGAATGAATGAATGAATGAATGAATGAATGAATGAATGAATGAACGAACAAAGGAATGAATGAATGAACGAACAAATGAATGAATGAATGGATGAATGAATGAATGGATGAATGAATGAATGGATGAATGAATGAATGGATGAATGAATGAATGAATGAATGGATGGATGAATGAATGAATGAATGAATGAATGAATGAATGAATGAATGAATTGAGTGAATGGATGAATGAATCAATAGATGATTGAATGAATGAATGTATGGATGATTGTATGGATTAATGAATGTATAGATGATTGATTGAATGAATGAATGAATGTATAGATGATTGAATGAATGGATGAATGAATGAATGTATGGATGATTGTATGGACGGATGAATGAGTGAATGAAAACATGAATAGGAAGGCTGATTAAGACACCGTTATTCACCGACTTTTGTTTTAAAGGAAGCCGAAAGAAAATATATATTTTTTTAATTTTCTTTTCATTTCGTCCTTATTTCCAAATGATATCAAGTCAGAGTGTTCTCATTGTTTCATCGAGAGCTCCTTATCCCACAGCCGGTCTGATAATCTACGCTTACGCTTAACTTGTCAAACGTTATCATAGCAGGCGCGGATCCAGCCGTAAAGTATGACCGTTTTCCAGTGTCGTATCAAGGCCCGAAACCGCTAAATAAAAGAAATCGTTTCGTAAGTTCGAAAGTTCGGGCACTGTAATTTTTGATCGTTTTCCAAACCTTTGTTGTACCTGATGTAACAACAATACATTGGCTGTATTCTCACTGCTACTTTGTGAAGTTTCTAGCCGTGTTTTGGATAACGGTTCATGTGAGCTGGTCTGCCGCGACTGAGTACAGTTAAAAGATGAGTAAAAATACTGGAAAAAGCTCAGTTTGTATTTTACTGAAAAGAGAGTTCATCTTTACTGAATAAGTCATTCATTTATTCAACTAAAAAAACCAATATACATAGCTACCACGAATGGACTATTTCAATCATTCTTTCATTCGAATTCTTTACGCTGTATAATTGATGGAGTTTTTCTCACAAAAATCGGCTTTAATAAGTCTTAACTTCCCAAGCTTTCTTTATTCGAACATCTTAAGAAACCAAATGAAATACAAATAAAACAAGACTTTTTTTTTTTTTTTTTTTTTGAAATATTGACCTCATTGATTGGTTCAACGGGAACCAAAATATTTGCTTTTCATAAGAAATATGCCGACAAAGATGACTCAACAACTTGATCGAACCAAAAGAGTTTTTATTCTTTGTTGTCTGGAACTTTCAAAACAAAGTTTAAAATAACATTCATGTGATATTCAATAGAATATTAAATACCTTTTCAAAAAATTTTGTTACGAGAATAATTACATTGGTTTACTAAAGTTTGATTTTACTGATTTGAGTTTTTCAGTTAAAATTTAAATTCAAACTGCAAATCAGTCAGTATACGCAATATATTTATTTTCAATTAGTTTCATTCTCGAAATGTAGAAGGTCTGTGGCAGCTGAATTAAGATATTGGTGCTTTCAAAGAACAAGAATTATAGTTTGTTTATTCAATGCAAGACAGGAAATAAATTCAAAAACCTATAAAAACAAAATCTGCTCAAAACTAAAAAACATAAGTTCGTTTGTTTGGGCTTTCCTTTTTTTTTCTATTTTTTTCTATTTTTTTTTTTTTTTTTTTTTTTTTTTCTTCTTTTAAATGAAGAAAATAAGAAAACAAGAAAAATTAATCGAAGTTCCTGAAGAGAAAAAAGACTAAAATTTGCTCAAAATTGAAAATTTATGTTTATCCATAGTCAACAATAATTATTGGACTACAGTTTCTTTCTTGGGGGCAAAACTATGGATAAAAAGAAAACTGCAGTTCCTGGAAGGATAACCAGTTGGATCTTAAATATCAAGCTGTTTGACTCAATGGTTTCAGCGACGTCGATCAGTTCACTTAGTGGCTGTTCGATCATTCAACTTCTTTCTACCGGTCAAGTTTAATTAAGGATTTTGGTGTTAGTTAATCCCCGCCAAACAATCAGTTCTACTAAGCTAGCCATATCCTGTGTGGGTATATTATTTTATTTCTTACGATGGAATCTCTGTTGAACGAACAGCACCTGGACAAACAATAGACCTCCAACATTTATCGTTAAGTTGGTTCAGGTGACCATCTTACCGGGATCATTACCCAATCGATCGATTTATCGGACAAAAGAAAGGATTTTATTTCTTGTTGAAAAGAGAAAACAGTGGTAATGACAAATAAATATTGAAGAATTCAGGACAATATGCAAAAGTTTTCATCTTCAATAAACATTGCTTACTTGATGTGAAAGCACTGTATTGAGGTCTTTTGTGGATCAAACGGAGAGCTTGTTTTGATAGATTGCAGGAAATAGGCAGATAGGTAGGCCACTTGCAAGGCGGGGGGGGAGTAACTCATGTTTCAGGGTCCGATAAAATTGAGGTTTAGTATAGGTAGATAAGCAGGTAATCAGGTATAGGTAGGTAGGTAGGTAGGTAGGTAGGTAGGTAGGTAGGTAGGTAGGTAGGTAGGTAGGTAGGTAGGTAGGTAGGTAGGTATGGTAGGTAGGTAGGTAGGTAGGTAGGTAGGTAGGTAGGTAGGTAGGTAGGTATGGTAGGTAGGTAGGTAGGTAGGTAGGTAGGTAGGTAGGTAGGTAGGTAGGTAGGTAGGTAGGTAGGTAGGTAGGTAGGTAGGTAGGTAGGTATGGTAGGTAGGTAGGTAGGTAGGTTGGTAGGTAAGTTGGTAGGTAGGTAGGTTGGTAGGGCAGGCGTAAAATCTATCTATCTATCTATCTATCTAAGGAGGAAGATCTAGGAGGGAAGGGGGTTGGTAGGAAGGGAGGGGAAGGGAGAGAGAGGAACAGAGGGAGGGAGGCTAGGGAGGGGTTTTTTAGGTGATGAGGCCTGCCTTCACTTGAACAATCCACTGCCTTCATACAGAACTGAAACCTGATAATGCAGAGTAAAGAAAACACCAATGTACCAATGCAACTAACCACTATTCTCTTTTCTTGGTGTGTTTTCGTGTCTATTTTATCTTGATCATAAGATATTATCACCGCATACCACGAATTCGAAGTCTTCCCATGCATATTCTTAGGGTGCAACCACGTGACTCAAAATCCCTTGAGATATAAATCACAATGAAATAGCCGCCATGCATCTTGGTTGAACTAACAAGAGATGCTGATGAGGAATGCTTTATATAGTCAACCCACATGGTGGTTAGTGTCGTAATGTGCACTCCAAGAATAGGTTAGGCTGGGAAATCTCTCTTTCCCTAGTCCTTTTTCTTTCCTTCAGTTTCCTTCCTTCCTTCATTCTTGCTTTCTTTCTTTCGTTCTTTCTTCTTCTTTTTTTTCCTTCTTTCCTTGCTTTCCTTCATTCCTACTTTTTTTCTTTCTTTCGTTCTTTCGTTCTTTCGTTCTTTCGTTCTTTCGTTCTTTCGTTCTTTCGTTCTTTCGTTCTTTCGTTCTTTCGTTCTTTCGTTCTTTCGCTCTTTCGCTCTTTCCTTGCTTTCCTTCATTCCTACTTTTTTTCTTTCTTTCGTTCTTTCCTACTTTCTTTCTTTCTTTCTTTCGTACTTTCTTTCTTTCTTTCATTCTTTCTTTCCTACTTTCTTTCTTTCTTTCTTTCCTTCTTTTTTCTTTCTTTCTTTCCTTCTTTTTTCTTTCTTTCTTTTCTTTTCATTTCCATGATGCGCGAGAAGAGCGCGCGCGAAATTAAACCAATAAAACATTAGAGGTGCGAGGACTGACCCACTCAAAGCAAATACAATTCATAAAAAAATATTAATTCTCACATCAAGTACCCACACTTACAGAGACCTCTTAAACTCCCCCATATAGCTTGAACTAACACACGAGTTATTATATCATGGCTACAGCCCCACTCTACCCCACTGATCCTGGGATGCCATGGATCGTGAGAATAATGATAAAAATCAATCAATCTTAGCTACTATCATCCAATATTAACAAGAACCCATCAACACCACTTTCACTCATTATCTTAAAACCTTTCTAAACCCTATGGAATCATTAGATACATGGTTACCATCGTCCCTAGAAAGGAATGTTTGGTCTTAATTAGATGAAAACAAAATAATTAAAACAAGAACCCTCTATACCTTTTCTTCGAGGCAGAGTTGAAAAAAGGTCTGTCTTACTAAGAGCCGAAAATTAGAAATTATCTTTGAAATGCTTTTAAATAGGGTTTTTTTTAAATACTAATTGTAGGCATTTCTCCTCTTGAGATGACATCAAGGGAGACTTATTTCTATGGAAACCTCTGATCAACACCCGTTTTTTCTATTTTTTCGAATTACACCATAGCTAACACAGTCCTAAAGAAGAGGTTTTCAAATTTAAGCTGAACTCATGCTATAAAAGAAAGAAATTGTAAACCAATTTTGGTTCCACATTTGAGAAGTTTTACAAAATATTCTCGCTGGAAAATTTGAACAATGACTCATTGAGAAGTGAAGGAAAGAAATGACAAAATTCTAAAAAGCTTTCAACGATACTTCAATGATGTTTTAGACCGGCGCTCGAGACCATTGTGACAATGTGTCTGGATTGTGACATTTTGATTATATTTACAGAGCTATTGTATCTTTTCAACTTCGATTTTCCTTGATAAAAGGTTGCAAACTTGTTGGCATTTTATAATAGTTGATGCGGCTTCTCTCTCTGTCTCTCCCTCTCTCTTTCTCTTTGTCTCTATCTCTCGTTTTCGTTATCGTTTTTTCTCTTTATTTCTTCTTTCTTTATTTTCTTTTTTCCCATGTACCTGTTGAAAAAAAGTTATAAAGGCTGTTGTTGCTTGGATATTGTGTTATTCCAAAACTGTCTACGCCTTGAACAAAATAAAATGCTTTAAAACATGGGTAACGACGGAAAATGCTGAATATTTGAGCAATATTTACAAAGTGTTCAACATTGTCATAGCAACACACAGACCTTATCGAAATGTCGACATTTCTGATTCAATCATTATGCTAATCAAATGTTTAAAAAGCTATTTTATTTTTTCATTGTGTAACTTCTATTCTTCTCTCCACTTAGTTCTCTTCCTTACGGGTTTTTTTAATCATTTTTTCAATATTTGTCACCACGTTGACAGGATCTATAATTTCAATAATATTGGCTTCTGTTTCTAAAAGTGTTTCCAAGCTCTTTGGTACGAATTGTGATTAAATGGGTCATTAGTACATATATTTCTGTGAGTGGGAGTGTTGAATTCAAAGTTGCGCAACATGAAGAATCCCACGGGAACAAGGCACATTAGCAGAGTATTATTGATTAAAGTAATTAATATCTTTCATTTAAAACAAACTTGCGTAAAGGGTTTTACTACCACCATAATCGTCAGAGTATCCCCGACCCGGCAGCAGTTTGGGTTTCAGTTTTTGACAAATGAAATTTGTATTCATTTTTTTCCTGGGAAAATGCTATGCTAGTTTTGCTCTGACTTCAGATAACCTGTCCATCTGTCCCATCGATTTTTTCCTTCTCATAGCTGGAAAACAATTTGCGCCAAATGTATATGTTTGCTGAATTTAATTGAATTTTGTGCTATTGGCGTTACACAGGGATCGGTTTTGGGCCCCTTTTTCATTGTCTATTAACAGTTTCCTTACTTGAATCAGTTCGTATTCCTTTTAGTTTTTGATCAGCCTCCATTAGTTTAGTAAATATTCTAATTTTGTTCGTCAAGCCAATTTGATCAGCTAGCATAAAGCACTTGAAATGGACTTATGTACAGCATTACTAATGCAGCCTTGTCGCACTGGTCAGTTCATTTTATCGTATTATAGAAAGATGCACTGTCCTTGATATTACCGCTGACACTATCCATGGCACAAGACAGAAAACGTTGGCGATCCTTTGAGTTGGAATTATGTGGGCTTGCCCCACGACACCAATGATGATGATGATGATGATGATATGATGATGATGATGATGATGATGATGATGATGATGATGATGATGATGATGATGATGATGATGATGATGATGATGATCATGATGATCATGATGATCATGATGATCATGATGATGATGATGATGATGATGATGATGATGAGATGATGATGATAATGATGATGATGATGATGATAATGATGATGATGATGATGATGATGATGATGATAATGATGATGATAATGATGAGGAGGAGGAGGAGGAGGATGATGAAGTACCCATGAAAGGTTACGATGTAAGATGCGGTCAGTACATCCAGTATATACCGAAACAAATCCTAAATTTCGATTCCTTTTCTTCTTCATCATTACCGTTACAAAAGTTACAAAAGAAAGATAAAAGGCAGCAAGTAAACAAACGAGAAAACACAAACAAGCAATTACAAGAAAGCACTGGCAAACAAGGAAAGATACAAAACAAAACAAGCAAGAAAGACAGGAATGAAGCAGGGTGGGGTGATAATATGAAAGTAGAAGAAATAAACGCGAGGGGGGGGGGGGGGGTAGATAAAGAGAGTTACCACTAATAACCTCATGAATCCACAGATATAATGTTAACCAAGTACAAGGTATTTCACTTGTCCAAAATGAACAAAGCAACAGGTTTATTTTTCGATCATTAGTTTAACAAGCCAATTACCATTCCTTTTATGGTGAACGACAAAAGTAAAGCTGGTAATTTGCCTTTCACTGATGAACCAACAGGTATATCTTTTATTGATATTGCAACATACAAACCTGGGCCGTCATTTGCTTTAAAGGAACTAGTAAAAATTGTTCAGTTCAGTCTAACAATCTGACTTCAATTCTGTTTGATACAAAAATAGCAATCTAATACTCCAGCCGACCATATAGTGGTTCACTATAAATGACAAGTTAAAGATTAAAAACTGTTCACATTCAACCATTACACTTTAATTCAATATACCACAGTACCTGTAATTTGTAACTGATAATGAGATGAAAACAAAATTCTTTGCAAAGCTTCAAATATAACTAAATTACAAAAGTCTAGTGATGAACATTATTACAATAGGTGATTGTTGAGTAACAATATGTTGTTTTACAAAGAGGTTTTCATTTTCGCTGTCCTGAATCGAAGCCCCGCCTTCACAGGTTGTTGTCCATCAAAATAGTCTATCATTAAACCTGTTTTCTTTGACACAATACATAGTGACCACAATATTTGTTATTGTGTAAGATTTTGGTTTCAACTTTATTCACTGACCAGTGGTTGTTCAAATACTTAAGATCCAGGGTGACAACTTATTGCATCCTCGACTGGTAAAACTTATTGGATGAAGCGTAATTTGAGTAAACTAAGAAAATCTTTTCAATTTCATTCATCTTGTGTAAGATCCACACCATGGTACTCGTTAACCTAACTGGTAGCTAGGGCTGCATTCTTGATTGTGATGGTCGCAGAATTTGAAGAAAAGTAATAAGAAATGTTACCTAAAAATGTCACCTAATTTTTTGTTACTCGATTTAAGAGTTCATTCAACTTGATCTCCTTCTAGAAGGGAAAATAAGTTAAAGTTATAGTGCTTCTCCTTCTAGAAGATTTACAGCATGTTACTTGCTGTCTTGACTGAAAGAGTTGCATTTTTGACTGTGGTGAAGGTGGTGACACGATTGAATTACAACTGAGTTTAAAAAAATGTTACTTAGGAATATTTATTTCGAATGTTTATTTATTTCTTCTATATTTTTTTGTGCGATCAATGCCTGATATTGATGTTTGAAATGCCCGATTCTTATGTAAAATTCTCGTAATTTTCATTCATTACACCTGCCCTGAATCAAACTCCGCCTCCACAGGTTGTTTTTCATCAAAACAACTTATCATTAGACCTGTTCTCTCTACATCACACATAGCGGCTTATTAACAACTTTGTTTATCGCACATAAAGGGTTTCTTCTAAAAACTTCATTGATCTACTATATATTTATCATTTGTAATATCATTGAGATTCTCTGGCAATCTCTGAATTTGGCGGGGTTAGTCTGATTCTTATTGCCGTAAATAATTATTATATAGATTCATAAATGATACAGTTTCAGTAAGAATTATTTAGAAAACTCTTTTGATCCTTTATCCCTTATTTGTAAACAACGCTTAGTTTTTTAAGTGATGGATACACTTTTGATAAATGAAACATCGTAAACAATCGCGGTAATAAAAAAGAAATGGAAAAAAACCTCGGTTAATCGGTGTAGGACGCAATGATGCTCCTTATTCCTATGAAGGATTATACAATTCTCAAGTCTAAGTGTTTTTAGATTTACTTCACAAAGTTTTCAACATTATTAACTTTTTCGATTTATCGCATATCTTGGTTCAGTCTTCAGTCCCTCCCTGAAAACCACCGCTTATTCGCAATAAAATCTAGTATTTCCTTGCTAATATAGAATAAAAACTAAAGTATTACTAAAGTATTCGGCTTAAATATAAGAGCAAAAATATATCTACCATTAACGATAAATTTATGGATGATATGACAAGACAATGGATCATCAAACAACATCTAACCGCAGTATTAAGTCACTCTTACTTATATTTTTGATTTCAAACATCAGCAAAAATGCTTTTTAAATCATTAATAGTTAATCAAGTTTTTCCAATAAGATAATGGGTTGTCTCCAAACAGACTGACTGGTTAACGCTACCTGCATGTAATGTTCATTGGACAAAGAATTCTCTTCATTAGTATCAAAACATATTGCATTTTACATTGTGTTTTTGAACTACTAAGGTTTTTTTTGCAGTTTTATTGCCGATATCGATAAAGACAGATACAATAAGATGAAGAATCATGAAGAGACAAAAGATTAAAATGAAGAAAAAAAATGAACAATATTCATTATTATTTCAATAATGAACCTTCATTCGTTTATTTTGGAAGATTCAAGTTGATTTTTTATTTTTCAATTATTAGATTTTTCTCGTATTTTTAGTTAAGAGTTTTTTCTTTTCTATTGTTTATCCCTATACGTGAAACCTGTAGTCCCACATGAAATAGAATCGCAAAAAAATTGCCTAAACATTTTTTTTAAATCTCACTAAAGCCAAGGTTAATAATTGTTTGTATTTTTTCGAAAGAAAAGACAAAGCAACAAGAAAGAAAAAAGAACTCCCAAAAAAAAAAAAACACTAATGAATCTCATATCAAACATTTCACATCCTGCGAAAGCTGATAATTCTTTAACATTGGCAATTATTTTTCATTCATTAAAAAATACAATCGACACTGACTCGTTGCCTGGTAGTTGCTTTTCACTGAACAAATATGTAAAACTGAATCTCTAAATTAAATTTTGATATACATTCAAATATCTTGATTTGTGAAGCATAGTCCTGGTGCTGCTATTGTTCATAACACCTGACATTTTCTTTTTGATGGGACGCTTGTCTTTTGGCATTAGCTGGTGGCTATATAGGAATGAACCCAACTGAACCGGGATTCTATTCAAAACAACTCATTCATATTCTTGCACAATACAATAAATCAAACTAATGCAACTCCAAACTAACGCTTTTATTCATTCATTCACGAAAATTCAAACGTAGCTTGTTTCAAATTTTGAACCCGTAAAATATAGAGCATTCTTGTAAACTGTTCAACTGAATTGAACATTCTTTATTTAGAATATTGAATAAGTGAATTACAAGCCAACGGTTTTCAGGGGGTTAATTTCATTGCTTTTACTAGCTGTTTATATTACTTGATATTCATTAAAACTTACATGAACTATCGTTATTTTGACTTTGGCCCTTAAAACATCTCGGCATTTGATTTTTGAATAATTGATATTAGTAGTAGCTGTGCTAATGATATGGTCTACTATTTGATGAGACAAGGCTTAATCTCCAGCCTGCCACCTGACATGCTTGGCTTTAGTTTGTTCTAGCCATTTTAGTGTTAAACCTCTTTATTCAAGACACAATTCCCAGAGGAAGCATTACCAAACCCTAGAACATTGAGCCATGAATCAAGATATATAGATTTCAATTATCTGCCAAAAGCACAACACTTTGGCAAACAATAGCACAGACAATAGATATGTGCCCATCGAAAAACACTGCATCGAATCGCGAACATGTATTCATGGAGGCGTTAAGATACTCAGTCAATGGATCAGGCTAAAACCCAGGGGAGTATCAGTAGCCATGCATTTCTCGACAAGTGGTTTCTTGGTGACTTCAGCTAGATGCCTCTAACGTGCTTGCATATTGAAAACTGCTTATTTCAGATCATTAAACTTTTAAATAAAATTCGCTTCGAAGCACACTGCTGCACTTTGCGGGCATAAAGTGTGCAACTACACTCATGTCATCAACAGTTTTCGCGGCACTATCTCTCGCAAGGGTTTTCGAAACTGCAAAGGACTATGTTGTAGTTAGATTTCAATCTGTACATTGATTTGGGTTTTAAAATACTTGAACAGATAGTATGAAATTTGCAGTTTTTAGCCCCATAATAGATGTGTTCACTTGTTTTTATCTCACAAAGAATCTAGTGCCACTAGCTCCCAGGTGGGCTAAACGTAGCGTCCAAAACGAACAACTGTAAACACAGGTGCTAGGTCCACAGTAGGACACTCACTCAATCGCTCGCTAACACCTTTATCAACACCTACTAGTACTTTCTTGTATCCAACTGGAATATTGCCAACCAGTTGGTCTAAAACTAAGAGCAAACCAACTCGCTTAAAATGATCTACTTAATATGGCCGACATTGGGTAATGCCCAATAAACCATGACTGCGAAGGAAACTCTTTTTTCAAACAAGAAACAATGTATAAAATTAGGAATATTTCTTTAATATTTCGGTATACTAAATTATTCGGTTTAAGCTAGTAATGTTGCAGTGTGTTTTGGTTAATAGCGATTGCATTTTGATAGCTCCGAGGGCAAAGTTGAAAAAGTTTTTAAACTTTTGCTCATCAGGTCTTCAAGATGAGCAGTCACCCGCTGTTCTTGAAGCGCGTAAGTCTTAAAAAAGGCTCACTCTTTCGTGTTCTTTTTGACATGCAATAACGGATAAACACCGACAAACGCATATAAAATTGATTTGAGCGAAAAATAATCCATTAATTGATATTGGATGCATGTGTCGGACAGGCTGGCTTGTAAATAAGGTGTCTGCGAATTAAATTTTGATTTAACGATGTTTTGTTGTTTTCTGACTTTGATTGAATCTAGATTTGATCATTGATTTGAACTTAGAAGACGCCCTGTTTTCAATCATTAAAGCCTCGTTCAGTTATCTTCAGTTTGCGTTTCATTTCACGTAAGCGAGATTCAAGTGTTGAGAGCAGAATGTCCAAAGCCTACACTTTGATTATGACTTCAACTAGTTGTGACAGCTTGGAACATTTTTAGTGTATCGAGTGGCTTTCAATTTGACACTTTCCTGATTTAAAGTCCATTGAATGAAGTCAAATTCTTTTTCCAACTCACGGCAGACTTAAAAAACAAAACTAAATGCAACTCAGTGAATGGCTATTGATTTACTCACAGAAAGTTCATTAAGTAAATTACAAAAGAAAGGCAATAAACTGTGTGTCGGATTCTTGGAACTGGATATCAGTCTTCGGAAGGTTGAGCATACAACAAATGCTGTGCAAACAAACTCTAAACTTCTGCTTGTATTTTACATAAATCCGAAGGGTTTTGCGTTAGTGGAGGGCTAACTTTGGCGAGGAGATAGAAAATTGTGCAATTCTTTGCACAGTTTTGAAGAGCTCTTTCCGAGAACAATAGGATGAGCGAAGTATTAAGTGATTTCTATGGACGACAGATGGCGAGTCTGCAGGTGGCAAATAGGAAAACGCACTGATCCATTGAGAAAGGGATGATTGGTTCGTTATTGTATTCAAAAAACCAAAACGTGTGGTTTCATAGAATGTGTACAAAGCTCCCATAATACCTTGCGCGTCAATACAGCTGCATGTCAATGTCAAAGGGATCCTTGTTCATACACGAAAGTTAGAAAAAATATCCAACAGTGAATCAGGCAGAAAACACCCAAACTGTAACCAATCATGCATATTCATTCACTATCAGTTAGTGTGACTTACGATGAAAGAATTTGAAAGACTTGCAGAACGACAATCGACCAATTACTTCGCATTAACTATATCTATCTATCATCATCAAACAATCAGATTATTAACCAAACTAGCGACTAGGCAGAGTTGGTTGGCCTGCGAGCGTGGACGCGCGCAGTCACCCTTGACCAAACGCGCGACGCTTACATATTCATCTCTGTTACGTAGGCGGGTATTGTGTTCAGTCTTTGAATGAATGAATTTGAATCTGAGTAAGCTTGGAGTTTTTCACATTTTAAGTGTACGCCGGCTTGAGTACATTCGAAATTGCCCGCGGAGCAAAGATTGGCCAACCCAGGCTAGGTCGATCGTAATCACACACGAATATCACCCTGACGAAACTCAGAAAGGTAAAGAGCACTTGATTTTTACTTGGCCGACACTTTCTTGGAGATGTTTATATTTTACTCACGTTTTACTAGACAGGAAAAAACGTGTGAATCATGTTGTAAGTCAAATTTTACGTTTTACTGATTGATTCTTGTTCCGCATCACAGATGACTCTGGCCGCTGAACACATCGTACTGGATACTTTTGGGACGGACTTTGAATCCCTTCCGTCTTCGCTCTTCAAAGATTTTCATGCAGATTGTTACGATATGAAGGATAAATCTCTAACAAAGACTGAAGAGGAGGACTTAAGGATCTATGCTTTTCCACCTACTCCGCCAATTTCGCCTGGCTGCTCGCCTCTTGCTTCTGAGACAGGGGACTTAGAACGCTTACATCCAATTTGTGATGAATTCGCGGACGAACTCAGCTTTGCAGACGAAAAATCGCTCTACTTCCAAGAGGATAACTTGAAGGAAATACTCATAAAGGACTGTATGTGGAACGGCGCTGTTTTTGAAGGAATTGAGAAAGATAAGGACAAAACCTTGCAGCAAAAATCCAGACAACAGCAAAGCCGGTTCGAAAAGATTCGACTTCTCAGCCAGACACCACCGATCACTGAGTACACTGCGAGAGTCTTAAGCGTAGATCCTGCTGAAATCTTCCCTTTTCCTGTATCTTCAGAGGCACTAAATGATCACAACGAAATGGCAACTAGTGATTCTGGTGAGTGTGTGTGTGTGTATACTCGTTTAATAAGTAATTATTCGTCAGATAATATATTTCCATGGTTGTCTTAAGATGAATGATTACTAGTAGTATAGATTTTTGATTTTCAAATACCGCTCACTAATCCATTGATAGAAGTCAGTGGAGTGTGATACATAGTATTTTGTGTAGTAAGTCAACGCGTGACCAGGGGAATCGTAACAGTATTTCTAGTAACGAGTAAGGGGTAAGCGTCGAACGCTGTGCGACAATAAGCTGTAATTGAAATTGGAGTGTAAATGACATCAAAGTGTTTTGTTCAGATCGAGTAGACTATTTAGTTCCTACAGGAAATAGATTCCAATGACTTCATTGCGATGCTAGATCGACATGTAAATTTTCACTATTCAGAATCGCCTAACTTATTTGTGTACATTTGCTTTATCAGAAGAAGAGGAAGTTGAAGTAGATGTCGTTACTATTGAAAACAGTTCCAAGACCGAGAGTGTTGAAGGCAAGAGACATTCAACTACGAGTAGTCTAGTTGACGATACGGAATCATTCGATGGAGCTGAAATCCCTAGTCCTACCCCATCTGACGGGTCGCAGTTTGACGATTTTGATGAAGAAAAAACGGACCTGAATGGCAAAATACGCGCACGACGATCTAGAAAAACATACTCTCATGAACTTAAATTTTACAAGCAAGAAAGAAAAGCGTCGAAAAACATTAGTGTGGGTTCGGGAGAGAGCGATGAATCGGAAAACGACAGTGAATACACGCGAGCTACACATAATGTTTTGGAAAGAAAGAGACGGAACGACCTAAAGCTAAAGTTTCAAAGACTACGCGATGCTGTCCCTGAATTGAAAGACAACGATCGGGCCCCTAAGGTGTCAATTCTTCGAAAATCATGGGAACACATAAGCTTCTTAAAAAGAGAAGAGTCTCGCATGGTAGGAGAACTCGAAAAGCAAAAGAAAGCTAATACCCAACTATTGAAAAAACTGCTATTATTAAACCAGGCGAGTCAACAGCAATAAACAATTGAACAACCAATAAATAATCAGTCTTCAAAACATTAGAGTACTATGAACCAGTTTTGAAAATGTTATACTTAGAAAACACTTTAATATGGATTTTTCTATGTTTATGTAATTGTAGATCTAACTGACGCTCGAGTTTAGCTGAATCATCATTCGATGAGGAGGCGTAGGAGGGCTACGTTGAGCCGTAGTCTTTGGCGTCAGTTAGAAAATCACCAAAATGAAATAATTATAGCTTATTTGTAAAAAGAGATCAGCGCACAAGCTTCAATAAGAAATTTGTACATACACAAAGCAAACCAGCACTTGTAATGCTCGCTATTTAGAAATCGATAAAGTTAAGAGAATTTTAGTTACATCTCATGCAATTTAATAGACTACAATGAAATAGGCAAGCAAACAGCCGTAAAATGAATGGCGCTTGCTCAACTGGTAAAATTAGTATTAGAATTTCAAATTTTTTATATGCACTTTTTCGCTATGAAATGCAAATAAATGAAAGAAAATGAAAAAGAAAGAAATGAAAAGAAGTGAACTGTGTTATTTTGTGAATTTTGGGTGTAGTTGAGGGAATTCTTAAGAACAGAATTTGTCCGAGTCTTTCATTGAAGGATGCTTTGTTTCGCTAACATCCATTCATCTAACAATGCACTATCCGATCAATGAAATTTCACCTTTGCTAAATGTTTTATCTTAAAGACATGAATAACGAATATATTAATCATAATTTATTACCTAAATTAAGAAAAGTGCCATCTTCCAAATTAAACTTGTTTTAATAAGAATAGAAGTGAAGAAAAATTGCAGTAGCAAGGGCTTATTTGGCAGGTTATTCTTCGACATTTCAGAATAATTAATCATCCCAAAAATTGATTGAAAATTCTAAAAAGAACATTGAAAAGTTCGTTCAAAAATGCTCAAAGTTTGGAACATTTTTCATTCGTATATTATTTTTTAACTTTTTATTTGAGAATGTGTGATAGTTACATAGAAACAGGATCAACATTGACTAACTTGCTTCAGCGCAGTAGTAAAAAAACATTTGACACAACATGGTGTCTCAACAAACTAATCGGCTTGATTATCCTACTGCTTCGAGAAAGCCTTAAAATCATTCAGGTTTTACCTCTATTAAATATCGAATCAACTTTTCAAAGAAAGAAGAAAATTTTTAAAATTCTGAGGATCTTACAAATTGTAAAAGTCAATCGTATGGTGTCGAGCCAGCCCCTTCAGTTTTATGAACCACGAAAAGTTGTGTAATTTGATTGACATGCAGTCATTGGTTAAATTGACTTGTAATCTTGCAGACCCTAGCATTCACCTGGGTTCATTTTTAAATGATAAATTGTATCTTGAACGTTTTGCAATCTGATTTTCGATGATCGGAGTTCTCCCTGAGGCATGTTTCGTGGATGTTTTAAGAGTTACGCAATTTCCTTGTAATAAAAATGTCTACAAATTAAGTTAGTTTAGCTTTGATGATTGTTGATGCGTAGCGAGAATTGCTTCAAGATACTGCAGTGGTTCTGCAAATGGGAAATACTTAATAAAGGACATGAATATGTTTGCAAACGTGTATGGGAGATTTAAGTACAGATTTTCGAGTTGCATCTAGGTGAGAAGAATGCAAAAGTTGAATACCTCAGATCTATAAAGTTTTTAAAACACTTTAAGCTTCTTAGCGTTTACACTACGATTAAAGCAAACTGTCCCCACGCGCCATAACCACGCGTCCAATTTTCAAATGACTTCCGGTTCAATGATTTCTACTGTTTACATATGCGAGAGTCACTCATTGTCATGATAATGTTCTACAATAAAGCTAAGGGCAGGTGGCAACTCAATGGCTCAAAAATAGAGCCTTTGTTCTCTGCAGCTGGCCTAAACATTTCTGTCGCTTATTATACAAATTAGCTTAATGCTCAGAAGATTAACCGTAGCTGTTGTCATAATTCTTCTTGTCAAGCTTTGATTTGACTTCAAAGTTTATTTTTTCTTTATTAAAATGACTTCAAATGCTTCCAAAACTATCTTCAATCTTAACAGTTATATATAGATTTAAATGCAAATGTTTTCATTGATTTTGGTTTCTTATCTGAAAAAGCTTTGATTGTGTTCTTATGTGTTGTTTAAAAAATAACGCTTGTTTAAAACTTTTGCTTTCGGGTTGAATTTTGACATCGCGTCTGTACAGAACAACTTTGACAAACACTTCGAGACCTAGGGCTGCTATTGTTCTATGCTTTTTCGAGTTTTGGATCTCTAGAATATCGTATGCATAACAGGTCAATTAAAAGATATTGAAAAAAGGAAAAACAGTAAGAGATAGCATAACAAAAACAATCTAGTTAATTTGACTGAAATATTTACAAATGTTTAATGTTGAAAAACTCAGGCTGATTTGAATTGAAATCCATAACAAGTCTTATACGTGGACTTGTTCCATAAACTTTCAGTGAGTTTTTCTTTTTTCTTTTAGCTAATTTTTATTTCTGGTAATTAATTTGCAGAGTACAATTGATGCTTTCAATTAAAAATGAATCTCATTTCTATCTCAAAGAATGAATGAATCAAAAACGACGCAAAAATGTCGAAAAAAGATACGCAGCCACTTTATAATGAATGGTAACCGCACTAACAACTAAGCTATCTAAAATTGATTTTGATATGTGAGAGTTTAGACTATATTTCTTAAAACTTTAATAGCTTATTTAAAAACTCCTTGAAATTTTTTTTTTTTTTTTTTTTTTTTTTTTTTTTTGGCCAAGATTGCAAAAGCTTAATTGTGGTTTCATTAAATTTTACTGAAGAAGCCGAAACACTTTTATTTCTTTTTTAGATGTTTGTTTGGAAGTGTGTTTGAGATTCGGTTGACATTCTTTTGCGCACTTCACGAATAACACGAAAAATCAATGTTTCTCTTTTAGTTGCGTCAAATTCCTAACGTCTTACGCAAGTTTCAAGTCGAATAACTCCGGGGCCAGCTGGCATTGAAGTGGCTTCCCTCCAAACCCCACACAAACTGTCAATTACTCTAGGGATATGATTTACCAAGGGTCGAGTAAACATTGACAATTGCTCTAATAAAAGACTCTAGTCTTGATCTGCATCATAAAAGAGAGGATTATGTGGCGTTACTTCACTGACTGACAGACTCATCTCTGCGCGTGCCATATTCGCACTTAAGCACGCAAAACAATTAAAAACTTTTTGAGATTCCTAAATTCTTCGGCCCTGGGATTAACATCTTTGCTACTGATTTACTAACCATTCAAAATGAGGTCTAATTGCTGGAAGAAATTGAAGAGAGGTTTATTTTAAGAGCTTAATTGGGTTTAATTTTGGTAAAAAAGAAAAATGAATCGCGCTGTGTTGAGCTTTTAAGAGATTCAGTTCTTGTTGTCAAGGAAAGTTTAATGCGCGGGACGATTGTTTGCTTGCAAAAAATATTGATGCTTCTCGGCAGGGATCCTTGCTGCCACAACACGAATGTATGGCCTTGTTTCCCCTGCAGAAATACCGATACATCCTGCAAACTAAAAAAAAAACTCAAAACGCGTCAACAGGGTTTGAAATGAGTGTGAACATTTCTAAATTGGATTGTCGTGGGGATGATTATCAGTAGACTCCAGAGGGGGGGAAAAAGCAATATTTGGAGCCGCGCGTGCCAAGAGAACAAAAATCAACCAAGATAACGGCAGTAATTAGACTAGCCACGCGACAACCTCTTCAAAACTACATCACCTTATTTACCAGAAACCAGACATGACTTACACTCTTAATAAAGAATAATAACACAATAACTGTGGTACCAAAGCTTTAATTTTTAAATTCAACTTGTACTGGGGGTTTCATACTGTATGATATGCATAGCTGTAATGATGCGGGTTTGCATCAACAATAGCATTGAATTACTTTGTAATGACCTTGGAACCCTCACACTTCCAAGTTAGTAAAAACATCCAAAATTCAAAAATTCCTCAAACTTGTCAGTGTTAAAATCATCATTTTTCACGATCAGTTTTCGAAAATAAAACCGAAAATCCTGTTGTGAATGTTGTGGTGTTTTGTTGGTAGTCTAATTTACTAAGATTCCGTGAGCTAACACTGTTTTATTTCGCTTTCATTCAATTCCTTTGGGTGCGGCTTCGGGGCTTTCATTATCCTAATTAATGTATTCATTGTCAAACGGTTGCATAATTTAAGGATCAATGCAGGGGTGATCCAAGTGTTTGTGTGCTCTAAGACTTCATACTTACAAAGCTCAGCTAAGCTCTATACCGTTGTTAACAAAGCTACTGCTTCCAGAAGCATCTATCTGCTGAAAAAATTCCTCACGAAGAAAACTTAGAAGATCTTACGCGAAGGAGAATCCAGTTGAGGAAATGCTTACAAGCGCGTCATTGTAAGTATTAGTATTTTCCCCGCGCGTGCCGATACTTTGAGCTATTTGTTGCTGCTACGCATAACCTAAGATAGCTAGTTATCTCTAGTATCGCAGAATTCGGATATCAAAGCTTCTCTGTAAATCTAAGGCAGGAGATTCAGTAGTTGCCATTTTGTAACGAAATTCCATTTTCATGATCTTAGAAGTAATGTGTTGTTTAATGAACGCGAGTCCCAAACACTGCTCATTTCCCTAAAGTGAACAAGAGGTTTGAAGTTTACAATTAATGAAATTACAATCCCAAAAATTATATTGCATTTATCGAATCAATTGACTGGTGATGAATTCTGTGCTTGTTGCTTAGAAACTAGCACCTGAAAGTCTTAGCTGATACGGGTTATTCAAACCTTTTCTTTTTCGTAATGATATTGTCAAAGGACATTTGAAGACCCGGCAGCTGTGTTCTTCAAATCTTTCACTGACCCGTATCACTGCAGACAAATCTTTATTATAAACACAGCTGAATAGAGTTTCCAAAACTTAGAATTCCGACGCACTTAATGGACTTTAAAATCTGGAGTCGCTTTTTTGCAAATTAAGTTAACGCTCTTGCAAAGAGAAAATTTTGAATTGACGCAAGAGTTTGTTTTGGAGCCAAAATGAAAGTGTCGGGGAAAATGAAAGTTTGTTTTGTTCAATATGAAAAACAGGTAGCGTAGTTAGAAGGAAAATATCTATGTGCTAAACACAATACTCTTCACTGGTACTAAAATCCTTGCAGGTTTTCTCTTGTTTTGCCGCTAGATATTTATGAATATTCAACAATCTCATAACCTACTAGAACCTCGGCTTCAGTCACTGGAAGTCTTTGATACTCACAAACAACGCAATTGTTTTTAATGAGGTTCATGAACTTGAATCAAATATTACTGCCTAACATCAAGTCTTAAATCTGCTTGCAAGAATCAATTAGTAATACATTCCTTGATCTCGAGACGAAGTGAAGACACCACGCAATAATTAGTATTCATGATTGGATATGCAAATTAGTCCATTGTGATAGCATCGAACATAGTCATTCATCGTAGTCTCCATTCATAAATACTCGCAAAGCACCAAGTAAGGCTGTTACTCTACTACTCCGCAGTGCCAAGCTAGGCGCAGTCAAAGTCATTGGTCTTACGTTTCGCGCCCTTTTGAGTCTAGTAGAGCTATTTGAAGCAGGATAGTCTTAGATTAGGTAACCTATAACTTTTCTATCTTTGATTTTTGGTTTTTACAAATGTACACTTACTACGAGACTCTTTCTTTTCGTCTTTGGGTCACTGACTTTTATTCATCCTTGTTTCTAGATTGTGTTGCAACATGTTTTTCGATGCTAACATCATGCAACGTGGGGCAACCATGGCAGACTCTACGAACCAAGAACTCATATCGGATAACATGAACGAAGATCTCTACAATCCCTCTATTCAAAGCGAAGACATGTGGAAGCGTTTTGCCCTACCGACACCACCGTATTCACCCGAGACGTATTCCAACACTTCCAAAGCCCACGTCTTCTCTCATCACATTGCTCAGAACAATCTCCAAGTGGTCCCGGACGATTTTCCTGAAGACCTTTCTTCTGATCTACCAATGGTTCTTTCTGATGCTGAAATGGAACGTCTCACGTCCAGTACCTTAGGGAATGACTGCGTATGGAGTGAACATGAGTTGGATCCCAATACTACTATTCCACAGATCCGAACCTCAGTTTGCCAGCTAGATAACATAAGGGAGTCTCAAACATTATACACCCAGCCTGAAAAACGTTTCAGAGAGTACCATACATTCCCACAAGGTCTACCAGTGCAAGAGAGCTGTATGAATCAACAACACCAACAACAACCTCCCCAAAACTGGGCACCCTACGCAGGTAAAAATAACTTTCGATTCTTTTCTCTCTGAGTTTCGAAAGAGAGATAATATTTATTTGTATACATGAGCGCAGAATAATCCTACGCATTTCGCGACACGTTGAATAGTTGAGAACATCAAAATTAAGGTGATCACGTCATTGATGGAGAGTTTGGCAACTCTTTAGTTGAATGCCTTCGTATTTACACAGCTTTTCCCACCAGAGCATAGTTTTAGACTGCACTGATATTTAGAACTCCAAAACACGAAAGTTCACGTAAAATTGAGAGCAAGCACAAAGTTCTTCATAGGTCCTTTTCATTGTCTAGACAAGTTTTATACTACTAAACAGCTTTGTTATTCAATGGTTTTCGGAGCTCGAGACACAGACGGCAAATGCAACAAGTTGTCGTCGCATGACGCAGAACTTCTTACTTCTATTTCACATCTGTGACGATAAGTTCAAAGGATAGTTTACTCCATGGCCTATCCAATATATTTAGCGATTTATTTCTGACTACAAGGGTCTTGGAAGAAATGCTTTTGACTAAGGAGTGGCAAGACCCTCAATAGTCCAGATTTAACGCATTTTTCGTCTGCTCTATTTTGGTGTTTGTTTGAGCTACGTTTCCATTGTGTTGAAGAAACCTTGCGTAGTTTCAATAGTACTGCAATAACCAACAAACTAAACCCTAATCTATGAGCCAGCCTTGAATTAACTAAAAGATTCACAGATTTTACGGCCTTTTTTTGGAGATTTTTGGATGACGTAGAAATCAACTTGCAAAGCTCAACTTTTTACGCAGGAAAAAACAGATAGTCTCACTATGTGCTACCAATTATCTTACACATTGACAACTGTGCTTTGGAAATTACTATTTGGAAAAGAGTAATTATACAAAGAGAAGGAAATTACTTTAAAACCATGAATTCAAACAGAAAGATTTCTTCTAGAAATAATCAAAAAAATTAATTTTTGATCTTCACGGTAAACGTTATTTTTGTTCATTTAATTACTGGAGAAATTCAAACAACTTTGGAATGAAGTTGGGGAAATAATTAAAAAAAGAAAAAATCATTCTTATTCCTTATTTTCTTTTTTCCAGTGGAGACTAATTCTTCGCAAGCAGTAACTTGTGCAAGGCCACCACAGCAAGAAGAGTTCGCGCCTCCAAGAGTTGAAAACGTAAACTGTAAAAGACCACGAAAATCTAGACGAGGCAGTCGCAACTCTCCCCAACGGCGAGAAAGCATCGAAAATGAAGACTCCGAAGACAGTGAAATAAGTCGGGCTACCCACAACGTCCTCGAACGTCAGAGGCGTGAAGATCTGAAATGCCGTTTCCAGCTTCTTAGAGACTGTATTCCTGAATTGGAAGAAAACGAGCGCGCTCCCAAAGTAGCAATACTTAAGAAATCCAGAGAGTTTGTACACCAACTCATACTGGAGGAACAACGATTGTGCGCGGATAAAGAACTTGAAAGACAACGAAGATTAATACTTCTAGAACGACTTCATATGTTACGAAATGGATATACGGTTATGTGAGAGACTTGAATCATATTCCTAGCCTCTTCAACTCTTTTATTTTAGGATTATTATAAATATCAGAACCATACAAATATTTTACTCTCATAATTGACCGGTAGAATTTAAATTTTCTTTGGAATAAAATAACTAGTAGTATTCTTCTAGGAATTTCTGGTAGGGCTTTCAGAGTAACGTAATTCCCAGCCCCCTAGGTGGAGCTTTTTCGGTGACGTTTTAGAAGAGTTGTTTCTAAGCGAAATTAAATTTAAATTCAATGACAATCGATAATCATACGACGCTTCGTCTGGCGCATTTCTATAGGGTATTAGTCAATGAAAAAAAACTAATTCACAGACCTTGAAACTAGAAGAATTTTTTTAGGTGAAACCTAACAAATTAACAGTGAGGGTGTATACTTTACCTGGTTCACTGTTGTCACTCAGTTGTAAGATATTTTGTGTAGTATTTTTTCAAGTCCTTTTTTATTTGAACTTTCTTAAGTGTCAAGCTAGGGTGTGACTAGCTAGCATGACTACTAGTCCGTCCTCAACCAAAGAATCTATTCTCGTCTGAATTAAGATATTTTAATTTTCCAACAAGTTCTTTTTCAAGTTTATTGAGATATTTCCTCAAGTCGTATTCTGTTTTGTTTTAGTTTGCTCTGATTTGTACTGGTTGTTCGTGTACAGAATTTGACAGAAACGAGTTCTTTTGTAGTCTTGTTGATAGCCAGGTGTTCCTGCAGATTGTTCAACAAATTTATTCATGTCGCTTCGAGTTTCTTTTCAACTTCTAAAAAAAAATGTTCAGCAAAAGTACAACTTAAATCAGACGTAAGAACTAAAATTATCGCAAAAATCAAGGCAGTTACAACCAATTCTTTACTAAAAGAATCAAAAATGTCGACTAAAAAACTTTGCAGTTGCCAACGCCTTTATCTCACAAAGAATGTATTTGGACTTCGTAAGTCGATCTTCGACTATTCAAATTATAAAGTCCATTTTTCTAAAAAGCTCAGTCATCAATTTATTTTTCTAGTCATCAGACTTCCGGTCTAAAATTCGACATTTTCAATTAGATATTTGAATCATACTGAGAATGTTCATTTTCAAGATTTCCTTATTTGTAAATGAATTCCAGAATTCGAAGCGCGACAAATTTGTAATAATTACCCGACGTGCTGTTCATAATTTTTATTTACAAAATTTATGCCTTAGTTTGTAATATAATTATATTTCATTGAGGTTCAGTTTAGATCAAGTGAATACATGATATTCTCGGATATATTTTTTATCGTAAGTGATAGTTAACAGCGGTTAATCTCGGTGAGAAACCGCGTGAATCAAATGTCTGGAAAAGCTACATTCGCTGGGCAAGGTATGGCTTACAGACACTGAATCGAGAAAAACGGAATTAGAAATCTATGTTGTAAATAAAACCACTCTACTTCAGTTTAGGGTATTATTATTGTACTTATTTGTAAAAATCTAGAATACAGGCGTATTAGTTGAATAATACTGTTGATAATAATAATAATAACGGAATATACATGAAATCATGGTAAAAAGATAAGTCAGTAGTAATAAAAAAAGATTGAAAGGTGAAGCTTTGGTTATCTCTTTGATGAATGGTAGCTTTGCTTAATTATGCGAACAGCGATGAATTCGATCCGTTCTACAATACCCGATTGAAATTAAGCAGCACAAAGCATCGATGATTTGGGGATGAATAATTCATCTCTTCATTTTACATTTTGGTCAAGTGTTTTTGATTTTCGCGTTTAGTTTAATGGGAAGACAAGCAAACATATAAGATTTGTCTGAACTGGGCAAATACGAACCGCAGGAACTAACTCTGCATGTCATTGACACCCAAAACAACTGTCTGAATTAACGATGATTCTAGTTTATGGATCATTATGATCATAGCAAATATCTAAATCATTCACTTCCTAAATGTCACATTATCTAGACAACCATTACGTCATCCTATACTCACAGCTTTCGCGCGCTCGGATAAACGGTCGCCGGACCGAACCAGCTCAGTCTCTATCCATAATATTTTAATATCAGGCAGTGTTTATGACTAGCGCGCGCTGACAAGAGTCTGACTTTGAAGTTTAAAGACTTCCTCAGTGATTTTGAGGTCGCAGTGCCGCTGTATCAACTGATAGAGATTATGAGTAATTATGATCATGATCTTTAATGCGAAAAAACTCGCTTCATATATTGCAATAATCATGTTATCATTCTTTCCCACGTAAAGAACGTTAAGAACAAGTGTGAGATGATTAGCGTTTCATTTTCAAACCTTGTATTACAAAAACTATTGTGATCACCCATCAAGGCATTAAGAATTCGAAACTGGTCTTATCCAATCAATAAGTTCATATCAATAAGTCCGTACGTTATAAAATAACTGAATAGGTGAATAAAAATGATTGACAATTGTCAGATAAAACTATATGCAAATCTTGATAACAAACCCCCCTTAAACTGCTTACGCTTAGTTGAGCTAACATTGCATTTATCGCGATAAGAGAGAGGGGTTTTCCTGATGAAGGTTCCAAATGAGAATTAAACGATGAAATCTTGTCAATTTTTATCTCTCTTCCCTAAATTTCAGTCCATTCATTCAGTAGTTTTGCATTTTAGTATTATGATGGATAACTTCATTATCCTCACCTTGCCCTGTTGCCATCAAATCAGGGAACAGTCTTATACACTTTTATTTTTAAAAAGATAAACTCCTCTATATCTGAATTTAAAAAAAATTTACGTCGAAAACTACTAAAGATGAGCCACTTTGTTTTACTGTACAACTTCTGTTCTAAGGCTCTTTTAAAATTACCAAATGTTGTCGATAAATTTAGCTTGTGTTTTAGTGAGCCGGATAATTATCTTCCTGTGCGAACACTCATGTAAAAACGTAGTTAAGCAGAGTTAAAACTAATAAATTGATATCTTTAGGCAATTATCGCACTGGGGGAGAAGTGAAGCTGTACTTTCATTATTTACCGGACATTAACATTAAAATTGACAATTTCACTTTCGTAAGAGATTTCTTAGTGCATCTAGGAGAAGCTGTGCAAATACAAGATTTCAAGCATTTGATGGCTATGAAACCGAAATTGTTTTTCAAATCAGCACAAGTCTGTCAATTCATTGTAGATTTTTGTAGAATTGAATTTGCAGAAAGTTTTCGTGTTTTGAAACCATTTTAATGTATGTGTTTAGTAACAGTTGCCATTACTGACGTGTGATGCTTCCTCTGAGCTTGAAATCTCATTCAGATCTTCCCCTTGTCTTTCCTATTAAACTGAAAAGGCAAAATTGTACAAAATTTGTACACATGAGAAATTCCAATAGATTTTGGCTGTTTGTCCTACGCCATAGTAATGCTGCTAAAATTGCTTTAAAAATATTATTAGAGCTAGAAATTTCGACGAACCAGGCTTAGGATTTGTGAAGCCATGTTGTTGCAAGCCAGTTCTCTTTTAATCGACTGACAACCCCAAAAAAATCAGTGGAAATTTTCATAAACATTTCTGTTACTTGAGGTTTGACAGGCTGCATGATAGATAGATGCTTAGGTCGAGAGAGAGAAAGAGAGAGACCTAGGTTAGTGTATGACTCTGTTTAGCTCTTAAAACATGTTTCCTTCCTGATTTTGGGCAGGAGAACATTATTTACACGGAACACCCACTCACCGGATCATCGTCTCAGGCCTTTTACAGACTTCTTGACTGATCAGGCAAATTATCCACTGAATTTGAACCTTTTTCGAAAACGAATGGTCGCATTTATTCACAACACAACATCATCCTCGAGCTACTAGAGAAACTTCAATTAAAAATGCCTTAAATATTTTGTTTCCAAAATATTTGGTTAAGATTTGAAATCAATATTTAATAAAGTATTAACAAAACTGATGATCAGGATTTTGGATGCCAATGCTAATATTGTGTAGTTTGACATACTTTTCGTTCTTCTGCAAACAGCAGAAGGAAAGCAGAAGGAAATACCATCTAAATGCAAAGTTTACAAAACACAGATATTTTGCAACGCTGTTTTTCACTCTAAAAGCTAAAAACATCAAAGATACGCCTGTATTTTGACTCTCCTAGTTTTGCACTTGTATCCTATCTCATTCCGTATAATTTTTATCCAAAAATAACCTTTCATTTAGAAATTTTTGACCCTCTCTATTTCACAAATTATACTCTGCTCCTCCCAAACTCAAGGCTAACGCCGAGCCAGTACCTAAACTTTGATCTCTATTCTCCAGAGGCAAATCTGGGCTTGTTTTTTCCTATCATAATTAAATAACGATAAGGACAGATTTAGACAATCGTAACGATCAGGGCAATCGATTTTCCAGTGATTGAATGATAGTTATGGAATTTTACTTCATTTCAAATATTGACCATCGGATCAGATTATTCCAATCCCTCAGGAAAGTAAGCTCAAATTAACCTCATCTTTTTGTCTTTTTTGATTCTGATATCAATATTCGACAGCTAAGTGCGTGATGTTCGTTTCCTGGAACAGATTGATTGTAAATTATACATTTACAGAAGTAATGACGTAGTGAAGTTTTCGGTTTTCTTTCTCCAGTGACAAGAAAAATAACAATGGCTCGAACCGGATGTCATAAATGTTTGATGGTTTGTAGTATCAAGATACAAGGCTTATCAATAGTAATGGTGCTATCAATGACCTTGTAAACACTAACTTCAAAAATAGGGAATTTTGAAAAAATCAGTGCATTTGCAAAGCAAACATTTAAGTCACAGTTGCTGAAATATATTCTTCAATTTTTCAATAAACTTGTCAAAACTAGCTAATTCATGAGCCTTTATTTTCTTTTTCCAGCATTTTTTCGTAAAAAAATACTTGATAAAGTTCGTCTTTCAAAATTACGTGAGATTCTCTCGTACCAATTAGATTAAGTTGAAAGTCTTCCTCTACTTTCATTTCAGCGCAGTCGGGCTGTTTTTAATTCGTCTCTAATAACTCGCTCTATTTTCTATTCCATTTCGGTTTCTATGACTTCTCTAGAATTGTTTATTTAGATTGGGGGGATTCTAGATCGAGAGTAGTGACTTTCCTTTTCGTTTGTTGATCAGTTAAGAACATCAGTTTCACAATAGCAAAAAAGCCAGCAAGAAACTGAACAAGGCCTTTGCTAATTTTAGAAACATTTTAGAGTTTTGCCTCCAACACACACGAAGAATACTTCAATTTGGCTCCAACAACTTAATTATAAAAGAAAAAGTCCATTACAATGTTATTGAATCTGTTTTGTTTTTGACATGGGCGGAAAACTGGTGGCGGAGATGGAACTTAAGATCTCCACATTTGTTTTGAAACCCAATCTCTACTGCAAACACTTTACTTAGCGATGAATAATTTGGATGCTAAAACGGATCCAGCTCATTCAAATGTTCATGAACTCTTTATCCTAAAACTTTATGGTTCTTTTCCAAGAGGTGATATATTTGAAGAATCTGTCATCGATTTTGAAAAGGTGGATATAGTTAATCAGGTAGAAAAAAGTTGAATATGCAAATGTTTAGCCCTACAAAGCTGAAACTTTACAGGTAGTTTTCTTGATTTTCAATGGTCTTTATCTTTTGCGGAAATTTACATCAAAATAGAAGCGTAGGATTTATAACCTGTTAAATTTTTTCCATAACTTTTAGGAGATCTTAAAAGGGTATTCAAAGGAATCCACAAATGATATGGAATAGAGAAGCCATACAAAAAATAATCATTCAATAACAGAATCGTTCTAACAGAAAAAAGTTTCGGATAATCTGCGTTTGTTTATCATTAAAAAGTTTAATTTATTTAATTAATCCATGAGAAGTTTATGGAGTTTTTCTAAAGGAATTGAGCCTTGCTTTTCTTTCTTTAAGCTTTTACTAAATAGAAGTTTTTATCTTTCTAAATAAATGCCAAACGCGGTTTCCACTATTGATTTTTCCCGCCATTTTTCCAACAGAACATTCTGGAATTCAAAGGTGTTTGCAGCGGGCGTTTTTCTCAGTCCTTTCAATATTCTTTTGATAATTTTTGTCTTAAGAAACAATACTTGTTCTCTAATTGTTTTTCTCATTAAGCTTTATTGAATCCTTCTACAAGTGAAATGGTTGAGGTGAATTCGTTTGGTCTCTTCCATGCAGAGTTCATAACGTTCGTCAACTGCCTGACTTACTGGGAGTTTAAGTTGCAGCCATAGACAAACTCTTTCTTCTTAATCATAAACAAACCGAGTCTTTTCCACTAACATCTTTGATTTTCACAATCATGAGTCCCCGTTAATATTTGTCGGTTGAAATAAAATACCATTGCGGGTTCATAAACGAACCACAACTCTAAACATACATTGTTATTATGATTCAAGGTGCTCTCGCTTTTTGTTCGTAAAAATCGATTGCTTTTTTTTCCCTGCGGGGACACGAAAGGTTCCTAAATTCAACTAAGTTGGAAAAAAAATCAATGAAACAGGTGAAATATTGAACTGATTCAGATAAATATTAATTTCAAGTTAAACTTTTGTGGTTATAATGTAGTCTAGAATTTCAAGGCTTTGAAGACGTCGGCGTATAGGGTAGGTTTGATGAAGAGCCGCAGGGGAAAACATAACACAGCCTGCTTTGTTAAGTCCAAATTCTCACATATTACGAGGGAAAGAAAGACATTGAAATCAAAAGTTACCCTATCTCGTGGCTGGTTCATTCAACTGTTCGCAAAATGATTCATTTGGCTTATATTCCTATATTGGCAACTGCGGTGTCCTTGATTTCAAATACAATTCCAAAGTCTTTTTCTGATAAACTTGAATGAAAACAAAGTGCTATTGCTTACTTAGGGTTTTTCAACACGTTATTTAGAAATAACAACTGCTATTCAAAATAATTGTCTTGTTTACAGTCCCCTACTTCACGATAATTTTGCAACACAAATTATAATATTGGCCGTTTCATCAGTTTAGCATCGGTCTAGCGGCAGCGCATAACTGACTAACGTACGAATGTTAGATGTAGAATAAAGAAAGCAAGTGCTAGTATCGCTTTAAAACGAGAAAGCCACCGCAGATCATCGCAGCCGTAGCCCACTTACAAGTCATTTCACTCATCAATATATATTGTGGTTCGAATTAATAATTTATTGGAACATTTTTCACGAGATACTGACTAGACATAATAGATTTATTGGATTTTGTACTTGTTGGTTGTGATCAATGTTCTTGCTTTCGTGATCGGTGTGTGTGTGTTATTTCGATAGAAAACACTAGTTATGTTGAGTGGACCAAGTGAGTTGGGAGTGGTTTATTGGTTGACTTTATTCATCGATATATATAATATATATCATGACATGCAATCCGTGTAAACAAACCCATTCTATTACTCACACAAGCCTGGAACATGACTCATAATTAGTCAAGACATTACATCACCTTTACCTACTGAAACACTCAGTTTTCCATAAGAGATTTGCAGTAATAATTGCATGCAGTTTATATACTTGTTTAAAAGAGAGACACAGAGACACAGAGACACAGAGAAACAGAGACAGATAGAGAGACAGAGAGAGACAGAGAGACAGAGAGAAAGAGAGGGAAAGAGACAGAGAGAGACAGAGAGACAGAGACAGAGAGACAGAAAGACAGAGAGACAGAGAAACAGAGACAGACAGAGAGACAGACAGAGAGACAGAGACAGAGAGACAGAGAGACAGAGGGGGTGAGATGGAGGGAGAACAGATTAAAACTACTTGCCTAAATAAACCCTAGCCTACTATGTCATGAATCCCAGTGCATACTCGTCGCTCGTTGCTATTTCAAATAAGGAGTAACGCGTCTGAATTTTGAGGCAGTTATGTCATAACAAAGATATAGGGCTTGCAAACAGGGTAGACTTTCATATACCAGTTGTTCATCGGTAATGTAGCCTAACAAGGAATTCATGGAACTATAGGTTCACTAAAGTTTACGAAAGGGACCCGGCTGCCAACCTTGTCTGGTACGTGCAGAACCCACTCTTTCGATGGATTTTAATTATACATTTCATGAAAGCTAAGCAATCAGTGTTATCTTGAACCTCATCGATCATTCTCCTGATACTGTCTCATTTAATCAACGCATTTATTATGACCATAATAACATTGAATAAAAACCTCTGAAAATTACCATAACACATGGTGTCTCTTGCTTCATACCACGCTCAATAGATAGATGGAATTTGACCTCTTGTACTGGTGGAGTATTATGATGTTCCTTGGCAATGAAAACACCACATGCAACAACAAACACTTCGATCGTTACCTAACAAGATCAGCCGAGCGAGCAAGGCAGCTTGGTTTAACAGTATTATGCTTCTAGTACATATCACGAAACTGATCACTATTAAGTATCATCAGCAGTAGCAATAGCAGCCAACGTCTCTAGCAGTGACAGTGGAAATAGATAGTAACGCTTGCAGTTAATTGCTGTAATAGCAGTAGGCTAAGAGTACGAGCTAGTAAGTATCATCAGAAGCAGCAGCCGTAGTAGGTATGATCAGACGTTGCAACAGCATCAGTAGCAGAAGCATAAGGAGTAGCAATAGGCATCATTAGAAGTAGTAGCATTAGGTATCATTAGAAGAAGCAGCAGCAGCATCACTAGCAGCAGGACCAGGAGTATGAATAGGCATCAGCAGCAGCAGTATAGCCGCATTAGGTATCATTAGAAGTAGCAGCAGCATCACTAGCAGCAGGACCAGGAATATGAATAGGCATCTATAGAAGCAGTAGCCGCATTAGGTATCATTAGAAGTAGCAGCAGAAGCATCAGTAGCAGTAGGACAAGAAGTAGAAGTAGGCATTATTACGAGCAGCAACAGGAATAGCAGTAGGCATCATCAGAATCAGTAGCCGAAGTAGAAGTAGCAGCAGCACTAGTAGCAGCAGCGCTAGTAGCAGCAGGACCAGGAGTATGAGTAGGCATCATCAGAAGCAGTGGCTGCATTAGGTATCATTAGAAGTAGCAGCAGTCGCATCAGTAGCAGCAGGACAAGAAGTAGAAGTAGGCATTTTAAGAAGTAACATCAGACATCAGTAGTGGCAGTAGACAACATCAGAAGTAGCGACAGCATTAGTAGCAGCAGTAGACATCATCAGAAGTAACAGCAGCATTAGTAGCAGAAGTAGGCATCATCAGAAGTAACAGCAGCATTAGTAGCAGCAGTAGGCATCATCAGAAGTAACAGCAGCATTAGTAGCAGCAGTAGGCATCATCAGAAGTAACAGCAGCATTAGTAGCAGCAGTAGGCATCATCAGAAGTAACAGCAGCATTAGTAGCAGCAGTAGGCATCATCAGAAGTAACAGCAGCATTAGTAGCAGCAGTAGGCATCATCAGAAGTAACAGCAGCATTAGTAGCATGAGTGGTAAAATTAGACATCAGTAGCAGCAGAAGACATCAGAAGTGGCGGATCCAAGGGGTGGTCAGTTGGTTAGTATTGCAAATGGTGCATCTCCTAAATTTTGTGACCCCACCCCCCCCCCCCCCCCCCCCCCCCCCCACTCAAAATCCTGGATCTGCCCCATTCAACAGCAGTAGCAGCAGCAGCAGAAGTACCAGGAGTAACAGTAGGCATCATCAGAAGTAGGAGCAACATAAGTAACAGCAGTAGACAACATCAGAAGTAACACCAGTATCAGTAACAGCAGTAGCTATGGTCAGAAGTAGCATCAGCAAGCATCATCAGAAGTAGCAATAGCATCATACGGAACAGTAGACTTCATGACAACTAGCAACAGCAGTAAATAATAAATCAGTTAATTAATTAAATAAATCGGATTTAGCAGTCGCATTTACACAGAGTTGATCTTCATGAAAAACCGGAGAACCCGTAGAAAAACCCACGAAGCATGCACAGGTCTCGAGAGACCCAACAAACAACTTTACTCACATACGACACCGAGCCCGGCGGAAATCGAACCCGGGTCGCATTGGTGAGAGGCGAGTGCTCTCACCGCTACGCCACTCCTAGAGTCCTTGTGTAAGTTGCAGTAAGCTTCATCAGAAGTAGCAACAGCAGCATCATAAAAAGCAATAGGCATCATGAGAAGTAGCAGTAGGCATAAGAAGTGGCAGCAGCAGCAGTATCTATAGGCATCATCGGAAGCAGTAGAAGCAGGAGTAGCAGTAGCTATCATCAGAAGCATCAGTAGTAGCCATCCTTAGGCAGCACCATCAGAAGTGAGTAGCAACAGCAGCAGAATTAACAATAGGCATCATCAGATCAAACTTAAGTAAGCAAGCATAACCATCAGCATACTAGGAAGTGAACTCTAATTTCCCATGGCAGATCACTTGTAATTCCCTTGAGTATTATATCTTTGTTGTGAGAGAAACGTTTGAGAAGGTACATTGATATAGATGGAAGATAAAGAACGTCAGTTGGCTCAGTTGGTTGATGATCGGACTATCGTGGGTTCAAGCTCTGGCCGTACCAACACTCAGGGTTTTAAAATAACCGAGGATAAGGTGCTGCCTTTGTAATAATGTCTGCAAATGGTTAGACCTTCGCGTGGTTCGGATGATCACGTTAATGGCGATTCCGTCAGAGACGTTACTAGAGGGCCACAAGTTTGTCAGTTGAATTAATGTTACGAGCAACCCTCTATTCCATATGGGAACTTAGTTCCCCCCCTGCTGTTGTCCCTCCTTTTATATATGTGTGTGTGTGTATGTGTGTGCGTGTGTGTTTTTTTGTTGTTTTTTTTTGCTTTCTTGTCATTGTATTATTTTGGGAAACTTAATAAACAATTAAGTTTTATCCCCCATTTTGTCGTAAATATCACGGGGTTTTTTTATTTATTACTCTTTTTTTATTTATTTATTTTTTATTTTGCTTCGGCGATTTTAGGCGGAGGTACCCCTCCCCAGAACCTAGGTCTTCGCTACGCCCCTGTGATTACCTACAATCATATGATCACGTTAAAATCCGCGTTACTTCAAATATTGAACAAGGGACTGGGATCTATGGCTTAGATATTTTACAGAGTATCTCTTTGCATACTGATCGTTTCACAAATATTTCACACCTCGCGAGAAACCACGGCAAAATCGTGACTGATTCACGCGTCGCATTCGCTTCAATCCTTTTGAACAGGAAATCCGCCATTAAATCACTAACTCTTTTCGCTAACATTAAAGCAATCTTTATTTAAAAAACCTTTCGGGATAGCGGCTTCCTGACGAGTAAAGATTGATTGATTGATTGATTGAGTGTCCCAGGGTGAATTCGGATTCAGCTTCCGGTTTTGCAAGTTTAGTTCCGGTTAAGATCACGCCATGTTCCACGTCGGCTTCCGGGATAATTTCTAATCAATTTTACATATGACACTCCTTTCCACCCGCTGAATGTAGTCTAAACAAGTGAATTAATGAGTTACTAAATTCACCGAGGGGAGGATGGAGTGAACACTCCATCAACGCACGTTCACACATCGAAACTTCACGCGCTACTGTACAAATTTAAACAAAATTTTGAATTTCATTTGCTCTTGCCAACAATTACTCAAAGCCTCGGTGATAGCCAATTCCGGTTTAGATATCATCAACCATCCAATCATCTCTGTGCTTTTGTATCCGGGATACTCGTACTTGCAAAATCGTGGGCCGATTTCACAAAGGCGCAAGAAGATGAAAAGCAGCTAACGGAAACAGTTCTGGGAACGTATCCTGCAGTTTAATTTCCAAATAATCTTTAATTTTAAATTTTAATAACTGGATCATCGATCCCAGAACACTTTCTGGGTCAAGTTATGTGATCTTGATCCTCATACAACATCATGGTAATATGGATCAGATCGATGTACAGCAGTTACCATCGGTAACCATCAGAAAAACTTCAAAATACTGTTGGGTCATAAAAACAAAATTCATGGTTTCATGAACAGAGACTCGCCAACGGCTAGTGGTCGAGTACATTCTCGTCGTGACCGGAAATGACGATTTTTAATTAATAAATACATTATCAAAGTAATCCATCCATACCATAGTTAATAGATACCCCTATTGACTATGATTCATACCAAGGAAATGGGTGATTAGAACTGAACACCTGCCCGGAAATGACATCATCAAAACACAATTCTAATCTATCTTATCTGTTGATTAGATTGAAGTGTTTTGGATGTTCGGTAGGTGTTTTAATGCTATGTCTTACAAGTGCTTTGAACCATGTCAACATTCCATCTAGTCCAAGAGATAAAAGGTTTACTCCACGCGCACTATACCACTACATTCACTACATACAACACACAACGACTCAATTCATATGTTGCGTTTTAAGGAGGAAGGAAACCAAAGAGAACAAACAGAACAATACAAACTCAAACCATCATATAATGGGCTTCAGTGGAGAATAGAACCCGTAACCCCAGGCATAAACTACATAGCGGTGAGAGACATCGCCGTATAGCAGCGCATACCAACCATATCTTGAGTACATGTTGATTAGCCCTCTCTATTCATGTCTTAAACATCTGATCGGAAGGTAGTTCTCTAGGGAGGGAGGGGGACATCCATTGGTTATATATCAAATCGATATTATTTCCGTTTTGTGGTTTCATAACTAAACGAGTATTGATTTTTGACCTTGATTCAACAGGGCCGTCGATTAAAGTTTGGTTTAACTACATTAACTCGAGACGAATTCATAACCTGTGATATGTACCGTATACCTGACATCATTGACAACAGCTAGTGATTAGTACTCTGATGGATTAATATTTTGTTTTTCGGACAGATAGAGAGCATCGCGCTAAATTGTACTAGAATTCAATAACATTTAACACACCAAAGACATCACGACACACCACAAATCACATTCCACACCACACTACACCACACCACACCATACCAAACATAAATCAAATTGCACACCGCACTACACTACACCATACCAAGCATAAATCACATTGCACACCGCACTACACTACACCATACCAAGCATAAATCACATTGCACACCACACTACACTACACCATACCAAGCATAAATCACATTGCACACCACACTACACTACACCACACCAAGCATAAATCACATTGCACACCACACTACACTACACCATACCAAGCATAAATCACATTGCACACCACACTACACTACACCATACCAAGCATAAATCACATTGCACACCACACTACACTACACCATACCAAGCATAAATCACATTGCACACCACACTACACTACACCATACCAAGCATAAATCACATTGCACACCACACTACACTACACCATACCAAGCATAAATCACATTGCACACCACACTACACTACACCATACCAAGCATAAATCACATTGCACACCACACTACACTACACCACACCAAGCATAAATCACATTGCACACCACACTACACTACACCATACCAAGCATAAATCACATTGCACACCACACTACACTACACCATACCAAGCATAAATCACATTGCACACCACACTACACTACACCATACCAAGCATAAATCACATTGCACATTGACTACACTACACCATACCAAGCATAAATCACATTGCACACCACACTACACTACACCATACCAAGCATACATCACATTGCACACCGCACTACACTACACCATACCAAGCATAAATCACATTGCACACAACACTACACTACACCATACCAAGCATAAATCACATTGCACACCGCACTACACTACACCATACCAAGCACAAATCACATTGCACACCACACTACACTACACCATACCAAGCATAAATCACATTGCACACCGCACTACACTACACCATACCAAGCACAAATCACATTGCACACCGCACTACACTACACCATACCAAGCATAAATCACATTGCACACCGCACTACACTACACCATACCAAGCATAAATCACATTGCACACCGCACTACACTACACCATACCAAGCATACATCACATTGCACACCGCACTACACTACACCATACCAAGCATAAATCACATTGCACACCGCACTACACTACACCATACCAAGCATAAATCACATTGCACACCACACTACACTACACCATACCAAGCATAAATCACATTGCACACCACACTACACTACACCATACCAAGCATAAATACACATTGCACACCGCACTACACTACACCATACCAAGCATACATCACATTGCACACCGCACTACACTACACCATACCAAGCATACATCACATTGCACACCACATCGCACTACATTACACCATACCAAGCATACATCACATTGCACACCGCACTACACCACACCATACCAAGCATACATCACATTGCACACCGCACCACACCACACCACACCAAGCACAAATCACATTGCACACCGCACTACACTACGCCATACCAAGCATAAATTACATTGCACACCGCACCATACCACACCACACCACACCACACCACACCACACCACACCACACCACACTACACTTGCGCACTTCACAGTCATCTCGTTACATTGATAGAAATTCAAGGTTAGGTTCTTCAAAGTCATCCAAGCATTTTCTCCATTTTCTTTCTTTTCGTTCTATCTTATTGCCTTTTCCTCTCGTGACCACGGTTTTTTTCCTCCAGATTTTGTATATAATTTGATTATAAGAAATCGCGACAAAATACTATGTAACATGTTTAAAAAACTAAATAAAAATATAAACTGCAACGTTTCGACTTAGCCTAAGTCATTATGAAGCAAAGAAAAAAGGAAATCACGAGACTATATAAGAAAAATGATGATGCACAATAGTCAGAATGCAATGAGGCCCTAGAGACAACAGCTAATATTTAGGTAAAAAGTTTAGCACGGATTGAGTCCTCTTGAGTATTAAGCTTGGGCTTAAGAACCTTAAAAACATTTCATGAGACAATCCAACTTAGTTTGGCATTTCTTATAAGAATAGAAAAAAAGACTACTGTAAGTTAGAACTACAAAGGTTCCCGTGCTTAACAAGATGTTTGCCAATAGAAGAATACATATGCTCCTGAATGCATTGATGTAGATGTCTTGTAGTATAACCTACATAACCAGCATCTTGTTAGCGCTCCTCGCCCATTTTGTTTTTCATATTTCGTGTTGGAAAGAGCACAGGGAGCCGTGCATGCAAGGGGGTTTAGATAGTGAAAAATTCCTCCTTTACACTTCAATATTGTCCTAAATTGATTCAACGCGCTAATGAAGACGGTCAAGAAAAATATAGTTTTTTAGTCGAAGTGATGGCCAAAAGTTGGTTTGGTTTGGTTTGGTTTGGTTTGGTTTGGTTTGGTTTGGTTTGGTTTGGTTTGGTTTGGTTTGGTTTGGTTTGGTTTGGTTTGGTTTGGTTTGGTTTGGTTTGGTTTGGTTTGGTTTGGTTTGGTTTGGTTTGGTTTGGTTTGGTTTGGTTTGGTTTGGTTTGGTTTGGTTTGGTTTGGTTTGGTTTGGTTTGGTTTGGTTTGGTTTGGTTTGGTTTGGTTTGGTTTGGTTTGGTTTGGTTTGGTTTGGTTTGGTTTGGTTTGGTTTGGTTTGGTTTGGTTTGGTTTGGTTTGGTTTGGTTTGGTTTGGTTTGGTTTGGTTTGGTTTGGTTTGGTTTGGTTTGGTTTGGTTTGGTTTGGTTTGGTTTGGTTTGGTTTGGTTTGGTTTGGTTTGGTTTGGTTTGGTTTGGTTTGGTTTGGTTTGGTTTGGTTTGGTTTGGTTTGGTTTGGTTTGGTTTGGTTTGGTTTGGTTTGGTTTGGTTTGGTTTGGTTTGGTTTGGTTTGGTTTGGTTTGGTTTGGTTTGGTTTGGTTTGGTTTGGTTTGGTTTGGTTTGGTTTGGTTTGGTTTGGTTTGGTTTGGTTTGGTTTGGTCTTTTTTGTTTGGGTTAGTTTCTTATCAATTTCAAGCAAATGACTGAGTGATTATTACGAGTAGTATTAGAATTAATGTAGCGAAACAAAATAAAGACGCCAAAGTGAGTCAAAGCATGAAGACGTGACTAATTAAAGGCAACCACAAGCGAACAAACTGTGCTCCTGTGGAATAAATGTTATATGCAGTGGTTAAGTTAAGAGGAGGGCATGTGTTGCATAAAAAGACTTGACATTTCAAATATTTTATTTTGCTATGATCTTACAAACATCAATAACCTGTATTTAAAGGGGTACTTGGATGAAAAAGCCCCATATTTTGAAAGTCCGAATAGTTCAAGTATTTAAGAATAATATGACTCAATCATGATTATGAAAACAAGATTGGCAAACATTTTAGCCTGGGAGTCACTCGCAGTTGAGAAATTTTGGTTTAAAAACTAAAAGAACAATAGGGTTGAGTAAATGACGTCATTTACTCACAATTTAGATGCTGAAAAAAATATATAATTTTTATCCGCAAATTTTGACTGTGAAGAAAATATGTTGCTTGGCTACTATTGGGGCCATATAGATAAGTTTAACCAAGTTTCAAGTCATTTCCAATTTTCATCGATTTTCATCCAAGTGCCCCTTTAATGTAACGAGGAGGAAGAGCGGTCTCTTAACCTTCCATTTCATATTTCAATTCTTATCAGTAATCCCAATACATTTTATAAAAATATTTCTAGAAGTCTGAAACCTTTCGTGCAGATTTCTTTTCTGTTTACCATCGAGACCATTGTAGCATATATCGTGACACTACGTGATGTTGGAGATCAAAGCAACAGTATTACGTGATTGGCCGGCTGCTTTCAGCTGATTGTATAAGGTTCTGGCTAAATTACTGGTTAGGTGATTTTTAATCAGTAAATCCACCAAGTCTTTGTTTGCACAGAACAGACAAGTGATTTGTTAATCCAAGATGAGACAGGAATTTAAAATGTTCTTTGGACATTATTGACATATCTTCTTTGGTGAACGAAAACCTGGGCAACAACCTATCGAGAGAGTTGGATTCTCTGCATCTAACACACACAATAAATAAATGAATAAATAAATAGGCATATATTTGACAGAGTATAGAAGCGTGCCTAGAATGGTCGTCCGTGCCGCATCAGGGGTCCATGAACGTCCCAGGGGGTAGCCAGATAATTAGGATGCCTCAGATCTCAATTATACCACGTACAGTCTGTTTATTCTTTGATTTTTAATACAATATGTCATCGTCCCATAATACAGACATACAAACATTTAAAGAAATTCTTAAAGACACGCACAAACACTATGTTTAATTCTCTCTTAGTTTACAGTCTTGGCCCAGAAGATCAAGGTGCTGATGATCATGAATAGTGTTAAACTTTGGAGCAAAATTGACACCTAAGCATCCAAATGGAAGTCTTTAAGCTGATTGAAACTAAACAAATATTGATTCCGTGTCGAATCTGTGAATTATTAAGGTAGCAGCTCAACTAACTGATATCAGATAAAACCAATATTATGGAGTAAAACCAATGTTACGGTGCAAGGAGTTGCGATGACACGAGTCATTTGTGATGGCTGGCAAGAACAGCATCGTTATTAGTTTGCATGATATCGAGCACAGAACGTGCCATCACTATCCAATGTTGATTTGTTTAGTTGTTATTTGGTGAGACAGTTCAGCGCCACTGACAACTGTATTGTCCAATCAGAAATCTTTAGCTTCAGAATTTGATTCTTTTTGAGATTTTCATAAAGTTCAAGTATGAAAGAGTTTGCAGAAAACAAACAAAACTGCACGGACTATATACACGCGCACGCAATCTTTCCAAACACGCGCGGGATTCCGCGGGGTCTCTCACGCGAAGTCAGTGATCACATGTAAGGACGCACGTTACGTCATGCATCAAGGTACACGTACACAGGTTCACACTAGAACGCACACTTGAGTACACCACATCACGCTTACCACTAAAACTCACGACATGCAACATTTCCCATTAAATAATCCATTGAAGTATTGGATAACATAGGACACATAGGCAGATAGACAGACAGACAGACGAATAGGCAGACAGACAGACAGATACATATATAGGCAGACAGACAGACACATAGGCAGACAGACAGACAGATACATATATAGGCAGACAGACAGACGGCAAGGCAAGCAGACAGACAGACAGACAGATATATATATAGGCAGACAGACAGACGGCAAAGGCAAGAAGACAGACACATACGGCAGACAGACAGACAGACACATAGGCAGACAGACATACACATAAATAGAGACAGACAGACGGCAAGATATTGAAACAAAAAATTAGCAAGCAACCGATATCCTATAATATTAACTGATATATAAAAAAACATCTTGGATTAGGAACAAAGCCAACAAACGTGCAGTAGGCATAGGCATAGGCATAGGGTGGAAGATATGAATCTTAATAATAAGTTAGTGTTTTTTCACCACAGGAAACCCATATGATAAGATTATCAGATTTGGGAATCGCCAAATATTCATTGAGCTTTTAAGTGTGACGTCAATGGAATGGAAAAACGACTTCCGGGTCCAAAACAAAAACAGTTCTATGAACATTTTTCTTACTCTTTCTTCATGACAGGATGTGTTGTCAAAATTCTAATTGTTTCAGGTGGAGGTTAAGTCATTGAGTACGTTTCTTGCTTTATTTTAGCGGTATTTTTGAGTAATTGGTACCGGAAATACGTCACACGTTAATAGCTCTATACAAGTGTGTCAAAAGTATATCAGAAACTATGGGATATTATCCCTGATAATTTTTCCAATTACAAGTTGTCTATCCACAGGGAGCCCAATTTATATAAAAGTAAAAGGTAAAAATAATATCGGAAAAAAATCGACTTTCATTAGTTTTTTAAATTCAATGTCAAGATAATGTCCTCTATAATACGAACGAGGTTTAAAGAGCGCTGCGTTTTTAATGTATATTGGCACAAATCCATACCTAGGATACCATAGGAAAATTATATAGGTATTAAACAAAGGCGCGCGCGAAAAAAAATGTTCTATAGTGCATTTTTATGTATTTTTTGCTCGATCGTACAATAGAGGACAATATCTTTTTATCTTGCCCTTGAACTAAAAAAAGAAAGAAAGTCGATTTTTTCACCCATTTTATTTTCACCTTTTACTTTTATCTAAATTAGGCTCCCTGTGGTTTATCATGACATATCTGGGTGAAGCATCCCCTTACAAAATGTTTAGGAGTATAAAGCGTTCTCAATTTATTACAAAGTGCGACGATTATTACAAAGTGCGACAGATTTATTACAAAGTGCGATAGGTATTACAAAGTGCGACGATTATTACAAAGTGCGACAGATTTATTACAAAGTGCGATAGGTATTACAAAGTGCGACGATTATTACAAAGTGCGACAGATTTATTACAAAGTGCGATAGGTATTACAAAGTGCGACGATTATTACAAAGTGCGAAAGAAAGAAAGAAAGAAAGAAAGAAAGAAATGAAAGCTTGAGTAGGTACAAGTTTCAAGTCACCCATCCAGGTAATGATCTCGCCCAATCGGGTTTGACTCAGTGTCTTGGAAGCTCAGTTTTTATCCACTTGACCACGGTTTTCAAGATATTATCACAACAATAGCCGTGAGAACAATGCACCAGATAGACTAGATTATTTTCAACTTCAAATCAATGTGCCAGTGCGTGGCAGGTTGTGCAAGGGGCTAGCTGATATGGTCTGGGGGCCGGCTGGTCTCTCCCCTGATGCCTCCGGGCAAGAACATGACTGCGTAATTCGTGCAACCAAGGGCGGAGGGACTTAATTGCCGTCATGTCCGAAGTCCATACGTTGTCCCAGATCTGCAGATGCTCGGGGTATGGCATGTGGAGGGCACTATCTTTTGTTTTGGAATATTTTATTCAGATTTTTTTTTTTTTTTTTCTTTTTTTCTTTCATTTTTAATTTTGATAGTTTTTTAAAAAAGTGCCGCACGTAGATGTTTTTCTTGTCGGTTACGCTCTTAGAATTTCACGTCTATAAAGTCATTTCTTTACTTAGTGTTTTGTTTATCCAGCTTAATTCAGTTAGCGGTATTCTTTCAAGCGGACATGTCCTAGTTCATTTTTGTGCCTCAGTTTTTGTTTTGTAAGTATAATTTTCGTACATTTGCTCGTTTTAGTCTCGTCTATAACTTGTTTTGTGCTAATAAAAAATACTTTATGCTGATAAAACGACTTTTTTTTTTTGCTGATAAAACGACTTTTTTGTTGATAAAACGACTTTTTTTTTTTGCTGATAAAACGACTTTTTTGTTGATAAAACGACTTTTTTGCTGATAAAATGACTTTTTGCTGATAAAATGACTTTTTGCTGATAAAATGACTTTTTGCTGATAAAATGACTTTTTGCTGATAAAATGACTTTTTGCTGATAAAATGACTTTTTGCTGATAAAATGACTTTTTGCTGATAAAATGACTTTTTGCTGATAAAATGACTTTTTGCTGATAAAATGACTTTTTGCTGATAAAATGACTTTTTGCTGATAAAATGACTTTTTGCTGATAAAATGACTTTTTGCTGATAAAATGACTTTTTGCTGATAAAATGACTTTTTGCTGATAAAATGACTTTTTTTGTTTTGTTTTCGAAAAAAGTTTGAATTTTATGCTTGTGTTGTGTGCTGATTCGAAGCTGAGCGGAACGTGTTCAACGACTTATTTGCATAAGCCCGAGATGATTGACGGATCGGAAAACACCAAAATCTAAACGAGATTCGAAACGGCGGATCGCGATATTATACCAATCGCTATTATTCGGAGTATTCATGGTTAAGTTCGACAGCGTTTTCTAACAGTGTCATTTTACGCCTGAATTACCGAGCGATGAGTCACGCATGCGCGTTAAAATGTGTATTCAAGATACATGTTGAAAAGACAACTGCGTCTACATCTTTATTAAAGTTAACTATGCCCTACAAAAAAAAAAAAAAAAAAAAATACACAAAGCCCATGGCACGATGATGGAAGTGAAAAAAATGCAACGTGCTGCGAGATCAATGGTCACTGTTAGGTGTGAAAATACTGGTCAAAACGAAGCAAACATGCACTCAATTTGAAGGTTGAAAAAGAAACTAACAAAATACAATAAATGGTGCATGTTTGAGTCAACAAAGCAAAGAGCTCAAAGTAGTAAGATATCTGCCGCTTCTGTACGAGCTAGTACTGAAGTAGCTAGTACAATACTGAGGTCATCAGTTAAGGTCTTCTAAATTCTCTTTGTCAACCAAAAGTTAACAGTTGCTTCAAGTGGCACTTACTAGGGTTATATCAAACGCAGTAGGCTTGGAAACACGAGGGGGACGCGTTTAATCTGTCCATCCAGGTGAGTATGTTACCAAAACAGAACCACAGATGAACTGATAACTGGACTCGGCTCAATTCCATAAAGATTTTTCCACATTTTACTTCGAGTTATAACATAGCGTGATTAGGCTGGATATTGGGTAACATATATAGTAAGCTAACGGGTAACCTAAGCTACCGTGATAATCAGTCCGTTTCCTACCATTGTCTATATCGAATTTATTATTTTATCCTGTCGAAAAGATATTGCCCCATTTTCTTATCCATTGTCACTAAGACATCACATCAAATCACATCCATATTATTCATCGATACAGTTTCTAGGTTTATCAACTTTCCACCAATTGAAAGGATAGACACTTCGAAGAACCAACATGATATCATGAGGAACGTATATCTCAAAATCTCCGAAGCGCGCTTTAGGTAGAGACCCCTGGACAGCAGTGGAAGGAAAGGAAGAAAACAGGTTATAGTTGATAGGAAGGAACCATGTTTCCCAGCCCGCTCTTTTCATTTTACCATTGTAGTTGTAAAAAACATAGAGGTCAACCCAACCATTTGGACAAAGATCGCTGCGAAAAACAGCAATAATTCCACTGCGATCTACCCTCTCTTTCAAGAAAAACCCTTTGGAAGTGAATGCAGATAGGAACTGTTCTCTCGTGAGCTTTGAAAAATTCTCGTCGTCGCCAGACAACCCTATATCCACGTCTTCATCCCAAGGTAAAGGATTGTAGTTTTTGCGTACGATTCCCCACAACGAACCAAACATCAACCAATGTTTGATACCAAGGTCCTCAAGGATGTTGTGAACTGCATGCGAGATGTTAACGAGTTGAGCAATCTCTTTTTTGGTTTTGTGACATATAACGGGTTTGTTTCCTAGACGCCCAACGAGACTAGAAAGCTGCAGATTCCTGTAGATGTAATAACAAAACCCTACAAACAGTACTGTCCATATTATGATCCTTATATTATTCCCAGAACTTCTCATTATTAGGAATGACTCAATTCAATTCTCGAGATGAAACGATTCGCTTCCAGTATGCCTTATGGCATCATTTACTACCAGAATCCTTTGCACATTTTCTGTTGTTCAGTTCATTAGCACCAATTGTCTTACTATTCTCATGAGGAAATACAAATTTGAATAGTTGTAGAAAAAAATGCCATCATGCAAAAGGCCTGTTGTGTCGACGATCCAGAATCTTGGTTGCATCATCTGCTCCCTCCCTCGCGCGCTGACTGTCAGTCTGGTAATTTGCGCAATAAACAACATAATATCAGTTTGCTCATCAAGTGTCCTCGACATAGAGATTAAAGAGAAATTTTATTAGCCTTTTCGAAGTAGAGGGGAAAACTGGGTCCAGTTGGTATTGCGTTGCATTGTGGGACTGTTTTAGGGAACGAAATTAGACGCCATCTTTGAAATATGTCTCCCAAAACAGTCCCACAATACGCTGCAATGCCAGTTCGACCCAGTTTTTTCTCCACCTCGGAAAGGCTTATACCTGCAATGTCCTTTAAATTTTCAAGTTAGGGATAAGGTCAAAACAATTGTCATCTTACGGTACCCGATTCAGGGGGAGGGGTCGGTGTTACCCGGTACCCACCACCTCTGGAATTGAAATCCTGGATTTTGTCCTCAAATATTTCCAAAACTAAAAGTCAAATCACAGAAATGAATGTACTGTCTGTTTACATGTATACTAAATAACGTATTCGCGTATACAAATAGTTCAGTACTACGGACACCTAACTCCTAGAAGTTTTAAATTTGATTTTCGCTAAATAATCTTTATTTTATTTAGATGAGAGTTAAGGACTTAGGCCATGTGGGATAGGCTCAGAGATAATAATATGCGTAATGGATAAGTTGCGAGCCTTAATGTGAGCGACTGAAGAAGACTGCCGTTAGGCCTTTGACAACTTCAAGTCGACTGAAAAATGAGCCAGTTCAACTAGAAACCGTGGACAGCAATCGTCAGCACGGTGTGTCTAGTGAACTGGGAAGATCCCACGAAAATTAGTACGCTTAACGATGGTGGCAGAAGTAAAAATAAAAATATTAACAAATCAGTGAGAGGTTCAGTATTTTTTTTCCAAAATTAGAGAGGCTAGGAATCTATTACAGGTTTTCCCCAATTACAATAGATCTTAAAACTAAAATTCCTAAAATATATAAATTACGCAGAATTGAAAAATGGAAGTTGACACTTCTAATAATGACGTCTAGTTGGCTAACATTTCAAAGTTTTTTTAGCGTGCTTGCCGTTTGACATTTTACACACATAGATTTCCACGTGGGTGGATCTTCAAGATCGTTGAGTGAGAGAAGTGCAGTCTTGTAGTAGGAAAACAGACAGGTCCTGAATTTAGACAGTTTTAGTGTTCTTTGTCTCAGTTCATCAGGCAGGATGTTCCAGGTTCTTGAAGCACGGAGTAGATAGATGTTTTGGAAAGTCAGTGTTCTGTGTAATGGTGTAATCTAGGGTGATGGTGTCTTCAGAGGTGGTGTTACTTCTGGTGCTTCTTTTCGTTTGACACTCTTTGGGCCTCACGTTGCCGTTCAGCACAGCATAATCGTGGATGACTTTGAAGAGGAACACCATGTCCAGATATTCATGCCAGTATGTCAGCGGTAGAAGACGTAAACGTTGAAGTCTTTCGGTGTAAGGAATATCTGTGATGAATGGAAGCATGAGAATGTACTTGGTAGCTCTCCTTTGGACCCTTTCGATTTTTCTAATTAGCTCAACCTCTTGCGGGAACCAGACTTGTGAAGAGTATGAGAAGTGACACCTTACCAAAGAAATGTAAAGAACACGTCTGGCTTCGGGGTACCTCAGGTCATATGTAGATCTTCTGTTCAGTCTTCTCTCTCATTAACATTTCCGGCCCTATGTTTTTTGTGTGTGCCCATTCCATGATAGATTCTATTTCGTGTATTTTAGTTGTATAATTTTGGGACATTTGGCAAAATTGGGGAAAAGAGAGAACTATACTGTTCTTCTCAATACTCGTTGACTTGGGCCATCATTAATTTTGGTACTGACAAGGCTGCAATACTCCTACAAAATTGCCCTTTTAAAGAATCATAAAAATGAGGTCCGCTAATTCAAAATATGTGCAAGCTCGGGGATATTAAAGATTGTGAGGAACAAATACAACATGGACCAGCTGTCATCTTGGTCTCTAGACAACAATCTTGCACTAAACCCACAGAAAACCAAACTTATGCTTCTGTCCACTCAACAACGCACGTGGTCATCAACTCAATGACTATCGAGTCAACCTATGGACAAGTTAATGGACAAGTGCTTGAAATATATTACCACAACTCGCCTCCTTGGAACTGAGATCCATCAATATTTGAAATGGAACAATGACACTGACTCAAAAATCTCTAGTTGTTACGGAACACTAGCAGTTCTTAGAAATCTCAAAAACTTTGCACCTTTTCATATAAGGAATTGTAAACACGGCAATTTCGATATTTTATAAAAAAATGTAGAAAACGCCGTGTTTACATAGCCTGATATAAACACTCGGGAAAGTTTGGGAGAAGTCTTGAGCTCTGCGTAAGCCTGGCCTGAAGCTCGGTTTTACACAACAGCTCTCGACTTCTCCCAAACTTCTCTCGTGTTTATATCAGGCTATGTAAACACGGCAAACGTTTTCTATTTGTTAAACAGTTAGTTGAATCACTTATTTTGTCTAAATTATATTTGAATGATTCATTGGCCTATCCTGTGCCTAATAAATATCTTGTAAACGCCTACAGCGCGTGCAGCTGGCAGCTGCGAGCTTCATAATTAAGCATTTTGCAGACATATCTGATATTTTACGGCTGGGTTGGCTTCCTATTGTAGAGCGTAGAGAGTTCCATTTATTTAAGTTAGTATTTTAAGGCATTGAATTGTAGTTATAAGGTGCTACTGGCCTTCATATCTTAAGTTAGAACAACACGTATCAGGACTCACTCTCCGCTCATCTAGTGAGCTTAAGCTTAAGGTACCACAGGTATCAGGCACTTTTCAAGGTAGCATCCAATACATTTAATAGTCTTCCTAAAACCGTCAGGCACTGTACCAACAATGAACAATATACCCTTGCTAAGAAATTCTTTTTTGCCCAAGTGCATGCACAATAGATATTCATAGTTTTCGCGCCGCTTATGCTAGATCATTTATTATTACTATAGATTTTCCTTAGAGTTTTTAACATCATTTCAACAATTTTTGGGCCGGATCATCATCATCATCATCATCATCATCATCGATATCATCATCATCATCGATATCATCATCATCATCGATTTAACAAATCGAAGTGACTTTTCCATGGTCTGTACATCATCATCATCATCATCATCATCATCATCATCATCGTCATCATCATCATCATCATCATCATCATCACATCATCATCATCATCAGTTATTATATTATTCTTATTTTGAAATCGGTTTAAATGCCGAGTTGTCAATGAGTGATCTGAGATCTTTTCATTTGTGCTTTGAACGTGAGTTGTACGTTGATCGTACTTAGCTGTCAAGAAGTCAACCGCCAGTGACCTGGTAATACTTGGAGGGCAAAACGATATGTTCCAATTCTCATTTGTTTTACCTCCAAACTGAGCTGCATTCCGACGTGCTGCAAGGGGTCTATTTTAAGAAATAGGACAAATCGATTCATAATAGACCAATTCCCCTTCGCATGATTGCCCAATTCAAACCACGTAATGTTCATGTCAATGCCTCAACATGATCTCAGTTCTCGTGAACTTATCTCGTTTAAGCAGGTCCTGCCTTAACAAGTTAATCGTGCATGTATCAGAAGATGACCTGAGGTCCAGTTACAGGTATTTATTATTATCTGAGAATTTGCCAGCAGGCTGGTACTGTACAATAACACAGGGTCCCCTCCGAGGTACATTACACCAATTTCCAACTCCCTTAAACTTCTCATCCACATCCCACAATCAACCCATTAAGAAATCATTAGTAAAGGCCAGACACTGAGGTTGGTCACTACCAGGGATCTTTACGTCTTCAGTGGTTCTTTTGCGTCCCTCCGATGCAGAGGTAGGTAGTGGGGAGAGTTGGGAAATGTGCTCTGAGCCCCAGATGGGATTACGTGATCATCCAAGCCACGTGAAGGTCTAACCATTTGTAGATGTTATTACAACGGCAGCACCTTCTCAGTTATTTTAAGACCCCGAGTGTTGGTCCAGACGCCGGGGCTCGAACCCATGACCTCTCCGCACGAAAGTCCGGTGCTCAACCAAATGCGCCAACCGGGTGGTGGTTCAAGGAGTGGCTTTTATCATATGATCAAAATGTGAAACATGTCGACCGCTGTCAAAAGTATCGCGGACGGGCATGAGAGCGAGGCAATTTTGGCCAAAATTAAAATAAGCAAAGTCTTTTTGCCTGAAATGCCTTGTTCTAATGACCTTCCGCAACAATTTTGACAGGCTTCATCACATCTCGGAGTCATTCCGTATTGAGCACATTCTTCGTACCAACCACAGAGCGAGGGATCGCTGCTCTGTCGACTTCCAAAAAGGTAGGTTAGTTGGCTCAGTTGGTTGACCACCGGACTTTCGTGCGGGAGTTCCGGCCGAACCAACACTCAGGGTCTTAAAATAACTGAGGAGAAAGTGCTGCCTTTGTAATTACATCTGCAAACGGTTAGACTTTCAAGTGGCTCAGATGACCACTTTATATGGCGGTCCCGTCTCTCCACACTTCATCACTAACCAATATCCGAGGGACGTAAAAGAACCACTGAGGATGTAAAAAAAGCCCTTGCAGTGACCACCCTCAGTGTCTACACTTCATACTAACCACCTCTCATGATTGTAAAGCGCCTTTGATTATATCCATATAGAAAGAGCGCTATATAAATAATAAATCATTATCATTATATTGCTCTCTTTCATTACAGCCAGAGGGGTTCAAAATTGTCTTGATAGAGGATCCATCTGGTGATGTGTCTGGAACAGGGTTCGTAATGACAAGATTGTCAGGATAGATAATTAACGTCAGCTTTCAACTCTGCTCTTAGGCACAGATTATGATTGATAAGACGATAATCACTATCATTATACATTTTACTCACTATCTCGCTTCTGATTGGCCGAGAGCCCTCAGCCAATCCCTGACATCGTGTGAACTCGACATGATAAATGTATTATCTGTAGGTTTTCTGTAGAATTATCCAATACTGAATTATCATTGATTTACAGAATGAAAACTGTTTAGCAGAAAAGTTAAACAAATTTGTAGAGTCAGAGCGAACTCAGGCCGATAATATTATATTGTCTTGTTGACACAAGGTCACTTAACGTAACACGCGGTTTTTTCAACTCTCCCAGAAATGTGCATCTGTATGAATGGTATACTAAAGTTCACTATTAATATTCACGTCCATTAATTATTATATTACCTTTCAGTTAGTAAATCACAGAGGGGGCATCTTAGTGTTAACCGGCTATAACTAGTTTATAACTAATGATAAACTAGTGGTCTATGGAATAGTCTCCCACAGAACATAAGATCATCTACATCACTCTTACACTTCAAACGTGAGGTTAAAAACTGGCTTTTTAAGCAAGCATTTTATTAGTCGTTTTATTATGAAACCATACTATTTTACATTTTCATTTTAAAATTTTATATCAATACACTTCTTTTATCATGTTGTCTCTCTCTCTCTATATATATATATAAATAAATTAAACATAATATTTTCATCAAGTCAATTATACATAATTACAAAATAATAATTAAGTTAATGTTACCAAATTTTTTTTTTTTTTTTTTTAAATATAATATAACCTTAACTGTAAAGCGCAGTTGAACCATGGGGAATTAACGCTCAATAAAATATAATTTATTATTATATGACACCACAGAAACCCTGCCTGGGCTACCTGTGATGGGTTATGCATATCGCATGCGTGTTGAAGCGTGTATTCAACCATGGATGATAATAGTCAGGTCTGTTAGCGACAAAAATAGCAAAGATCGTGCACTTTTGAGTACAAGCACTGACCAAACTTGGCACACATATTTGTTGGAACATACTAAACAAATTTAGGGGTGGGTGCCAAAAAAATGGCGGTCGGGGGGAGGCATGCCACACTCTCTACTAGATGGTTGAATTTCATCAAGATTTATATGCAACGAAAAACTTTCCTTCAAGTTTTAACTCTAACATGGAAGAGTTGTCTAAAAAATTCAGAATGGCGTTTGCAGTTTTTTGATATCACTTTTTGTTGCAGAGATGTCAAAAGTTTTGCAAAAAGAATTCTTCAGCTGTTACATATGAATTTTGATTAAGTGTGTGCCTCCCCCCGACCGCCATTTTTTCGACACCCACCCCTAAATGTGTTCAGTGTGCCCCAACAAACGTTTGTACCAAGTTTGATGCTTGTACTCAAAAGTGCACGATCTTTTCGCTAACAGAGCTGACTATAAAACGACCAGTCAATTTATCATCCATGATTCAACGTACTACGTGTTGTAATGTCAGCCATGGGTGACAATTGCGTGCGACTACATATCTATTTGAGTCAACTTTACCCCGCGACAAATACACAAATATGTCTGTATAATCCTGTATATTAGAGATCCCATGGCACGATGATGGAAGTGGAAAAGACGGCGTGCCGAGAGATTAATTAGCAGTTATTCGCCGAAGGCGAAGTGATTATCGATGAATATTTACCGAGCGGCGAGTCTTCGAGCTGCGAGGTAAATATTCATCGATAATCACTGAGCCTGAGGTGAATAATTGTTTTAGTATAAATAAAAAGGTGATTATCTCAAAAAAGAAATTTCCTCTTCGCTTACTGTGACAAAACGACTGCTGACAGCCATTTTGTCCGAAAAGGTGATTATCGGCTGATAATCCGAGATAGAAAACCAATCAGATCGCGCGATTTCGTATAATCACCTTTGTATTTATACTAATGGTCAATGTTAGATGTGAAAATACTTGTCAAACCTGTAACGACTTGATCGCGGTCATCAATAACCGAAAAGTTCGTTTCAAGACCCCAACTTCCTCAAAAATCACTCAAAAAGCTTAATTAAGTATCAGACTTTCATTTATAAGCATTTTCATTTTCTTAGGTATTAGAAACCGATTTTTACAAACTCGCCTATAGCTTTGAAGCGAAGCGATAAATTACACAGGCACCCCAAAAGGTAAAACCAAATCGCTATTTTTGAAAACTCAGCCGATCTCAGTGATATACTACGATCTGCAACTAGTAACTATGGAATTATAGAAGATATGAAGATATTTTGAGAAATGCAATTCCAAACAGGAAATTTTTGGGGAGCAAATTATGTTACTTATGCATTTGAGGTCAACATGACGAAGGAATCGGTCCAAAGAACAATCTTCCCTATTTTTGCCAATCAAATTTTTTTTAGAAAGCTTCTTAGACAGCATATATAGCTTTTAATATTTCTGCTCACAAAACTTTAGTGATCTATAGTATATTTCGAGTTAATGAAGCATCAAACTAGCAAATACAAGTAGTTTTATGAAAAATATACTAGAATTAAGACTCTATTCTAGGAACGTTTCGTCTTCGATCTTAATCAAAGCTGTATATTCAAGACACCATCACATGTGTACTTATCATTGTCCCATCTTCCGTAGAAGATGTCCTTCAGTGCTGCTGAGCGCTACCAGCCAGTGAACGCCATTTTGTCAACAAAGGGATGTTCGCTTGCAGTGATAATAAAGCGCCGGGTGCTTTTATAGAACAATCTGTCGAAGTCCTTTGCGTTCTTCCCTCAAAAATTGAAATATCTTAGTCTTCGTGTAGCTTCTGGTGGCAGTTAAGACTGATGTCGGCCTTGGAGGTAGCAATAAAACCGTTTTGAAAACCTTAGTTTCTCACATTCAAGGACTTGAAGTCGAAGCTTCGGTTGAACTCACATAACTGGTCGCGCATGCGCACAACTAAATTCCCTCTTGTCTGAAACGAAGTAAACACTCAATTTAAAATTTGAAAAAGAAACTAACAAAATACAATAAATCACGTATGTTTGAGTCCACAGAGAAAAGAGCTCAAAGTGAACTACCCGCATGTGCCGCTACATCGTTGAAGCTAGTCAATCAATATTGAGGTCACCACATGAGTTCCTATAGAAAGTTCTAAGTACTCGTTGTCAAAGTGCGGTAGGATTGGGGGGAAAAACGAGAGGGGGAATACGCTTTTAATATGTCACCAAAGCATGTCATCAAAACAAAATCACAGATGACAATAACTGGACTAGCTTGGCTCAATAGAGCGGCTGCGTGGCTATTCTAAAAAAATATCTCGCTTAATACTGAGAAGCATGACTCAGACAAGTGTAATATTGTACAGAAAAGAAAACGGAGAAACACATTTTATTTATCTATCTTTTATTACAAAGCATTGCTTTTCAAAAAAGGTTGTCATCAAAAACCAAAAGCCCTATTCGATTCCATAAAGATTTTTCCACATTTCCCTTGGAGTTAGAACATTGCGTGATGTACTGTTATTGGGTTACAAGCTAGCATGGCGAATAGACGATATAGAGTTTAGGAGACATTGTTATCATTTAGCCGAAAAGAAATAACCCAAAGTTTTAAGATAGATAGATAAATATTTAGATAGATAACTTTATTTACCTTGATATGATGAGCCGAGCACTCATGATAAGTACATTCGAACAATAAAAACTCTTATTTAAAAATATGTATTAAAATACAAACATTCACTTATACTCATTCATGCATGACGCCAAGACATCACATCAAATCACATCCATATTATTCATCGATACAGTTTCTAGGTTTATCAACTTTCCACCAATTGAAAGGATAGACACTTCGAAGAACCAACATGATATCATGAGGAACGTATATCTCAAAATCTCCGAAGCGCGCTTTAGGTAGAGACCCCTGGACAGCAGTGGAAGGAAAGGAAGAAAACAGGTTATAGTTGATAGGAGCGAACCATGTTTCCCAGCCCGCTCTTTTCATTTTACCATTGTAGTTGTAAAAAACATAGAGGTCAACCCAACCATTTGGACAAAGATCGCTGCGAAAAACACCAATAATTCCATTGCGATCCAATCTCTCTTTCAAGAAAAACCCTTTGGAAGTGAATGCAGATAGGAACTGTTCTCTCGTGAGCTTTGAAAAATTCTCGTCGTCGCCAGATAACCCTATATCCACGTCTTCATCCCATGGTAAAGGATTGTAGTTTTTACGTACTATTCCCCACAATGAACCAAACATCAACCAATGTTTGATACCAAGGTCCTCAAGGATGTTGTGAACTGCATGCGAGATGTTAACGAGCTGAGCAATCTCTTTTTTGGTTTTGTGACATATAACGGGTTTGTTTCCTAGACGCCCAACGAGACTAGAAAGCTGCAGATTCCTGTAGATGTAATAACAAAACCCTACAAACAGTACTGTCCATATTATCAATTTTATCTTATTCCTGGTTCTTCTCATCATTAGACATGAACCAGAGACATGAAACACTTCCCATTAAGTAGGGTCGATTCGTGTCGATTTTCATGTCTATTTTGAAAGGCTTACCGGAAGTGATTCGACTGCAGACACAGGAAGCCCAAACGAGGTATAAAACCAAGTCAAATGTGAGTCAAATCCATCTCCTTACGACCGTTATTTATATTTCGTATCGAAACTAGAATTTAGACGACCGTCAATCAAAATACTGTCCAAGGGCTAAAATACAATGAGACAAAGTGCCTTGTACAATATTTATGACTATATATCAAGCTAGTTTGATTTCGATATATCAGGTGTTATTTCGATTTGCATGGCAGTTGAAACTGTGCTGTTTCTTTCTGCTCGAGCTCCTTCTACTTTGCCATATTTTGTACACCTAAAGTCGGGAAAAAACATATCTTCTAACCTACGATGTTCAGTATAGCTGTGTTATTATTAGCCTAAATAGACAGATAGATAGACACAGACAGACAGACAGACAGACAGATAGATACACAGACAGACAGACAGATAGATAGATACACAGACAGACAGACAGACAGACAGATAAATACACAGACAGACAGACAGACAGATAGATACACAGACAGACAGACAGACAGATAGATACACAGACAGACAGACAGATAGATAGATACACAGACAGACAGACAGACAGATAGATACACAGACAGACAGACAGACAGATAGATACACAGACAGACAGACAGATAGATAGATACACAGACAGACAGACAGACAGACACTGAGACAGACAGACAGTTACACAGACAGACAGACAGACAGACAGACTGAACAAAATCGAGGGATTGATGAATTTCAATTTGATTTTTAAGCATTTTCTTCAGATTTTGGAAGAATAATGCGGGATTATACTAGTCTCGTCCGCAGCCGCCCCTTGTGGAAATCAGCGTTATTAGTTGACGGGGCAAGCGTGTTAAAATAAAGTTCTACCTACCTACCTACCTAGCCGCTTTTAGTGAGGGAGCGTTGCGTGACGACCCTAAAAACGGCTGTGCTGGAGACTAGGACCACGCAGGATTATTAGGGAATCGTACGATCCAGTATGCGGTACGAGGCGATTATACGAATCCGTATTTGCTCATTCTGTCAGTAACCATGATAAGTTAATAATCTTTCAGAGCTGGCACTGAGCTTCTTATGGAATTTCTCTTCAATCTCTGTTAGTTCTGTGATTTTTCCCTTTGCTGGTCTTCTACAGAACAGCATTTGCTTCATTGCGGGTTGTGTCTCTTGTGGTTTTGGCTTTTTCTGTAAAATCCTTATTGAATTTCATACTCTACTGATGCTGTCTATTAAGCTCCTTCACCTCTCACCTCTTCATATTATCATAACAAAGCAAAGTAAATAAAAATCGAAGGACTGTTTCTACCATCTAACCACAGCGCAGATGATCCGCAAGCGGCATATAACAGACGCACCATCCAGTCTACACCATCGCCTGATGAAGACTAGCAGCTTGCAGTCGAAACGTCGCAGTCCTCTACAAATGACCCTCAATCGTGCGACAAACGAATAAGTATCATTTCTTTATTGCTCAATATAAATTTGTAAATTAAAAATTAAAGTTTTGGAAACATTTTATATTTGCCTAAATTATGTAAGTTGATCAAGTAAATCCTGGAGTAGTTCATACTGCTACTATACTGGAGTTCACTGGGGCTTTTCAATGGATCGACTAACTAATGCACCCTTCTCAAAATTATCTTGGATCCGAGGCTAACATGAAACACAAAAGAAATCACACTTTTTCTCGATGAAATTTGTCGGATGATAATTTTGAGAAGGGTGCATTGATCAAGCATGTAATACTTCAGTTTCGAGTTCTCAGTTGCTTAGGTTTAACCTGGACTATGAGTTTAAGTATAGAATATTCCAGTGTTCCAGTGAAGGTCCTTGGAATTTCAAAGTGTTTGTATTGTTGAAGTTGTGCATTCTTTACTTCACCGCTGGTATTTGTGAATAATTTGAATGTGATGCTGAAATGAGGCTAACCCTGAGTAAATGAGACTGTAATCAGGGAATGGAATGGGATGGAATGGAATGGGATGGAATGGAATGGAATGGAATCGACAGTGCTTTCGCCTCTTACCTAGAGTCCTGAGTTCGATACCTTGACTCTATTACATCACGTGACATCACATACTTTTTTACTTGTGGATACGCCAATTAAGCGTATTGAACAAGTTATTTTGTATTTTCCTCAGTAAAATCCAACACGATGTTTCAGGATTCGATAAAACTGTTGTTTGGATTGGTTAGCAGATTCAGTTTGCTTGCATTAGTTTTATTTTTGCGACACTTTATTTTCGCAATTCAGTCGATTTACCGCGAAGAATAAATGTCGCAAAAATATAATATCGCCAAATTAAACTGACTTAGAATATTATTATTTTTTTTCGCGAAAAATGGCGAAATTATAGCGGTCACGAATTGGAATGTTGCTGGTTAGGTTATTTGCCTGCGGAGAAATACCCCTCAAATCAAGGAAGAAACCTAACAAACTCTACACATATGTGATACATGCATCCAAAGGAGACTACATTTAAAATTCGATAATTTCTAGGATATCTAGAACATTGGTTATCTGGCTCATAGAGTCAAGGAACTCCAATGAGACCCCGGTCAGAGATTAGAAGCGAGTGTATTACTGACCACTACTCTTGACTGAGCTCCACGTTTTTTCAGGTTCTCCTGTTTTCCTCCCTACGCGAAATCCAACAGTCTAATCAGTCCTGTGAGTAATCCATGCTCTAACTTCAATGAGTGTCGGCTGAAGGGGTAAAATGGGAGCTGGAATTCGCCTTTTTGGGGGCTGGGAAAATTGAGGGCTGGGGATTTCATGGACTTGGACTTGGATTTAGTCATTACTGGGATTTGGATTTTGCAAAATCTCGAACTCTAACTCCATAACTCGGACTGAGATTTTGCATGACTGGGACTGAGATCATTGCAAAATGTTGAGCTGGGAAATGGGATTAGGACCCTCCGTTCCCTTCGAAACCCTCTTCAGTGTTTAGCATATAGGCTGCTTCAACCTTCAATCGATGAAATTAATAGCCAATGTGCCTGAGCTTGAATTTATAGCACAAAGCATGATGTAAAACCGAGTCCTCCAACATTTTCTATTTTAACAGACGAAAATAACAGAGTAATTTTTTCCTGATATTTCCTTTGATTTTCCCGTTTCATTTTTGCAGGGGGCTCAGTTTCCCAGAGTGCTTTGTTGCACATTGCCTATTGGTGTGTGATTTTGTTTTCTGGACTTTTGATTGGTCGTCATTCTTGTTTATCAGTACCTATTTTTGATCACTTATATTTGAACTTATGTTCACCAAGTTTTTCAAGAGTTGTTCATTTCTTGCTTTCTCGTGTTTTATGGACTCCTCTAAACGCCTTTCTTCTCTACTCAGTTCCTTTACATAATTAGTGGCAGCATTTAGAATAGCAATCTTGGATGCTTTGTCTTTACCAGCCAAGTCAGGTATAATTTCACGCAATTTCTGGAACCTATTATTCAGGTCACTTCTCCGTTCTCTTTCCAGCTTATTCCGAAGTATTGGTGAGCTTTCTTCTGTTGAAGTGTTTACGCTTTTTATTGATCCATTTTCAAATTCATTAAGAGGTTTTTGTCGCTTTTCTCGTTGTTGTCTCGATTCGTGGTGTTTTCGCTTCTTTTCAGCTCGTTTTTCTTTAACTAAGGCAATGTCGATTAATTTATTGTCTTCGTGCTTAATCGATGATTGGTCGGAAACATCGTCGGCCATACCGTTCAGTTCTCGGGACTCGGGAATTTTGGGGATACATCCTGCAATGACTCCTGCAATTGATGAACTCAGTGGATTTTCTTCCTTAGTTTTACCAAATACGTCGTCATTAATTGTTTCGTGTTTAGGAGCAGCCGCTGGAAACTGAAAAACTGTTCGATTTATCGACTTATCCAAGCTCTCCAATGAAGCCGGTGTAAAATTATCAGGCAGGTAAATCGATAAATCATCGGAAGACTTTCGCGACGAGCAGCATATTTCATACAAAGTTGTAGGAGTTTTAATCATCGGTGATGTATTCGTCACAGAAAATAAAGGCGATAGGATTCCTAAATTATCGATTTCTGATATTGAAGTTCTCGGTAAGAAAGGGCTTCGTGGAACAGTGTCGTCTTTTCTCTCACTCAATGCTGTATTGAATGAGCTTGGTTCGCTTGCTAAATTCACAGTAATTTTAGGCCACGATAAGTGTAAATCCTTAAAATCTCTTTGTATCTCCAAGCCATGGGACGTTTCTTTTGGTGTATACAATTCATCTAAATCTGGCACAACTTGTAGGCTTTTGCTCAGATAAGAATTCGAACTGTTTCTTTGGATTTCCTCTCGAGCGAGGGGAGACCACTCAGTCGCCACGTATCGTTCGCTGTTTTTATCCATGTTAAGAAAATCCTCAAAATCAAGCTGGGATATCAGAGAACCACGTCGCGAAAATGAAGGCGAACACGGTGAACTTGGAATCATCCCCAAACGCTAAGCTCAACATACGCTTTCTAATAAAGAAATTCTAATTTTCTTCCCTGTTGAGAGTGCAAAGAAATTCCAAGGAATAAGCTGAGGTGGATGTTTCTTCGTCGAGTTACCAACTATAGACAGTATTCTTTTAGAGGAAAATTATTTCCCTCATGAAATCCTTAAAGCAGAAGTGAATTATAATTTTACCAAGCGTTTTTACGGAACCCCAAGTCCAATAGTACCTGCTATTTCTCGTACGTATCGGATGACGTCAGCTCATGTTTACAAACTGATATTGAATAATGAATCCAAAACGTTTTCTAGATATTTCGCTCGTTTTGGAAATTTATCTTTTTTAAATTTTCATCGTGGTCAAAAATGCTACATATCCAGTAATTCCTGTATGTAGTGCAAGATTGCCTCCTCAAAGGTAAGGGGAACAGATTTCGAAGCAAAATACAAATGAATTATGCCCCGTCTAAAATTATAATTTGAATACGAATAGCGAGGAAAGTACCCAACTGAACCAATACCCGTTGCCTAGCAACAGCTCTTCGACTAAAAATTTTATTATGACATTTTATTCCTCTTCTTGAAAGCATTAAAAATATAGATTGCGTGTCTAAAAAAACACAGGCAACCCATGGTCATTACTACTGAGAATGTGTAGAGAGGTGTTTCTACTGAGACTGAGGCTAGTAATCTTATAACAGACATCATACAAGTCTCTACATGTAGTTGTACATTTAGTAACAGACCGAAAAAGAGAGGCTGGGTTGCCTGTGGTTTCTGCTAAAATCATGGCAATGAACTGATATGAACTGGAAAAGACTATCGATATCCCAGGCTCTATCATCTTGATTTTAAAATGACTTCACTTCTACATGCTTGAAAAAGCGTGGTGAAAATGTTGTCAAGTTATAAGACAGATAATTATATCTTAATCACTTTTCTAATCTCGTAATCTTGTAGGCTTCCTTCCACCGGCGCACTTTCTGAGTTTTCTTCTGGTTTCCTAGCTGTTTATTTTTATTTTTTATTTTTTAATGCCAAAGAAAGGTTATTTTTAAGAAACAATGTTGATTTTTTTTAGTTTGCAGTATCTCAACGGAAACTGAACCAGGTTCCTCTCTCTGACTCACCGACATAATTCAATCACGGAACACAATACAAATTTTACTAATAAACCAGCAAGAGCTTGTCAGAGAGACATCTTTGTTGGTAGAAGTAGTTTCATGAACATTACTTATGTCATCCACACTCATTAATAATCATGAGGTGTGACGTTTCTTATGCCGTACGCACATACGTACATACACAATAAGTTCAGAAACTGAACAAGGCTACTAGGTATAACAGGGATTAATATATAGAGAGAGTTAAATAAATATTCTACAACATCTGCATTATGTTGTCTTTCTAATATGATAGTAACTAGGAAAACGTCAGCTGTGTGGAAACACGTTCTATTAAATATTGAAATCGCTGAGACATTTGAGAGTGCACTAAACAGGTACTTCTGACGTCAGCTGTATCTTGTTCCAAAGTAGAAAAGAAAATTATAATTAATATGAAGCTTAACTCGACGACTGTCACCTGCTATATTATTTGTTATTTAGTGTGTCTTGAGGGTTTTTGACACTGATATTTTTTTTCTTTTGTTTCGTTTCATTTCATTTCTTTCTTTTCAGAATATCGAAAGTGGGTTATTGAACTGCAATACAATCAATCCCACGTATGTATGACAATAGCACACGTAGTACCTTACAAAGGTCAATCTCCAATGAAGAGAGCAGTACAACCGGAAAATACATGTTCTAGCAAAAACGTATATATATAAATAGATATTGATACGAGACTAAATACACTGAATGAGTCGGCAATAAATAAACGAACTACTAAGGAAAACTACCGGGCAAAAAGAATATACAAGCAGCAAAGTGAATAAGTGCTAAAAAAAAAATAGTGTGCAGGAAAATGAAAGAAAGCGGAGACATGAATAGACCTCATCGGCTTGGGTGTAATGTTTTCCCATTTCAGACCACGTGTCATTCTCTTGAGAATAAGATTCTTTGTTTGAGTTGTATCCATATTCATGTATCTTCTCATGCGCAACCGTTAAGCAATGAAATGATACCCTGGGGAATGACCCGTAGTCTGAAATAGGACAACATTACTCCCAAGCCGATGAGGTCAGTTAGGAATAAAAGGTAGGGATAAAGACTAACACGTGCAGGCTAGAGCGGCGGCATAAGGGGTAAATTATGCGCCATGTGTGAATTAATATCATGTACATCAAAAGTGTGATAAGACTGTCAAAAAAGATATCCTTAAGTTGACGTTTGAAAGCAGAAGTGGAGTGGGAAGAACGGATATGAATAGGGAGTGAATTCCAAAGGGGCAGATAGGCACAAAGTAGGAGTCACGAAAAGTAGAGAAACGAGCAAGATGAAGACAGAGGTCGAGACCAGACGAGCCACGACGAGTTTTAGATGAAGAAAACAGTATAAACTGGGAGACATCAAGGTGGATCTCATTTTTAAGACAACGGAAGAAAAAAGATCTAGGTACTCATGGAAATAAGAGAGCGGCAGGAACTACATATTGTTCAGTTCTGGACGTAAGTCGGTAGTATACAGCATGCTCAAGCACACTATTGTACATACTTGATTTGAAAGAAAACGGGTTCGAATCACAAGAGAAGACAAAGAAAGAAACATCAATTAAGCATTGAGGGGATAAGAAGAAGATTCTTGGGGAAATTGCAGAAAAATGGAGCTCACAATCCGTCCAGACTTAGGAATCACAGGAAGATTGAAATAAGTTATTCCTTTCGTGTGCCAGTGGTTCAATACTCAGTTTTCTTTTCTCGTCCTGAAATCATGCAATTCATGCGACTTCCGTCCGGAAAAAACAATAGCTTTGAGGGAGAAAACCCCTCCGTCAAATCAAGGGGGCCTAGCTAACATTCTGCTCATACACTTTATTCTGAGTTCAGGAAGCAAAGGGTGCAATATACCCCTTGCAGCACGTCGTAATGCAGCTCAATTTGGAGTGCAAAACAAAAGAATTTCATACTGAGAATTGCAACCTATTGTTTTGCCCACCGAATTGAGCTGCATTCCAACGTGCTGCAAGGGGTCTATACCACCACGGTCCTTCATTCTCTGGGCCCCTTGGTAACCATGACAACAGTTGGACATCACAGATAATGAACTTTATTTGCTCTTCAAGTTACTTACTTACATTCCTGACACAAATACATTAATGTTTTTTCTCTCAATCTGACGATTTCAATTGTTAGTATTCTGTTATTTGATTCTTATAATCAGTTATCACCTTATATATATATAATTAATTTGCATTCGATATAAAAAAAATTCACACCTTTACAGTGAAAACGGCTCAAGCGTACCCCCTAGAATCAATTGAGTTATTATTCGAATATTGAGTACATTATTCACTCCGACTCCAAACCTGAAAATAAATTATCTAATTGAGTTTTGATTGGATCCTTCAACAATTGCCATGCCAAGTTAGAAAAAACTCCACAGAAAGACCATCCTTTAGAATTTTAGTTGTGAAATGAATGTGAAGTTTGGAGTCTTCGATTTTTCTATGAAAACTCAGAGTGAATAATCAACTCAATATTCGAATAATGAAATCATTAATGGAGACTAGGGGGTACGCTTGAGCCGTTTTGACTGTAATTAGACGAGTTGAAAATAAGATTCTTTGTTTGAGTTGTATCCATATTCATGTGTCTACTCATGCAAAACCATTAAACAAAGAAATGATACTCTAGGGAATGACATGTGGTCTGAATTGGGAAAACATTACGTTCAAGGTAGAGGTTATTCCCGTCCATACTGAACCAAGAGCTTATTTAGTACGAACAAATTTGTGGACCATAAGCAAATAGTGTCTTCTAATTCGCTACAAGTCTATGAGTAAGGCAAGTAGAGGAAACTGAGCAAAGTTTTAAAAACATTTTCGAACTAATTTACTGTCTGATTTGATCAGTTTGTTCGTACTAAAACAACAGCAAAGACTCCTGGACGCCATGAGATGTTCGTCTAACGGGAAGTACCACTTCTAATTTACGACAAAAAATTTGGGGATTGTTAGTGCAGTTTATCTAGCTGCTTTATAGGATCTAGCCCTCAGAATGTTAGAAGCCAGTTGTCACAAGTGAGTGAATATAACCGGTGGACATCCACTACATGAAAAGATGCTTAGCACAATGTCATACTGATTAACATTACTCACTCAACAATGTCATAATGAATACGCCGAATGCAATAATGGCCGCTACTGACTTTCAGCAATAAAAACTAATATTTTAAAACGACCACTGCCATCAGAAAGAGCAAGCAGAAATATGTATTTTTGGAAAGTCTTATTGCTATAAATAGAAATCAAGTGAAGTTATTTGGAATCAGAAATACAGTCAACTGAGTACTGACTAGCCTCGTTCTGGTGTTTTCCACAATCTTAAATTCTCATGACTTCTCAAGAGTTAGATATTTCTACCTCAAACTTTCTAACTCTTTTGATATCATTCTAAACTATAGTTTTAATGTGGTGCGTAATTAAGATATGAATTTAAAAAAATGATGATAATGAAGTGGCGGTCATTATTGCATTCGGCGCATGGAGCGGAATCATTGCGCTCTACTTAGCAGACAGGCATGGACATCCTGCTGCCTGATAGCCTGCGTAGCAAGCCCACGGGAGGGGAGGGGAGGGGGAGTAGGACCTGCTATGCAGGTTAGTTGCCTGACACAACAAAAAAAATCATAAAAAAAAAAAGCTAAAAAAAAAAAATAGTGATCAACTCAACCAACACTACGGCTATGACAACCAATGACAGGTCACATGACAATTTCCCGCCACACGCGGAGATGTCTGACTGCGCTATGAACCTTCATTTGCATTTGAACCTCCACCTGCTCATTCATTGGTTCGTTTAGGGCTAGATTCTTTAAAGCGAGACAGAAAATCGAACGTTTGGGGATGACCTTCAATGGCTTGAGTAAGGTAGCAAAATTATTTCTACTTCCAAAACATTTCTTAGAATTCCTTGTTCAAACATCTTAAAATAAATATATAAACCCAAAGAAAAATAAAAAATTCCATTCATTAAACGTCTTTTGATTTGTATTTTACATTCTTGAGTGATATACTAAGTCAAGGATCCTTGCGTCATTTTAGAAAGTAACGGGAAACGGAAACGTCATTACGGCTTCCACTGGGTTACCTGTGTCTGCTCACACTGACTATTACTTCAACATACTATTTTTTTCTTTTTAAATTTTTGTTCTCTTTTAACGATACTGGTAATAGTAGCACAGTTACAATTGAGAGAAGCAAAATTGAATTACGGCTGGAGTCATGATCAAAGGCTCAAATGGTGCACGTAATGTTTAACGCAACCAAAACTGCACCTTGTGTTTACCTCTGTAGCAGATCTCATTCCCGCACCACTGCACGCAATAGACCCCTTTCGAATAAGGCGCCGATGACGTCAAACGAGGAATGGGCGTCTTATTATCTATTTCTTACATGGTTGATGGTAGGAGAACCTTTTTATTAATTAAAAACAGCAATCTCTTTTGAGAAATACCCTGGAAAAAAATGTCAGTCTACACGAACTCGGAAGAGTCAAAACAACAAGGTTTCACTCACAACATCCGGGACATCCCAGGATCTATCCTCATTTGACGTCATCGGCGCCATATTCGAAAAAGGTCTACAGATGAATAGTTTTCTGAACCTTGGTAATTTTTTTCCACGACAAACAAGACATCGATGTCAAAAATAGTAAAATCGAGTTTTGGTAAACGTCAAAGCAAATTTCCATGTCTTAGCGAAATCTCTTGGTTGACTGACGTACAGCAAACTCGAATTTACTTTGTTTGAATTCGATATTTCTTGGTCCATTCACAGTAGAGAGCATTCAAGACTGTTACCTCGTAATATGACGCAAGGAAGTACCGAGGGTTAGCATACCAAGGCGGGTACAGGGTCCCATTACCGATTCTAGAGCTTCACTAGCCTCCTACGCAGACGCCCTTAGGGAGAGGAACGTTGCGTGACGATCCTAAGAACGGCTGCGAAGGAGGCTAGAGCTTGACCAGTATCTTAAAGATAATTTTGATTAAAACTTCACACATTTATAATTTAGTTTTAGAAATCCTGCTTTTTTTTGTAGAAAAAGTAAGAACGCTGGATAAAGATGTTGCATAAGCGAGAGATGACGAAGCCCGGTTGTACCTCGGATGAATAAAATGGAGATGGCAATGATAGGTTATTCTGACCAATAAGAATTAATCAATAACGGTACGTCAGAAGCATCAACACAAGGTTATTGTGAGAGATGATCCAATCACAATGAAGAACTAGAATCCACGTGACTAACCGAGATACACAGATATCCAATCAGATTGAAGAACTGGCAGTCATACGAAAGATAACCAAGTGAAAGTCCAATTGACATACGTGACTATTACTAGACCAGTCAGGATATATCAAGCGAAATGTCCAATCAGAATGAAGAGAAGTCACGTGCCAAAAGAATAAAGCGAAAACAGTGTTCTCGTAGTGTCAGCGTCAAACAACATGTATTACTTACTATTATTCATTATATTTGAGTCTTCATGCAGCAACAAAAGAGAATGAAAATGATGTTGATGAAGATCTAAATTCTCCTTTTATAATACAAAATCAAAAAGGAATAAACGTTGTGAGAATTTATATTTTCATCAACGACATTCCCTTGGTTCCGAATTGTCCTCTTCAGTTGCTGCCGGCTTCTAATAGCTAACTCTAGTGATGATAATTTTAGATACAATTCATTATAAAAATTTTGCATCTATAACTTTTCAATCTTCCTTATCTTTCGTTTCGTCGATTCCATTTGACGAAGGCATTGTTATACGAACTTCGGGTATATCGAGGGATTCTTTCGGGTCAACAATTGGCTCGTCTTCTTCGATTGCAGTAAGTCTTCTTAATTCTACCGAATCGTTTTCATCAGAATCCATATATTTTTTCCTGTCCATTGAGAACCACAAACCGGGATCTTTGTCTTTCCCCCGCGAGTGTTTACTGCGGTGTTTGTCTTTGTGCCGGTGTCTGTGTTTACCTCGAGAGCTGTGGTGGTTATTCGAACTTTTTTCTCTATTTTCTCTTTTTTTGACAGACCCTTCTCTTACAAACGACTTCCATAAAGAGCTCTTCGTCATTTCATCAGTAATATTGATTGGGATTTCTACCTGGCTTGGTCCGTTTGCCTGTTCTTCTTTCTTCCCTCCGTCCACATCATCCTCCTGTTGTAATAAGTGAAAGCATTCCAGTCAATCACAAAGGCTATGAAGTCATGGATTCACAATCATAAAACAAACATTGATGCACCCAACAAGTCTTACCTGTCCACTTTCACTTCCTTCAACGCAATCTGCATCACCGTCGATTCCTTCAGCCATCGATGCAACAAGTTTCTTCTTCTTCACTGTTTCTGGCATTAAATCATCAAGAACCCGGAGTTCATGCTGGGTGAAGAATTTCTCCATGACTTTACGCACCAGAACAAGCATGAGAACCTTGAAAGAACCAGAAGTGCATAAAAACGTGCAATTTTTTGTTTAAAAAACCGTGTATTTTAAGACTCTCGTATGTTTCGTCATTCCGGGGGGGGGGATCCGCCCCTGAGGTTAACATTACCTATATTCATTACTATATTCTAATTATTTTTTTTTGTCCTCCAAATTGAGCTGCTTTGACTTCACATGCAAGGGGTCTCTCACTCCCAAGACTGCCGTTTGGCACTCTCACTTCCAATTGAGGGCGATTTTTTCTTGTTTCAAAATATGGTATTCAATGCACCCTTCTCAAAATTATCTTGAATACCAGGCTAACATGGAACAAAATAGAAATGCCACAAATTCCATCAAGAAAAAGTGTGATTTCTTTTGTGTTTCGTGTTAGCCTCGCATCCAAGATAATTTTAAGAAGGGTGCATTATATATAGTACTAATTTTAAGTCTTTTTATTGAAGAATAAACATTTCTACTATTGTTAACCCTGAAATTCTACAATTTCAAAGTTATCCTTGTTATGACAGAGGTACCCAAAACTCTAATATATTTCGTAGAACCTCTTGGGCAATTAGGGTGTTCACTCCTGCGGCGCCCTTTGGGAATTAGAGGGTTAAAGGTCAAAATGTGATGTTAGGATGAACCCTCTCTTACCATGATTGGGAAGACCAGAGCTGCTGGTGTTGACTTGATGGCCCACAGCACTACGAGACATGTGAACTGTATGAATGTGAAGAGATGGACTCGAGTGATCTTGATTCGTCGAAGATAGATCAAATCAGGCTGGTGCTTGTTGGGCATGAATATGATCTTGATTCTCTCGAAGAACTTTTAGTTGAGCAAGAAGAAGAAAAACAGTTTAGTTCAAATTAAGATGGTTAATGACTCACGATATTACTCACTATATTCACTCACCTGTATTCCTTTTAGTGCCGAGAATCCCATGTACAGGAAGAGACCAAACAGTACTGGCATGGGAATAAACTAGAATCAAATAATCAAGATATTAATTGCATTTTATATGACTAGAAGGTAGAGAGAATAGACCTCATCGGCTTGGGTGTAATGTTGTCCCATTTCAGATCACATGTCATTCCCCATAGTATCATTTCATTGTTTAACGGTTGCGCATGAGAAGACACATGAATATGGATACAACTCAAACAAAGAATCTTATTCTCAAGAGAATGACACATGGTCTGAAATAGGAAAACATTACCCCCAAGCTGAAGAGGTCTATACAAATGTGTCATCAATACATCAATGTCTCGCAGGAGCCTTTTTTGTAATGGGAAAAACAAGACAGATTCCCAGGGGTGACATATAATTGTAGCTGAACAATCCAGTGGCCTACACTTTCCTCTTTTCTGCTATTTATTATTTTGCCAAAATCAGATGGTTTTTAAGCCATCAATAATTTTAACGACCAGTGCCAATCAGTCATGGAAACTGGCATCATTTTTGAAGCAAAATGCAAATCAATCTCCTGCAAGCAAAACAAGTCAACTATCCACTTTGTGGCTCACAAAAATGATTCTTCTTTTTCTCAGGAAAACAGTGGTTGAGTTGAGGTAGGTGTGGTTATTACCTTGAGAATTGGAGTCATGAGGACAGAAAGACCAATTAACATGAAGATGGCAGCACCAGTCACGCGCTGTTCTCTGTACAATAGAACAAAACAGTATAAGAAAACTAGAAGCATCCTAGAAGATGATCTTCAATCTTCTGAAAAAATAAAGTCCCACTTTCCCCCTTAGCAATGTTCTTCTATGAGCTTATGAAGTGGTTACCTTGTAAAATGCATGCAAGACAACATTGCTATGGGGGGAGAGGGGGAATGGTCTCCCAGGATACTAGGTGTCCCATTTTAATCTGCAGAAGATTGTAGGTACATGTGCGATGATGAAATAGACCTGAATAGACCACTGGCTATCTGTCTTCCTTGTCAGAGTAGTACTCACCTAACTCCTAAGAACTGTGTCTTTTCTCCAGGTGCTGTGCATTGAGATTCCACAAATAAACTCTGCACATGAGAGACGGACAGAACTGTAGCCGCAACAACCCACGGTAAACCAAGAATTGAACAAATCCCGATAATAATAGCAACCAGCAACAGATCAAGGTGATAGCCAGCACCTTTCTGAAACAAGAAAATATTTGCATTCAGTTTCAACAAGACCAGGAAATCCTAAAATCCCAAAGGATGGTCTTTAGGGTAGTTTTTCTACCTTGGCATGGCAATCGCTGAAGTAGATAATTCATTTTCAAGTTTGGAGTGAATAATGAACTCAATGTTCGAATAATAAATTCAGTAATGTATTCTAGGGGGTACGCTTGAGCTGTCTTGATTGTAAGCCCTGTTATGATACAGGGCTGTTAAGTGTGACGTCACTCCTATAGGAAAACGACTTCTGGGTCCAAAACGAAAAGCATTTTTATAAAGATTTTTTCTTACTTTTTCTTCATGACAGGATTATTTGTCCAAAGTTCTAATTATTTCAGGTGGAGGTTAAATCATTGAGAACATTTTTCGCTTTATTTCATCAGTTTTTGTGAGCAGTTGGACCCGGAAATATGTTACAACTTTTAAGTTAAAACAGCTCTATAGCTTATTACCTTGAGCTTGTGTTCTCTTCTGTTGACGATTAGAGCAGTAATTTGTTGATCCATGAAAACTAAGATAGTAGCAAGAACGGCAGGTATAACTGCCGCAACAATAGTCCACCAGGGGTTTCTTCCAAGGGGAGGTATCAGCCATCCTCGTTTATGGCTTGCTGTCGGCTGGAACTTCAAGGGGATTATGAGTTTTGGAGTATTGACACCAAAGGCCACATCAATACTCACAAATACTAGGATTGCAATCAACACAGCAAAATCTGATATTTTAGCACGAACCTGAAATGTAACAGTAATGATAATGTTAGTACTGAGTATGCTGATAATATGCATCCTTATGATACATATCAAGTAGAAGAATATTACCATAATGAGAGGTAATCTTTGCGGCAAGGTCAAAATGAGGTCCTGAGTTTCCTGATTTAGGTAGTAGGTACAGGTTAATGCCCCTCCCCTAGAGACCAATTGAAATGCTCAATATTGGGTGTCCATAGTCACTTTTTCCTACAACAAATATGTTGTTTAACATGTACATGCAAACAAACAATACATTAATTATATTTCTGCAATTTGACTTTTAGTTTTGGAAATATTTGAGTACAAAATACAGCAATTCACTTCCAGGGTGGTCAGTACTGGGTAACCCTGACCCTCCCTTCTATATTGGGTCCTGTAAGATGAGAATTACTTTGACCTTATCTATTGCTGTTATTGAAATTGTATCTCCCAACGATTAAGAAAAAAGACCACAGATTTCAAAAAGCATTGTCGGAGCCAAAGGTGAAAGGTAACAGGTGATAAGCAATTAGGGGTAGGTCATTCTAAGGTCCAAGAATAACCGAAATGACTTGTTACTATTTTTGTCAAGAACAAGGAGGTTAGTGCTTAGATATCTAGCATTGCTTGTAGCTGACAACATTATTTCAAACGGGGACTAGTATGAAAATCGTACTATTATTTTTGTTAAGAACAAGGAGGTTAGTGCTTAGATATCTAGTGTTGCTTGTAGTTGACAACATTATTTTAAAATGGGAGTAGTATGAAAATTGTACTAGTACTAGTCCCTCTTTAAATGCCTTGTGTTTAGGATCTCTTTCCATCTGCAGAATGACATATCACCCATCTCCCATGGCTCTAACAACCTTTTTTAAAATAGAGCCTGTGCATACATAGATGATGATGATAATAATAATAATAATAATAATAATTTAATTATAAGTGCATTACAGAACAATCTCAATGCACTTACAATAACATTCTTAAAAATAAATAAATATTATACATCCACATATATTTTTATTATATATATAACTAGAATTTCATACAATAAATCTCTATTATAAAAATCTCTATGCTTTATATTTCACTGGTGAAAAATGCAATACGACCAATTAGCATCGCGTACAGCTTTTCACTGTGTAAAAATATAACCAATCAAAATTTAGAGTTGACCAAACCAACCAATCATAAAACGAGCAAATGTGACATTTGAATGGCTTCCCGCCAAAGCAAAGTTGTGTTTTCTGTAGCTTTGTTGATGTGAACAAAATGGCGAGTCGTTTGGTGTCACTAGATGTGCCGGTAGATGAGTTTATTCAAAACCAAGAAAACAAAAACACACTAAGCAAGACGAAGAGAGACCTGGCTTTATGAGAGATGAGTTTCTGTAGCTTTGAGTTTTCTGTAGCTTTGTTGATGTGAACAAAATGGCGAGTCGTTTTGTGTCACTAGATGTGCCGGTAGATGAGTTTATTCAAAACCAAGAAAACAAAAACACACTAAGCAAAACGAAGAGAGACCTGGCTTTATGGTAGATGAGTTTTCTGTAGCTTTGTTGATGTGAACAAAATGACTTTTTGTATATTCATTTTACTTTTATAAACTGACATGAGGAGTTTTTCAATTTAATTATGTACAGTTGCATGACATTTTAACTTATAAACTTAAAACTTATGAAAGTTTCGACAAAATTTGTCATTTTTATTCAATCAAAATAAACGTGTTTGTATGTGAATTCTAGTTATATATATAATAAAGAGAAAACATCATAGAAAGTGCTTTGTACGGGGCTATATTCACTCGTTGTTTGTGTAAAAACACTCACTCGCTCAAAGACTCGCTCGTTCGTGTTTTACACAAACAACTCGTGAATATAACCCCGTACGCCGCACTTTCTATGAAGTAATCTATATATACATCATATACACATATATGCTCTGCACTTCTGTGTATCAAGCACTGTTATGCAGCATAGACAAGACATACTGTGATATATACACAATATATATATATATATTATGTATACATGCATACACATACACATGCATGCATAAAAAAAAGTATAATCATAAATATAAACTATAAAATAAACAGTCTCTAAAATTAGTCGCTAAAATTAATATATGTATATCTGTTCATATCAAATCTAAATATATTAATAAATCAATAAATTAAATAAATACGTCTTCAATCTTAGTTTAAAGCACTAAGATAAAGTAACAACAATGGCTGGAGTCAACACTTACTTTCGTTGGGAAGTATGGACTGGTGCGGAAAGACTTAAGAGAGATGGCCAAAGCAAAGGTACCAAGGGTGAGAATAGTGGATAAGAAAAACACATTCTCATCACATGCCACCCCCAGCAGGTGTCCTCCATTGTACTCACAGTCTTTTATTGGTACATTCAATTCTGTCCAGTTAGTCACTGAACTATTTATTACTGTTCCATTCAGTAAAGTAACTGGCCCAAAAAATGTAGTCTCTTTCTTACATAAACACTCATGGTGCCTTGTGTATCCAATGTCAATAGGATGATCAGCTTTTACATGCCATAATTTTGAAAAACCTTCGACAATAAAAATAAGTGCGATAAGAGTTGCAAAACATTCCTCTGTGAATCTGGTAAAATAGCAGACATATGAGCTAGCATCTGTGAAGACCAGAATAATACAAAAGAACATAGTCCACATTCCTATCCACATTCTGAATGGCAGGTATTCTAAATCTGACATCTTGCAAAACGAGTAAATGATCTCTTCAAATACAAGCATTGGTCCTGTTGCACCAAGGATTATCAATGGCTGACCACCTAACAGAGAGAATAATATTCCACCAATAGAACAAGCTAACATCTGCTCCACAGCACCCTATGAAAGTGAAAAGTAACATGTCACTATGAATAAAGAGCAGTTTTTGTATGACTATGAAAAAGTTATGGCACGGACCACACCTTGTGGTAACTGTGTCAGTGCTGTATCGTGTATGAAAACATTCGACATTTGGTGCCGTGTGACCTTTCACACTCATACAAAGTCTGCTCTAAATAAACATCAGAGTAGATACAGCACTTTGTTCTAGATTACATACATGTAAAGTAAGGCCAATGTAAAATGCCCGATTGTATGGTTAAGATATTCCTTCAATCTTAGATACAGGGACCATGGAGCCTAGTTTTGCACTTTGGAGGGCTAATTTGGGGGGTCCAGGAGAATTACCAAAAATTGGAAATCGAGGCTCTTGGAAATGGGATTTCCAGTACCACAGTTTTGTACAAAATATTTAGTGCATTAAGTCATGTCAAAGCTTTTAGCAACTAATAACAGAAAATGAGGCTGGGGTGACAGTGCATCAAAAATATTTTTGCATTAAAATTTAGCATGTTGGTTTTTGTGGAGGGAAGAACTAATCTATTGAACCAAGAGAAAGATAGCCACAGATGCTTGGATTCTTGGCTTCTGTCAGTCAAGAAAATGCTAATAATCTCTTAGATATTTGATGGACAGAAGTCAAAAACTCAAATTATAGTTAGTTGCCTGGGTTACAGAACTATTACTGCAATTTTCATAAATATGCGAACTCTGTAATTGTGAGTTCGCTGGAATTTGGTTTTTCACTGCCGCCAATCATAAATATAAAAGGTACCGACTGATTATTTTTGATTGATGGAAGCGATAAACCAAATTTTAGTGTGCAGCTCGCAGCTACTGAGTTCACATGTTTATGAAAATAGCAGTAAAATAGGTACAGTACAAAGGTCTGTGATTCTTCTCACCATATAGTGGTCTGTCTTTGTACTCATTAAGCCACCAAACGTTATAATTGGAGTCAAGCAAGCAAAGTAGATGAAAATGACTGAAGCGAGGCACTGTGGACTGAGTGCATCTTTAAAGTCACTACAGTACCATGGAAGACGGCGCCTCAAATCATTTAGTAAACCACCAAAAAGCCTAGTCGCAATAACAAGAACAAAACAGTTAAAAAATGCTTGTGGAAATGAACCCTACAAGCAAAACGAGGAGAAAATTACAAGGCGTTTCTTGATAATAACTTATACTGAGCCCTCCCATGTGTAGCCAGAATGTCCTCTGCATTCTCTTCCCGGGGGGGTACTCCCCTATATTTGCTATACGGGTATGTGCCGCCCGATAGGGTATGGTTTTTTGGCTTTTAGGTCTGGGGTAGGGTATCATTTTTTTACAATTTGTCTGGGGAAGGGGAAGGTTTTTGTCTGGGATAGGGTATCTTTTTGACATTTTTTCTGGGATAGGGTTATGTTTTAGTTGTTTTAGCCTGTTAGGCTACGTTTTCTGCTGGCACAAAAAAAAAAAAAAAAAAAAAAAAAACGATTTAAATTCAATTTAACAATTGCCAAATAGTTATTGAAATCTATTGAGTTTAGTCTGGGATAGGGTTTACAATTCTTAGGTTTAGTCTGGGGTAGGGTATATGAAATCAAAATTCTAGGTCTGGGATAGGGTCAGGGTTTTGAGGACCTGGCGGTACACCCCCACCCAAGTTGGGGTGGTAGTACCCCCCCCCCCCCCGGGATTCTCTTCAAGATGGAGTTCATCAGGTTTGTTTTGCGGGTAACAAAACATTTGATAAATGTCACACAAATCACGAGGGAAAACTCAACTCACAGAAAACTTCAAGTTCATTTGTTTTCTACCAGAGAATCAGAAACACAATCTCGCATTTTGCAAGTCTATGTCAGGAACTGTAAGGGAACTCTAAAAAATGGTGGCTAAGATTGGAAAATATAAGAGACTAGTTACAGTCAGCTCTCGCCTTGCAGACACCCGGATATTATGGACAACTTTCTGTTGAGGACAGGAGCCAAACCCCCAGCAAAACATAATGACAAAGAAATTACTGTAATTAACTTTCGCTATTACAGATGCTCATTATTGTGGTAACCAAGTGACGGCCCAGAGGGTCTACTGTAATGAGAGTTGACTGTAGTATGGGAAAAGGGAAAAACCCCTCCCCCTCCTTGGTCCATCTATGTATTCAATTTCAAATCCTGGTCATAGAAACCAACCAAAAAGCAAGACTGTAAGTAGGAAAGTAGGATTCATACCTTCCCGTTTTTCTGAGATGCTCCTCTCTGTCTGCTGGATCATGGTCTGCATCAAGGCTTTTACCCCATTCAAGCCTATTCTCTTGTGATGGCACAGTTGCTGGGGGTTCTATACGGATAGAGGGATCCCATTCTCCTGGTGGTAATACAGTCACCTAAAATAGCATTGGAAACAATGTCACCAAACTGATGCAAACTAGGGTAAAAATGGCTGGCACTCAACGTCCTTAATGACCTTCCCCCTCCCCAATCCAACTGATACCCCCTCCCAGATAAGAAATAAACCATTCCAGATGTGTGCTGTTTTTTGTCATATGTAAGTCACTCTCACCTGCATGAGAAACTCATCAATGCCTGACAGAAGATCTTGTCGACAGTTTGCTTTGTAAGCCACTTCATGGAAGATCTAAACAAGAAAATATCAAAGGGTAACACAGATTAAAAATATATAGTAAATGATAACCTTACAGCACGACGACCTTACAGTGTGACCACATTTAATGTATTCGCATACTTCTATAAACGGGATTTTGTACTTTAAACTGACACAATTGATGCAAAGCTGTCTGGTTTTACCAAATAAGGCATGTAAAAGCTTGTTTGGAGCAAAAAGCCTGTGCATAGAAGTATGCGAATACAATAAGAGTGATCATACTTTTGCGCATGCGCAATGATGCTCCAAGAACTAACTAGATACCCCTTTTTCTCTTACATTTTGATTGATACATAAAAATGGCAGTTCTAAAATAATACTTGTCAGAGGATTACATCATCTGGGCTGATATAATAATATAATATATTTATATAGCTCCATTTCCAGCAATTCAATGGCGCTGTATGCAGTACAAAATGGTTCATATTTTTAGAACTTTTCAAATGCATCACGAAAAAGTAAGGTTTTGATGTTTTTGTCTCTCAAATGTTTCAATATTTTTTGAGTATTTTAATGTCTACTGGGATCTTGTTCCAAAGTTCAGGACCCACAACAGAGAAGGCTCATCCACCATAGGTCTTCAGTCATAAGTCAGGGCATGGCATGGCATGGCATGGCATTCAATCAAATTGGAATTTACTATGCACAGTTTTGGGGAGGAAAGTGAACAGGAGACCCTGGGAGATCAAGGAGCGCAGAGTCTACCTCTGCTGCCAAGAGATACAAAGTGAAAGAATTGACTGAGACCCCAGGGATAAGAAATGAGTGGAGTAAACAACTATAAGCACTACACCACCCTTGGTGAACTGACTCCCCTTACTATCAAGCAAATAATTATAGGCTTTATTTTCATTTCTTACTTCATCAGACATTAAGGTTGCAATTGCCCTGCCCACTTCATGATATCGTCCTGGAGTACTTGGTGGTCCCAACATGATAAACATGAACCTGGTGGGTAGAGGGACTTCAGTGATCTCATTCAAAAGAAGGCTGTTTTCCAGACGTACGAAGGCTATGATTGGCTTCTTTAGGAAGTCTACTTCACCAACTAGAGAGTTGGATGCTTCTGCTCCAATGGGAATCTTCTTCATGAAGTTATGATCAAACTAAAAAAATAAATATCAACAAGAATGTGTCAAGTATTAGATAATCAATACTCCAGTTTCACATTCGGTGGAAACCGCTGTTTTTGAAGACCACAGACTCATTTGCACAGGCTTAGCCTCGTTTATAAGTCAGCTATTCAATGACGTTATTAAAAGTCCGTGGGATTTCAAAACATTGGTATTGTTCAACTTACACATTCTTTACATTACGGTTGACTTTTACAAATCATCAGCAACAGCCAACTGTAATGTAAAGAATGTGCAAGTTGAATAATACCAATCCCACGGACTTTTAATGGTGTATTTGAATAGATGACTTATAAAAGAGGCTAAGCCTGTACAAATGAGTCTGTGTTCTTCAAAAACAGCGGTTTCCACCGAATGTGAAACTGGAGTATTCAGAATCTTGAGACATGATGGCCATGAAGCTCTTCTTTATGCAGCTCTCAAACTAGTCTTTCCCTGATCATGATTGTAGAACCCAGACAAGAAGACAACACTTTGTATCTGCTTTTTTCCAAAGGTCAAATATATTCAGTTTTCTATCATTACCTGACGATGAAGTCATGCAGACTTTGAAATACTGAACTATTTTTTTCGCTGATATTTATATTACGATCAAACTAATAAAAAATGTGAACACCTAAAATATGTCTGGAATGTTTATGTGTTTGATCAAAGCACGGTCACGCAAGGTATTTTCCTGTTTAAAAGTTTCAAACTTCATATTTTAGTTTTATTCTGGTGAAATTAGAGATTTCTATTCGAGACAGATGGATACACAAGAGAAGGATTCAATACAAACTCTTTTCATGGTGGTGGGAAACATCTTTTTTACAAGCAACGGCCTAAATAAACATTCCAGGCATATTTTAGGTGTTCACAGTTTTCTTAGTTTGACTGTAACTGGTAATTGTATTCAGTTTTGCAGTGAAAATCCCAGAACTTACTGTTTCATAGGTGTCGTTGTGACCATTACTTTCCTTCTCCTTGTTATCTTCATTTCCGTGACCAACCAATGAAACAGCAGATGGAATGTAAGGAAAGGATTTGTCAGAATCACTTGGTTCATCTTCCTCCATCAGTGCCGTGAGATTAAAAGGAACCGACTTTGAGCCTTCAATCACAGGCTTCTTCTTCTCCAAGGCTTGTAGCGATGGCGCAGAGGATTTTCTAGAGCCTAGGTTAGCTAGATGTTGACCAAAACTCTGTGAGGTTCTTGGTTTCTGTTTGCGAGACTTTGATCTATCAAACTGGTGAATATGTTTTTCTAGAAGAACTTCTTTGACTTTGGCCCTATTGTCTTGCTCCAGTTGTTTAGTGTACACCAAGTCATCAAGGATCAAGTCTATCAGATCACAAAATTAAGTAAGCTTTGTAGAATTTGCGTAAAAAAGGAAATGCTATTTTTATCTTAAAGGAAAACCCCATTCAACTCACAGGCTTGAATTCAAAGAGGCCCTAATCCTATAAAACAGAAATTAAGTTTACTACCAGTAATCATGGCTCCCAAATTTTTGATCAAATTTACTGGAGTTATTAATTATGTATTCTGTGAAATTGTGAATTTCCCCTTGGCATTTGGTTTTTCACTGCTATCAGTCAAACATACAAAAGGTACCAACTGATTATCTTTGATAGTTGGAAGACAAAACATCATTTGCATATTCACATTTGAACTTGGGTTTCCGTATAATTATGAAAATTCCAGTAAATGCTTGTCAGGAAAACCCTTGTCAACACAAGAACAATAGCCCCTTTACAGTTCCCTGTGCCATCTTGTAAGGTAGCCATGCATTTTGCATTGAAGCAAGATAATTGGTGACCTTGTAATGATAGAGAATTGTGAATAATAATTATTGTCCAATGTGGTAGAAAAAAGTCTCTATCATTGCAAGCTCTCCATTCATCTCACTTCAATGCAAAGGCATGGCTACCTTTCAAGATGGCACAGGGAACTGTGAATGGGTGTATATTCTATTTTTTTTTGAAATGCCTCTTGCAGACTGGCGGGTGGATGGATGGTGGATGGATGGATGTGATGGATTGACAGATGGATAGATTGGATAGATAAATGGACTAGTAGAGGGATGGATGGATGGAGGGACGGATGGATGGATGGATGGATGGAGGGACGGATGTATGGTGGGTGGATTGATAAATGCGATGGATGGATGGATGGATGGGTAGGTGGATGGATGGATGGATGGATGGATGGATGGATGGATGGATGGATGGATGGATGGATGGATGGATGGATGGATGGATGGATGGATGGATGGATGGATGGATGGATGGATGGATGGATGGATGGATGGATGGATGGATGGATGGATGGATGGATGGATGGATGGATGGATGGATGGATGGATGGGTGGATGGATGGATGGATGGATGGCTGGATGGCTGGATGTATGTATGTATGTATGTATGGATGGGGGGATGGATAGATAGATGGACGGATGTATGGTGGGTCGATGGATGGATGGACGGATGGATGGATACTTCAAATACAATTCACTTTTCACTCACCACATATCTGTTCTAGGTTAGAAGCATTCAAGTCTAGCAATACAGAGCCATGCAGCAAGCAGCTACGCAGCTCAAACAAACTATAAAGAGAAAGAGTGGCCACATGAGGTTTGCTCCATCTGTCTCCGACTTCTTCAACATCTTCTTCAAACTTCAGCCATCTTGCGGATTCCTTCCACACTCCTCCTTCTTCAGTAACTCTATATTCATCAAGTTCAGCAAATATTTGATGGCCCTCAACTTCTATTTCTTGACCACCAAGGATGAAACGCACTCTCTCGTTGGGTAAGGAGCATGGATTTTCATCATCTGAAAGTGAACAAAATAACTAATAAACTAACCAGGCCATAATAATTTTCATATCATCTACAAAAGCAACCTGTTAGAATACCTGAAAGACACCAGACAACAAGCATACTGTACTAACAGCAAAACCATCTGACAAACAAACAAATACCCTAAATATTTATCTGACAGAAAAAAGAGCCGGCATTTCATTAAAGTAGGAAAAAAACCATTTGTCAGTAGTGAAATAAGTATTCTTATACCAAGCAAGATTTGTAAACATCTAAGCAGTAAACAAATAAATAGTGATAGAAATACCTGAGCATAGAAAATAAGAATTTTTTTATTTAACAGATGTCGTGCAAATAAACAAGACTGGAAGCCAAGGGAAAGCAAACCTGAGAGGTTAAGACATTACTGGATCTATGGTTTCTGCTATATGCATAATATTGTTTAATGTCTAAGAAAATCCAGGTTTACACTGAGTTGTATAAGCAACATATGATACTATGATACTGATACTGAAAAAATATATAGAGATTATCACATGTTAAGAGCCTGATATCGGTTTTATTCACGAGTTTCCCGTCATATCGTGAACAAGCGAGTCCGCGAGCGAGTGAGCGATATGATACGGAAAACGAGTGAATAAAAATGATATCAGCTCTTAACATGTAATAATTTGTTTATTACACATTTAGGGTCGATTATATATTATTATACATCGGGAGATTTTATTGGACAGTTTGCCGTGAAGTGATAGCGTATCACTTTACTGATATGGTTTTTATTCACAGCTTTATTTCACGGGTATCAACCCTAAATGTGTAATAAATCAAAACATGCTATTGATATTATGAAATATCTCATTTAAAAGATTAAATAAATGTTTGAAAATAAATCAAGTACTTAATAAAGTATATACACAGATCGGTGGTCCTATTTCATCCAAGGAATTTATTTACTCCTAGTCTCCATTAATGATTTTATTATTCAAATTTTGAGTTGATTATTCACTCCGAGTTTTCATTAACAAATTCGAAGACTCCAAACTTCACATTCACTTCAGAACTAAAATTCTAAGTGGTGGCCTTTCTGGGGATTTTTCCTATCTTTACATGGCAATTGTTGAAGAATCCAATCAAAACTCAAGTAGATAATATCTTTTCAAGTTTTGAGTCAGAGTGAATAATGACCTCAATATTTGAATAACAAATTGATTTATGAATTCTGAGATGGCATGCTTGAGCAGTTTTGACTGTAAACATTAGTTTCTTAGTGCTGACTGTCATGCCTCAACCTAGCTATATGTACATGTTGCCAATTTCACTTTCATATGTCAATTCTTGTACTTTCACTTATCTATTAATAAAATGAATCAGAATGTGATACAACAAATGCTTCATTTTCATTTAAAATACTTGACGGTGTAATTCAATAACAAGTAAACAAATCACAACACAATTTTCGTACAAACGTTTTGCATGATGTATGCATGTACTTAACTAGACACCCTTCAAAGTGATCGAAATCCATATATCATATATATCATATATATACATATATATAATTCTAAATATGTCTGTCAATAAAGATCATAATGACAAAAACTACAGTGCACATAGGACAGTCTATATTTGCCAAACAAAATATTCCTACTAGTCAAAATTAACTTTCAAAAAAACTTTGAAAATTGTGAAAGACAAAAATCATTTATAATTCAAATTCCTAAATCTTTTATTTACTAAGAAAGTTCTTTGTGTTTTTATTTTCTAATATGAAATTCTTGGGAAAGAATTGGATCTAATTCCCTGTCTTGAATATGCATTGTTATTCTAAGTTCTTTTGTTTTAGATGGTATTGTTTACATACAAAGCTATTGTTTTACATTTAGTAATTCCACATTGAGTTATATAATCTCTGTGATGGTTCATAAAAACAACCTGAAAAACTCAAATATATATCTATAGCAGATTCTTTGATCACAGTATCATATCTATGCTTCCAAAAATTGACTCAGAAGTACTTAATTAATTGACATTTACTGGTGAATACAGAACGTAGTAGTGTAGTAGAACTAGTAGTAGTAGTAATGGGAGATATACTCAAACAACAGCTTCTATTAGGGAGAGTAGTCAACAATATCTCTTGTATATTGATGTCAAATAAAAGGATTCATTGAATAGTGGATAAAACCTAAGTTAACATTATTTTAGATAAGTAGGAATATCTGGAAGTATAACCGTTCTGGTGGGACGGCCCTAAGGTGTTAATCTCATCACTCCATGTACTTTGTTCAATGAGATATCATCGAGTTTTAACTTTATAAATTAGTTTAATTAAGTTTAAACATCGTAGAGACTAAGATTCCTTAACATGCGTGACTCCAAAAAGAAATACAGAAATTTTGGCCATCATAATGTATGCTTGTACAATCACTCTGGTGATGACAGGAGACTCTGTTGAAACATGTCAGTGAAGTTAAAAAACCCTGAAAAATGTTGTCATTTCATTAAAAATGTATACTTAAAATTAAAATATTTTCTTTCATCATTCATTAGTTCCAATACCATTTAAGACCTTTATAATACTGTACATATAATAAGATAATAAACAAATAAATAAATGGATTTAGCAGTGGCATCTCTTCGAAGTAGCTCTTCATCCACTGAAATTGCAATAATTGGAATTTAGAAGTTGATCTTTTTAGAGGGAGGAAAACTGGAGAACCTGGAGAAAAACCCTTGAAACACAGGAGAGAGCCAACAAACAACCTTACTCATACGACATTGGCTTGGTACTAATTATACTGTCAAAACATTAATGATATTGTCGAACCTCTAAACTCTACAGTTTTGGAGCTGAAATGTGGTTCAAAGTAATGGTCACTGCCTTAGAACAACATTTGACTTTCTTATAATAATAGTTCTTGAGCATACCATTTTCACTGTCATGTATACAATATGACCAACCACTGAAACTATTTTATCTAAAACAATTTTAAGATGTTTTTGGCAACAATGTTTCAGTTGTCAATACAAAGGATGCCAATAAAAAAGTTGTTGAAAGCTTGTTTAAAAATTAGGTACATTCTAGGAATGAAAATAAAATATGAAGATTTTCAAAAATGATAAAAAAAAGTATTATAACCATTGATATGTATGACTTCTAATAACATTAAGAAAGAAAAAGAAAGAAGGGAAGGGAAAAAAGAAGAAAAAAGGAGGGGTAGAAACAAATAAATGAATTGAAAGAGAATGAAAGAAGAGAAAGGAAGAAGGAAATAGAAAAAAAGAATTAGGAAGGGAAAGAGACAAAACAACAACAAACAAATAAAGGTAGAAAAATAATTTTTATATAATTGGTGATATTTTTTTGCTAATTTGCTGAACTTCGAGGAGACATTTAGCTATCAAAGGAAGGAAAAAACTACTTCCGACCACTAGTCCTGTACGACAAAAGTTCTTTTCATCACAATCGGTATTCATATACTTATTTAACATTCAATAAACAAATAAAACACTACTTTTGCCAGGTACTAACAACGCTATGAGAACTCTTCTTTAAGAATCGAAAAAGTGTCCAACGACACCTTCAATTTTGTGTTATAAAAAAAATAATTAATCCATAGTTTCAAAGTGTAGGATAATTATAAGAACGGTCTATGAGGAAGTATTTGCTAACTATTAGCTACGATTTGAATTCCGGATTCATGAGTTCCAAGCTTCCTCCACCCTACTGATCATGGCGTACGGACGAAATGACACAAAAAAGGCTTTTATCCAGAGTTAGGATGAAAAGAAGGTAAACTTGTTACAATGACGTGTTTGGGATAAAAGTATTATCATACCATCAGTATCCTTTTCTCCTTTGTGCTTTCTGCGATGTCTATGATGATGGCGTCTTCGAGAAGAATCCTTGCTTGTCCTTCGCGGACGACTGGTTGCATTCTGGAGAGGAAGGTGAACTCCAACGTAGACTTGTCTGTGATCTGTGGAAAGAAAACAAACACTTTGAAACCACAACAAGTAAAATAGCCCGAAATTATACTCTCAAGTATCTCGGTATCCGATCAATCGGTTTGAGAAAATTTTATTTCTTAATTGAATGCGAAAACAAAGATGAGGGCAAAAAAAAAATTGAAACATGTCGTACTTCTGTAATCTAACTCATCGAAATAGTGATTAGCGCTTTCAGTGATGGCCTTATCCAGTAAGGTCCCTTCTTCACCCTAGAATAACAAAGAAACAGTCACTTTAGAGTCTAAAAAGCCGACAAAATGGAAGTTTGAAGGCGATATTGTATTCACCATGCTTAAACGCTTCTCGTCCGCCATGTTTTTTTGGAGTGATTTGAGGAATGCCTCGATATCGTGTAACCACGTGAACTTTCGCAATCGAGCTTCGCGACAGGAAACGGGTGACCAGCCAATCAACACTAGGTAAGTGACGTCACTTTGGACAACATAACTACGTAATACTAGTAACTAAGGCTTTTTGCTTCCCACAGCTACCTACATCGACTCCCCCGTCTTCTCTAGACCTTCAAGGAACTGATGAGGAAACGAATGATACTGGACTGGCGAGATATGAGGATGGTTACTGGGTGGTAGCTTGCGGTCCCGGATGCGGACGTTTAGCCAGAGATTCAAAGAATTTATTCTTAGATTCTTGGTGGATGTCAATCATTCTGTTAGTGTAGGATCAAGGGACCCTGTTTGATGGGTGGTTATGTGTTTTGACCTTTGTAATGACAAACGCTTCGATCACCACATGACACACCGCATCACGTAAATACGCCCTTTTTTAATACCGAATTTTTATAGTTTATATATGCCTCTCCAAAATAATTTATTAAAATGCAATAAAATTATTATAGTAATAAACTCTGATCTTTTAAAAGCTAATTCTAATAACTTTAGCTACTATGTTTATTCATTAATTTGTGTTACGTAAACAGTTCCTTTCGTTAGTAAATAAAAATCATTTATCTGTAAATTCATATTAATCTTGACTAATCCTAATTTCATTTAAAATCAAGCTTAATTAAATAAATTTGGTATTTTCAGTGCTTGATAGTCTTATCGTGAATATATCCCGGGGGTTATCGGCATGATTTACGTCATACCGATGCAAGCTAGGAAGTATGCAGTTCCTATAAAGCGTGATACAATTGTTCCACATAAAAATGATAAAAATATGAAGGAAAACAGTTTTTACCTTTCACAGTGTACTTTTTTCTCCGCTTTTAGTTAACAAAGCCGAGTTATCAAATTCGTAAACCTTGAATTAAATTTGTTTCGTATTTTCGCCAAAAAACTAAATCAGAATTCGAAAGATTCATTGTTTACAATCGTAAATGAGGAACTTAATCTAGTTTTGTCTTATGCGTTATTATAATAATTAATTAATCCATAATCTTTTATCTATAAGCATTGTCATTAATGTCAGTGACATTAAAACCCGATAAAAAGGTCATCAAAAATGATGAATCATTGTGAGTCGATAAAAAGGAAGCATGCTAGTTAGCTGAAAAACCAAAGCTAACAGTACTGACAGATGCTCAAGAATAGAGCTAGTTGAGAAAATTCGCGGTTAATTAACACGACAACTTGAAGAAATACGAGAAAAGAGCTCGAAAAATACCAAAAAGAGGATTACAAGAAGCGCGATGCCACAGCCACTTTAGCGCCACTTCACAAATCTACGCAAAAGCCCATAGAAACCGACCGGTCGATAACAACGAACGATCGAAGGAAGTGATCCGCATATAAAACTTCGGTTCAGTGATTCCTACATCTTTAGAAAACATAAGATATACGAGTTCTTCATTTCCTTCCCAATACATCTCAAGGACTGTCGTCGCAATAAAAATTTAATAACTGAAATGCTCCTTGATCAGTTCCTTGGTGACAAGCGCTCCCCAGGGATTTTCAGCATCACGTTCAACATTTTCATTTTTAAAATAATGGCTGTTTATTTGCAAACTACAGTAAACAAGTTCATGAGCCATTTTACTTTTAAAATACCCTGAGATATTTTCACATGTTGAATAACTTTTTATCAAAAATTTGACCTGGTTTCGTTGCAAGAACCACAAACGGTTCAGGGCTAGGGATGTTTTGCACTTCGCCTGGCAAAAAAATTTCAAAAGCACTTTTCTTTATAACTTCTTACTACGAACTAAGAACTTACCGGATATTTCTGTGGCTTCGAGCTCTGGGGTATAGAAGTCCAAGCTGTGAGGATCTAAGAATACACCAGTCTTGGATCCCTGTTGGAAAATTGCAGCATAATGTGACGATTGATCGAACTACACAAACATAAACGACTTTAACACCATGATACAAAGCACAGCAGCAGCTGGTAGCTGAAAGAAGAACAATGTGATAGAAATGGTTCAAAATTGTCCAAAAACTTGTACAGTACCGCTCGAGGTCGAGTCAAAAAACTGTTGGCATCATCTTTGGCAGTCTTTGAGCCCTGTGAACGAAAAAATATCGCACCATATTAATTATTTTATGATCCGTTGCTCGAAGTGACAGGGCCTGTAGTTGGAGAAGGGTTTCAGGAATGAGTGTCTGCAAATTTACCGATCGTGGACGAGAGCTGACTGAATCCACTGAGCTTTCTGGATCATCATCTGTCTTCTTCGGCGAAGACATCTTTATCGCTAAACAGCAGAGCCAGCTAACATCGAGAATTTAGATATTTCTGGAGCGAAAACGCGAAGGTTTGTAGTTGAACTCTTGACTTGGAAGGATTTGTTTTGAATGCCATCCTTTCCAAATAATTACGCATAAGTAATAACATGTCAGAAACCAGCCAATCACGAGCCAAACCTTGTACAATAGTGTAAGTTCGATTTGGAAATGTTTTTCCAAAAAAATATATACGGCTTTCTTCTTTATAGCCCAAATCACTTAAATATCCACCTGCTAGCGTTAATTTATCTTTTCAAGAAGCAATATGTTCAGTTTTGGAGGATAATATTGAAGACTAATGGCCGGAATAATCCACTGCATGCATGGGCTGCATATCTTACAGGATATTTTCGTCTGCTTTTAGCTAGTGGAAACAGCAGGTGTCTGAACAAACAAAAATATATTTAGCTAGTAAGATAACATGGTGTATCTGGAATGTGGGAATGTAGAGTTAATATTCACCACTTTCACATTCCCATAACTCTTTGCGTTTTTGGGGGGCAAGAACGAGAAAAAAATCGTTAATATTGCTAATTGAAGAAAAAACATCTAAAAACACTAATCATGCATCTACGATAGATTCTATCAGAACTCACAAAAACCAGAAAGAAAGAAATTTGACATGAACAGGTTTATGAGTAAAAGTCACGACATTTCTTGGTAAGTCCATACATTGTCTGTAACACCAAACGTTTCATTCTCCCATGCGTGTGGAATTAACTCTGATTAAACTGATACGGGATTTTCAATGATAATAGCAAACATACTCAGCATCTGCAAGAAAACTTTTGAATTTTCAAATAATTTTTGCTATTGTTGCCCCCAAAAACGCAAAGTATTATGGGAATGTGAAAGTGGTGAATGGAATATTCAGTAAGCTTTCATCCAAAATTTAGGGGAGGGGGGGGGGGGGCTATCAAAAAATGGGGGTCATTTTAAATTTATATCGATTATAATGTACAGGGGGGTACGGGAGGGGGGAGGGGGGGGGGGGGGGGAGGGAGGATAAACAGGGCTACCAAAACCAAGCATGCAGAATCTCAAAGCATCTATGGAATCATGTAACGCCAACGAAGATAATGCTGCCTGTCTAGTAAGACTGCCTTGGTGTAGGAATCATAGTAGGAATCATTGACTAGATCGGAGATATTGGTTTAGTCCAAAAATATTTTAGGTGCAAATTTTGGAAATTCAGTACAAACAGATAATAATAATAATAATAATAATAATAATAATAATAATAATAATGATAATAATAATAATAATAATAATCACATCGAATCTCAATGCTCTTACACGATATGAAAATTATAATGTAATAAACGTGATATAAATATGAATAAACATATGCACATATACAAATACCTAATTGGATGCAAAAACACGAACAAAATTAATAACTCTGTATCCATTGATGCACCAGCGGCGGCCGGCGGAAGCTGAAAATCATTGGTTTTTACAAAATACAAAATACAAATGTCTTTTAAAATATTTATGATTTAATTTATCCAAACCACAATTTAAATAAGTGCCCATGGCATATCTCACAAAATAATATTTCAAAGAAGTTTTATCAATAAGGAACATGACTTGAACGCTATTTTAAGAGCCTGATATCGTTATTATTCACGAGTTTCCCGTGCATATCGTATAACTGGAGTTTTAAAAACGTCTTGTTTCAATCAGGGAAATTATGCTAAATATCATGTCGACTGCTAAGGTTATAAATATTGTAAAGAAATGTTCTATTCTTTTGAACTATGTTTTAAATTGATCATAATTATATAGAACTGATTTATTTTCATCTGCTATCTTTCACATATTTTCTGAATATGTTACACTTTGAGGTTTTTTTCATACTTTTTTTCTCCTTTATCCCTCGTGTGAATCGATTGGAAATATGATTTATTTTGAACAATAAGATTATTTGAGTTCAGTGCTTCATTTTCAGAAGGTTTGAAGTAGTAGAAAGTTCATAAAATAAAAAATATAAAAATATCAAGTGTTCATGGTGATCGAGTGTCCTCACTGTAATTTTGGCCACCCGACTTCCAGTCTCCATTAGACTCAAGTGCTGAGATTTACTGAAAAAACGAATTTCAGAAATGCTATAAGCGAATTCAGTATTCTTATGAGAAACTTTACGCTCGTTACGCTTAAATATTCCAAGTTTCCAGGCTCGTAGGCTGGGGCTGGGTTCGCGGGGTGCGGAGTTTTTGCTTTTTTTAAGGAATAATGTGATAATGTGATAGTGAAATATTGATTTGCTCATAACAGAAGCCAGTTTTTCACGAACGCATCCCCCCTCCCCCCGCTCTGAAAGCACGCTACGGGCCTGGAGTTCCATGCATGGATGAATACTTATTGGTGATCATTTACTATAAGATATCGCCGAGTTAGCCAATATGTGGGCATTTTAATTGAAGAACTTGGTATAATTGGTTATAATTAAAATTAAAATCCAGTTGTGTCCTCTATATCATAAAGGTCATAAAGTGTTTGCAAAAGCCAATCAATCATCGTTTCCATAATATTTTATACGCCAAACCGGTTCGTTTGTTAAGTTGAGTAAATGAAATCGGACACAGTAATTCTATAAGGATCATTGAATGAGTAGCTAGTAGACTATAGAAAAAGAAAGAAAAAAACACCGCGCACGAACACCGCAGACATCAGACAAACTCTATCAAAAAGAAGCCATATTTTACTGAGGGCCAAAAAAGAATGATACTCCAATGCAGTTTTCAAAGAACTTTAGAAAATGATCCAAAAATTGCTTAGGATTTTTACTGCGAAAACACTTGTATCGCGACTCGCGTTTCAAAACTTCAAATGGCTTTTTGGCTTTTTTGATCCGTCAATCATCTTGCATGGGCTTATGGAAATTCGCTTATATACTTTGTTAAGTCATAGAAAAGTCAAATCAAAATATTATTTAGATAAATTTTCAAAACAACGTAAATAAAGGGTAAAAAACGAGATGCGCGAAATGCATGCGCAGTAGCAAGGGTCCTCATGAACTACCTTAAAATAGTTTCTTCGTATCATATCGTACATTATGGGAAGGATATCAATAGTCCCCTTCACAGTTCCCTGCGCCATCTTGAAAGCGAAACGAACGGTGAGCTTGCAATGATAGAGACATGTGAATGATTGTCCAAGGTGTCAATAAAAAAAAGGTGTCTATCATTGCAAGCTCACCGTTCGTTTCGCTTTCAAGATGGCGCAGGGAACTGTGAAGGGGACTATAGACCATGCATTTTCTAGATGCGCGAGCGCTTTCAAAAATATCGCAGGCGCGTACATGATCTCGAGGCATTTTCGGGCAGTCAATAGCGCGCGTGATGTTGCCCGAAATTGCCTCTTTTTCATGTCTGCGCCTGCGATATTTTTGAAAGCGTTCGCGCATCTCGAAAATGGTCTATTGGGACGCAAGTCCTGTTTCCTCCTCCTGTCACACTCATATTTCATATGTTATTGTAATTTCACATCTTATTTCTTTGTTGCTCTTATACATTCATGGTTCTTTCGTACTTATATATAATCTAAGTATAATCTAACATTAACCGACTTCTACCACTATAGTGTAAATATATAGACGCATCAAGAGTTCCGCGCTGCTGCTCAATGCGCATGCTCAGGGGATTAAAAAGTGGGATATTTTGTATAATATGCAATTTTTTGGTATATTTGATTCGGAATTGCTTAACGGTACGCGATTTTGAATATTTAGTGAAAATTGTACTTGACAAGAAAGATGCAACTAAAATATAGCATATTTTACAAATTTTATCTCACTTTTTAATCCCCTGAGCATGCGCATTGAGCAGCAGCGCGGAATTCTTGATGCGTGTATAGTGACGAGTAAACTAAATGAAACTAGACGCCTAGAGGCGTTTACTCGGGCTATCCTAACATAGCGTGGAAAGGTGTGTGTAAAAATATGGAAAAGGGTTCGTATGTATGTGTCAAAAATGTGCCCATGTCATCTAGCAGTAAGAAGTAAAATATCCCAAAATTCATCATCAAAAATTTAAGAGAAGCCCAGCTTCTGGTATTGCTTTACCTAGACGAAGGAAACTATGGTCTAGAAAATCACTTCTTAAATTTCATAAAAGAGCAATCAATGCAAGATATAAGTGTAATCAGCCACTGTTGACAAATCAAAGTTCACAAAAATGTGCTCCCTGCAGTTTATCACATGTTTACAAGAGTCTCAGTCATAGAATAAATCACAGTAAGTTTATCCTGAGCAGAGATGTAGAAAAAAACCCTGGGCCATATACACAGTAATTGATCCCCACAAAACAATTTCTGCTCTCTCGATTTCATATCCTCGATGTAACTTGCATTATTTGGGCCAAATGCTGGTAGGCAATGTGTAGCCATGTCACTGTGTACATATTGATATATATCCATAGAAGTTCAATAATTTCTTCAGCAGATCTAATTAGCTAACTAATTATGAGATGGAATACAGTCCAAGTTACACTGGTAATATACATTGGGTAATGGGTAATGCTTTGCAAATTTTAATTGGAGAAAATCACCAGTCATTTCTATTAACTATTCAATGTAATACAGTAGCTATTTATTGTCATGGTAATGGCAGATTTGGGATATTTGACTCGCATGCTCGAAATTTACATGGCCTCCCTCATCCTCAAGGTACATGTTCTTGTGTATTCCTAGATGTTGATGACTTAATAAATTACTTTCAAAGTTTGTATAACTGAACAGGTTTGTTTGAACTCAGAGGAGTACATATCACTGAAATGTTTATACAACAAAATGCGACTGAAATTAATTTCAATACGAATTTGAATACCAATAACCAAATACCAAACAGCACCTCACAATCAATGATTTGCCAGCAACACGCTCGCTACTGATAGTTGAACGCACGAGCGACTGTCGAAGACACTGTTAAACATTGTAAACAAAACCAAATAATAAAACTTATCCTCGCTGTCATTGATATATTAAAGTCCAAGGCTTCTTGATTCTGTAAACGTATTACATGTTATCTTGAGAGATTCCAATATGGCGGCGTCCTTGTTTGAGTCACGTGAATTGCCTCGTTTTCAAACGAATATCGCGACGTAGACTATAGATTGACAGGAAAGGTAAACCTAGACTCGGCCTTCCACAGGTAGCCCGAGTAATGAAGTTATTCTGGCCTATTTTATTCGGCTAACAGGCTAACAGGGAACTCATATATGGTTCAACCAGCCCTATTACTACATATTTTAAAAATATCAACCACATCTTCCAATTCTAAATTAAAAGTTTATTTTTCCGTTTTCTTTATGCAAAACAAAAACGCTTGGATAGGAAGAACGATAACATCAGACTGGAGTGTTTGTACAAGTAGCTTCCTTCTTTCCAAGATGGATAAGAATGATCTTTATATGGTTATCTACTGTGAGTAGACTTGAAAGCGTTTTTACAGTAGCCGCGCATGTGACTTCACAACATCATCCAGGTTGGTCTTTTCTCAGTTTAGCTTGGGTACAGACAACACCACATAAAGGCATGGCGAAGAAAGCATTTTCGTACTCAAGCTAGTCTAGTACATAATGCATCATATATTCGCTGTCTCAGACAAAAAAAATTGTTAGCCAAAAATAGACCCTTTTCGAATATGGCGTCTTTGACATCAAACAAGGAGAATGAGAATGTCCAGGATGTCGAAACCCAAAGATTTCCACTAGCAGCATCCGGGATTTCAAAATACAAATACTATCAATCACAACATCCGGGACATCCTCGGACTCCTCGTTTGACGTCATAGACGCCATGTTCGAAAAGGGTCTATTATACTTGAGCTTGTTGTCGGGATAATTGGTCAAGCATTCGGTACGCCGGGGAATGGTGTATGGCATTTTGTGCAATAAAGTAATACAAGTTACTGACTGCTTAGTTTTGTTTCCTGAGTCGAGGGTTTCAGAAAGAGCGTGGACATTTCTACCCTCTCTTGCCCTCTCTTGCCCCAGTGCCTCTCGGTCGTATGATAACGAATCCTACTACCGAGAAGCACTGGAGCGAAGGGCCTTTCGAACCCAGGGAAATCAAAATAGGGGTTAGCGGATTCACTGTAGAACCAGTTTCCTATTTCTGCGAATCAGTTAAGGAAACTAGACCGCATGTTCATTCAGGAAGGGAGGAATACTGAAGCCATAAAAAAAACGGTTCTGACTGGCTAGACGATGTCACGTGGTATTGTTGCCCTTTTACCTATTCGTAGAGTTGATGACGTAATGGAATAATCAAAGCCATAAAAGACTTGCAAGCTGGTTGATGACATCACATCAAGTCATAGTCATAACCTTCTAGTTTAGGCAGTTTCATTCGGTCGTCTTCGATACGACGATTTCTTTCTTCAAGCTTCTTTTCTTGACGTAACTCTTGCAGGGTGATTTCTCGTCCACGCAGAAGTTCGCTGGAAAACCGAAAAATAAAAAAATAAAAAATTAGAAATATAAATTAATGAAGACTGAAGAAAACGAGAAAGAATAAGAAAAAAGGAAAGAAAGAAAGAAAGAAACGAATGGAACAAACGAGGGGAGGAAAGTGAAGTCGGGAATGAAGACAAAATAATAGACCTCATCGGCTTGGGTGTAATGTTGTCCCATTTCAGACCACGTGTCATTCTCTTGAGAATAAGATTCTTTGTTTGAGTTGTATCCATATTCATGTTTCTTCTCATGCGCAACCGTTAAACAATGAAATGATACTCTGGGGAATGACACGTGGTCTGAAATGGGACAACATTACACCCAGGCCGATGACGTCTATTTGAAGAAAAAACGAGGAAGGAAGGAAGGAATCAAGCAAGTAAGAAAAGCACTCCTTTGGAAGCACGCCTTCATAATTAAACATGAATACTATAAAACGATAAAAAGCCTCAAATCTGTACCTGTAATCGATTTCTCCGTCATCATTAATATCAATGAATTTAATAAGACGATCAAGCTGGCGCTAAAACAGAAACAATATTAAAGTAGATTTAATACCGGAATTAAAGGGGCACTTCAATAAAAATCGATGAAATTAGAAATGACTTGAAATCTGGTTAAACTTATCTATATGGCCCCAATAGTAGCCAAGCAACATATTTTCTTCACTGTAAAAAGTGGCGGACAAAAATCATCAAATATTTGTAGCATCTAAATTGTGAGTAAATGAAGTCATTTATACTCAAGCCTATTGCTTTTTTAACTTTTACCCCTAAAATTTTTCACCTGCAAGTGGCTCCCAAGCTATTTTTTTGCTAATCTGATCTCATAATCGTTATTGAGTCATATTATTCTCATATACTTGAATTATTCGGACAATTATTCAAAAATTGGGGCATTTTCATCCAAAAGGGAGAAAGCCAAGGAAGCGAATCATAGAGCACTTTCTCAGCATGTGTAACGGCACGGCGACCATTTGAACCAATCACAATGCCCAAGATCACTGTTCAGCCAATGGAATTGCTTGATTCGTTATTTCTTCTGGGTCAAGTACTTACCGTCGTCATAACGAGACCCGTTTCTTTGAGTCCTTTACGAAACTCTTCACGTGATATCCCACCACTCTGATCCTTGTCAAACTGGTTAAACCAGTCAACCAGGCGAAGCCGGTTATCTTGAACGAAATCCAGCAATATCCGCATACCAGGTGGCATTTCCTAAAGAAAAGAATGAATCATTAAGAGAGTAACAGGACCCTTGGCATAGCATTAAGACAAAAATTTCCGGAATTTCAGACCACGTCATTCCCTTGAGTACTGTTACCATTTATGCATTTGTGTGAATATATCTTAAACCAAAGAATGTAATAGCTGTTATTATGGATGCTTGCAAATGAGATATCCTTTTGTTCTAAGAATCATACAAGTGAGGCTATCGAGTCGATACAATGCTTGTTGTCTCATTTGCATCTCATTTGCATGCATCCGTAATAACAGCTATTCCCAAATTGTTTAAAGCGAAGAAAGATTTATCTCAAAAACTGTTTAAGAATCCCTTGATTTTCCCTTTCTTGTTGAACAAAAATGGCTGTGTACATACCTTGGGTCTTTTGTATCCTCCTATACCACCTGTAATGATCTTTACGTCTCTTTCCTGTTCCAATGCTTGGATTTCATCAAAGATTTTCGGTGAAACGGTTATGTCCTAAACAGGAAATGGATAAAATAATGGTGTGTGAATCTACAACAATGGCAATGGCATTGGTGACATCAGTAGCATTGGTGACAACAGTAGCATTGGTGACAACAGTAGCATTGGTGACAACAGTAGCATTGGTCACATCAGTAGCATTGGTGACAACAGTAGCATTGGTCACATCAGTAGCATTGGCGACAACAGTAGCATTGGCGACAACAGTAGCATTGGCGACAACAGTAGCATTGGTCACAACAGTAGCATTGGTCACAACAGTAGCATTGGTCACGACAGTAGCATTGGTCACAACAGTAGCATTAGTCATGACAGTAGCATTGGTCACAACAGTAGCATTGGTCACATCAGTAGCATTGGCGACAACAGTAGCATTGGCGACAACAGTAGCATTGGCGACAACAGTAGCATTGGTCACAACAGTAGCATTGGTCACAACAGTAGCATTGGTGACAACAGTAGCATTGGTGACAACAGTAGCATTGGTCACATCAGTAGCATTGGTGACAACAGTAGCATTGGTCACATCAGTAGCATTGGCGACAACAGTAGCATTGGCGACAACAGTAGCATTGGCGACAACAGTAGCATTGGTCACAACAGTAGCATTGGTCACAACAGTAGCATTGGTCACGACAGTAGCATTGGTCATGACAGTAGCATTGGTCATGACAGTAGCATTGGTCACAACAGTAGCATTGGTCACGACAGTAGCATTGGTCACGACAGTAGCACTAGTCACAACAGTAGCATTGGTCACAACAGCAGCATTGGTCACAACAGTAGCACTGGTCACAACAGTAGCACTGGTCACAACAATAGCACTGGTCACGACAGTAGCATTGGTGACAACAGCAGCATTGGTGACAACAGCAGCATTGGTGACAACAGCAGCATTGGTCCCGACAGTAGCATTGGTCACGACAGTAGCATTGGTCACGACAGTAGCATTGGTCACGACAGTAGCATTGGTCACGACAGTAGCATTGGTCATGACAGTAGCATTGGTCACAACAGTAGCATTGGTTACAACAGTAGCATTGGTCATGACAGTAGCATTGGTCACAACAGTAGCATTGGTCACAACAGTAGCATTGGTCACGACAGTAGCATTGGTCACGACAGTAGCATTGGTCACGACAGTAGCATTGGTCATGACAGTAGCATTGGTCATGACAGTAGCATTGGTCACGACAGTAGCATTGGTCACAACAGTAGCATTGGTCACGACAGTAGCATTGGTCACGACAGTAGCATTGGTTACGACAGTAGCATTGGTCACGACAGTAGCATTGGTCACGACAGTAGCATTGGTTACAACAGTAGCATTGGTCACAACAGTAGCATTCTTACCTCAAGAGAAAGGAACTTGATGGTATTGTTGGTTCTGATAATGTTAAGAAGGCATTCCACTCCTCCATCACCAATAGGATTTCTGCCAATCTGAAAATGAAAATATCGAAGATCTTTCATCAGTACATAAGTAACAATGATGGCATCTTTTGAAGGTAAAGTTTGACTTTCACAATAAATTATTAAGAATTGATGAAATTGTAATGCTGCATAAAGAGAGACGGATCTCATCCACCTCATCATTATCAGAAGTCATTATCAATGATTTTTTTTCTAATTTTAGGCAGGATGTGTCTGATGAGTCTAACACATGCACAATGGTTTGATCATAATTCTGAGAAGAGCTACGTTTGGCACTAGTACAGTTTGGGCTCCCTGTTGTCCGTCATAATACAAACCTTTAAAACCTTTAGATTAGGATGAGATGAAATCCCTGCTGCAAGTTTCTGAGTACCAAGGAGACCAATGCGATTGTTACTGATATCTAACTCAATAAGGGCTTCGTTCTTCTTGAGGAATCGACCAAGAGCAACACAGCCAAGGAGAGACAACCCATTCCATGATACATTGAAGTGTGTCAAACAGTCGTTACTCTGAAAAAATAAATGCGAATTAACAGTGGAATCCACAGAGTGGCTCTTACTCCACTGCATTCCAATTGGAATTTAGGAGTTGATTTTTGAGGAGGGAGGAAAAACCAAAGAACCCAGAAAAAGCTTGAAGCACGGGAGAGAACCAACTAGAAACTCTACTCACATACGACACTGAGCCCAGTGGTGCTCGAACTCAGGTCGCCTTGGTGAGAGGCAATCGCTCTCACAGCTACGCCACCCGTGCTTCCGTAAAGTGACATCAAACTTATGAAATGATGAAATCAATTGTAGCAAAATGAATGATGCAAAGTTTAATGGAGATCATTAAAAAGACCAGCCTGAGTGACGGGCATTAATGCTTATAGTTACTTTAACTGGGCAGAAATGATTTGAAGGAGGGAACATGGATGAGAACATGGGAAAATCATGTGGAAAATATTGGTGAGTTTTTGAAATTATACAGATTTTTCACAGGATTTTCACAGGTTTTCAGCCAGTTGAATATATTTGCTCTGGGGAAATAACCTGTGAAGGGATGATAGATTGACTGCTTCTTAAGATAGCTGAATGGATAAGTGAATGTACCTTTAGTGCCTGTGCAAGGCCTACGGCTCCTTTAAACCGAATGCTGTTCCAGCTGACATCGAAGTGCTTCAGGCCATAATTCATCGCCTTCCAATAAAACAGTGAAAAAATCAAAGACAGGAAAGGTTTAGAAAAAAGTAAAAAAAGTATAATTTCAATGCATGCCCTGGATATATAGATGCTTCCCGGCTCCCTGGGGGGTGACTCCGGGGGTAAAGTATTGTTTATGCTTGTTGGAAATTTCCAAAATTACCCCTAAAAGATACTGGTTTTTTCAAAAGGGCGTGGCTGGGTAAATTTTAACCCCTAAGAGATACCACAAAATAATACTATTAAAAAATAAAGGTTTTTCAAATGTTTTTCCTTGAGTAATAATCTGAGTTCACGCAGGCATACATATTGCGTTATTATGCGATGGGCTATTTCCTATTTCAACACCCTAAAAGATGCCACAAAGTGCTGATTTGATAAACCTCAAATTTAAGACCCTAAAAGATACCAAATCGCTGATTTTTACCCCTAAGAGATACGACGAGCATACCCGATACTTTACCCCCGGAATCCCCCCCCCCCCCCGGGCCCGGCTCACCAATCTCACCCAGGCTTATCAAGGTATGTTTTATTGAATCGTAATGTTTAGATATACTCATACCAGACCAGCTCCTAGATAGATGCCTCCCATCTCTCCTATCTCGTTGTGGCTTAAATCAAGGTAAGTCAATGTTCTGTTCTCCTTCAAGGCATCAGCGAAGACTTTAGCAACCTTGTCTGTTAGATGATTTGCTGCAATAAAAACCAATACAATTTATTATTGTAAGGGACGTTTTGACACATTTACAATTTTTCTCTCCAAGACTGAAGTGGAGTGAGCAGAAAAAATTGATCATTAGGTCATTATTACATTCATTATTACAGGGAGGGGGGCTGGTGCATTGTGATTGTCACTTGCACAAATTTCTGTGACCCCTCCCCCTAAGGTACCCTCTCATAGCCCTGTCCTTTGTGGAGCATAAAAAATGCTGCCCCTTCTATTTGCACCGGCCCCCTCCCTGTAAATAATGACCTGTTTATCTTATCTTTGTTTTACTCACATCTCAGAGATAGTTTCTTTAGGGACTGATTCTTGTAGAGCATTTCACCAAAAGCAATCCCTCCTTCAGTTCTAATAAAATTCATTGACAAATCCTAAAAAATATAATCAAAACGATATGTTAACTTATTTATACTGATGTGATGTTTGCCATACATCATATAGGGAGCATTCATGTTTTTTAAGTGGGATCATGGATCATCAAATTTTTACACAGCTAAAATGGGAGCATCATTGGTATAAAAATAATTGTTACAGTACATTTGATCGAAAGTTCTCTGCAACTAAAAAAGTTAGAAAAATGGGGACGTTTGCTGACTTTGAAAAGATGGGTTAATTTTATGTATGGTCCTAGGGTGCCCATGAACAACCCCCCCCCCCCCCCCTTAAGAAAAGGAGAGATAAAAAATAAAGCAATCTGGCCATAGTGATAAAGAATAATGGGGTTAGATATTATAATATCCATCTCCTGAACTGTGGAACTGGCAATAACTAGCTGTGACAAAATTGCTTTTTTTTGTTTGGCAACTTTGGAAGGGACAAACAAAATGGCAGCTTTTTTGAATTGCGCACACCCCTCCCCCCACCCCCTGGAAAATTCTGGCTACCTGCTTGGAATGGTAGATTCCTCAACTCTCTCTCAATTAAAAAAACAATGGCTTTGTTAGATACTTTATTATCATTTTAAACATTATAATTGTTAGAGTTCGTCTTTGTGGAACAATTTATGGCAACAAGTTATGGTTAAAGAAATACTGAAAGAGAAAAAGGTTTAAATATAGGTTTATAATAATTATCAATTATTTATTAATTAATTATTACATGTTTAACTCACCCAGAATATTACACTTTGTCTTCAAAGTTTTGAAAATTTAGTTCTTTCCTCTCCATAACTATTAGACATTGCTCCTGTGATTTGAAAAATTTTAAAGACTTTTAAATCTATTCTTCAAAATATTAAAACATTTTTTATTGTGTACATGTCTAAATTACACCATTACCAAATGAATATTTTCCTATAGTTTTTATTGAATATTTATGAAAATTGATGAAGATTTTATTACAAAAAATTATAATCTTTCTTAATTATAAAATTTATAATTATAACAATCAAATATGTGTGTTTTTAACTATGATATTTAAAATTTCATTGATTCATCATTGATAATGATTTTTATCTGACATTTAATACAAAAATGTTAAAAATATGATGGAATAATATTTATAATTATAGAAATAATTTATTATTTCATAGGCAGCAGACTAGGGTGGGCCAGAGGGCTAGAGCACCCCCACTAGAGATTTTTTTTTTTGGGTGGGAGGGCTGAGCCCCCCTTTTAAGGGTAATTCCTAACTCCCCAATTGCAATTTGCTTATTTGAGCACTCTCTTTGTTTTGCTGACATGTTTTATACATTTGACCTGGCTGTATGGGCTTTTTTTAATGTTTATTTCGTGCTTCGACAATGGTTTTGTTTTTTTTTTGCTTCAGAGATTTGGAGGTTTTTTTAAATTTTTGGGTTGGTGATTTCCCCCCTTTTTTCCCATTTTTGGCAATTTTGGTGATTACAGACCTCCCAGTTCTTGTGTCCTTCCGCCGCCTATGTATTTGTCAATAGCTGAAAAAAACTCAGAGTCCCTGATAGGGATCGAACCCCTGACCTGCCGAATTTCACCTGAATGCCGCTCTGGTGCTCTAACCACTGAGCTACAGGAAAGACTGATGAGTGGTCATTTACTGCATTCATTATGACATACACTGTATTGCCTGCTGTGACACTGCTAGGCTAACTGAAGCTGAGCCTATTGGGCCTAGCAGTGTGCAGGCCATATGAGGTATTAGCTAGAAATTATAAGCACAAGGGTCTCATGTTTTTACTCATCAATATTGCCAATTGATTCTTTTTCTTTCTACTGCCAGTATTGTACTTACAATTTCTGTAATGAAGCAGTTATCAAGAAGCATTTGTGAGATGGCTATGGCACCATGGCGTTCAATATAGTTATCTGTCAGATCAAGCTTCTCTGTAAAGGTGTTTTTCTAAAGAATAATAATAATAATAGCAATTGATAATGCTTCTTAGAAAATAAACATAGGGTGCAGTGATGATGCAAATAAATGAATGGATGGATGGATGGATGGATGGAAGGTCAGATGGATGAATACCGATGGACAGAAGGTCAGATAGATGGATGGAAAGTGGACATACAGGCAGACAGATGGATGGATTGATGGGTAAATGAATGAATGGATGGATGGACAGATGGATGGATGGACAGATAGATGAATGGACAGACAGACAGACAGAAAGACAGATGGATGGAGGGACACACACACAGACAAACAGAGAATGGATAGATTATATGATCATATATCTTTGAAGAAAAGTTACCCTTTTTATACCAAAACTCACAAATTCCCACCTCTTTTCTATACCTGTGGCCTGATAAAGGTACCCCTTTTGGGCAGAGCATCCCCATAAAGTCCACCATAGGAAGTGCCCCCCCCCCCCCCCACTGTAAAGTTCAGCTAGTATTTAAATACCTTCAAAGACCTAGCAATCGGCAGAGTTCCTTCTGTTCCTAGTCCATGGTGCTTCATTATGATTTCTTTCTCCATGAACCTCTTGCTAAGAAATGACACAGGAACCAAGTCTGCAAATGAATATCCTGTCAAACATCTATCATAAACATAACTTACAAGTGAATGTGGTTACTTTATCTTTGGATCGGTGAGTCTAACGCTACTCTTCCTATACTACTACCAACCTTTTTCTTTGCAGGATTTGATATACAGTTCTTTGCCAGATGGGTCAAACTTTCTGGGTGGATCTGTTTGAACAAATGGATGTGTTAAGCAAACATTTTTGGCTACTGTGATCAACCCACACCATAGGGTAAGGTGACGGCAAGTGGTCGGTAATATGTTGGTTAGTGGTTTGTAATTGGTTCACTAAGGTGTTGGGAAGTGGTCCATTGATTGAGGCTCCTAAAGCAAAGGGGTAAAATGGGAGTTGGGATTCACCTTTTTTGGGCTGAAAAAACAGGATTTCATGCACTGGAATTTAGCCATTACCGGGATTGGGATTTTGCAAAATGTCATTCTCTTGAAAATAAGTTAGATAATTTGTTCTATCCATGTGAATGTGTTTTCTCATGCACAACTGTTAAACAAAGAAATGATTATGAACATGCCAAGATAAGGAAGTCACTCTATTAGTCTCAAAATAATCTATCTGATCAAAATATTTTAATGTTTATGTTAAAATACCTGGAAAATCCTCCTCTAAATCAGTATCATAATCTGAGCTTGCATCAGAGAGCAGGACATCTGCGAAGCAAGGTGTTTTGGGGGTCTTGTTTTCACCATCACTAACATTTTCACTTCTTTCTTCATCTTCTTCACTCTCCTCCAGTGCTACCATGGTAGAGACAGATCCAGGCACCAATGACATGGGTTTAAATGAAGCTTTTTTGGACTTGCTGCGGACTTGTGATCTGAATGGATGATCCACATCTGGTGAGAAAAGTAATGTCATGTCAGATGTCAGCCTTCAAGATGTTGTTACGTGGCGTGGCGTGGCATGGCGTGGCGTGGCGTGGCGTGGCGTGGCGTGGCGTGGCGTGGCGTGGCGTGGCGTGGCGTGGCGTGGCGTGGCGTGGTATGGTATGGTATGGTATGGTATAACGTGGTAAAGTATGGTATGGTATGGTACATGTATATATATGGCGTGGTACAATATGGTATGGTATAGTATGGTATGGCATGGTGTGCCATCTTGAAAGTTAAGGTAGCTGTGCCTTTGCATTGAAGCGAGATGAGCAGTAAGCTTGCAATGATAAAGGCCTTTTTTAACACCTTGGACAATTTATTATTTACAGGTCTCTATCATTGCAAGCTCATCATTCTTCTGACTTCCATGCAAAGGCACAGCTACCTTTTAAGTTGGTACAGGGAAATGTGAAGGGAACTGTTGCTAACCACAGGGAACCCACCACAAGGAAACTATCCCCTCACCTTGTGCATCTTGTGGTCTTAATCTATCTTTATCATTAGGTGTTTGATCAGCACTTGTTGTATCATCCCATGCAACATGTGTTCTGGGTCTGATTGACTTTCTTCTGCCCTTGGGACTTTTGCTTCCTTTGGATTTCTTGGAAAAACTTAATCTGTTGGAATGTTCAAAAATATTTGGATTATTGTAGAGAGTAGAAAGCCCTTCTACCTTTTCAACAGTGACACAACAAAATTGTGTTGTTGCATGGGGTGGTAATACAAGCCAAATTCACTGCTGTAACTTGCAATGAAACAATGTAACAAGTTGCATAATTTTGTTGCTCGTATTTCCTTAAGGTACTTGAATATTCTAACTACCCAAAACCCAAGAACATGATTGGTTACAGCACTTTTCGTAATTCTCTGACCTAACTGACTCCAGACATCTAGTGTTTTGGCTTCCATCAATAAATAAACCCTAATCTTTACTACCAGTAGTGAAAATTTCAAGAATTTAAGACAGATTTACTGAAAAGATGTGAGAATGTAATGCTCTATATTTATAGATCAGTGTTCAGGACTTTGGAAATGGGAATCTATAGTGAGCTGGCAATTGGACTGAATAAATAATTCCCTCAAACCATTGCCATATATCTCTCTCTGTATGACCATCTAACCTTGGAGTACTTGATGCACTTGGTGCATCATCTGACATCCCTGATGCAGATTTAGGGCGTGAAGGAAGGCTGTGTCCATCTTCATAGAATCCAATTGTTGTTTTTGGTCTGACAAGAGATTCCGTGGATGGTGAAAGACTATTAGGCCTGTCAACAATTTTGAATGGACCAGAACGCTCCTTTCCTGGTGCAGTCAATGGCCTTAGAGAATGAATCTGTATATGATCGAATAAATATAAAGATTAGTTTATAAATTACAGTGCATGTAAAAAAATGAAAACTGGCAATTTGTTTTGAGGGGTTGATACCATACCCAACTAGTCAAACTAACTTTTTGTTAGAATGAGAGCAAAAAAACTTGAAACAAACTCTGGGCTGATACTACTGATAACTCAGACTGAATGAGAATTTATCAGGTCTTGCATGAAATTTTAAATTTTAATCCAACAAAAGTCAGGATTGCAGGGTCGTAAAACATTCACTTCTCACGTGCCCCTGAATTCCAGAGTTCCAATCTCAGTGACTCCATGTGAGTATGTTGATTAGTTCACTTTCTGACTACAAGGGTTTTTCAAACTTGTTAGAGCTGTGGTCAGGGGTTATACATGGACTACATAGCCACTGCCAGATTGCACTTTCTCATACTTTATGCAATTCCACTTCACTGAGCTCTTAACAACGATTTGCCATTAATTTCAGAACCATTAAAGCACTTCATTAAGTCTTACATGTCAAATTAACTCCGGTGCAAATAAATTAAATTTGTGATTCCTCAAATTCTTTTTCAGTCAAGTATTCCGCTTCTTTAGAAAATCGTAGAAACCCTTAACTATAAGCCAGTAAAGTAACCTTAATAAAACCTAGTTGAAACAAGACTTCACACACACCAAACACAAAAGGCAAGCTGAATAGCTGAATAGGTTCGCGGGGCGAAGAAGAATGAAAGCCATAATTATGTCATGTCCAAACACAATATCCTTTATCACTCTGTCTTTCTTTATAAAACTTTATCAACTCTGAAAGCGAATTAATTATTTAACGATTCTAGACAAACTGATAATGAAGTTGTCGAAGGTTTTTAAGAAAATACGGAATGAGAAATTATCGAATTCTTGAAGTGAGATGACACAACATTTCTTGTCTTAGCAACCAAGAATCTAAGCTTATGTGTGTAGTTCAACACGATAAAAAATTTTTCTTTGAACAGAATACAAGCATACAAACTTAATTCAATGCAATTGGCTGTCGTATTAATAAAACAGCAATAATCACTCAAACGTTAAAATAAAATTCCTAATGTTTTGAAAAGACACTGTCAACACTTGCCTGTCTTGAAGGACGCCGGTTTTTCTGTCCACTGTTGTTGTTCGATTCACGTTGTTTTGCAGTTTTCATGTTAGAATCAATGGCTATTGGTATTGTTTTGTATTGTTAGACTAAAATCATGCAAAATGGGGCCTCCGAAGAGGCCCGATGACCATAGTAACGAAAAGATTTGTGCCAACTTTTTACGACTCGTTCAGGACTGACCGATCTGTTACTTAGCGTGCAAGGGTACCCGAGGGGACACCCGAGGGTACCCGGTTTCGAAGGACATAGCCACTCTCTTGTCGGGGGGGGGGGGGGTGGGTCAAATTTTGAGCTTCGTTGATTTTGATCGTGTGCATCGTATTGAACTGGCTTTGAACGTGGATGACTCTTGCACAAAAACATAAAAAATTCTTCTCTGATATCCATTGAAATGAATGAAAACCATCCCTTCAATGGCAGTATCTCTATTATACCATTAGAAAACGATGAAGGTAGAAAACTTCTCGCTACGAGCAATTTCAACCATATCGTGCCATATTCGATGAAACAAAAAAATACGAAATACTGTGGTCTTTGTAGCATCGCTGTATGTTTGAACGAGCTACTCTCTTCTCACAAAAGCGATGCTACGATTTTACACGAAAAAATGAGAGAAATAGGCGTTGAAGAACGAGACTTTAAAAATTTTCGAAGGATAGACGAAAATCACGTGCTTGCTTTGGGTCAAGTTAATAAAGTCCTGGATAAACAAACGATTGACAAGCAAGGAATGACTTTACGAGAATTTTCTGATGTTGTAAGGTCCTTGAATTTAAGATGCGTTATTGGACAAGCTCATGAAAAACAACTGATCACAGATGCTACTTTCAGGAACGTTTCCTTGGTTCCAGAGGCGCTTTCATGGCGAGCCAAAAAAGCGCCACTGGAACGACCAGGGTACAGGAACGTTGGCAGCTTCGAGCAATTTCGTGACATTTTAATGGAACTCCTTTCAACAAGTTATCATGTTGTCATCAATTATGACCTCAGCAGCCTAGGGTACCACAAACTCTTAGGACACTTTAGTCCACTGGGTGGGATTAATCTAAAAGAGGATAGGGTGCTTGTCCTGGATACATGGCCCTCCGTTCCTATGTCATGGGTAAAGATCAAAGATCTCTATAACGCAATGGCCACAGTAGATAGTGTATCAGGAAAATCAAGGGGTTTTTGTGCCTTTAAGCTGTGAATTTGTTCATATAGTTCAGCAAATTATTATAGGCAGTATTAAATTTAAGGGGGTGGAGGCTGGCACTTAAATAATTAGTAGGAGGGTTTTATCGGGTTTAAAAATGATGATGATGATGATGATGATGATGATGATGATGATGATGATGATGATGATGATGATGATGATGATGATGATGATGATGATGGTTTATTAACATATCGCATTGAAAAAAATGAATTACAATATGTTTACAAGTGTAAACTTATAGCAACTATAATCTTTATAGATATATATACAGGTAACTCTTTTTATTGTGTGAAATAGAGTGTGATATTGAGTGACATCAAAATGATAAAATTGATATCCCCACTCCCACCAGTGGCCAGTGGGGATACGACTTATATCAACACTGGTGGTGTCAAATTTCGACTTTTTGCTCAGCAAGTCTCAAATTCTCCATTATTTTTCATTGAAGATTTCATATAATAAACATAACATTACATGGCCGCTTGGAGATACAAATTTTATCTTCTCATGCTGATATTATCTCTCACTTCAAAACAACTTCAAAAACACAGGAAGAATTTGTCAACCTTTGGTCAAATTAGAGCGACGAATACAGTCTCAGGACTGAATGAGAGTAGTTATAGCATTCATTCATGATGTACTAGAAAGCAGAAGACTTCAATATTGTAAACTTTTTAATGTCTTCTGTGTTTTTCTTCTGCAGATGGTACTTTTCAAAATCATTGTAATAAATTAAATAATAATACAATACAATACAGTAATATTTATTAATACCAAAAACTCTTTACAAAAACAATAGTAATAATCATATATCTATATTAATAAAATACTTTTTTTTGCAGTCATGATTTTAAAGCCCATAGGTTACGCCTGTGCACCCTATAGCTACAGTATGTGGAGCTGATTTCAAATAGCATGTGCACGTTTCGCGTTCAGAACTGCTATAATAATGATGATAATAATAATAATAATTTATTACAATTTGATAATAATAATAATTTATAAAAATTTGCGATATTTTTGAAAGCCGTCGCACATCTCCAAAATGGTCTGTTGTGCTAGGAAGAAGGGCAGATTTAGAGGACTGCCGGCTGTGGCCCCCCACTTTTATTTAAAAGATACTATTTTCTTTAATTAAACTTGGCAAAATAAAAAATTTGCATACAATGTTGAAGGTTTTCTCTCAGGAGATAGGTGGTGAATAAGGGGGAGGGGAGGGGGGCAAGGGTTCTATTCAGGCCCACCATTTCTTTGATTCCTAGATCCACCCCTGAGGAATGCATATTGGCAAATAGAACTAGCGGGCTGGAGGGATGAACTTAGTAACCCATTCAAGAAATCCAAATTCAAGAAATTCAGGAAACTAATAATCTACTCCTCTAGCTCCTCTCCCCCTCCCCAGTAAAAAATGAGCAGTAAGCTTTAAAAAAATGTATTGGAGTGTTTTCCAGTCTCCCTTTGACCACCCACAAAAAGATAAATTAATTATGCTACAAAAAATGTTTTCTTACTATAAAATTATTTGCTGTGTGTTTGTATGTGTGGAGGGACAGGTAATGCTTGCAAAACTAAAACCCTCCCCCGTAAAAAGAATCTGAGCATTTTTTATTTTATGCGTTTCTCTTTGTTTAGTGTTTTTGTAAGTAGGCTACTCCTGGCCCCACTCCTCCCCTACTACCATTTCTGGACTTTGAACCGATATCATCCCACAGATCAGCTGACGTTTCTGATATATAACAAGCATATTGATTGGCTAATACTGAATGAAATTATGCGTTTATCGATCAAAATTGATAGTACACCAGCTGTAATTGGATAATTTGCTGTCATAACACGTCAGTCTCGGTTGGACTTGAGCGAGGAGTTGACCTCGTGCGGCAGAGATTATTGATTTTACTTCAAAATTAAAACTTTTGATCTTAAATTCTACCAATTTTGAAGCTGTTGGTAGAGATTTGATTTCTCTTCTTCAATCTTCTTGCCTTCACAGTTGTGTAGTATAACAGCAGGTGTCTGTCCATAAACTTAGTATTTCCATTTTGAGCGTGATTACGTGTTTGAAGACAATATAAAAGCGTCATACGTGCATACGCTCAGAGGTCCTCACAGTCGATGGCCGAAGGACATCCATACAACTTGAGAAGAAGAAGGACCAGTAACAAAATGAATAGTGAAGAGGATTTATGCGATACTGGAAGCGTTACCATCGAAGGTGGTTGGTACACAGACTCTTCTTCTCAAGGAAGTCAGGAGGAAATTGCCGTTGATAATTCTGTGGCGAACCAGGAGACAAACAACGATGAAGACGGTAATGAAAATTTGAATGAAGAGACCAAAAGCGAAGAAGAAACTCAAGAAGAAATTCAAGAAGAAGATGAAAATGTCAACCAAGAAACCTGTCTTCTAGACTCTGACTCCAACAGGGAGAGTGACAGCGATACAGAGAATAACAGTGATACCGAGAATGTCAGTGAAAGTTCCTATGACTCGGTAAATGGAAAACAAAGTGGGGAAAGACTTATCATCCACCCGGACATCGAAACAGCCAAGGTAAGCTTACAATAGATTAAATCTTAAATTTTTTTTACGAAAAACTTAACTAAATTAATCTAAAAAATAGTGATTTAGAGTTGAGAACTTCCCTAATTTAATATTCTTTCGCACTGAGGATAAAATGTGAACCTATTCTGCACTGGAAATGGTTCTAAGCTTTTTTGGCTGAACTAGATTTGGTTACGACAGCTAGTGCGCTTTAGCAGTCATAACAAGCTTAAAGTTTGTACGCGCTTATTTAACCGGTAAAAAAAATGATGGGAATAAGTTGTTGATTATTCTTTCTAATCGTAGAGGGAATTAAAGGTTACATTTCCAAACAGTGAAAGTTTTGATACGATTTTTGAGGTTATTTGGAAATTTTTGAGAATATATAAACATTGGAACCATCCACCCCTAATGAATATTGAACAGTGTAGAAATACTTTATTCTACATTGCGTGTGGGCTAAGGAAATTATTTTTACTAAGGTATGATTTAGCCAAGAGATATTGATGTTTGTGCTGTACATTTTTATTTGTTTAATGCTCTGATTGAAAATGGATTTTTGAATTTAGAATTTTTTCTAATTTTTTAAATTAGAATAAAATTAAAATGAATAGGAAAATGTTTTTTTTACCACAGGCTGTGCACCCTGATTGAAAAAAAAGTGAAAGTATATACTTGTTCAGCTCGGTTGTCATGTTTTCATAGTCCTGTCTCAATCATGTTAAGATATTTTCTTGAGTACTGTTCTTGGTAGACAAAGAAATAATACAAAAGGAATGAAAATTATACTGAATAGGTCTTCTGGATGATATGCCATGCTTCAGCTGTAATCTTTGTGTAATTTGTTTTGCTTTCCAAGTATGTTTACACACATATTTGGTTTCCTACAGCATGTTTACTGGCACACATCTCAGAATGTAAATCCAGGACAGTTGTTGATGTAAACTGTGGTCAAGAAATAGAGGTCATTACATGGAAAGTTGTGTAATATGCCTCAGTGTCATGTTGTAATATGGCTGGATGTTTCCGCTGCTAGAATTGATCTTTATTTTAATGAGAGTAACAGTATTAAATTCTTAAAAACTTGGTCAAGTAAGATCCACCCAGTTTACACAGCTTACCAGGAATGACATTGTTTGCTAGATTGTCCAGGATTTGACTTCCATCAATCAAGGAAACTATTGACTTAGATCACTGGAAATTTGATTGCAAGAACCAGGCATCCCAAATTTGCACTTGTTTTCTGGATCGCATAATTTTGAAAATGAGTGTTTCAAAAAGAGTGAAGCAGATTATGTTGGCTTTACAACTAGACATTTGCACCAAAGAGTAGCTGAACACAAAGCTCTAACTTCATCAATTGGAAGACATGCCCAAGAGCATGGAACTGTGAAAGAAAGCCAATTCAAAGTGCTGAAAAGATGCAAGGGAAAATTTGATTGTCTTGTTAATGAGATGCTCCTTATAAAGCATCTCAAACCTAGCTTAAACAAACAATCGGACTCAATACGGGCAAAACTTTTTGTTTAATTTACTTTCATTGTTTCGTCAATACTATATAATTTTCTAGCTATTATTTTTTGACTTGATAATGATGTTCTGGGAACATCGAAACGTCGTCGTTTTATATTTTTCTTAAATATGTATAAAGCAAACTTTTTATCGCTGAATTTTATAATCAAATGTATAAACAAGAAGACTCTTATTCGAGTGTTTCAATCTCTTAGAAATACCAGGAACAAAGCGTTGAATGGGGATAAGGCAGTGCCAGTCAAACCTTAGATTTGCGTTACAAAAGACCGATTTAGCTTGGGCGTAATGTTTTCCTAATTCAGTTCCCATGAGAATATGATTCTTTATTTGAATTGTATTCGTATTCATGTGTCTTCTCATGCATCAGCAGTAAACAAAGTAATGATACAACTTTATTTCTGTTAAAGAAATGATCCCCAAGGGATCTGAAATGAGAAAACATTATGCCCATACTAAATCTGTCTATTGCTACAAAATGACTGTTATATCCATGCAGACTTACAAACTCTTTATTCAATCTCAGTCTTAACTTGTATGATTTCTATGGTTTCAGGTTCTCATCCTCAAAGGAGATGAAAACATCCAAGTTTTTGTTAAAGCAGTAAAAGAGAATGTCCATGATGCAGCCAAAAAGATCAAGGCCAATATTAATGAAGCATCAGAAAAAGTCCAAGACAGTCTTCAGAATACCACTGAAAAGGTACATGTCATGTACAGAAATGTCAAAGACAATGTCTCTGAAACAACAGAAAAGTTCAGAACTAACATTGGTGAGGCTTCTGAGAGAATGCAGGATAGTTTTCAGACTACGTCTGACAAGATCCATGTCATGTATAGAAATGTCAAAGATAATGTCTCCGAGACCATGCATGAAGCTGGTGAAAAAGCTGACAAGCTGAGGAAAGCTATGATTGAAGCTGGTCGCTCTGGTTGGTACTTGATATCCCACATGGAACTGCCACACTGGTTAAGGGACAATGAATATCTTTCTGATAGTCATCGCCCACCTCTTGCCTCCTTCAAGTCTTGTTTCAAGAGCATTTTCAAAGTCCACACAGAGACTGGCAATATTTGGACACATCTTTTGGGATGTTTGCTATTTATTGCTCTGCTTTTGTACTTCTATCTTCGACCTATTTCACCAAGCAACCCATTCCCAAACGATTGGTCTGAAAAACTTGTGTTTGGAGCATTTTTTACTGGAGCAATCCTCTGCCTTGCATTTTCTACCATCTTCCACACAGTCTATTGCCATTCACACAATGTATCCAAGATATTCAGCAGGTAAGTGTAGCCTGATGTTTCCCATATTTACAGCTAATTTACATCATGTGTGACCAGTAACTTGAATGTTTTGATTGGAGTTTCGGCGGCTTTGTTTGAAATTGCAAATCTCGGTACCAACCATGATGAAAACTATGGCAACTAAAAATATTTTTATTTTAGAAATAAATATTTTGAAGCTGATACTTAATGATGTGGTTGGCAAGTGAATTGTTTTGAAAAATGTTTCACAATCATTCATGATAGCGGGTCCAAAACCTAATTTTTAACTGAATTATTTTTTGAAATATCAGAGCTGTTGATCGGAGATTTGAAATGTTAATATGAAGTCTTGAAAACTACATTTGAATTCTCGGATTTACTGGTCAGGGTGAGGTAAATTAGCTGTAAATCATTTCCTTTTAGTGGGGGAGCAAATTCAGTTTGATTACCCACACATTCAATATTCTGTGCGGAAAATTCTGAACTCACTTGTTGATGGTGTTGGAGGCCAGAAAACTGGAGAACCCAGAGAAAAACCCTTTTATCAGGGGAGAGAACAACAAATTCAACTTGTGTAACACAGGTCAGTCCAGAATTGTACCACCACCTGAACTACATGGGTGAGGAAAGACAGAGCTCTAGCAGTGCATGCCAACCTACCAGATTATCATGATCTGATACACTGTGGATGTGTCTGTGTGCTTAAGGTATTCTACCAGGGTCCACCTGAGCTAGAATTTTCCATCTGGGTCCTGGGATCTCATGCCTGGTCATATTAGGGTCTGGTGCATTTTTTGAGGGTCCCAGTGTATTGCACAACGCTCATCACCAGTGGGGTGAGTCCTCAAATTAAAATGTTAAAAATGCATTTTTAAGTATAATTTCTCATAAGAATACATGATCTTTGTATTAACATGATCCGTGTTTGGTTTTGTCTTCTCAAGGCTGGACTACTCAGGCATTGCTTTACTGATAATGGGTTCATTCATCCCACCATTGTACTATGGATTCTACTGCAATAAGACAACCAGACTAGTATACATGGTAGTTGTGACTGCTTTGGGCTTGTTCAGTTTCTGTGTGTCGTTATATCCCAACTTTAACACACCCAAGTTCAGATGTTTAAGAGCAGGTAAGAGTACGGCTATGTTCCTTGATTAAAGACCTATTTATACAGAGTTAGCCTTATTTCAGTGTCAGAATATTCACAGATATCAGTGGTAAAGTAAAGAATGTACTGTGGATTCAACAATAGAAAGACTTCAAAATTCATGGAACTTTATTGGAACACATGAATATGCTACACAAAATTGAGGCTAACCCTGAGCAACAGAAAACCTGAAACTGGATTTAGTATTAAGTTGGGAAGAAGCCATTAGTGTTAGAAAGGAAAGTTTATAAGGCTGCATAAAGCTTAAGTGTGACTGTCGGGTATGAGTAAGACAATGTATCACAGATTGAGACAAATTATTTATTGTTCAATGTTTTGGTCACAATTCGAAAAACTTGTGATATTCTGAGTTTTTCTTCCCTGCTGTTTCTAAACCATTCAAAGACAGCCCAAACAGCAGGGTATATATTAAGTCCCCAGACTAAGAAAAAAGTCCTTTGCCACAGCCAGTCAGAACCTATAATTTTGTTCTTTTTCTCTGTGGTTTCAGGAGTCTTCTTAACATTTGGCTGTTCAGGTGTAGTCCCAGCCATACACTTCATAGCAGCGTATGGTGCAACATTAGCACATCGGCAGGCGTCAGTTGGTTGGATGGCTTTGATGGGTGTATTGTATATACTAGGAGCTATAGCATATGCCACTAGAATACCAGAGAGGTTCTTTCCTGGCAGATTCAACATATGGGTAAGCCTCTTTTTCAATCACTTTAATCATCAGGGCTGAAAATTTAATCTCAATAGGACATGCCATTCCCTTGGGAAATGTTCTTTAGTTAAAATATTTACACATGAAAGAATCAACTCCCAAGAGTGGCATCACATGGTCTAAAATGGGCACAACAAACAATGAAGATAAAAAGGTCTGTTCAGGGCATCTGACAGGGTTGCACAATCGGGTCAATCCCACACAATCCCACACAATTCCTCAAAGTGTGCAAAATCCGCAAAATTCACCAAAAATGTAAAGAAAACCTAAAAATCCAGAAGAAAATGCATTACAAGTTCCTCGATCATAGTAAAATTAGGAATTGGCTCTAGTTTAATAGCCAAATTTTGAAGCGAAACCGATAAATCGATATCCGCCATCTTGTTTTTATGAAAATTATGAGGCGTTGTTAGATGGAGATCGCGAAAAGGGCCTGGTAAGTAACAACAATGTTGTTGTGCGATAAATCCTTTTCTTTTTTGCTTCGGATATTTTTTTCAGGGATTTTTTCCCACATTCTGTCAGAAGTCAGAAGGCCTAACTAAGCAGGAAATATTTTTTTAAATCCTGCACAATCGTTGAATTTTCCTGCACAATCTTCAATTTTTTTTGCACAATTTAAGTCTCAAATCCCACACAATTTGCATTTTTTCCCGCAACCTGTCAGATGCCCTATCTATTGTACTAAATCTGCCTAGAAACGTCATAAATATTATATGTTAATCACCTATTTCTTTTTCCTCGTTTAGTTCCAAAGTCATCAGATCTTCCATGTATTGGTAGTAGCAGCAGCACTAGTCCATCTGTATGGTATATGTCAAATGGCTTACTATCGCTTCTCTATTGGCACTAAATGTCATTAAATAATAATCATTAACTGCAATAATAATGAATAATGGTCAGCTCGAAAAGACTGATCTTACATTGCAGTGTTGGGAATGAATTTCATTTAATAATTGGTTTCTTTATCAAATAATTGTAGACATGATTCAGTCATACATGCTTGTCATTTGGTTGTCATGACATAGACTAGGAGTGATAATTCTTGTATCTGTTTTTCTATTCTAATTATTAATTGACATTATTTGATATAGTGGTTGGCCTACCGCTTACCATTCAATAATAATGCTATACATTGTCTATGCTGGTATAAAACTATTAAAGGAGCTTATCTGAAAAAGGCCGACAGATAACTCAATATAATATTAGTTAGTAGGGAACTTGAAACTTGAAATCTAGAACGGGAATGCCATATCTGAACAAGAAAAGATGATATCGTTCTCGCCAGAATGTAATGTTCAGCAATTGCACGTCGTTCACGTCTTGAGATCAAGAAGAAACACCAATTTCCAGATCTTCCTCTATCATTAAATTCAGGTCGAAACCTCAGGTCTCACGTCCATGTCCTAGATTTCGAGCTGCTTAAGATCCCTAATGTCACACTGAAGCCTTCACGCTAGCCTGGAAGGACACAGTTAGTACAGGGTCACAGATCAATATCAGGGAAATAGTGAGATACATACAAACATAAAACAGCCTGTTGACAATTTGTTCAGAGGTACAATTTGAAATGTAGTCTTTAGGAAACCCTGAATTATTCTAGACCTTAGAAAAATATTGTTTACTCTGAGATGAAATGTAAAATATTGAAAAATATGTGTATATATCTAAATGGAATTGCATCAAAATCACTATCAAGCCTCGCAAGGTTTGTCCAGTAGCAGGGATATATTAAATTTTCAAAAAAAAAAATTATAATCATATGTACTAGCTTGACAAGTTTCCTCCTTCACTACCTCCCTTCCTCCCTCATTACATTTGTCTATCTATTTTATGTTCATGATCTATCTTTCAGAATTGGATTTTTTTATTTTTCAAGTGTCATTCAATGTGGAACAATGCCAATATGATGCTATTTTCAGAAGTCAAAATGAAATAACTTCAAAGTTTTTGGCATTGACTAGTGAACTTTGATTATATAATTTTTATGAATATGTTATAAAGTATAGCCAAATATTTAACCCATGAAATATCATATATAACTATATAATTATTATTATTATATATAACAATATATGTGTAATAATAATTTGTTTCATGTGTTAAATGAAATCACTACAAATAACTTTTGCTTTGATTTCTAAGAAATGAAAGTGTTATTTTCATAATTATGATTTCACTAAAACAACAAAAGCTTGTTATTAGTATTATATAGTCAAATGATGGAAATAAGATCTTCTGGCCTCTACCTGTGTTATAAGTATACACGAATTTAGCTTGGGCATAATGTTTCCCAATTCAGATCCCTAGGGATCATTTCTTTAACAGTTGTGCATGAGAAGACATGAATATGAATACATCTCAAACAAAGAATCTTGTCCTCATGGGATTAACACTTGGTCTGAATTGGGAAAACATTACATCGGCTAAATTCAATGGTCTAATTCATTGCAATTGGTAAGGGTGGTTTTCATAAACCCGTGAAATAGATCAGGATTGTTGTAATTGTAATTCGAGTGGCCCTCACCCAAATCTTAAAAATTATATATCTCGCAGAATTCAAGGAGATGGATGACAAAGATTTGCTTTCATTTTTTGTATGTCATGTATAGTTCAACATTTTTTTATCAAAATTTTTGAAAATGCATGTTTTTTGTATTGGGAAGAGACTTGGAGCTAGGGCCGCTTGGTTAAGCATAGAAGTGCCCTGGGATTGGCTCGCCCGTGCATGCACTGGACATGACCGTTTGATAAACTACAATATGAAAAACAGCTGATAGAATATTCCATCCCATGTCCAATGGGTATCATCTAAGTTACTATTTAGTGTCTTGAATATCTGTTTGAAATCCTCTTTTTCCTTTTCAATATAATTTATTCCATCAAACATCCCAAAAAAGTTAGAAGAACATTCAGTATTGAGAGTTTGTGTATGTATATTTTTTGATTTATTTATTTGCTAAAGTTTTGGTTTTTTTTTTTAAGATAAAGAATGTAAGATGATGGTTGTAATAAAGCTGTGATATCACCTCGTCTTTTTGATTGCTTTTAAACCTCAAAATGATTTAACCTTTATGGCCATCTAATTTCTAATAGCCAACTTTCGATATTCTAGTTGAGTGATCATGCACCAAAAAAGTTCAAGGTGAGGCTCCAAGGAAACAGAATATAATTTATTAGGATTACTCCATTGTTTCCCCCGATCCTCATCTTGAATTGCTTTGTGTGTGATCACTCGACCAGAATATTGAAAATGGGCTATCATAAGTGGTAATGTTTGGGACATTGTGTGGTGTCTGCTTACATGGGCAGATCCAGGAATCTGGTGGGGAGGGGGGGCTTAAATTGAAAACTAGCTGAGACAACGAGCATTGTATTGACCCAATAGCCTCACTTTTATGATTTTTAAAACAAAAAAATATCTCATTTGTGTACATCCGTTAGACAAATTTCACCTGTCCATTGATTATGCAAAACAAAACCAGACTGCAATTGGCGAAGAAATACCTTGAGACCCTTACAACACAGGAAGCCCAATTCCTATAGGGAGAAAGTTTAGTCTTCCAACCCCCCTCCCCCTTGGAATGTTGCATGGGCGATCAGTTGGGAGCCGCTATTCGTTAGGTGATGCAGCATTGAGACACCCTGACAGCTGTGCATATTAAGTTTTCCAATAAGTGCCCCCTCAGAATCCCATAATGTCTTACTTAAACTTAATACTAAGGGAGCATTCATTTTTTAGGAGGGGAGGGGGGGGGGGGTGGAGGAATTGGAGGAATCAAATAGAAAAAAATGCTAGCCCCCATGGAATTGAATATTTCGATAACCCCCCCCCCCCCCCCCACTTCCAAATATAAAAATTTTCTAGAACACCCAACCCCCCCCCCCCCCCCCCCGGAAATCGACTAAAAAAAAACAAAAAAAAACGTGACTCCCCTTGGTTCAACGTTAAAAAAGATGAGACCCCCCCTTTTTACCTAGTATTTTTTGATGAATGCTCCCTAATCGTTAAAGATCCAGGTGGAATAGATTGGGTGCCTAGCAAAGATTTGAATAGACTTTTCACAATTTCACTTGGATGATCACAAAACAATGGTTTCAAGTCGAGACTGAACTTGATTCCTTTATTTATCAAGGCCAACGCAGAGCAGGGTCCAGTTTTGTGATCATCCAAGCAAACTTGGGAAAGGTCTATAGAGTCAAAAGCTATAGAATGGGTTAATCATCCTGATGTAACATACACTGAAAAATATGGAAAGGAATGCAATGGTGACCAGTGATGTACTAGTGATAAACTGGAACTCATTTTCTGCAACTGGTTCAACATGAATCATAAAATCCACACTTTGTCATTATTCAGTATTTTTGACCACAGGCAGATCAAATAATGTTCTTACGGACCATTGATAGTGTGGGAATAAAATTAGGGGGTTGGGGTGGTTAACAATGAATAAAGCACCATACTAATTCACACAATTCATTCAGACATTTATTTTCAATTTTAAGATTTTCACAGGAACATTACTTGTGTTGCCTGTGTTTGACATGCAAAAAAAAAATTTTTTTCTAATTAAATAGAAATAAACACTCTGCTAGAAACACTCACTCTAGAGTCTATGTTATCCTGACAAAACAGAGGTCCTTTCGAAAGGACGAAAGAGCGAAAGGACATCTGGTTTTTCAGGCTAAGTTTATGTAAACATGGCCAATAAAATGATGGTTGAAAACAGAGAATTCTCTCATAGGCTAACAGCACAGTATCAGGAGCTGAAGTAAAGGTCTTAACAAATCTTTGAAAGCCATGGTTGCAGTGGGTTACCACAGGGACTCCAACTCTCAGGGTGGGGTTACAGGCCCCATCGTGTTGGCCATTCTTTTTTCTTTGGTTGGTCGTTTATTTGGTTGGTCTATTTTTTTGGCTCATGTTTTGAAGCATGCAAAATCCAGGTTATGCCCCTGCTTCTTGTGCTCAATGTTTCTGGATAGTAAGGTAAAATATTTGATTTCCATGGTTGCAGTGGGTGTGGTTACCACAGGGACTCCAACTCTTCATGTGCTCAATGTTTCTAGATAGTAAGGTAAAATATTTGATTTCCATGGTTGCAGTGGGTGTGGTTACCACAGGGACTCCAACTCTTCATGTGCTCAATATTTCTTAATATTATTAAGATAAGGTATTTGATAATATCAGACTTCATTCATTCTTATCATCATCAATATTATCAGTAAAAACTTTTGCAAGTTCTGGATTTTCTTTTGTCCATTTTTCAGCAGTATTTATTTCTAACCAGTCGCTGTTACGAATATGAGAACACAGAGTTCGTGCTAAATCCTCAAGACTTGAAGACTCCATTGCGCATGCCTCATCTTTTTGCATGACGTCATTGTCAATTAAGGTGGATGTTGGGCCATTCTCATGGCAATCAACTTCTGATTTCTGAAGTTTCTGTTTCTTCTTGGCTATTTCTTGACGGATGTGTTCCAAGCAAGAAACCAAATGTTCCATTCCTATGACATTTGAATCAGAATAAAAGATATAAGCCAAGATTGTTTCTTTTTTGCTCATAGCAAGCATACAGACCATGGACCATAATCACTGTGCATGTGCGGAAAATCAACCTCATTAACTAATAATTCCAAAAAATGCCTGAATAGCCTTCTATTATTGTAGTTTAGAATTAATCTGGTATCTAAACTTGTCAGGAATCCTAACATTTTCAAGGGTGGAATGTCATGCAAATTTCAATCAAGGGATTCACATTTTAATTCAAGTAAAAATGCTAGAGGGGGTACTTGGGGTCGTTTCATACTGGGATGCTCTGCCCAGACTCTCAACCCCTTACCCTTTTAAATACCAAATTTTAGCAAAAAGTTACCCCTTTTATATACATTTTTGCCTGAAAAGGTACCCCTTTTATATACTTTTGAAGAAAAGCTACCCCTTTTTATACCAAAACTCACAAATTCCCACTCCTTTTTTATACCTACAACCTGAAAAATGTTCCCCTTTCGGGCGGAGCATCCCATACAATCCATTATAGAGAGTACCCCCCCTGGTAAAAAGGTCATCAAGTAAGATTGTAGTTGTGTTATATGTAGTGATGATTTATGATTTATATATATTGTTATCAATTTTCACCATAGCTTTCAAAATTGCAACCTGAGTGTTGTCAGTCTTACCTAATCTTAGTTCAGTGGGATCCCTAGCAAACACTATTCTAAACCATCCCGGCTCCTTGGAGCAGAAAGACTGTCCAGGGTTGATGTTAACCTTGTTATCTAAGATCCTGTAGTAGACTTCCAGTTCCTCTTTAAATGTTCCTGAAGGGACAAACTGAGAAAAGATAATAATTGATTAATGTTTCTTGACTGTGGTTAGCAAAGCTACAAAGACAATCCTCAGTCAGCGATAAAAATAATTTTTATAATGAAACACTCCCCAACATTGCACAATTATTGTGCAATGTTGGGGAGCGTTTCATTATTAATGGGGTGGGGGAGGGCTATGGGGACTGGGTAGCTATTGGGATTTAACATTTTGAAATAATACTTTTTGTGTTGGCCCCTCCACTCAACTATAACATATTTTCACCTCCCCTCCCCCCACAAACAAAATACAATACATAGACAATAATTTATGCCCCTCCCTTTTCTTTGCATGTTTAGTGGCCATTTGGGTCATATGCGAGTTACATTATTTCATCTCATTTCCAATGTCTTAAGTTTGTCAAATTTCTATTATTAAGAACCAAAAAAATATGAATGCAGTAATAATTAACGATGCCTACAAATAAACAAACCTCTCTTAAATCAACCCAGATAAACAGGCCTGCACAGCTGTCCACATAAGGTATGTCTGCCTTCTGAAGCCCATTACACACTATACCATGACATTCAACCAGTCGCTGGTGATTGGTTGGAACAAACACATGATCAATCCACTCTGCAAAAGAAGAGAAAATAATGAAGTTCAAAGGTCATGGCTGAAGTATTTTGCTTCTCTTGTCATGGTCTGTTGGACAAACCTTTCGAGGAATCTTTCTCTAACAAGACCAAAATATTAAGGGACCTGCTCTACTGGTATACTACTACTGTATCTTGAGGGAAAAGAGACTCAAGCTGTCCCTTCTCCACTTGTTCACAGTGACATTTATGTGGCTCTATTTCTAATGGGAGACCATTCATTGCACATTTCTTTTCACCCTCTTGCCTTTTACATTTTGTCAATACCGCAAAACAAACTCTGAGCTGCAGGTATGAGACAGTTATCTTTCTCTGTCAAGTAAGAAAAAAGGACCTAGTTGTACTTAATTAAGTAGATGAAAAGGGGATTCAAGTTATTCAGGAACTCTCTTGTTTCCCATCTATTCAGCTCATCTCTGTAGCTTCCCTAAACTAAAAACGACCGCACTACCTACCTGTGTCTTTGACAATTTTCATAAGTAGACACTAGAAAAAAGGAGGAAACAAATGGAATATTTATTGATTGCATATATACAGGATGTCCTTAGGATCCATGAAGCATTTACTGTAAACTTCAAAGCCCTGTCACTCTAAGTGCACATGCTCAAAAAATAAGTATGAAGTTTATCAAGCATGCGCAGTAAGAATCAAAGCTGGGATCAAGCTGTTGAAACAGCCGTATTCCTACAGATTTTTTTATGAAGAGTTTATGGGTTATTTATTAGGGTGTTTATTATTGTAATGCTTGAAGCTAAAATATACCATCAAGGCTTTTCACACAGTGCTAAATCTGAGATTGGGCTAGCTGTGGTAATGATAGAGGATTTACCTGGGTTGAGGTAGGGACAGATTGGAAATAAGCCACCCATTTCAGAGCATCCAGTATTTGTTTATTCCATGTGTGGAGCACACCACAACGAAAACCAGATATGCCAAAATCCTGAACACAATAATACAAGAAAATAATGAATCTCTGCTCACACCAGACCAGTGCATAAGAAGAGGATACTGTGACATCAGTATGTAATAACTGTTGTACGAAGCCTGGATAAAGTTATCCACTGGATAAGAGTTATCTAGTTTATAGAATTTGTAAAGGGTTTATCCACTGGATAAGGATTTATCTGGTGGATAGCGCTATTCAGGCTTCATACAAAGGGCTCCTGTCCTATCTTTTACTATGTTATACTCCTTATGACCGTGAAAACCTCACATTATGGGCTTGATGTACTATGCTTGTGATGTGCAGTGTAGGAACATTTTGATTGGTCCAGCAGAGATCTCATGCTCTTTGATTGGTTCAAAGGATGTTGCCAATTCCATACCATGACCATGTCATGTACCATACCCTTTCACTGTTAAATGAGATCTATCCTAACTGTATACAGATGTAGGAACACATGATGTCACATCTTCTCATTAGGACACTATTTCTAGGTTAATTACAGGTCGTGTTGAGAAAGCCTTCTCTGAAGACAACAACTTGACTGTGATCTTCCTAGTGCCTTTCCTCTCTATACAATAACCTTTACCATGTTTTACTCAAATATGTGACACTTATCACAAACTCTGGTGAGCTGTGTTAACTTGCAGATAGATTTGAGCTCTAAAACAAAAACAAAAAGGTACCAGTATGTAGCATACCTTGCTGAAGCCCCATACCACGTGGAGACGTTGTCTATCTGGTATACTGAGGTTTAAATGAATGAATATGTCAGTATGTAAAAAACATGGTGGTTTGGTGTGTGTGATGGGTAACCAAGTGGGTGGTTGTATGGTTGGTAGGTGTGGTGGGTAACCAAGTGGGTGGTTGTATGGTTGGTGGGTGTGATGGGTAACCAAGTGGGTGGTTGTATGGTTGGTGGGTGTGATGGGTAACCAAGTGGGTGGTTGTATGGTTGGTAGGTGTGATGGGTAACCAAGTGGGTGGTTGTATGGTTGGTGGGTGTGATGGGTAACCAAGTGGGTGGTTGTATGGTTGGTGGGTGTGATGGGTAACTAAGTGAGTGGTTGTATGGTTGGTGGGTGTGATGGGTAACCAAGTGGGTGGTTGTATGGTTGGAGGGTGTGATGGGTAACCAAGTGAGTGGTTGTATGGTTGGTGGGTGTGATGGGTAACTAAGTGAGTGGTTGTATGGTTGGTGGGTATGGAGTAACCAATGCAAGTGGTGGTTAGGATACTTACTTAGTAAAGCTCAAGATACTTCTCATAGAACATCCTTTCTTGAATATTGACAAAGTATAAATCTCATCTAGAATGACATGAAGAGAATGCCTGCAAGGAATCAAAATGAATTGGCTTGTTAGACAAGCAATAAAATTAAAACAGTGTCAGCAAGTCATACCCTGTCATCATCTGAATAGAGGTTTAGCACCTGTTTTGCCAGTCTCCCTTGCAGCCATCATTTAGTGGATCAGGGATTGACACTAATAATGGCTGCAAACATAGTTAATGGAGTGGAATGGTTTGGAAACCTACTAGCGATATTGAAATGTACCATCACGTGATATTGACCCTGCACAATGAACCAAAGCAAGTATGGCTGAAAATACTAGTTTCCGTACTATTTTCATGTATGAACATTTTGAAAGGGTAAAATTTTCATGCTAAGGTTACAAAGAGGATAAATAATCCCATGCAGACACAGTTAAGTTACTAGATGATAAATAAGAAAGTGTTCAAAAAGATGATTCCCTTTTCAGTAAATAATATTAACCTGTGTCATATAGGATTAATTAACAAATATCTCCTATTTTAGAATATTTTTGAGAAAAAAATCATGTTCCCTAATTTACGATGAACAAATGCTGCAACTTTTCCTTCTCTTTGTATGGTCAACGTCATATAACAATAGAAAAAGTAGAAGAAAAACCTACAACAATAGGTTTCCAAACCATTCCACCTCATTAACTATGTTGCAAAGGTGATACACATCAGCAAAACCAATCATATTGTGCAATATGTCTTCTTGTCGTTTCAGTTTAGACCATGTGTGAGTATGTCAATAAGTAGTATGCGTACCTGTGAGCAAAGTCCAAGTAGCTCTGTAGCTGTTGTGCAGAATAAATGTTTCCTAATGGGTTGTTAGGGTTGGTCAGTAGAAGACATCGTACTGTAACACCCTACGATAATAATAACAATCAAAGTAAGATAAGGACAGGCAAAAACCTTTGGAATCAAGGGGAACCAGCCAAAAAAAAAAACTTTTTTATTTACTGTTATCCAATTAAAACAAGGAACAAGGATAATACTATTGTACAAAGATTGTCATTTCTATCTTGTTTCTGTATAGCACTTAGTGATGGGCTTCCTGTGTCAGCACCAACCTGCTCTTTAGCATTTTTCATTGCTCTCTCCAGTTGATCAACTGTCAGTTCAAAAGGTTGGGTTTCTCCTGGTCCAGGCTGAGAAGAAATCAAGTATAACAGGTTAGCTACTGGTTATTAGTAAGGGGGGGGGGGGGGGGGGGTGGCATGGAACATAAATTTGGGTTAGCTTTTAAGAGGAAATGTAGTTGGATATAATGTTTATAAACATTGCCGTTGCAATGTTAAAGTGCCAGCCATTTTAACAATAGGTTTTATCACCAGATCAAGGGACTCTGAGACCCAATTAAATCCACTCAGATGTCATGCCAAGTCCAGGGATCAAAGCTCTGATAGCATAGGTGAGATAAGACCACACTGAGTAACCTACCTTGCTAGACAGATAGACAGGGAACGGCACAGTCTGTGCTCTGACTGTAAGATCAGCATCGAACCCACCATAGTACGGTGAAGGGATGAGAATACCCTCTGAAAATAACATCATAATAATATCATATATAACAGGGTTACTAAAGATGTTACTATGGGGTCAAGATCAATTGAGAAACTTTATCCCACATTGGTATTTTTGATGAGATCATAGGTATAGTTACAACTCCCTCAGCTTCAAACATCTGTGTAACAGCTACAGTATATGGGTATTAAAAACTAATTGCCTTAATTCACTATGACGTCACATCTAAGGATCATGATCGTGAGAGGGGACAAAATAGCAGAAATAACAAATGAAATTGCAATAAAATTCTGATCAGTTTATGAGATGGTAAAAAGTGACTACTGACAGCTAAATATTACACTAATTTAATATCCTGAGAGTAGGAAGATTTTATAGCCTAAATTTCTATTATTCTAGCCCATTTAAACAAGTGGTGACGTCATAGTGAAATAGGGCAATTCTATAAGATACCCTGAAACAACCTCTGGACTGATTAAAGTCAGGCTAACCCATAGATCAAGCCCTGAAACAACCTCTGAGCATAGTTCAGTTAACTCGCAGATCTAGCAAATTGGAATTAAGCTTGTTAGGCTTTGCAAAGGAAGAAAAACCAGAGAAAAATACTCAAATTAAGAGAGGGCTAACAAACTCTACTCTCATGTGGTGCTGAGTCCAGGAATCAAACCCAAGACCCCAGAGGTGAGAAGCAAGGACACCACTATGCCACCCTTGATTGCCTCAAATGATCTAACTTTATGCTCCCCAAGCATTCCACTTCTACCCCTCCCCCTATGGGATATTGCTTGTTTCCAGTGGCTGGCAGTCACAGAAGTGTACTCTATTTCATTCCATTGATACAAGTAGGAAATGCACATGAATTACATGTCATTCCCTGTGAAAAAAACCCCTGGAATGATCTAACCTCCCTCTAACTGACGAACCTTGTATTGATCTAGCTCAAGCTCCCCCTCAGAAGCTGAAAAAATATAAATTCCACCCCGATGTTACCTATCTCCCCCTGGAATTGTGTAACTCTATCCCCCCCCCCCCCCCAGAATGATCTAGCTTTATGCTCTCTTCCCTCTAAGTGATCTGCTTCTACCCCTACCCCCCTGGGATAGTTGTGCTCATAATATACTGTCACCATGGAAACAGAACAGATCAACATAATATTAATCACACACCTCCAGGATCAGCCAACACTGTACTCAATGCTTCAACAACTGCAGCACAACCATTTAGAACTAACAACTAGAATAAAAAAAGAAATAAACCCTTCAATGTTACTTCCCAGTCACCCCTAACAGAGACCAGGGCTTGCTGAGTGTTTTTGAAATGGCGAGACTCTCAAAAACGTAATGCTTTGATGAACATGCATAGTTTTTAATAGTTCTAACAAAAAAAAAAAAAAAAGAAAAAAAAGGGGCCTCCAGCCCCCTGTCTTCTCGATCCTGTATTCCAAGAAAATCTTACAAACTAAGAAAACGTATAGCCTGAGATCCTACAGTAGCTCCCCCCATTCCTACCTCTTCTTGACAAGTTAGATATATCTTCTAGACTATACATGCATATAAATGAATAATTTAATAGTTTTCTTACATTCTTTGGATCAACTGGTTCTGCTGGTTTCATCATGTGATCAAAAAGATCTGCTATTCCTCTCTTGAACCTGAAGAATTTTAAGGCAAGCAAAGATGTAAAATAATTAATTTTACATCAAACATGCAGGAGTGATTGCTCAGTCTCCCAAACTAAAGGCTCCCAACTAGAGGCTCACAGCTAAAGCACTCAACACTAGATCCCTTTGGAATTTAGGAGTTGATTTTTGCTGAGGGAGGAAACCTGGAGAGAACCAACAAGCAACTCTACTAAGATGACATCAAGCCTGGGAATCCTGTGTCACATCACAAATCACAATTCAGCAGCACACACTACCCAAGCTTCCCACCAAAGGTATAAATTAATAACAAATAATGCCAGTCAGTTCAGCAAATGCCAATTTACACAATTTTCATATGACACCAAGACCCCTGGGGGGGAGGGTTACTGTAGCTTCTCTAGTTTTTGCTAATATACACATTGATTTTCATATTATTGATGGTCAAAAACCACAGGCTGCCCAATACTTACTCTGGTAGTCCTCCAAAGTCACAGTAGTGAGTATGATGCTGTTTGATGTCACATTTCTCCTCAAACTAAAAGTGAAATATTGATAATTTAGTTAATATTTATCTATTGTGCTGCAGTCTATTGATACAAAGGGTTCACACAGCAAGATGCTGTGCTTGCCATCAAATTGTGATTAAAGCTCGTTATAAATCTTGAGTTATTTAGACAACCCCCCCCCCCCCCCCTCAAAATCTCTCTCTCTTTTAGGAAATTCAATCTGGGAAGCCGAGGTCCATGGAAGAGGTTTGTACCCTTTCTGGAAGCAAGCAATATAATTGTCCTATATTTAGCAATTATTCACCTCAAGCTCAGTGATTATCGATGAATATTTACCGAGCGGCGAGTCTTCGAGTGAATATTTAATATTCATCGATAATCACTGAGCTTGAGGTGAATAATTGTTTTAGTATAAATAAAAAGGTGATTATTTCAAAAAAGAAAGAAGGAAACAACATTGAAAGTGAAAATATTTTATTTTTTAAAAGCGTGACAGCCATTTTGTCCGAAAAGGTGATTATCGGCTGATAATCCGAGATAGAAAACCAATCAGAGCGCGCGATTTTGTATAATCACCTTTGTATTTATACTAAATAGCAGTAGCTTAGATGGTATAGTTGCTCTGATTGGCCAAGAACCGTGCTGTATCATTGAATAGAGCATGGTTACCGCCACCAACCTTATGCACAGCCAATTTTGCAAACAATTATTGTAAGAAAACAGCATTGAAAACCATTTTTCTTTCTACTACAGGTAGCCATGCCTCTGCATTGAAGCGAGATGAACAGGGAGCTTGCAATGATAGAGACATGTGAATGATTCAGTGCCCAAGGAGTTAAAAAAAGGTCTCTATCATTGCAAGCACACCTCATTTCTCACTTCTATGCCAATTAAGGTATGGCAATGTTTCAACATGGCTCAGGGAACTGTGAAAGGCACTATTCCTGTGTTAGTGCTGTATCGCAGCTGAACAGATGCAAGAAAAAAGCTATTTTATTTGCTAAATGTTACCTTTATCTTTAAGACATCATACATCAATTTATTTTCACTCACTCCTAGATTGATAATACCCTATGAATCAAAATAAAAAGCACAATTATGTTAATCATTCCCAGTAGTGATGGATAATTGTTAAATGACATCATGTGTCACTATATTATTCAATTGATTAAAAGCAATTCTGAATTCAATAGGTTATAGTCATAATCTCTCCTCGAACATACATGTAGCAGACCTCTTGCTTAGCTAGCTGAAAGCCCTGTTACACGCTATGTTTTCTCATGAAACTTGTCTCGCAAAAAAATGTTGCAGGTTGCATGAGGTTATGTCACACACAATTTCGGTTGCAATTTTCCTTGCAAAAAAAATGCTGCAAGTTGCACAGGTTATTTGAATCAATGATGAATGAATGATTGGCTCATGGACATGCTCAAATCACAAAGTTCGAAATGTTCTATTGCCATCATCATGTACCACATGGCAGACCCCATTATATGCTTCAAATAGTAATCCATGACAACTCAACGGTAAAAGAGAGGGAGGGGAGGGATGGTCAATTTATACAAGAAGCGAATTTTCTAAATTAAAGCACTCTGCAGGACCTTTCTACCAAGCAGTACTCCTAATTTTCGACTTTAAACATAAAGTTTCATATGATTGAAAATTTCTTCATAATTTCGCAAATTTTAATTCAGTTAAGTTAAATCAGTATTTCTCTCCACGCAAGTGCACAATCCTTCGAAAAAACTTATTATTATTTCCCCAATTCCTTCACTAGGATATTGAATCATGTTTAGAGAAAGAAAAACAGAGCTGCCAGGTTTACCTGTGGGTTCGTTTGTTGATGATAGACATTTTGACAAGCTGATTTACAATCTTGAACAAGTTGCTCACATCTCAACAACTGCTCTCCTCGATGAGATAAATAGCTAGACATACTTCACGAGTGATAACTGATGAATTTTAAGGGTTTTTTTCAAGCTAAATGCATGACTTTATCAGCTGGAAAGAAATCTTTTCAGACAAAACAAAAATGCCCGGGAAAATGGTGATGAAGGGTTAATTTATTCATAAACCGAGGGGGACTGGAACTGATGAATCTCGTTTTCTTCCTTGGTTTATTTCATTCATTCATTCATTCATTCATTCATTCATCCATTCATTCATTCATTCATTCATTCATTCATTCATCCATTCATTCATTCATTCATTCATTCATCCATCCATCCATCCATCCATCCATTCATTCATTCATTCATTCATTCATCCATCCATCCATCCATCCATCCATTCATTCATTCATTCATTCATTCATTCATCCATCCATCCATCCATTCATTCATTCATTCATTCATCCATTCATTCATTCATTCATCCATCCATCCATCCATTCATTCATTCATTCATTCATTCATTCATTCATCCATTCGTTCATTCATTCATTCATTCATCCATTCATCCATTCATTCATTCATTCATTCATCCATTCATTCATCCATTCATTCATTCATTCATTCATTCATTCATTCATTCATTCATCCATCCATCCATTCATTCATTCATTCATTCATTCATTCATCCATCCATCCATCCATTCATTCATTCATTCATTCATTCATTCATCCATTCATTCATTCATTCATCCATTCATTCATTCATTCATTCATTCATTCATTCATCCATTCATTCATTCATTCATCCATTCATTCATTCATTCATTCATTCATCCATTCATTCATTCATTCATTCATCCATCCATCCATCCATCCATTCATTCATTCATTCATTCATCCATTCATTCATTCATTCATCCATTCATTCATTCATCCATTCATTCATTCATTCATTCATTCATTCATTCATTCATTCATTCATCCATTCATTCATTCATTCATTCATCCATTCATTCATTCATTCATCCATCCATCCATCCATCCATTCATTCATTCATTCATTCATTCATTCTTTTTTTTTTTTTTTTTTTTTTTGTCTTTCTCGTCGTTTCTGTGCTATCAGTTTTATTCTATATCTTAAGTTTCCTTTCGTTTTATTTCTAGTTAGCTCTTCACATAGGAAGTTAATTAAATGTCAAATAAACAGCATTTAACTGGATGAGCAGTGTCTTTAGGGTAGAGGGGTGCTTATAGAAAGTATACCGTAGAACCGGGGGCTCATCCTGGATTTTACGGTATCACTGCACATAGCACGTATTGCGGGTAGCCTGTGGTATAATGTTCGCTAGTTGAAAGGCCGCGCGCGTTTGCACGAAACCAACACCGGAAATGCGCTGTGTAAGGCTTTAAAAATTATATCATGATGATCGAAGCCGGTCGTATTCTCTTACTTCACATTACAACAGATTGTGACTTAACTTTGATCTGTCTTACTTGGTTAATTCTATGTGACAAATCATCCTATAGAAAACTAAAAACCATATTATGTAATATAACTTATCAAAACTACTTGAGTTTATATTCTCCTCATACAGTACTTAAGGTCATAAAAATCAAGTTCAATAATATTGATCAAGTACTACAAATATAACTGTTACGATTCAAGAGAAAGTCAAGGGATTAGATCCATACCGTTGGGTTCTCAGACTTGTGATAAGCATCCTGGAGAATTTTTAGCCAAGCATCGGAAAGGATGGTATTGATGTTTTGTATCCTCGTCCCACGTTCTGACATACATGACATGGTGTGTATATCACTGGCTGTCCACTCGTTGAATCGATCTTACCAATACAGATGAATGAGCTTGATAATCTATTCAATTAAAAGTCTTCATGTATAAATGAAAGAATTAGTTTCGAGAAGTGTTCACGTCTTGAGTGACCGAGGATGTTGTCCGTGTGATCATGCTCACTGACCTTCTGTGATGGTAACACTTCTTGTATTGGATTTCACTGATGACATGACACGTGTCAGTTACGTAAAACAGTCGTTATGAAACAATAGCTCGGGTTAATGGTTTTGCAGTATAGGATATTTTTTTTAAATAGTATTACAATTAAAGTAAGTAAATGAACAAACAAAGAAACAAACACCGAAAATAAATATAGTCTTATCAAGGGAAGCAGACAGACGACCAAACAAACGAAAGCAAAGTTTAATCAGTGTTGGACCGGGAACGGATGGACGGATGGATGGACGGATGAATCATGCAGGGCTGCATGCCAGAGGGGGGTGGGGGTAATTGATGGCTGGGGAAGGAACGTGAATGGAACGTGACTAGTCGTTCCGTCCGTGAGGACTGCATGGCTCCTGCACAGCCGTACGTACTGAAAGGTGGTAACTTACGCAAATGGGGGGCGTTGGGTTATATCACGTTTCCTAGATTTGTCTAGGCACATTATTTCACTTAACATCTCGCTGCAAATTTAAATTCCGAGATGTCTTATGCTTTGTTCTTACTTGAAGCTGGCCTACTTAGGGACAACATATGATACTTCGCTGTAGACTCCTTGCAGCACGTCGGAATGCAGTTCAATTTGGAGGGCAAAAGAATAGTTTTCAATTTTCGGGAGTTTAAGATTCTTTTGTTTTGTCCTCCAATTCATTGAGCTGCATTCCGACGTGCTGCAAGGGGTCTTAAATTAAAGTGGGACGATGAAATTTGAACCTTGTCAAACCAGATTACTTCTATGATGAAAAATTACAAAAATAGTTTAGAAAAAGAGAAACTTGATGTTAAAAAAAGAGAAAGAAATCATCGTTGAATTCTGAGTTGAATTGTCTTAGAATATATTGTGGCTTCCTACCCGTTACGTCAGTTAATCGACGCTTTGTTTTTAGCGTCCAGGTTTAGGACTTATTGCTAGGACATCCTTCACTGTTCCACACGGCGGATTCCTGGCATTCTTCTCAAGAAAGGAACCTCAATTACAGAATATCCACATATGACAAAAGCCATGAGGGTTACCAATGTTGAGTAACTGACGTTACAAATAGACGTTTGAATAATGGCGGGAAACGAAAACCGAGAAATGAAACTTGTTTTGAGGCGTTCCCTTTTATCGTACCACAAAATGGCTTTAAAATATTAGTGTGAATGCTATGAGGATGTAAAAACATGAACTACGTTCAGTTCATTTCATTGTCGTCTCACTTTAAGCATCACATATTTAGACTACTTCGATTTGACTCAAAGGAAGAATTGATCCTAATCTTCTTTCGTTCCGCCGCCCCTGGGCAGTGGATATGACATGCTACCAGATTATATGCCAGATACTGGTAGCTTAAACGAATTGGATCTTTGGAAGGCAAGCTTACTAACCTATAGCCCTGCCTCTCAAACCTATACAACAATACCGTTGACCTCGACTTTGATATATCTATTGTTTGACTCTAGACGTTTCGTATGAATGCCATAAACAGAGTATACGTTTCCAACAAACTATGATGAAAGTGCCTTTCATGTACTATCAAATCATTGTAGTCCAACGAACAGTGATCTCGCACTCTGATTGGTTGGACTGGTGCCGTGACGTGTGTACTGAGAATTTTCAGTAACGAAGTTTGTTTCACTTTTTCATAAAATTTGGAGGGGCTAATCATCCTTGCTTGCAGCTGAAGAGCTGAATTACGAAGGACGCAGCTCAACGTGGTCGAGTCGAAGGCATACGAAGGCGCCTCGGGCTGCCGCCATACGACTCATGTCTGACCATGGAGCACAGCTCAGATCAAATTAGGGTTGGTTTTTCACGGAGGGAGGAAAACCGGAGAACCCGGAGAAAAACCCTCGAAGCAAGGGAGAGAACCAACAAACTCAACTCACTTAAGGTGCCGAGTCCGGGGATCGAACCCGGGACCATAGCGGTGAGAGGCGAGAACTTACGCACTACGCCACCCTTGCTTCCCTTAAAGGGAATAGAGATCGGTTTTTGTACGAGTACGAACATATGGTTGATGCTAACAGTGAAATGGTTTCACACTGTCTTCTAGTATACAGTATGCCTTTGAAGCTTCTTTTAAAGCTTGGGATCCCTGTGTCAAGCTGCTTCTTGAGGCTGGCCTTACACGGTATCGGACGAATTTTTAACCGCGTTCAAAAAGTTGTACGTTTAGACGTTACGTTTACATGCAACTGCGTGCTATCCGGACAGAAATTCAAACACCTAGACAAGCAAAATAAAGAAAAGATTCCGCGTGAATGGTGTAAAGTGATCAAATACTGTATTTGAACGCGGTTAAAAATTTGTCCGTCAGTGAACGCCTGCATGACACGAAGCTAAAATACAGAAAAGACTCTTTGAAATCATTTGTAAATACAGGATAATAAGCTTTGTTCAATTGAGGTTTTATAATACAATATTATGGAATAAAAACGTTCTGCATATGTACAGCCCTTAGCGGTAAGGTCAAAACAATGGTCCAAAATAGGGACCCGAGGGGATGTTACACGAGACGATTTACAACGATGATTTTACGCGCAACGCTGTGAAAAAAATCGTCATTTTGAGTTGCGATGTTTTGACTTCAGATCAAAAACTCGCAACGTATTGCCTGAAGTCGAAACTACTCTAAATCCAGGCACTGGGTAATCCTACCCTACCCTCGGGTTCCATAAGATGACAATTGTTATGACCTTATCCCTAATCACCCCTGAGGTCCTAGTAATAGATGGGTACTATTTAACAATTAGACTCGCAGCTCGAATGGTCTATGGGTTATTGACTCGTAGACCATGAGGGCGAGAGGTATAATTGCTTTAGTATAAACCTACTAATCGGTCTAATAAATGTTTTTGCCATTAAATAATTGTTTTGGCTTTCAAAACCGGCTTTTTTTTTCTTTTTTTTTGCTACTAGTGGTCTATGACTAATAGAATAGACCACTAGTAGCTTAGCCAATCAGGGCGCAGGATTTGTGATAAACCATTAGTAGGTTTATTAGCACTAATATCCTTTATTCCTAAGAGTGCCAAGACCGTAACACTTATCATTCTTTTCTAATTATGATAGTCCCCTGCGCCATCTTGAAAGGTGGCCGTGCCTTTGCATCGAAGCGAGACATGAGGTGACCTTGCAATAATAACTGAAGACTTGTGAATAATAATTGTTCAAGGTGTTAAAAATGGTCACCGTTGTTGTCGCTTCGATGCAAAGGCATGGCTACCCCTCAAGATGGAGCAGGGAACTGTGAGAGAGACTACTGGAATTATCCCTTTTCTCTAAAACTACATTGTCATTCATCCTTTAATCCTAAAACCATATTGCTTGGTTTTCCTTATCCCTAACTGGACCTCAGTGTCGCGATGCAAGTTGCAGAATAAATGTTGCTCGTATTACCACCGCGCGCGCAACAAATTCTCTTCGTTGCACAAAATAGGAAGTCTCTCTACTTCGTGCAACAAAGATAATTTGTTGCGCGCGAGCTGGTAATACAGGCAACATATATTCTGCAACTTGCATCGAAACGTTGCGCTAATTGGTGCACGATTTAGAAAGGCATTTCTTTTTTGCTCTAAACTACGTAATAGTGCTGCATGTAACTGATGAGTGATCAACACGTGATCCAATAGACCTTATCTATTGCCCTATAACTACATTCAGTGATTATTCGAAGGGCATAGGTTTTTGTAATTATTACACTTTTAAAAGGAGCAACTGAGGGGTTCAGAGAATAAGTATCCCCAAAAAGTTAAACATTCTTGACTGTTCACCAAACGTCTAAATCATAGATTCTTTGTAGTTTTCACAATCTAAGCAAAATAGTTTTTTTTTTCCCGAAAGATGTTTCTTAAAAAGCCCGCCTACCGGGAAAGGCAATAAAGCATGTATGTAAGATTTAAAAAGCCTTGATAAAATTTCAGGCTCACTAAATTTTGATGTGCTCTACCTTGTGGAATGTTTACGATCTTAGATTATCGTTTCAGTTTCAAGTGACTTGGTCGATCTCAGGCCCTTATTGATTCTAAAAGTGGTTAATTACAACTTGACTATGGTTTCCAACCATTCTCCACCCCCTGCAGACCTTGTAATTTTCACTGCGCATGCTCAACAAGCATCCACAATAAAAACGACTGGACCTGGGGTCAAGGGTTCCAACCAGATAGAACACGTATTAATGTGACGTGGTGAATAACTATCACACTGGCCACACCACACGTGGTCTTGCTATGAAAAGTTACAACGAATAAAATATAACATATTACAAATATAATAAACTATACTCAGACTAACCCGTGCACAAGATACCTCTTTAGCTTGGGCGTTTGTTTTGCCCATTTCACACCACGTATCATCCCTTGGAGGAAAGCATTCTTTGTTTCAATTGCGTCCAAACCAAGAAATTATACTCAAGGGAATGACACGTGGTCTGAAATGATACGCCCAAGGTAAAGAGGTGTATTTAGTAGGACTAAACTAGCTAACGTGTAACATTTAGTGAGAAACGTGACACGCCTATATTGATGCAGTATAGTTGTGTTAAACGCAATAGAATTCTATTTACAAACTCAGTACTGCAGTGGTGGATCTTTTTGTGAACCGTCTAATGAAATTCCTACATCCACCCCTGCTATGACCCCACTTTATCCTGCAGGGGCGTAGCCGGGGGGAGGAGGGGGGGGGGGGGGAGAGTCAGGGAGTCAGTTTTTTTGGTTGTTCTGTAAACGGGTTTTGCCCCCACCCCCTCCCCCCAGGCAAAATCCTGGCTACGCCCCTGTCTTGTATAGCCCTATAATATTCGAATGATTGGTAACAGTAGATCAGCCACAGTAAAGGGAAGGTTGAAGGAAGGATGTTAAGTGGATTGTTTTTGACCAACTTGGCGTAAGGATTAAGAAGAGAAGGCGTGTAAATTGCCCATTTGACTCAAACCAGATTGGATGTGTGCTACGTGGATTTCCACATGATTCTGAAAACAGCTGGGGGGGAAAAGAAAGAAACAATCATTATAGACTGATAGACAATTAACCGAGGCCGGTAACAGAGGCTCACAAGGGCAAAAAAGGAAATCAATAAAGAAAACAAAAAGCACAAACGTGGCGGTTTGCACCCATGTCTCTTATGGCCGGCACACACACTAGGCGTCAAGTCGCTGCAACATGACGCGGGGACAATAACCCCAAGTGTGTACACACGACGCAAAATGCCACTTTCACTCATTGTGTTGCTGCAACAGTTCGTATGAAATCAAACCAGTTTGAATTCGTGCGACATGTTGCAGGGACAAAATTCGTGAGGACAAGATTTTTTACAGAAATTCCACAGTACACACGAGGGGAATGGTCGCAGCGACGTGTCCCCGCGTCTTGTTGCAGCGACTTGACGCCTAGTGTGTGCCGACCTTTGGACTACAGTAAAAATCAAAAGTGTTGATACACTACCTCATAATGTTGGAAAAAATAAGCATGAAGTGTAAGAAAAAGCGCTTTAAAAATCGTATATAAACTAAATCCCCCCTCCCCCATTCAATGTTGTTCCTTGAGAATGTGGCTACCTCACGGTACCCAACTTTGGCCATTTAGACAACATTGCAAGGGGAGGGGAGGGGGAGCGTACAGTCGACATCAGTCATTTCACACAGCCAATTTTGGGAGCATTATAGGGGTAGTGTATCAACACATTTCGATTTTTACTGTAGATTTTGTATGACATGTGCGGCACACAATTTCATTACCCTCCCAATAGAGTATGATGATTTCTAGTATAGGGTGGGTAGACTGTAACACTTACCTTTCATTACTTGGGGCTATTGTAGCTTTGATTTCTTCTACTGCATCGGATAATGACTTGAACTCGAATGTATTGAGTTCGTTCTCTGCTAGAGACTGGAATACAAAGATAGGAAGGATATGAACGATAAATGTGACACTTTTTATTTCACGAGTGTTACTTCTCGACCTAACACAGACGTTTGGACCCCCTAGAAGAGCGAGACCCCTGGGAACCTACTGTAGCAAGACTTTGTACCTTTATTTGTAGAAGTATTGATGTTAACTTGGTGGCCATGTTTAATGTCGATTGATTCTTTACGGAGAGGCTGAAAAAGGAAAAAACCATGAAAGAGAATTGCACAAGCTGTCTCTAGCTCAGTGTGGTGGTTTGTCTCTCAACATCGACATCAGTTTCGTCACATTGTGAATTCCTGTTTCGACACTCTAACGCGGTCTCAATCAGGTTTCTTTTAGCAAGAATCCTCCCAGATCACCAATCAAGGCATTTTCATTACTGGCCATGCCGCCAGCATTATTCATCATCAACATCGATACCAGCAGCGTCAGCAGTAACAGCAGCAGCAGCAACAACAGTAGCAACAATTACAGCAACAGCAAATAAAAGACAGAAACAACAACAACAGCAGCAGCAGCAGCTCTACAGCAACAACAGCACCAGCAACAACAGCAGCAACAACAGCAGCAACAGCAACAGCAACAGCAACAACAGCAGCAACAATTACAGCAACAACAGCGACAGCAACAACAGCAGCAGCAACAACAGCAGCAGCAACAACAGGACCATTGTCACCATCATCACCAACATTATTATCACAAAGCTTCTTTCTTCCCCTGAATAATACCCCATTTTCCTCAACTTTTAACATATTAAAGGGAAAACCTTTATTCTTACCTTCCTAGTTTAGCATTTTGTTCTTCCACCATGTGTATTGCTTCTTTATCACACTTTCTCTTGACACTGATTGTTTGGTCTAGTGCATGAAGACCATGATCAGGTGCAAGCTGAAAACAATACCCAACATTAGTAACAACTTGAGCTTTCCCTGGGTGTAAGAGCCATGGTTTGGGCTACTGTAAGGTCATCCATTTGGCAAGAGATAGAGAAAAACTTAGGGCAGCCATCAAAGCAGCCATGTGACCGCAGTGATATGCTGAACACATGCACACAAGGTCATTTCCAGATTGTTACACCAGTTTTTAAAATTCCATAATTTCACTTGCAGAGAATTGCCGTATAACACTATACATCACAGCTTGTTTACATGGGCAAGGTTAATAGCAATTTAGGCCAAATCTTCTTTTGGGATATCTAGTGTGATACTGTAGCTGCTCTCACTTCATTAACAGGGCCAGTAGTACCCACTCACCTCTTGACAGTAATCCTGTACATCATTTAAATAGTAGTTAAGATCCTGAATACAATCAAATATACATTCAAGGTTTAGTTCAATGCCATGACGTGGTTTATATTGGAAAGGTATATATTCTATAGCATGCTAATACTCCAATTTTCGATTTCTCTATTGCTCAGCTTTAGCCTTGATTGTGTGTAATATATTCAGCATGGAATGCACAAACCATGGAGTTTTAAAGCAATAGACCCCTTGCAGCATGTTGGAATGCAGCTCAATTTGGAGGGCAAAACAATAAGTTCCAATTCTCAGGGGAATAAAATACTTTTGTCTTGCCCTCCAAATTGAGCTGCATTCTGACATGCTGCAAGGGGTCCATTGTATGGTTCATGTGTTTACATTCCTCACCTCATTACCATGGGCTGCTACCAATACTACAGAATATATTACATGGGTTACTGCGATTCTCAATATTCTGTGAACTCAGACATTTCAATGGCTTTTTTTGAAATCGGTTTTTCGCTGCCGTCAATCAAAACTAATCAGTCGGTACCTTTTATATTTTTGACTGGCGGCAGTGAAAAACCAAATTCCAACGGGAAATTTGCAGCTCCCAAGTTCACAGAATATTGAGAATCGCAGTAACAATGAGCAATAGAGAACTCGAAACTGGAGTATTATAACTATGGATTCCGAAGAAATTCTCAATATAGATATCTCATTTAAAAAAGCATGTTATACTGTACAATCATGACTAGCAGTTACTAGCTTGGGCATATGGTGCACGTTTTAAGATTGCTTAGAATCCTGGTAAAGCGACAAACTGGCCGTCCAATTGACTTTGCATGTAGTTACAGTACCTTGTTGAGTCTTTCCAGCTCCAGCACTACACATGCATATCTTCTTTGAAAGTCTTTATCGATTGGATCTTGGTAGGATTTCTGTGAGGAGTAAATTAATTTATAAGTTTATTTTAATTATAATTCAGGTCAACTTGTGCAAAATAATAAGCAATTATTGGACGAGGTTGAGCAAAATATCGTGATTTGTTAGTGGCGAGCAAGCAATTATTTGCCGATGCTGAAGGCAGGCATTCAAATTATTTTTTCTAATCCTTGAGGGGCAATAACAAAGTCAGCTCATTTTTTTCACGGAAGCGAGCCATTGTCAAATGCAGCGTTACTGCACATGAGCAGACCGTTATTTGCAGCAAGATGACTTTGCACCGTGATGCACATGAGCAGACCATTATTTGTAGGCAGTTATTTGCAGTTCTCTCGGCCAATCAAAATGACGGAAAAAATAATTTGAATGATAACAATCATTTAGCAATCCAAATATGTGAGTGGTCTTGTTGTATCAGATTTACAACACAAGCCAGTCAGACCATTGATTGTAGAACAGACTTGAATTTTGTAAACTACTTATCCATCATCTGGATGCATAATTTCGTATTGCATTGATATCTTAGGGAAGGACTGGTGGCGCAGCAGTGAGAGCGCTCACCTCTCACCATTGCGACCAGGGTTCGAGTCCCGTCGGGCTCGGTGTTGTATGTGAGTAGAGTTTCTACTTGGTTCTCTCCTGTGCTTCAAGGGTTTTTCTCTGGGTTCTCTGGTTTTCCTCCCTCCACAAAAATCAACTTCTAAATTCTAATTCAATCTTGAAGGGCCTACAGATGTAAATTACTTAGTGTAACTCTTACTAGTAACCCTATAAATTGTGAAAAAAAATTGTGAACTTTAATTTTATGAATGATTTAGTTTTGAGTAATAATTTATTCTAAGAGATTGGTAGCAAGACAGGGGATTAAACTTGATGTACATGTATGTCAATAATCAAGCCTGTATTCATACCATTTTTTCTGCTTGTGTATTCATTTCCTTTAATTTCTCAATGCATTCTTTTTTAACAAGAAGAATTTTAGACAGACGTGTCTGAAATAAAATGGAACATGAAGTTTTTTAATTATTGTATTTTTTTTTTTTTTTGAAAACAAGAATAAATGAGTGGCAATAGAATAATAAAGAATAATATCTAATTTATGACATACAAAGAGGACAAAGGAAAAAAGGGAATGAAAATGAGAGAAAGATAACTGAAAAAAGAGAAATTATAAGGAGGGCATGCAAGAGGGATATGATGGTCCAACAACCTGAAGACAAACTTGTTACAAAAATTTGTTCCAATTGGACTACACAGTAGTTTTGATTAACGAACCAATCAAGACCATTGACATCTCATCTTAACAAGAGCCATACTTCCAACCAGCAATACAACTATACTGGCAATGTATCTTAGTATCTTACCACAAGAATTAAGAATCGAATTGGGAAGCCACCAAGTGTTCCTCCTGTGAAGACAATGGATAAACGTGTTAGCAACTATATATTGATTAACTTAAACACTTTAATAATTTGTTATTCACCTTGTCCTTGCTGGTTCAAAGCTTCTTGCAGTTTCAACCTAAAAGATTGTCTAAGTGTTATCATAGCCGAAATATTCAAAAGTAAACAATGTTTAACCTTCTCGTTTTAGCTTTCTTAAACATAATATATGAATTACTGAATTACCTTGCAGGAGAGGCCCCTAAAAGTGGATCATTTATCTGTAGAAAAAGATTTCTTATATCAGAAACAAACAAGTATTTGTGAGTATTAAACAAATGGATGATCATGGTACAAGTACAGTACCAGTGTAGTCCTTACCATGCTGGGACTGCCTTGTAGACTGAGACCACTGAAGAAGGAGATAAGAAACAGTTCTTTAATAGCAAAAACAGGAATTTCCACAGACAAATGAAAAATAGTGTTTGGATTAGCACAAATATATAATTATATATATATAAAAGGTAATCTATCCTAGTTTGAAGCATGGGTTGCTCAATTCTCCCGAGTCAGGGCTCATGTTAAAGCATTTGAAGGTCAGGCACGTCCTTTACCCCCTTAGCTATCAGTGCTCCTTATAACAGGTATTTAAAGCTAAAGCTACATGGAACAGAGAGAAGTCGAAACAGACATGGAGATCCTGAGGATTGAACCCCTTGCTCCGAAGGCCGCTCATTAACCAACTGAGCTATGCCTGCTCCATATACAGCTAGTTCAATAAAGGTTGGTGAAGGTTTTGTTGCATGTTGCATGATGCATGTTGCATATCAAGCTTGAAACATATCATATTCAAATGTACATGTACAGTCTGTAAATAATGTCAGCACAGAAAATCCCATGTCATTGTGAACTTTCGCTGTTAGAATTCACATCACCCATACTGCATTTCAGGCTTGGCATGCAACATGCAACAAGCAACCAAACCTTCACCAACCTATTTTGAAATAGCTGTATACAGCCATGGTTTTCCATGCACTAGCTTTGTCTATAGTACTGTAGGCCCTCATTATATGGGTTATATGGCACAATCTCAAACAATGTACCTGGGTGGGGTGTATGTAGGAGGGAAGACTGCTGTCCTTGGTCTTTCCTTAAGTAAGAATGATGACAGCGGCATTGTTTCTAATATCTCTTCACTCTAAATGATGAACAAGCAAGACCAGTTAGTACAGTATTCAATATGTTGTAAAGAGGGTGGTGGTCAAAATCAATGTTTGCACATTATTAATTTTGATACTGAAAGCAATTTTAACAAGAATATCAATAATTTTATATGTTAGTAATAAAAAACTAGTATATAAACAGTGATGTACTGTAATGCTTACTAGTACTTCGGTGTCTGGTACAGAATGTGTTCCCAGTCCTGAAAAGGATACAACAATAATGTAACAGTAAATATTATCATTGTGTTAATTCTTTAATTATCATTTATAAATAAATATTTGTATTTAGCAGTGACATCTCTACATAGGTTGACTTCATCCACTGAAATCTGACTGCCTATTTTAGAAACAAGTGGCAGGCTGGCATTGGGAGTGTCATCATGCAAAGGCATCTGGGATTATACATGGAATGCTTGACAATCCTGAATATGAATATGGCTTGTTTCATTGACTATTACACTGCATCCATGCAGGTACATTGTACACATAGTTAAATTCAGCCATGTTTGTTGATATCACACCAAAAATTGGATAAAAAAAGGGAAAGACTCATCCGGCATAACAATCCCAGACAACTTTGCATAACAAGACTCTCACATACAATACCATGTTCAGGAATCAACCATTGTATTGCAATAGACCATTTTCGAGATACACAAGTGCTTTCAAAAAAATTGCAGACGCAGACATGATTTTGAGCATTTTCAGGCAGAGTCGATAGCGCAAGTGATCTTGCCTGAAAATGCTTCTTTTTCATGTCTGCGCCTGTGATATCTCGAAAATGGTGAATTGACCAGTGAGAGGCAAGTGCTCTTACTGCTATGTACGTACTCCTTGAAACACTTGACATACTTACTATTATAATTAGATTTTTATTTTTTCTGCTTTTTGATAAAAACATTATATAACCTAACTTTGGGAAGGCAGCCTTATAGTAAAACTAAAGAGTTCTAAGAGAATGATTAAACAAACATGTCACAACAGTATGAGACTCCCTTACCTGGTCTATCAAATGTTACACGGTATGAACAGTTTTGAGTGTCAACTGCATCTATTTGTCCAGTAAATAAGCCATCTTGTGGAGATCTCAGCCGGGCTGGGAGAAATTAATCATATGAATTAATGAATTGAATATAGAAAATACAGTGATCATCTTGCAATAACAAAATAATAACTGACAGAACTTGAGATTTCAAGTGGTGAACAAATAAACCACAGGTTGCCTGTTTTATTTCTTCCTAGAAAGAGGATTCCTGGTTCTGACTTGAATCAGACAATAGCAAAGTTCAAGCACTGTAGGTACAGTTTCCCAGTGGAATTAAAACCTTGCCTCACAAACAACTAATTTTTTTCTGTTTTCAAGAATACTAGGATGGCAAAATTAATTCAAACAAATTACAAAAAATTTTCATTGAAAAGAATTTCAAAATCTGACGTATTTAATCTAAATCTTTTGAGCTTGTGGAAAATAGCAACGGTAACTGAGTGGAGCTGAAACCATGAATTTGGGTACATGTGGGTTGGTGGGAGAAGTCAACAAATAGACCTCTTTACCTTCGTTGTTTGTTGTGCCCATTTCAGACCACATGATGCCACTCTTGGGAGTCGATTCTTTCATGTGTAAATATTTTAACAAAAGAACATTTCTCAATGGAATGTCATGTGGTCTGAAATGGGCCATTTGCATATGAAGGTAAAGAGGTCTATAAGAAGGTAAGAAGGTTTAACATTACCAGTGACTTTGGTTCCAATGACGAGTGGAAGTGGTACTTCTTCTGGAAGATCCTTGAACTTACTGAGCTCCGTAACCTACATTTAAGAGAACAATGCTTTAGTTCTAATACTACAGGATTAAAACCATTCAGAATCCCCATCTCTGTACATTTATAAATGACTGTATACCTTTTTCTGCTGTAGTAATCTAATCTTTTTGCGCTTTTCTTGAAGAGATTGTATCTCTTCTTGGAAGAATGCTGGGGAACATCTACAGGAAAAAACAGAAAGTTTATGTCAGTAAAAATGTAGTTAAGTTGAGTGTAAATACAAGTAAATTACAAGTAAATTACAAGTCATCCTTGACTTATAAGCCATTTCAAAGTAACCTGCTTTAACAAATAAACTATGTATGTATGTATGTATGTACGTACGTATGTATGTATGTATGTATGTAAGAATTGTTTTCAGTGTGCATGTGATTTTATCCCGAATTTCTCACCTTCTTTTGTTCTTAATTAAACAAAAGGTGAGTATTCGGGATAAAATCTCATGCGCACTGAAACCAATTCTTAAACTGTGAACTGGCTTATAGTAAGTTAAGTCCGCTACTATTTTCTTTGTCATGATAAGTCAGTCATCAATCAATACCTTCTTGGCTTCCCCATTAGTCTCCTTATTTCTCTCCATTCTATTCTTGTCATATTCTTAACCTATAGACATGGAGGAACACAATAAACAAAACAAACATCACACATAATGCTGACTTGGGCTTCCTGTTTGTGGTTTGACACAGGTAGCCCAACCAATTACTGACATACAAATATGACATTATCTCTAAACTCTAAATCTTACCTTGAGATTTGGAAAAGACTCTCTTAGACAAACACAGAAGTCATTGTCACCTTCAAAAAGAACCCTGGACAAAAACATAACATATTTCACTTTCATTTTACAAGATAATAGACCATAGCATGGAGGACTGACTGCTGGTTACAAAAATGAAATTCACCTAAATCCACTCGCAGATGGGTTATTGGAAGTTTAGTTTTAGTATAATGCCAGAAGCTTGAAGAATTTTTTTCCAAGGAAAATTTGCTTGAAGAAACACACAACTACTGTCAGCTGGATTGATCACCTTCCCCGAAAGGAATTATGGGTCACTACTTTTGGTTAGCATTTTTCCGAGTATACAATGTAGACTTTTCTTATTGATTGAAATAAAATTCCCCAACAAATTCGACTGGCGTTTACGATTAATTTAAAGAAGGAAGAATTTGTATTTCATAAATTATCTTGGCAGAATATTGGGAAATGCTAATCAAAATACATGTTGAATCCTCAATTCTGATTGGTTGACCTCGAGTTTGTTCTCAAGGTCAACTCAGCTGGTTCTTATACAATTACCAAGCAACAACAACACATAAATAGTATTAATAATACCTGTCAATGCTTGAATAAAACCATTCAAAGTAACACCATTTAGCAGCTTTTGGTAGCTTAAGGAGGTTTTGAAGCTTGGAAAATGCAAACTGTGAGAAAAAGATGAAATTAAAACAATAATTAATATTTTAAGATTTGACTTAATACAAACAAAATTCATCACTTTTCATATGTATGATACATTAGCTTACTGGTCAAACACTAAGCATTCAAACGAGTCTGCAAGGTAGTTTCAAAGGCTTATTCAAATTTGAACCTTGAAACCTCGACCTAATGCTTTGTGTTTGACCAGTGAACCGATGTATGGAAAGTGGTGAACAAAAAACAGATTGAAGGTGAATGAGTAATATCTAGCACGTGACAAAAAAAATAATAAAGCCTTGAACTAACTAAAGCACCAGTTAAGTTTGTTAATTGTGATTAATTTAATTTAAAACTCAAATAAAACTGATTTTTTCACGTTCCATTTCGACAGTAATAAAACATGCAGGAAGTGATGTAAGCACCAAAGAAGTGTGAAGAGAAGCACAAGTTGTGGGTGAATGCTTCTCACACTTCTTTTAAAGAGTATATTCGGCACTTCCTAATTAGTGCTTTATTACTGAAAGCAGAAGGAAAAAAGCAACTTTGTTTGTTTTATTACATAGAAAGAATGAATTAATTTTGCTTTAGTTTTGGTTACTGTTACACTTCTTGCAACGTTAGCTGCTTGCTCGCAGATGGTGTCAAGTGCAGTGCTTTGTTCACTTTGTTCAAAGCACAGTTCTCTCTCAGTCGCAGTCTAAGCTATATAATAAACAGGAATATAAGACAAACCTTGGCATCTTTTTTGTTTTCAGCGCCATTTGTTCCAAGCTGAAACAAAAAATATCCAGACCCCATTACATATAAAATAATAACATGCTTGCCTATCATATTAGCTATTCCGAGGTCATGAAAAAACCTGGGTCAAGTTGGCAATACAAAGAATTTTGGGAATGTTTTAGAGGATGAAATAGACAGAATCTTGGAAAATATGTCTCCTAAAACAACAACAACAACAACAACAACAACAACAACAACAACAAAAACAAAAACAGTTTCATAATGCACTGCAATGCCAACTTGACCAAATGTTTTCCTCAACTTTGGAACAGCTAATAATAATCATCTTCAAGGCTTTGTTTGCCACAGGCAACCCAGAAAAAACTGTCTTGAGTGGAAAAACCTTGACAATATACAAGTCTACATTTTGCAATAATGCTGCTTACCTGAGTAGGAGATCTTGCAAATCTGTATGTAAGTAAAATAAAAAAATAATGATAAATTAAAAACTTCAAGATCAGAACATTTAGATATTGCACAATATTTTACACTTGAAAAGTTTACATATATTACAGTTAACTGTACCTTGATCTAGTGGTAGAAAGGGGGGAGAATTCCTGAAACAGAAAGGAAACAATAAGAAAAATATCAACAAGATTTTAATATCATATCATTATTCAGACGGTATCATTAGAGTGCCTATAACCCTTTCACAGTTAGACAGTAGAAGACACAAAAATAACTGATAAGCATTTTTACAGTTTCTAATTTGGTCCATTTTATGAAGAGAAATATAACTCTTCAAGCATCCCAAAAGCTCTCTCTTAAATTTTCCATAACAGAAATTTCCTCAAATTGCAAAGGGTGTATTTCATGGGTCACAAGTTTCTCATTCTGTCGTGTAATATTGTTAACACAATGTGAGATAGATGTGTTGTTTGCAGGTGTTCAAATCAATTAAATATACTGTAGAAAAAACGAATTTCAGTTCATCACATTCCAGTTTTGATTGACAATCACTCCTTATAAGCTATGTCACAAGTGGCTCATTGCAGCCCCTTTTTATTTGCGGCTTTTCCCAACAAATAGCAATGTTTGAAGAGCAATATCTCAGAAACGAATCAACCAAATAGGAAAATGTATAAGAGCTTATTTATAAATGAGCTATTTTTGCATCTTCTATGGGGAAAACGATAAACCATGGAAGGATTATACTTAGGCAGTTTAAGTGTTAAGCATATTTGGTATGTTTTACATACATCGTCATGGAATAATTCCTCATGGTAGTCGTCTTCAAGGCTGTCTTCTAATTGACGTCTTTTCTTGGCTCTTGTCTGTTGAAATAAAGCATTAAAGGTCATTCATGTAATTGAATCAATGAAAAAACTGAAAAGTACTAACTGCTGAGAGCAAGATTTTTAAAACTCAAAACAGATGGCACAGATAGTGCTGCAATGAGAAATTAGCACTATAAACTGAGCCAATCAGAGAGTTCAAGCCTGGTACTTACTCACTTACTCCCCATAATGCCTACTGGCATGTGGGGCAGCAACAAAGGAGGATAGTATTTTCCCTTGCTGCTGTTTATGCAACATGATTGTTTTATGAGACAGGTTTGTTAGCCCCATGCCCAACCCCCTAACCTGGAGGACGGGTGGATTGTGCTCCCTCCAGCCTCTACCCTTCTACCTGTCTGGTTTGGGTGACCCTATTAGGAGACTAAGCTCCAAGCCTGTTATTGCTATTAAATTGAATTACTTTGTGGAAGAAGAGAGTACTGGTGTTGTGTGCCATTTCTGTATGAAAAGACTTCAAATCCAGGATAATATTATGTGAGTAGAGTTGTTGGTTGGTTCTCTACTGTGCTTACGAGGGCCTTTCTGAATCCAGTTTTTTCCCCTTCCACAAAAATGGTAAACAGTACAATAAGGTTTGTCTGATAAAATTGTAAAGCCATTGTGAAATAAAAGTGTTTTCTTACCATAGCACCATGTTTTGCTGGGGAATTGAATGGCGAGGACTGAGAGCCAATACCTGAAAAATAATTAATTAATCACATCATGTTTCTAGTTTCAAGTTTTCTGTTGTTCACTTACTAGACATGCAGACAACAGACTACTTAGCAGCCCTATATTTTTAATGTATTACTGTGCTACATGCCATACCGTGAACACTTCCACAAGTTTTTGATATCTTTTTGACAATTTTGAATTTTGCTCTTTACCACTAACCAATTCAGTATTGGCACTTGACTTTCAGGGCTCAAAATACTGTAGCAGCCTGCCAGTGGTGAAAATGCAGATCCAATTTTACTTCTGTCAGACTAAAACAATTTTGAACTGCCAAATGGAAAATAAAATGAAAATAAGTGCTGCCAGAAATAGAAAACTGTCTGACATTTTTTTTTCTATTTTGAGCCCTGACTTTGTTGTTTCATGTGAAAGTGTATATGGTATGGCATGTACAACCAGTAGACTATAGCACTAATCAATTAAGTATTGGCGCTTGACATAGAAATTTCAATAGGCTGATTTTGAAAATTTTTGCAAAACATTGTTACATTGATGTTCAAATTCTGCCTATCAAAACATGAAAGTGAAGGGCCAATAACTAATTGGTTAGCTGTAAAGAAATCAAAAACTTTTGGAAGTTAAGTTTGGAATATTAACATCTTTCTTTTCTTTTCACTTACCCTTTAAACTAACAAGGGCTTCAGCTGAACTCTCTGTGAATAAAAAATGCATTGAAATTAGAATATAACATGGAGTAAATTGAGGCATGATAACCCATAATAACAGCAATTTAACAAGCCCCAAAAGAAAGACCTACATGTATAACTAAACTAGAAAAAGAAGTAACAAACACCATGTAATGTTGACACATTTATATTTTGAGAAATAATAAGCTATATATTTTCAAGTTTACAGTCATGGATTTATCATATTGCAATTATCTGGAGTTTGCTGACACTCTAACATACCCTTCGCATATATGGTGAAGGGCTTGAAATAATAGTCAGTCACACAGTGTACCAAACAGCTAAATTAGTCATACTAATTTCTGGCTCAATGTTACTGGTCAAAATGACCAGCAAGGCAAAGATTTGACAGGAAAAAATCCAATTTATGGCAAATATTAACCATTGATTGTAACTGGTTTTTATTTCAAGCCCTGATAGATGATGTCAATTTTGTAGGAATGGGAAAAATATATAGCAGAGCAGATTTCTTTATGGTATAGTATGTCATATATGTTTTGCATGACCATGCCATGTTTAAGCATTCTGCAGAATGCAGAGTTACACTTGGTGAATGGATGAATAACACACAAAATGGGAAGCTATCCCGGTCCTGTTACACTTTCTCATGTTGTGCCATTCACAACCATGTGCACACAAGTTTCCTACTCTATAACTAGTAAATCAAAGCCCACTCTAATTCCTTAGATCTTTCACAGACACACCAAACTACTTATTAAACAACACAGAAACTGATACCCAATTTAGTTAGGAAACAAGTAAAACATTTTTTATAAAGTGTACAATTAAATGTCATCTCTAGATAGATCAAAATGAAACAATTAGCAACAAATAAAAATACAAATGTACACAAATAAGTCTTAAATAAGACAAAACCAAATGTGCAAAAAAATATAAAACATTATTTCAGGTTATTTCAGGGGGAAGTGCAAAAATATTGTACCTACTACATGCGATTTTAAAGCGGCTCAGCCAAGGAAAACTTAAAATTTATTATTTCCTTCCGTAAATTAACAATATAGCGTTTTTAAAAAAGGATAATAAGACTTAATTTGGGGAATATTCCTCTCACAATTGCATTCAAAGTTACGAAGAAGTAAGAAGAAGCGAAACATTGAATCTGAGCATTAGTTACAAACCTAGTCTTCTGGTTTATTTATCTCTTTGGGAAGAAAACTTAAGTCAAAATTCATAAAACTGAGTCAAAAAGTTAACTTGTGAGTTAAACTGGCATTATCTCCCTATATTTCCTGAGAACAGAACTTAGAAGAGTTAACATGGCGAAATTGTTGAACTCAAATACCTAAAGTTGTCGAGGAAAAATACGAGACAGATGAAGGAAGTTTGGAATATTATACCTTAAAAAGCTCCTTTCGCGAACATTCTACACTACAAAATCGTTCTGTAGTACGTTTTTTAGATATTACAGTAGCGAAATAAATGGTATTTGCCATTATAAAAGAAAAAAACAAAGGGAAAAACCTGTCTTATCGCTACTTACCCTCCTCCGCCATTTTGTTCAGACGCGCTCTTTTTCAAAGTCCTTCGCGGTGCATCATGGGAGAAATAATTTGCATTCGCAAGCAATTCGTAAGATTTTCCTTTTTATTTTAGTTCCTAAAGGGTCGGGTAGAATGGGAGCAGGGATTCGCCTTTTTGGGGGCTGGGAAAATAGGATTTCATGCACTGGGACTGGGATTTAGCCATTACTGGAATTGGAATTTTGCAAAATCTCTCACTTTAACTCTAAAACTCGGACTGAGAATTAGCATGACTGGGACTGGGATTTTGCAAAATTTTGGGCTTGGAAACTGGGATTAAGACCCCCTTTTCAGGACCCTCTCACTCTATCACCGTTCTCTCTTTCTTTCTTTCCTTTTTTAATCTCATTTGCTAGCCTTTCTAGTGAGTCTTTTTCTAGGAGTGCTATGCCAGTGCTGGAGAGTTTTTTTTATTCAACGAACTGCTGACTGAAATAAACACGTGACACACAAAAGAGAAGAATACAGATACAAATGTCTCAAATTTATTTCAAAAATATATAAAATACATGTATAAATATCAGAAAGGATTCATATGTCGTAATTCTTGCATATAATTCAACTCCACAAATAATTCTTATAATTTATTATTGTTATAATCTTATTATTTAGCTCTATTTATTTCTCAGAATTTTTTTATCATTCTTATTAATTAATTTTCTATTTTAATATGGACCGCGTATCAAATGCGAAAGTGCAGGTTTTCAAAAAGGTGGAAGATCTGAGAAATTTATGAGATATTTAATAAATATCAGTTAAAAATATAGCCCTTGACTCCCTCGTGTCTTCTAGTCCCGCCCATCTCCGTTTCCCTCGCTACATCTATATCCTATATATTAAAATTTGTCGTTTTTTCTGCTCTTTTTTCAACATAATTTTTGCAAAATATTTCTAAAAAGTTAAAAGGCTGTTTCAAAAAATTACCACTACTTAAATCCAATCTAGAATCATGATTAAAAGGATTGTTCGAAAATATGAAACGTTAAATTCCTCCATTTCAAGCTATTCTGTTTTTCCTTTTTGTTCTTTCATCTTTTTACGGATGAGCGGCGACTCTTCGTAAACGTACTGTCGATACTTGAACCTGTCTGGTAGGAAGTACAGAGCAGCAAGGTCTACTATAGTAGCAGTCAAGGTTAACAGACCAACACCAGCAACAAGTTTGAGAAGGAACGAAGGAAATGAGAAGCGACCTGCGGGGAAAAATATCACAGCAGGCAATTCTTGGTATGAAATCATGATAACAAGAACGCCATAATTGTTAATAATGGTAATTTGGCATCTCATCGACGCTTATTTCTAGCTTCCACGAAGCAAATGGCACCCTCTTTTCCCGAACTAGCTTTGCTACAAACCGGAACTGAACTGCTACAAAAGAGGCGTGGTGCAGCTGTATGTTTTAGTACTCCCTAGCCAGTCCCCTAGCCAGTCCCCCAGCCTGCTCTCCTTGAGTCGTATGCCTGAGATTTAAAGTGCTCTTGTAGCTCTTCAAAGCGTATTTTTAAAAATCGCTAACACCATAAATTTAATCCATAAATTTAATCCAATCTGGAAAACCCAGGAAAAACCCCGACTTTGAGAGCTCTAGGTGCGAGTCCATAATTTTTGGCCACCCCCCCCCCCCCCCCCTCGTCTCCGCGCGGTCCTTGGCTACACCACTTTTTACTTGCTTTCCACTGATAATGCAATAAATGAGTTAACTAGCAAACAAACGATTAAAAACAAATAAACTAACAAACAAACGATCCAACAACTGACAAATAAATCACACAAAAAATGAGAACAAACGCATGACTTCAAAAAAAAAAACAATTAAAAACAAACAAATTGGAACAAATCAAACAGACACGGCAAATAAACGGCAAGAAATTAAACAAACAACTGCATAAGATTATAAAGAAATAATATCAAAGAATTCAGTACCTAATCTTCCACTTTGATAAAATTCGATTTTAATCCCGTATCGTTTGCGAAACAGCCGAGTCTCCAGCGTATCTTGCAGGCTGTCATCTTCTCTGTTTGGTATCGTACTGAAAGCATCTTTACTGATGACAGGAATGATCTGGTTGATGCGATAGTCAGCATAAGGGATACGACGTACATGATACGAATACTCAATAGGCCTAAAAATGAAACCAAAATTAAAACCCATGACACACATGACTTTTCCTTCTCGTTTTTTTACTGAATTACTTGTAATGGAAAATCTATTGCTTTAAATATTTTAGTAGCTATAGTGCCCTGGTTTTGATCAGCCCAGAAGTTGTTTCAGGATTCGATAAAGGTGATATTTGTATGCTAGAAAACATTACACTATCCAAAAAAAACAAATGCTCAAGAGCCAAACAATCACAGCTTTCCAAGGATGGCAGGGGCTGGTCCAAGATTTTGTTCAGGGAGGGGTGCAGGGCACGCAGTCAGCCCAGGGGGTGGGGATGCAACCCTCAGAATCAAAGAAAGAAAACATTCTTTCATACTAGGTACCTATCTTCAAAATAGGGGGACAAAGTTACCCTAAGAGGGGGTGCTCACTCCCTCCCCTGGATCCGCCTCTGGATCCGCCCCTGGATCCGCCCCTGGATGGTTGTATTTCCCAGGACTACATGGCATGAAAATTCGAGATACTCACCCAGTCCCTAGCCATGTTTTCTCAGCATTGTGATAGCCAATAACAACGTGTAAAACGATGCCATGCCTTCTGTAGGACTTGCCCTTAGCATTAATAGCATCAGACATGTCATCCAGACTAATGACCCCAGCAGCATCAAGCAGCTCTTGTACAGTGAGTTTATCAGCTTGGCCTCGTTGGTGTTTCTTGACACCATTATTACTGGACATTCTGAATGGACACAAAGGAAGTCATGTCAGTCACACGATTGAATGGCCAGAGCGTATGAAAGACCCCTTGGTCAAATCTGTGAACCCTCATATAAGCACTAAATCCCTACCTGGGAGTCAAAACATCAGAAAAGAGTTCAATCTGTAAGATTGGGAATTAGGACAAGGGGTGCATGGTGAAACTGTTGCATAACAAAAAGATGTGGTTACATTGTTTCATTCTTCCCCAGTCAGCCCCCATCAGTTAGACCCCTCTCCACTTAGACCTCCCCTCAAACTCAAAAACAAGAATATGTAACCTTTTAATAACATTGCCTTGAGTGTCATATAAGAATCCTGTTAATGTCCTCTGTGATGCAGCAATCTTATCATCTGACTTTCTGCTAAAACGTGTTGCTATAATTGAATGTTCTATTTTGATCCTGACGTCTTCTGGATCTAAAGAGTAGTATTTTCTTTCTCTAAAATGAAAAACAAACAGCAAATAATTAAGTAGATTCAATAGATTGCTTTAGCCCCTGTATACTCAAACCCTAGATGACGCACGCTAAGCAGTCCCTAGTGTAGACCCCTTGCAAGTGACATCAAAGCAGCTCAATTTGAAGGACAAAACAGAAGAATGTCAATTTCCTGAGAATTGGAACCTTCTGTTTTGCCCTCCAAATTGGGCTGCATCCCAATGTGCTGCAAGGGTTTCATACCCTGCTAGCAGCAAGGATCTTTCCTATACCATTAGATCCCTTTTCCTTGCTCCTTCCCCAACCCACCCTGTGCCTACATTTTGGGTCATTAATTCATTGTATAATTTGTTTGTTTGTTTTTTACTATTTATTCTGGGTGCCCCCCTCCCTATTCCTGGGTCCTTGCTATGCCTCTGCATGAAAGATGTGAAGGATAGCACAATTCTAAGCAGAAGAAGGTCCCCGGGGGGGGGACTCCGGGGAAAAAGTATCGGGTATGCTCGTCGTATCTCTTAGGGGTAAAAATCAGCGATGTGGTATCTTTTAGGGTCTTAAATTTGAGGTTTAGCAAATCAGCACTTTCTGGTATATTTTAGGGTGTTGAGAAAAGGAACTAGCCCATCGCATAATAACGCAATACGTATGCCTGCGTAAACTCGGAATATTACTCAAGGAAAAACATTTCAAAAGCCTTTATTTTTTAATAGTATCATTTTTGTGGTATCTCTTAGGGGTTAAAATTTGCCAAGCCACGCCCTTTTGAAAAAACTTCCGGTATCTTTTAGGGGTATTTTTGGAAATTTCCGACGAGCATACCCGATACTTTTTCCCCGGAGTCCCCCCCCCCGGGAGAAGGTCACCCCATATGGATTTCTTTTTATGAGTCAAATCAATGTAACAATGAACCAAAGAAAGGTGTCAAGGGAAGAGTAATTGTAATTGTAATTGTAAAGAAATTCTAGTTCAATTTACCTAACATTTACATAGTTTTGTTGTTGTAAAGAGCTGTTTTTGTGCTTCACTTGCCAGCGATCCTTACAAAAGGTCATTAAACTCAGCATATGAGATTCTACAGGCCATGAAAGCTCTTGGGAATCTACTGCCTCACAAGAACCACAGAATTTTCTTCTTTTATTGGACTCCTTGTCTGAAAAAAAGAATAACATTGCTAATAAGTGCTTGATAACAATGACACAATAATTAACAACTTTTAAACTTTTATTGCAATGTTTTTATTTTTTGCTTGTGCCAGAAAGCTGCACATCTAATTAAATATAACACCTCAGTTTTCCAGGGATGTCATTTCTACATCACTAGTTCAGATCAGCTGGCTGTCCCTGATCTCTGATATTCCAAAATCATATAATATCCAGTCAGAGGTAGCCATTTAAATAATTTACAGATACTCATGGTGCCACTACTACCACCCCCCCCCCCCCCCCCCTTGGCCTAACCCCCCTTCCCTGGAAAAAATATGAATGGCCTCCAACATACCTGTGTCATCTTTTTTGCAGCAATATAGTGGAAGGTGGGAAAGATTAGTGTGTGTTGCATCTGGGTCATCCCGGTGATCAGATACCAGTATTCTCATTGTACCCTTTGGTGTTTCATCAAACTGCATAGCAGTGCATAAAAGAAAGAGATGAAACAATACAATAAATGTTATTAGGTTCCCTATAGATGGGTTCTTTATACCTAACTTACAAAATGAAAATAGAAATATAAATTTAAATATAAATTTTAACAGATGTAGCATAGGGAACTGGCCTCTATATTGGATAGTGATTGGATAGTTACAATGCAAGGGAAGACCCAGGAGCATAGTTCTGAGAGGGAGGCTAATCTGTGAGGTCAAGGAACCCCTCGTAACCATCCTGGATTTACCACTGATATGATATAACATATTTTATCTTCTTTACATTCACTATTCAGAAGGCTCACACAAAATGCCTGCAGCAATATATAGACCTTGGCCCTGATCTAGGCAGCCCCTTCCCCTGTCACAATTGCCTGTTGGGATTCCTGTGGTAAATTAGTCCAATATTTGCACGTTTTAAAGTGTGTGGGGGGAGGTAGTCTCCTTTGCAGCCATTCTTAGTATCGGTCTCAAAATCCCTCCCCACTTATGGCTGCTAAGTGCCAACCATGTTGGTTGACTAATAAATAGCAGACTCACTATAATTCTATTGTTATATCAACCAAGATGGCGGTTGTTTCATTGTCATTCATAATTACTCATGAGGGAAGTCACATACGGTATGGTACTAGCATCCCAAGAATATAACACTAGCACGCAAAAGGGAAAAAGTGAGGGCTCTTCAGCTCCCCGGCTCCACCGTTCCTAGACTTTCAGATAAGTAAAATTTTTACTTTCCTTTACCGGTATCAATGTACTATTTTTTAAATCCAAACTAAAAGAGAAGAGGAAAAAAGAATTGTAATTTCTTACCTCCAAGTACCCTTTCATAACGAAAATTTCTATCAAAGTATACAACAGAATTAACGCTGCAATAGCATAATATACTGCACCGAGCCTTTTATCCCTGATTACTACCAATTTGTAAGTGACGTAGTGGAATAAAGACATCTTCACAACCAAATGTTATTTTCCTTTGACTTCAAGGAAACCGGAAGTAAAGTTTGTTTGTTCCAGCGGTCCATTTAGCCTTACTCATGCGTACTAAAACCGGAAGCTAAAAATATCTTCATATATTTGGATTGGAATCAAACCCTATCAAACCAGCAATAATATTTTTTCTAATATTTGATCCAATATTGAAAACATTATAAGATGTATTTTAAAAACTGGAGTCATTAAGATTTCATTTTTTGTTTTGAAAAAATATATATATTCGTGCGGGTTACCTGTGGTTAAGGGTCAAGGAGGGATTTTCAAAATGGCGTCCAGAAGAAAAAAGAAACGAAAACCAAGCGAGTCAATGGAGAGGTTTAAACCTCCTTTGATGTTCGTAGAAAGTCCAATTCAAGGTTCAAAACATTATTGTACACCTGTGCAAGCTGCTAGAAATCCATATATGGCACCATCCATTGCTGTCGACAATTTGTCAGCTAAATGGGTAAAGTTTTGACATTAGTTGATATAATTTGGGGGATAATTGATATGATTCTATTAATGTTTTTCTCTTTAAGGTATCTCCTCAATTTATTGTAAATGAAAATTCCCCAGTATTCGAAGAAACAAGAAGACGACGAAGAAGAAACAAAAAATCCGAAAACGAAAAAGAAAGAGAAGTTCAACAAAAAACAAAAATGACAATTGCACCTCTGGATTTTGAAAACAAAGGACGAAGTGCTTGCAAAAAAACTAGTACAAGAACTATGTTAAGACGCTCTACGAGGTTAAAAGCAAAACAACTGGACAAGCATGAACATTTCCTTTTTGGGAGAGGGAATTCATTGACTCCAAAATATGTGAGAGAGATTAAAGTATTGGCTCCAGAAACCCCTGAATGTGTTACAATGATCCCAGTTGTTCTTAGAAAACTGAGGCTAGGAGATGATAAAATAGAGAAATGCAAGGTACCAAAGAAAAAATGAATAAATATTTTGTAAGTTATTAATATAGCTGTAGAACCTCTGTTACAGCACTTCCAGATCACACACATGAATTGCCGCCGAGACAAGATAAGGTTTGGTGGATGTCAATCAAAGTGTTTCCATGACATTGTCGGAAAACACAAAGTTATCACTGCACATGCCATGTGGAATGCTGTGGAAACGCTGTGATTGACGTCCACCTAAAACCAATTTTTCACAAAAGCAAATAGTACAATTTCAAGCATGTGATTGGGAAGATTGTAAGTGGCCATCTACTTAGCTGCCAACCTGTATTTAGTGGTCACTTGACAATCCCCTTTGGTGGCTGCTAAAAAGGGGTTCTTTAACAAATAAACAGCTTTTTCTATAAAGTGATGTGAGCATGAAAGAAGTGCGAAGATATGCACGCACCATGGGCTGTAACTGAGTGCTTGAGTGCTTCTCACTTCCTAAGTGCTGTATTACTGAACAGAGCACAGAAAAAAGCTGTTTTATTATTTTTATTATATAGAAATAAAAAATCCATTGTAGTTTTCAATGCTGTTTTCTTACACTTCTTTGCAAAGTTAGATACATGCACCAATGGCATCAGCAACTTTACTTTGTTTACTAATAAATCAGCTGAGAGCACAATCATACTATCCAAGTTATGTAATATAACCTGTAACAGATAATTATTAAGTTATTAGATTAAAATTTATTTGATTATCAATTCTATTAATAACTCAATATTGATCAGTGAAGGAATCAGTTTATTATGTTCTGAAAAATGTTGCCAATACTTTTAGGAGCAAAGATGGCACAGTTGGCTAGTGTGCGGCCTTCGGTGCAAGAGGTCCCAGGTTCAATTCCCAGTGATCTCTCATCCTTGTTTCGACTTTTTCTTTCCGTGTAGCTTTAATTAGCTTTAAATACCAGTAAAATGGAGCACTGATGGAGGGGGGAGGGGGTAAAATGAGCACACCATCGGTCTCAAGTTTATCAGTAACACTTAAGTAACTGTCACGAGTTGCCGACATTAAATAAAGTCGACCTTTTACCCTTTTTACCTTATACTAAAACATATGCCACTGCACATTTTAGTTGACAGCTTTTTTTCCCTATAAAGTTCTTTCCCACTTTGATTCAAGAATAGACCATTTCACGGTTGTCTTCGCTCAACCTCAGCCTCAATAGTGTGTAATATATTCTTTAGAATTTGACTACAGCTCACGGTAATTTAAGGAATGTATACATTATCAAACAATATTACCATTTTCAAGATGCACAAGCGCTTTCAAAAATATCTATTGAAACACTTAAAACTTCCACCGGCTTTAGTCAAATTCTAAAGAATAAATTACATGCTATCAAGGCTGAGGTTGAGGGACGACATCCGTGAAATGGTCTGTTTTTCTTTGGCCTTTCAAGTTTTTCTCTAGGCTCTGTTTCAGATGTGAGGGTGTCATTTGTACCAAACCTCCCCCACTCACAGCTGGGCACTTGGCCGAAGCTTCTTGTCCATGATATCATTCATAATAAAATGAAATATTATGCAAATCTAAAATGTATTGATTGAAGATAATGTCTAATTGCAGCTATTTTGTACAACATAGTAGATATTACATTGGCCGAAAGCAAATACTTCTTTACTTGTTACTTGTTTTCTAGTTCGGTTATTTGGCAAATAAATAACTGATAACTAAATACTTTTATGTGCCATTTTCAATACCAGAATATTTACCAATAAGAATCGTGCCATTCAATTCTGAGTGACAAGTTTTTGATTGGCTAAAATAGCAATCCTGGTTACATGCGTCCAGTCGTGAGTGGGTAGAGGATCAAGGGCACACCGAAACCACCACAGCTGCTAATCCAGCCTAGTTTTTCTCCCACTGAAAAACATTGAAGATAAATTCCAATAGGCTCCTTGCAGCATGTTGGAATGCAGCTCAATTTGGGGGACAAAACAATAGTTTCCAATTCTCAAGAGTTTGAAATTCTTTTGTTTTTCCCTCCAAACTACATTCTGACTCACTGCAAGGGGTCTATTCATTCTTTGAGTTAGCCTTGATATTGCCCTGACTTTGATCAACCCAGAAATTTTGATGTCATGATGTCTGCGAAAATTGACTTATAAAACTTCATATCTGAAAAAAGTCTAGATTTCCAGGAGAGGTTTTTGATATTTTGTATACCGGTATTCATTATATGAGTGGGAAAATAAAATAAAGAAATAACCATTTCCTGACTTGCTGGGCTACTAAGAATGGCACCTCACTTTTGGCAAATTTTCTCGATTCTGATTGGCTAATATTTTTTCTCACATCAGCTGGGGAGGCTGCATTTTTTGGAAATATTGCTGTAGGGCTTGTCGAGGTGATAATAATTATTGACCAATGAGGGTTTATCAGGTCTTGTGTGACATTTTAGATTTTAATCCAACAAAAACGAAAATATGATATTATATTTGCAAAGAACATACCAAAATTAGTAAAATTGGAAAGTTTGAAGTGGTTTTATTGAGTAGCGCCGAAGATATGGGCAACCGAAATTGGCTGCTTTTACAAAGAAATGTATGGGAAAATATGTTGTTAGACAATAGACTGAGATTTTGCATGACTTGGAATGGGATTAGTATAGTACACCCCCCTCCCCCCCCCCCCTTTCAAGACCCTCATTACGGTAAACCTGGAAATGATATTCCTTTTTTAAATTATTTTTGTGTGATTGCTGTTTGATAAATTAAATTAATCACTTTTTTCCTGTCATTTTTGAAAAAAAAAATTTTTTTGCCCACTGTATCTTGTTTTACGAATTTATTATATTTGTATTTTTGTATCAAAGTGTAAAAGTTTGTTACATAAATCAGGAATGGTTTCATTTTCATTTTATTCTAAAACTCTCGTACCACCCCCTCCCCCTCCCCCTAGTAACTCGATCGGTCAATCTTAATGAGTTATACATTAACATATACGACTATAATCACAAAGAGTTCCTTTTCACGTCTGAACGCCATTGATACGGTTAATTTTGATCCATAACACGTTCTATGGCGTTCAGTAACTGGTTTTACTTTATATAGAAGACGAGCTTACATAAATGTAAAAAGAAAAACAGTCACCTCCATAACCAATTAAGAGTAAACTTCGCCAATGTATCGATTTACAAAGAACTACTTTCGGTCTATCCTCCTTTTGGCTTTAGGACTTGCTCTTCTGTTCTTGACTTGGCACGCGGGTAGTTTATTCGGCAATGCTAGTAATCATTATAGTAAAAAGTTGAACAGAATCTTACAATTAAATGGAAGGAAAAACGCTGGAAATAACGATGAGAAAATCGAGCCTGGAGAAACTGGACATCATCGATACCAAGGATCGGAGATAAGAGGACAATCTTCTGGCGATGGATTCCCTGAGAGACAAAAGAATATCAGCAAAATTGAGCTAAGTATTAAAGGTAAACCTTTCTGAACTTATCACTATTCCATAAAGTTAGAAGTTCTGTGGTTTCTCGGAGTAACGCCTGGTTGACAAAAGAATTGAGTTACGTCAGTGGAACACAGGTCTATCCAACTTGTTGTAAGCGGGGTCCTAATTGTTTCAATATTAAAAAAATTATTGCCGTTCAACAACTACAAAAGAGCCTCCTTTGCAGCCGTTCTTAGTGTCGGTCTCGTCACTAAGAAAGGCTGCAAAGGAGACTACGAAAGCGATAGGGGCTATCTGAAGTCCAACATTCTAACTGAGTCACGGCGCAAGTTTAGATTAAAAACTACTGTGGGAAGTAAAAGTCTGTCTAAGATAATGGGTGGTGTTGACAATTACGTACGAGGTATGGTTTCATATTCATTTTCAAAATTGATATTTCATATTTTGGAGTTTCCTCGTTTTCGTCGGTTTCCTCGATTTCGGAATGCCGTATGTCTAATCTTTGAAATGATTTTATATTTTTTTATCAGTTTTGGCCATGAAAAATATGCATCTTATTAGCCAATAATAATGCAGGATTTGCAACAGTTTATCTAATACTAGTCATATAGACCCCTTGAATGTGATATCAAAGCAGCTCAATTTGGAGGACAAAGCAAAAGAATTTCAATCTCCTGAGAATTGGAAACCTATTGTTTTATCCTCCGAATAGGCCTTTTGCAACAACAGGTCACATGACCCTACCCCCCTTAAATCGAGCAGCTGTGTTAAAATGAACATCAGAAATGAAATGAGCACCTTGATATTAGTAAGAAGGCGAAATCTCAGCTCATAAGATGTGACACAAGGGAAATGGCATCAAATATAAAATTCAATATTTTATAAGGATTTAGCTTTGCCCGCCAGAGCATATTTTCCATACAAATCCCTATAAAATAGTGAATTTTATATTTAATGCCATTTCTCCTATACCCAACATTATGAGCTAAAACTTTGCCTTCTTACTAATATCGAGGTGCTCTGCATGATGCTCATTTTGACACAGCTGCTCGATTTAAGGGGGGTAAGGTCACGTGACGTGTTGTTGCAAAAGGCCTATTGAGCTGTATTTTGATGTGCTGCAAGGGGTCTAAACCCAGGGACCATGGAGGGGAGTTATGGATATAGCCCCCTTGTACTAAATTTTCCAATCTAAGCTCCCCACCAACACACACACACACACACACATGCACACATGGAATTCTCGTGAACCTAAAGAAAATAAGACCCTCTAAGCAAAATACTCAGATGTGATGCTGAGCACAGGAATCAAACTAGTGACCTCAGATCAGTTGAGAGGCGAGCGTGCTAACTGCTATACTGTATATACACCACCATTGGTTCGTCATTATTTTACTGACTAAAAGCTGTCTCTGTCTATTGAACTACAGAAACACCAAAATCAACAAATCCTAGTGGAGCAAAAGAGTCAAAAAGGAAGATACAGAAAAAGGAAAGAAATGATTCAGTTTCTAAACCCACTAATTGGTCAAAAACAAGAAATAATCAAAAGGAAATAACAACCCCTTCCTCGACATCACCTTCACCACCATTAACCACACCAACAACATTACCAGTACCAGTTACTTTACAGTATTCCTGGTCAGAGGTTTATGGAGAATCTGGCTGTTCACCAAACCCATGGAGAACAATCTTAGTTGAGTTGTTTGCAGAGTGGGTGAAGATAGCAAAGAAGCATAATATTGAATATATTCTATTTTATGGATCATTACTGGGAGCCTTGAGAACAGGGGATGTCATTCCTTATGATTCTGATATTGACCTTCTTATGGACGTGAAATATTTTCCCAAGATGAAGGAAATAGCAGCTGCCAGGGGTTTTGATACAAGTGATGGAAAGATAAGACTGGTTGTTCAACCTGAATTTGACCATAAGGTAGCATCAAATAAAAGAAAAAGATATACTTGTAAAGGAAAGGTATGTATATATAATGAAACTAGATATTACTACGATTCTCAATATTCTGCGAACTCAGACATTTCAATGGCTTGTTGTGAAACTGGTTTTTCGCTGCCATCAATCAAAACTAATCAGTCGGTACCTTTTATATTTTTGACTGGCGGCAGTGAAAAACCAAATTCCAATGGGAAACTCGCAACTACCGAGTTTGCAGAATATTGAGAATCGCAGTAATTAGATATTAACTAGTCTTTGCATGGACAAAATGTTAATTAGAACACCTTCATTAAGCCCAGTAGTGTCTGTATACCCAACCCAGATATCTTTCCTAACCTTTATGATGACTATAGACCCTTTGCATAAATGATCATAGGCAGCACGTAAATAATGATGTTAATAATAATAATAATGATAACGGTTTATATCGTGCAGGTTCCATAATGTAACATTGATCAAATGCATGGATATTAAGATATTTTCGTGCTTTGGAAATAATTATTTGAGATCTAAATGTGTTCATTTTCCCAAAGCTAATCTTGAAAAAAAAATCAGATTTGATAATCCCACCTGGACATATTAGCTGTGAGGGAACACATTCACATTTTTATCAAAGGTGGCTCCATATAACCTATCCATAGGCTTTCAAAGATCTTACAATGGGTAATGGAATTTTATGACTGAAAAAATTCACAGTGGAAAACTATCTAGAGGTTTTGATTTTAAAGGAAAAAATGGCTTTTTGTCTTTTTGATACCCTTGGCTTGTTGGATCTTTGATGTGACTGGCATATCAGATATCAATTTAACTGGGGTGGATCCAGGAGTGGATTTAGGGGTGGCATATCATTTCGACAGGGACAGATCTAGGGGTGGTGAGGGGGTGACTAGTCACCCCTCTTTTTTACACAATTCAAAATTGGTGTTTATAACTGAAAATAATTTATATGAATAACCTTTCACTCAATTTCCTTGAAGGCCCTTGAAGCTCTCAAAAGTAATTTCTGTCAATTTGAGAAGCCACTTTTTTACAATTTTCCTGCCTTTTATGTGTTTTCTGTGGCATTGGCATGAGTTACCTTGTAACAGTCACCCCTTTTTAAATATCTAATATCTGCCCTTGTCTTACCCATTGTTTCAAGACCTTCAAAAGCCCTCCATTGAATGATGAAAAAAATCCATGTCCTCAATACTAAAAATCCACCTCCAACAAAGTTGAGCAGGGGTATAGCAACTGCAAGTCACTAGGGATCACAGGGAACCCAGCTTTCCATTTGTTTGAAAGATTTACAGTAAATTTGCTCTTTATGGGCTTCCTGTGGTTTGAAATCTGCTGATTGGTTTAACAGTTACATAAGCTGTAATCAGACCTGGACTGTAAATTGATAGTCGATTAAATTCAAATCAATAACCGTTGGTAATGCATTCTCTAGTAAAAAAATAAAAAGGGTTATCTTCTTTTGACTGCTTTACTAGACAGTGTTACATCCAAACACACAGGCAACCCATAAAGAGCAATACCTCAAAGGTTATGAATCAGATCTGATTACAGCTTATGTAAACAGTAAACCCACCAGCCGAACTCAAACCACAGGAGACCCATAAAGAGCAAAGTTATCTTTCTAAAAGAAACTGTAAATCATTCAAACAATAGAATTTAAGCCGGGTTCCTTGTGTAGAGATTTATGAAAATGCATAATTATTTTGTTTCATTTACTTAATTCTTATACAGTTAACTCCAAATATGGTTGATGGCTGCTCCTTCCAAGAACCCCTGGGTCGGCTAGTGAAGACATACCTCCACATTGATTTCTACCACTTTTATGACAAAGGCAACTACTTAGAGGACCCCTCTGAGGAAGACTTAAAGACTTATGAAAAAAAGGACATGTTTCCTCTCAGACCTTGTAAGTTTATGGGACTGGATACTTTCTGTCCAAACAAACCTTGGAAGCTTTTAAAGAAGTATTTTCATTCTGATAATCTAGAATCCAAATACAAGTGTAAAAACAAAAGATGGATGGACAAGAATGGCAAAGCTCCATAATTTTAATTATCTATAATTATTACAAAGAATGGTCTGAACCCAGGTGAATGGATATTTTTCGAAGTAACAATATTTCTCGAAGAGACAATATTTGTATAATGAAATTAAACTACCCACGCCATACAACAGACTATTAAACAGAAACTGAAGCGACGCCAAGTCAGCGACGCGCATCTTTTCACAACCTTACCTATTGTTCTATTGTTTATCGTGGCAGTATAAATAAGACCCATATCTGACTTTTTCTTCACTAGACTCTGAAGATGACTTCCGCACAGGTTGTCGAAACGTCAGTCACATCAAACAGTCCTTCTCAGGACTACATCCACCCGGATGATCATTATACAAATATTGTCTCTTCGAGAAATATTGTTACTTCGAAAAATAATTATCTATAAGCATGTAATGAAGCTTACATAGTCTATAAAGTTTAGTTCAATATATGTTTTATAATAATACTATTATTAATAATAATAATATTAATATTAATGTGATTATGATATTAGTAATGAGTCTTTTGCGCATGCGCCTACGTAGAGCCTACGTAGCACTCAGTTGATGTAATGTATTCATAAAAACTATTTCATCTGTACCTTAGGGTAAATCAAGAAACACATATGTTATTTATCTTCCAGGAGGTCTGGAAAAGGGGAAAACTGTCCCCGAGGTCTTGAATATTCGGGCCGAGGACACTGTTTTTCCCTACCGACTGACCGATTTTAGGAAGATAAAAACTTATATATTTTTTTCACATTGACTTTTCCATTTGTTTTACGATTTGTTTTATTGTTTACCAATGCGTTATCCCAAGCGCGTCCGTTGGATGACGTCAGGATACCGGACCGCAGTGGAAAACGCACTGCGCATGCTCGGAAGTACGTCGTGTTTACGAAGAAAATCATTTGAGATTTACCGGTGTTTAGTAAATCTCTAAAGTTAAGGCCGTTCGTGGAAAGTTAGTGCTTATTTTTTTCCTGACACATTACTTTAGTTTTGTTTTATTTCCCGGTCAAATAATAGAAGAGAAATTCTCATAAATGCAATTCTCATAACATGTAAATCTCCAATGGTTTTCTTCGTAAACCCGACTCGTCTGCTTTTACTCCGACGAAGGACTAGCGTCCGAAACGTCAGTAAGTGATCTTTCTTACTTTTTACGGTGTAAAATTTATCTTTTTATCATAATCGTCTATGAATTTTCTGCCGAACTTCCGAGCTTGCGCAGTGCGTTTTCCACCCGGGCAAATACTTAGAACATACCGCTCAAACAGCCAATCAGAACGCACGAGTTTTAGGACACCGGACTGGGGAAAAAATATTGATAAAAGATTAAGGGAATATACACTTGAAGACACTCAAACTGACTTTTATGAATAGATGCGAAACAGAACAGATTGAAATGTTCCAAGTGAATTTTTTAGAATGTGACATACTTATCTTTATAACATTTTGTTTAGTAAACTATAGATAAAAAAAAATCACACGACCTTCTCGTGCAATTTGGAATCAATAGGCACAATGTTTTGAAACTTCTTTAAAGGCTCGTGCAATTATAAGAACTTTCAAAACATTACTCGTACCTATTAATTTCCAAATTGTACTCGAGGTCGTGCGATTTTCTATACAAATACTGAATATTATTCACTATTCTTGAGTTACATCAGGCCCCCCCCTCCAAAAAAAATTGTAGCTTGGATAAATCATAAACTATACATCATAAATATTTTTAAAGCCATTTGTATTTTGTATTTTGTAAAAAAAAAAAAATATTGGTAGTGCCCCCCAATGATTTTTAGCTTCCGCCGCCGCTAGTTAGAGCTTTGTCAGTAAATAAATAATATTGCTCGCTGTATATACAATTGTAAAACGATGCAATTAAAATATATTTCAAGTATTTAATTAACGGAAAGGGTTTGCAATATATACATATTTTAAAGATGATGACTTCTGAAGTTTGAATAAATTTCACTCCTAATAGACTCAATATTGCAAAGATATTGCTTGGTTAATCTTGACGGATACTGACGAAGGCACTATCCTACAGAAGACTGTGTAGTAAATTGCTACCGGCAAGCCACATGTCAGATGCATAATACACTTATTTGATCGAAGTGGACTGACGAAATTCAATACGGATCTTGACTTTTTAAAACTACTTTCGAAAAAGACTTGGGCTCCTATTGTCTATGACCAATATTAACTAAGCATTAACACTCAATAACAATCAATAATTAATGGGCTAGTCGAATCAATATACATATTTTAGTTTTGAAACTGTCGATCTAAACAAGTTTGTTGTGCGAGCTAGCACCCTCGAACAAGAGCTATACGGTATGTTTTGGAGAAGAACTCTCCAACCTGTGTTCTTCATCATCAGTTTGTCTTCAGTTATTCAACTTTGCAAAGGTAAGAAGTCTTAAAGTCTCCAAGAGTCTCCAAAATATTTCGGGATCCGGTTGGCTTTTCACTAGCTTAACTACTAGGGCTATAGAGTTTTTACTCATTAAGTTCGTCATCACATACTACTATAATTCTACATTCCTATTTCTATTAACTAACATTTGACTTTACGCAACACTCCTGAGTGGATGTCTCTAAAATGCTATTCAGTTAACGTATTCTCTGAAGACAGATGGTCTTCAGTAATGATTAGGATTTACGCGGTTTTCCAACTGCAGGGTCATGGACATTTTACTCGCCAACTACACATATTAGTTATTTTTCTCATAATCAGTTGGCTTATATAGTTATACCATATAAGTAACCCGACACGAGCATGTCAGTCATTCGATCACCTACTTTAGCAAAAAGTAATTAGAAAACTTTCTAATATCCCATTCACACTGCAGAACCTTGAACATGTTTTTATAAGTTAGGTTCCTACGCCTAACTAAACTCAGTGACAACTTTCAAACCTTCTTTAACTAAACTACTTTGGGGAGGTATGTTTGAACCCTGTGTAACTCATGGCAGCCAAACAACCAAGGAAATGCGATAGATAAATTAATAATTGAGCAAGGTTAGTTGGTCTGAACCGGTCTTAAGAAAGCTTTTTGTTCAAAATAAGAAAAAGAAACTGGGCTGGCGCGTGTCTCGAGTTCGTTTTATGAAATTCCAATTTTACCATTAGAAGATCTTGAATAGGTTAATTTTGAACTCAAAAGAAAAAGAATGATGGAAACAATGCTTCGCACAAATAATTAATAACTCGAAAACTCAAAAAGCCATAATTAATAAATAATTTTGTCAGAAGGTTTACTTTAATTATCAGAATTTTCGAGAATTTACTAAAAATATTGGAAAGACGTTTAGACAACCTGAGCGGAAGCGGTCAACTTCAATGAAACAGTTATCGTAGATTTATAAGTTTTACACCGTAGTGAAAATGGAAACTGACGTTTCGGACGTTAGTCCTTCGTCGGAGTCACGTTAGTCCTTCGTCGGAGTCACGTTAGTCCTTCGTCGGAGTCAATGACTCCGACGAAGGACTAACGTCCGAAACGTCAGTTTCCATTTTCACTACGGTGTAAAACTTATAAATCTACGATAACTGTTTCATTAGAAACACCGACGCAGTCCACGCTAGTGTTCACTAGCCATCATCCACAACTTCAGTGACCTTGACAAAAGGCTCAGATGCACGGTGCAACATTCCATTTATTCTTATTTTTATTTATTTTAATCAATTTGCCACAGTGGCAGGGATACTGAAAGACACAGGGCAGAGCCCCAATTGCTTGGCAATATTCCATGCCACATTGCTTGCAAGTTCAAGTCCAAGGACACTGGAACAGTGTTGTAATTGGTCTAGAAAAACATTAGAACATATTTCCAGTTGGGTTGGGAGTACTTTACGTGGTTTCAAGTATTGTCACGGGATCAAAATCGGGCCTTTATAGTACGCTCGACAAAATTTCTCGATTCTGATTGGTCGAGGGGAGTGCAATTAGAGCGTTAGTTGTACTCCGAAGGAGTACCTATTAACTTGCTATGGAAACACGGCCAAAAAAGACAAATTTCTGCAGTGAAATTCCCAAAAAATCAGTATTTTATAGATTAAAATGCAAAAATTTTAGAAAAATGTTCGATACACACATAGGAAGGACTAATTATGATTACTAGAAAAATCCAAGACGTAGTAATTTATGTTTTGTAGCAGAAAGTCGTTTTTTCTTTCTAGTTTTCGCCAAACTAGTTTGGAGCTTTGATTGTTCTCGTTTCATTACCTGTTGTCTTCTGTGGTTTTCTCGAAAAGTAAATTCAAAACCACATCTACAATATATAGAAAACAGCTAACAATAGTTTTAGAGCAAAATTATTTCCGTTCAGCAAAAAACACAGCGAGAAGGAAGGTCGTTTTTTGTTTAAAAACACTTAAGATCAAATCTTACCGGCAAACTGTCGAGTAGTTGTAGAGAGACGAATTCAGTTATTTACCACAAGTTAATTGATCCTAAGTTGTCAATTCAGTCTTGAAATAATAAAATCTTCAGATAATTCACCATTCAAAGAAAATAGCAGCGAAATTCTTCCAGCTACAGGAGGGAATGATATCAAGAGACCACACAGTACGTTTTCAAAGAAAAGTCGCTTCTCGATTCGCTGTTTAGCTGTCATTCAAAGTTGTAAACATGCATTAAAATGGCTTTTTACTTGAGATATAAAATTATTTTCTAGTATTTTGTAATTCAAATCATACATGAAATATTAATTTAAAAAGCTTTTACAACAACTCTTTCTATGCTGTTCTTGACGTAGCTTTCTTGGAGAAGGGTCGGTTATAGCAAAGGCAATGAAGATGGATGAATAACTTCGCTTCGCATTTTTTATAAAATTTTGTTGAGTGAACTATAAATAAAAAATCGCACGAACTTCTCGTACAATTTGGAATTAATAGGCACTCGTAATGTTTTGAAAATTCTTTAATTGCACTCGCCTAAAGGCTCGTCTAAAGGCTCGTGCAATTACAAGAACTTTCAAAACATTACTCGTACCTATCAAATTCCAAATTGTATTCGAGGTCGTGCGATTTCCTATACGAATAATTGTTGGGGATTTGAATGATAGATACATGAGAATAATTGTCCAGTGTTAAAAAAGGTCTCTATATTCGATGCATCGGCCCGGCTACCTTTCAAGATGGCGTAGGGACAACTGTGAAGGGGACTATTACACAACTTTCAATCCTTCTTTAACTAAACTATTTTGAAGATGTAGTTTTCGACGTCATTCGAATAAAAAAAAAAGCACTTCCGGGTCCAAAACGAAAAGCAGTTTTACAAAGATTTTTCTTACTTTTTCTTCGTGACACGATTTGTTGTCCAAAGTTCTACAGCTGCTTCAGGTGGAGGGCTAAATCATTGAGAACATTTTGGCCTTAATTATTTTAGCGGTTTTTATGAGCAGTTGGACCCGGAAATCCGTCACAACTTAACAGCCCTATACCTTCGTAAGGAAACACTGTTTTTAAAGGGCTGAAAAATCGACGACCGGCTTCTAAATCTTGTCAAGGTATAAGGCTAATTCTCTGCAAAATTTAGTGCCTAGCTTCAACCTTCGTTTGTCTACGTCAACGTAAACATCACATGCAGCGTAAGTTTGTCAAAGTCAGATAAACTCGTTAGATACTTGTCCGGATGAATGTAGGCTTGGGAAAGACGATGACTGACGTTTAGACAACCTGAGCGAAAATCATCTTCTGAGTACAATGAGGCCGGAATGAAAAATGGTGTTTCTTAATGGTATTTTTCGTTATTTATCATGCAATACTGGTCAGTTTTTAATCATTCGTCTTTTGTGGTCGAATATCAATAGTAAAACTTCTTTTAAATAAAACTGAAAACAAAGCGAAAATACATTAAAATTCACAATCTTTTTTTTTTTTTTTTTCAAGGCTGTAATTTTGGCTGTAATTAATAATCAAGTTCACATAAAAAACATTTTTTTTTCCGACTTGCTCCGGCTTCTTTTGTAGTTGCGGGCATAGAATAATCAGCAGGATAGCTACATGCGTTTTCTAGCTGTTTTGCAGGTGTTGTTATGTCGTGAAAGCAATTCCATGGGGAGGGAGTGGGGAGTACTTCGAAGCCGATTTTGTACGGGGATACTACGCGCGGACTCTCGCGCGACCCCAACCCTTTTATATAACAAATTTCGGCAAAAAGGTACCCCTTTGATATATATTTTTGAATAAAAGGTACGCCTTTTATATACGTACGTTTGGCGAAGAGGAGCATCCCCGTATCACTATAGAGAGCACCCCCCCCCCCCCCCCCCCCCGGCTAGTACGTTCGCTTTTGATAGTTGATTGAGTTGATATTTTGACCATTCTTTCATACGATGGGCAATGAAACCGATAATTCTTTGTTAACAAAAAAGAAGGCTTATATATCAGTTGTCTTCATTTGTCTCCATTAAATCAACAAAACTTGACATGAAAAAGTCAGTCGACACAACAATGTATTGATCGACATCTTCCACAAATGGATTATTAGATAATTAAAGTAGCAACTTAATTGAAAGTTCTTATTTTGTCAAGAACGGGTAGTGCTTCTAGCTAGCTCAAAGGAACTGAAAATTTTTTCGTGATCAGTTTTATCTTCTACTTGGGCCTCTCAGCAATAGACCTCATCGGCTTGGGTGTAATGTTTTCCCATTTCAGACCACGTGTCATTCTCTTGAGAATAATATTCTTTGTTTGAGTTGTATCCATATTCATGTTTCTTCTCATGTGCAACCGTTAAACAATGAAATGATACTCTGATATATGCATGAAGTCTATTAATACATACTCTCTAAAAATCCAGACACTTTGAAGAAACAGTCTGTGACACCTGCCAACTGCTTGACACTAGACTGACAAAAAATACAGACATGCCAAATTAATACTGAGCTAGGGAGTAGGAAACAAAGAAATACAACACAGATATAGATATTTTAATAGAGAAAAAAAAAAAAAACTGCAAGGACAAAGTCTTAACCCTTTCGGCGCAATAAGTTATTTCAATGTTACATTTCACCACCATATTTATTTTGGAATTTTGAAGTAAAAAGTGTGTACTTTAAAAAAAAATATTTCTCAAAAACAAACAAAGCCATAAATACAAACTTTTCAATAAACGATCGTTATTAACGGCTAAGTCCTTCTGTGATAAAAAAAATAGCAATTTTTAGAATGAAAAGATATTTAAATCGGAAGTTACGTGTTGTCGACTATAGTCGACAATGGCGCTCTTCCTACATGTCGACTACAGTCGTCTATGGCGCCGAAAGGGTTAATAGATGGTACACAAGAATGACAGTAGACTGGCTGTGACTGGTTGACTCCATTCTTCCCCTAAACATGAATCAGCCGATGAATATCTTTTCCTTCAAATCTACTTCGCCACATTCCATCCGCTCTCCGCTTTCCTATTCGTAAAACCAAATGCAATGTCTTTATACTCGTATAAAAATAAAGCGGTTGACATGGCAACCAAGCTGGTACACGCGTCAGCCAAATAAAAGAGCGGGAGATGTTTACTTCCGGTAATCGCACACGCGTGTACCAAGCAAAGAAAACCAAAAGAGACGGGAATCTTTCAGTGGGAAATACCATCCAAGTTTTCCGTGTAGTTTTATTTCGCTCTCTATCAGGAAGACTTAGTCCAGTTTAGGATTACTGATGTATCATACCTTAAAGAACCACATCGATGACGTCCTATTTCAACTTTCTTTAGAGTGTTATGTGCGTTTCAGAGCCTTTCTCGCTCCATTGCTTTGCGGTCTTAGGTTTTGCTATTGCGAAGAAACCTGCAACCAAGAAGCACTGACTAGAGCGAGAGCACTATGAAACCAAGATACAGAGCTATGCAGTTAGGCCCCTCGTAGCCGTTATCCACTTCACACATGCAGGAGCTAAGCTAGTATATGAGTATTAATCAGCTGACTGCGTAGCCGGGTATGCACTTCATAGAGGAGCTCAGGAGTTATGAATATTTATCAGCTGACTGCAGGCTAACTGAGTGCATGATTGACTGCATGACAAACTGACTGACTTATTGACCGACTGATTGATTGATTGATTGCGGATTGATTGGTTGATCGATTGATTGACTACTAGATCAATAAATTGAGTGACTGACTGCCTGAATTTTTTTTTAAATGAGGTGAGGGATGTAAATCTATGACCTTTCTGCCGGTGGACAAAGGTGGCTATCTTCAAAACCATACTTGCGAGACGGTTACCACAGATACCCAAAATATATGTCGCATCCATTGCTATCTGAGTAAGCCCTGCACATCCTATAACTACCACCAATCTACCGGCACCTGCGAGATCAATGATTCTGATCATTTTCAACATCCTGGTGATCTTGTCAGACGAGATGGCTTCGTGTACCACTCCACAAAGGTATGCAGTTTGGTACTGAATTTACGATGCCAAAGGGAATGATAAGGGGGCTTTCATTTATTAGTGTATAGGGGGGGGGGGGGGGGGGGGGGGGTCCGACGAAATTACTTTTCCAAAAATTATACAAACCCCCCTTCCAGATTGGCAAAAATATCATAACCCCATATCCAAATATCATAAGTCTAGTATAAAAGATGTCTTGCTTTATTTTTTTTGGGAAAATTAGTAGCATTAGAGAATGCATATCATAGTTAAGTAGCTAGACCAGGAGCAGAACCAGCATTTTAAAAAGGGGGTGACTGTTAAAGGGTAACTCGTGCCAATACCACGGCAATCCCATGCATACAAGGCGCGGGGAAAAATTTGAGAGCTTCAATGAAATCGAGTGAAAGTTAATCCAGATAAGTTCTTTTCAATTATAAACACATTTCATTTTTATTTGTGCAAAAAAGGGGTGAGTAGTCACCCCCCTCACCACCCCTGGATCCGCCCCTGTATAGACGTACTGTATGTTAATGTTTGTTTGTTAGATATGCATCATATCAATGTAGTTATAGTGACAACACCGCACGTTTGTTAGACATGTTAGACAATTTTGTCTTATCAGAATGACTGTCAAACCAAACCTTGTCCTGTCAACACTACTTGCAAAGCTAACTTCATGAGTGGGGGCTACAGATGCCTGTGTCCAATTGAGTATGGTAAGTTAAAACATTTCTTGTCCCTGAGTGGGGAAGGGGTGGGGATATAGGTGAAATCCAATCTAATCCAATCCAATCCAATCCAATCTATCGCACAGGGCTTTTCACAAAGGTTGCTACAAGTGGTTGCTAGAAATGATATTTTTATGTAATCGCCCTTTGATACCTAAAAAACCCCAAATTAATCAACATTATCTAGAGAGGGTGACACGTGACAGCCGCATCTGATAAAAAACTTGTGGTCCTCCATGTTTAACGTTTCTGAATGAGATGGGACCGCTATCATTTTACTTGGTCATCCGAGCCACGGCAACGGTCTAAGCCTGCATTTGCAGACATTTTTAGAGCAAATAATGGCAGCACCTTCTACTCAGATATTTTAAGATCCTGAGTGCTGGTCCAGCTAGCTGGGATTGATTTTTCTAGGTACCGCCGTAATCGCTCAGAATTTAGGTTTAGCTGAATTCAACGATTGAGGAGGGGGGGGGGGGGGTGGGTGGGTGGTCTTACCTATTTACCAATTACGGTTGCTAGGGAATAAGGCGGTATGAAGTAAGAGAGCACATCTCCCATACATGGGTCTGTCCCCATGAAAATTATTTGAAAATATATTTTTAGCTCCGCGCGAAGCCTGAACTGAATCAGGAATCCCATGGTAAAATATTTCAGGCGGCACGCGAAGCTGAAAATAGATTTTAAAATAATTATCATAGGGCACGGAGATGTGCTCGATCTCTTACTTCATACTCTCTTGTAGAAAAAGGGTTTAAAAATCTCTAAGAGGTTTTTTCTAAAGTTTTTAAGCTAATGGTTAAACCAATTTGTGAAATGGATCGTTTTCTGAAATGTTTGAAAATATTTAGATTTAAAATTTTTAACAGGACCTGACAACCTGGCCTTTTCACCGTTTTTAAAAATAATGCTCAGTTTTGTTCCAATTCATGTCAGCTATGATCTCGCTTGTTTTCGGGATTAACTGACCAAATGCACTCTTGTTTTTTTAATTTTTTAATGAAATATGACGTCATAACGTCATAAATTACGTAAGAGTGATGACGTAATCACATACATGTCAGAAAATGATACATTTCACAAATTGGCTTTAAATATGTAGTTAAAACGTAAGAAAAAAACCTCTTAGAGATTTAAATCCTTCCCATAGCAACCGTGTCTCACTGGTAAATAGGTAAGGGCCCCCTTAATGTTAATATCCTTAACTTTTACATCATCTTTATCAACTTCAACCTAAGTAGAATAATTTGTGTGAATTTCCTAAGAATCAAACTACGGAAAAGTTATTACTGTTTAAGGTGACTGACTACTTTAGCAAGGAATAATTACAAAATGTTCTTAGAAAGATATGTTACACAGAATTTAACGATGATTCCAAAAATGAAAAGAAAAATGGGTTGTCCAGAGCTCGTTTTCGAGATAATGAATTTTGAATATGACCATCTTGACAAGTTTTCGAAAGAAAAATGGCGGAAATCAAGCTTTGCACACAAAAATTCATAACTCAAAAATTAAGAAAGCTCTGGAAGCAATTTTCTCAGAAAATCTACTTTAAACATTAATTTCGAAGACTAACTAAAAATATTTGAAGAAAGTTTTAAAAATAAGCTAAAAATTCAGCTTCTTGTTAGGTCAATTAACCGAAAATCGTACTCAAACGACAACAACAAAAACACATAAAACGCTTTTTTTATAAGTTCTAATAATTACGTTTTTTTCAAACTTTCTCAAAAGATTGATTTTTAAAAATATTCGGTACGGTTGTTTGAGAACAGGAGGGAAACACCTTAAAAGTTTTGGAAAGAAAGATATAAATGTCATTTACTTTGTATGTTTTATTACTTCATTTACAGTTGGAACACCTTACATTGAATGCGAGTTTCCTTACCAAAAAGTGGGATGTTTTCAGGATAATGCCAATGAACGCGCTCTCCCGGAAATGTTGTTGACGTTCATATGGGAAAGGCATCCCGCCTACGAAACACCATATTATGGAAAGGAAAACCTGAACAAGTTTTTTGTCGAGTCAATGCGATGGTGAGTCTAGTGATAACTGTAAATGATATAGCAAACAATGAAATGAACGAACGAACGAACCAACGAACCAACGAACGAACCAACCAACCAACCAACCAACCAACCAACCAACCAACCAACCAACCAACCAACCAACCAACCAACCAACCAACCAACCAACCAACCAACCAACCAACCAACCAACCAACCAACCAACCAACCAATGAGTGGAGTCAAGAGAGCATAAATAAGAGAGGGAAACTTCTTAATATTGCGCGCGCCAATGTGAATTCCCGGTAGGGCTATTTTTAGCATCCGGGTACAAATAATTTTCGCCATACCCTACTCCTGTACGTCAAAAATTGTGTGCTTCATCCAAACCTGGAAGTAGCGAAAGCATGTAAAGATTTTGGGGGGAAACATAAATTTCGCGTCTTTTTGAGTGTTCAACAGCCTCAGTCGTGTTTTATCAGAGAACAGAACATAGCTAATCCTGATCTTTTTGCTTTATCTAATTTTTTTTTTTTTTAAAGTGAGAAAAATGGACTAAAAGTATGTTGTTTTTGAGCACGCGCACACGCCATCAAAAAAAAAAACCAAACGACTTTGGATGCTAAAAATAGCCCATCCGGGAATACACATGGCGCGCGTGGTATCAAGAAGTTTCCCTCTCTTATTTATGCTCTCTTGGTGGAGTGGAGTGGAGTGGAGTGGAGTGGAGTGTTAATTTTAATTATCTGTACGTTTTCTTTGTCAATTTTGTGACATTTCATGTTTGTAGGTTTATTTCTCGATGTGCTGTTAAAACTAGAGAAAGAGGATTCCAGGTGTTTGGCATACAGAATTGGGGGGAGTGCTGGAGCGGACCTGATGGTGAGAATTCCTATTCTAAATACGGAGAAGCTCGTGAAACACAATGCGATCAGGGAAACTATACTGAAGGTTGCAATAAAAATAATCCACAAGCATGTTATGGCCGTCAGAATGCGAATTATGTCTACAAACTTCTCTAAATGTATATATCGATGATTAAGCATTTATTTAAGACCTTACAACACTTGAAATCCAATTCTAAAGTATTTTCTTTCGGAAGAGGAAATGGTCAAAACAACTCGAAAACATGTCTATATTGATTATGTCTTAAATTTGTCCCAGGGGCGGATTCAGGGGAGGGGTGCAGGGTTTGCCCCCTGGATCGACTTTGTGCCCCTATTTTGAAGATAACCAATAAAAAATATTAATTTCTTTATTTGATTCTGAGGGTTGCACCCCTTCCTGGACCGAATCGGTGCCTCTACTTTGCAAATTACAAGATATCCGACACAAAGTTCGATCTTTTTTTGGTTCAGCGTCTTCGCGGGCCTACAACACTCCACCCCTCCCTGAACAAAATCCTGGATCCGTCCCTGTGTCTACGCAGCTTACAGTTAATTGCATGCAGCTTTCACTTGTTTGCTTTGAGATTTTAAGGGCCACGTATGCTATCAAATGAGACTTTGCCCACTTTGCCCGAGCAGTACGTTCAGTAGGATTTGGCGACAGTTAAACTGTCCTTCCATTACAAATGACCTAAACAAACTACAAATCTACTTTATTACATGAACTTTTCGCGACACTTTAATTTCGCGATTTGGAAATTTAAGTGTCGCAAAAGATAAGTGTCGCGAAAATATAATGACGCGAAAAATAAATGACCCTAGCTCCATTTTTGAGAAAGAAAAGAGATTGATGACCATTCAAAATCATGGATGAAAGGCGTTATCGAGAACCAAGTACGAGCGCCTACTGATCCTGATCAACAATGAATGATTGGAACAAGTATTCAAAATTCTGAAGTCAAAACCAAGAAAATAATATGAATTTTATATGCTACGCGTATGTATTGAAGTGGGTTTTCTAAACGAATTTGTGCGCATTTGGAAACAAGAAATTAAAGTGATCAAGAATATGTTTTCGCAAAATCGCGAAATTAAAGTGTCACGAAATATCTGACCTCCAAAATTGCGAAATTAACGTGTTACGAAATATCTGACCTCAAAAATTGCGAAATTAACGTGTCACGAAATATGTGACCTCCAAAATTGCGAAATTAACGTGTTACGAAATATCTGACCTCAAAAATTGCGAAATTAACGTGTTACGAAATATGTGACCTCCAAAATTGCGAAATTAACGTGTTACGAAATATCTGACATCCAAAATTGCGAAATTAACGTGTTACGAAATATGTGACCTCCAAAATTGCGAAATTAACGTGTTACGAAATATCTGACCTCAAAAATTGCGAAATTAACGTGTTACGAAATATCTGACCTCCAAAATTGCGAAATTAACGTGTTACGAAATATCTGACATCCAAAATTGCGAAATTAACGTGTTACGAAATATCTGACCTCAAAAATTGCGAAATTAACGTGTTACGAAATATCTGACCTCAAAAATTGCGAAATTAACGTGTTACGAAATATCTGACCTCAAAAATTGCGAAATTAACGTGTTACGAAATATCTGACCTCCAAAATTGCGAAATTAACGTGTTACGAAATATCTGACCTCCAAAATTGCGAAATTAACGTGTTACGAAATATCTGACCTCCAAAATTGCGAAATTAACGTGTTACGAAATATGTGACCTCCAAAATTGCGAAATTAACGTGTCGCGAAAATGTCATGTAATAATGCACACATACACAGGTCAAAAAAACTATACAATTTGCTAGTGTTACTAGAATTACACACTCAGGGTATTTTTCATCTAAACCCTTCTAGATTGAATTAGAATTTTAATCTTAATTAGTTTTTGCGGCGGGAGGTAACCGGGAGAACCCGGAGAAAAACCCTTGAAGCACAAGAGATAACCAACAAGCATCTTTACTCACGCACGGCGGCCGAGTCCAGGATCGGAGTATTTACCCATACGCTCGCCTTCAAAACTTATAAACGAGGCTAAGTCTGTGCAAATGAGTATGTGGTCTTCAAAAACAGCGGTTTGCATCGAATATAAAACTGGTGTATTTGCCGTCAACAACGCGTATGCAAATAGTTTTGAAGAAGCTAGGATCAGTGATTAGCCTTCTATATATAGAATTGATGTCCATTTTTAAAGAGCACAGTTATAATATCCTATAATAATAACTAATTTGTTGCATTATAGTGTGAAACGAGACATTAACCATGTCGATAACCCATATTAAAGTGCGACGCGCCTTACCGTAGCCACCCAACAAACTTTTGTACAAGTACGATAAATCACTTGCAAAGAATTTCCACATGAAAAAGACTGCCTACGAAAGTATTAAGTGTTAGCAAGTCAAAAGAGCAAAACTGGTATTAGAGATAGAGATTTTTAAGCATTTTCTTCAAGTTCTTGCTCCGAAGTTCAAATCTTTGTGGTAACAACAAAGCAAGTTCACATGCAAATTTACAGATTCTCGCTTTCTGATTGGCTAACTTGTAAAAAAGTTTGTTGGGTGGCTACGGTAAGGCGCGTCGCGCTGTAACTATAATTGTGTCATATGTTTTGTAATTGAACATATACAGCCATGCAATCAGAATGTAGGAAATAATAATAGTATACTATTATAATTACTATTATCCATGATTATTATTAGTTATCATTATAACTTTATAGGGCATTGTGGCGCATTTTGCGGGCTAAAATACGAAAATCAGCGGGCTAAAATAGATTTTAGCCCGCTGCCATCAGCCAATAAGACGTGATGTCGTATTTTTCAAAATATGTAGTCGTTTTTTCCTTTTGTAAATGCCCTAAAAAGTTATAATAATAGTAATAGAGGCGATGTTCTCTGGCATAAATATGTTTTTGGCCCTTCTCAGTGCTCATTTTAACCCTCGCTTCGCTCGGGCTAAAATGAGCCTGAGTCGGGCCAAAAACACATTTATGCCCTCGAGCATCGCCTCTATTGTTATATCATTATTGTCGTTAATGCATGAAAGGCATTGTATATTTGTAGTCATTATGAATTTTACTGAATTTAACCCATCTTCCACTGCGGCTTTTTGCTCTATCACTATTTTTCGGCTTCGTGCGGTTTAAACACAATAGGTGAGTCAAAGATTGTTCGAAATTTGTACATCTTTAGGATTTGAACAAAAGATGCTTGTATTTCATTGTTGTAATTAACAATGAGTCTGGCCATACCAATGCACAACACTTAAGTATGCTGGAATTATGACCTGACTACAGCTATTGTTTAACAGCAATGTAATATATAGATTTAGGCAAGGCTTAAAAGCGGAGCTCCCATATAAATAGTACTAGGTTTTTTATGCAGTATTTATAAACGTCGGAAATATTGCCCGTCATGTGCTATCAAGATTAAGTATTTTATAGCTTGATAATAATCAGCTAACTATATCAATTATGTCATTGACAGCCTATACCCAATCCGACAGGCAAACACTGCCCGTCATGTGCTATCAACCAAGGCATACGTAAAATGATTAAGCTTTTTAGATACTTTGGGTGTGATTCCCTCAAACTTTGCCTGGCAAAATAAGATCATCATAGAAGTTTGATGAAGGTAGTAGTCACCGAACTCACTGAGGAATCCGAGATGATATCGAATTGCAGCCTTTTTCTCGTCGAAATTTGCTTGCGCGGAATCCACGATGAGTTATCTTGGAGAAAAACTAAATAAATTGCTAAACGTTTCTATCAAGCTATTGACTAATATTATTTATCCCACACCATAGAAAATACAGCCAATCAGAAAGCAGGAAAGCCGTTGTATATTCGTCGGTATTTCACTCTTCCTTCCCAACATGCACTGCGCTTTGAATCTACGCATTTGTATTTTTGTATGGCGTGGGATAAAATGGTTATACAATGGTTTCTCGAGGCATACCATGGATATCCCACTCATCACCTAATGGCTCGTGTGTATACTAGAAACTACAAGTGACTCGTGGGATATTCCACGATATGCCACTCGAAACCATTGTATAACTAGTATATATGAATGCTCTTATGAATACAACAACTTGTAGATTGTTTCAGAGAAAAACTAAATAAATCGCTAAACGTTTCTATCAACCTATTGACTAATATTATGTATGAATGCTTTTATGAATACAACAACTTGTAGATTTTGGCTCTAATTTGCAACCACTATGCAACATTCGGTGACGCTTTGGCCTTACCATAGATTGAAGGCAAATACTTGTTATGGATTTCCCATTTTTTTCTTCTTTCAAATTTCAGTGCTACAATGACAGCTTATCAAAATCTTTAGAAATTATTGAAATAAAAATTTGGAGTCACCGATGTTGCCAGTTTTCGAGATATAGCTGATTGAGATCGCCTTCACAACAAGCGTGACGGAACTTGACCTAGAAAAAGCACAGGTCGATCACTCCGTCACGCCATATGCGCAAAACAGATACGCACAATCAGTGACCCTCGAACGTCTTTAACATAACATCAATGATATTACAATGATATTGCTTTTAACCAAGAATAGAGGCATGGCAACCATGTTGGTGTACATAACAAGAGAAGCTAACGATAACGATTAACGATACCAGCTGAGCGAACAACTAATCGCGCAAAGCATTGTTGATCAAAACCTGCTGCCCTTCACTCTTTGTTTTGAAAATCATTTCTCGTGTGGTTTTTAGATAAATCTCATGAAAATATCACTCTGATTAAGAGTTTTGTCAATAGTTTTCATGGCATAGCAGCCATGTTCAGGTGTACATAACAAGAACAGCTAACGAGAAATTTTGGTCAACACCAACATTGCGTCAAATCCAGAGAATATATTTCATATGACACACGGCACGACACACGGCACGACACACGGCACGACACACGGCACGACACACGGCACGACACACGGCACGACACACGGCACGACACACGGCACGACACACGGCACGACACACGGTACGGTCACAGTGCAGGATTGAAGTTAAACCATGTAATTACAGCGCACGAGATCACTGCTCAGCCAATGAAAATGCTCAGACACGGCACCGTCATGGTCACGGCACGGTACGGCACGTTCATACCATACATTTTTTTAAAGGGGCACTTGGATGAAAATCGATGAAAATTGGAAATGACTTGAAACTTGGTTAAACTTATCTATATGGCCCCAATAGTAGCCAAGCAGCATATTTTCTTCACAGTCAAAATTTGCGGATAAAAATTATATATTTTTTTCAACATCTAAATTGTGAGTAAATGGCGTCATTTACTCAACCCTATTGTTCTTTTATTTTTTAAACCGAAATTTCTCAACTGCGAGTGGCTCCCAGGCTAAAATGTTTGCCAATCTAGTTTTCATAATCATGATTGAGTCATATTATTCTTAGATACTTGAACTATTCGGACTTTCAAAATATGGGGCGTTTTCGTCCAAGTGCCCCTTTAAAGTCACAGGAAATTCGCTCTAGAAAATATAAACCCCTTAATTGCCCTAATTCCCAATCCGGGGGTCAAAACATGCAAAGGATTCAATCTCTTGAAGATTGAAATCTTTTATGATGTTAATATATTGTTTTGACTCCCGGATAGGTATTTAGTGCAAGGGGTCCATAGAAGGCATAGTGTGACAAATAGACCTCATCGGCTTGGGTGTAATGTTGTCCCATTTCAGACCACGTGTCATTCCCTACAGTACCATTTCTTTGTTTAACGGTTGCGCATGAGAAGATACATGAATATGGATACAACTCAAACAAAGAATCTTATTCTCAAGAGAATGACACGTGGTCTGAAATGGGACAACATTACACCCAAGCTGATGAGGTCTATTCTCAACCAGTTCAACTACATCTGATATCCCTGAGTGTTTTATTAATGATCAGTAACGTAGATGATTTTAAGTGTTTATCCTATCACGAACAACTAAAATAAACTGATCATATGACTAAACTGGCCATATTAAAACCCTGTACTGCAACATTAAAAGCTCATGCCTATACCCAGGAATGGAAATGCAATCAATACGTAAAATTATCAGGTTACATGTTTGATTCTCGCACGAATATGTCGCTTATTAATAAAGACCTGCTATAGAGCTCTTAAGTGTAACGTCAATCGAATGAAAAACAACTTCCGGGTCCAAAACGAAAAAGCAATTCTTAAAGGTATTTTCTTACTTTTTTCTTCATGACAAGATTTGTTGTCCAAAGGTGAAACTGTTTTAGGTGGAAGTTAAATCACTTGGGATTTTTTGTGTGAGCAATTGGTCCCGGAAATACGTCACAACTTAAAAGCCCTTGAAACCTATTGACTGTCAAATCAACTTTTACGATAGTCATGTTGTCTTTCGGTCAAATTTGACGATATACCGGAAACAAATTTATGGCCAGATCAGAAGAATTTTGTTTACTATGAGTCTGATATTAATTGAATGAAATAAGGACATCAGTGACAAGTGGTATAACCATTAAAGAGATCAAGCATTTCGTCATGGCTAACGTGAAACAACAGTTGACACGTTAGAAATATGGGTTGGAATTGCCAAAAACGGACTAAAAATGGTTTATTTAGGTGTTATGGATAAACAGAGAAAAATCTTTCCAAAGGTAAAAGTATTCAAGAGGTCAACGGGAATGATTGTCTTGTGATTGTTGTTTGGGAAAAGGAGAAAGAAACGCGATGCTTGATCTCTCTAGCCTGCGTGCAGTCTGACTAAACTCGGGCTACACGCAGGCTGAGTCTCTCTAGTGAGCAAGACGAATATAATATCTAATACACTATTCTAATAATTCTACTACTATAGCCCTAAGGTCTTTTCTCATTGGTAGGAGCGACAAAGTGTGTTATATACTCAGGGGGTGGGGGGGGGGGGGATCTAGGGGAGAATCAATGGTTGTTCAGTAGCTCCCCCCAGGAAAACATCATCATAATGTGGGAAATAGCATCTTATTCACTGATTTTGCAGAAGTTGACATTTCTCTGTGAGATAACTTGCCGACCCCAGATATCCCAAAAGATATAATCAGACGCGACGGGGAAGATAGAAAAGACCCCGAGTTATTTGTTGTAGTATTATATTTGAACAAAACTAAACACGTCCCACCTGACTCGACCCAGGACCACCCAGGACCATCCAGGACCACCCAGGACCACCCAGGACCACCCAGGACCACCCAACATACGAAGGAACTGAACTGACTCCTTCCCAGCACCGGACAGCAGCAAAAAGAAGAACAAAAGGAATCGTTGTTATCCCTCCCATCTCTCCCCTCCCATTGAAATATGCTGTCATTTATTTCGTTATCATTACCTATCTCTTACACATTACTAAATACACCAAGACGAGGCTAAGGGGGCTATTTACCATTCACAAATGTTACCCTTAGTTCAAGAACTAATTTAAATATTACATATTCTTTACATCACGTAAGGTGCAAATAAGATGTAAGGTGCTTCCAAATTGTTGCATAAAATTTGCCCTCATAGCCTCGTTTTAGTGTAAACAAGGAAATAAACAAGTTAAAATGATTAATAAATACTCCTATATATGTTAGTCACGTGGGGTGTTTATATCTTCTCATAACCAATTGAACGGAACAGACACAACGAGAAGATCATACCAAGGATCTGAAAATAGAACAAAAAATTAGTAAATAAACTAATCAATCTGTGGCGTGGCCAAAGTCGTAGAGCTTGGGGCCGAGCGCGCGCGTATTATGATCGATATGTTCCTACAAATCTACAGGAGTCCCATAAAGGTTTTTTTGTTATACCACCAAGGAATTGCGAACAAATTAAAACAAACCTTTTTACCTTGGGCTTAAATATTTCATACTATGTGTCACTCACTTGAGAATAATATTTCTTCGCTCGAGTTGTATCCTTATTCATGTGTTTTCTCATGAGCAACCGTTATACAAAGAAATGATACTCTAGCGAATGACATGTGGTCTGAAATAGACATTTCCGATTAAGCGGCATAGGCACAGTATATTCCGCGTTTCTTTAAACATGAATGAGTGGTCGGCATATAGTATATGCCTATTCCGGTTATATGCCGCTAAATCGGAAATGATTAATGGGACAACATTGCGCCCAAAGTAAAAAGGCATATTTCTTTTAATATTTTGGACTGTCAAAAAAAAAAAAAAAAAAAAAAAAAAAAAATGAAATGAATCTAATTGGCTTCCCTACGACATTCTAATGGTTCACTGAGGCAGGTGTTCCTAAAGGGACTACAATAAGACCGCACCAAACAGCATACCCATGTTATGAATATCACAGGGCAAGGCAACGTGCAACATGTTAAGACCACGCGTACGGTATCGATAAAATTCGAAGGTTAATGTTATTCAAAGGAAATGATTATACAACAAGAGTACTGATTAGAAGTTCTCTGCAGTATTAGCTTATTGCTTGTGACCATGGCAACGTTTTCTTGGTAACCCCGCCTTCAAGTACCTGAATAATTGCAATCCCGACGCCTATGCCTCCAAGAGTCTTCATGTGACTTTTGATGAAATTCTGTAGCGCTTTTGAACATCCCTGAGAAAGAATGCGAGATAATTACACGCTTGTCACACATGAACACGAGAAAAAGATTGGGCTAGAGGTTTAATAATATGTACAATGAAAACTGTGTCGAAAGGTTTAGCAATAGTTAAGTATTGTATAGATATTCTAACATGAAAATCAGTTGAATGCCATCTGGCATCAAAATCGTAAAACTGATATTGGTTGTCTAATGTTATGCTTCATTGTGTTGGTACCCGCTTTTTTGGAGAGAGAAAGCTAATGTTGTCCGTACCGTTTTGTGGTAATCGCCTGATGCAAGAGGTGCGGAGTTACATCCTGCCTTCTGGGTTTTACAGCAAGACTCAGGGACTGTTGCATTTCTGTTCGACTTCTTCCAGTTTGATCTTTCCCAATCGCCAGGTTCTTTGGCTCCACAGCAAAACAACTATTGAATGAATCAAAAATGAGGATGTACAGAAAACAATGGCTGGATAGCAACAACGAGCCAGCGGATACATTTCACTCATGATTGTAAGCTTCGTGGCTTCTAATATGCAGCCCGTAAAGTCCTCCACTGGTCACAATAGACCATTTTCGAGATGTGCGGGTACATGATCTCGAGGCATTTTCGGGCAGAGTCAATAGCGCGCGTGATCTTGCCTGAAAATGCCTCTTTTTCATGTCTGCGCCTGCGATATTTTTGAAAGCACTCGCGCATCTCGAAAATGGTCTATTGTAAGCGCATTGAAAAATTAATTGTTAAGAACTCCCATTGAAATTTTTTGATACAACTTTACGGGTTACTGGCCTAAGCTAAGTTGTGATGAATTACATCCCCCCTTTTTTTCCCGGTCTTATTCCTTATTCCTTTGTTATCATCATCATCCTCATCATCCTCATCATCATCATCATCATCATTATTATTATTATTATTATTATTATTATTATTATTATTATTATTATTATACCACATCATTTTCCTTTTGGCATTATATTTTCCTATTAGCTCGATACAAATTTTTATGATATAATTTTGTTAGTGGCTCGATAATTCTTGCATCCTGCATGCTTCCGGGCTTTTTTCCCAACGATTCAAACCCCGACGACTCTAGGAGACTGATTAGCGCCAAGGTGTGTGTGTGTGTGATTCGCATGTGACTGAGAGCCGACTATAACTATCTGTACTTCATAAATCTTACCATTCTTTGAGCGCGATCGACAGCCTTGGTGACTTTTATATTTCTCCCGTAGTCCAATTGCACGGATGTGTTCATTGCTTTCTCTACTGTATTGATAACCTAAATAACAAAACCATTTAGTGTTCTTTTCAGTCTGAGTTAGATTCAATTTGTTTTCTTTTGTTCGCAGGAATTATATAATACGATGGCGGATCCAGGGGTGTCAAACGTAGGGGGGTCCAAAGGCCTTATAAACGTATCAGATGCTATAGCTAAGCATAAACAACAACAAAAAACCCAACCCCAACAAAAAAAAAACAACAAAAAAACAAAAACAAAAAAACAAAAAAAAGAAAAAAAAAAGAAAAAAAACAACAAAAACAACAACAAAAAAAACAAAACAAAAACAAAAAAAAACAAAAAAAAAAACAACAAAAAAACAAAAAAAACCAAAAAAAAAACCAATAAAACAAAACAAAACACACACACACAAACAAAAAATAAGAAAAAACTATTTGAATAAAATTTTTGGAATTCGAAAAAGGCCCATCTATCTAATCCTGTTCCAAGGTTTTTGTTCCTATGTTTTTTTTTGTTCCTAGAATTTTTTTTGAGCAGATTTAACAAAGAGAAATTTTGTACACTTCAGATCTAGCAAACAGTGGTGGAACGGACTGTTTACCTTGTCACGTTTAGCGTAGGCCAGGATTCCAGCTGCAATTTCCAGGATAAAAATGACCAACAATAAAAAGAAATACTGAAAAATAAAAGAAGAAGAAAATGGCTTCTATCTTTATGTGGTAGTATTAGTTGCTACATTTTACGAGTATTTTATTCCTTTGATAGTGTCACCCTAAAAACTACCAGGAAATAACCAGAATATTTGTAGTTTTATTGTGTGTCTCCCCCCCCCCCCCCCCCCCCTATGGCCAAGGGCAATTGATTCTTTACAACCTTCTTAAAGGGGCACTTGGATGAAAACGCCCCACATTTTGAAAGTCCGAATAGTTCAAGTATTTAAGAATAATATGACTCAATCATGATTATGAAAACCAGATTGGCAAACATTTTAGCCTGGGAGCCACTCGCAGTTGAGAAATTTTGGTTTAAAAATTAAAAGAACAATAGGGTTGAGTAAATGACGTCATTTACTCACAATTTAGATGTTGAAAAAAATATATAGTTCTTATCCGCAAATTTTGACTGTGAAGAAAATATGCTGCTTGGCTACTATTGTGGTCATATAGATAATTTTAACCAAGTTTCAAGGCATTTCCAATTTTCATCGATTTTCATCCAAGTGCCCCTTTAAGTTGTTTATCAAAGCATCGCAACCGACAAGTCATCTAGCTTCCATGCTCCTTCCTTCTAGTGACGTCAGTTTTCAAACTGATGAAAAATCTTGTGATGGATTCGGTTCCTAATACAGGTTAAAAGAAAGTTCTTGGTTTGAACTTGTGAGACATGAACTAAGAAATCGCATCGTGCTAGAATACAGAAAGCTCTAGCGAATTGTCCCTGAATTTCATAAAATACCAATAATTATAAATCACCTTATTACCATATTATTTTACTCTCTTAAAATGACAGTATGATAACTATGTCACCTCCGGTATAGGCATGATTGACAGGTGTCAATCAACACCTTAGCAGACTTAGCTTGTTCTGAGAATGTCCCGGATGTCGAAACCCAATGATTTCCTCTAGCAGCATCCGGGACTAGAATGCCCCGGATTTCAAAACATGATCATTATCACTCATAACATCCGGGACATTCTCGGACTCCTCGTTTGACGTCATAGACGCCATATCCAAAAAGAATCTATTCAAAATGTCTGGGTTCTGACCTCCATCAATCGAATTTACAACCCTGAGGCTGAGTTAGGCTTTTGATTGGTGGAAGCAAAAACGTCTTGGGCTGTATTGGTAGCGCAATCATGAAAAAGGCTGGGATTCTTACCAGTAACAAGAAGCATTTGTTCTCCTTGATAGCACCACAACATCCAACAAAGCCAATGAACATAACCAGTGCACCAGCAGCTATCATGATGTTGGCGGCGGCCTGGAAACCACTCTCTCCCATCAGTGACGTGTACTCATGGGCACTTACTCGGGTCCAGATTCCTACGGACATCACCGTTATTCCGGCGATCTGGAAACCAAAGCACAGTTTTACAGTTAAGTTTGTGTCATTTTTTAAAAACTAAAGTTATTTTTTTCTATTAAACACAGGAAAAGAAAAAGGTGTTAAAAAGTGCATGGGCTACAGCACTAATAGTGCGCAGATTTCATGGCACGATGATAATATGCATGTGGAAAAGAAACAATAATAATAAATGAATTTAATTCTAGCGTACCACATCGAATCTCAATGCTCTTACATAATGTAATAAACCTGATATAAATATGAATAAATATGTGTGTATTAATGTAGATTTAGAAAATTTTTTTTTTTTATTTTTTTTTTTTATAATCTTTAATAAATTAATCACTATACAAATTTACAACAATTAATATTCAATAACAAAAAAGAAAAAAGTAATATTAACAAGGCTAATAACAGATTACTAGTTTTTACAGGTGTCAGAGCATATTAGTTTTTCCCATTTACTTAAGTGATTTACAAGTTTTCCCCTCTTCAAAGCAATTTTATATTCTATTGTTTGTGTCAGCCTTAGGTGGTTAAGAAACAGATGTAGTGTTTAGATTTAGAAAATTTAAACCATGCACTATTAGTTTACTATTAACCATCTAACACGAGGAGAAAAAATATGAAAAACTAAATAAATGAAATTCTTAGAAAATATATAGATTTGAATTTTGAGAACAGGAAAAGCACATGATAGCCTTGGTTGATACTTCAGTGGAATCTCCTATACAACAGTACTCTTTATTTTACTTTTTTGTGCTGAATTCTGTCATCAAGATAGACATACTTTGCTTCAGGATGGTGACAGACGATAAATGCGCAGCTGAACAAATGAAAAATGTTGCAATGATGGTCAGAAAAAACTCTTAAAAGGAAAAGTCGAAAAAAATCAATTAGGCCCAGCTCAAACGTCGGTCTTCTCTTGAGCCGAAACTAATGACATCAAAGAAGACCGCCTTATTATCCATTGTTTTCAATAAGTTAGATTCATGTGAAGTTCGACGTTTGAACTGGGCCTAAGATTCACCAAAAACGATTGACTGTTATATTATTATTATTATTAGAGTAAAAGTGAGCAAGTAGTCCCTTTTCTGAGTTTCTTGACTACAGACTCATTCGCACATTTTTAGCCTCGTTTACATCGCGACGCGCAGAATCATGACCACATTTAATGTATTTATCATTATTATTATTATATTTAATGAGGAAGCCACACTCAACGGTGATGATTTTCAGGAGGGTCCTCTAAAATGAACATGAATGATATAATGAGACATAGATATTACACATATTATATGCATAATTTAACAATATATATAACCTATTTAGTTATAAAGAAACGATTTTAAAGTAGACAACATTTTTTTTAACGATAACTTAAAATCAATACTTGAAGGTAAAGCGTTCCAGTCATTAATGAAAAGAAAGTCAGATTTGTCTTGCCCCCAATTCGATCTGAAAGCGGTGGCCTTATGGCTGTTGCTTGCCTTGTGTTGTGGGTATGAAGTTGACTGCCATAGTTTATATTGAATTTGAAGGCAACTAAGCTATTCGCATACTTGCATGCACAGCTGTCTGGTTTTACCAAATAAGGCGTGGGAAAGTTCGTTAGCAACAAAAAGCCAGTGCACTGAAGTATGCAAATATGTTAGATATACGTGTTATGTGCGAAAAGCTGTGAATAAACGAGGCTAATGGTGTACTGCGGTTTGCATCGAATGCGAAACTTGACCATTACTCAGTCACACATCCCAGTTGTACATTATCTAAATGAATATTAGGGATTTCTGTGCAATTTGCATGAGATTTTAGAACGAGAAAGGATCGAGGCAGTAACCAGGTGAATAGACCTCTTTACCTTCGTTGTTTGTTGTGCCCATTTTAGACCATGTGATGCCACTCTTGGGAGTTGATTCTTTCATGTGTAAATATTTTAACAAAAGAACATTTCTCAAGGGAATGGCATGTGGTCTGAAATGGGCAATTTGCTTACGAAGGTAAAGAGGTCTATTGGAAACTAAGTGCGCAATACATTATTTGTCACGGTGTATTTTCTATTATCTCTTGTCAAAACCTGTTTTCCACCAACAACGATGAAATATACTATTTTTTAAAAGATACCGACGAATCTTTCCATAGATCAGTTTTATTTTCTTTAATTTCGAGTGAAAGTTGTTGTTGAAAACCTTGCACTAGGAAATATTGGACTACGAACAAAATGTTCGCTGATTGGCTAATTTTTTCGGGCTGAGAGAAGCGAAATCACCTGGAACAAATCTAATGTAGGAAATAACGAGTGATGTAGCAGTAGCTAGTGCACTCGCCTCTTACTTCAGGGGTCTCGGATTCGATGTCGCAGCATCACATTGGGATTGGGTAGAGCTTGGTTTGTCTCTCCCTTTATTCGAAGGTTTTTCTCCAAGTTCTCGGGTTTTCCTCCCTCCACAAAAACTAACACGCTAAATCTGTGAGTTAGCCGTGCCCTGACTTAGATCAGTCCAGAGGTTGTTTCAGGGTTCGATCTGTGAGATAGCCATGCCCTGACTTAGATCAGCCCAGAGGTTGTTACAGGGTTCTATCTGTGAGTTAGCCATGCCCTGACAGACCAGCCCAGTGGTTGGTTTCAGGGTTCTATCTGTGAGTTAGCCGTGCCCTGACTTAGATCAACCCAGAGGTTGTTTCATTTCAGGTTTCATAAGACAAAATTTGAAGAACTCTTAGTAAAAGTCAATTTTACTCATCGCGAAAGAACATCGCGTATAGTATGTTGGTGATTTGCCAAATCAGAGAGAATGAACATATTATTATAGAACAAAAGAAATCGTGAAATCCACGTGGCGTTCATTGTTATCTGCGTTATCTGCTGCTGGTAGGACCCCACCAGATTTATTCGCTAGATTTGTTTTGTTTAAATAAATGATGCTTGAAGAGTTCTATTGTGGTTATCAAGCTAATCAGGAGAGATAACTTCCATCTCCGAAATGATATAATGAACATACTCGCAGCTGAATTACGTCTGAAAGCAATACTAATTTCTGTCATAAAAAAGAAAAAAGAACAAAAGAGATTTCTTGAATTCAAACCAAAGCCTCCTATAGGGTATTATTTTTTCTCTTTTCTTAATTTTTTAAACACATGGCTAGTTTCCGTACTGTAACCACCGTGCAACCGTTTCGAGAACATCTTTGTTGGCTTCGGTCTGCCAGTGCTCCCGAACTAGTCGCTGTTATGTGTGTTATATTTGTGTTGAATGATTGATTATAAACTGGACTGAGAGTCAGGGATACTCTGTAAATGAATTGAACGATTGTTTTACGCCCAGTAGCTTTAGATTCAACCGCTATATTACAGTAATTGTTCAAAAACAAAGTTATTCTTTAATGAGATATTTTGAAGACCTTAGAGCGCGGAAAATCTTTCGGTATGAGACATTAAATCAAGGAGAGAGAGAGAGAGAGAGAGAGAGAGAGAGAGAGAGAGAGAGAGAGAGAGAGAGAGAGAGCGCTATAGAGCCTCTGGAATCTAGGGTAGAAAGAGCTAGAAAGGTAGAAACATTTTTAATATTATAAGCCATGGAAAACCAAAAACTTACTACTATAGCAGAATAAGCCGTCTTTGCAACCTCTCAAGATATCAGTAGTACAAATATCTCCATCTTCTAAGTCATTTATTCTACACCTATGGTACACTGCCAAGCAAGTATGGAAGGATCAAGAAAAGAACGTACGAATCGATTTTGTATTCAATTCTTCTTCTAAATATTCTTTTCATCGGAATCGTCACACTTCGCCACAACCGTCCAGCTTGTATTTTCTTTCAGGATATAATCATTGGGTATTGAATAACAATAATCACCAACATTACAAATGTTTTCAAAGCTTGTTGGTGGTATATTATGCAGCAATTAAAATAAAGTTCTTTCATTATAGATATTTCACACACCATGAGCTAAATAAGCCGAGAGATAACTAGAGCCTCTAGCAAACTGCTAGCTAGCTATTTTCCACACGACTTCCCGTATCCAGAGCGACAGTTGGAACCACAAAGACATCTCCGCATCGCCAAAACAGACCTTTGATGTTTCGTTTCAATAGAATGAATTTGGCTTTGAAATCAAATCAAGGAAGCTTGGTCTAGAGCCATACGGTACGCGAGTCATACCAGCACCATATTGACATGGTTTTTCCGGTCAGAGTGAATGGGATCGAGCGGGTAGACTAGATCAAAACACAGGACAAGCTACACCCTCAAACTACATGGTCTTACAATCAAAGAACCATATTTAATGTCATATCAACGGTACGGTAAAAAACACGATCCATAGTAAGAAGGAGAGACTTGTATGTTGATACAAACAAGAAATCGACGTCCATACTAATGCTATACACCTGCCTCTCAAGAACAGCTGTGATTGGCTGATCATTGTCTAGTTTCTCCTAACCGCTTTAATCAAAACATTCTAGACAAAGAAAACGATTCAATAATCGCGAAAAGGGCTTTTTAAAGCTCTTTATATCCATGTGATGTGTGGTAGGCCCATGGTTGTGACCACAGAACTTACCAAGCATAGCTTGGTTTGTCTTATTTAAAGTCTTGTTTCACGAGCCTACAGAATTGTGCACGAGTTCCTGCATATCCTATACCTGGCGCTGATTTTTCTTTTCCGTCAGCCTGAAGACTCCCATGGGGGTGGGGGGTAGTTTGTCTATTTATTTCCAATATTGCCGTTCTGACGTTTCTCAAGGCGTACCGTTAAAACCAACTTAGATGGAAATTAGAAATGATCAACATATTTGAATGTCAGTTAGTGCTGTTGGACGTCGAAAACAAACCGATGTTTTGTATATCTTAGCAGAAAAAGATTCATTATTAATGAAGATGACTGCACGAATAGACTGTGGAATACTGTTAATAGCCAAGCATACCAACATCTCACACGAATAAGAGTGCAATTTTGACCATATTATTAAATGTTCTTCATAAAATCAATCTATCGAAAAACGACCAACCGGAAACAAGAAGTGTGACGTATCAGATCAGAAACTAAATGAGATCAGTGTGGGAAGAATAGATTCGAGGGATTTCATACTGGCGGTCTATATCTCTTAGGATCATCTGATTGAAGGTGACTTGAAGAATCGAGAGAATAGTGCACTACACCTTCCCGTGTTTGAGTTTAATATCCATTCGATATTTACTTAGTATAACGCCAAGTTTTGAGTTCAGCTGAATTAGAATTAAGATAGTGTACACATGTAAATTTGATTTGTAAGAACGGAGCTTCTTATTTTTCTTTCAACAGAAAGATCACTAGAGATCTATCTTATGGTTTTAGAATAAAAACATCCCTCGTCATTCAAATGTCACGAGGATTTTGAAGCGGAAGCGAGTGAATGAAGAAGTTATTTCGCTTCTCTAATTAATTTTTGCGATTCAACTTTGAGCAGCTTGTATAGGTAAATAAAATACTGGGGTTAAATGGTTATTCGGGCGAGCATTTCGCTTTGAAAAGATAAAAACATTACCACAATAAACTTCTAATGTCTAGAATTATGTAGCAGTTTTTAGTAAAAGATTAATCGAGTGGTTTTTGAAAAGACCAACAAACCGAATCCAAAAAAGGCATCGCAAGGAAATAATTTTTGATCTCAAACGACAGCAACAGAAATACCGATCAAGTCCAGCCTCACATTTATGCGATACTTACCCAAAAGACAAGGTTAAAAGCGAAGAGAAGATATTTCATACATTGCATCCCACAGCTCAGCGCCATTTTTCAGCTGTAGATTTTCCTCAACTGCAAGTCGACAAAACACATGAAGATTAGGAGCGTCAAGAGACAAATCTAAAACACAACGTCTTACAAATATCCCCCAAATTGAGAATATTATTGAACTAAACAGAGTATCTTGCATTTGTAAGTCGAATTAATGAATAATATGTAATACCTAAAGGACATGAAGCGCCGAACAAACTATTTTTCTGTTTCAAGTCAAGGCAACTCCCAGCTGGCGAACGTGATGCAAATTAGGGTAGATTTTTATGTTTGCAGTTAAAAAATATGAATATATTGGGAGCTGTCTTTTTAAAGTACTTATGGAATTAGCATAAAGTTAAAAGGAAACAATAGGAAAACTATCACTGTCGCTATAGAAACTCTTACCAGCCAATCATGAGCCGAGTTGGATCTTTTTGCACACATATGGCTTTTGACAAATGTTCATTTGACTGGCTGGTTAGTTCTACCTCTTCGACTAGAAAAACATACAAATTTTAGAAAAATATTCTTAATTATACTGGGCTCGATGTTTTGTTGGGCTATTTCACTAGGTTGTTGGTATTTTTTTCATATATGTTGCCAAAAATCGTGATCAAAATAGAAAAATTTTTTTTTTTTTTGAATTTCTTTGTAGTTACACATCAGTTATTGTTATTCTTGTTCTTTAATCTAGTGCTCGTTTGATTTATGTCCATCAAATGCGTCAAACTTTGTCTCTTGGAATAATGAATAAAGTAACGCTTTGAATACTCCAGTTGCGAAGGCAAGAAAAAGAGCAAGCAGCTCGAATAGTCATCGCCTTTGTAGGACTATTTTTTCGCTTAACGAAGAAGAAGAAGAAAATCATTACGGGTTTGATTTGAAATAATTCTCATGGCTCTTGTAAACATTCCATGATGATGGTCTTGGAGCCTAGGAGATGAGTCAAATACATTTCTTGGTTTCTAACCTGCAGCCATTACTATTATAATTCATTCATGTGGGCCGATATCTTTACAATCAAAAGAGCAACCATATATCCAGCACTACATTAAGCCATATACACGAAACGTTTCGTATTTTTTCTCTTATTTTCTTAGTGTTTTTCATTCTCGCTTTAAGTTCAGCAGCAATAAATTAACTTCAATTAGCAGCATAAAATAAGGAGATTAAATCTTTACTGGCGATCCCTGGTGCGAATAAAGACAGGTTTTTCTTGATTATTTTCAATTGTCTTCGTTCAAAGTAATTCTAACCACAACATGACCACTGGGATTTTTTTACCTAACCAAAAATACTCAATCGAATGTACCGAATAAAACGACTACTTACAAATGACAAACATATCAAGTAAGATTATCGAAGGCTTTTTTATTCAATTTTCACCTGACTACATCATTGCCTGTCGTTACACCCACAACAGCCTTCATTATGATATCGTTGAACGGTGACGAGTGTCTCTTATTGATGGACAATAAGCCGACACACTCACTTAAGATGAACTATATTTAGCAAAAATGGTGATGAAACAGCGTGTTGCTTGGGTCAAACACGTACGAAAATGTGGGCTTTTAAGCTGATGAAGATCGATTTTAGTAACTGAACCAACGCCTTGATCAGTAATATATTATGGAGAAGGAAGAATCTAAAAACCTACAAGTCTTTAGTTATAATTGTTTGTAGTTTTTCATCAATAGACATAGGGGGAAATGTCCTTTGAACGTCACCAGGAGGACGGATTTACCTCATTTGATCACTCTTAGGCTAGCCTTCCTCCTGTTATTATTATCTGACATTTTCCCATTCTCCCACGTGTATGAGATAATGTCCACACACTGGTCTCTCTTCTATGTAGGTTTTCTCTGTTGTTTATTTACTTATGTGCTTCCTTTCATCATCTAAACTATTATTCAAGCCGTACTCTACGCCTTTGTTGCTAAATCTCCCGGGGGGGGGGGGGGGGGGGGGGGGACTCCGGGGAAAAAGTATCGGGTATGCTCGTCGTATCTCTTAGGGGTAAAAATCAGCGATTTGGTATCTTTTAGGGTCTTAAATTTGAAGTTTAGCAAATCAGCACTTTCTGGTATATTTTAGGGTGTTGAAAAAGGAACTAGCCCATCGCATAATAACGCAATACGTATGCCTGCGTACACTCGGAATATTACTCCAGGAAAAACATTTCAAAAGCCTATATTTTTGGATATTATTATTTTTGTGGTATCTCTTAGGGGTTAAAATTTACCCAGCCACGCCCTTTTGAAAAAACTTCCGGTATCTTTTAGGGGTATTTTTGGAAATTTCCGACGAGCATACCCGATACTTTACCCCCTGAGTCCCCCCCCCGGGCTAAATCTATATAATTTCTTTTTTATCCACAGTGTATCTTAGAACCGATAAGCTAAACCTCTTTGAGAAAACTTGTGCTCATCAGCGTCAAAGTTTTTATGTCCAATACAGCTAAGCAAAGCCTCTGTAGTCTAATGGATATGACGTCGGCCTCCTAAGCCGAAGGTTGCGGGTTCGAGTCCCGTCGGAGGTGAAAGAGTTGTTAGTTTTTTTAGTAAACCAACAGCCGGAAGTGCTTAGTGAACCCGCCGATAGAAGGACTCAGACTATCCCATCATGCATTGTGTATCATATACCATACTTAACTTTGATGATCAATGCTTTAGTGGAATCGCTCATCACATTTTTTCTGCTTCGTTCTCGATAATCATCAAATATTGGAATACTTTGGACTATTTTTGGTACAAGCCCTATAGACCCCTTTCACGTGACGTCATAGCTGCTCAATTTGGAGGACAAGACAAAAGAATTTCAATCTCCTGAGAATTGGAACCTATTGTTTTGCCCTCCAAATTGAGCTGCTTTCCCACGCGCTGCAAGGGGTCTATACATCGTCTTTTGTATTTGCTCATGTGGTTTGAAACATCACATACAGTCATTGTCAAAAAGGTTGTCCTGTCAATGAAAAAAGACTTAAAGACCAAAAGAAGTATCACGTGATGATTTGTATATTTGTTTTAAACAATATAAATTCTGGTTTCAAACTCTATAATGAGTAACAATGAACAGAGAATAATAACTATGAACTCTACTCATACAATGATTGCTGGTATCGAGCATTTAGAGTGAGTTTATTAGGTATTACGTGACATTTCTTTTGGTCTAAATGTCTTTTTTGTGGACAACATTAATGACATTGACTGTTTATAAAGAAAAGATATTCAAAAGGAAATCGTAGCGAATGACAAGTTATATCTGTAGTGGGGTAGGGGGGGGGGGGGGTAGGGAGAGGGATGCCTGCCGGGAAGCCGCACCTGCTCATCACCGCTTCATCCAAATTCAAGGTTATTGCTGCGAGCGCAGCCAGCAGGGATACTAATCTTGCAGGTGCGAGATCTTAGGATTTTGTTTCTTTCCAGAAGATTTTCGGTGCCTTATTGCTTTTAGTCTGCGGTGACTTCAAACCATTATTACGTAAGGTTCGTGCGCGCTCCGTCGTTCTTGGCAGCATCGTGAAATATCGAGCTCGCAGCTGCCAAAACGATGGCGCACACACGTTTTCAAAACGGTTTTTCGTGTATTTTTAAATAATTAATTGGCCTATCAATTTGAATCGACAAGGCCTAATTATCTGCACTGAAGAGATAGCACAGGGACAATGTGACATGTCAAGACATCCTTTAGTTCTAATTAGAATGTACATTGCTTTAATCTGTTCATGGACCTTGATCACACGGCACCATGTTTATTCCCATGACAAAAGAAAAACCTTCGCATAAACCCGAGTAACCTCATTCTGAAGCGCTTGAATACGAGGGTGCGTGGAGAAAAATCTATTGTTCCAGGCAACATGGCTGCCGCGTGAGAAAAGTCAATGAATCGAAAAATATCGTTGGAAACACAGGAAGCCCAATACGGCTCGCAGCACTTCACTTTTGATAAAAATTGCTAGTTTAATATTATAAAGCCCATTGATAACAATTTTTATTATTGCTAGATGGCTTTCCATGTTTATTTCTGGTTTATTGGCTGGTTATCAAGGAAGAAGACATTTTCCGGTTTCAGATAAAAATACAGAATTATGTCTAAGTCTTTAAGATCACCAAGGATTAGCTTGGTGGTACCTTTTCATGTTTCAAATAAGAACAGTACTTAAAAATAACAACACTGCTTATCAAACGTTTGCTTTATTATATTATTAAAATATTAATGTATAGTATAAATTATCATTCTGAATGAAATCCTTTTTCTTCTAAAAAGCCCTCGTATATTTTATTTTCTAAAGCAAACTTTGTAGACGATGTACGCGCCGATGCCAACACCCGCAGCCAGAAGACCAAGCTTCACAGCTTTGCTCTGCAAAATACCATCAGTTCTGATGGTTTCCTCAGACGATCCAGGGAAGTTATTCACTTCATCTCTGCAGCAATTTTGACTCTGGAAGCCATCAACATCTTCACAAAACACAACCCTGTCAAAGTCTTGTAAGCTGTTACTATGTAAGACAACATCACTTGTGTCACATAGAAGGCTTGACGCATCATCACCAACTACATCTGTACCGTTTGTAGAAACTGCATCTGCATTTGGAGCCATGTTTACTACACTGATGTCATCAATGCAGTCAGAAATGGCAGCATCTTCCACAACATCTGCAGACACTTGTTGAACAGAAGAGCATGATAGAACTTCTCTTCCAACTCCACTATCGCTAGTCTTAGCCTCAACATTTTCCTGAAGAACTTCGTTCCTCATGTCATCGTTCGTATCAATCACTTGATCCATAGCCTCGACCTCCATGGAAATCATCTCTGTTGATGACTTGGGTAGATGTTGTTGGGTCTCCACACTCTCCTCATTCTCATCACAGCTTGAATGACTCTCTGTGGTCGTCTCTGACATGTAACCAGCATCGTTCCCTGAAACTCCATCGTCATAGCTTTCATCTTGACTGTCTTCATCAGACGTCCAAACCCAAGTATGTCTTGTTAGTTTGGTAGCAGGCAGAGGAAACTGGTCGCCATCTTGATTGACTTCATTCAGGTAGGTAGAAAGAGATGAAGAGCTCCAATGAAGGTTTTCAGGATCGTAGACAACGGTGTCTGACTCACTGGAACTCCAATAACTCGTATCTTGATCTTGCTTAAGGTGGGATTTGGTAAAAAGTTCCCATGGATCGCCTCCAAGTGCCTTGAACACGAAACTAAAGACAGGATTTCGAGAAGACTAGGATCAGATTGGGATATCATGACAAAAAGAGGAGGGGCGTTAAGTTAGTAAATATTGGAGTGTAAGAGTATAAGAATGCAGTTGATGCGGAACAAGGTGACCATTAACCTTGGTCTTAAACATGTGTGTTATCTATTTGGCCTTGCTGCCTGCCTGTCTGTCTGTCCGTCCGTCTGCTTATCGGTGAATCAATCAACCATTATCACTGTGCTTTTCTGTTTGTGAGTTATTGATGGAGGACAAACAATTTTTTTCTTATTGTGTTTTTCTGTCTTTCTTTCTTTCATTCAGTCATCATCAGTGTTTTTTTTCTGTGTGTGTGTTATTGATGGATGACAAACGTACAAATGTCTTCTTACCTTCGGAATGGAATACAATGAAACAACGTGTACAACAACATGAACTGACTTGTAACCACCGCCAATGTAAAGAAATGGTTGGTCGTCAGCATCACTACAAAACCTGAAACAAAAAGTGCACGTTATATGTCAAAGGGAATATTGTTGGTTTATTGGTAGTGGGCAGACAAGACCAGACAAGCAATCGATCAAGCGAGTGGAAATCACACAAATCACAAGCAACAAGATGCAAGCAAAAAGACATTACCAATAATGGTGGATTTGACGCAGTCGAAGCATCCAAACATGAATATAATAAGACCAATAATCTTCTTCAAAAAAGAAAACATTTTGCTGATTTGATCAATGAAAAGTAAAACGTACAGCAAAAATGTGTTCTAGAATTAATGGATTGTGACGTCATATAATGTAGGTGATGTCACACGCGCACAGCATGTCGGTACCAGGCCTTCGCGTCAATCGGGTAAAGAAAAGCAGATTTATACATGTGATGGGTGTTTTGAGAACAAAAAAGGATTTCTAAATTTTTTTTCGTTTTAAAGTTTTCTATTCTCACGTGAATTTGACCAGAGAGTTGATTGACGCGATCACCTATTACGGCGCGTCCTTGATGCAGGGGAGCTCGCGCGCGCGCACCATTGTTCGCTTGATTGGGAATGGAGAGGGGATTGTAACTACCGCGTGAATTATTTAAGGTAATTCCCTTTTTTTGCACTGCGCATTTTTTTGTGCATAGGAGTAAACCCATGCAACCCAAGTCAAAATTCTAAATAAAGCAAAATTACACTTTTTGGTCATATTTGAATCGAAAACTTGCGATTTTTGTAAAATTAACCCCAGTTTCCACTCGGAAAACTGTAAATTTTCGGCCATTTTGAGATCTCTTTTCTTTCAAAATAAAACGAAAACGAGAATGGTGATCCCCAGTATTTATTTGAGATTTTTTAATAAATTCGGTGCTGCGCATTATATATCAAAATATGGCAAAGGAAAGTTTATTGAATAAATTTTAATATTTGAATAGTTGAAGCGAATACTTGTATTTCCTCCTATTACTTCAACAATCATAGTCATTCAATTACTTTGATAAATTTAGTAAGATTTATTACATCTAATTTTTATGCGATTTTCGTGATTCGAAAAATCGAAATAAAGGAATAAGGAATGGTGCTCGATCAGCGTGGGTCCATGGGCCTTTTCTGACTGAGTTTGATAAACGAGGTGCATTGTGGTCTAGCTTGGGAACCAACAACGCCATTTATGGCATTATGAAAGAAACATCTTCGTACCTAAACTAGACTATCTAAGAAATGGCCTATTGTTAGAGCGGCTTTATTTTGCTTTTCTTTCCAACTTTACTAAAAGAATAACAGGAATTATTCAAAATAATACAGTCTAAATCATCTGGTTACATTGTATAACATACATAACTTACAGTCGGTTGTACCTGCTGCGTGAAACCTGCTGAAGGCAAAAGGTATTTTAGAGAAACAAATTCTAGAATATTTGTTTATCGTCACTATGGTGACGTTGATACAGTTGAAATGTACATAATTCCAGAATCAGTAGTTAGACTACTCTAGAATGTTCTCAAAATTTTGAAACTGAGTCAACACCAGACTCGGCATGTTTTCTCGTGTTTTGGCCTCCAACCATCACATTACCAACGGTCTGAGTTAATTATGATTGACGTAAGTCAGACATCCAGACGTCTGGTGGTTGTGGGGATCCAACTATAGATAATGTCATGCAAAAGTACAAACAGGTTTAAAGCAGTATCATCAAATACATCGATATCAGTATAATTGTATGAAATGAATAAATGTCATGTATCTGATTATCTATCTACGATAACAGGCGTCATGGACAATCATTCAAGAAGTTTACCATTCAGTACTCATCTATTCCAAAAAAAAAATTAAACCGAACATATCTGCATATTGAAACGCCAAAAACACTCTGTTCGTATGCTACTGGATACGTGCAGTTATAAGGCACGTTGAGGTTGTCCGAAATATGGGTAGAGAACTGTTAGGAGAAGCAGCACGAGTATCGGGATATCACAATAACAGTAAAATGTTGTGGGTCGAATTTTCATTTCTGTTCGCTTGAATGAATACCTGTTATTCTTAGATCGAGTCCAGGCAATTCCTTTCTTCGAATTCATGGTATTTCCCAAATATTTCCCATTCAGATTGGAAGTATAACAAGCCCCATACCACCAAGCACCAGTGCATTTTAACGCACAATTTTTGTTCGACATGTCGTTATCTTGATCTTTGGTAGTAAAGAACATGTTATTATGGTATGTCAGTGAGTCCCCAGCAGTACCTGAATACGAGCCAACCTTGAGTCTGTACTTGTCTGATTCAGCACCAACACTAAAACTACCATATTCGGCGAGATACTTTGCTGCACTCCAGTCTTCCAGGTCCACGCGTAGGGTTGAGGGTGTTCTTGCTGTCAGTCGATGGATGTAGTCATTACCCAACCAGAACTCGCCATTCAGGTTTCCAAAACCTGTTTTGTATTGCCGCCAGCCACGATAAAAGTCTACAGATCCATCTTGTCTTTTCTGGAACACTGTCCACCCCCCTCCGTCAGTTGTCATGTCACAGTACACCTGAAAGGATCCTTGACTGTCAGGTTGTATTGTGTACACACCGTTACGTCTTTCACCTGATTTGTACATTTCTGAACAGTCTCTGTGAAATATTTTAACCAAAACTCTTGTTTCCTTGTCAGATACTTTAGCACTTGTAGCAGTACACACGTAAACACCTGAATCTGATGGTAGAGCACCTTTTAACGAGAAAGAACCTTCTCTAATTTCGTACCTTCCAAATGGAAGACCACCATTTTCTTTTCTCCAGGTCATTACCGGCAGAAGGTCACCTGTAGCTGAGCAATTCAAAACTACATCAGTCCCAGTACCAACCTCGACCAAAGAAGGAGGTTTGATGACAAATTCTGGCAGCTGCACAACCACCAACACACACCAAGCAAGTGCAGAACCAAGGAGATTTTCAGCTCCACATAAATACGTCCCAGAATCCTCTTTTCTTAAGCCGACCAAAGTTAAGAGATTCTTTTCGATATGAAAACGTTTATCAGGTAGATGACCAAGCGACTTTCGCCACACAACTTCCGGTTGTGGATGGCCAGTCACGTGACACATGGGAAGAGTAACATTGTCTCCTATCTTAGCGTAGATTGGTCCGTTCTTCAATGTCAGTCTTGGACGGAAGTTCACCTCGAGTCTTGATTGTGTCTGTGTTTTGCCGAGGATATTAGAAGCCTTACACTGATATACCCCTGAGTCACTAAATGTGACGTCTTCTATCATCAGTTTACCAGTATCATCAACCATTGATCTGTTGGGGGCCAATGAACCATCCACTTTACTCCACACGATCTCAGGTTGGGGATAACCGCTTGCAGAACAGTGCAAAATGGCTGGTTTGCTTTCATTGACGATCAAATGAGGCGGAGAGATGACAACTGATGGATGTTCTAACGAAGGTCCACGATCCCCTTTCGGTCCCGGCATGCCTCGAGGACCAGGAGCTCCATTTTGTCCTGGATCACCTTTTAGTCCAGGTATTCCTTGCTTGCCTCTTCTACCTGGTTTACCCATGGATCCTGATGGCCCTCTGGGTCCTTTTCTACCTCTTCTACCACGTATAGCCATGAAGTGCTTAGCAGAGATAGCTTTGCTCATTTTTTGATCGATTATTTTAATCAGTTTTTCAACAAGACGGCTCTCACTCTTTGTGCCGTTGGTTTCTCTCTGCACTAGTGAATCTTCCCCGTCGACACTCCTGCGTTTCTTTGTCCTTCCACAACATTCCTTAACTTCCAAAGCGAGTTGTTCGAGGCCTTTACTCTTCGTTGCAGCCATCTTGTCTACATTGACTGCTTGAAAGGTCATCTTGTTCCTCAACTGTTGTATTTTCGTGTTTTGCTGTTTCAGAATCATCTCGATACGTACAAACTCACCACAGCACAACAAGAGAGCGAGTATCGAAATAATGGCGACTATCGTTGAAACGTTTAACTTATTCGATTGGGAAGCTTTTCTATCCATTTTTAGCTTGCAAAGATACACTGAATCATTAAACACCTTCGAAGAGCATTCCTTTTAGATATCAAATGAACAATGACACTCAGAACATACTACTTAGATCAGGATTGTTTTGATATCAAATTCAGTACGACAAAGGTCGCCTCTAATCAATTTTAATAGACCTAGGATCTCAAGGCCTCATAGTAGTAATAGGAGACAGCGGAGGTGGGGTGTCCCGCCAGCGATACTTCCGGTTAGGTTTGATTCGGTCAGTGGTAGAGAGGTTGGGGGTAAAATTACTTCCGGTTTAAAAAATAATAAGATAAAACAAAAAATAAATAATGATCTATTCCGGTTTAAAAAATAAATATTTTAAAATGATAAAAAAATAATAAAAATAAAATTCCTGTGGGAGCAAAGCTAAGAGGAATAAGTCAGTCAGAGTCTGCTGCACAGGGAGCCCAATTAAGATAAAAGTAAAAAATGAAAATAAAATCGAAAAAAATCGACTTAATTTCTTTTAATTCGAAGGTCAAGATAATGTTCTGATGATCAGATCAAGCAACAGCAAGTGTTCATTACATGCACTACTATTTACCATCCCCTAAACAATATATGATGACCAAGAAAAGTTCTTTCTGTTTATGGAACATATTCCATAATATGTTGCAGAAAATGAATGTTACAAATACAAAAATGTGACTGACAAACACCACATTTGGAAAAACCTTTTTTTTGTACTTATCAAAATAATTTAAGCATTCTTGAAGCTACTGAGTTGAAAGTAATTGTATAGGTTAGAAAGGTAACACACTTCTACATTACAAATTGTTGAAAACCATGTTCAGATATGTTATGTGCAGAGATAGGACAATAATGAATAAGTCAATTATATCTTATTTATGTTTGAAGATTAAAGTTTAAAAGTATATCAAAGGCTGTTCGTTTATTTTTAGGGTATTTTTTACCGTTACGAGCCTTGACGTATGGTTCGCAGACAACCGGCCGAACTGTAAGGAATTCCAGAGCATTTAATTTAGCCCTCATTCTCAACTTATATATATATACAATTGTAAAAAACTATTTGTATATACATGGTAACTAATTTATTGTATTTTTTCTTACTATAAAATTGTCAAACTGTTAATTTAATGAGCAATAAAAATTTTTTGATTGATTTTGATTGATTGATTGATTTTGTGTGTGGTCCATGATCCACCGTACTAAAATTGGTTCCACCCCAATACACACAGAATGCCAGCTTCAGGTTGATTCGTCTTTATATAGATTCCGCTAAATCTTCAGCTTACATGAATCAAAATATTGATGCCTGAATAGCCCACTTCCGAAATATGATTCGCTTGTCACGCACAAAAGTTTCAGCACGAGGCTCCGAGCTAATTTAAATTCATTCTCGTTCTCCTGTCACGTGTCACTGAGCATTTAGCTCACATTGAAACCTTTGTACGTGACAAGCAAAGTATGAATTTCTCGGAAGTGTGCTATTCCGACCTCCCGTGCTGTAACAGATGTCGATGCAAGGGTACGGATATATGACATGCCATGTGATTTGTACAGGCGACTGCTCTTAAAGTGGCTCCGTAGATATTTACTGGGTTGCCTGTGGCAGCCCAGTCACAAAATGCCTTTTTTCTGTCTCCTCAACAAAATGGAAAAAATTGCGTAATACTACCCATATATGGATTTTATAACGTAATCATAGCCTCATGGCTCACATGCAACATGCTTGTGAATGTGCATGTTCTTTGAAAATGTGGCCAACAATAATCGTCAACAGTAAGCTTTTTTATCGGGATGCTCAAACTATTAACAAGCGCACACGCTGTTCGCGGTAGACCCACAATAAAATATATTCTTGTTTAATAGTTTTAATTCAATAATTCAAGTTTTAATTTACATACTGCCCCCCCCCCCCCCCCCTCTTTAGAAGGTGCTCCGCCGTCCCTGTATATGTAGGCTCAGTGTTTTGGAAATGGACAAATATGTTACTCGTAACAGACAAACGTTCAACTCGTAAACACTTAGGCCTAGTTCAGACGTCGAAGTTTTGCCGCGTCGAATGTGATAGTTGAATTTCTCACATGACAAGTGCGACGTCTGAACTGGGCCTTACATCATACATTAATTTGATTGTTTTTCAGACAAATAAATGTCATGAACCTAATTATCTATCTACGCTAGTGAGCGGCAAAAGCTGCTCGTCATGTTCAATCATTCAAGTAGTTTTCCACCTATTATAGACTCTTTTCACTTGACGTCAAAGCAGCTCAATTTGCAGGACAAAACAAAAGAATTTCAATCTGCTGAAAATTGGAACCTATTGTTTTGTCTACCAAATTGAGCTGCATTCCGACGCGCTATGTTCATAAAGTTCTTGGTTTTTCCTTAGAATCTGCTCTCAAACGGAACGTGCATATCAATGATATTGTCACTAAAGCTTCTATGCGTCTATATATTCTTTGACTTAAGACGAACTGGTGTCTCCACCTCCGTTCTTGTTACTGTTGTATTGTATGGCACCATTTGCTCCCTGATTTCCTAAGTGACAACGTTGACTCGATCCAAAGACGCGTTTTGAGTTTTGAATACTTCCATCTCGTACTTATTTCTCGTCTCAATTTCCTCTGCAATAATTCTTTCGACAAGTTCACCCACCTGTCTAGTCCTCGGTTCATTCCTCTTTTAATACCTCCTTCTAGCTGCGCATATATAATTATGATTATAATAATTATTATTATTGTCGTCACCGTGCGCTCTAATTGCTCTAAGACTGTGCTATATCAAAGTATCAAAGTAAAGGAACACGCGCGCGCTTGCTGTGTGGAGTTATATAGCACGAGGGTACCGGTATTAGCAGAACGCGCGCGTTCGACGAGAGAGAAGTTGTAGGAGAAGCACGACGCGCGCTTAGCGGAAGATTATACTATTGTGGGTCGAATTTTCATTTCTGAGCGCCTGAATGAATAAAAGTTATTTCTAATTGGAATCCAGCAAATTCCTTTCGAATTTATGGTATTTCCCAAATATTTCCCATTCAGATTGGAATTATAACAAGCCCCATACCACCAAGCACCAGTAAATTCTAACGCACAATTCTTGTTCCAGTTGTCGTTATCTTGATCTTTGGTCGAATAAAACATATTATTATGGTATGTCAGCGCGTCTCCCGCAGTACCTGAATACGAGCCAACCTTGAGTCTGTACTTGTCTGATTCAGCACCAACACTAAAATTACCATGTTTGGCAAAATACTTTGCTGCACTCCAGTCCTCCAGGTCCACGCGTAGGGTCGAGGGTGTTCTTGCTGTTAGTCGATGGATGTAGTCATTACCCAACCAAAACTCGCCATTCAGGTTTCCAAAACCTGTTTTGTATTGCTGCCAGCCAAGATGAAAGTCTACAGATCCATCTTGTCTTTTCTGCAACACTGTCCACCCCCCTCCGTCATCTGTCATGTCACAGTAGACGTGAAAGGGTCCTTGATTGTCGGGTTTTACAAAATACACACCGTTACGTCTTTCACCTGATTTGTAGATATCTGCACATGTACGACCGTAGTCAATGTGTATTTGTGTTTTAGTTTCTATATCAGCAACTCCAGCACTCGTAGCGGTACACACGTACACACCTGAATCAGAGGTCACGGTATTTCTTATCAGCAATGAGCCATGACGGATTTCATACCGTCCTACTGCAAGATCCTGTTTTTCTTTTCTCCAGCTGATTACCGGTGGAGGGTCACTTTGAGCTGAACAATTGAGCATAATGGTCGAGCCGAGTATGACGTTCATTACAGGCGGAGGTCTTTCGATGAATACGGGCAACTGTACCACGACTAACACACATCCTGCTACGTCGAATCCAAGTTGATTTTCAGCCCTACAAAAATACGTCCCAGAATCTTCTTTTCTTAAGCTGACTAAAGTTAAGAGCTTCTCTTCGATATGGAAACGTTTATCAGGTAATTGACCAAGCGATTTTCGCCACACTTTTTCCGGTTGTGGATGTCCAGTCACGTGACACATGGGAAGAGTAACATTGTCTCCTATCTTAGCGTAGATTGGTCCGTTCTCTAATGTCAGTCTTGGACGGAAGTTCACCTCGAGTCTTGATTTTGTCTGTGTTTTGCCGAGGATATTAGAAGCCTGACAGTGATATACCCCTGAGTCACTAAATGTGACGTCTTCTATCATCAGTTTACCAGTATCATCAACCATTGATCTGTTGGGGGCCAATGAACCATCCACTTTACTCCACACGATCTTAGGTCGGGGATAACCGCTTGCAGAACAGTGCAAAATGGCTGGTTTGCTTTCATTGACGATCAAATGAAGCGGAGAGATGACAACTGATGGATGTTCTAACGAAGGTCCACGGTCCCCTTTCGGTCCCGGCATGCCTCGAGGACCAGCAGCTCCATTTTGTCCTGGATCACCTTTTAGTCCTGGTATTCCTTGCTTGCCTCTTCTACCTGGTTTACCCATAGGTCCTGGTGACCCTCTGGGTCCTCTTCTACCTCTTCTACCTCGTATAGCCATGAAGTGCTTACCAGAGATAGCTTTTCTCATTTTTTGATCGATGATTTTAGTCAGTTTTTCAACAAGACGGCTCTCACTCTTCGTGCCGTTGGTTTCTCCCTGCACTAGTGAATCTTCCCCGTCGACACTCCTGCGTTTCTTTGTCGTTCCACAACATTCCTTAACTTCCAAAGCGAGTTGTTCGAGGCCTTTTCTCTTCGTTGCAGCCGTCTTGTCTACATTGACTGCTTGAAAGGTCATCTTGTTCTCCAACTGTTGTATTTTCGTGTTTTGTTGTTTCAGAATCATCTCGATACGTACAAACTCACCACAGCACAGCAAGAGAGCGAATAACGAAATAATGGCGACTGTCGTCGACAACCTATTCGACTGGGAAGCTTTTCCATTCATTTTTACACTCGGTTATTGAGCTCCTTCTATATAAGAGTATTCCTTTCATATATTGAATGAAAAAGAACACGCAGAACATACTACTTAGACCAGGATTGTTTTGATCAAATTGACGACAAAGGTCACCTCTTATCAATTTCAATGGTTATAGAATTTCAAGAGCTAAAAAGCATTTGGCAAGAAATCGAGAATAGGATACCTTCGAGACCTTGGGGATCACTTTACACGCGAGCCAAATTTCGCGCTGCCTTTTCAACATTACTACATAAAAGTATACATTTGCTGAAAGCTAAATAAATATATCTTTCGCAAAACCAAATTAGAATTTTCTGTTTTGCAACATAAAAAACGTTATTTGGTTTCCCCGCAGTTTTTGAGTGCCCAAAATAACTTCTTTAAAACGTTCTTGACTAGCTCATTCTGTTCACATCAGATCGAACTGAAATTTGGATTATAATAAATTGCTACCCGACCTAAAAAAATTTAACTTAGATTTTTGAAACGTATTGTTATTCAAAAGATATTGTCTATTTCGCAATAGGCGCTATCGAAAACTCAAACATCCTGATTTAACGCTCAATTGCAGTTGATCTAAAAAAGATATCAAAAATCTGAGACATTGTTTTGAAACTTATTATCAGTAAATTATGCATGTTAGTGTGTTTTTGATCGACATAGCGGAAATTCTGATCCTGCGGGAAGTTGTCAAATGAAGTGCGGTAGAATGTCACTTTGAACTCAACAGCTTGTTTTGTGTTCCAAAAATGACAATTCTAAATAGATATTCGAAAAACGACGTTTATTTAGCTTCAAGAAAATGTATACTTTTATGTATACTTTGAGGTAGCGCGTATATAGGAGTCCCCAAACCCTTATACCTAAGCTTTTCAGGTTTTTCTGCCTTTTAGCAACTTTCTGATCAACTAGCGAAATTAAAGATTTCATTAAATGACATCATTATTACTAGAATCCTTTATTCTTCTCAAAAAAGCCCTCGTATATTCTATTTTTTAATGCAAAGTTTGTAGACGATGTACGCGCCGATGCATGCCAACACCCGCAGCAAGAAGACCAAGCTTCACAGCTTTGCTCTGCAAAATACCATCAGTACTGATGGTTTCCTCATACGATCCAGGGAAGTTATTCACTTCATCTCTGCAATCTTGACTCTGGAAGCCATCAACATCTCCACAAAACACTACCTTGTCAAAGACTTGTAAACTGTCACTATGTAAGACAACATCATCTGTGTCATCTAGAAGGCTTGACACATTATCATCAACTACATCTGTACCGTTTGTAGAAACTGCATCTGCATTTGGAGCCATGTTTACTACACTGATGTCATCAGCGCAGTCAGAAATGGCAGCATCTTCCACAACGTCTGCAGACATTTGTTGAACAGAAGAGCATGATAGAACTTCTCTTCCAACTCCACTATCGCTAATCTTAGCAGCAACTTTTTCATGAAGAACTTCGTTCCTCATATCATCGTTCGTATCAATCACTTGATCCATAGCCTCGACCTCCATGGAAATCATCTCTGTTGATGACTTGGGTAGATGTTGTTGGGTCTCGACACTCTCCTCATTCTCATCACAGCTTGAATGACTCTCTGTGGTCGTCTCTGTCATGTAACCCGCATCATTCCCTGAAACTCCATCGTCATAGCTTTCATCTTGACTGTATTCATCAGACGTCCAAACCCAAGTATGCCTTGTTAGTTTGGTAGCAGGCAGAGGGAACTGGTCGCCATCTTGATTGACTTCATCCAGGTAGGTAGAAAGAGATGAAGAGCTCCAATGAAGGTTTTCAGGATCGTAGACAACGGTGTCTGACTCACTGGAACTCCAATAACTCGTATCTTGATCTTGCTGAAGATGGGATTTGGAGAAAAGTTCCCATGGATCGCCTCCAAGTGCCTTGAGCACGAAACTAAAGACAGGATACCGAGAAGATTAGGATCAGATTGGGAATATCATCAGGAAAATAGGAAGGATGAGCGAAAAGCCGATAGAGAGGAGAGAAAATAGTGGAGTGTATGCTAGTAAGTAGGTTTAGTGGATAAACAAGTTGGCCATAAAACCAATAAACTCTGTACTTGTCTTTGTGTGCCTTTCTTTTGACTGTCTGTCCGTCCGTCGGTCTGTTCGCGCGTTGTCTGTCCGTCTTTCGGCGGTCAATCATGCAGTTATCAGAGTTTTTCTATGTATGTTTATCTGTCTATCAGCCAGCTATCATCAGTATTTTTTTCAGTGTGTGTGTTATTGATAGATGACAAACGTACAAATGTCTTCTTACCTTCGGAATGGAATACAATGAAACAACGTGTACAACAACATGAACTGACTTGTAACCACCGCCAATGTAAAGAAATGATTGGTCGTCAGCATCACTACAAAACCTGGAATAAAAAGTGCACGTTACATGTCAAAGGGAATATTGTTGGTTTATTGGTAGTGGGCAGACAAGACCAGGAATCGATCAAGCGAGTGGGAAAAATAAGCAAGCAAGCAACAAGATGCAAGTAAAAAGACATTACCAATAATGGTGGATTTGACGCAGTCGAAGCATCCAAACATGAATATAATAACACCAATAATCTTCTTCAAAAGAGAAAACATTGTGAGAAAATTCCTTTTTGCTGGTTTGATCAATGAAAAGTAAAACGTACAGCAAAAATGTGTTCTAGAATTAATGAATTGTTACGTCATGTAATGAGGTGACGTCATAAACGCACAGCATTTATCCACTTACCAGGCCTTCGCAAATAAATATGCGAGGAATAGCAAAAGAAAGTGCTAGCGTGTTAATTTATTAGTAGAGCAAAACGAGATTTCTAAAGTTTTTTTTTCTTTGAAAAGTTTTCAATTCTCATGTGAATTTGACCAGACAGTTGAATGCATAGGCGATTACGGCGCATGCTTGCTGCAGGGGAGCTCGCGTGCACCATTGTTGGCTTAAATGTTTGCTACAGCAAACAGAAATCATGTGAAACCAAGAGAAAATGAACTAAGACAAGGAACCCCCGAAAAAGGAATCATGAGCTCTCGTCTATTCTAATGTTAGAATCGATTCTACTAAAAATATCATCCAATGACATCATCCATTTGATCGCTTGGTTTTCTGCACGTGCGAAGTGCGCGCGCTCTACGCGTATGTTTCTTGTGTTTTTTTTCCTTATGTTAAAATCTGCCCTCAAAATGACCATGTAGGTCGAAAGCTTTGCAAAAATAAATGTAAAAAATAGCCGGGAAGTTGAACAAATTGCTACTTCAATCTCCTGTCGTTTTACATTTATTTTGCCAAGCTTTCGATCTAAATATTCAACTTCAGACCTTCTTATAATCGCTCTGCGCACGCTACGTCAATCTTATAAACTGTAAATGTGTAACTAGATAGATGTTTGTTTATTGTATTCTATTCAAGTCTTATAGGTTTCTTTTAACTTTCGAGGACCATATTTTAGATAACTGAGAGGTTAATTATATATGTTACCATCGTTAACTAAAAATTAGAATAATATATATAAATAATATAAGAAAAACACGAAGGAAAACTAGGACAAACAGAGCGCGCGCAGTCGGTAAATGCGCGCGCGGAAGGATAAACGATCTAAGAATAGCATCAAACGGTGCTCATGATGGTTACAAGCCTATATATATATAGGGGGGGGGGGGGGGTTCCTTCTCTTAGTTCATATTCTCTTGGGGAAACTAAAACCAAAGTGATGTAAGTTTAAGAATACTATGTAAAGCAAAATAGAAAATAAACCTCTGATCGGCTTTTTCCTAAGATAGAATTATGTTAGTGATATCGGTTGTGCTTCTAAAATTAGTTATCGTATTACATTTCATTGGAGTCACATACACGGAGTCTGATGTTGAAGGAACCTTAAATATTAAGCTCAAACGCAACGTTGTAGTATCGTTGGCTGTAACTACGCGATATTATTCTGTCCTTATCCATTCATTTGCAAGTTTCCGTCGACGTGATATTCCTCAAAAACTCTATCGCCTGCAGCACATTGCACGCAACAGTTGTACCTTACAAAGTTACTTTATGGTAATAGGGCTGTTAAGTTGTGACGTATTTCCGGGTGCAAATGCTCATAAAAACACTAAAATAAAGCGAAAAATATTCTCAATGATTTAACCTCCATCTGAAATAATTAGAACTATGGACAACAAATCCTGTCATGAAGAAAAAAATAAGAAAAATCTTTATAAAACTGCTTTTCGTTTTGGACTCGGAAGTCGTTTTTTCATTCAATTAACGTCACACTTAACAGCCCTATAGAGTTTCAAAATGTACTGATAAAAGGGAGTTACCGCGAAGGGGGATGGGGGGTGGACTCCCATGTGAAAGTGTCGGGGATGTTCGTCGTACCTTTTAGGGGTTAATTGTCGTTACATGATACCTTTTAGGATGTTCAAACCAAAAACCAATATAAAATGCTGTAAAATTAGAGTCATTTAGTAAGATTTGTGGATGGAATTTGAGATCGTTATGGTTACGAGAAATAGAATTTTGATTACCTTTTGGGGGTCATTTTCAAAATTTCCGACGAACATCACCGCCATTCTATCCAGCTGATCTGAAATAATGACGTGGAAATGACGTCACTGTAAAACTGAGATGTCATGAAGCAGAAAATTGACTTATAAAAGTTTATATCTGAGATAAATCTAGATTTTTAGGAGAGGTTTTTGATAGTTTGTATACATTTACAATGATATCTGTCATTGAGTGGAAAATAAAATAAAGAAATGACTGTTTCTCTAGTCTCCGAGCTATTTCTCAATTCTGATTGGCTAAGATTTTTCCTCAGATCAGCTGGATATATGGGAGTCCCCCCAACAACCACTGGTACGAAGAAAAAAGTATTGGGTTGATCATAGTTTTCCGTGGTGTCATAAAATATACTTGAAAGAAATATAAATGTTATTCAAAGAAAGTATCGGTGTTGAGAAAACCTCAAGCACTGCATTTTTTGAAGGTAAATTTGAAGTTGCAAGTCACAATCAAATATACTTTGTTCATACCAAATAATACAATAATAAAAATAAGTATTATACAGGAGCTATTTACGAGAGAATGGTATTGGTTACCTATAGAGTAAGTAAAAAGCTAATCGAGCTAGGTAACACCGTAAGCGTCAAAACCCGTAGATTTTGATATCGTAAAGGGTTGTAATTTTTTCGAAAATGTGTTGTCATTTTTCCCCATGTAATGCCATTTTTTTTTCATATTGACTTATATTGTAGTACTCTATATGAGATTCTCTTTAAAAAGTTGGGTTTTGAAGGTATTATGTCGTAAAACCTAAAACCTAAAAAATGGCTTCCAGGAACTAAACTGACTCGTGAGCATGCATCAGGCGCTTTTGCTAAAACAATAGTCCTTTTTGCTTTGCCACTATTTTCGACTTCGTGCACTAAAAGAACAATAGGTGAGATCAAAGATTGTACGGAATTTGAACATCTTTAGAATTTGAGCAAAAGATGCTCGTATTTCATTGTTGTTGAACAACAGTTGTAGTCAGGTCATAATTTCAACATACGTAAGTGTTGTGCATTGGTATGGCCCGACTCGTTGTTATTACAACAATGAAAATAAATTCAAACAATAGGTTTTGCTCATTTTGCATTAGATTCGGCACATGTGAACTTAGACGTCTAAACCGGGCCTAAGTATTTTAATCGACGAAAATAACAGAGTTATTTTTTTCTGATATTTCCTTTGATTTCCCTCCATTTCTGTAGGACTCAGTTTCCCAGAGTGCTTTGTGAGCTTTAATGTATATTATCTATTCCACGAAGATCCATTATAAAAAAAATCAAATGCACGAGAAAATAAAAAATAGCCTAATTAAGAAGATAAACAAGAGAAAAAGAAGTTTCTCCGCTGAATTAATTAAATAGTCCGTGTTTCATGAGGTTAACAAACCCGACTGTGTATACCTTTAGGGTCGGGATGGAGGGGGGTTCAGTTGACAGTTAAATTTTGAGCATTTGTCAGTTGTCGGTAAACTCCATTCAGACCCTGTACCCTCGTTCCATGATCAAATAGCAATTTTGAAGTTGATTTTTGTGGAGGGAGGAAAACCGAACCTGAAGAAAAACTCTCCAAGCACAGGAGAGAACCAACTCTACTCACATATAAACTAAACTTCTGGAGATTGTGGTTGGGAAAATCAAGAGAAAAAAGTGCAAGTTAACGCGTGCATAGTAGTTTTTCTATATGATTCCCCTGTGATTCTATCGCCATGAACTCAAATTTCTTTTTTCGGCGGGGGAGAGGTGGGGGTGGTATCTCTGCCAGTTATAGCGGCTGAACCACTGCACTGACCAAGCATTAGATTGATCTTTCCAGCGTCGCTTAAGATACCGCCACATCGTTCCTGACCCACGTACTATTTCAATTACCAAATGCCGCTTGATTATCTGCTCTCTAACAATTTCACTAGCGTGTGATTGGTGCGGATCTTTAAGAAACCCTTAGGATGTTTGATAAATACTCTTGTCTTTTTCCTCCTCCAAGTGTGATTTTTTTCCAATCCTTGTGTTATTGTTTTCTGGCCGGGGTTCTTTGGAGCTAATTAATAATTTCACTTGTAATGTGTAGTCGTATTTTCATACATTTTTTTCTCGTGGAACACTGCCATCATTCTATAAGCTTTTATTTTCTACAGAAAAAAAGAAGCAAAAAAGAAAGAAAAAAAAAAAGATGAAAAATCCCAACCATTCTATGGATTCATAGGTAAAGTTCAGCCCTTGTCAGAACATAGACAACATCTCAATCTTCTAGTTTACATCTTTATCGATTATAATTGCTATCTTGATTATCTGAAAATAAAATTCCTGGCCAAAAGAATGGAAATTTATTGATGTCAAAATGATTAATTTTTGAAATTGTTGATTACAAGACGTCAGCTTCAAGAAAACTCGAGAAAGAAAATAAAAGCATTTGGCGGCGTCTTAGAGCGACAGTTCGGTGTTGCTGCACAAAAACTACGCGTAAACCGGCGTTTTTGTCTCAAGTATCTTTACTCTAAATCGCAATAAAGACCTAAGAACTATAATTGCTATTCTCGAAACGGCTTTTTGATTTCAAGTTTAATGGAACCGCGTAATTTCCCCGTGTAAGGTGAAGTTGTGGCTATGTTACTGAAGCAGACATCATTACTGAAGAATATGAAATGAATGTCTGGCCTTTGGAGTACATGTTTCTCGCTGTCATTCTCTGTTGAATTGGGAAAAAGCACAGCAAAGAAAAAAGAAAAACCTCAACTAAATTTTAAGGTGAGCTGGTGACATATAAAATTGAATCATTTAAATTAGAATTTTGACTTATGATATACAGCCCGCGGGAGCCTCCATGAAGGATTATGAAGGAGCAGTGCAGCAGACCGAAAGAGGTTCTGGGACATAGTTTTCAGATCATGAAAAACAGATAACCGAACCCGTAAACATGCTAAACTGTAAAAAATACTTAAGCCATATTCCATGGTGAAGCGAGAAGAAGTTTAAAAAGAAGCTAAGCAAAATCAAATGTAGACAAGCATATAGATACGATGTTGGCAGTTCACTGTATTCTGGGCTGATTCCAGACAATATATTAATGAAATTTATATTTTCAACAAGCTCAAATACTATGAGCTGCCTTTTGAGGACTGAATGGATTTTTAATTGCTAAAGGCATATTTGCTACAGCAAGACAGGATATGGCCCTTTGAATATTATTTAGTGCAAAAGACTTAACTGATTGAATTTTTTTTTTTTCAAAAGTATATAGCCAATTTACGAAAAAATACACTGATTTTTTTTGGTAAAATAAAAAGCTTAGTACCTTAGAACTTAAGAAAAAATTGTTTGAACGTTTTTGCCCGAAGTCATCATCAGAATAAGTACAATTCATTGTTCCTTTGTTGTATTATTATGATTTTCTGGTGATGGTGGGTCAGAAGGTTGCTATATAACTTGTATGTTTTGTCGTATTTGAGCTCAAGGAAAATGTAAGTTATTTAATAATAAATAATGTCAATTTTGACCTCAAATTTTCGACGGGAGCTTTCATCGGCAAATATTCTTCTATTTTCTATTGTCTAAATCAGTCTTACGCCCAATGAGCAAGGCCATCCATGTTTTGTATTGTTCAGTATATGAGTGAAAACAATCGAGGATGATTTTAGAAAAATACTCTAGAAAAAGCTTCAAAACATCTTTGTTTGTCAGGTGTTTTAGTTTCTCCCTCGATGGTGTTTTAAAACTCTCAGGCTTTCGTCTTTGCCATTCTCCGGCGGAAACATACAATATAAACATATCTCACAGTATAGAATAGCTATTGTTATATATTCCATATCTTTGCTCTCTTTTATTTAGCGCTGTCTGGAATAGAATATTTTCCATGATTTCACTTCAATGACCGCGAAAAAATTGCTTTCTTGCGTCGAACCCGAAGTAGAAAGGTTTTATACATATAGCGGGTATCGAAGCACGGGTGGTATAGCAGCGAGAACACTCACGTCTCACCAACTGATGTGCCCTGGTTTCGAGTGCCGTCGAGCTATGTGAGTTGAGTTTTTTTTTTTTTTTTTTTTTTTTTTTTTTGGTGGTTATCTCCTGTGCTTCGAGGGTTTTTCTACGGTTTTCCTCCAAAATTCAACGTCTAAATCTCAATTGGAATTGCAGGTGACGCATAGCTATTCTGTAGAGATGCCACTGTCAATTCCATTTATTATTTATTAGTTTTGTTTATTTATTTATCATATACTGTCTTTCACTACTCCTAGTTTCGCCTTGAAGCCATTGATTGTTGGTCAATCATATTGAGTTTGTAAAATACCGCTGTGCTCCTGGATCACAGACTCATTTACTCAGCGCTAGTCTGAGTGTAAAGATATTCACAAATACCATTGATAGAATCACTTTAAAATCCGACTAACCTTTTTTTATATACACACACATATATTTTAGATAATAAGTCAAGGATAAACCTGCGCAACATACAAATAGAGTGTTGAATGTCTGTCCAAATGACCATGGTTTACGAGGGAGATAAATTAATGTAACTCTTGATATTGCGTTCTCATTTTCTGTAACATATTTTCATGCCACAATGTGTTAAAAATTAACGATTGAAAATCCTGAATTGAAAAAACTGCTGGTGCTGTTGTCAGTTGGGAACCTACGCTGTTGGGAGTCGGTGTAATTGCACCATACTGTTTTACCAATGAAAGCTAGTCTTTTGCACTTTACGAGCCATTATAGTTAACTAGATCGCAGTATATTAGTATTGATACCTCGTGAATCAGGAAACTCACAATCTGATTGGTTCTTTTACCAAGATAATATTTAACAAGTGAACTCATGATATGTATCAGCAGATGTTACTGATAATGAGATTATTGAAGTACGAATCGACAGGCAAATTTGATTCTTGGCTTTGATGGAGGTTTTTATACTTAAAATAAAACCTTAAGTGATACTTATTGGTTTGCAATTATTTGTGTAGAGCTCTGCTAGTCTTCATCAGGCGATGGTGTTGACTTTTAAATCATTAAATTGCATCTGTGTTGTGATTGGACGATAGGTTCGTGTTGTGATTGGCTGTTACAAATAACATCCCGTGTAAGCCGTTTGCACGTTCAGGATGTTTGCGATACCTTTCTCACCTTTCAGTTAATCCTTTAACGTCCGTTTTATCAAATGACTACCTAACTGTCATCATGTTCCGACGCGGTCCAAAACGCCAGCTAAATCTGACTCTTTTCTCGCGACTACACATTCCTGTCTGTCTTCTGGATATTGCCAGAGATACAGGAAGAAGCTGGCTCTAGATAAAATATCAAATGAAAACACACCGAAAAGAAAGAGAGTTCTAATTGTTTGAGACCGAGTTAATCTGCTAATACAAGATATACTAATACGAGAGACTGAAAAACAAAATAATAAGCAAAATATGTATAAGATGTTTGCTGAGGCGTTCACACTTGTCCAAGATGGCGACCAGAATCGAATTGTATGTAAACCGGATACCAAGTATTAGTTAAAAAGAAGTACTATATAATTTCAGCCATGGCCAGCTCTTTCAAAACTATAATAATTTGATAAGTTATAAAGCGCAAAACTCTATGTACATATTCAATTGCGCTTTAACTATTTACAAAGTATATTATAAATATATCAATATAAGATAATGGAATTAAGATATGATGTGTCGAAAATAGGTAAGTATAAATCATTCTAGCAACTATGGCTGTAAGAAGGCCCTAGTAAATAACAGTGTCTTGAGTTTTTTCTTGAAAGAATTAATACTTAATGAAATACCTCTAATGTAAAAAAACTACTTGATGTAAACCACAAATATACCAATTTTTCAAAGCTTTTTGTCTTGATCTATAGCTTTCTGATGATTGGGGCTGACGACTTTCGAGTCTGTTTAAGTTACACTTACCACACGTCTTGATTCGTGCAGGAACAAATCAACTCTACAACTTTTGTGCTCTCTTGCTTTGACACTTGCTTGGCCAATATACCTTTTTACCGATACGGCGGCCATCTTGAATCCTATTGTCTGACGTAAGACATTATGGGATGCTGAGGGGCCATTACTTGAAAATTTATAGTATGCACAGCACATGTCTTTCTATATAATTTAACGTTATCCAAAAAAACATCTAAAAACAATTGAATTTGCTGGTAGTTGGAGCGCTGATATGTGAAACATCAAAGCGGCGAAAAATTATTTGAGAAAGTAACCACTTTTGCTCCCTTGGCATCCCATCTCATCTTAAGTCGTGTCGACTAGCTAAATAGATTAGAGAATAAAATCAAAATATTTCATTATGTGTTAGGGATACAGAAACAAAAAGTCTGAGTACTTTGTGAGGCACTGAAAAGGTTTTGGCACAGAAACCTGTGTTTTCCACATTATGTAGATATAGTTTTATGGTTAGGTTTGCTTATTATAAGATTCGCTCACTACCACACAAGTGCGATCATATATTCTAAATTGGTTTGTATATTTATCGTACGATCAAATGCATCGATTATTATCGTTGTTTTCGATTGCTCTTCCAAGTAGCGCGGAACAGTCATTGAATTCTACCCGTTAACTGAGGCTCCTGAAGGGGGAAAATGGGAGCTGGGATTCGCCTTTTTTTTTTGGTCTGGGAAAATAGGATTTCATGTACTGGGACTGGGATTTAGCCATTACTGGGATTGGGATTGGGATTGGGATTGGGATTGGGATTGGGATTGGGATTGGGATTGGGATTGGGATTGGGATTGGGATTGGGATTGGGATTGGGATTGGGATTGGGATTGGGATTGGGATTGGGATTGGGATTGGGATTGGGATTGGGATTGGGATTTAACTTGACTTGAGAATTTGCATGACTGCATGGGATTTGGATTTTGCACAATTTTGGGCTGGGAAATGGGATTAGGTTCCTTTAGGAACCTCTAACGTATATCAAAAATATTGGACGAGGTTTGAATGTCTTACTGATAAGAGTAAGTCATTTATTAAAGCAACAGACGTTCAATATTATGCTATTAAATAATCAAACGGTATTAGTCTATACAATTAGCCTATGGCAAATACAAACGCTGTATGGTGGAAGATGTAAGATTTCGAGCCGAAAAGTTTATCTAACGATTTGATGATTAGGATATGAAATAACGAGCCGATCTTTGAGGTTTGACACATGATTTGTGACATGAAATCGTATTCCTGTTTTCCATGAGATTTTCGTCGGTAAATAGAATAATTGTCAATTGTGGTAAATCATGAGAAAAGGGAAGAAAAAAGAAAAGAAAAAAGAAAAAAAGAAAAAAAAAAAAAAAAAAAAAAAAAAAAAAGAAAAAAGAAAAAAGAAAGAAAGAAGCATAAGAGAAAGAGAGAATGTCTGAACAAGTAAATATGCAAATAAATGAAAAAATGAATCCTAAATGAATGAATGCATGAATAAATGGACGAACGAACGAATGAATGAATGAATGAATGAATGAATGAATGAATGAGTGAGTGAGTGAGTGAGTGAGTGAGTGAGTGAGTGAATGGATGGATGGATGAATGAATGAATGAATGAATGAATGAATGGATGGATGGATGGATGGATGGATGGATGAATGAATGAGTGAATGAATGAACGAATGAATGAATGAATGAATGAATGAATGAATGGATGGAATGTTGGATGGATGGATGGATGGATGGATGGATGGATGGATGGATGGATGGATGGATGGATGGATAGTTGAAATATTGAAAAATTAGAAAAACTCAAAATCTTTCATTTTCGCCTATAAAGTATCGTCCTTGTGGAATTATTTCAAAGTCTGTAATTGTCCAAAGCCTTCGGAAGCGCCTGTCACGTCCATCGGCTAAACTGCCGATAGGCTCATGTCAGAAAAGTGGCTTTACTGAGAAAATCTGCATAGCTTGTCCTTTCAAAAATCTCTTTTAAACTAAAGCGACTTACAGAGAGTGAAACTAAAGCACAGTCAACAAGACTTTTGAAACACTTTTTAAGGCTGGGCGACAATGATGAATGATCATATCGGCGAATTCTCGTTATAAACTTCATAACTTTTCCTGTTTTCTGATAACAAATTAAGAAAATTATCACAACGAGAAATATCAATCTTAGCAATTTCCTCTGAACTAGAAAAGTGTCAAATTAATGACTCGTAAATTGCTTAATAGCGGGAACTAGCTGTTGGACTGGATTGAGATTATGTCCACATCTATTCCTGCCGCCCTAATATACCAACAGACACGATCTCTCCATTCTACATCCACCGCTTGTATATTGATAATTAATTGAAACATTATTTGTGTAAACAATTATCTTTATAAATAATACGTTTTTGACAGGTTTTGCTTCAGAATCAAGGTTTACGGTATCATAGAAGGTTTGGGTTGACTGCTCCACACTTTCCAACCTTTTTTCAGGTAATTCTATATTGTCTTAGTGAGCCGAGAGGCATTTATTAACTAAGCTGGTCTTTCCATTTAGCTAAATGGAATTATTAAATCACTAGCACGTGCGCAAAGAGGGATTTTTTAAAAGAAATCATGTTAAGCAACTAGACAAGTTGAGCTCACATAGATAGCTTAAGACTCGATATTTCATGTGGCTTGGTCATTCACTTGAATTTAAAATCGACTGAAAGAAGTTGGTTCACTAGGGGGACAAAAACTCAAAGAAACTCGAGTGAGTTCTGTTTGAAATATGCGCATTTTCTGCTAAGTATGGCAACGAGGGAGTGAGGGTAAGTGTAACTTCTGTATCAGCTATCAGATCGGGCTAAAGTGGTTTGCAATGGAACAAACATTAAAAAACGTATTTTTGATTTCGCTAGATCAAAACAATTCGATAGTGCATTTTAGTTATTTAAAAGGAACATCAGTTTCGAAGAGATTTAATGTTTATAACTAGGCTTAATGATTGTGTTAAACGATGGAATAAGTACCATGCCTCTCTGAAAGATCCTCCCCGAGGCTTTCCCAACTTTGATTGGGGAAGGGAAGATAAGAAAAGAAAACGAAAGGAAATGTGAATAGTAAATGCGGCCAACTTATCTATACTCGCGAAAGAAACTGAATTGTGCTAGATCTTAAAAACTACAAATCTTATCAACAATCTCTGAGCCGATCAAAATCAGGGGCAGCTGCAATCTCTGTTGGCCAAAGGGACTTGTCTGCCTGTTGTTAATGGAGTTAGAGTTTAGAGAGTGATAAATTTTAATAATGCTTGGCTATGAGTTACGCTGCCAAGCAATGTTGATCCACCTTATATCAAAAGTTAATTTTGAATTGAGGCAGACATTTTAGTATCCTTATCCGAGAAGACGTGAAACAAACAGAGAAAGAAAACTGATATTTCAGGCGGAACTAAGCTAAGATTCAGATATCGATTCAGATCTAAGCCAGGAAGTGAACTCCGTTGAACATTGGTGAGAAGCGATCGAGTACCTACACCGCCCACGTGTATCCACGACCAAATACACATCACAATAGCAGCAGACATTGGGTTTAACCAAGCTGGCATAGATACTATAACACTATTTTCTACACTCATTTGTTAAGGTCAGAAACGTCGTGTTTACACTAGTTAATACTAGACCGGTCTCAAACGCTCGCGATCAATTCGCATACCTATTCACATTACGAATTAGATCGCTCGCGACGGGTCAAAACTAGACCCGAAAAAGGTGTTCTACTTCAGATCGAAGTAAAGCAAACCGAATCAATTGAAAGTGTGAACAACTAGATTAATCGCGCTACTTTACTCGATCTAGAATGTTCCCGCCAAAATGCAAGCACCTGCAGACGCGTCCCGGCAGACTAACAGGATTTGAAAACTCGGACTTTAAAACCAATATTTATTGACTGAGGCTTGCCGTTTCCGAGCGGAGAAAAACGCCAAACTTATAACGACAAAAGAAACTTGGGTATTCGAGGAGAAAAATTTGATTTTAGACTTTTGGGCAGACGAACACCGACATCCAATGTCATCTAGATGGGTGTCCTACAAGAAATATCAGTCTAAGTATTTGCAGCTATGGTTCGCAAAGGCAAAAGAGTACTGAAAAATGAGATCTCTCCTCTTCTTTCCTTTTCTTGTATGTGCAAAATGATATTTAATAACAAAAAAAGAAGAAAATACAAATAATAAACAAAAAACACACACCCCCCCCCAAAAAAAAAAACAAAAACAAAACAAAACAAGAAAAAAGAAAAAAGAAAAAAGAAAAAAAAAACTTACGGCAAACAAACAAAGAGAACTAGTTCGCTAGTGTGAACAATAAAACCGGCTGATATCGATTTAGATCCATCCAAAGTGATTTAAATGTGAACACATCCGTTCTAGTTTTATTTAATAATAGTTTCAATAATATTAGTATTGCGATCCGCCATGTTTCATAATAATTGTACCAAATAATTTTTAAAGTATCAAACACCTGGTTCCGTAGAGTACGCACACGTTCATGTTGAGATCAATTTCATCTCACGGATTCAGCTAATAATTATACTGCATCATTAATTTATTGATTACACAAAAAGCGCATATTGGGAGAGGAAGAACCTCGCACTGGTTGGCACTGCGCTTGCTAGAGAGTAGTTAAGAGTTGCATGTGGAGGAGGCTAGTTCTAATTGTTATTGTGAATATAAAGTCAAGTAGTTATTATTGCATTTTGGTTGATAATGTGAAGTACAGTTGGGGTGTTAATAAATAAAGCTCAAAAAGCTGAATAGTGAATAAATATATTAGAGATATAACCTCTCTACGGGGTTTTAAGGCTGAGTTGTACAATTATTTTAGGGATATAGATGTCAAGTCACATCGTTGCTCACTTAATTAGGTTCTTAGCTATTTTTAAGTTACTAATAATTCATATTTGAGTTTTACCTAGTAGTTTTTTCAAGTTATTATTGAGTTTCATATATATTCATAGTTTTTTATAATATGTATATATAGATATAGTATTATTATTCATTTTTATTAGCTACACATGGGTTTATACCAGCTCTTACCTCGATGTATTAGCTGATCCATCTTGTAGGATAAATAAAGTTATTATTATTATTATTATTATTATTAATAGTGAATACTGATTAGTGCATTCCAAGACCAAAGGGCATTGTGGGTCTCATTAAATTTAACTGAATCAGTAAAAAGGAAAATATACAGCGATTGCTCTCTATATGTCAGATATATTGTTTCGGATGGAATGCACTAAAAACAAAATAAATTATTAATATTTATTTTACTTTAGACAATATTACATGACCCAAAATGGTCTTGGAATGCACTATTCAGCATGTAGTATTCAGTATTCGACGTTTCATTCTGAATAGCTGTATAAGACCTTCCAGGGTCAGTAATGCTCACTTATTTAAGAAACAATTTCAACAACATTAAAAACACCATATCAGGATTATGATATTGGCTTGTGAATAAGAACCTGTTAAGAACCTACTAATCTGTATTTGTTGAAAACAATTAGAAAACAACTAGTTTCACTATTTCCTGTTTTTAAACTAAATCGCAAGATTTCAATATAATTCTTTTTGATTGCCATCACAGGTTTGACCCTTATGACATGACATTTACATATTGGTGACAATAACACTAGTGCAGTACTTGTGCGCATGCTCTGTAATGACCGGAAATAAGATTGCGGGCCGTGTAAAACTTGTTTCTCGTCCACCAAGACGTTTCATTGAGGAATGTAGTGCTAAAAAAGAACCAAGAATGAAGCGAAAGCAAAAAAAGATAAACGCCTTTATGATGTTGAGATTGTTGAAGTCGATAGGGAAAGACAGAAGTTGAAAATCCAAAGGATAAAGACCACATGCTGTAGTTTAGCAGCCATTTGACGTACCAAAAACCTCACAAAAGTAGACTTGTAATATATCAAAACAAAGATAATTCATTCAAAATTTCAGATTTGGCGGTAAAATAATGATTCGAGCGCGGGTACTGAAGCTAGGCCCACGTATTCGCTGCTAGGTAGTCGAGAATCTAGTAACACCTTGTAAAATCGGCTCTCAACCGTACTCGGAAAACACAGATTTGACATATCGAAACACGCCTCAAACCCTTTCATATTACTACTATTCATAGCTAACATAACGCTTTACTTAGATACATTGGTGAATGAAAGGCAAGTTTACTTAAATTCACGAGAGAGCGGAAAAGAGTCGAAAAAGTCGTGCATTTTCGAGTTCGACATATGAGCTTCGTACCGGAAGTGAGCCCGCCGGAAGATAATGTCACCAGTGATTTTCATATGACCATTTGAAGAGGAAGGCTTTCATCAGCTGGTTTAAATCCAGCAATAATCCATCGAAGAAAAAATATATAGAAGTACTAAACGGCTTAGACATCATTAAAAAAACGGGTAAAAGATTGAGTTAAATTCTCCTGATGAGTTCTACCTGAGGGGGCCAATGGGGGAACCCAATCGTCAGTGAACTACTAATTGTTAGTTAACTTTTGATTAATTTGACAAGCGCTCGACATAATATTTTACCAAAATAACAGAAATGTCAATTAATTGTTAACTTTCATTTGTCAGTTAAGGTTACTGGAGACCTTCAGGGGTATGTTTCGTTTAAAACTTTCTCTACGCAACACTTTCAACAAAACCCTCTGAAACTATATATCGTTTTAAAGCTCATATGATAAAAATTACGAAAAAAATACTTTTTGACAGCAATTTATCAATTTGAAACGATGCCGGGGCCTTAAACACAGAACAGGTATGTTCCGTAGATGTGAATTAATAGACATGGCGTTAGCGCGTATATCCAAAAGAACTTCACTAGGTGAATTACCGAAAGATAAACTACAAAAAAGTGTGAGCGTTTTTTTATTTATTAATTTGTTAAAAAGTTATTTAAAAATATTTAAGAAAAATTTCCATGTCGTCTGACGTTTTATCGCATAAAAGACGAAATAATCAAAATATCAAAAATCGCTCACACCCTTTTGTTTATCCATACTTATTCATACTTTTTCCAAATTTTATTGAAATTGAACAAAACTATATACCCTATTAATTTAAAGATAGGGAATTGCCGTAAAATCGATCATGGAGATTTTAAGCTTTAAAGATTTGGGCAAGTTTCACACCTCGTTAAGACTTCTGTCAATCTGTTCTTATTTTCGGGGTGTTTTCGGGGGGGGGGGGGGGGGGGCAAGTTTGGTACTTAGGGGAGGGGGAGGGCAGAAATTGTTACAAATTTTCGAATTTTATTATACTGTATCTTATCAAAATAGCACTAAACTTACCAGATATTCAAAGCTTAAGGTATACGAGCTTTTTATAAAATATAATTCAGATAAGTTTTGTGCTAATTTGATAAGATATACTGAGTACAATAAAATTCGAAAACTTGTAAAAAAAAATTGCCCTCCCCCTCCCCCTGAGTACCAAATTTGCCTCCCCCTGAATGAAATCGAGGTGGGCCCATAGCGAAATCCATCAGCTTGTCTTATGCTATCATATAGTGCCAAGTTTGGTGCTTTTTACCAAAAATGCACAATTGGAGCACAATATTGCTGGACTAATAGGCCGGGTGTGTTTACCCCGTGCAAAAACTAGTAGTCAAATAGATGTTTTAAAATAAGCATTAATTCATTTTTGCTGTCTAGTAACTAAATGTTGGAGGTAAGGCTAGCTTGTTCCTTGAATATATTTGAATGATTTCTCTCTGCAAACGCCGATAAAACGCAGATAAGAATTAGCAATTACAATTGCGCTTCAATAATATTTTGTTTGGTTTGTAAATTTCTTTTAAGAAAAAGAAAAAAAACATCGTTTACCCTCAAGTGAGCGCTAATCGTAGGGAAATTTGGAGCGCTGAATGTGCAAATTTTCAGAGTACGAAACTAGCTAGCCTGAATTCTTTGGTTGACGCTATTTCAGCTTCTTCAACTATGATCTACTGAATATTTTCGTATTGAGTTGTAGGAAGTTATCAGACTTTAAATGAAGAGGTAAAGAAAGCGTCCAGCGATACTCCAGAAATGTTTGTAGGAAATTGAGTGGTGCACCCTTTTCCCTGTCCCTCCCCTCCCCCAAGGTGAAAATTCTCGCAATTCTCGGTTCCCACTACTACCAGAATCCGGCCTTTTCGTAGTACCTTTTGCTGGTTCAAACACCATTATCCTGTGACTCCCAAAGGAGTTCAAACATTTGAATTAGAAAAAGAATTCAAAGAAGATTCTGGTGGTATTCTTATCTAGACATAATAATGGAATGGTGAATTTAAACATGGTGGAAGCTCCTTGAAATAAATAAGTGTTAACCATCATTATGCTATGATTCAACTGAACTTTCTTTTGTCTACTTTAGGAAGTAAAAACCATTTTAAAAACACCGTCAAAGAGAGGTTTTAATATTTCAAAAGATGGCATGGCTTCTGCCGAAAGTTGTTGAAAAATAAAAACATATTTTGGACTGACATTCAAGTACTAAGGAGTATTAAGATAGCAGCAAAAATGATCTAACAAGCCGATAAATAATATAATATAATATTTCATTGAAAGCGGCATCAAGAATCAATGTTGTCTAGTTGACAATAAGCTCCTAATTACAAGAGAAGTGTATTTAACGCCTCCACCCGACGAGGCATCTGTAGTGGTTGGTCAGTGCAAGGCAAGTCAGACCTGAATAAGGTATTAATGATTATCCAATATATGTAATACCGCCGGATAATTATCGTTTGCTGTATAAGAGCAGAGGTGTTTGCTGTTTGAATCGCTCCGTCCACAAGTGAAACGATTACAAGTGAGTAGTTGTTTGTCGGTTCTCTCCTGTGCTTCGGGGGTTTTTCCAGGTTCCGGGGTCCGGTTTTTCCTCACTCCTCAAAAATCTGCTTTTAAATTCCAATTGGAATGCAATGGAGGAAGAGCCACTCTGAGGATTTCACTGTTAATTCTCATTTCATTATTTATTATTATTATTATAGTATATAGTATATATATTAGTTTAGTACGTAGTAGCTGTAAAGTCGTTAATAAGTGTAGAAAACACAAGGCAAAGAAAAACATTTTTTTGCGCGTTACCTAGGAAAAATATCCCCCTTTTCAAAAATTTTGTTGAGATGAATTTCTTATATGTAACGAGGGGTGACGGTTATCTAACAAAATTAATTGCTCCTCTTGAATCGGTTATGAAAGAAAACCACGATTCCCGAAATATTTATAGAATGTATACACCTGTTTTCAAAAAGATTTGGACCAAATATAATCACAAAAATTATGAAAAAGATATGGGATATAGTGGTATACCATGGATATCCCACTCGTCACTTGTATTTTCTTTGTATATACACTAAGGCTCGTGTGTATACTAGAAACTACAAGTGACGAGTTGGATTTTCCACAGTATGCCACTCAAAACCATTGAGCATAGCATATATATATATATTATCAAGTAATTTTCTTCCTTCTTACAGTAGAGCGATCGCTAGTTCAATGATAGCAGTCGTCTTGTTGAATGCTTTATCAGTTAACAGGTTGAAATTCTTGAGGCAAAAGTAAAGAAAAGTGATCTGTATTTACACCTTAAATGAGATATTTTTGCTGTATTATGTAAAGTATGTTGGTTTAGCCTGGTTTTGGCTTCTAAGAAACTCTCGCTATAATTCATTGCGATGACTCAAGCTGCAATTTATTATGCAGTCTTGAATATTCACAAGATAATACTTTTGTCTATACTGATCATAATTAGCATAGATTATGACTGAAGTGAAGTTGACGGACACAAGAAAAGAAATCTTCAAGAGTGCCTATAGCTTTCTGTCTTGAGAGATTACTGGCCAGATACCTGAAACTCTTTTCGCCAGTTTACGGGTTTGTACATTGTATTTTTTGAAAGTGACGATGCTTTATTTCTACAATTTTAGTGCAGACGCTAAACCCATCAAAAACACAAACCCTGAATTAAAACAAAGTATTTTGCACCATTTAGTATTAATTAGTTTGTTGTCTGTACTGCATGCCCTTAGGACTGATATCATTGTACACCAGTCAAAGAACATGTTTCTTAACTTTTTGCATGTCCGACCTAGTTGATAAGATATATTATCTGTCGCGAAGAAAGAACCCTTATTTCTTTTCCGATATAAGGCTTATATCCCTGATTTTAAAAAAGAGAATAAGAGAAATATTCGTATAGTTGTTCGATGAATCTTTTTCGTTGTATGCATCGTTTATCAGTAGTTAATCCGGTATGGTTGGCTGCCTGCTAACAAACTGCTGTTGCTGCGGTTTGGGTACCGGCAGGATTAAACACCATGATACTCGTATCCATTCAACCTGCTAACACACTTTCCATCACCACTACCATTTTTCAAATCCCTCAAAGGAAATATTTTCGGAATTTAGATAAACTGCTTTCGACTTCAACAAGTTTCCGAATATTTTTTATCTATTTTTATCACTATTTCCATCACTTTTTGGCTGACAAATTGAAGTAAGGTTGTATTCGAAGATTATTTTCCAAGATTAGCTATGTGATAAATGTGGCCCTAGAATAACTAAAGTGCTTATTGGGTTAGGCGGCCGATATTCAGGGATTATTGAATTGTTAAATAAATGCATTAATTAGCCTATTATATCAGTTATGATTGATGACATGTTAACCTGGAAGCGATAAATGGAAAATTAATGCCCTAGGAATAGTTTAAACAGGAAAAGACAAACAAGAAAAGCAAGATAGAATTGAAGAATCGATCAATAAGAATAGCCAAGACAAGATTGTATGAGAAGATTGCATTTTCAAGTATGAGGTAAACTTTTTCATATTTTGGCTGACACAGCAACATTAAGAAATCCATATCAATGACTTGAAAAATTCTTCCTTCCAAACTAATTAAACAACTCGATTTTGGAGCTTTTAGGTTCCAATCTTAGTAATAATGTTCTTTGTTGTCTTACGAAGAGAGTTCATGCCCTTTTTTTTCATCAAAATACCTGGGTTTTTTACTGATTCAGTCTTGCTTGTAATTATAATATAACTGTTTGTTGTCGTATTCTACTAAGATAGTTTGTGGCCGGCTTGCACTATTTCCATGTTTCATAGACGTTTTGAAGCTTACTCAATAGTCAGTTCTATGAAACTGAAATGAAGCTGTATAACCTAGTTAGTTATCTGTTTACCTCGTTTTGCCTACACTAGATATCACTTCACTTGTTTTCCAATCAGTGCACCATTTTTTTTATCGTCGGCATTCTAGCTTTTCTTTGTAAAGATCGTGGGCGCCTGCCATTAATTTTGGTTCGGTATAGGCCTATCTCATTTATATTTACATCGTGTCGGAGCCTTATCACCATGGAGACATTGGTTGAAAATGGTGAATTCCTATGAGATGGGTACAACAGAAAAAGCGACAAGGCTGCTACTTTCACGATTTTTTTATTTATTGGCAATGATACCGAACCTATAAGCCTTTCGTCTGTGTCACTGCTGCTCCAAACCTGTAACAAAATCCTGTTGAACTAGAATAAAGTTACTAGGAGATATTTACAAGAATGTTAGATTTTTCTGCTGATCAAAATATCACCTCTCCCAAAGTAAAAGGCGTTATATCTCTAAGTTATCTCTATGAAAAATATTGAGCTTAAAAATATAGCTGTCCTGAGAGAGAGAGAGAGAGAGAGAGAGAGAGAGAGAGAGAGAGAGAGAGAGAGAGAGAGAGAGAGAGAGAGAGAGAGAGAGAGAGAGAGAGAGAGTTTTTCTATATTTTAAGAGATTCCAATCAAAAAGCCAATTGCGTGGGAAAGACCGAGGGGGTTTAAAGCTTGATGAATAAATTAATAACAAGAACCTCCCCTCTCCCCTCCCTGCTTTGTAAGTCCGAGAACATTATTTAAGCGTTAACTAAGCCCCAACTTGAAAGTGACTGATACAAAACTTAAAAATTTTGATTGGAAAAATTTTATATGGTTAAAGTACCTTAATTCATTCCCCCCCCCCCCCCCCAAATATAATTCAGACACTCAGTAATGCGATTTCCAGCGGTTTGAGAGGCATTAGACTCCCTTCAAAAGTCGAATATTCCATTTGGTTCAAAAAAAGTGAAATCTAATTTATAAGCTCGCTCGATTTTTTTTTTGTTACCGTATTTGACGTTGCACGATATTTTTTTAAGGATCGTGACCTTGCTCCACCAAATATCAGATTGCCCGTCCCTAACCTCAGCTATGACAGGGGGGTCGCCACCCCCCCACCCTCCCCCTGAATCCGCCCTTGTCTTCTATACGTTGGAATGTATAAGATTGATAAGGTTTTTAAAACTTCTGATCACATGTACAACACAACATTCTCTACCTTGAGTTATCTGACTAAAATGAACATCATCGATGTACTGATGAAGACCAAAACTCGTTGATCGGAAATTCTACAGGTGAAGAATTTTGTGTTGTGTTCAAAAGTTTATAAAACTTATCAAATAATGAAATGGTTAATTTTTGTCTAAATATTTGCGCAGTTGTATGCTGAGTTGTACTTCCTCCTTAGTACCCTTCTTTCAAAATCCCGCTTTGTCTGCCACTATGAAGGGCGCCTTAATGGCTATTTTTTTCTAAATATTTGCGCAGTTATATGCCGAGCTGTATTTCATCCTTAGTACCCTACTTCAAAATCCCGAGTACGTCTGCCACTGTGAAGGGCGCCTTAATGCATCTTAAAAAAAAGTTTAAAGAGTATTTACAAAATACCCTTCTTTAGCTATGGCTAATCTTGCACTTGGCCTTCTGGAAAAAGATTCATAGAGAACAGAATCCAACCAAAAAACGACACAAATTGCGAAGTTTCAGAAAGACGGCTTAAATTGCCACGGATTTGAAGGAAAAAGTATTCCATACTTGTTGACCATGATAAGTGAAACATGTCGAATAACAGTGTTTTTTGAGGCTAGCATCCCTGTTTATTGAACGAAATAAAATATACATGTAATACATACCCTTCATATTGTACTGTCACAAGTGCATGGTTTACTTTGAATGTAAAGGAAATGTAAATGAAGTAAAAAGAGTTCCCTCATATTTACTTCTCTTTGATAACTGTTTCAGTGTAATTAGAGTTTGGAAGGTTGGACAAGTACATTAATAATGATGATGATGATGATGATGATGATGATGATGATGATGATGATGATGATGATGATGATGATGATGATGATGATGATGATGATGATGATGATGATGATGATGAAGCATCCCTGTTTATATCAAAAACAATATAAAACAAAATGTTGGTCAAAGCATATCTAAAAATTTGAGTATATCTAAAAAGAAAACATATACATATGAATCTAAAAATATCAACAAGAGTAAAACTAGTATTATTTAACCATATGCTTGTTTAAAAAGAAAAGTTTTAAGATTGCTTTTAAAAGTATTCAGGCTACTACAACTCTTTATGTCATATGGTAGCTGATTCCATAATTTAGATGCAGAAATTGAAAATGCAGTAGAAGTACGGAGCTTATAAAAACGCAGCCATTTGGTGCGATTTACATGTTAATTACAACTTTTTTATTTGCTCCCTGCTGCTCATATTTTTTGATGGTGGACTTCTAATTAACGGATCTGTTTCTAGCCTGTTTACAGCTGTTTTTGTAATCTAAAGGTATTAGTCACTGCTCTAAATCATTCTTAATATATTCCGGAAAAGAGTGATAAGAAACTGGTACCGCTGCGTAACAGATAACTGATCAAAAGCACGAAACGCAAATTAGTACTAAGTTCTGATGGGAACTTTGGCCCTCCTCAGCTGCACTAGGAAGTACGTACATATACGTATTCAAAGTAAGATTGCTACTTATAGTAATCCCTCATAGTTTAGAGCATTGGGTAGCACTTCTAGCCATTTACAACTACTGGCTTCAAGACTTACTTATTTCTAGCAAAAGAAACACGAAGTTCCTGCTCTGAAATTTAGCTGTAGTGCACGTGTTTGATGATTTTAAGAGTACGAGCTTGCTTACACCACCTTTTGTTACAATCCCTTTTGGCACGGTTTTTGAGGCTGTGTTGTTGTCTACATAGTTTTCAAACTGGTATGTTTCGCTAATATTTAAATTATCATTCATGATGAGGAAAAGCCAGGGACCTAATATTTCACCCTGTGGCACACCAGAAGCGATGCAGCCTCACTCAAAGTATGTGAGAGTGCATGGCAGCCATCTATGAGATTAGTTTTTCTGATATCGATTTTTGAAAAAGTCAATTATCCAAATAATAATACTAGTTAATAATAGCTTCTCGCCTTATGCTCCACAAGGAGCTGAGAGAAATAATGATGATGATGATGATGATGATGATGATGATGATGATGATGATGATGATGATGATGATGATGATGATGATGACAATAATAGCTTAAATAACTTATTAATAAGAATAATTTGATCAATAAGCAAATATAATTGTTTTAACCACAGAACCAGTTTTAAAATAGATCTAGCATGGCTGAAGATTTTGGAATTACTCCGTACGTATGTACTTCTTTGTATCTTTCAATGCAGCTTGTTACTGTTATTGATACCGACTTTTAGGTTTTTTAACCGGCTTATGTCCTCGTATTAATTCTCCTTGCACTTTAAGGTCTTATCGAGATTTAAATTTTTTTATCAATTAAATCCTTGAGTCGGTTATTTGAGTGAAAACAGCTGTCCACTGGTGGTAGGAGCAGTTATTTTGGCTTTCTTTTTCTTTTGATGCCAATTAGAGCCAACTGAAGGGGAAAAGCCACAAAAAAAAAAAAAAAAAAAAAAAAACAGAAACAGAAAAAATATACCTATCGACGGAGTAATAATTCTTACTCCTAACATTAGGAAAAACAAATACCCTATTCTCTGTTTCCCCATTTCTTTTCGATTAAGCATCTTTTTTGTTTACCAGTAAAGCTATAGTGCACAAATTGGCAAAGCGGGCCTTTTCCTGGCGCCTTGTTGCATTATGGTCTAGTTCAGTTGGGTACCGCTTTGATGAAAAAATGAGATGTTGGTACGCAAGCTACTGAGGCCTGAGTGAAATAAAGGCTCGGATACACGGTGCAACATTCTATGTAACATTTCTTGCAACATCATGATTACAGTACTATTTCAGCAGCCAAATCAGAGAAAATCTCGATTTCTTCGTTTAATTTACGAGGATAATACAAATAACATAAACAAAATAAAACAGACGTTCATATTTTCATATTTTAGTGTGATGTTGCACGCAATGTTTCAGCGTGTGTCGGGCCTTAAGTTCGCTATCTCAGCAAAAGTCTGTTTGAAGGAAACGGGGAGTCAGAAATTGAGTCCGGGGGGGGGGGGGGGTATTTTTTATTTTTTAGGAAAAAGTTAACGCCATAAGTCCCCTGAAGTATTTACTAGAAACATGATTCCACTTTTCCCCTATAGTTTGATTAATTAGAATATTATTTTATCCTCCGACAGTTAAATCTTAACCCAAGGGCATCATAATTATTCCAGTATTAAATTAGCCAGAGTTATACAAGTTCTTAAATCTTGTCTTCCTACAGGCTATATATAGCACTCTGTCATCACCAGGCTCACTTCCTTTCACCTCACAAAATAAGGACCACCACAGACACGTCATGGGTGTTTTTTTAAACCGGTTCCTTAACGAGTTAGATAAGCAATAAAAAATGACAAAATTATTCTTCTAACCTGGCAATGAAAGGCTTCGTCGTAGGAGCTTAGTGCTGTATCCTCCTCTCAGTTATGCTAGATTCTCATTGGTCAATAGTTGATCCCTCAAGTGTTATTCGTATACCAAAGCGAGGTCTCTTTTATTTCTTTTAGGAACAAAATAAGCCATTTCATTCAAAGCTAGAAGAAGAACGAACTCCTTACAAGAAATCAAGAAACCTTCAAGGTATGAATGTTCAGATGAATGTAGTTTGGTTTTCGCTGTTTTTCAAAACTATATTCAATTAATAGTTTTAACATGGTAAGTAGTCCTTTACAGAAAACTCTATCTAAACGACTTGTTGTCCAACTTCATTATAAACTTGTCATCGATCGGTAACCAAGCAATTAGACCCAGCCAACAAATATTTAATATTCTGGCAGGGATATTTCGGGAGTTCGAGCCAAGCTATCTTTCTGTTTTAGCAGTTGATTATGAAAAATAGCCGCCACTAGACCAGACAGAAAAAAACAAAGACTCTCGAAACTACCGCCGGCGAGGTGTTAAGAATTAAAGAAGTTTAAGATAAATGCAGATTAGCTACCTTAATAAAGATATGATTATTTATGGGCTTATACTTGTCATGTTTCAATGTAACCTTATTTGATAATCTGTTGATTGAATCTTTAATGTCTCTGGTTTTGCGGCTCGCCGGTATTCATGAACGACACGTCCGCTGTTCCTGATCGCCTGTACGAACGGAACGGAATAATTGCTCACTCGCCTCAGGTAATTGTTTTTTAAAAGTGGTAACTTATGATATCATTCACAAGAAAAGCAGAGTGTTAGTAATCTATGTGTTTTTACTGAAGTAAAATATCGAGTCGAGGACCGAGAAATGTTAGACGCATAATTCCTGATAAGTAGAGTAGTACTAGTGTGTCTTGGGGTATAATGAAACGCGTCCAGTTTTATCAAAAACAAACTAGCTTTCTTCAAACAGATTCCAGGAACCCAGATCAGTTATCTTTTGTCAAACACACACAACAAAAGCTCTCTGATTACTGACATTTTAATTTCCAATTTTCACTCGGGAATGAGCAGACTATGAGAACAATGATAAGTGCATTCGTGCTGCCGCCCGAAGCAAGTCAGAATTTTTGATGTAACTAACACAAAAGAAATAATCTCTCCCAGTCCCCTGAAGCGGGAAGCCGTTCTCCAGGTTCTCTGATATTCTGCTATCTGCGAAAATAACACTTTTTACATGCCAATTAGGAATTCCGTGGAAGAAGGATTCACTCTGCTAAATCCCATCTGAGTTTGCTTTTAGCTGGTTTTTGTTGTTTTTCCCTTTTGGATTAGGAACTTATTTTTGTGCAGAAAAGCTGTTCACCCACGCCGCCCCTAGAACATTCCAAAATAATTTGAATAAGGAAAGAACTATTTAAGATTAGTACTGATCTTAATCTAGCTGAATCTAGCCATACAGTTAGTCAATCGTTCATTTTTCTATTTACTTACGTCTGGCTCGCATAGTCTGATAGTTCGTGAAGTCAACACTTACAGTGAGGACACTCGAACCATGAACACTTGATATTTTTATATTTTTTATTTTATGAACTTTCTACTGCTTCAAACCTTCTGAAAATGAAGCACTGAACTCAAATAATTTTATTGTTCAAAATAAATCAAATTTCCAATCGATTCACACAAGGGATAAAGGAGAAAAAAGTATGAAAAAACCTCAAAGTGTTCACGGTTCGAGTGTCCTCACTGTAATATTCAGAAATAGAATGGGCTCGGAGACAAACGAGGCTTATGTTTACTGTACAAAGGAGAATTCTTGACAGATATTTTCACAATGAGAGCACTTGAATGTAAAGATAACCTCTGATTGTAGAAATAAGGGTTACCATGACAACAATGCAAAAAATAACAAAAACAACGAGTTTTAAATCACTGAAAACAAGGTCTTTAGACATGCGATGGAACGAAGGCCAATGTTAAGGTTAAGGTTAGTTATGAGTCTTGGCACTACTGCACTTGGGCCTCACTTAAAGTCAAATCCCCTGTAAACAGAGTGCAGGGAACAGAAGAATATACTAGTAAGAGAAGGTTCATGAACTAAGCTACATTAAGAAACCATTTTCAAAATGTTTTTATTTATGTTCTAGACTTTTGTTGTTTAACCAGAGCACTGACAAAAACAAATATGCCTCGGCGTTAGTAGATGTATAGTATCTTACAACACCATTCTGTGTATGATTAGTTGTTGCTGCATCTTGAAGTCAAGAAAGGAAAAAAAGACAAGAAAAAGAAAATAGAACGGAAAAGGAAATAGGTTGGAGAAGAAAACTGAGACGAAGAACAAGAAGAAGAAAAAAAAGAAGAGGAAGAAAACTGAAGACAATAGAGGTATTTACTAAGATATGATCAACAGCAGTCGAATTTCCTTCATATCTTTCTAAAACAGGAACCGTAGCAATGCCGTTATCAATGTTTGTTTACATAGTATTCATCACGTCTACCGTTGTAGCTGATAATGTCAATTAGAAATACCAATAAGGGCGAACCTCCACTGAGATTTGCTTTCAGGTTTTCTTAACGTTCACTGGTAGCAAGAAGGAACACAAGCTTTATCGAGTAAAATCGAATAGACCTAATTAACGATTATTTGCATGCTAGACGCCTTCACAGGGGGTTGGCGCAGGTATTTTCCTGTCTGATATCCAATCATGATAAACATTCGAATTGAAAAAAATCAGTTCGGTGAAAAAAAGCTTTGCAATAGTTTATTTTACTTCCAAAAAAAATGTAGTAGTCAAAACACTGGGATGTATTCGATCCATGGGGAGTAAAGCTTGATGATTTATAGAGCCAGAGTTTTAGAACCTCCAGGAAAAGAGAGATTGAACGAAGAGAAAACGGAGGAAGACGGTAGCACTGCAACTCCCATATGCCTTTTCTCTTGACCAGTTAAAACCGCGAAAAGCTGCTCGTCAGTCAATCACAACGGTTCTTAAATAGAAGAGCAATTGAAGTCCATGCCACATGAGTCCTGTTTGTTGAATTGGATCAAAGAAGCTATACAATAGATCTGTGGTAGGTTTTTGTTTTGTTAGTTTTCTTTTAATCATTTATTAGAAATTTTTCTTGTTGCCAGAATTTAACTCAGAATTTAACAAAATGTTCGCCAACTGAACCACAATATCATATACATTCATGAGGCTTATCGTTGTCTGTTTACCGCGTTTTCTAACTCATTCATATTCACTATACTATGTTTAAATACAACAAGTAAAAAATGAAATATTGTTCCATGTTTATCGATTTTGTTTAAACAATTAAGTTTCTGTTTTCTGTTTTAAGTTCAACATTCTAAATTTGATCATCATTATCTTTTCCATGTTTGCAAGATGCTTTACGAATTTCTCCCACACCCTAACGCACAAGGAAAATACCGCATGAAATATTCACATGCAATCAGTGACTTCCTCAACAGGAAGCCACATTTCTTAAAATAAAGAATATCTCAACTTTCTTTTTTTTTTTTTTTTTAAACCGTTATGTATATCACGTGGGTGATTCTTGCAACACTGAAAATATACTTTTTGCAAAAATTTCTTTCGACATTCAAATTCCTTACATCTTCGAACTTCAGTTGAATACGCGATCACACAGTTTTGCTGCTCACTCACGTGACTGACCCAATAGAAAAAAATTAAGTCGGAGAAAATTCAAAAAAGTGGATACAACTCGAACAAGGAGAGAATGGCATGTGATTTGACTGAATTGGTAAACCTTACATCCAAGGTAAAGAGGTCTATTCAGTCCCTTGTAATTTTGATATCAAGACATTCATCATTATAGAATCAATTCACTGAGTTTTAATTTTCGTTTCTTACTTTCCGTTTCCAATCGAATACTCAGTGAAGGGTTGTTTGACTGAAGTCAAACATTCCAAACGTCGATATTTCAGTAAAACTTAAATCAGAGGCAAACCTGTGTTGCTATCAGTAAACAGAGTTACATACTACAGATTTCAGAATTTTACAGTCATTAAGGCAACTTGTTTTATTATCGACAAAGGCCTGTGGCAAGGTTTTGATATCTAGGGGTCATAGATGGTGTCACTGATTATATTTCTGTTGATTATATTTATAACTTATTTCGATGTTGAGCCGTCAATACGGATATATATTAGAGGGTAGTTGGGAGAAAATGTATTCCATATTAGTCGTAGTCGCGAAGCAATTCTGAGCCGACATTAGGGGTTTATATTCGTTGCTCTCTCCCGATCAAACTTATAGGAGGGTCGCGCGCGATACAAAAAGACATTTTTGGGCAACAAATTGGAATGACCAAATAGGCTAACGCGTTACTATGTATACGTTTTGACCCAATTCAAATCTCTTGAGGATAAGGTTCTTTGTCTTTTGGATTTGGATATTACGTGAAAATGTTTTGATATTTACTTCATGCGATCGTACATAAGCTGCTACCTGTAACATTGCTGAAAGACAGCCAACCTTTTTGATCATCCTTTGCTTCTTTATTCTGTTCTTTTTTTCCTCTCCCCAGCTCCTCACACCGGAAACTGTCACTTGCCTATAATTAAATTTCTCTTAAGCCCCATTCACACCAACTAACCTTGGTATTCGTTAATTTACTTATCGCATTTCCTTCGTCGTTTGGCTGCCATCTTTATACAGGGTCAAAACTAAATCCCCAAAGTAGTATGAGAGTTGTCTAGCCTTAGGCGCACAGGCTGATGAAAGGGCACTATAATTCAATTAAATAACCTTTAAACTTGCATGTTTAAAGGTCCGATATGAATGGGGTGTTAGCCTCGCACTGACGTTGAATACAGGACTCTAGATTAGCGTGTTAGGGAACCGCTTTTGCAGTACATGAATCATTGTTGAGAGAAAAACTGTTGCCCAGATCTTGTGCACAGACCGTCTTCTCGTTACAACGATAGAAATTCAATGCTGTATCTTCTAAGTCATCCAGCATTCTCTACATTTTCTTTCTCGTGTTAGCTCTTTTTTGCCTTTTCCCTCGTGAACACGTGTTTGCCAGATAACGAGCGCGTGCTTTGCGCGTTCCGCTTCCTAGGCGAGACTGTTTGATTGGTTGATACCAGATCTTATTTCGATATCAGTATCAATACCAGAACTACTGACAAGTTCAAAATCGTCATGAAAAGGAGTAGAGATCTCCTAAGCAAAGAAGAAGAAAAATGAATGCAAAATATATTCCTGTAATCTTCAATGAAACGAATTGAAAAAGAGGTGCTTATCTGCAGCTCGGAGACTGGGCAGAATCAGTTGTACTATGAGTTGTGAGCAAAGACGGCAAAGTTCTCTAATTACTGTTGAAATTTAAAAATATATAGAGATAAAAAATTGAGTAGGTACAAGTTTTAGTTCCATCTGCTAATCTTCTTCAACCTGGCTTGACTCTGTCAGTCTGTGAAGCCCAAATTTTTTAGATTGGACTACGATTCCAAGAAATTAGCACAAAAATAGCCGTGAAAACAATGCGCAATATAGACTAGACTTTTCAACATGGTGGTATTTTTCTTTTTTTGCGGTTAATATCAAGCTTCATGTTAACTCAAACTAAACTTAACCCCTAACTCGATCATTATTCTATTTCAAGCAAAGAACCAACCCACCAACCCACCAACCCACCAACCCACCAACCCACCAACCCACCAACCCACCAACCCACCAACCCACCAACCCACCAACCCACCAACCCACCAACCCACCAAGAAATACACACCGTTTGGTATTCTATAAGTATCAATTGATATGTTAATTATTAAATGAAGTCAATGTTATGTTATTCAAAGAAAAGATGTCGGACTGTCTAATAATGAATAAGAAAGTTAGTTGTCTGCCCCCGCAACAACCTGTAGACGGGCTCATTGGTCCATATGATTGACTGGTCTACAATCAATAAACATAACTGGCAATCTGAAGCACCTCTTGTACTAGCTACGTTATCTAAATAACAAAATAAGTATAGAAAATATTATGTACTTATTGACTGAGTGGGAGGTCCGAACGGGAAAATATTTGGCTCGAGGTCCTGAAGTACGGAACGAGCGCAGCGAGTTCCGTGCCAAGGACCGAGAGCCAAATATTTTCCCGTTCGGACCGACCTTAACTCAGTCAATAAGCATTTTATCATATGACCACATATAAAAAATCGATTTCAAAGCGTTTTTAATAAATGCGAATCAAAATCGGCAGCGAGTCCGAACGGCGAGTCCGAACGGGAAATTATTACACTTTTCGGAAAAGCGTACGTTTTTTGCTGACGCCATTTTCCCCAAAGGTTTTTCTTAGAGTCACGCGTACAGTGAAATACGGTCATATGATAAATAGACTTCTCCGATAGTGATATAGTGTATTTTTTTTCGAAGTAACAATATTTCTCGAAGAGACAATATTTGTATAATGATCATCCGGGTGGATGTAGTCCTGAGAAGGACTGTTTGATGTGACTACATCCACCCGGATGATCATTATACAAATATTGTCTCTTCGAGAAATATTGTTACTTCGAAAAATATCCATTCACCTGGGTTCAGACCATTCTTTGTAATAGTGATATAGTGTTTGTTAAATTAGAACTGAAATGAAAAAGCTCACTTCAAAGGAAATACACATCACTTTGTTTTATTGCTAAAGTCTGTATCAAAAAAAGGTTTCAAGTATTTTCAAAATAAGGCAAACAGAAAGATACAAGATAAATCCAATGTTATGTGTTGGCCCGCTCATATGATATATATTGCGGTAAATCTCCAGTTAACACTGAGTCGAATCTATTTGGAATTTACGGAAGCCCCATCATTAGCACTCTGCATGGCTTCCAGCGCTAACTAGTTATCTTTGAAAGCAAGCAAAATGGAAAAAAAGAGAGAGAACTATACGGTTACAATAGCAATTACCAGCAAGGAAAATGAAAAAGAGAATTAGAAATTAATATAAATTGGGATAACAGTCTCATTTTTAGTTGGATTCCGTGATTCTTGCTTGTCGAGGAGCCAACAGCTCTCGTGGAAACAGACATGAGTACTGTGATATTAATCTTGTGTAGGTCATGTTTCAAGACACACTTAGCCGTTCACATGCTATTAACTAAAGCACCAGCCTCATTAAATGCTAAAACGAACCCGGGCTTGATTATCTTTCACTTCAGACCGGATGCCGCCTGTTTTAACTGATTTCTAATGGCACTAGCTCTATCCTCGAGCAGTTTGGAATGGCCAGTAAAGATGTGAAACGGATTAGTGAATATAAGCACTGATTTGACATACAGATGGATCTTGTGCCATTGGCCGGTTGAGATAGAAAGTGCGAAAAAAGGGAGGAAGAAAGAAGGAAAGTACATTGAGAAGCAGACTGCCAACGGTCGCGGAGCAGCCACTAGTTAAAAACGAAGCAGAAAAAAAAAAAAAAAAAAACTATTTATAGCATTTTTCGCCCTCCAGTTTTTGTTTTTTATGATAATGATTTGCTAGTAATAATCATCTTTATTTTTACATCGAAAAGCACAGTTAAACATCCATTAACTAGGACTACTGAAGAGTGAATTGCTACTAAATTGCTAAGTTGTACTTGAAAATAAGCATACTTAGTAAAAGCTGTTCATGAAGCACTCAACCAGTTTATTTTAGGTTTCAGCTTGTTTCCAAGAGAGTATGTAGCAGGCTTACATCTTGGGGAAAAAGCATCCAAAACTTTATAGCTTGGAGTCATCGCAAAGTAATAAATAATAATATGATAAACTGTCCTCCTTTTCTAAGCACACGCTCACTGTTTATACTGAGAAGACGAATGACCGTGTCCTAAGCGTTTGTTTGTTATTGTTGTGCTTGTCTCACTCTCTGGTACTTTTTCATTTCATTCTTTCCCTTCCTCCTCCCTCGGGGGAAACTTCGTAGAATCTATTCTTCAAACAAGATCAATAGATATATTTTCTTTTCTTTTTAGTTTTCAGTGATTACTTAATTTTTCCAATAGTTTTTAGTCTGAAAGCCGTATTTTTTAGAATTTGTATTTTTATAATTGTTGTAATGCACATTTGAGTTGAGTTGATATTTGCGCACTATAAATGAATAAATTATTATTAATTAGTTTCCTACGGTGTTTTATAGAGTCAAACGTATGTCCGGCACTAGAGAAAAGACAAGACAAGACACAATATATCGAGAGAGATACTGAACGAAACTAAAAGTATCAACTGCCCCATATACACTCAAACGTTCTGTGACATCTGCTTTGAATTCAAAACAAGAGAAATAGTTATTTGTCAATTTGAAGTTGTTTTTTTTACGGACAGTAATGAACTTGGATAACGTTTATACTATCTGATAACTCAGTTGATTTATCGTGTCATCAACTGAGAATAAATCACAGAAATGACAATTGAACGAAAACAACGAAATAAAGAATATAAGTTGAGAATTTTGATAAAAAAAGAAAAACCCTTCTATTTTTTGATTTTGTAAGCACTTTTTTTTTCTACATCTAGATACAATAGCCATTTATTGATATATGTGATGTAAATGAGTACAATGGTCAGCGGCAATCGTTACCATGACAACGACAGTACACTCATTATAATGACAAATCAGTTCAGCGATAAAGCAAATCCTTAATTGATCGTGATATCACGTGATACAGATCAGACTGTCTTATTGGACGGCTTGTCGATAAACGAAGATATTTATAATAAGTTTTGACTTTACCAACATCAGATGTCTGACATACTCCATGTACGACACCCATCGAACTCTGGTAAGCCAATATCAAACTATTTAGTCTCTTTACAGTGAGGACACTCGAACCATGAACACTTGATATTTTATATTTTTTATTTTATGAACTTTCTACTGCTTCAAACCTTCTGAAAATGAAGCACTGAACTCAAATAATCTTATTGTTCAAAATAAATCATATTTCCAATCGATTCACACAAGGGATAAAGGAGAAAAAAAGTATGAAAAAACCTCAAAGTGTTCACGGTTCGAGTGTCCTCACTGATCAGTGTGCTTGCTTGATTTACTTTTCGCCATTACGGTAACAATGTTAAGACATGACTAGTGTCACAGTTTCTGCCGCGGCAGCTGCTTCGCACTTTTTAACCGCACAAAAATATCTGCATTGCATTTTATTATTATTATTATTTATTTTCCAAATTGCTTAATGTTTTGCTTACAAAATTCTTAGCTTACCGAGTCCAACCCTTGAACCTTGGGAAAACTAGAATGTATTCACTTTCACAATTGAAAGCGGATTAAATAAAAAAAAATTAAAAAAATTAATTAATCATAAGAGTTCTCCTGATGATGTGAGCAGTTCCTAGGAGGGCAATCTTCTGCATTTCTGCGATAGGAATGTCTCCTGGTAGTTTATTGACATCCTGTTCAAGTCCTTTGTGTATCAACCCAAGTGCCCCGATAACAATAGGTATGGTTTTTGTTTCCATACCCCACATTTTTCTTATTTCTATTTCTAGATCTTTGTATTTGGAGAGTTTTTCTATCTGTTTTAAGGGCACATTTCTTTCTTTATATTATTATTATTATTATTATTATTAATATTATTATTATTATTATTATTATTATTATTATTATTATTATTATTATTAATATTATTATTATTATTATTATTATTATTATTATTATTATTATTATTATTATTATTATTATTAATATTATTATTATTATTATTATTATTATTATTATTATTATTATTATTATTATTAATATTATTATTATTATTATTATTATTATTATTATTATTATTATTATTATTATTATTATTATTATTATCAATCTTTTCTTCTTCTTCTTATTATTATTTCCTGTCTTTCTCGAACACAAGCTGCAGGTTAAACATAATTTAAATGGTTAACTTAAAAATCATTAATTTAGTTTACTGTCTAATCATTAGTTAGTACTAGTTGAATTTGGGAGATATCTTGGTTATAAACACAAAATGTAGTAGTTGAGAGTGTACGTGGGGTGCATTCTAAACTTTAACATTTGTTTCTGGCTAATAGTATAGAGACTCAGCAAAGACTTCCTGTGCCACGGAAAATCCCTTTTATCTGTGTGCCCTTTGAATATGAAACCACTTAGATTTACGGGAAATTCTTAAGGGCAACAAGTATCCTGTATAACTAAATACGGAAAGTGAAGCTCTTGATTCAAGTTGAAATGTTTGAAGCGGTATAATACGATCATGGTCATGTTGTTACAGACACATGACTGAACAATGAAATGTTCTCTTTTCTTTTGCAAAGATACAGCTGTAGTTTTGGCATTTCGATTAAGCCAATCAGAAGAATTTGAGATATAATTAGGTCAAATGGTAATTATAATAGCATTTATTAGGCACATGCACCGGTTATAATAGGATAGAAATACACCGAATCCACTTATTTTCACTAAACCTACTTATCCTTGCATATGACTCAAGTCCAGAACCTACTTTTTGATCCTCAAGGCTGTGAGCCAGGAGATTTAGACTACAATCAGAGCGCTATATCACGACTGATTCCTGATATACTTATACATGGTTCAGGGGTAATATTTATATGCGTACTCCTAGGCCGTTAACCAAGCACATTGACGGTTAAATACGAACATAAAATCGTTATTCATTATACTACTGTCATCCAGCAAAGATATTAAGCGCTCTTGGTTATTGCAGTTAGGACATGCTTGTAGTTGTTCCCTTCCGCCTTTCATTCTCCTATCTATTTTTGGCTGCCACCCTTTCTTCAAATAAATCCTTACAAAAGTCTCGTATGTTACAGTGCAAATCGAAAAACCGTGGGCACCCAGAAATATTTCAAAAATCGTTTATCGAACGTTGAACAATCTGAAACAACTCTCTAACTACAAGAAATGCGACTGATTTGTAGTCAGACAAACTTCTCGTAGTTAGAGAGTCGTTTCATATTGTTTAACGAACGATAAACGATTTTTGAAATATTTCTTGGTGCCCACGGTTTTTTGATTCACACTGTAATGGTTATATGATTAATTTATTAAGAATTTTGACTACTGGAAATTAATTTAATTTTCCCAGAGGGTTTCTATAGTCGGTTAGTTAAATATAGTATTTAGTTTGAGCTGTTTGTCTCCAGTTTTGCAGCATGAATTCATAGTTAATAGCTTAATTATTATTACTGTTGACAACTTATTTCATAAATTATCAAATACTTTTTAAAATATAGAATGATAACATACTAATAATAAGATGCATTAGGAAACATATGGCAGTACCAGAATACCATCCAATCAAAACATGCATAAGCGGCTCTCTTTGAAAAAAGCGAGCATGAAAAAATCTAGTGAAAGATTGAGAATAAATAGTACACTAGCTTGTGTTCTGATCCCCTGAGGCGGAATAAAGTATTTATAAACTTTAAACGCTTTACGTATATAACTGTCTTCTAACTCGTCTAAGACTTGTCTTCCTTCACGTACGGCATCACCTCCTTCACAAGAAAAACTGATACATTCACATGAAATGTCGAAAAGAGGGCGGGAAAATTGATAAAGTAAATTTGGTAAAAGAAGCTTAAACGCAAAACACTAAAATATGTGGACATAACCTGAGATTAGCAAGATAGGAGAACGAAAACACTTTAGTTTTAAATGACCCCTCGAGGCAAACAAATGAATGTTTACAATAACGACAAGAGCAATTTCCCGACAATTGATTTTTTAAAGTGATTTCAACTTGCCAAAAAAATCATGAAAACTGTCTTCAAAAAACAAGGCTGCGAAACCCAATGATTCCGTTTAAGCTGCGAATGACTTAACACACTTTAAAACAAAATAAATATTTTATATTATACCCTTAAACAAGGTTGTAAATCACAGACGTCAGAAACAGATTCCTTTTCACCTGGCTCCTTAATGGACTGCCTTAACAACTTGTTGCCTAGCAATAAGCTTCTGTTCTAGCCAATTATCATAAAGGCCTGTAAATTATATCTCCCTTATCTTATTATATTTTATCTTAGTTTTTATGTTTCCTATCGCCCAAAACCAACATCTCAGTTAATAGATCCTTAGAAGTCGAAGCAAATGGTTTCAGTCTTGTATATTAGTTTAGAGGTGATTACAGTATTGACTGATGACATTGTCTGGCTACTTCTCTTAAGGTAAAAGCAGTTATTTAATTGGGAAGCTGATTCGTAGGGCAACTATAAGGTACGTTTTTCCGGCCATAAAATGTTCATCTTCAATTCTGCAGCATATAGTGGATATCTAAACAATTTACGAGTTGAACTTCAAAAGATAATCTTGTCTGAGTGTATTTATACAAAAAAGGACATATTATTAATATTGGCTATATGTGTAAAACTTTAGTATAGGTTACATTGACATTATTTGTGTTTCTTAAGTGTACTCTCTCAGATTTGCTGCCGGCGTTGACTCGGAAGAGCTGTAATTCGCTATGACGTATTCAGTTCGTGTCCATTTTTCCTTTTTTTGGTTTTTGAAGAAGCGTTAAGCAAGTTTTTAAACGAGTACCAGCAGTTCCTCTTTGATCGGTACATCAGTGAACAAAACACTTATGCAAACTGTTGTAGAAATATTTCTCTTTTTAAGCCAGTAAATTTTTAAAAACGTATTGGAAAATTTAGATTATACAGGTATACGAGAATGATAATAAAGAGAGAAATAGAGAAAACTATGTTCGTCGTTTTTCATAGAAATGAAGATGACAGCCATGGTTTAACAAGTGTGTCATACTATATCGTGCTGGTTATGTTTTACATTTTATCAATTGTTTTTAAAAAACAACATGCACTTTCTGTTTTGCGGCCAAGCTGGTGAACTTCAAGTGCTGGCAATAGTCAAAATACCAAGGTTTATCGGTCAGAGCTAGGGTACAAGTATTTTAACCTAGTCAGATTATTATAAATCGTGTTGTCTTTTCTGATGATTTCAATCAACCTGGAAGAGAATGGTGTCAAGCGACGACAGAATGAGATAAATTACTGACTCTTTGATCTTAAAAGCTTCTCGGTTGAACATGATATGGGAGCATTTTAACAACTTCACAAATCATTACCCCAGCCCATGCCCACTTTCGTTTGGATTCAAATTCACACGTGTTTATCAGATGGAGTAAGGTGTAAATGAGGCGGATACACTGGTTGGTTTGATGTCTGTAGTCAATGATTAATGAATGGTCTTTTCTTTACATTATCACTCATCAGCACTTTATTCATTCTTCTTTCTTTACTTTTCATGATATTTGATGGGATAACGTGCGAGCAGTCAAGTAATTAACTCCTTGTATTTTGGTCAGAGTACAGTAAAAATAAGGGCAGGCGAGGCTAGCTGTCGTCATTTATATCGATGGAAAAAGAAAATAGGATAAAAAAAAATGACTCAAAACTTGTTGGAAAACACCTTTTCTTTACGACAATTGCCAAAGCTCTAGATCCATCTAAAATCTTTTAGTCCACTAAATAGTTTTCGATCTGTATCTCGCCTTAGTCTGTGTTCCATTCTTTAACGCCCCAGGGGAACAAACATTACAAAGGCCACTGACTGTCAACTATTTCAATTGATTATTCTGTAACTAAAAACAGGCTGAAATTTTAAGCAATTTGGACCTAGAAGCGTATACCTTTCTATAGCAAATCTGGAATTGAACTGACTCATGTTTTCTTTCTTCTTTATGTAATATTTTGTTCTATCATGTGGTATGTAGTGTGGCATCCTTGATAGATTCTAACATAGTTAATAGACAGGGTGATGTTCACTCAGTTATTATTAACCTCTGTCATCCTTATTCGTCCTGACATAAATCATCTAGGACTTTAATGTCCACCACAGTTTCGAAAAGATTGTTTTTCAAGATGTAAAGACAATGATGACAGCGAACCTGTCTTGCCTTTGACTGTTATAGTCTTTAAATAATTTGAGTCATTGTAAGACCTACTTTTCGCCCTGTAGTCTTACTGATGATGCACTAGAAGTACGAATGCTCGGTAAATTATTAAAAAATCGTGAAAGAAACAAACGTAAAGAATCTGATCAATACATTTTCTATAAAGTTATGAAGTCTGTAGCTTGAAATTATGGTAATGAAGTAACACGTGACCAATGACGACATCGAAAATCGAACTATTTTTCTGACATCATTAAAAATTGGCCTATTGTATCACAGATTACTCCTTGCGATCGCAACAACTTAGGAAGTTGAAGAAGTACCGCACATTCACATCCTCACACGGTACCGCAGAGCGTCTATCGTCAGCCTGAAGTGAGCTATTTGATCGTATAACGGTGAGTATTCATTCGGCTACTTTCATGATCAGCTATCTTCAGTTTTCTGAGTAGAATGCATGTAACTCATTATCTGGAAAGAAATAACTGAGACAATTGTCACTAGATCAAGGCCTGGACTCAACAGCTCATTAAATTTCTAACAACACCTCCTTTCAAGCAAGCTTAGGCTTATAAGAGCGATGTTTTTTAAAATTCGATTTTTAGTAACATATGAGTGTCTTCTCTAGATATGGATATTTTTGGTGCTTATCGAGACCAACTGGAGATCCAACTCAGTTTTAATGACGGCGTGTAACACTAATGATCCTTAGAACTAATTATAATTCACTGGTCGCTTCATGTGTGGTTTTTACTACAATATTTTGTCTTCCTCTAATTTGGCTTTTTGTTTGCCTAGAAAAATGAAATTTTAAAATTCCAAAAAAAATCTGTTCATTTGTGAGAACTAATGAAGTAGGGATATCAAGGCTTCTTTCAACGCCTGCTGTTTAAGCCACTTCAAATTTTATTTTCATGATCCCTAACATTCTGAATTAACTGTTTTTCTTTGCATTGAATTGATCATTATGCAAATTATTCGGTATACTGTCTCGTAAAGAAATAAGAAAAGAAGTGGTAAATAGTGAGCTTGAATCTTTACGTCCTTGAAGATCAAAAGACCGGAACCGCAAGTCAAGAGTATTGTTTAGTATTTGGTTAATATACACTAGGTAGCTTACTCCGGTAGAGTTAAAAGTCTATAAATCAACTAACGATAAAAGCATGCATTTCCCTGGCGAGGAATTAGCAAAACATGTTGTCAAAATGATAATATTTGTATTCTATTATAAGGTGTTTGTATATCCTTCCGAGTGCACTAAGTTTTTCCTTACATAAGTAAATATTTTTAAAAGATATCTAGAGATTTTTTTAAAAAATTACTCATTTTGAGGAAATATTTTCTCATTTACGCATACTTCTCAGCGATATTAGACTCTTGTTTGAGATGTATCTATTTTCAGACAAAGTAATAATACATCGAGGGGAAGCAAGGGGATAAAATATCAAGAACAAAGCAAATGGATCAATTGTTAGCCGTGCCCTGACTTAGATTAGCCCAGAGGTTTTTTCAGGGTTCGACATCTGTGAGTTAGTCATGCGCAATCTTAGATCAGCTCAGAAGTTGAATATATTTTTCTATCTGGGCAACTTCGTTTTGTAATAGTGAGTCTTATAATATTTTAATTTTCTATTGATTTGACTTTTCGATTATTCTTCTCTCGATAAAGTGGGTAAGGTGTAAGTTATATCTAGACGTTTTGCATAATAGTTACGATATCCCTCGCATCATGGTCCTTACATCTGTGCGCCAGCCATTTACTGTGCTACTATTATAACCGGGGCCACCCAAACAGCAAGAACCAATCAAAATCTAAAATGAAAACAAAGCATTCCAACTTTGAGTGGTCGAGTCAATCAATAAATAGCAATTTTGATTCCGAAAGGAAAGGAAAGGAAAGGAAAGGAAAGGAAAGGAAAGGAAAGGAAAGGAAAGGAAAGGAAAGGAAAGGAAAGGAAAGGAAAGGAAAGGAAAGGAAAGAGGTTTAAGAATAATAAAAGTGGGATGAAATAATGCTTCTCATTTATTCGTATTTGGCAAAGTTATGTGAGAAATTACATTTTCCAAGATAAATTATTAAATAAGAAACTATAAAACTATTTTTTTAAAAGAAATATTGAAGTATTTTTGTAATAATAATGATAATACTTAACAGCAACAACAACAACAACAATAATAAATATAATAAATATAATAATAATAATAATAATAATAATAATAATAATAATAATAATGATGATGATAATAATGATAATAACAACAACATCTACAACAATAATAATAAAAAATAATAATAATGATAATAATAATAATGATAATAATAATAATGATAATAATAATAATAATAATAATAATAATAATAAGCATTATCATTCAAATTATTTTCTCCGTCATTTTGATTGGCCGAGAGAACTGCAAATAACTGCCTACAAATAACGGTCTGCTCATGCGCATTACGATGCAAAGCCATTTTGTTGCAAAAAACGGTCTGCTCATGCGCAGTAACGTTGCATTTGACAATGGCTCACTTCCCTGAACTGATAACACAATGAACTCACTTCTTTGTTATTGTTTGACTTCCCCTCAAATATTAGAAAAGATAATTTGAATGATAAAACAATTATTGAACTCGGTTATCGTAAAATATCGAGATTTGTTATTGTCTCGCAAGCAATTATTTGCCTCTGCCCTCGGCATCGGCAAATAATTGCTTGCTCGCCACTAACAAATCACGATATTTTGCTCAACCTCGTCCAATAATTGCTTTTTATTATTGTTATTAACGATGATAATGACTTGTATTAGTAGGGGGCTCACTAATTGCAGTTATTTCTCTGAACATCACAATCAAATAAAATTTTGGAATATCTTGGAAGTGGGACAACAATGAAAATTGAACCTTTTCCAAACGAGATTTGTTTTGATGACAAATTACAAAAATAGTTAAGAGAAAGAGAAACCCGATGTTAAAAAAGAAAAAAAAAAAAATAATAGCTGAAATTCTGAGTTGAATTGTCTGAGAATATCGTCCGCCTTTAACCCGTGACGTGAGTTACTCAACGCTTTGCTTTTAGCGTCCAGGTTTAGGACTTATTGCTACATTCTTGCTCCACAACGCGTCTTCTTGGCTTTATTTTCAAGAAAGAAACCTCAATTACGGAATATCTGCATATGACAACTAAGCCATGAGGGTTATCAACAGTGACAAACTGACGTCACAAAGAGAACGTTTGAATAATGGAGGAAAGCGAAATCCGAGAAATAGAACTTGTTTTGAAAACGTTCCCTTTATCGCCACACCACAAAATGGCTTTAATATATTAGTGTGAATGCTATGAGGATGTCAAAAATGTAAAAATATTAATTTTGTTGATTTCATCGTCGTCCCACTTGAACCTTTTATATGAAGTCAAAGTTTTTTTTTATTTAACACGAAGCGAATGGAAGTGGAGGGTGTCAGGTGTTTTTCATACTTTACATCAAAACAAATCTTCTTCTCTGTCTCCTTTAATTTCTCATTAAAAATGGATCTTTCTACGAATTAGTGTAAAGGTAAAAGCAAAAGAGTTTGCATAAATTGTTGGATGTATTGCCGACTAATGTCGATCTTTGACGCCTCCTTAGTGTTGAATTGAGTGCATAAAAACTCCATCGTGTTTACCGGCTGCTATTGAATTTAGAGTTGGACTCATTTAATTTCAATTAGGCCACTGTCGATTTCCTTTTCAGCGCCAACCACTGAGTTAAATTCATTCCTGATCAGTAATTGCTTGGTAGGATGTATATAAAAATTTGCTATTACCATTTAAGGTGCAGATGTTTAGTTTGAGATGCGCTCTATGAGCAGTAAGTGGCGGAAGAACACCCGTAACTTGACAATTTAGAGACAGTTTCATCAAGGTGTGAGTGCTGTTGGTTAATGGTATATTAATTTCGAGTAGGGGAAAATCAATAATTAAGTGGTTCATAGCTCGCCGACTTGCTAGATTCAACTTTTCAGATTCTCACAGCGAACTCAGCATGAAATATAATTATCTTGAATAGTTGTTCATTTAATTTCTCATTCACGTCTAAATTCGTTGACTTCAGATGTAGATATTCTTTCCTGATGATCAGTGTTCTTCTATTGATCAATATTGAACTGTTTTATCCAATAAAAGAAAATAGCAACTTCAATCCATCTTTATTCAGTCACCAAGAATAAGTATTGAGTGATAAGATTATTCCTTTAGATATCAGTTTCCATACTAAAATCCTTTAATACCCAAATCCTGTTCCAGTTCTAAGCAGATAAGGAGAAGTGATTTTCTATTTCTTTGTTTTATTCAATAGGTTTTTGCTATAAATACTATGGTCTTATCCATGTGAGACTGACCCACGGTCAAGACATATATCTTTCTATAATATTTGAAGACTCAAAGTATTGACAACATGCTTCAATATATGCGTACAAGCTGCCAATATCTTGATCTCTCTCACGTATGATCAATGTATAGATACACATTCTCTCCTGAATAGCTTTGCAAGGGTATATATTCGCTATTGGCTGTCATTACAGAATCATGTTTCTCTACGTTCTTATTTCTTGTTCTTCATGTCTTCCTACATTCCTGAAAAAATTTTACGCTATTTCAGTATATATTTTTCCTATATTGCCTATGACAGTGAGGCGACAAAGTGATTTCCCTCACGTATGATGCATAGCTGTTCCTATTAATTCTTATCTTTTGTTTACACTAACTTTCTACCTTCTTGCCTTCCTATCTTCCTAAACAAATTTATCATATTTCCTATCATTGCCTATTACAGGCCACAAAGTGATTTCCCTCACGTACGATGCACGTATGTTTGGTATCTATATATATTCTTGTTGTTTACGCTAGCCTTGTACTTTCTTTGGCCTATTAAGACAGTCCTTAATTTGCTAGGCACGTATAAAAAAACAAAACAAATAAAGCCAGCCATCCTCTAGCTATCTTTAACTCTGTCTTATCATAGAAATCTAATGTGTTCTATACATTAGCTTCTGCTGGCTCTAAGAAACATTTACGCCAATCCTGGTAAGTGTACGGTGGCTATAAAAGCTATTAGGAATATCTGACATCTATTTAATAGGCATGCAATTTACGATGGTATCACAGAATGAACAGAACACATAATATATCAATAGTGGTTCGACCTTCATACGAAAAACATATTTACAACAGAAAGGAAAAAAAAACAACACAATTCTCCTAACAATAACATTAGCTATAGCTGATGCCAAGGTTAGTACTTAAATTCGAAATTTTAGTTTCCAATTTTATGTCCCTTGTTTTGCTTTGTTTGCTTTTTCCTCTCTGTTTATCAAGTTTGACTTTTACATTCTTATGAAAAAAATCGATATTTGCGTTAAGATTTTTTTACCGGTTTAAGTTTTTTTAACGGTTTATTCAGAGGTTTGATATTTTCCACCTGGCAGATCCCCAGCTTGAACAGGGTGGAGGCACAAGGGGTTACGCGTGAAGCGTGGTTCGGCCTTTTTTGGACTATAACCGTGAATCGTGAAATTCAAAACTTTTCATGGTGAAACAAGACCATTATAGAAGTTCCATGAGCAAATAACTGTCACTGTTCTCGTTTAGGAGTGAGGTGATATCAATTCAAAGTGGCGTCTTTTCTTGTCGAAAACTGATCGCTTGCTCCCAATAAATATGACAAGTCGAGCACTAAAGTCAATTTTCTTGTAGAAAAACTAAATGAATTGCTTAATAGTTTTCGAAACAACCGTCTAATAACCTATAGATAAATATTATGTGGAAATACTTATGAATACATACAAATCTGAGTTTTTGGCTCGAATTTCCGCCGTGCACCTTTGGTCGACTGTTTGGCCGTAATGTAGATCAGTTGAAGTTTTCTTCCCAATCCGTGTTTTTATTATGATTTTCCCATATTTTTGCTTCAAATTTGGAACACTGCATCTTATGTAATTCTATATAAAATACTTAAATAAAAATTAGGGGTTACCATTGCTTTTTTTGAGATATAGACGATTGAAATCGTTTTCGCAACGAGCTTGACGGAGTTTTATCTTGAAGAACATAGGTCACGCGCGCGTGCTGTCACGACATATGCGCAGAACGGATGCGCACAAACAATGCCCCCGAACCTCCTTAAGTCGTAAGAGCAGCAAAAATCTGAAAGGGGTAAAGTTTTGTTGGCAGTGATTTTCTTTAGCGTTCTCTTGTATGCGGAATCCTTAGTATTATTTTTTTACCTTTTTCGTTTGGTTCCACATTTTTCGATAGTTTGTTTCACCCTCTGGCCCTAGTTTTTCTTTTGTTTTTGTTTGTACATGTTTTGCTGACTTTCTTTTTATCGTGTGTTACTGAGTGTTCAGTGGAGAGAGAGAGAGAGAGAGAGAGAGAGAGAGAGAGAGAGAGAGAGAGAGAGAGAGAGAGAGAGAGAGAGAGAGAGAGAGACTAGGCTTTACATCAAGGGTATTAACTCTTACCACCAACGAATTTCCCAGAATGCTTTTCGGTACTATTGCCATTATTATGTCTATTTTTACTATTAGATGCTTATTGTTATTTCTACAAATTTTTCATTTTCCTTCAGGGCGATAATGTTTTCGTTAGTTACGTTGTTCGTCACAGGAACTGATAGTATCCTTTCTTCCTGCAGTTCCATTGCCAGAAATATTGGACATTGTCAGCGGTGTTACGCATGAATGAAAATGAAGTGGTTTTCTAGAGGAAAATTATAACTACATGGTTTCCAACACATATTTATATTCAACTATGAAGTTAGTAAAACAATTCTTGCCAAAAAATAGTTACTTGACAATCAAAAGAACAACTATTATTTTTCTGTTGATAAGCCTCACCACAGGAAGCCCATGAGGGACAAGAAACAAGTTTCAAACGTAAATCGTTACTTTAAGCTTCCTTATTGTATCTCAGCAGTCAATAGGAGCTTGTAAAAACAAAATGGCGATATTTAGGGGGTTTTGAAACTGTTTGGAGCAGTCCTCTGTGGTTTCTTGTCATTTTTAACTGAAAACTACGAGCTAACAACGCGTCGAATCACTTAAAATTTAACCTAACTTCAAGCTTCCTGGGAACCAACATTTTGCAGGCATGCTGTCTATTTTGAGCGGTTTTGGAATTATTAAACACTCGTTTGGTGATATCGAGGAAGAGCTCTTTTACTTATAAATTTTTTCGACTTCAAATAAGACGATTTTGGGGTCATGTGTGGCCAGATTTATAGACGATGTATGGAATCTAGAGCTTTCGAAGCCTTTCAAAGGCAAGTAGTCCGGGAACCAATATGTCGCATGATTCAATGATCATTTTACGCTTATTTAGTAGCTTGTAGGGTGGGTTGTTTATCGCGATGTGGAGCTCAGAGTAAATAAAACCCTATTCGCCGTAAATAGAGGAAGCTCTATATTCCCCATACATTTCCTATAAGACTCGGCGGCTATTTTGTAAGCTGAAACGCATCATTGCGCATGTATGAGCAGGCTCATGTCCCATATTTCTGGCAATGCTTACCTTACATGGAATAGAGTCACGAATAAGCCGGCTTTACGTAACGAGATAAGCACGATGACTGAAGTTGTGTATCCGTGTGAACCGATCCACGCGTTCTATGCAAAATAACTTTTGAAGTGTTTACTGCTAGAACTTCCATCTCGTTTTACTTACGAACCCAATTAAAATATGTTTCAATAAAAGACGGCACACGTTACTGTAGAAGCCTTAGCTCTCAAAATACCTTGAATAGAGCGGTTTTAATGGGAACTGCAAAACGCAGTAGTACACGTACAAATGAACATGCCGTATAGCACTGAAATGGCTTCCCATAGTTTTCGTGTGCTTTTTCCAATCATAACAATTAAATTTTACAATTACCACTCACTGCGATTTATTCCTCCACAGTCGTATATCTATATAGTTCGTTCTTTTTGGAACAAAGGTGCTAGGACTTTGACATGATTTTTTAATCAGGGGCCTTTGGCATTTTGTTATATACAGTGATGACGCGCATGACCTAAGCCTTTGAATAAGGCCTCTTACGTGTTTTAATGTATCTCGTCTAGCTCTTTATCAGAGTTTAAATTTCCCAAGGGCATAATGTATTCACTGTAATCCCACACGTTATCAAAATTGCTAAAAGTATAAACCATTAAATCCTCAAAGCTGCACTGATGTTTCATCGTGTGTGTTTGGCACTAGTTAAAAGTGTCAAATATGAGTAACAAGTTTTATTCAAACCCACCGAGTACCAAGCTTGAACTAATCGACTAGTCTCCTAGCTCCTATTTTACCAAAATCAGTGTTAACAGTCAATGTACCTGGAGCTAGTTTTTCTAAGTGTTTTTTCCCTGCAGTTCATATGCAGTAATCTATCAAACCACGATAAACACCAAAATAAGATCTTAAAAAAAAAAAAAAAAAAAAAAAAAAAAATCAAGATTTGGAAATGAAAATGAGTCAGTTCATTTAGAGTTACTACACTGGCTTACAACTAACAAAGTTCACATAGTCAGGTAGCCTTCAGGTCGGTAGGTACCTATAATAATCTCTTTATTGAAGTAAAACGTCAAGGAGGTGAATCTTAATGACTATGTGATGATTATGAATTAGATAGAGTAAATATAGCGCTCGCCAGGGAGTCGGGACCTTTAAATAAAGATGCAAGGTGAAACTAAACTTAGATAGGATTTGGTGTCATGAAGAGGGAAACTATAGCAGTAGGAATATTTGTATAAAATTATCAATGTAACATTCATCATAACATTCATCAATTTGACTTGATTCTTGTGGATAGTTAGTTGTTTAAATGAATGACTTTGTTTAAATTTCATTTATTTATCTTTTCATTTTTAATTCTACCAGCTGCCCCAGGCTGGGGGTTTGTTTTCTTTTTTTGTGCTATTCCATAAAAAAGCCACCTTGTGCATCTTGAGAATATCAAATTAATTTTCAAAGAGCACATCACAGCAATAATTGACCACTTTGATGAAAAAACGAAAAAAAAAAAAAAAAAAAGGGATTGCTAAATCCATTTGGCATGTTGCTGGCTTAGCTTGTGCTTACAACTATTAATTATTCAGTATTTGTAACTAACCGTTTTTTTTAATAGCTCTAATTGACCTAATTCTTTGCAGGAGTCCTCTCTAAATCCGCTTCATTGATCAACGGGTTGTAGCTGCCCTGAGGACAACACTGATCACGCAATCCTATAGAAATCCACGCAGCATCTGCCCTCGTCACACGCCAACCTACGTTATCATATCAAGGTAAGAGAGTTTATTTATAATATGTACATGTTTTCCAAGCACTCGCCTCACCGAGGAGTTCGTTTTGCAGTCCAATCAACAGTCTACTGACAATGACGTTATGAACTTCCAATGACGCCAGACTTTAATTCGAGGAAGTAAAAATACCAGAATATATTAGAAGTTGCGAGGGAAAAAGAAGCAATACTCTTGAATGTGGTCAGTGCTAGATTAGACTAATCTCCTTATCTCTTTTTATTGAAATAGTCCGTGAGGGTAAACAAATCAAATCGCTTTGGTGCATTGAAAATAAACATAGTCTTTCTAGTAATATGGATCCTCTACCAGAAACTATTGTTCTCTTAATATTCCATTCAATACCAAAAGAGCTTAGATTCCAAGTTATTTGTCATCTTGTAAAGGAATACTGTCCTTAGAAGCGATGTATTGATAGCTACAGACAGGTCAAGACTAATCCTTTTTTCTTGGTAAACAAAGTGCGTAGTCTCAACGCTACTTCGCTCTCTTTTGCTAAATTGATGGAACTAAGTCTGCCTGAACTGAAACGGAAAAACGAATTCAAGTCAGTCAGTTTTCATGCCAGTAATATAGCCCACAATAGTGATTTCCTTTGGTCGGAAAATACTGTCAGTGTTTTGTTTCTAGTCGGATATTGTTTGAAGGATTTTAATAATAAAAAATTTCTGTCAGTTTCTGACATCCTAAGTATTTGGTGCTGGCTGCTATTGACATTTTGTCCTCAAAAAAGAAATATTCATGAAATTTTAGATCAAGTGGGGCAGTAGGAAGGATTTTTTTGTTGATATTATGAAAGCAAGGACAAATAATAGAAAACAAGTTTTGACAGGCCAATTGCCGGTCGCTTGTGCCAAGGAAAAAGTAACTTAATCAAAGTTCTATTTGGCAAATCATTTGCAGTACAGTGGACTCGGACGAAATGGTAAGTTATTAGATCTCATCGACAGCGAGTGATTTTTTTTCCTCAAAAAGCAACCGTTTTATTATATCAATGATTTATTGACTTGTATGGTTTGGCCCGGCTATAATAGTGGGCAAGTAAGTGGCACCATTTTTAACTTCCACTGAAAGACTTCCTACATATGTGGGCACTGCGATCGATAATGTACGAGGTACAAGTCGACAAGTCGACGAGTATTTTTATCAGGCAATCGATGATTGCATTTTGAGAAGTCATTTTATTTTTTTGGTTTAGTCTGTCTGAGTGAAATAAAAGACAGGCTGTGTTTCTCATGGATATTGTATGTCTCTAGACCCATCGTTCTGATTTCCGCTCGAATAGCCGTGCACTAAATACTTAAGAGCAGTTTCCCACATCAAACGGGAAGAGTAGCACGGCATATCAGCTATTCTTTTCCTGGAATCTTATCATGTGTAGGAGTTTCTGTATATCATTTTTTGTTTTTCATGAACCAAAAATACATCAGTTTGCTAAATGTCTTCAACAGGAAATCCATAGAGATTTTGTTACGCACATATACTGCGACAAAACAGGAGATGTTTAGCGTGTATGCATTCAAACGATCAATCAAAAAATCTTTAATGACTACCCTGGCCGAGCCTTTTAAAAACTTAAGATATCATAGTAACGTTAAGCACATTGGCTGCATTAGCGATAGAGAGAGACGGGAAGAAGTTCAATAGATCCAAGGCCAAAATAGATAAGCCAGCATCGTTAAGAGGTAAAGTACAACAAATGCCTTCTATCTATAATCCAATAACCTTAATTCTGTGAGGCAGGTCTATGGGCTTTTTCGATGCTTTTATGAGTACAATTTCTTCTCGTCGTTTGTGGCCGAAACCACCATTCTCCTATACTAGGGGGAGGGGAAGTTATGAACATGCAGATAAATCCAATTAAGTTTTCAAAAGTGCTAGCATTCAATCATTAAGCTCTCACATACCAGCTGTCTTTACTCTTGCTTGATAAGCATAATCCTTCTCTCCTAACCAACTAGACCATAGATATGACATACTGTACATGTACGCATCGAACTAGTCTAACTAACTTCTTGGCTAATACATTGACTGCCACCGAAGCGAGATGATTGCGATCTATTATCAATGTTTAAATAGGGGCGTCAGGTAGACTGAGGGAATGAAATTTATAGCCAGTGAAGCGGGTAAATATATTTCTAGTAAGCTATCGTTGCTTTGTGTGGCTTTATCAGGCCATGTGGCAACAATAATTGCAAATACGCTGAATTAGAGGTTAACCTTGTTTGAAGATTTAGGCAACAATAGAATGTTGTAACATGTTCTTTGTTAAAAAAAGCTCAACTCCTTTTGGAACACTATTAGCTTAGATGCAATAATTCCGACTTTGCTGAACTGATCAAATGTAAAAGTCCTTAGTTTGATACTCTAACTTTTCAACATTTAGTCGAGAAAATAAACATGAGATTCAATTGATTAAACTGATGAATAAATTGGGTTTCGAAATCGGCAGAATTCCCATTGCTAACCTGTGCGGGATTCCTTCATAATACCATTATGTCATGCAAAAACAAGCAAAAATTACTATTATTCCTCTTTCTGTTTTTATGAAAAATTTCTGATCGTTTTAGGTTACTTCCAGACTTCCACAACGATAAGAGAAAAAGACAGCGCAATTCTTACCAGAATAAAGAATTCGGTTCACCAGCACATAGGTGCACTTCGAGTGCAAATGGTTGCCAGTCATGTGCAACCTTTTTTTCAAACCATGCATCGCGGTCCCTGTCTTCCAAAATTAACTGAACCCTATATTGTGCGAGTCGATAATGGTTCAAAGGGACGATTTGAGTCCTGAAAAGCACAGTGACTATGAATCACCGCTGCCAAGCAACACTCCAGATATTTTTAGACAAGTACTTTATACTGTACTCAGTTTTTGCCTGGGGTTATAAGATTGGCACGACAGAGTGGCTTACATATGAATATATATAAGATCCATGGCGTGTTTGCACACATACAGACATTTATTGGCGTTCCTTTTTCATAGTGTCATTGAACACGAATAATTTCATTTGGTCGCGTATATGTATATGTCTCTTATGTTACTTCCATTATGTTGTTTTAATCCAGCCAGAATGTAAGTATAAGAACATTCGAAATAAGATGCAATCTTAGACGAATGCAATCTTTTCGATCATTTCCATCGAGCGCTGTACATGTTTTTAAGACCTGTCAGATATCAGCAGTATTTCCGCTGTCATACTATCAAACCTGTCTGATTTCCCCAGAAACAGTTGCCTAAAACATGAGCCTTTTGTGTGTTAGACTTATAGCGATAACCAGACTCACTGGCTGCGTCTTTAAGCCAATTATCTGGGAACTCAAATCACTGTTCCATTATATCAAATATATTACGGATTACCAAAGGAACTTTAAAAGGATGTACAGCCGATCACCAAACTAACATTCAAACATGCTCTCTGCTTGACAAATCTCTAGTAAGGTATGTGAAACTGTTTTTATTCGGTAGTTTTTGGATGTCATTTTTGTTTTCTTGAGGTAACGAACTTTTCTTGCCGGTCGTGTGACATAAGCGTATGACTTATTGACTTAAGATTTCTTGGTGCTTTTTAGCAACAGTGTCCTTCCGAATGGGCTAAAGTGCATGTCCATTTAAAAGAACTATGTGTTTGTCCACTTTCTGATTTCAAGATGATGATCATTATCATTGCTAAAGTTTTCTTTCTGAAATATTTTGGTAACTTAGTACAGAACTTAGATTGAAGAATTGAATTGGAGGTACATCCATGTCAGGATGTGTTAATGATGCGACGTCCACGTTGATTAGTCTCTTGACCATATTCACTATTAAGGGATGCAATGTTAATCAGGTTAAGGTTGGTCGGTTGACTTTGACTTTGAAATGAAAATCAAACAGACTCAGTTCGAATCATGCAAAATGGTCCCAAATATCTCAGAGGTTTGTGGCTGTAAAAAAATAGAAACATTTTATTTAAAGTAAGTCGTTAGCATGAACAGAGTAGTAAACTGAGAAGGCGGCGGGCTGACGGTGCAGGTGTACGTTTTCCCGCCTTCACTGCAAGGTGTTTATGGCTTTTGCTGAGAGACGAATGGCGCAAATAACCCTAAGGAAAAGAACAACAGACAGCTAGTCAGACAACTAATTATAACTACTTTCATTCAGCATATCGTTTGAATTTTAGTATAAAGCAAGACAGACAAACAAACTGAAAGCATTCCATGACTAACGAGATTTGTCCATTAGAAAGCCTCTTCAATGAAAAGTAAAAACTATAATATATTTTTTTAAATAGTTTTTAAGGATGTGAAGTCTCTTGGACTCCAATGAAGTCACTAATGAGTGAACATGATCTCGTCGCATGTCCAGCAATGTCATTGCAAACTTAACTTGTTAATTTTTTATCATGGAGCGCGTCTATCTTTCCATAGAAGGGCGAATCTGCCCTATGTAATATATAATGTCATTTTACCCAGGATCAACAGAAAAAATTGTGAACCGCATCGACCGATGTGAATCACTTCATTGTGATTACTATGCATGAAGAAACGAAGAGTCAAAATGGCGGTTAGGAAGTTAGCAGTGCGAGTTGACTCGAGGCGATTTTCAAATATTGCTCAAATATTCAAATATTAAATTTACACAGTATACATGGTAGTGCATAGCAGCATATGGTAGAGCATGGTAGTGCATGGTAGTATATGGTAGTGCATGGTAGGGCATGGTAGTATATGGTAGTACATGGTAGGGCATGGTAGTATATGGTAGTACATGGTAGGGCATGGTAGTATATGGTAGTGCAATGTAGAGCATGGTAGTACATGGTAGTACATGGTAGTACATGGTAGTGCATGGTAGTACATGGTAGTACATGGTAGTGCATGGTAGTACACAGTAGTGCATGGTAGTACATGGTAGTACATGGTAGTACATGGTAGTACACAGTAGTGCATGGTAGTACATAGTAGTACATGGTAGTACATGGTAGTACACAGTAGTGCATGGTAGTACATGGTAGTACATGGTAGTACATGGTAGTACATGGTAGTGCATGGTAGTGCATGGTAGTACATGGTAGTACATGGTAGTACATGGGTACATGGTAGTACATGGTAGTGCATGGTAGTGCATGGTAGTACATGGTAGTACATGGTAGTGCATGGTAGTGCATGGTAGTACATGGTAGTGCATTGTAGTGAATGGTAGTGCATGGTAGTACATGGTAGTACATGGTAGTGCATGGTAGTACATGGTAGTACATGGTAGTACATGGTATAGTACATGGTAGTACATGGTAGTGCATGGTGGTGCATGGTAGTACATGGTAGTACATGGTAGTGCATGGTAGTGCATGGTAGTACATGGTAGTGCTTTAGTACATGGTAGTGCATGGTAGTGCATGGTAGTACATGGTAGTACATGGTAGTACATGGTAGTACATGGTAGTACATGGTAGTACATGCTAGTACACAATAGTGCATGGTAGTACATGGTAGTGCATGGTACTGCATGGTAGTGCATGACAGTACATGGCAGGGAACGTCTTAAACTTCACTGCCATGCATGCACTGTTGTGTACGTACCATGTACCATGTACCATGTACGTACTATGTTTTTCAATGCACTACCATATCCTGCTATTTACTACGATTCACTTGGACTCCCATATAGTACTAGCTATAGGTTGTATGATATACAAAGAAAATAGAAACAAAAACGCACAACAACAGTTTAAGTAAAATCTCTCTATTGGCATAAGAGGTATTTCTTTTTCAATTACCTCCTTTTTACACCCCAAAATTTTGAGAGATCCCCAGTTTTTCATCATCCCCCCAACAATTGTTTTGTGAAATAATGCTCTGTTACTATCTCGTGATCTTCATCAGCAAAGATATGAAATATCCGCAACTTTCGCTCTTATCTGCGTACTCAATGGTAGACGGAAATATTAAATTTTTAAACTGTGAATTTAGAAACTGAAAATAAATATGTTGAGGTAGTTATAAAAAGAATGGTTATTACCTATAAGCTTTAGGTACTGCAAGTTACTGAAAAAAATTCACTTTAGAGAAAAATATTCTTATTGTTGTCACTAGCTTTACCAATCCGCCCAACTTTTTGTTCAAATATATCCAGCTGGTCTGAGAGAGATAGTGACGTAGAAATGACGTCACTGCAAAACTGAGGTGTCATGAAGCCTGCCAAAATTGACTTATAAAGGTTTAAGTGTGAGATAAATCTATATATTTTTAGGAGACGTTTTTGATATTTTGTACACATTTGCTTTGATATTTATTATTGAATGAGATGATAAAATAAGGAATAACCATTTCCGAGTCGCTGGGTTACTAAGGATGACTCCTCAGTTTTGTAAATTTTCTCGATTCTGATTGGCTAATATCTTTCTCAGATCAGGTGGATATTCATTTTCATAGTCGACACCTGAAAAGCTACAAACCTGGCACCGCAAGGGATTATGGGTAGATATGTTTCAAATGTTTCACTACTGCTTGACAAGAAATGTTTCTCATGATCCTAAGCAATCTCAGCTTTGTAGGTTTTCGTTGACTTATTTTATAATATATTGAAAAACGTATATTCAAGCCAGACGCGGCCCCTTTTGATAAAAGTAACGTGAACTGATAGAGCTTTGATTCGTTTTCCAACTGAACTCAAGTAGTTTTAGGGCTAATTCCAGTACTTCTCAGACTCGTCAAATCCTTTCAAGTGTATGCTAAAGATAAAGCTTGAAAAACACTTTTCATGATCACGTCCATCTATATCTTTTTTACTCATAAATAAGTGCACTAGAAAACTAACTCGAACTGATTTGATTGGCTCTTTGAATTGTATGCTCGGCTTTTTATCTAAAACAGAAGGACAGACAGACACATCAGTAAGCACACAAAAGAACGAAGAACCCTCTAACATCTTAACATAATACTCACTTTAACTAATGCGCATTTGATCAAACTTTATATCATAGATACTTGTGAAAGAGAATAAATAAAGAATTAATAATTTATATCTATACCAATTGAAATATTTATTTAATATTGAAATGACCATAATCTCTCTCAAGTGTCTTTGTATTCAAACTAATAAAATACAATACCGCTAAATGATAATAAACTAATAACAAGTCATGAATAATCATTAATAATAATAGTTATTTCATACATATTTTAGCTAGCTGTAGTTATTGTATCCGCAATATAGTGTAATCTTGAGGAGACTTATATAAGCTAAATTCACAAGTGAGCTAGGAGTCTCAATTTCATACGGTACTTTATCAAAATGATATCCGCGTGGTATGATCAGCTTATTTTTGCCATAAGAGGTACTCCAGGATATATAGATATTGTCTTTCATATATTTCGAAGCGATAAGAATAAAGCCGCTCATTGAAGTAGGGTTTGGAAGTCATGAAAATATATATCTATACTATTTCGTCTTAAAGGATTAGGAATGCACTTGGAGTGTGTCTCTAACGTCCGACTGCATGAATGTAGAATTTTTGATCAAGAAAGAAGAGGTATTTCAAGGTAGAGCCGCTCGTATTCCCACAACTATATTATCTATAAGTTTTCTTATTATATCATTTTCCCGAAAAATCATGTTGTGACATTGCTTTTCGGCTAGTTTTGTGCTGTTTCTATGGTTTTCGCCTCGAATCTGAATCTGGCGGAACATCTAAAGGGTTTCCTTGCCGGCTTTACTTAGTGCAGATCAATTCTATATATTCTATTATTTTTAACACCAACAGAACCAAAATCTATAAAGATGGAATAACACTTTGATTCATTTTCCGTTTTACATTTACATGTTAATTGTGAAAATGTTCTTTTTTCCCAAGCTTTACAAAAGAACTTCCGCAAACTGTCCCAGGTCACGTTTAGTGTACATCAGAAAAGTTGTGTCGTAATGAAAATCAACTATAAAACATATTAGTGATTGAGCCATAAACATTAATAATCACTTCGTGTATAACATCAAATGACTTTGTTTGTCCTTTTTTATTCCCAATGTCGTTTTATACCTGGTCTTTATTTATGACTAATTTTTCAAAATCATCCCAAATCTATATTCTATTTACAATCGTTTTGCAGGTATAAGTTAGAAAAATAAAGTATTACGAAGCCGCCGGGGCTTTTAAACTGATCGTAATTTAAATTACAATTTTGAAGGCTTGGCGAAAAGAGTTATTGACTTAGCGAATTCGTTAGAAAAATCTTATCCAAACATTCGGTCTCTAACATCGTTAAGTGGAGTTTAAGAATAAAATAATCGCCATCTCACCTAAACATTTTACATTTACAGGTACTGTGTTCAGGTTTGATCCAGAAGTGAACCCTGCTCAAGCACACAAACGGAGAGAAAATTAAAAATATCTATCGGTAAGTAAGTGCAATTTCAAATTCATGCATTCAATATTATAACTTGAATCATGACCAATAAGGGTCATATTTAGGAGTTAGATTCCATTATTATGAAGTCTTACACCGTTAACTTTCATTTATGAAATCATGAACCATTCTTAGCCTATATTTCTGCATTGATTACCAGTGTGTTGATGCATAATATATATTATATATATGTATGTATCCCCACTGCATACAATGAAAAACCGTTAGAAATATTCTGCTTCCGATCCAAAGAAGGTATTGAATTATGAATTTCATTTTAGAATTCGAACTTTTTTCGTTTATATTTTGGTTTTCAATCAACAAACCTTGCAATGAGCGAGCAATTTTGATGTTGGATGAATCGAGTCACTTGTGCATCGAATTTAAATATAGGTATTTTGCAGCAGAATTTAATACTTTAAAATGTCAATAAGTTGTTTGTCTTTTTTTCTTGTACTAGTCGAACGTCACAACACCTGTATTCATAGGTTTGAATTTTAAGCGACTTCCGTCGAAAAAAAACAAAATACTCACTCGTAACTTACAAATCAGGAAACAACGTTTCTGAAAGAAAAATATAAAATAATTATGTAGAATAAAGTAATTTTCAAAGGTTTATGAAACAAATTTAACCACATGAAATCATAGAACTGTTTATAGCAATTACTTCTCAGATGAAAAGAGGTGCTTTAATATGATTTTTTGAAGGGAAAATCTTGGATTTGAGCTACTTATTTTAGGGATTGCTTGTCAGCGATCCTTAGGAACGATAGACACACGAGAAAAGAGCACTGAAGAAGTTTGCATGAAATCTAAACGGATAAAGAGAATGAAAACAAAGAAGTAAAGTCGAAACAAAAGTTTTTGAATATCATTTGAAAATTTGCCTTTTGTTTTGGTCAATTTACTGACAGTGGGATTCTTAGTTCTTGTCACGTAAATGGATGAAAAGCTACTTGTCGGTTTAGAAGTTAGTAACGTTCTTATAACTTTCTTTTCTCTCTTCTGGCCCTTCTCTCCTTTTTGCATCCTGCTTCATTACTTCTATTCCTTTCCCCGCATCTCTTGTCTTCTCTTCTCTTCCATTCTCTTTCCTTCTGTCCCTGTTCTGTTTTCGTTTCGTCTGATTTCATCTCTTCTCTTCTTCACTGCTCTTCTCTTCCACTTCTCCTTTCTTCTCCTCCCTCCCTGCCTTTATCTTCCCTTCTCTTCTATTTTTCAAATGTATTAAATAAATATTATATTCCGCTTGTACCGAGGTACATCACATCTAAAATGCACACTAATAGACGAGAGTGATATACAGCCATTTCATATTAACACCGCTAGTTCTTCACCCTGTTATTATCATTCAATTATTTAATTTGTTGGGATTGTTTTATCGTTGTTATGATCGAGTTTCCGTATTTAGGAGGTATTTAACTAATATGAAACGCAATATTCAAATTTAATCAGGGAAAAAGTTATCATATGTACACAGCAAGCTAAAAATATATTGTAACACACCGAACAGCTTGAAGATTGTGGCAATTCAGTTTAAAACTTGTTATAGAGATTCTGAATCAGTTTTGAATAGAACACGTTTTTACGAGATCCATCTTCATTGTTATGCAAATTCTGCCTAAATTTCTACATCTTTCTGCATCATTTTTAAGATGAAAGTTGACGCGACGGTCTCGAAAATTCGGATCTTTATTTGTGTAAGATTTTGCTTAATCGCTCAAACGGAGCGGTTCTCTATTATAGGAAGCGTCAAGCGCTATATACACTTTAGTTTGTTGAGACTTTGACGTGCCATAACCGCCGCGATTTCCCTTATAAGAATATCAGCCCCTGAAGTGTTTTGGTTTGTGATGTGCCCGCCTGTATCAATTTCCTGGCCTTTTTGGATAGGCTTCTCTATAAGCCCAGAAATAAGCTCTTCTCATCAATCAAATGCTTTTTATCTTGTGGGTTCTCACGAGTCTCCAATACCCAGACCCCTCTCGTGCACGGCACCCTTACCTTAACTTTGAGGCAGGGCCTTGGAATATTGTTCATTCACAGTTAACCGGACGTAAATCTTCGCTAAGATAAGTTAGTAAAGTATATCTATACTGAAACCCTCAAATTCATGAAGTCTTATTATTCAAAATGACGTCTCCAGATATGATTCGGCAGACTGGGCAGAGGATTCCAACTGGTTTAGACAAGAGCGGTCATGGTAGACTTTACAAGTTGAATAAAAGACAACAATAGTAGTCTCTCTGATCAAGAGAGCATAAATAAGAGAGGGAAACTTCTTAATACCGCGCGCGCCATGTGAATTCCCGGTTGGGCTATTTTTAGCATCCGCGTACAAACGGTTTTTGCCATACCCTGTTTCTGTGCGTCAAAAATTGTGTGCTTCATCCCAACCTGGAAGTAGCGAAAGCATGTAAAGATTAAATTTCGCGTCTTTTTGAGTGATCAACAGCTTCAGCTTCAGAGAACAGAACATAGCCAATCCTGATCCTTTTCCTTTATCTAATAGATTTTGCAGAAAAAAATGAGAAAAATCGACGAAAAATATGTTGTTTCTGTCCACGCCAATATGGCCATCAAAAAATTAAAAACCAAACGATTTTGGATGCTAAAAATAGCCCAACCGGGACTGAATTCAGGTGGCGCGTGGTATTAAGAAGTTTCCCTCTCTTATTTACGCTCTCATGTACTGACTTAATCAATCAGATTAGTCTGTTTAAAAATCTATTACAAGTAAAATTAACCAGCAAAGCATAAACATGTCGGCTGTGAAGAACTTAGTCTTATTTTCAAAAAGAAAATGATCTCTTTGGTGGTTCGTGTTTTTTTTTTTTTTTTTTTATGTGTGCTCTTGATCAAATATCCCATACGGGACGATAGGAGGGCTATATTTGTCATCACTTGTCATTCTGTTGATATTTTTCTTCATTTTATCCAGTAAATTTTCAGTATTTTCAAAAAAATTGAATCTATGGAAATTGATTCAACCTCACAAATTATTCGACTTTATTACGGTCAATACTGAGTGTTAATTTTGCATAGATTTTTTGGAACAAGTCCAATCCTAGCCATGTGACCTGACTAGGCGCGCAAAGCATGATTTCCTGATCGAATCAATCCCATCATCCACCGCACGCTCAATTTACTTCAGCATCGTAAGATGTAGAAATGTTGGTTAAATCCTGCCAAGGAATGTAGAAAGCTATTCGGCAGCTTCTTCGAGATCGTTTCAACGGTAATTCGTTAATAAAAAACATGAATAATAACCTAACCGACGATGATATATTCCTAGTCTCATCTAGACAACATATTATTTGAAGTAGAAACATTTTAAGCCTTAAACCCTCGGCTAAGTGAAACTTCTACTTGCATATTTGTACTTGTATGCTATTTTATTTTGTTTTGGTTTCCTCCTGTTCGTCAACGATTGGCTTCGAAAAGACGCATGGGATAGATTCCTTTTTCTCGAAAATGGATTCGCAATCTGATTGGTTAATCGTTTTTCCTCGGGTCACCTGAAGTAGATTAAATAACGGTTTTCTTCATTACCAATCCATTTTGACCATCTAGGATGACTTACACGATTGATGACATGGTTCATTGATGAAATGGAAACGTAACATGATTTTTTTGTCCTCAAGAGATCCTCGTTTAATTTTGCGAGGATAACATTGAATAGCCATTGGCTGACAAACACCTTTGGCCCTCATTCCATGATTGATATTGGAAGTTAGAGGTTGATTTTTGCGGAAAGAGGAAAACCGGAAAATTCGGAGAAAACCCTCGAAGTTTACCACCGTAAAATAACCATCAAGCAGCTACTCTACTCACATACGACACCAGGATCCGAACCAAGTCCGGGTATCCAACCCAGTTCGCCTTGGTAAGAGACGAGTGCTTCCCACTCTGCTTCCCTGATCAACAAATGTTAAAAAAGGCCGATTGATCATTCCTGGCATTGCTGGTCAGCGGTAAAGCAAGCGGTTGCTCTTCTCTCCCCTTTTCTTTTCTCTTTTTCGTCTCCAAGCAAATACACCTCATGAATACACTTAAGATGACAATCTAGTTTCAGAAACGGCTAAGCGGTTTAACGGTTCTTTTCTTTCCTGTTTCACTTAATGTCACGACCGTTTTCCGCTACTCGGCTTAAGACTCTTAAGTCTGTGAGTCAGTAGTTTTATAGCTTTCTCATTTCATCCGATTTGCAATAAAGAATTAGTAATTTGTTTTTGGAATATTATTCCAGCGGTACCTTTATAAAATAATATACGCGTTCAGCCCCAGGGTCTGCTGTCTGTAGATGGGTAATAGCGCCATTAATGGCAAACCACCCAAGTCATCAATTTCAAAGGAAGATTCATTGCTATTCATTGACCTTAGAACAGGCTTCAAATATCTAAAAATATAGGTATCAGTAACTTCTCTCGAAGAAACGGGACTTTTCCGAGACAAATTGTCCATGAAGGACATTCATATCAAGATACTATTAAACATATTATAATTATGCAAAAATGAAAATTACATTGCTAATTGTTCCTTATTTTTGTGACATGATATATGTTATACGACAATCTTCTTGCATCAGGTGTAGATATAGATTAAGATATATAACGAATATGAGAAATTATTGCCGGGATAGCAACGCTGATATTTATCAGTGAGACAACCTTGGTTGTGGACTACCGACCAGGAAAAAATACTAGTGTAGGTATACCAAATTTCTTTACTATATAATCTTAAATGTTAATCAAAATATCGACATAACCGTCAAATTATAACATATTAATTAACTTTTTATTAATTGAACGTCGAGGAGAAGAAAATGATTCTACACTGGAGTGAATTATTCATGAAGGCCTCTGGCATGGATGGTAGCTGGCCAAATATGAACGAAGGGCTTTTAGTACTTTTATTGATACGTAGTGCCCGGGGTGGGGTGGGGGGAGGGTACTAGGGGAGGTTCAGTGATAGGGAGGATCCGCTGAGATCCGAAGACCCTGAACCTATCGAAGACAAGAATATTTTGGAAAAAAAAAAAACATACTCTGTTCAAGACACAACAATGTAACTTATAACCCTATCTAAGACTCAAGAGGAATTCTATAACCTGAATATGCTGGCACAGTTGGAAGTTAAGTGAGAGAAGTTTTTTTGTATCAGCGAAACTGAGAACTAGAGTTTCGAAAAAAAGTTGAATGTCCTAGGCTAAGACTTGAAAACACTAGTACCCCTAAACTATCCACGAATGATGACCCTATTCATGACAATATCAATACCCCCCCCCCCCCCCCGGGACGTTATGTACCATGCGATGCCAGGCAACGCTCAATGGCTTTATGGATTCTCGGTTACTATTAAAGAATCAAGTCGGATTGAACTGAAACGGCTCCTTGATTCCAAATCTCTACCGAAAGATTCTGGCTTTGTTTTTACTGATCCAGAAACAATATCATTCTATTTTGACTTAGTAATATTGATCCAAGAGTCAAAACTGTCTTAAAGCGAAATGAAATAGTACCAATTTTCCCCCTCGTATAAGACAATTGTTCTTCCGTTCTGTACCAATGCAACAAGCACCTGGTGGTCAGGAGGCAGGAAGTGTACATACGGTGAACAGCCGATGACAATCATATTTACAATCTTGATGCTACTCAAAATATGAGCGAAAACAACGAAACAAAAGAACCGTGCCACGAAAAGAAAAAAACAAAACGTTACCACGCGTTTTTTAAAGAAATGTAAAGGAAAATCGTTTCTAGAGTTTTCACAATTTCAAATTATTTTTTGAAAAACCCAAAACAAGCTAACCTTGAGACCCCCATACACCGCTTTGCTGTCCATTCAAAACCCATCATTACAAGCTATTGTATTCTAGTTCGCCCGTTGTTCACACCTCTTTCTCCCATTCAACATCAGTTAGTCTTAATGAACATCCACCATTGTTTGCTTGACGTCACTCCATGTTTTCCTACGTTTTTATTACAGCCGAAAAAAAATCAGTTTTTCTTTTCATAGAAAAAATTGTTTACTTTAGTCGTCGTTCGTCTCTTATTCATTCATAAATTAATAACTCTGAAAGCAAAGAGTAGTGACAAACGCGCTGTAGAAACGTTTAAACGTACAATTCATGTATATTTTGTACTTCTAGTGATGATTCAAAACAGTCTCAACGTATCGAGTGGATTGGTTTTTGAGTCTAGAAAAATACTGAATTGAAAATATACTTGTTGTTTTTCAAACAATAACAATAGTTCATCATAAGATTCGTTTATTGGGATTTCCATCACTAATACATCCGGCATATTATCACAAGCTAGTGTCAATCATATGCTAGCCTCAAATTGCATTTCCAGGCTGTAAACTGCTTATATTCTTCTTAACCTATAAGTCTCTTTTCCACTGACCTCAAAACATCCGAGATGAAATCAATATATTGGTCGGTGAGTTGCAAATACTTGCCGGTGAATTAGAAAGGATGTTGACAAGAACACCATAAGCACCACAATACCAGGTAATCCTCTATAGATCGCAGGATGAACTCTCATTCTAATGCAAGACTGCACTGCACAAAGCTAGTCTGTTTTCTAAGTCTAGTTTGACCCAAGAAAAAAATCGTGTGTAGATAATCTATTCATGTAGATTATTTTTTCTAGAAACAGAATAATTGTCTCTATTCGTCGAACAACCGCTTGGATTTAACTGTTAGCTGTGTTCTCTTAAGTCAATATTCTATTCCACCTTCGCAACTTCTTACAGCGTTTTATACCCTAGCTTTTTAACCACAGAGTGTGTTATTCATTTATTCCACAATTAGATTGACACCATACCTACTTAACTACACTCGCACACGATATCAGAAAAACCGAGGAAAATAATCGAAAATAGAACTTGAATTGAAAAAACTCGATATTTCGTGCTAAATAACACCTCTTGAAAAGTGAACAAGCTAAAAGCCTTGCTCGAGAGGATGAAAATCGTTCTACTCCATGAAATGAACTGTTTGTTTTTAGTTTGAGGATCGATTTATTGTATTCCTAGTATTCAGCAGGTGAAGCAATTATCGAAAGAACTTAGCGAGATCAAATAGACTATTGCATTACGAATATATTTTGGGGTTGTCTCTAGACTCAGTGGGAATATAGAACTTCCCGTTAACACGGAAATCGCCTTAATAGCTTACTGTTCGTAAGCCTCTTAGAAAACTCTTCTCCAAATGTTTTCGAATATTAACTTCACAAATTGTATTTCCAGCCGCGTTGTGAGAAAATTCTCGACCAATCTAATCTTTAGTCTTGGTTGTTTTCATCGTAAATACGATATTTATTTATGATTCTGTTTTCTTGTAGATTGCCAAGTCGGAAAAGTGTGTTCCTGACAGCACAGCACAAGAGTTGGAATATTTTTCTATTGAACGCGACGTGAACTTGGTCCTGACGAAGAGATCTTTTCACTCCACACCACTTGATAATTTCCTGTCTAATGCTCTTGCTGATAACATAATGTCATTCTTGAAAAACGAAACAAATTTAATGCCTTCTAGATAGAGCTAACAGATAGGCGAATAACGGCTAGCGAAACTGTTTCACATCTGCTCCTATCTCAAAACCACAAAGGATTATTTTAATACAGACAAACCACACAACCTTCGTCTGAAACACCTCTGGTAAGCGGTCTATCCTTTGCTGCCTCTCTTCGGAGCTCATCCATCATAAGACTCATATTTTCCCCAAAAACGACAACGTGGACTGCGAGTCTGACGAATTTCAATCGATTGTAACCCTAGGTAACTATTCCAGAAACGTTATCTCGAACAGCAAGTACCTTGTGATAAGGATATTCATGCAGTTTGATAGTCTTGATATTGAACCAAGTCCATAAATGATGGCCAACGAGAGTCTAAGTTCTGACCCTTTTACACAAGAAGATAAAGTCAAACAAGGTTTTTACACTGTGGTCTTTGTGCTTGGGACCGTTGGTAACGTACTTGTGTTGATTGTGGTGGCTGGCAGACGGGAAAGACGTACAGTTAATGATATATTCATTGTGAATTTAGCCATTGCAGATCTAACATACTTGTTTTTCTGTCTACCTACGCAATTTTTCATGACGGTCGGAGATGTCCCATCGGACTTTTATTGTCGATTTGTATGGCCTATGATGACTGTATCTATTTGTCTGAGTATTTTCACCCTGACTTCCATGGCTATACACAGACGTCAAGTCATACTCAATCCATTTAAACCAGAAATTAAGCATCGATATGTGGTACTTTGGATCTTTATTATTTGGGTGCTTGGTTTTGTCGTAGTGGTACCACTCATGGTTGTCACCAAATCAAAATCAGTGGAACCGTATGGTTGCGAGGAAAACTGGCCGTCTAACAATTACAGAAAAGCTTACACTGCCGGTCTATTTGTGTCTCAATACGCACTGCCATTAACGATCATAGCCGTGGAATACATTCGTATTGCTATCGATCTCTTCAGACCGCGTGGCCGAAAAACACGAGGGGACACTCGAAGAGCTATCGATCCCGCAAGGAGAAAAGAAAATATGCAAGTCATTAAGACTTTAGCAACAATCGTTACGTTATTTGCGTTGACCATGTTACCTGCCCAGCTAGCTTGGATGTTGATTGACTTTGGAGGACCAAATGAAATCAAAGTTGGCAACGCCTTCTTAAGGATATGTGAATGGCTTCTTTATACACACGCATGCTTAAATCCTATAGTATATGGTAGTCTTACTAAACACTACAGGCGAGGGTACATTAGATACATTACTTTAATAGTATGTTGCAGATGTAAGGCGTTATTTCAGAATCACACCATTGATGAAACCGCCACATACGAGACGGACTCATCATCAAATGCCAGCCCAAAGGAACGACGTTGGAAGCTGCTCGGATGCATCAAACAGCACCACGTCATGTATCATCAAACTAATCATGAGACTGTTAAGGAGACAAGTCTAGATAATGTGACCAATTGTGGCGATTCCAATGAAACATCAAATGGACTGAAAAATAACTCAAATGATCCGATGGTGATAAGCGAATCTGATGTGTAACTGAACTAACAAAGTACAAATACGCCCAAGTCTAGTCTTATCTTATGGTAGAGCTGCATGCTTATTGGTACTGTATTGTACTTCGAGGGTTTTTCACTGGGTTCACTGGCTTTCCTTCCGTCCTACTTCTAAATTTCAATTTGATCAAGAAATGAGGACCATAGGTTTGTTAGCCTCGTTTGTAAAACAAGGAAGATTTATGCATGGATGTATGGTATACGTACATTATTTTATTCGTACTTAGCACTAACTTTCAATTAAGTTAGAACAATTTGAACCTGGCTATTATCGCAGCTGGTCCGACCACCTACCTTGCATGAAATGGACCAGTTTGCGAGATCCCCCTTCCTCCCCTCCCCCCCCCCCCCCCCCCGAGTATAGTTAGTACTACCTATTCAGTACTTTGCCATGGGTCTTTTGCTGCTGATGGTGTTAAGTGATATTGGTAGTTATGAAACACAACAAAAGACTTCTTTCCGTTCAAAGAAATCCTGGGATATTTATTCACATAAATGACAAAAAAAAAAAAAAAAAAAAAAAAAAAAAAACACACGACTTTATCCTGACTATAGACCACTTCCAATTCTCCGGAGATTTTGTTTTGTCCTCCAAATTGAGCTGCTTTGATGTCAAGTGAAAGGGGTCTATACTAATAGCTTAAAATTCCCCACCAGATGTTGGACTTGGGTATATTAACATGAAGTATTCCATCAACGGCAGTTCATTAGAGTCAAGTCGCCACCAAGAGTGGGTTCGTTCTAACTTTAAACTACAATAACATTCATGATTTGAACGATAAAAAGATAAAGTTTGTGTTAAAAGATATGCTTCTAAACATTTTGTCGATAACTCTTTGAAGACACCAAATACCGCTTTTTTTCATTAAGAAAATTTCCTGAAGGTGAGATAAGCTGGAAGACAAAAAGTGTGGCATGAAATCAAATGTATACAAAAATATTACAGGTAGATGATTGAATAATTTAAACAACACAAGCTGTAAAAGTATAAATGCTTACTACTAAATTAGAAAATAAAAATGGAATTATTAAATGTCATTTACTGTCGTTATTTAACATTTTTAAAGCCGTTTTAGTCTTCTAATCGACACCAATAAATTACTGAAGTACTATTTCTACATGCAGTGCCCCACCCCTCCCTGCTGAATATCTTTATTTTGTCTTCTGACTTCGCCTTCCGCGTTTTAATTAAATCTCTCAGTCCTTTCCACGCGGCCCGGTTTCCTTGAGTTTCTGTTCCCGCAAGGAAAAAAACAGGAATGAGGTTCATAAGTTCAATAAAATGACCAATGGACTCTTTTAACTAGAGTATGATTTCATTGTTTGCTGTGTATGAGAAGACACAGCTCATCAAACAAAGAATTTTATTCTCATGGGGAAAACGCGTGGCTTGAAACGCGCAAGAATTTCTAACACCACAAATTGGAATTCAAAGTGAAAATTGCGCAATGTTACAACACCAACAGTCCAATTTAAGCTAAATTGTACATGAATCATGAACATGTGTGGAAAATAATGAAATGACAGCCATGGACGTCTTTGCTGATAGCTGTGTAATATAATATCATATGATATGATAATTCAGTATTACATGTGGACTAGCGTGGTGAATTGTGCAAAGTATTTAATGAAAGTAAATTTGATCTCACTAATCTCCAGGCATAAAACTGAAGCCACAGACCAAACCGGTAGCAAACTACAATCCAGTTCATGAATAAACATAATTAAAAAACTCTCAAATCTAAATAATTTCAAATCTCATACCCAAGGGATTTGATATTGGAAAACATTACGATGAGACAATCTTTGATGAAATGTGACATGGCGCGCAAATAAAGTTATTCGAAAATGTAGGTCTTGTTCCACAACATCAATAGTAGTTATTATAGATGCATGCAAATAAGATGCAAATGAGACAACAAGCATTGTATTGACCCGATAGCCTCACTTGTATGATTCACAAAACAAAAGAATATCTCATTGCGGGCTCAACTGTAAAAATACGTAATATCTGTTATTACAGTTGAGCCCGCAATCAGATATTCTTTTGTTTTGAGAATCATATACAAGTGAAAACGTGATGTAACTCACATTTCCTTTCATAGCGAAGCAGAAAGTAATTGCCGGACAGTAAATTAAAAGAAGGCGGAAAACTTCCTAGCCTCCACCCTCCCCTTTCCCTTCCCACCCCAATCCGCCCTACTAGACGCAGCACAGCAGACTAGCAGCGCAGCTCACTTCATTAAAGTTCACGTGTATGCAGATCATGCAAAACCATTAAGTAATAAATAACAATAAGACAAATCAGCCATAAAAACGAAGAAAAGAATACGACTAGTCTATACACTCCAGTCAATATACATTGATAACACACAACGATATACTATAAACAAGCACGATGGTGCCTCTGGGTTGTTGGACAACATGTCCACAGCATTTGTGGTTGCTTTTGGCTTCATTTTTTTTTTGCACGAGAGTAACGGTTGTTACGGGTGTAAAATTGTTCAACTTTCTCGCGCAACATTGTTGCGTTGCAATTTGCAGAGCGAATGATGTTCGTTTTACTACCCCGCGGAACAACAAAATATTGTTGCGCGAATATATTGCAGAGGTACGTAGAAAAAATCCTTTCTGGTCAGTGATTCTGTCATACGCCTTTGTTGTTTGACGCTACGCCAACCTTATTTATGGAAGAGCCACTTTAAAAAGTCATTCACTGTCTGCTTTTGATTAAGAGTTGGTGTCACCAATTACGTTGTCATCCGAGCAGCACGTCAGGATCTAGATATTTGAGTGATTAGGAAATTCTTCACAGAAACAGTTCAGATACCTTGTAATGTGATGTGCCGAAAATCTGATTACATCTACGAAGGAGAACTAATTATCGCGGAGATAACGAATTTAAAATGGAAAAAAACGTTTGACCACTGAACCTCTGTTATTTTAGTTCCTAATGTGGGAAGTTGGTGAAACCTCACGCACGTCACGGAATTGCGTTCATCTTAGCCTAAGGCGCAAGCTACTGATTATTGTGTCGTCTAGTACGTGTTTGTCTTTGTGCAGGTTAATTTGATAAAAGTAAGAGAGAAGATTTAATTGAGAAAGCGTCGAATGATCCCTTGATTGAAGACCTGTCGAACTGCGAAACGAAATGGGTTCTAATAGTAAATATTTATTCTACAAACAAGAAATAAAAGACATGTAGTATAAAATGAAAACCTATTTACTGATAAAGTTACGCTTCTGGCAGAACATCCTGAAAACCCATAAAACGTGAAATTTTAACATCCGCAATAACATTTCATTTTTGAGAGAAGACTTTTACATGCGGCCTATCCGGACCGACTTTAAATTCTGTCAATTGAATGAAGCCCCAGACGTTTTCGCATACTTTTCAAAAGCGAAAATGACTCCTATCGTTTTAGGAATTAAGAGAAAAATATCACATGACTTTTTCTCTTAATTCTTTATTCTATTATTCACACCGAACGCATTTCATTTCACTAGTACTATGGTCATTTTAGCATGACACTTTTTGGACGGCAAAAACGGAGGCTATTGAAAACTCTCTTCTTCCGGCCAAGACTGAACAATTCATCATGCGGAATGAGGTTCTCTTCAGTGATTTGTGCCCATAAGGAATATGTCAAGTATATGTTAACATGAGAAACACAGATAATGTGCACTGCTAATGCACTGCCACACACTGCGGTGTTCAATGGGTTCAAACCTCAGACCAGCCATCATATATGAGTGGGTTAGTACTTGGTTCTCTCATGCACTTTATTAAGGAGTTAATTATCCGAGGTCTCTGGTTTTCTCCGCTGTGGTCAGCCATTATGTACTGTTCTTATTACCCACATTAAGTAAAAATCTACAGCGATCATGGAATGAGAGCCACAGGTGTGCTACTTACTACCTTAACGAAACACGGAAGATTTACGATTAATAGTAAATGTGTCAGTACAGGTTATTGTGGTTAAAGTCGGTGCTATTTGTATGGTTATTGATGAGTTATTGGTTATATTTTTAATGGACGTGGAGGAAGTACTTATCATTATGAATGGTTACACATTTTGGTAACCACACACATAACGGTCCATCCAACTGAATAGAATATTGTTTACAAATTCAAGGCTAAACCCGCAGCATCCTTGAAATAAAGGATGTTATTTTTTACACAGATGCGAATAATAGTATAATGACAAATCAAGGTGTTTCCCCAACTGATTCAATCGGCCCTCAGGAAATAGAAATCAAAAAACGATATTGCATCTACAACCTTGGACATAGTGGTTAAGAATTTTTGAGTTTGTAAGGATATTTATGTATTAAAGACATAGTTAAATATCCCCTTCCAACGACGACCCCCTCCCCCCAAAACAATGTTGGTTCTATCGAAAGGGAACCGTGCTACCCAATGGAATCCAACATTCTGCTGGGAAATCTAGTTTAGATGCTATTTTATATTTAAGGAAAATTCCATTTTTTCCCTCTCCCTGCAAAACCCGAACCCTCCGTTTGATGAGTAACAGCTTTGCTGCTTTTAGAAAAAAATAAAAAAAAAACACTGGGGCGCTTGCCATTAGACCCTCGTTCTACTATTTTTTTCTTTTCCCCTTTCTTTCTTTCTTTCTTTCTTTCTTTCTTTCTTTCTTTCTTTCTTTTTTTCTTTCTTTCTTTCTTTCTTTCTTTCTTACTTACTTTCTTCTCTTTCTTTCCTCTTTGTTATATAGCAACCTTTTTTTATATATGATAACCAAGAATTGAAAGATGTTTTGAATAAAAGGTAAACCCTGGCTCCTATCGGTTATCAGTAGTAGATAATACAGCTCAACATGCAGCGCGCGGTATCGTCAGATATTATCAAATAGTTCATCCTGAGAGCATGAAAATTCAACCTTGACTTCGTCGTAACATAAACAAACTTAATAAGGGCAAACTGAGAATCTATTTACGAAACTTTCAGATCTTCAACATATGGGCGTGAAAGTGCACCATGTGGACCATAGGAATGATAATTCAGTAATAGAACAAAACACAAAATCTAACAATTGTCTTTATTTCTTTTTTAATATTCTACATGCAGCTATACAGTGTTTTAGGCAGACAGTACAAGGAATAAACGTACGGTCAGGAGGATCTAGCAATTCTTTTATCGGGGTGTTGAATGATTACGAGGCTGAAAGCAGCTGCGAGTTTGGCCTTTTGGTCTTTAAGTCTGTGTCACCAGTATCTTCATTATGTGGGAGGAGGACTGAAGGGGGGGGGGGGGGGGGTAGGGAGATCTAGAGGTATACAGGGGGGTTACATCCACCTTAATCCTTGCCTTTGATCAACCAGTATTTGCAATGACATCATCATTCGCAAAACAATTCCTTGATGATGTCACCATAGCAACCATCCTGTAGAGAAGCCGATAAGGCATACTTTTATTATACAGCAGTACGCCAATTCTTAATATATGCCTATACATTTCACGCTATCAATATTAAGCCAAGTCTTAAGCCGTCTTATGAGGCTCAAAGTGGCTGAAACAAAGATAAAAATATATTATAAACAGATGTCCACAACGTGCTAGTAGTAATCATCAACGAATCGAAGGGCACATATGGTCATCAAGATACCAATCAACTGCGAAACAAAATAGAAGCAAACTGTTAAAGCTGGATTTATGCGACATTCACGATTAGACGTACCATAAATAACCTGGAAATACGCTTAGGAATTTAGCAAAACGCAGCACGATGTACGCTATCAGGGCTCTTTATCCAAACACAGTAAACTCGGGATTAAACTAATTAAAATATTCATGGCCAATTTTATTATCTTTTTCTCTATGTTGCGGTTGATAACAATACCAAAAGGCATCACGCGGGGTACGGTTCAAACTTTGGACGAGAGTAACGAAATTTTACCTCACCTACGCGCTTTTCGAGTTACGCACTCGTTCGAGTTACGCACTCGAACAAACTCAAATTTGTCTTTGCCACACCCTGTGCGTAACTCAATGTGACTAAGAAAGTTTAGTGAGTTCGATTTATGCGATTGGCGTGTGACTCGAAAACAGAAATATCTTCTCAAAAGTTGAACATTACCGATCCGAACTTCCAAGACTTGAATAAATCATAGTACTTCAATCATTTATATTTCTTAAGTTGAGAAGGGGAGGGGAGGGCTTACAGCATTTTTCATAATTCCGTGACCTAACCGCCTCTAACCGTGAAAATGACTGTTGAGCCGTGGAAATTTCTCGACGGCCAATTTTGCATAGGATTCCTTTATCGCTCGCGATCGGAATAAACTAGACCAGTCGTAGTTTGATTGAAGGAATCCATAACTCCAAATTTAAATGTCTGGAGTCGGTTAGGTCACAGAATTATGAAAAACGCTGTTTAAGAGAGGAGGGGCTTAATAGATATCTTTCCATAAGGAGAGGGAACGTATTTGAAAAGGGGGACGGGGTTAATAGAGGATATACAATATGTAATTTTGGCTTTGTTTTTGTCTTTACCGATGGACGAAGGTGCGGCTTCTGGGTTGAACAAGCACGGAAACCGTTCAAACACTGTTTACACGATAAGAAAAGGATTAAGTTTTTGCTTTGAGTACCTGTAAAAAGGATATTCCTATCATCACAGAACCAAGTATCAACAAGTGCTCCTTGAACAAGATTGTTAGCTCCCATATACAGCCCTAGAGAACACAAGGCAAAAAACGGTAAGATTTGTCTTCCTTGCGAGTCTCTTGGACTCAGAAGAACAAGTGATATTTCCTGGATCACCTGTGGCACGATGTACTAGAAGTATTGATCTCCACCCCCTCCCAAACTAACCCAACATGATTTTTATCGATACCCTGAAACAGCCTCTAGATTGATCGAAGTCAGGGCACGGCTATCGAATTGGAATTTAGCGTGAAAGGAGAGAACCATTATGGAGAACCATTCCAGGAACAAAACAAAAAAAAACCCCTCTTATTAAAGGAGCGTATCATAGGGGGTCAATAGACCCGAGGATCCCTCAGGCTAAGCTATCCAAACATCCAATAAATAATAGGCTTCTACAATTGCATTTATATCATCTCACCTCACGATAAATATTAGACGGGTGATCTCTTTTGCCACAGTGTAATGAGGGCGTCTTGCAGCAGGAGTCTGGAACGGTGTTATTCCCGCTGATCTCGCTCTGTTTCCAGGCTGTTGAGTTCCAAGTAGAGTATGACAAGTCGCCGCAGCATTTGAACTACGAGGAACGATACAATCAAATATGTTATTAATTGGGCTAATTTTGAGGATCAAGTGAATAGGAAGGAAACTAAACTGATTTTAACAACAACAATTTTATTTGTACTTAATTCTACACTACAATCATATAAATAAATAAATTAATTAATTAATTAACCTAGATTACAGTACAGGCTTCCTATAGGTATAGCGAAGCTTATCGAGCTAGAAAGCCATAAAGAGTAAATTAACAAATGTACATGTTAGGGCGCTAAATTGATAAATAAATAGCAAGAAGAAGAAGAAAAAACAAATAATAGTAATACTATCAATAAACAAAGAACAGATAAACAAAAGAGAGAAAAATGAAAACAAAATGAAAACGAATGAGTCGTATCAATAAGTGCTTAATACAGAAGAAATTAAATGTTTCTTAAATCGAGATTTAGAGAAAGACTTATTTTTTTTTCATTTTAAGAAAGATGATTTACGACCAAATATATTTTTCGTGCCCCAACATGCAAGCAATGGTAAATATTCCTTTGTAGTAACTCCCCCAAAAAATAAAGCAAAATAGAGAAATTAAAAAAAATGCATTCCATCTAACCTACTTTAAGCTTCAACTTTTATTTTTCGTGTAACTATATAAGTATAAATATATAGCTATTTCAAAAGTGGTTTAGGGTAATCAACGAACACAGCAGTATTGTACAATTCTTATCTACTTACCGACTGATGCAGCTTGTCAAACGCCACGGTGACTTCTTTGTCGCTACCGTATAAATTCATGGTGTTCTTTGTTGATTTGTGGATTTCATCTCTTATCTTAAAAAAAAAAGCACAAAACAATCGAGAGAGAGAAAGAAAAAAGGATCAGCCAACTGTCTGGTATAGGTACAGTCCTGTTCTTATGTAAACAGGGAATCACGGGTGGCGTAGCGGTGACAGCGCTTGCCTTTCACCAAGGTGAACCGCCGTTCGGGCCCCGCTGGGCTCGGTGTCGTATGTAAGTAGAGTTGTTTGTTGGTTCTCTCCTGTGCATCCTAAAAAATAGGTTTCTTGTCATACGAAATAGGAATTAAAAAATACCTGATGACGATGTACAAAAGCGACGATGCCAACAGACAACTGAATGATAAATACCAATGACAGCATTATCATGAACTGAAAAAATAATATCATGTAAAATAAGTTAACGTCTTGAACTAACTTTTGATAGGATAAAAATATACGTCAATGAGCTGTCAAGGGCCTCGGGTCCAGTCCAGTCCATGTTTTAGCACATGCCATGAGTCAAGCGGTGCAAGTTTTGCGCGATGAAAGGTTGATCATAACGTTTCCGTGAGTACAGACGTTTTGTTTTCATGAAATAACAATCGATTCATTACTTCCTTATAACAATGAAGTTTTCGCGACGTATTAATTTCGCATTTATTTATTTATTTTTTTTGCGGGCGAAACACATTCTAAAAAGTCATTCAAATTTCGCGATTTCGTTACATCAGTAAACAATTCACGATTCTTAAAAAAAACATATTCACGTAGAAGAAACCTTACGCATCATCATGCATTATTTGTTTCCAAATAAACACATTATATCCTTGAACTGAAAATGAGTTGCTCTGAGTAACATTTTCATCCCTGCCTTTTAATGGTCGTTTAATTTTTTATTTCCTCAATAGTTGAGGATCACTTAACTTTCGCGATACTTTAATTTGGCTGTTTTTTTGTTGTTGTTGTAAACAATTTCATGTAATAATGTAGTATATTTATAGATTAACGCTCTTGACCTCATGAAGTGTAATAGTTGCTTACCGTTATCAGGAGGTAGCGGTGTTCCTTCACGGTACCATAGCAACCACACACACAGACTAGGATGACCACGCCCCCTATGCCAATCATTAATCCCACTATAATCAAGTATCTTGTGCTGCCTAGCAACAGATGGTATTCTTCTTCATAGTATAGTGTCCAGACTCCAACTACGATCATTGCTATCCCAGAAAGCTGTTCATGAAAAAAACGTGGTGTAAGTTACATGGCTAATGAAAGCACAGGTAGCCCAAACACTAGTGATGCGATCACTGCTATACTAGAAAGCTGTTCATGAAAAAAAGCTGTGTTAATAACATGGCTAGTAAAAGCACAGGTATCCCAAACACTTAGTGATGCGATCATTGCAGTGCTATCCCAGAAAGCTGTCTATAATAGAACGGCCTAGTACGGTGTACGTGGGTATGCATTAATAGCAAAACCACAGGCAACCCGAACACTCAGAGCTATCCCGGAAAGCAACTTGACTAGTAAAAACAGAGGTAGCCCAAACACTCGGGACTTCTATTATTGCTATCCCAGTAATAAATTAAGCCGGCTTACTAGCAGATACTAGCTAGTTGGGACTGCGTTGGTGTGTTGAATGCAACAAGTAAATAAGAAGAATCGAGAATCGAATGGCAACGGTACCAGATCGATTTTCCTAAAATTGTGTGCGCTAATGGATATTGGATCACTGTTAACTAAAACTAATATGGTTTTCTTATTTACCTGTTATGTATAGGGTTTTTTTGCAATAGTTTCGCCACACTTATTTGGTCTTGGATCCACTAAATTAGAGGCTTTCACAAAATTGTAACTTCAATGTCATACACCCAAATCAATTGATCTTTTGCCTAAAATGCATTTATTTATTATATTTTCAAATGATATATCGTAAAGTCTTGGCAAAATTATTTTAATTCTTGCAATTGGTATATTCATAAATTCGTTATATAAACTCTACTCTTCTTCTAATTTCCTCTTTAACAAACGTTTTTTTACACGGCGGTTAATTTATCTTCTACTAGTAAAAACACAGTTATGCTGTTTATAAATGAATGTGTTGCACGTGTACGTGTGCATGACTATAGTGAAACTACAGTATCTCAAACACTACAACCACTGCTCTCCCAGAAAACCCCCAAACCCACAAAAAAGCATACAGGTAACCCAAACAATCAGAGCTTCGTGTTTACAAAAGTCACGGTGTCAGATGACAAGCGGATGATTGGATGAATGAGTGAATGAGAGAAATTGAGCAAAATAATTATAATAAACCCTAACACATATTCCCTGAGATTGTTCTTGGCATTCAATATCCCTTTCATTATACTGGCATTAATTGGTACAAAGCATCTTAAAGCGTTTAATAAACCGCGAGCATGGATTACGAGCCCATTAATAATGGCGGCTACCTTTTCTTTAATAGATTAAAAACAACCGCTTTCAGTTTTTATTTCGACTTTAAGTTTGAAACTGCTTGAGTGTGACAATCACACATGCATTCTCTCACACTTTAAAAGGTAAGAATGATGTTAAGAAGTTAGCAGTTCTTAGTATTCCAATAACTGACATTGAAAGTCTGTTATAAAACCATTAAGGACTGCAGGTGTTGAGGGCAAAGGAGTTAAAAGACTCCCACAATAATTACGGTAATTAGGTCGTGTTAATCCGGCAGCGTGGTATTAAACCACGAACCGTAATTATAAAACATACGACTTGAAACATGAAAAATCACGAAAGCAACAGTGAAATGATAAAGTCAGGTTTTAGAAATAGAATTGTTGCTGGAGTTGATTGTGTTACCGAAGGTGCAAGACCTGATACTCTAGAGTGCTGATTCTCAAGTGGCCCGTGAAATAACGTTATCATTAGTGACAAACAGTCAAAGTAAGACAAAAGAAAACATTGGAATTAGTGTCTACTACTATGTATTATGTTTACTATATTTTCATAGCCCAAGTAAGATCACTGTATTGCTGTAGTTCAATAAGAGTATGTTTATCTATTAAATGGTGATAGATCTCTATCAATAACTATATCAAACTGTTCTATAATGATATGATCTAAATACACCATAAGGGTCACACGTGATCAATAGGTGACTATATCTAGGAACTCTGTTTATCCATATCACCCCATCATCATCATAGATATAAAGATAGATATAGATTGATTCGATCAGATTAGAGTCCAAAATTCAACAGTTGCTCCACGGTCAAAACAGAAGAATTTATTTCTACCAAGGCTCTTGTTGGGATAGATGAGTAGCAGTCAGTCCAACACATTTGAATTGAAACATTTCCAACAAACACTTCAAAATGACTTGAAAGAGTAGATAAATAACTCAACAGCTCACTCACCCCTATAAGGTAATTCTGTACCATAAAAGAACTTTTGGTACATTCCCAGTCACAACAAGTCCCATCTGGATCATTATTCATGTTCGGTTTGTGTAGTAAGTCATCCCATGAGTATCAGTCACTCTTATCGAACGGTCTTTCTCTATCTGCCGCTAAGCGATTTCCCAATCATTTGGCTCAAGCGTTTTCCGGTCCCTTATTCAATCTCTTGTTTTAACAAATTAAATATTAACTGTTGCATGATATTAAGTTCATCCGGCGGAAACAGAAATGAAGTGAGAGAGAACGTTACCATGGTTACAGACTCCAGCTGGGAGGTGACCTAGAAGCCGATGAAGATCACTCTATTCAATACTCATGGGTCCTGTCTTCTGATTAAAACTTTGCCAAATACGTCTTACAAAGACACTTTTTTTAACTAGTGCCCAAAATCTCGAAATACTGTCCTTGACTACAAAAAAAATGCGTCGATTTATTCGAAAACAAACGGATAAATTTTCTTGAAACTTTTCCATTTAGTGTGCTACGATGTGTAACTTATAGTGCAATTATTCGCATTTCGAGAGTAGCCCGATTTCGAAATTAAATATATTTAGGAAAAACTGCTTTTCGAAAACTTTGTTTATCGTTGCTATGGAAACGCTGATTAGCATCAAAAAATACAATCGATCAAAACTTTCATCCAAGTCTAGTATCTGTTGTGATATTCAGATTCATTGAGCAGCTAAAGTAAGAGTATGTATAAGGGGATTCAAAAAGGAAGTGTGAACCAAAAAAAACATCATTATTATTAATATTATTATATTTAATATTATTATCATACCACGCTAAACTATCTGCAACGCACGTAATCAATGGAAAATTTGATGTTGAAAAGTCATTGGTCATTGTGTATTGTCAAACGGTCAGTGTGCATTGCTCTCACAGTTATTGTAGTGCTTATTTCTTGGAATCGTGGTCAAGCCCGGTTGAGGAAGGTTAGTACATGGATGGGTGACTGAAAACTTATACACGCTCTATCTTTTATTTCTAGTTTATTTTTTTTCCAGTTCAAAGTATTAATTCAGAACTTTGCTTGTTTTGCTTGCAATTCCTCATGGTATAACTAATCCCTGTTTACTTAAAAATTTGCAAAGTCTTCGATCTGCGCTGCAGATTTATTTCCGAGTTGAAGAGAGACGCTCGCGCACAATCGTCCAAAAATATAAATATATGAAATCATTATGAAACGGCCGCTGATGCTTATGTACTGCGATGTAAGCATTCTGGGAGCTGTAGCGGAGCACTCGAAAAGCAAGCGCCGGAAACACTCGGCGACGCCTTGTGTTCCTTAGCTTCCTTCTTGCACTACAGCTCCCAGCGTGTTTATACTCACAGTACAGAGACATGCGCGCGCGTTTCATATTCCCTATATAAAATTAAATTTAACGGAATATGAAATGCGCGCGCATGTCTTCGTACTGTGATATAAAAATGCTTGGAGCTTGACTTGCGCTTTGCAATTGATTGGGGACAATTAATAATTGAGGTGCAAAAATAGAAATAAAAATAGAAATATCCAAACTGATGACGCGCACACTGATTGCCTGGCTACCGCTTTTATATATCAGAGGACTGAGACACGCTAGCACACAATCGCCCAAACATATTATATATTTTTGAATGCTTATGTTAATGTACTTCTCCTTTCTTTGATCTTCCCAGTCAATCTTTTATGTGCAGCATCGAAATAAACTCGAGATTCCAGAGCTAGGTGGGCTTATAACTGGATGCACTTAGCAGATAAGTGGGCTTATAACCGGTAGGGCACTCCACTATTACTCCTGGGTTCAAACCATTTACTCTCAGGGATTATTCCTCACAATATTGAAATATTTTGATATATTAGCTTAACTTTTTCCAATATTTTCTACTATTTAACTATTTATTTATTTTTATTATTATTATTTCATGGGCTTTCACCTAGTTGGAGCTTGCTCTGTTATGATTGTTTCTCACTGAGATCTTTTCCCCGTTTCTTTTTTCTTTTTCTTAATTAGTTTTTTCTTGTTAATTTTCAACAGTTTTGTACGTTTTTATTTACTCAGTGGAAGCTTAATAAATAAAATAGATAAATAAATAAATAACCTTATTAACCGGAGCAGCGGGGAACTTGAAACCGGGATTTTGCGGAAGACCTACAGTGTGCTCATGTCTGTTAACTTTAATCTCTCCTCGCCTCCCACATGGATGAAGTCGAACATCGCGTAGACTACACATCAGTGAAAATAAGATTGTTATTGGTCATAGCAAGGGGTTAATCATCTACGGTCTAGGGGCCGACTAACCTCTCCCTTAGGCTTCGGCCGAGCTACCTGATCAGTCATGGATAGCGGTGTCAGGGTCGAAATCTCAGGCATAGCCGTATAAATGCTTCGCGCTGCCATACTGGGCTTCAGCACTGCGTCTGGAGGTATGGTCCAATAATTATACAAAGAACAACAGCTATAAACCAGATTTTAAAACCGCTCTATAGAATCAACTGGGCCTGGTTTATAACGAAATAAAACACACTTTTGCCAACCCAACGTTAGAAATCAAGGGGGCGACGTGGTAGCCTAGTCACCATCGTCAGCTCTCCCAAATTCAAAATGGCGGACGCTTCAGATGAGAATAGCCTGGGAACGAAGCTAGCGGAGTGGTGGTGTACTCGCCTCTCGCCACTAGGGTCTTGGTTCGATTCCGGAATTCGCAATTGCATTTGAGTAGAGTTTTTAGATCTCTCCCTCGCATGGCTCGAGGGTTTTTCTTTGGGTTCTCCGGTTTTCATCTCTCTGCAAAACCTATCGTTAACACGCTAACTTCCAATTCGAATTCCAGAGTTTGTTTGATTGATTATGGTTTGATCTGTGAATTAGCTGTGCCCTATCTTTGATCAGCCCCAAACGTTGTTAAGGGTATCAATTAAATTTGAAAGTGATGCTTTCAGGTTATCACACCAGCTGCAACACGAAGCAGGGACAGATCGCTCCTATATAACCCTTGCACGTGACGTCGGAGCAGCTCAATTTGGAGGGCAAAACAAAAGAATTTTTTAATCTCCTGAGAATTGGAACCTATTGTTTTGCCTTCCAAATTGAGCTACATTCCGACGTGCTGCAAGCGGTCTATAGCTCACGTTCACTCGGCTGTTTTGAAAGAGAACAATGGAAAGCTAGAACCATGCATGCAGGAATGTAACGCGGTTTCAACGGCAAGTTTTTTTCTTTGTCATGTTTTGTGTTTTGTCATTGTTAATTTTTTCAGCGACAGTTAAGAAACACATAATGGCTGTAACTGATCCACGATGCGACACAATGAACATTTGGCCTATTTCGCCCAGGTCCATAAGCTACAAACTCATGCAACTTGCAACACGGACATACTTTTCCTGCAAAAATGGGAATGCCACACAACAAAACAGTCCTGCCCCATGTCCCTGTTACGTGCTTACTTGTGTTTCACAACGACACACTTGGAATTTCCCACGCCACTTTTGTATTTTCTTTGTACACACACGAGCTTTTACACATATTTGAATGCATTTTATCATTCTCTTTATCGCCATCAAAACACACGAGTTGATACGGAGTAGGCTCAGGTTTTGATAAGAGGTCATCACATCACTAGTCAGTGCACTAGGCACATTTTGAGTTTAAAAGTTGAGACATAATTTTTTCCCGATTACTGACTGAATTCAGTTCATTAAGGCTCTTAGCTGAGACGAAAGCTTATTTTTGCAAGAGACTTATTCTCCTCGGCAAGGGAGGAGAGCAAACATATCTTGTGGTGTGGATGTGTGACAGCCAAAAGCATGGAATACACAAGATATAGAGTATTTGAATCATGCAGTATCTCAAACTTAAGTATGTCGTTAGCTAAAACATGTATAGTTGTGCTGTATAATGATACATCAAATATCAAGGACAAAAACAGGTAACTCTAATTGCTAGCCTGTGTGTATAGAACTATTAATATTATTCTAAAAATGAGGTGTCTAAAAAAAATATGAAAAATCACACTGCCTTGCGCATTTTCCTTTTACCCTTGGACTGCACGGTAATTTTGAAAGTAGTTGATGGTCAGTAGGAAATGCTTTATATTTATAAGCCAGACAGACTTTGAAATCTTTCAAAGCTGTCAGAGTTTTCCTTACCACCCCTAGTAATATAGGATAGAAAAGCAGAGATTTGTCAAACCTACCATAATGACTACGATGGCTGTCCGTAAGATGGTTATTAGACCGTGTGTTTTTGGTTTCGGCCGTTCAAGACTTGCTACATGCATTGCATCCGCATTTGTACCTTCCATTCTTTATACACTAGATTTTCAAACCCCTTCCAACTTAAAGCTAGTTTTGTCCTATGACTATGTCGGTATATGTATATATAATGAAGGGAGAGAGAGCTAGAGCTTTATAGAGAGGGTTGGTGTGTTAAAGAATGTTACACTTGCTATTGTAACTATTCGCTGCAAGGGTCAAAGGTTCTCCTGCCGATCAATTGTTAACTGACATTGTGTTACACCCAAGAGAAATGAAATGAAAAATACAATCAACAAAGCGGGTGCACTCAACGCTACATGCTATAGAAAATCAAATGAAGAGAGTAGACTACAAAATTCTTCACAAGTAAGAACAATTTCTGATCCGTTTACCTTTCCTAATCGATCCTATTTGAGCCTCTTTACTAAAAATGTGTTTTGGCTGGCTTACAGTGACGGTAATGAAAACAGACAGTATCATAGGAAAGTAAAGGTTTAAACTTGTCGACAAAAATATGTTATAGGTCAATGTAGCGCAGCGGTGCACTTTCGTGACTGAACAGTTCTCTTCCAATTCTCTCAAAATTCACTCTGATCCTAGCTGTATTTATCTTTCTTTCTTTCTTTCTTTCTTTCTTTCTTTCTTTCTTTCTTTCTTTCTTTCTTTCTTTCTTTCTTTCTTTCTTTCTTTTTTTTTTTTTTTAATTCTTTTTTCTTTTTCGTTTTCGTTTGTTTGTTTGTTTGTTTGTTTTCATCGAAAATCGGAGAATCTGGAGAAAATCGTTGTGTCATGCACAGGAGAGAACCAAGAAGCACCTCTATACCCACACCTGTATGATGTTTTAGGATCAACCCATGTATGTACACAGCGATGAGTGTTTGTTTTCATGTTGTTTTCTAGGAAATGTGCTTCCCCTATTGTCTTCACCTGTTAGTCATCATGACAAGCAGGAGTTATAACTACTACTATATGGTAAGAATTGCTTATTTATAGGATTCACGTAGCAATGGAAGCCCTTGGTACTCAGTTCAAAATAATGAAGTGGAGATTAACGTTTATCTTCCTTGTCATGCAGTAAAACCTTGATGACTTTATCATACCACCCTTTCTCGTTGAACTTCGGTGTCCTTTAGATACGTAATGTTATTATAGCGCGCGCGATGTCGATGCTCATTCGACTCCAATTGAACTTTCAGGAAACTCCAATATTGTTCGTAGTCACTGGACGGAACCGTAAAAAGGCGTATTGCAACTCTCTCTATGACAGTTGTCTTTAAGAAGTGAAAACCAAAACAACTCAACAAAAGCCTCAGACACCAAAATCAATATTACATCAGCTGATTAATGGGAGTATTTCTAATCTCGATAACCTTTGCCAGAGGCGGACAGACATGTGGAATTTTATTATTCTTGCACGGGAAAAGGATTTCCCCCTCGACTTCGAATATACCTTATACGAATCGGTTTACTTCAACACTTAAAAAAAGACACAATGTTCTTATAGTATTGTATATGTATTTACCAAGCAAAGACATGACGATTTGAGAGACAGATGAGGTTGGACACTTTACAAAAAAAGCCGACCTATTACATGAATACATGAAACATGACATGAATACATGACCTGACTGGTTAATGACATGTTCAGCTAAGATGAGTATTCACTACAGATATGATACTTACGCTACTGGCCACTGTTTTAAGTTTACGATACGTAACACTAGAAAAATGACACTTTTGAAATACTTTTAAAATATCATGAGATTCTGTCTATCTACTCAGTCTATCACAATGAAGACTTCACAATGACATAACCTGATTGGAGGAGAGTAGTAGAGTTACCATGGTGCAGGGCTCTGAACTAATGAGGGCCATATGACGTAATATTGTTGCGCAATTTTTCCATTTTGCGACGGAGGAAAAAAACCGGTAGTTTTAGACTGGTTTGCATAGTTAACTTAAGTGTTACTGATAAGCTTGAGGTCGACGGTGTGCTCATTTTACCCCCTTCCCCTCCTGATTTGTTGCAGTAAGGAGACCATACAACGACCGATAGGTGTAATTGTAATCAGTATGGGTCATCCGTGTTGTATAGAATTTGCGTGTAAAGAAGTATTGTAGGAAAGTTTGGCATTAATTAATTAATTAATGACAACAAACTGAATTGATGTCGGCCAAGACGCGTAATTGTCTTGGGATGGTACGGTCTTGTGAGCAATGCGATGCAAACAGAAACATTATCATCTCTTTGTTCACTTGTTCTTTCAGAAAAGGTAATTAGGTCACACACCTGCAGGAGACATGCTAATTCCAGAACATTCATCGATGAGGTTTACAGAATATTCTGAAAATGGCTGACAAAAACACCTGGAGTAACAGTACTGTACATTTGAGTAAGGCTGCTCGCCATGCCCAAGGCAAACTAGACAGTCCGAAATACAACACAATTTTTACACGGCATCCATATGGCTTTGTTAATTGTTATATACCGTGTGCATACTGAATAAGAGGAGGTAAGTTAGTTGAACTAAAGCTTACTTTTCTTCGCATTTTCTATACACATGTTCGTAACACCTGCAAATATGATTCGCAAGCCCACCGGGTCGTTCGTTCATTTCATCCGTGAAGCAAAATATGCACGATAGGATGTCTCCGGTCATCCGACCATCTGACCATCTGACCATCTGACCATCCGACCATCCGACCATCCGACCATCTGACCATCCGACCATCTGACCATCTGACCATCTGACCATCCGACCATCCGACCATCTGACCATCCGACCATCTGAACATCCGACCATCCGACCGTCCGACCATTTGATCACCCGACCACAGCCATATAATAGTCAATAATAGTCAATCATAAACCTGGAACAATTTGAAGGATTTTTTTCGTTCTTCACACTTGATTTTCATTTACGGCTTATCTCTGTTACGATTGCAATAGACCTCTTTATCTTGGACTTTCCACATTTCAGAATACGTGTCATTCTCGATCATGTGCAACAGTTAAACAAAGAAATGATACTCTAGGGAATGACAGCATGTGGTCTGAAATGGGAAAAAATTGCATTCAAGGTAAAGAGGTCTAATATATACCAAGTGTTTCATCCATCGTTTCCTGACATGCAGGCAAGGAAAGATTCGAAGTTTCTAGGTTCACTTTTCAAGATAATTAACCCTACCATTTCTGTTATTGACACTGGCCGACTGAAAGCTAACTGAAATCTGTTTACAAGATTTTCAACTTAAAAAGCTATAAAAACATCGAGGTTAAAATAATGAATTTATACGTACAATACCAGTAAAGGTGGAGATTAGGTTAGGAAAATTACAAGCAAAATATCAATATATTAGTAGGCGATGGCAGAAAGCTGTGTTTTCATCAGGCTGTACATGATTAGCAGAATTAACTTCTGCTCGAGTGCACCTCTCGTCTTAAACCTTATTCAGCCAGGCAGATATGAATAAACTACTTAAAATTAACACAGGAAGCCCAAAGCCTTTGCTTTTATATATTGACTTTTTGAAGTCTGCTTGAAGCTCATTAAAACCAAAAATCATAAATTCAGTTTTTAATTCCATATTTGGTTTCGTTATATCAATCATTTCTCATGAATTAATTAAATTCTGATGTAAATTAAGACGAATGAATGAGTACCATCCTGTTGAAATTTCAGCACTTCATGCTTGGCAGATTATAGGAATCGACGCAATTGGCACCGGGAACATTAAGTGTCGTCAGATTAGAGATTTTAGTCATGCCATGCTCGAATGGGTCCTTGACCAGCAGTTCGTTGTCTTGTCTACGAATGTTTCGGAGAAAATCTTGGGTGTAAAACTACGGTCTCCATACACAATGCTTTAGGGTCGGTATAAGGTTCTCAGTTTGAGATCTGTCCATCTGTATTTTATTGAGGCGTTGCTGGATAGAAAAGTGCCACGCCCAAGAAAGTGGTTTAATGACAGGACTACCGAGTATGAAGGGACATGCCAACAGACAGACAGACAGACAGACACATACATAACGACCGTTATCTCATATAAGTACTTACGCCTAATGAGATTTCAATGATGATAAAATCAGCATGAAATAGCAACAGTATCGCTTAAGCCAGGAGCTCGTCTTTTGACCTTTGATGACCTCCTGTACTCACTTCTTCGCATAAACATTTTACAAGCCATAATTGATTTTTCAAAAAGACCATAGAGCGAGATAGTGGCAAAGGTTAGCCCTATACTATACAAGATGACTGCTAGATTGAAAGCCCAACAAGGCTGCTGTCAATGCAGACTATAGAAATTCTATGTAGTTGGTGTTTTATGTATCGAACACCATGGCACCCAGCTGCGTGCAACACAACAGACCGAGTGAATACCCAACAAACAAACCAAATATACAGATAATATTAGGATATATTAACTGTCTACCAAGAACACTAAAATTACTTTTGATATAAATGAAAAACTGATCTCAGTATAGTTCAAAAAGGTTGTAAAATTCGCATGACTTACCCAGAAGAGGAATGTGAACATAATCATAGGAATCTTCAGACATTCCAAGTTGATTAACCCTTTTTTCTTCTTTGAGTGCAGTTCCAAATGTCTTTCCCTGTCCATGGTTGGCTATCACTAGGTCAACAAACCCAAACCGTAAGGTTTATTTGCTGCTTGTGCGATGTCTTAGTGAGTTCAGTATGACGGGAGAACTACACTAAAATGACTGACGAAGTTCGCGATAGTATGTAGTGTTCGCACGGGAATGAATGAAATGCCGACAGTAAAACCTGATGAATGACTTGAAAGTGGAACCAGTATTCAGGAAGGGTGGGCAGGGGTTGGGTGGGGATGATATTGCTCCATTAATAGTGGGGGGGGGGGGGGGGGAGCTTAAGGTTATTCGATAGTCCTTTTGTGACAGGTTTTCTATATCCATATCGTGGAGGACTGCTTTGAATAGAGTTAGACATTGAACTGTACTCATTAACGTACAAATGTGCTAACCGAGTCACTCTAGTGGAACCTGAACCATCGTATCCCCGCCTGATGGTGTGTGTGTGTGTGTGAGGGGGTGGGGGGGGGGGGGGGAGGGGGGAGGGGGTAACGTGCCCGTGGATCATAATCCTGCAACGAAATATGAGAAATAAAAGGATTACATTCATATCGGTATTTATTGTATGCGAATCATAAACTTTGGAAAACCTTAACATTTCAGTGATGGCAAAGCAAGAGAGCGCTTAGGGTCGCCAACATCAATGGTCGTTAAAGTTTCTCCTGTAGCAAGGCCAAGGTAAGTGTAAAAGGCAGTAAAATTTAGTTGACTCAGTCATGCCATCTGTTAAGCTAGTCGTTGATCCTCATTTGCCAGTACTTTTACCTGAAAATTTTAAATTTCAAATTTCAAATATCATATACAAAGACAGCACTAAAGAAATCAAACGTTCAGGAGCTGCTACACCTCGCTAGCTGATCAAGTACCTTATTACATTCACATTAGCTATAAGATACACTTACACAATATAGATACAATATATACTTTTTAATTGCCTCTGTACATATCGGTTATCAAGTGTTTTATCTGTACATTTATTGTACATTTATTGTGATCTGGAGGGATTACTACCTTAATGGCTTAAGGATTCTCAGCACATTACTTCAACGGCGGCATCTCAAAAAATATGTCATGTAAGTAAGTTACAATGACGAGCCCAACAAAGGAAAGGGTTGCTGTAGTACTCACTGTCTTCATGACCCCTGTCGACTGAAACAGCGTATCCGTATTCATCATTGTACTGGCACCTCGATCAGCCTTCTAAGTGTTCCACTTCATCGTAAGAACGGACAACCATTTTTTGATTTGACAAGTGGGAGCGCCAATATTCCCGACAATATTTAATCTAGATATGTACACATGTTCACGATCTTTTAATCACTTTCCACTAGAAGAAGCCGAACCATTGAAAATCATCGAACATCATTTAGCGAATAAGTGTTTTAAAGAGAGCATTACTAATAGATATCAGGGGAGTAGCCAATGACTGGTTCTTTGTGACAAGAATTATTTTGCGAACACGTACGATTAATAAATCAAGAAATCTTTCTTGACGGTACGTGATCAAATTAACGCGTAACTCCATGATCCATGGTCCGCCAAACATATGTTCACAAGGCCGTCATTCCACTAGGTCACAATTATAATCACGATACGTTAACATCAATATCATAGGTTTGTGTTGTGGTTATGTTAAACATAAAGGTCTTTGGTAAAACAGTACCTGATCTAGATAGCATACATTATGATACATGCATGTTTACTACTTGACAGACTTGAGGCAAGAATTGGCCTCAGGCTAATAAGTCAGGACCGTACTGAATAGCGCGCGCGCTCCCAACATGGGCATAGTTGGAGTTTGTTGGTTCTCTCCTGTGCTTCGAGGGTTTTTCTCCGGGTTCTCCGGTTTTCCTCCCTCCGCAAAAATCAACTTCTTTATTCTAATTCGATCCAGAAGGGGCTAGATGAAAATTACTCTATGTAACTCTAGTAACCGCCTAGCGAATTGTGTAGTCTTACGTACTGAGTAACACTATCAATATGAATATAACAGGCCATGGCCTCCACTTATACCTGTTCTAATGGAAGATTTTTCATGGGGATAAAATAATTCATAACTATGCGAAAAATCGTTTGAAAAAAAAAGCAAATGAGCACTTGATTTAATCATCGTGAGTAGAGGATTAACGCCACCTGACCTTAAGCCACCTTTGTATCAATTTACGGCTTCTGCCTCAGTGCCAACGAAATGAGAAACTAGGACTACACAGTTTTTCTCTATCTGGACTAGCGTGCGGACAGGCTCTCAAGAGGACGGGAAGGAGAGGGGAACGAAAGGGAAAAGGGGAGGGGGAAAGAGGGCAAAGGAAGAGCCGTTCCCTTCTCCTGCTTCTCCCTCCCCTCTCCTCCCCAGTCCCACCCACCTGATCGCAGGCTATATCCGGAACTATTCGGACAGTTAAGGACGGTAAATCACTTTAAAAGTCTTTTTTTTCAGATTTACTTTGCCGCTTGTTTTTTTGTTGTTTAGGAATCCGTTATCTCATGCGCGCGCACAGATGACGTCAGGTGATGCCAGACCCCGGGCAATGATAGAAAATACCACCAGCTCCAACACCCAATCAGATAGCAGGATTTTTAGGATACCGGACTGTTTTTGGTCCCTTTTTTCCTGCGGATTTCCCCCCTCTATAACGGGGAAAATAATGATTGAAGGAATCACTTGAAAAGGTTCTCAGGACATAGCGTGCACGGGTTTGATGTGAACCGTGAACTAAACGAAGAAGGTCAACTCGTTTTCTTTCATCATTCATTTTTGTCTGATAAAGTTCAACAAAAATTGTTCTAATTGTGAACTTTGCCATCGTTATCAGAAAAGGGCGAGAAAGGAACCAAAGATATGAATTCAGTTAGTAGCGGAGAAAAAAAAACGAGAATTCTAAGGCCGTTTAAAGAAGAAAGAACAAAAGATATCAACTGAACTGAACTGAACTGAACTGAACTGAACTGAACTGAACTGAACCCACTGGGTTTTAGTCAACTGTCCATAACAATACGACAGTCCAGAGTAGACTAACCAGTGCGCATCTGCTGCATTTGCAGCTAGAATAGTCTATCTGAAACTCAGGTCAGTATATGACCTATTCAACACTGAAAAGGAGGTAAGTTTAATTAAGATACGGCTGAAGAAGCGAACTTGAATTTATTAACCACCCTGACGAAGACTTACAGCAAGAAGCCGAACCCTCAAACGCACAGGAGGGAACCAACTAAAAACTATATTCGAATACGACGTGGTGAGAGGCGAGTGCTCTCACCGCTACGCCACCTCCCCTTCGAGTGATTCATCCAATATCCATGAGAAGCTAGTTTTAGAAGTTATACAAGTGTTTGGCTTCTCCACGCACATTAATTTGGAACTAAAACATACTGTAAAGCAAGAACTTGTAAAACGTTTCTCTTTGAGTTAATTCGATAATACTACACTAGTGAACTAACGTACTACTAAAAATGCAAGTGCCAAATTCCAGTAAGCCCAGAATGCATCACGGGTTTTTACTATTATACATCTAAATATGTGTATTATCACTGTAAAGTCTTCAAATACTGTACTCCCTTGCTAATACAAGGCATCGATAAACAAAGCACGCCTAAAATTTAAAATACGCGCCGCCCGCCCGCAAGCAAGGTTGGTATAAGGTTGTCTTGCAGTCTAGACTGAACGTACTTACCGCTCTAGTGTTAACATGCATGTATGTTTTTTAACTCATCGCCAACCACTGCAACAAGCATACTTGAACTGCTATGCCGAGTTGTTCGTTACTGCCTGATTTCAAACATAGAGAGGCTGGGACTAAGCTATTGTTTTTTTCCGGACGTAAGTCGGTAATATAGACTATTGTATATACTTTTTTTGAAAGAAAATGAGCGCAGATCACAAGAAAGAAGGAGTTTTACACATGCAGATTAGACATTGAGGAGATAAAGAAAAATTGGAGCTCAGAATTTGTTCTTTTTTTTTTTGCGCCAATTGTTCTCAAAAAGAGTAGTTGCGCAATTGAACCATTATTATTATGATTAGTTTTCTTTTCTCGGCCTGAATTCAGGCAATGCATGCGACAGTCGAGTAAGGACGCGCTTTATGTCCTACATAAGAGGGAAAAACAGTAGTTTAAACTGAGACTGATGCAATTATTCTTGGAGGTTCAGAAAACTTGCCCTATGCTTAAGGAATTTTTGTTAGTGCAAAATGCTTTTGGTTAAGATATCACTGTTATCGCATTTCATCAATCCGCAGACACAAAGCTAGCTTACTGAGAGCTGCAATAGTAACCGATTTTCGGGTGAAAGAGCCAATTAAGAAACATTTAAAGAGGAAGCACAGGTGCCGTAGCGGTGCGAGCGCTCGCCTCTCACCAATGCGACCAGGGTTTGAGCCTCGCTGGGCTCGGTGTCGTATGTGAGTAGAGTTGATTGTTGGTTCTCTCATGTGCTTCAAGGGTTTTTCTCCGGGTTCTCCGGTTTTCCTCCCTCCACAAAAATCAACTTCCAAATTCTAATTCGATCTATCGGTTGCCTTGTAATTGGATCCTAGACCTGTAAGGCTTTCCGTCCACCTCAGAGTGGTAAAGTGGCATAAAAAAGATCACAAAAGTCTTAAAAGTTTAATTTTTAAATGTTACCTTTATTAGCATTAGCCTGGGGCTCAGGTTTAAGGATACCATTTACATATAAAGTAAAAACGTTATTTCGTAAAGTCAAGTCAATGGTTCCAACTCCCCTTTTACGACCCTATAAAAATATCAAAAGAAATGCTTCAGTTTCCGCCAGCTCTCCCCTAACAGTGAACAGTCTCTTATTGAGGAAAATATTTTGCAAATACACCAAAGGAAATGTATAGTTTTATAAATACATAAAACTCTCAACACACTTAGGCTTAGATCAAACGTCGAACTTTACATTAGCCGTACGCATTGAAAACAATGGATAATGCGGTCTTCTTTGACGTCATTAGGTTCGGCTCACGTGAAGTTCAACGTTTGTATTCGGTTATTTATAGTTCACAAAATAACCTCTCTAACAGCAGGGCCGTAGCAGGGCCAAAAATATTGTGGGGGGGGGGGGGGGGGGGGGAGGGGGGGCTAGGTCAAAAGTATTGGCGGTTATATTGTACATTACACCCGAAATTATTGGGGGGCCCGAGCCCCACCGGCCCCTCCCCTTGCTACGGCCCTGAACAGTAACATATACAAAGGAAACCATGTACTCTTATGATTATAAAAATAATGCAATGATTTAATATAATTATCCAAAAATAAGTATTTTAAAATGTATCCTAATGTACAGATACACGGAAATTAGTAAAAATTATTAACATTGAAGAAGATACTGTTTGTATTATTATCGCTTATGATATCTATGACATCATAAATCTAGAAATTTCTAGTAAAAATTACTCTTAGAATATGATCCCTTATGATATCTATAACATCATAAACCTAGAAATTTCTAGTAAAAATTACTCTTAGAATATGGTCTACTCGTCACGTGTATTTTCTTTGTATACACACTCGCCTGAAGGCTCATGTGTATACTAGACTAGAAACTACAAGTGACTCGTAGGATATTCCACGGTATAGCACGAGAAACCATTGTATAACTGGTGGTAATAGATATATGTATTACTACCAATTACCAATGCACTAGACTTGTCTGTATCACAAACAATCAGTCTGTGTTTCTATTCACATGATAGGACATTAATTCATATCATTCCTTTAATTATAGAGCAGATTCCGTATGAGTGTGAAAAGTCATGGCACACGGCACGGTTACGGCGCGGAGGACACGGCACGGAATTTCGAATTTTACATAGACAACACGTCACTGACACGGTCACGGCAAGGCGCGGTCCGTACCGTAAGTATTTCAAAGTCATACGAAAACTGCTCTAGTTTGATGCCACTAATACCAGAATCTTGTTCAAATTACTTATTTTTTTACTGTACTTTCACATTGCGGTTTTAAGGGTGACCGGTCAAATAGTGTCATAAGATTCAATGTTATTTAATCGAATGTACACTATACCTGCTTTTATCATACTTTAAAGACATCTTCGACATTCATTCTTTCTTCAAAGATCATAAGACACATTTACAACATCTTCTGATCAACTTTCAGCACAATATAAAGTTTTTACCCTGGTTACCCACCCCCCAAACCGCAATGTATTATGGGCAATGTGAAAGTGTAGAATTTACTGGTAGTTAACGTCGTAGCATCAGGTCTAATAAGGGGTCGGAATGAAGGGTTACAACAGATCTATGCTACCTATGGTAGGACTATTAATACAACATGAGCAAACAAATGAATTTAACTGTGATTTTACTCCAGGACACGTCCATGCAGCGAGTACCATGATGACTTCAGTACATCTGAATGTATCGCAAGAGGACAATGGCTGTAATGATTCCAAAAAGCTAGAAAACAATAACAAGGTATGTTATTCTAACATGATAAATATAGGTGTAGCATTGTAGTGTAGTTGTACCATTGGTTTTAACTGCTCTTTGTCAAGTGCACAGGGGCACGGGGGTCACTGGCCCCCCACAAAAATGTGGTTTGGATAAATTATAAACTATAAATCATAAATATTTCTAAAGGCATTTGTATTTTGTATTTTGTAAAAAAGAAAACAAAATGTAGTGCCCCCAATAATTTTCAGCTTCCCCCGCCGCTGGTGCATGTCTATCTATATCTATCAGTGGGAAGCAAGCAGTCATCCCTCATGCATAATTATAATGTATCAGTGCAGTTAACCTGGGATTGATTCTAAAACTAAGGGCAATATATGTTTTGGGTTTTGTGTAGACTTGTTTTCTTCTATGGAAATGACATCACTGCAAAACTGAGGTGTCATACAGCCTGTGAAGATTGACTTACAAAAGTTTATATCTGAGATAAATCTAGATTTCCTTGAAAAGTTTTTAATTTTTTGTATACATTTACTATGATATTTATAATTGAAATGAGAAAATAAGATTAAAAAATATCCATTTCCCATGTGCCGTGCTACTAAGGATGACACCTTTTTGCAAATTTTCTCATTTCTGATTGGCTAATATTTTTTCTCAGATCAGCTGGAAGGCCATTATTTATATATGTAGACATACCTGGCACAGCCCAATCCCAACACCAACACCAGCCAAAATAGAGTACTGCTCTTTGAAAAAAACTTCCAGCATAGTAAGACAGCCCTGTAAAATATAGTGAGTTTAAAAATTATGACTTGAGTTGAAGAAAATTGAAAAATTGAAAAACAAATTAATCAATAGAGTGAATTCATATCGCTGCCAGATTTATAAGCTAACGAGGTCTGCTAATATTCAAATGAGCAGACTAAATAGAGCAATACATGTAGAATATACAAAAAACTCCTCAGTCTACCCCTCTTACAAGATGACCCCCAGTTTTTATTTTATTTTTGAGTTTCACCTATAAAGTTCGTTTTGTAGGCAAAGTTTGAAGAAAAGTTAATTGCAGGATCTATGAGTCCCAAACCACCTTTATTAAAATTTGACCTGCATACATTTTTGGCCATTAATTTGTAGGCAGCTACTTCAAAAGCTGACAGGATTGAAAAAAATAATTGACTACAAACATAGCAACACTATGCAAACTCAAAAACTATAAATGCTTACCATTAATGAACTAATTAAATAAATCATTATGAAATAATAATTAGATTTATATACTTTAGACCCTTTTAATAACCCCTACAATGCTTTATTTTCTGTGTTTGACATCAAATTTATTCTTTTCAATTTCATTCAAAAAAACTAATTTCAAAAGAATAAATTTTAAGTCAAACATGGAAAATAAAGCATTGTCGGATTTATTAAAAGGGTCTATAATCAACCTATGCACAGGTGACAGTATAATACCTCTTTATTGATATTAGAGGGATGGTCCCGCAGTCCACAATTTTTGGAATAGGTTTTACAGCATGAATCAGGCACAGTGTTATTGCCTCTGCGTTCACGCTTCCAGGAAGTGCTGTTCCAACTATCTGCTCCAATATCTCCACAGCAATGGTACTGTATAACACAATGATTACAAACAAGTGAGCTGATGGTACTTTTAAAAATACTGTAAAATACTGTACTGTAATTTTTCAACCCAGCCTACCCCAACCCTTCCCAATTAACCCAATCCAACCCAAACCAACGCTTCCCAATTAACCCAATCCAACCCAACCCAACCCTTCCCAATTAACCCAATCCAACCAACCCAACACTTCCTAATTAACCCAATTAACCCTTCTCAATTAACCAAATCCAATCCAACCCCACTTTTCCCAACTAACACAATTTAACCCAACCCAACCATTAATTCCCAATTATCTCAATCCAACCCAACCCTTTTCCATCCGATCTAACCTAAGTTAACCCAACCCAATTTGATCTAAGTTCAGAACTAGCTACTGATAGCTACAACTGATCTAAGTTCCCAACTATAGCTGCCAATATAAACCTATACTGGAGGCCGTTCAAAATCCCAATAAGTTATATTTAATATACTTAAGTAACGCTAATACCATATTGTGAAAGTACATTGTGAAATCATTCTCCTATGAAATTAAGTTACATGTAGTATTCAGGATGTGGAATACTAATGAACATTATGCATTGTTTAATTACCTCCTTTTGTAACTTATCAATAGCCTTAGTGACATCATCCGAAAGTTCATATTCATTCATCTTTCCTCTGATTCCCCTTAATAGTTCATCTGAAATCTACAAGCAACATACTGTAATGTGAACATTGGATCAAAATTTATATATTTTAATAGGATATTTCATTAAAATATATTTATATATGTCCATCATTTAATATTATTGCTTACCTCACTGCGATAGATAAAAGCCACAATCCCAGTTGCAAGTTCAAGAATAAATATCAGGACCAGCATTATGATATACTAAATGTGGTAAAAAGACAAAAAGTAAGTTGTTTGCCTACTATATATAAAAAAAATCCATGAAAAAGTTTTGAATCACGATTTTTTAAACCAAAATTTCATGCTGAATTCAAATCTGGAAAGGAAATAGGGGTGAAGCCAAATTGGCTTGAATATAGTCATATATAGCCTCTGGGTTGATCAAAGTCAGGGCACTGAACTATTACAGTGTGCTGTGCAAAAGTATAACCACTTTAAATATTAATTTGTATACTTCATCTATACATAGGCTTTTTGCTGTGAAACACCTTAAGATCAGACAGCTTCGCATTGAATGTGTTGGTTTACTGTGCAAAAGCCAGTGCATAGAAGCATGCAAAATTTAATACATTAAAAATGTGGTCATTCTTCGATTGCATGTTATATCCTCACAGCCCCTCGGGGAGTGTTGGTGCAATTTAACAAAAGATTTTTCATTAGCACCAAAATTGCTGCCATGTTTTTGTCTTTTGACTCTCTTGAGATTGCTTGCAACCCATACTTTTGCTCATCACACTCACTCGGTAACTCACAGATCAAATTCATAATTAGAATTTAGCATGTAATTTATTTAACCCGCGCTCACGAAATCATGATTCATTTTTTAGGTCATCAAAGTTAAATGGTACTCACTGAAACCAGAATGAAGCGGTTTTCTTTGATGACAGCAATACAGCCAACAACGCAAACAAACACAACCAAAAGACCTGCTGCAATCATCAAGCCAGGGACAATGATGTAATTATTAGAAGTCAAGAGACTGTTAAAGTCACCCTTGTAGCTTATTATCCATATACCAACACCAAGTATTCCCAAACCTGTCAGCTTGTGTAATCAAAACAAAGACAAAAAATATAGTATGAGCTTGGAATATAAACATAGTATGCAAGTCTTAGAATTCTAACAATCCACATAATTATAATAAAACTAAGCTATAATCAACAACAAGCTTGTACTAGTAATAGTAATAGACATCTTTAGCTACATGTAGGGGTTTTCCCATTTTAGACCACTTGTCATCCCCTTAAGAATAGGATTATTTAATTTCATCACGTTACACGTATATCCAGTTTTTCTACCATGGCATGGCAATTATTGTTGAAGAATCCAATCAAAACTCAAGTAGATACTGTAATTTATTTTCATGTTTGGAGTCAGAGTGAATAATGATCTCAATATTTGAATAATAAATTGATTTCATTAATCTTTGCTAGGGGGTATGCTTGATCAGCCATTTTGACTGTAAACCTATTCACCAACATTGCTTAGGAACAGAACTATAATTCAATCTGTCGGTTGCCTTGTAATTGCCTCGTAGACCTGTACGGCTTACCATCCACCTCAGAGTGGGAAAGTGGCATAAAAAAATTAATCTACTCTGTTCCTTTGTTCATCAACATTGCTTGGGAACAAAACTAATATGGATGAAACTGAAATAAATATACTCCTATTCTAAAAGGGATGATATATACCTGCATGGCATTAAAACTGGAAAACACATACAAATGAATTATATCTATAGGGCATTAATTCAATTTATGGTGCTTTATAGCAGAAGATTTTACATGTAACCACGCAAAGTAGTTACTATAGCATTCCAAAATGAAAACATATAAGAATAATATATATTTTTTCCATATCGAATGTCACTAGTACTCTACTCTATATGATTCTTCATGGTAAAAAAGGAAAACAAATGTCTGTTGTATGCCTAGATACAACAAAACTGTGCTTTGCTAGCTACTATATAAGTCATAATATACCTTTCAAGGTATGCTATGACTAAGCAAATGAAAAATAATACTAAAAATTATAAATAGCTAAACATACAAAACTTTGCTGGTGCTAGTGTTGTACTACTGTAAATATTCTAATGGTTATTTTAATGCTGCAGATTTCGTACGAGAAAATGTGTATTGGACGTGCATTAATGATGTGTAATAACTGCAAACTTGTACAACTATCCCTGTACCTGCAAAATGTACTTTAAATCATCATCTTTATTTCAACTTTATAGCATCAGAAAAAAACTAGCATTTTTCAGTCACCGGATGCGTGACCTGCAAATCTCGCCTTTGTAAGGAATGCCAAGACTCTTAATACTATACAACTATAGTACACAACGTTCACGTTTTTGTTATGTTAAATGTTTCTGATAAAAAAAAAGAGGAATATATAATACCAAGAAATAACCTTGCACTGATAACAGTGATCTGAATTTCGAAGATCCTAGCAGCTTAGAATGTGACAACTTGATAGAAAAGTTCTTATATGTTTCGTTCAAAGCTTGACAGCTGTAGTTTCCCGCTTATTTGTGTAATTATTAATGTCAACTTTAATACTAAAGGAAGGTTGCTATCCAATGCCTAATACATGAGCTTAAGATTGCTTATAGCCCTTGCTTTCATTTTTCAACCAAGCTAACTTAAACTATAACATGACAGATGTAGGTCTTATGATGAGCAGTCAACAAAATTCAGTGGTGGCAGCAAAACTGTTCGTAAACTCTACGACAAACTTACCATTAAAATTACATTGAAAAACATATAAAGAACCTTCATGCACGAAAGATTACAGCATCCCCTTTCTTGTTTATAAACCATGGTGGAAAATGGAGTTAAATCAAATGGAATATTGGAAAACTTAACCGCGAAGAACGTTTGATAGTTTGATCCAGCGTGACCACTTGTAAACACAGCGGATGCGGGCGTGAGGCGTTGACCAATAACGTCACGATATTGAACCACGTGACCGACATAGCAGAGATGTTTCTGAAATTATGCACAGGAAACCCACTTTTACTAGAGGAAATTATACCCTTATTAAATCTTAGTCATCTGTTCATTAAAATTTGTTGTATCTTGAGCGAAACTAGTGTGCTAACTAACACAAACAGTCTTTGCAAACGAAAAATGAAGCGCAAATGTAAAATTTTGTGTGTCACAAAATCTAAAAAAAACCCTGCAACTGAAAAAAGGTCAAATAATTGCCTGTAGCACAATAGAAAAGATCAGTGACATAGAAAATATGGTAATGTATTTTTTGCCATAATCAAGTCTTTCTTCCGGCCGTGAATTTTTTTTAAATTTGATTCAGTTCCTTGTTTTCAGCACTAGTATCTAAATTGGGCTTCCTGTGGTTGTTATATGACAATTTTTTTAGGCGGGAAAAAAGGATCGCGCGTGCGTCGCATTTCCCGCCAAAGAACAGTGACCTTGTCGTCTTTTCGTTTCGCTCGAGTTTAGATTTGTTGCTGTTGTTGTTTTGTACCAAAACTTAGCCAGATATCTCCAGATATTACAAACAGTAAAAATTCAAGAACTCTCTTGCAAACCAAGGTGTCTCGGGTTTGTTTTTCTGCTTAAGTGGGGAAAAAGGTAAGAATGTTTTATCACCTTTCTCTTGGAGTTCTCAGCTTAGTAGTAGTAAAACTTTATTTATACACGATAATCTCTTCATTTACAAAATAATGCTCTTCCAGAGAGTCGTGTGACTACAATACTTAAAAACTACAGAGATAAAAATACAAAGTTTAAGACAAAATTAACTTATCATATAAATAATTCTAAAATGTATATTTTAATCTTTACTTATCCTAATTATTGTTATTATATTATTCTATTTTCTAACGAAGTTTTGAACGATTTTAAGCAAGATTTATTTCTAAGATCTATTGGCAGATTATTCCATAGAACAGCCCCTCTATAATTGTAAGCAAACACTTACACTTACTTACTTACTTAGTCACTTGAACTTCACAACATTAGCTTTATGCTTTAGTAAAACTTTGTTAACCTATTGCCTGGTTTTTGATACTTTAATTTTTGAAAACTGCAGGTTTCACTATGATCTCAACTAAATAAAAATGTCGAAAAAGTTTGCTTATGGTTCAGTACTAATTATTCGCCACTGTCGACAGAAGGAATATTTCTCTACTCCTGATATGCGAACGAGTGCATGGTGCTTTACTTGTAATAATAACAGAAAAATAACAGGCCAATGTAATTTTTTAGCATTTATCCATTTTAGAGAATCAAGTTGGATAAAAAATACCCGTCATGGGAACAGCACAGATGGTCAGGGACCAAACAAAGACAGTTAGCGTGAGTGTATGTTAATATAGTACGCTACGTCTAAAAGTTTATTGTTTACCTGTACGACTTTCAGTGCAAGGGAAATAACTCGTTGATGGTTTTCTAAAGTAAGCTTAATTGGGTTATGATTTGCAATATTCATCAGTTTATGCAAGAGATGTTAAGCTCAAATCCTACACTTTGTTGTAATCATTTATAGTTTCATGTGAACTATTATTCACCTTGATTTGTTAGTACTTTGATTTGTTCGCGTTCAGTCAGATTATGTTCTAATGTTAGACAATAAGTTATTAGTTAATAAACTAATTTTTTTCGTTTGTATCAGTTTATGTTTTATTTCGGATTTATTATTTATTTGTTGTTATTGCAGTGGGAAAGCATTTTTCCACCGGAACAAGTTACAGGTAAGAAAACATTTATCAGGAAAGTAGGATCCGCGTGGAGGAGGGAGGAGGGTGGGTTTTTGGGCGCATTTTCCCATTTCTTTCTATCCTACCATCAGGCTGTGAAAATTCGATCCGAATATGAAAAAGCTAACAAATAACAAAGCGTAACCTTATTCAAATCCCAATCCCTGTTTAGTTTAATGTACTGAATAACAAGAGTGGATTTAATAGATTTTTAAGAGCTAGCAGAGGGGTAGGAAAACAGTGCATTTTATGGCACCCATTTAACCAATGAGAAGAGAGAAAAAATGGACTTTTGTACTTGGCACAAGTAAATGTATATAACAGAGTATCAAGTCATTCAGTCGTAGGGGCTGACCCCAGACCCTCTTCCTGGCATGGATCCCAGGGGCGACGGAAAGAAATGCAAAGAGGGGGGGGGGGATATTACATCACTGTCACAAACAGGGGAGCTAAATTCCTAAAGAGGGGAAGTGCTAGGCTCTGCCGCCTATGCACCCTTGACCTTTACGAGCCAAATGATCAAGTTATTGATCGTTTCGTTGTTCATCACTGTAATTTCTATTTATAGAACAACAATCCGCGCTTTTTGTAAAGAAATTACTGGCTGTAGCTGTAAGTATAAAAAGTATAGCAAGTATAGAAAGAAAATACTAAACACGTCAACAACACATTACTTGTTAAAGTGTACTAGGCAAATAGACGTGATTACGAAAAAAGAATATTTAATTCCATATAGCCGGTTGCTTTACTCAGTTCTCTGGGGAAAACTGGGAGGGGGCACGTCCCCTCCCCCCACCCCCTCCCCACCCGATCCCTGTGGGCTCTATACGGCCATGAATTAGGGTCTACTAACGTGTATTAGCCAATTATTTTCTTAGACTACTAAGAAGAAGAAATAGATTATATATTATTGATTGGAAAAAGATTTATAAAATGTACCTTTTATTTGATTCATTTTATTTAGGTATCAAGTATAACATATCTCAGGTAGCTGTACTTGTAGTAAAAATATACATTTTGTTATATATAGTTCCAGTATATATATGGTCGTATACCTTTGTTCTATCAAAATTAATCCTATGCGCATAAGCCACACACGAAACGCCCTGTACTCACGATAATTATGATCAACAACAACAACAACCGACAACAACAACCGACAACAACAACTTTATTCCGGCGTACACGTATTAAAAGACGAATGATGTGGTTGAAGAAACATTACTTACACAGAAGATCATGTACTAGGTAGCCCGAAATGATAATGCACTAGTCAGTTGAAACCCCCGACCCCCGAAACCGGGACAGGGCAGGAAATTAACACTGCAAAGACCGGGATTAAACGCGCACTTTAAAAGGAATGCACGGATGTATAGGGAATTCAATGCATACTTTTTTAATAATTTTAAGTTTTGATTATTTTAACAGCAAAACTTCAACGTCTTTATTAAATTCCCCGCCCTGTGCATATGTCCCGGGGTGGAAGGATGCATTGGGTTTAATGGATAGTGCATATCTTGGTTACTTTAAATCTATTAATTTTTTACTGCATCATTAAATAATTATGATGAATTCACACTAGCATACACACCACCACAATTACTCACTTAATTTTGATATAATAATAATAATCTCAAGAAGTCAAATTAATAGCTTGAAAGAAACTCTTGCTTCATTTATTCTTTACTCAGTAAAGGATTTACTTCAATTTAATACGTTAAATTTATAGTTAATATAGTTTATTATTATTAAATTTTTCTATATTCAAATTATTATCTTTACAAGGGCAATCTTTCCTGAGCACGCATTTGGAGACAGAAGACTTGAAGGTAATAATCAATATTTAATGAAACGAAAAGCAAGACGAAGGGGGGAATTGCACTACAGAAGCTCTATACTGATTCATGTACTAATTCATATCCATTCTATATTCAAATTTAACTAGATCTTAATTTGAAGATACTTAAAGACGATAGTGCATGTCCTGGCTCATGTCAAGTTATTCAGTGGTACGTCAGTATACAAGTAATTATACAATCGTACGTCCTTCTTATAGGCTTTCGCGTCATTCGGTCACAATCATCTGATTGCATCTCATTTCAGTGATCTGCCAGTGTTGCCGAACTTTAACCCTAAAAAATAATAACTTCTCTTAATTTATTAATCAATTATACAATCACCCTCAACCTCCTTACTAACAAACCCTCCATAAACAAAAAGGGAAGAAAAAGGCTGCCAAAATTTTAGAGTATATGAGAATAAGTATAAGACTGGTAAATTGACGCTATACTTACTATGATTGAATGGTAAAAGAAAATGCATATTAAAGAATTCTGGTGGTGGTAGCTATTAAGGCCTGTTTACACTTGCAATTTTTGCGGCGATTTTGAAACATATAATAAATTTCTTCTTGATTTTAAAAAGACATTCATCTAGGCAATCTTGGTATCCTGAATAATACATTACAAGTTAATCAGTTACCATTTTGAGTATGGCAAAAATGACTGCATGAAAAATCGCACCTAACATTAGCGCAACAATCACCAGTGTAAATGGGCCTTTAGACATCGACGAGATTATGATTATTTTAAACAAAAGACCAAAGATGGATTGGTCCATGAATTTGAAATTTAATGATCTTTATATTTTCGATTATTGCAGGCTAAAAGGATGCTTTGACGCACTAGATAAGAAATATGTAAGTCAAAATCCTTACTTGTCCCCTATGTTTACATTATTTCCTTATCGAATAAATCAAAAACCAAAAACAGCATTTGAACTTAAGATGCTTTTCCCCCTTACAAAAAATATTAAGCACACATTTTTATAACGGCAAAACTGGACCACTGTCCAAATGGTAGCTATGTTTTAAAACTATTTGTTATTCAATATTCTTTTAATAGTTACGGATGATAATTGTTGGGGTAAGTAAATTGTTTTTGTATTTTGCACTTGTTTGCGTGAAAGTTAATGCACCACTTCCTTGTTTACTTTATGAAAAAAAGCAAAGAAACTGATTCGCCTAACTACCGAAACACGAACTTCTTAAGAGGTTTCGAATTTAACTCAATCAATATAGTCATATCATTGATATGCAAACTGACGATACATGGCTTGCCTTTTATGAATAGATTCAGAAAGAAAAAAAAGACGTGTTTTTGATATTGAAATATGCCTAAGTACTTTATCTGATGTTTTACTGATCTCATCCTCCCAAACACTAATCTAAAGTACATCTTTCTTTGTTGTTTTTTTTATCAAGATTTACATGGATCCAGAGAGCCCTGATGTAAGTACTTTTAACACTCTTGCTTATACAATCATGATCATAAAATATATACTGGTTGAAAGCAGGTCAATATTTGAGTAGAAGAATAACATTTCATGTGCTTGATATTATTTATTTTATTTTATTTATTTAGTTATTTACCTTAGTACCGTAATACCGGGCTCATACCTATTGTTAGAATTTTGGACGTTAAAAGCACTAGAACTATAGGAGAACATATGACTAACAAACAACGTTGTTCAACAATCACTTTCGGGGAAAAGACACATTAGCAAAATGCAAGCTCATTATTCCTATGTCCCCAGCCTATTTACTTCTTTTCTTCGCCATGCTAATGTCTTACATCATTCTTCAAAATGATTTTCATTTCAGAGTATTGTCGAGTCGTATACATTCAAGGTAATGTAATATGTTTAGTACTCATATTGAAAATATCCTGATTCACAGAAGCTTTAATTGCTTTAATGATAAGAATACCTACAGTCAAACTAGATTCTGTGCGCGCCCCTCAAGGTTTGACTACTGGCTTTGAACATTGATAGAAGTGGCAGGTATCATAATGTGGTCCAAACTGATTGACCGACCGACTGACACATTGATTGATGTTTTTTTCAACTGATTGCTTATTAGTCTGACCCCAAAAACGTCATGTTAACTGATCGATAGAGCAACAGGCAGCCCGCCTACTACTGAATCAGTATGAAAAATTGTATAAGAATGGTATATCAAAATCTTGTATAACCAAATGCTTGTTTTTGTTTACAACTATCAGTTTACTTATAATAAAGACGGGATGAGCATCTTCAGGTAATATATAGCTAGAAAATAACGAAACATATATATCTAAGTTTATCATCTCTGGGTACCCAAAAACAAATTTCTCTCAAAAGCCTCTAGAGAAGACTGAAATTCTAATAGTGTTGTTTCAATGCTGAAACTCATTGTCAGTTTTTATACTATCAACCACTTTAACCATTGTAGATAGCAGACATGTACATGCATACATACACAGTTTCTGAAGACTGATTCCGTAGTTGTAGTTTTGAAGTTACAATGTATTCTTTGTATTTTACAACCAGAAACAGGCCCGTAGCTAGGGGGTGCACGGGGTGCGTCCGCACCCCCCTACAAGACCCAAAAGTCCACATTTTGGTTACGCCAAGTCAAATATTGCATACATTGTGGTCCGTTTTGACCAAGCTCGCACCCCCCCCCCCCCCCCCCCCCCTCCACAAAAAGGCCTGGGTACTGAGAAAGAATTTTCACAAAATTCTTAATTTCCGCAAAGAATTCATAAAACAAGGTAACGTACCGATTTATAAAAGATATGGGTTATCAATTTTAATTTAAATCTTTGAACAGAAATGGAGATAAAATTGCGAGTGCCTATACTGAAGCAGAAACCAAAAAGGCTACCATCAGATTGTTAAGGTGAACATACTTCAATTACCTTTCTTTTCATTTTAATTTACTTTCAATTGATTTTGTGGTGTGTTGTTTTTGTTTGCATATTTTTAACTCTGTGAATTATTTATATTATTTTCGTATCTTTTAGGACTATTATCCTCCTTACCCAAACATTGACATCATTGCCTGGTATGTTTCGCTTCTGAAATATTTTACGCATATTACTATAATGATTGATTTATTATCTGGACCTATATACTGGCTTTGAACCGTTCTGTACAATTAGTAATAAAAAGATTATGATGATATAGAACCTCGTGTTGTTTTTTAGACGAAGCGTTGATGACCATGAAATTGCTATATTATGATGAAGGTATTCATAACCTATGTATTTAGATATTGTTGTTCAAGAATCCTAGTCATGCAACTACCATGCACTGCGCGTCGAAAACAATGCAATCCGCCATTTTCTCTTGTTACTTGTTACTCAAGCTTAAAGTTTTAAGAGCAACAAGATATAATGATAAGTAGTTTACGCTTTGCCGGCAACGAATCTAAGGAAATTTCATATGATTACAATGATATAGGCGCGCAGTGCATTATAGTTGACTAGGATTCTTTAATTGGTGATTCAAAGTGTGCGCTGCATGCGAACTGAAGAAACCGTAATTTCTTTTCAATACTTTTTCTTCGTATTTCTTTTATTCTTCTTCTTCTAAAATAAATATAGATATGTAACTAAATTCTCACTATGTGATAAAGAAAGGCCGGCAAATTAATGCGAGATATTTAATTTTCAATCATCTAATTTTTCCAGTGACTCCGTCAACATACCAGCCTCCGGGATTTAAGGTAATGATATATTTTTCTTCACCGCCTTATTTATTTATTTATTTATTTTTTTGTTCTACAAGATGAAAAGACAATAGCTTAAAGCTGCGGTGATGCGCGCAAAATTATTGCATAATTTGTCATGCAGCATTTGTTGCATTGCAAGTTGCAAATGTTGTTCAGTCTTATTGCCACTCCGCGCGCAACAAATTTTCTTTGCTACGAAGAGTATCAGTGAAGGATCAAGGACTTTGAAAAGAGGGGGCCATGGGCTCTCTATACCCCCTTGGTCATTCACTGATTGTAAAAAAAAAACATGTTGCGCGACAAGCTGTATGATTTGACATATCAAAAAAATATTCATGCTCCTCCGCAAGAATACGTGTTATCACACCCTGAGAAAGTCTTTTTCCTCTTTATTTTAGGAAACGACGGTGGATAACTTTCAATTTCATGAAGAACCAATGAATATTAAAGTCGGAGATGTGTCCACGGTAATCTCATGATCTTACTCCCTAAACTCCTCATTTAGGGGACTCGAAAATCCTTTTCAACTTTGTTTCTCCTTTAAAGCTGCAATGCTGGTGTTGTGAATTAGGGAAAAAAAACCAGTTTATTAGCGACCTAAAAGTTTTAGAGATAAGTCATGTTAAGCAACAAAAAATTGCGGCAAAACATAACTAATCGAAACACTCCTGCTCGTTGGAAGGTATGGGTTTAGTTTAGTTTTGGAGCTGATACCATAGCTATCACTGACATATTTCTCTTTATTTCTTTCTTTCTTTTTTCATACAAACAACAATTTCGCTATCATGGACTAGCCATTTCACACGTAAGTAATAATGTTGTGACTAGTCCTCTAACAAGAGAGCTTCTACTTCGTGCAGAAAACCTGTTGTGAATGCGGCATAAAGCTATTTCAAAAAAAAAATTGGATAAAGTTTTTTTGCATGTTGCTGGTTGCATGCTGCATGTTGCATACCAAGCTTGAAATGTGTTATATTCATATGTAAATAATGTCAGCACAGAAGATGCGGGAAACTGAAAACCTGTAGTCAAAGTCTCGGAAAATTCCATATTGATGGGAGGCTTTCGCTCATTGAATTAACATCACCCATACTGCATTTCGGGCTTGGTATGCACCAAGCAACAAAACTCTCAACAACCTTTTTACAAATAGCTGTATACGGGCAACATTAGTTCTGTAACTTTCATATTATAGTTATAGCGATAAGTTATTTCGCATGGCTGTACCGGAAGAACTAACCAGTACTATAAGAAAAATCTTGATCTCGCACGCTGTGACTGGTTCAAGGGATGTCGTCAGTTCCCGTACTGTGACCGTTCCTTGTGTAATTCAGATCTGCAGTCAGATCTGCTTCAGGAAGGCTTTAACTCAGCAAAACAACATAAATACCAGTGCTTTGTAAGTCAGCTTTGATGGAAGAATAAGCTCAGTATTGTCTTGTAATTCTAGAGTAAAACTGCGAATCAAAACAGAGCTCCATCAGTTTGACTTCAAAGAAGACGACAATGAAGACAGTACTGCTGCTACTAGTGGACAAGATGCTGACATGTTACTTAGTGATGAGCAGCTTGAAGAAACTGACTCACATCACACCAAGGTTAATGTCTTTAATAATATATACAGTCCTTTATAATTAGTTCCTTGTTTCTTATGGTGACTCGGTAATATCCAGGTTTAATGTACTATTGCGGTGACCTTTTACCTATCCTGGGTTTTTAGAAGCTCTCTCGCTTCAGTTATTCGTTCATTCTTAATTAGGTTTTATTAACAGGTCTCTCGCGAAAATTAAATCTAAGACCAAGAAACACTGCAGCGAGAGAGCCTCTCAGCAAAAATCAAATTATTAAAGTTTTGTCATGTCATTGTTCTCACTCAGAAAACTTCCAAGGATATCAACGATGGCACTAGGGATGAAAATCATAAACGTTCTATCAATCCAACAGATTCTACGAAAATCGACTCAAATGGTAGGTTTGGCTGAGAGCAACAGGGTCCCTTTTTTACTTGTTATTAGGGAAACGTACGTTTTGGTACTATAATTTGCAAATACATCGCTCATGTAAATATTTCCTCCTATTCTTGCTACTCTTTCTTTCCCCTCCACCTTCCTCCTCCTCCTCCTCCGTCACCCCTGTTTATTTCTACTCTTGTGAATGTCCTTTTTTTCTTTTCTTTTCTTGATATTTTTAGCATCTGTTAACATGGACATGGAATGTGATCAAGTTCCTACTGAAAGTCCACATATACCATGTAAGGTCAATGATCGTCAACTCATTAATTAAATTATAATTTTAATCATCGTGTTGTACAGGCAATTATTCCTCAAAAAAAAATCTAAAAATAACTTTTTGTGTGTTTGTTTTTATACGTAATAGCCATGGATGAATCAGCAGCAGGATTAAAACCTGATGAGAAAAATATCACACCAACGTCTAACTGTGGCGAGGACCAACAAGAGGACCACAATGAAGAAGATGAAGTCTTACAAGTGGACTGTGCATGCAGCTATAATGAGGTACCATTTAATGTAAAAATCTTAGGAGTGAACGTTGAGTAGTCATGAAAAGATTGTTCGCCTTGTTCTAGGATGACGGTCTGATGATAATGTGTGCTAACTGTAACACATGGCAGCACGCTGTATGCTTTGGAATCCTAGAGGAAGACGAGGCTCCTGACTTGCATATTTGTGCCACCTGCTCAAAGGTATGTTGTTTATTTTGTCAATCAAGTTTCAAGTTGAAATAATCCGATATGGTTTTGAAACTGGGCTGGGAAAATGGGATTTCATGCACTGGGACTTGGATTTAGCCATGACTGGGACTGGGATTCTGCAAAACTTTGGGCTGGGAAATCGGATTAGAACCCCCCCCCCCCCCCCCCCTCCTTCGGGACCCCCAAGGCAGTATAAAAGCACTGAGTTATATCAGATATTCTGTCATCATTCGCTATCTTTTGATGTGTGGTAACCACTAAAATCAGGCATATTGATATTGTTTTACCAACAAAAGCTGTCAAATCTGATCTTACTTTTATTAATAAGCAGAAGAAAGGGGCGTCCGACTGTACAGATCCGTCGTTGAGAGAACTTGATCCGGCAGCACTTCAGGTAAAGCGCTGTCTTATGACACTTGGCAAACTCTAATCACGCTGCCATTATTAAGTGCCTTTGATTATATCAATATAGAAAGAGCGCTATATGAATCATCAAAAATTATCATCAATCATTACCCCAAAAAAACTTTTATTTCCTTGTCTTTGAGATATTGCTTTGTTGTATTAAGAAGGGCGTATCCAAGGCGTTTAGATTGCCTGTGACGACTCTTTGTAAGATGCATGTGTCTTGGGGAGGGGAGGAGTGGTTGATTTGTTGAGGTTAATTGGGATTGGGAGTGACCCCTCATTGGAAATCCTAAATCCTAATTAAAATGCACTATAAGGAAAATCAATCAATCAAATTCTTTCACTTTTTGTTTCATACCCTGCTAAACAAAATACCTTCTATCCATATTCATGTATTTCTCATGCTCAGCCTTGCACTAATTCCCAATCTGGGGGTCAAAACAAGGATTCAAATTCTCTTGATCATGATAAAGGAGCACTTGGATGAAAACGCCCTAATTTTTGAAAGTCCGAATAATACAAATCAAAAATTCTAGCCATTTGGAGTTGAGAAATCTTTGTTTAAAAGCTGAGAGAACAATAGGTTTAAGTAAATGACATCATATACTTACAATTTAGAGGCTAAAATGATTGATAATTTTTATCCGCCACCTTTTGACTGTGAAGAAAATATGTTGCTTTGCTATTATTGTGACCATATAGATAGGTTTAACCAAGTTTCAAGTCATTTTTTATTATCATCGATTTTCATTCAAGTGCCCCTTTAAATTTTTCATTGTTTTTACCCCCAGGTAGAGAGAGGTTCACTGAGTGCAAGTGGTCTATCGGGAACGACACATTAGTCTGAAATTGGAAAACAAATTACGCCCAAGCTAAAAGGGTCTTTTATTTCACAAGATTAATAGATGTCGAGTGTTGTGCATTTCTTAATGTCTTTTTTATCTTCATTCAAGGCCAGGTGTATTTGGCGCAGAGCTCTTTCTGCGTGTAGCGAGATGAGTAGAATTCTGCCTACCAGCCTTTCCCGGCGACTGGGTCAGTATTTCTATTCATTTCAAGTTATTAAAAAAAAAGCATTTAGCAGCGGCATTTCCACAGAGTGGCTCTTCATCCACTGGAATTCCAATCTTTGACGGATTCTGCCACAACAGATTTCCTAACTTGTTTTGTGGCATCCGAGATAAAAAAAAAAGGCAAATCAAGTTACAAAAAAGTAACAGCACCAACCAAGCGTACAATTATGAATTCGGCTGGCCAAGAGGAAAGGTCCGTTAATCATTATGAAGAATTATGCAGTATGCAAATTAAATAAGGGCCGCTGACCATGTTTAGTCAGTAGTCAAATACCCGCCCCTTCGGGCAATATTCGGGTCAAAATTAGAAATTTTTTAATGATAATTTATAAACCATAGTGCGCAAATATCAATATCAAGTTTTCAAATGCGCATAAGAACTAAACGGCTTCCTTTTTCTTAATCTAGGGATCGAGATGAGTGTGGCTCATGGTTTGATAACCAGACTTACTAAAGAGGGTTTTGTTCGTAGCGCACTGAAGGGCAAAAGGTAACTTGGCATCAAGTCACTTTTTAATTAAATTCTTTTTTATAGGTGACACAAGCTGTTGCACCTAGTTTTAGGTCGTTTACCATGGACATGTTATAATGTTTGAAACCTCACTGACTTATTTTTTTATTTTTTTTTGTGATATATCATATAGATCCTTGTCATAAGGGTTTAGGGAGGGGAGGGGGACTGACTATTGATCAAAGTAGATTTTTAAGAGGGTGAATTGGTTTCCTTCTATTCAGAGGAAGAAAACTTACCAAAACATAGGTAGGTTATGATATAAAATGTGCACTGATCTAAGTAGTGAAATAATCAAACATGACTAATAAATTATCTTATTAATAGACTTGGAAAAATCGTTAACAAGGCCAAGTTAAGTTCGGATGACATCAAGGCATACATGCAAAATGAAGGAAGGAATATTCTTAAGGTAATTCCTGTAAATTATCTGCACAAGTAAAGCCAAAATGTCAATATTCCTTAAGGTCGATTGGTTGTGTTGGTGGTCGGTTGGTCGGCTGGTCGGTCTGTCGTTTGGTTGGTTGGGCTATTGCAATTGGATAGATGGATGGATGAATGGGTGGGTGTGGGTGGTTGAGTGGGCGTGAGTGAGTTATTATGGTAACCAATGAAGACGATTTTGATCTAGCTTCTCATTTACCATTTTTAGCCTCATAATCTTGACGTCATTACAGAGAAAGCTTCGCAAATAAACTTGTCTGGGAAACTACGTCCAAAAAGAACGAAGGTCGGTAAAGCAAAACGTTCGATAAAAACCAAAGAGGCACAGAAAATATACATACTGTTATCGTTCCGTAAGGAATCTGTACATTGCATGTATTATGCTATTGTAATTTCTTTCTTTTTTTTTTTTTTTCACTGCTTCTTTTAATTCTTAGGGCCAAGACCAAGCCACAGTTTCTAAGGGGAAAAAAGAAAAACCTAAAAGCGCAAAAAAAGCAATAGCTACGATCGATGGGGTATATATTTGGTTCATAATAACATGTAAACTGCAAGTCTATCATATCTTAATAACATCGTGCCAAGCCTTTTGTTTCTCAGTCCTGATATTCTTCAGTGGGATTTCCCTTCCTGATACATAAACAATCCTGCTAAAAAGCATCAGATTGCTGTTTAAGTACGAAAAATTGCAGATGCATATTATTGCGTGCCTTTAACGCCGTAAAGATCTTATATTGTTTACGTTTGAAAATATTAAAACCAAAGGTATGGCACCATGGTCCCTTTATCTCAGGTTCCGGCCCAGGGGATGGTCAATGCACTCCAGCACTCTGCAAACCCCACCCCTGGATCCGCGCTTGCAATGTTTACTAACATACATTTAATGTCTCCTGTATATTTAACACTGTGTGACACAAACCTTTCTTTATTTCAGTATCAAGAGTTCGATATTTCTGACAGCCAAGAACCAGCTCAGGATGATGGTGAAATTCCTGCAAAAAAGCGCAAAGCTAGCATTGCCAACAAAGCAATAATAGTCTAATGACAGACAATACATACTTATTGCATACGCTGTAGTATCAGTGATTTAATTTCAATTAATTTTTTGAATTCCTTTCTTCCAGCAATCATACAATGTATAGATCCATTTATTCTCTTTTTCTTTTGCTCAACATATTTTTTCAATGTTAAAGTTTTTGACGTCCAGGCGCTTTCATCTTGCCAGCGTATCATTTTTTTGTGTCATTTATATATCCTTCATGGAATTACTTTTTCAGTGAAAATCAGTTTTAAGCTTTTAGTAACTTTTTTTCAGCTATATAGGTCAATAAGCAATTGATATTTATAAATAAAATGGCCATTTGACTATTTTCTATATTAAATTTCAGCAAAAAAGTACCCCTTTTATATACCTTTTTGCCTGAAAAGGTACCCCTTTCATATACCTTTGAAGAAAATCTACCCCTTTTTACACCAACACTCTCAAATTTCCAGCCCTTTGCTATACGTGCGGCCTGAAAAAAAGTACCCCTTTCGGGCGGAGCATCCCCGTATAGAGCACCTCTCAGCACATTAAAAATCCTACTTTTACAGCACCTTAAAGTTAATCAGTGTGTGCTTCTTCATTTTTCTTAAACAAATTCCAGCAAGCCCGCCGAATCTCCCTCATTCTTATAAGGTAAATGACGGGATTGATTGGAGGACTTAACCCGTAAATCGTTAAGCAAACGTAGGTTAAAATATGAGTAGAAATCCCATACCTTGAGCTAAAGAGAAATATCTTTACCATAAAAGTAAAAAGTGGTATGTAAAAAACTAAAACTAGAGCTAATACTAAAAGCATCGTATGAAGAATTTTTCTATATTTGAAAACATCGATGGCAAACGAAGGTGGTCCTTGATTGGCACTAGGTTGTCCCTCAGCTGGAGGCTGGATGCTAGAGCAATGTACTCTAAGCATCTCAAAACATTTGATATAACTTGCCATAATCACAATCAAACACGAAAAGAAGAACATTGCCAGAAAAATTCTCATAAACGTTGATTCAAAAAATATTCCATTAAACATTGTAAATATAATCGCTATAGCCCATGTTACGATTACAAGAATACTTGTTCTTTTGTTTGTAACTTTAATCTTGTAATTCGCCCGTAGTTTTAATGCTAAAAGCCGATCAACACTGATAGCTGTAACAGTGAGAAGCGAAACCCAGATAAAGACTACAGTAGGAATCATTGAGAGAGCGTATATTGCACAATATAGCATGGTTTTAGAAGAAAGAAAGCTGATCATAGTCACTGTAAAAAGAGGATGACATATTAGCCCTGTTGCCATATCACTAAAGCACAAAGACATGATCAATTTAAAGGATGGAGTTTGAAGAGTTGGATTCTTGAAAATTGCCGCAATAATCAAGGCATTTCCAATGACTGCTACCAAACCCGCGATAGAATTTAGCGAGATCAGGGCCACAATGATAATCTTGCTTTGGATTGTTGCATTGAAGGCCAGTTGGTAGACGAATGTTTCACAAGCTATAGAGTTGTTCATCTTTCTTAGTGAATAAATAAGTACTGATTAGAAGTGCTGATATAAGTAATTCTAGCGCTACTTGGTTGGTTAGGTTTTATATACACTTTTCGGCGTTCGCTGATCTTCCGGCTATATGGTTCACTAGCGTAGTACACTGCTTCCATTATCGTATCAATCTCCGATTCTCTTTATCAAACTCAAGTGTGCCTTCTTTTCCTTCCAATGCAAAGCGCTTAAGATTTATATTATTGGTGGCACTTAGATACCATCATAAGCCTAACAAAAGAATTCATTTTTTTATTCAATTAATGGGAGTTTTCCGTCCTTCTATGCTACGCCCAATTGCCATTCAGTCAGTTTCAACACAATTGATGTTTGAATTGATGTTATGGTGACCTCTTCATATTACAAGTGGCTAAATACCTTATGAGCACACGTACCAGCTTGAAAGTTTTGAATCAATATTTTTTTAGAACTATGACGCAAGTATTCAAGTTTTGACTATCACTCACGAGTTGATCTTGGGGTTTTATTACTGGAGTCTTGTTGTTGAATCCACATCAGTATTTTCGATTAGAAGCATTTATTTTAGTAAAATTGCCCATAAAAAGGATTTTTAACCGAAAGTTATCGATAAACAAAGCCGCCGAAAAAAGCATCAGTATTTTACAAAATGACGTCACACCCACCGACCAATCAGCGCGCGAGTTATTCTTAGCATAGCTAGCAATCTGATGGACCATCGAAATAGATCGAGATGGATCCCCTAACAATTTTCCCTTGCTAGAACTAAGATTTAGTGTTACCTGCAGGTACTATTAACTATATGAAAATTGACGGTAGAACTGCTGCAAAATTCGTTCATGAATGCTTCGAAAAAAGGAAAAAAATATATATATATATATATTTCAATGGGCTGTGATCACTGATATCATTTATCATCAATATTATATTATACTATATTTGATTGGTTACGAAATCCAATGTAAAATTATTTATACGAAGCCAATGAAATACATCGTCATTGTCATATAGTACATAAAACTATTTTGCAAAATGTCTTTTCAAATAATACTCTCCCGATTGAATGTTGTGCTTTTTAACGTTCGAGTTAAGGTGACTGCCTACTTTTGAACGCTCGATTTTAGCTCACGATGTGCGCGTGTACAAAACCGCTGAATAACTGATACAAAATGTTATTGAGGAACCACACGTGTTTTGAAAATCAACAGGGCAAAACCCTGACATTTTCCCGGGGGGGGGGGGGGGGCACTACCACCCCAACTTGGGTGGGGATGTACCGCTAGGTCCTCAAAACCCTGACCCTATCCCAGACCTAGAATTTTGATTTCACATACCCTACCCCAAACTAAACCTACATTTTGTTGACATGCAAAAAACAGTTATTCAATAGATTTCAATAACTATTTGGCAATTGTTTAATTGAATGTAAATGGTTTTTTTTTTTGTGCCGGCAGAAAACGTAGTCTACCAAGCTAAAACAACTAAAACATAACCCTATTCAGAAAAAAATGTCAAAAAGATACCCTATCCCAGACAAAAACCTTACCCTTCCCTAGACAAATTGTAAAAAAAATGATACCCTACCCCAGACCTAAAAGGCAAAAAACCATACCCTATCGGGCGGCACATACCCGTATAGCAAATATAGGGGAGTACCCCCCCCCCCCCCCCCCGGGGACATTTTACACTCTATACTTTTATAAGTTTAAAGTGCACATAACTTTTTTTCAATGCCTTTAATACTGATTCTACATGAAGTAATCTTGATTTGAGTGGTGCGTCTTTAACTTATAAAAGTTTATACTTCCAATATATAAATGACTGAAATACTATACCACTAAAGCCTCGCAATCAAGTTTGAATTTTAAGATATCAAAAGTGGCAAATTCCGCAACAGCCGACAATGGCAATTTCTATTTTGGGTTGCCTGTGTTTTAGCCTGAACAATCGCTGACGTGGTATGATTGCGGACTCATCCATGTAGAAGTGTCATCTGTCCTTGCACGTGGATGAAAAGAATGGAACGCAAACCCAAAGTCGCTAAAGTACAAGTAAGAAACAGACTTCTCTGAATACTTTACTAGCTCAAACATTATCTAACTATTGTCGTTGTTCTAGCCTACAACATCAGAAATGGAAATCGACGCTACAAAGAACGTAAATGCGGAGGAATCGTTAGTCGCTGGCTCGACAACTCTAAATGGCCATCATGAGAAGGAAAAAGACCAAAAATCTCTTGTGGCATCTGAAATGACCAGCGCTGATTACTACTTTGATTCTTATGCACACTTTGGTGAGTCGCGCTTTGAATAGTTTAACATTAACCTTACGTTATAATGCTGTAAATTATATAAAGTTGGTCGAATATACTGTTAGCTTAAGATTTGCTTAGAAATCTGTTTTCTTTCTTCTGCATTTTTGCATTTCATCGTTAGAAACGTAGTATTAGCCTTAATAATCCCATCTCATTTAGTTTCTTTGTATCTTTCCACATTATTCGTTCGATATTTTACCGTCCAATTCAAACGGTGCTTGGTTTGGTGGCATAGGAATACACGAGGTGAGTAGTGGCCATTTTGAATATATAATTATAAGCATTAGTTCAACGGATTAATAAATTGATAGTGATTCATGATATACTTTCAATAAGAGACCAGTTTTAGGAATCTCATTCTGTTATCAAGCATAGATTATGCATTTAAGTGAAATACTGTATTGTGATCACTTAACCTCCATTAGAAAACTTAGGTCCTGTTCAGATGTCAAACTTTTGCCACTTTGATTGTAATTGTTTTTGCAATTGACTGAAACCCTTTATAAACTCTACATCTGATTCAAAGGTTACTTTCCTATTTCTGTCACTTGCAAGGAACTCAGTGTCATCTTGCTTCAAGATGATATGCAACTAGGTGTTTTTTATCCATAGTCATTATATTCTTGAGCCTTTATGATTCTTCCGTCAGATCAAATATAATCAGTGGGTTCCTTTAACATTTAAATGTGCTACAGTAAAAAAAAAAAAATTCCAAAGGGAAACTGGCAACTTGAAAATCACAGTAATTCATTATCACCAATTTTTGGTCTACTGATTCAGTCAAATTTAGTTTTCTGCTGCACTTCATCAAATTTGACAAATTCATTTGGTTCAATTGCCACACTTGTCCAGCACAAAATGCAGATTATATGTATTCAATTTGAGTTGCAAAAGTTTGAACTGGACCTTGTACACATTTCAATATTCATAGATTGGGTTTACTCAACACACATTTACATAGCACATATTTTATATTTTTCTGTATTTTCTTCAATGAAATGAATACGATTAAAGTATAACAAGTACTCTAACTATTGACTGTGAATCTATTATCTTACCTCTGATTGGCTGAGAATATTCATTATAAATTTATTATCTTAGTAAGTTTTTTTTTACCATGTCAAGTTCGCTTAAGGCATTGATCTACAAGGATTTGGAGGGAGACCATCAATTTTCTCAATGAAAGTTTAGGAGGGGAATGTCTATCAAATTGAGGGAAATATTTATATACCTATTGATATTCTACAATTTTGGGGTTGGCCCAATTAAGTTTTAGGTTTGTAAATGGGCTACCAAAAAGATGTCCAAATAGACCCCCATAAGTACTCCCCCATAAGTACTGTAACTGTCATATCATGCATGCGTGCAAATGAGATATTCTTTTGTTTTAAGAATCATACGAGTGAGGTTATTGGGTTGATACAATGGTTTTTGTCTCATTTGCATGCATCCATAAACAGCTATTATGAATGGTCCTTAAGGACGTCAAAATAATTACTGAAACATACGTGTTTGTTTGCTTTTGTTTCAAAAGCAGAAATAAATCTTCATTCTCAGCTTACAAAATTTATAATATACAACTTTTGATGAATTTGTTTTTTCATAAGATTTCTTAAATTATCAATACCAGGTGTTGTATCTACCTGACTACAGTGTATGTAACTTGGCTGCATATGATACAGCCTTGGTATTGTACTATTTTGACAATTATTTTCATTTTTTCAGGAAATGCTTAAAGATGAAGTTCGTACCTTGACTTACCGTAACTCAATGTATCACAATAAGCATTTATTCCGTGATAAAGTTGTGTTGGATGTGGGCTGTGGAACTGCAATACTATCAATGTTTGCTGCTAGAGCAGGAGCCAAGCATGTTTATGCAGTAAGTTAGATTACATATAACCTTGCACATCACACTGATGTGGCTTTAGGGTACCCAAACTAACTCCTTATATGCTAGTCAGTTTACCGCGCAGACACTTGAACCAAGAACACTTCAAGGTTTTTTGACATTTTTCATAACTACCCATTCAGCACTCTCCATAGAAAAAGGGTTGAAACATTTTTGAGGCCTCATCCAATCACAACCACAGGCATAAATTGTGTGATTTAGCAGTTCATTAGTTCACATGAGAAAGTTCAAAATACACTTCTAAAGATTTTCTGTTGTTTGTTGTGATTAGATGGCACCTAAAAAATGTTTCACGGGAAGCACTGATTGGACAGTTATGAAAAAATGTCAAAAAAACCTCCAAGTGTTTATGGTTTGAGTGTCCTTACTGTAAAGATCTTTTCATCGATCAACATTAGAAATGGCTTTTTTCATCTTGTAATTAAGGGTTGGGTATGTCCAAACAAATTCCCTGCTTTCTGAACTACTGTTATGTATATTCTTTAAAATACTTTTTCTTCTTCTATCTTCTTAGCTCCTTGTTGAGCATAAGGCAAGGCATAGTGACCCATTCCTTTCCTTTCTCTTTCCACCTTTCTTCACCATGTTTCCTTAGGCCTTCCTCTCTTGCATGTTCCCACTGTCGCCCATGTCAACATTATATTTTGCTCAAACATTATTTTACTTAACTGTCCACTTCTACTCATTCTAGATTGAAATGTCTTCTATTGTTGATTACACAAAAACTATTGTGAAGGACAACAACTTGGATTCAGGTTAGTATGACAGTTAAAATGATGAACATTCTCGAGGCTTTGATGCAATAAGTATATTGGCATTTTCATTATGGCATCATTTACTACCACTACCAAAAGCCCTTGCACACTTTCTTTTGTTCAGTTTATTAGCACCAATTGTCTTACTATTCTCATGAGGAAAATTAATACAAATTTGAAAATGAAAGAAAATTCATGAAGCATTTTGGTAGTAATCTGTAGTAAAATGACGCCATCATTCAAAAGTCCTGTTTTGAGCTAAAAGTGGTATAAGCAAGCTCCAAAGGACCAAGAAAAATGGTCAGAGCCTCTGGTAACAGCTGATTGATTAGCATATTTCATCTTATGGGTTTTCAAATTAAAATAAACATTGTATTTTGCACATTTTATAGCTGTAAACATGATTTGAAAATTTTAACATTTAATTTATATAGTAACTCATGAAACATGTCCTTTTGCAGTCATAACGCTTATCAAAGGTAAAGTTGAAGAAATACAGCTTCCTGTGGAGAAAGTAGATATCATTATCAGTGAATGGATGGGATATTGTCTATTCTATGAATCCATGCTGGACACAGTGTTGTTTGCAAGAGACAAGTGGCTGGTATGTTTTCTGCATAATGTTTTTTTTTCTTCTCTTTTTTGTTCTTGATGTTTTTGTTCTTGTACTGTATGCCCTCGACCTGGACATGTTGAACTGCTTCCTTTGCAATTCAGCTACCGGTATTAGAGCTGCAAGAAAGGATGATTAGCAACTCCAAATTTATTTATGATTGATTTTAAGCATTAATTTTTGGAGGGGGCTTAAAAGTAAGGGGAACTCTTACTTCTTAACAATTTTATCCATGTCCTAGTGCTTACAGTAAGCGGCACTTGGCTGAAAATCAATGAAAATTGGAAATGACTTGAAACTTGGTTAAACTAACTTATCTATATGGCCCCAAGAGTAGCAAAGCAACATATTTTCTTCATGAATAGAAGTGGCGGGTAAAAATCATTTTTTTCAGCACCTAAATTGTGAGTAAATGATGTCATTTACTCAAACCTAGGCCTATTGGCCTTTTAGCTTTTACTCCAAAATTTCTCAATTACAAGTGGCTCCCAAGCTAAAATGTTTGCCAATCTGGATTTCATAATCATGATCAAAGTCATATTATCCTGAAATACTTGAATTATTCAGACTTTCAAAAATGGGCATTTTCATCCAAGTACCTCTTTAATTCCAGAAATGATAAAAATTATACATTCATGTATATTGAACATTTTTACTCCTGACCAACAAAGGTTTCATGGTCTTAAATATTTGTGTCTTTTTTAGTGTCTTTTCCCTCTTAAAGTTTCCAATTAGCATTTATACTAGTATGCTTTATATAGTTTTCATTTTCCTTGCCATGACAAATTCCATACTTAGACTTTACAGTGTACTACTGTATATGTACTTGACTACTATAACCTGGGTCATGCAGTATCATAAGAACCAAATAAGAATAAGAATCAAAATGTAGAATGAATACAATGCATTCCAACTTTTGCTGGTCAACCCAATCTGAGACCATCAAAAAACAATTATAGCATTTCAACCTTGAGTCCATCAGATGCAACAAAATTATTCCCATTCCCATGAGAAAAAGATGATTGTGTAAACAACTCAGACTGTGCAGTTTTCTGATTGGCTCGACTGCATGTAGCTTATTAAGTTGGAATGCATTATTTCCAGTCTACATTTTGATTGGGTTTCAGCTGTCTAGAGTAAGTGACCCAGTTATAGTAGTCTGATCAGAATGGCTGTGATTCCATGCATTGCCAAATACCAATCTATTCTATTATTGTTTGATCCAGGCACCTGGTGGATTATTGTTTCCAGACAAGGCATCTCTCTATATATGTGCTATTGAAGACAGACAGTACAAAGAAGAGAAAATATTCTGTAAGTTCCTTATCATTCAATCTACTGTATGTGTGAAACCAGAGACACAATTTACTGTAAGTTTCTGTATGAAGGGAAACTGGAATTATTTTTCACGTTTCAGTTTTATTTTCTGGTCTTTACATAATAAATTAGGCTCTGCAGATACACAAGATGTTTTTTTTCTTATGGAGATATTGGTTAAAAATTATACAGCAGAGTTTTAGTGATCTTCTGCCTATCTTTTAGAAAGCCTTCCTTTAGAATAAAGAGATGATAACTAGCGGTAATCTAGTGTGGGCTGCGTCGGTGTTTCTAATGAAACAGTTGAAACAGTTCCTTTAGAATATATTAATAGTGATACTTCCCTTAAAGGGAGCATGCATTGCTGGTCACTCTAGAACAGATATTCACAGAGTTCATAATAAGTGGTCTCACAACCATGTTCATAACTACGCACTGGCGCCAGTTCAAATCATATTGGAAATTAAGCATTTCACTGCCGCCAATCAAACCGTTTGGTATTTGTTTAAGTCGAGTATTTGAATGAAAACTCGAAGAGATATTTCTTTAAATATCTCAATGTCTTTAATAAAAAAAAGTACCTTAACATTTCCAATAACCTATGCTTTTTTGCTTATCCATGTAGGGTGGGACCGAGTGTATGGCTTTGATATGAGTTCAGTTAGAAAAGTTGCAATACAAGAGCCACTAGTTGATGTCGTTGAACCAAAGCAAGTTGTAACAAATTCCTGTCTTTTGAAAGTAAGTAAGACACATAATACTGTGAGTAAGGGCTGAGAGGCACTTTAGTTGCAGGACCAACCTTTCCCTCCCCTCCCTACTGTTTACTCAGGAGACAAAAGATGATTGACAGGAATGATGCTTTGCAAACTTTGAAAATTCCTATAACTAATATGTGTAAGGGCATTTATTAGTGTAGGGGGGGGGGGGGGAGCATGGGAAAATATATAGAGGGGTTGTTCTATAGGGAGTTGTTACTAATTGTATGCAGCTTTGTAGGAGGATTAGTAATAAACTGGATGAAATATAGGGGGTATGATATTTTTGTAAACCAGGGGGGTTGGATGATATTTGAAAAAGAAAACAAGTAATTTTGCCGACTCCTCCCCCCCCTACATACACTAATAGATGAAAGCCCTGTCAATACAACTGTAGCTGAGAACATCATTCAAGATACAAATCCTTTTTTATAGAACATCATTAATATGAATTTTTTCTAAACAAAATATCTCTTAAGTGTTAATAAAATGGCTAGGATTTTTAAGCAAGGATTTTTAAACTCTGGCACTGTTATGAACTGGAAGCTCTTTTTATAGCTAGCTCAATGAAAAAAGGAAAGGAATATGCAATTCCAAATATCACATTTTGCTTTGATCTTGTGCTAAAGTCCATTTATTGTATTTTGTTTCTGCATAGGAAGTGGATTTACATACAGTCAAGAAAGAGGACTTAGACTTTATAGCTCCATTTCGTATCTACAGCCAAAGGAATGACTATATACATGCCCTGGTAACATTCTTTACTATAGAATTCACCCACTGCCACAAGAGAACTGGATTCTCTACAGGTTGGTACCTATGCTGTACTTGCAGTCATTTCAAGGAGTTTCTTTTCTGTTTGATTTTAATTTTGTTTAGTGTATTACAAGCCATGTACAATTTCAAATTAATTTTATTAGAATTTTTTTCATTAGCTTCACTTCTTTTATTTGGTAGACAATATGTTATGATACATCTTTTCCCAAAAACTTTAGACTACAGGTGTAACTACATGAATGTAACCAACTATTATCCATTGATCTGTCTCTCTTTATGTCAACCTGTCAACTGCATTACTAGTCCACCAATATATGTTTCAGTTCAATTTCAAGACTTTTAGTCAGTCTCTCACCCAGTTACCTGCAAACAGTCACTTGGAAACTGTCCACCCACAACCATCCACTCACAACCATCCACCCAAAAGCATCCCATCTACTAACATCCACCCACAACCATCCATCCACAACCTGTCTACTAATCACCAGCCAACCATTTTGTCTGTCTGTCTGTCTGTCTACTAATCACCAGTCAACCATTTTATCTGTCACTCCATTGCAGTCACCTGCTAACTCTTTAAACCTTAATTGTTTGTACTCAGCACCTGATGCTCGCTACACGCACTGGAAACAGACAGTGTTTTATTTTGATGACTACCTGACAGTTAAGCCTGGAGAAGAAATTACAGGAGAACTACACATGAAACCTAACGAGAAAAATAATGTGAGTATAATTATGACACTATTGATTCCATTCCAGCAGGCATTGCAGCTTAATATCTGACAGATGCATTGGATATTCTTATTTTTTCAGAGAGATCTTGACTTCAAAATCCATATGAAATTTGATGGGGAACTCACTAAGTATGACAAAATACAAGCCTACAAGATGCGCTAGAAAAAGGCCTGGCAGCTACAAGACTTTAAGAAACAAGTAAACATGTAATGCTTGGCTCACTTTTAATGAATCATAATTAGGGTTGGTACAGTAGTTATAGCAACACACAAGTATTACAGCTACCTTAATGTACCTCACATCTGACCAGTAACTATTGTTAATGAAATCTTCTAGTCTGAATTCAGTCAGGGGGAAAGGAGAATTATCTTCAGATGTATTTTGTTTGGGCTGTTATATACACCTATTTCAAGAAGGTTATCAGACAGAGATCTGAAATCTGAAACCTGAGACCAAAATGAATAGTTGGATGTGAGCTGTGAATTTAAATATGAAGGAAAGGGATAATTGTTTTGTCTTTTTATATAGAAGTTCGCAACCAGCTAGTTAATATCTAAATATGCCATCACAATGACATGAGCGATGATGAGCGATAACGTGCAGGCAAATTGTCTCAGATTTCAGATCTCTGAGCGACCATTTTTTTTAACAAGGTGTATGATGGCAGATTCAGTAGGATTATTGCTACTTGAAACTATTCATACCATAAGAGGCTATTTACATACATATAAAGGTAGGGGGATCCTACATTATTTTTTGGTTTTGGTGACCACTAGGGAAAGAAGAAATATTGTCCCTGGCTATCCTGATTCCCATGTTAATGGCCTCTGTTCAGTTATTTGTAAGGTTATAGGAATGTTGATTTCAACTGTGTTTTACTGGCTTCATGTGATATTGTATTAATTACTGTAGCTGTAATTGTTCTGAGATCTGGCTTTGCTTGAGTGACCACCAAACAATGGGTTGTTCAATTTCCCAATGGAATAGATATAGAATGTCCAAAAACAATCTTGATGTGCATTAAAACTCACAAAGCACTCTGGGAAACTGAGTCCTGCAAAAAATTAACAATATTAAAAAATATATACTCTGTCAATCAATAAGAAAGAAATACTGTCATTTTCATCTGTTGCAATACTGACATTTCCATAGAAAATTTCAGAGGAAAAATTGTACAAATAATTTTTTAGAGGAGACAAAAAAGCATAAAGACTTGGTTTCCCATCATGCTTTGTGCTAGAAATTCGAACTCAGGCATATTGGCTATTCAGGTTTCAGAAGGTCACTCAACCAAAGCCAGAATGGGTGTAATTGTTTCACGGATATATGGTGTGCACTCTGACTATTGCAATGAATAACAGAATGCACTTCAAATTTGATCAAGGATTTAACAGCGCTATTCTACAACACAGTCATAACTTCAATAAGTCATGCAAGAATAACAACTAGCATAAAACAAACAGATGAATAGTAGAATGCATAGTTTTTATCATCCGATCAAAGCATCAGATTTCCTATTTATGACATTAAGTTAAAACACCACAGTTTTAACACTGTTTTACTAAGAATTCTTATATTTTGGTTCGTTAGCTACAAGTATCTTTGAAGTTGTATACTCAATTTTTCATGGGACAATGAAGACAGACGTGTAAATAATCAAATTTACTATAGTTTTAACTATATATATGTTTTGTATCTTGTGTAGCAGCTCAAGGGGACGGGTGAGAACCCTCCCTCCCTCCCTCCCTCCCTCCCTCCCTCCCTCCCTCCCTCCCTCCCTCCCTCCCTCCCTCCCTCCCTCCCTCCTCTCCTCCCTCCCTCCTCTCCTCCCCTCCCCTCCTAGCCCCTTCTGTGCTGCTACGCAAGCCATGTATAGCCATGTTTCTTATCTTGGGTTGACAACGAAATAATAACAGCAGTAAGGACGAAAAAATCGTTGCAATTGAGTTGAAGACATTTGAACAAGAATCAGACACTGAGAGCTCTAGGATTTATTTCAAGCATGAGGCTAACAGAAAAAAAACAAAGAACACACTTTACATCACATTGACAAGTGCAGTTCTTTGTTTATCTTCATGTTAGCCTCATGTTAAGAATAATTTGGAGAGTATTCTACATAAGCACTTGTACTTGGTGGTGATAGACAATGAAACGAGTCTAGTTTTGCAATTTAAAAAAAAGTTGAATTGAAATGTGTCCATTTGCTCTCTGGCCTCATTTCTAAGTTGGATGACACCAGACCCTTTTGTTTTTACATACGAATAAGGGTTTATGAAGAGTTAATATGGAGAGAAGTCACTAAACCCGTTTTCAGTACACCCTATTTCCATTGTTTTCTTTTGCTTTTAATTTCGAGACTATTACACTTTATCAAGCAATTTTTATTTCACGGGTTTAGTGATTTCACTCACTTAGTGACAGTATGAAACTTATTTAACAACAAAAAAGTAGAATGTCTATGGTTTTTTTTCATCAGTTAGTCATAGTATAGTGTTATGAGTGATTTTATTTAGCCTGTGAAAGAAAGATGAATATTTAGCTAGTTGATAAAGAATAAAAGGAAACAATGGATTTAGAGTCAACTACTAATTAACAATTAGTCCTCGAGTCCGAATGGTCTACGAGTCAATAGCCCATGAGGCCGAAGGCCGAATGGGCTATTGACTCGTAGGCCATAAGGTCGAGAGGTCTAATTGTTTTAGTAAAAACCTACTAATCGGTCCAATAAAAGGATGCAAAAAGTTTTGGATTTTGCTTTAAATATATTTTTTTTGGTTTTCAAAACCGGCGCTTTTCGCTACTAGAGGTCTATCACTAATAGACCTCTAGTAGCTCAGCCAATCACAGGGCTCGATTGGTGATAGACCATTAGTAGGTTTTTTCTAATTATTATTAGTTTGACAAATGTTTTCCAAGGGCTAAGTGAAAACACTCCTGTTACGTATGTAGTATTGAATATAGTGTAATAAACTAGTGCAACATTACTTCCTTTAATTTATTTTATTTCATTTTATTTTCTTGATCGTTAATAAAGTCTTGCAATCATATGTTTGGATAATAAACTTCTCTTTTTATTGAAACTAGTGGAAAGGAAGTGTCAGATTGCTATTCTTGTTCCCAAAACCCGCGTTGCTGATCAGTGTGTGATTGGCTAATACAACGAAAAACCTGTAAACCAGAACCAGAAAAACCCTGGTACCAGTTTGCCCAGAGCTCTTTGGTTCTTGGCGAACACCTAAACAAATTTCCCTATCACAGTTCCCTGCGCCAACTTGAAAGGTGAGCTTGCAATCATGATAGAGAAGTGAATAATTGTCCAAGGTGTTTGAGAAAGGTCTCCATAATTGCAAGCTCACCGTTCGTCTCTCGGCTATGCAAAAGCATAGCTACTTTTCAAGATGGCTCAGGGAACTGTGACGAGGACATTTCTTAATTTGGTTGTGATGTCTGGTAGTGATTTCGGAGGGACGTGTGCTAGTTCGAAATTTTGACAAATTTTTGTTTTGTTAATAAGTCGATATGCAGCAATTGTTATTTTTACATCATCTCAGATTTTATTTTTACGGTTGAATATATGGCATAACCCCTGGCCCAATTTCAAAGTGTCTTAAAGCCGGGGGTGGCTTGCCATTGTATACTAATGTATTTCCCCCCTGAATACTTAATTATCAGGGGTTTGCGCATGCATGGCCAGTGGTCACTGTAAGCATACCCACGGGGTGGTACTTTATGAACAAACTCTGCCACCCAGGGTGAAATTTCACCAAAACACCTTCCTAAATGTAAAAATACGCCATTTTTCGGCCTTCACAGCTCGGGGTTATGGATGCTATATGCCCTCGGTGAATAGATCACATAACCCCTCGCTTCATTGAGGCCGCGGAAAACCCTCACTTATAACTTAACCTAAAATCTATCAAAAATTTATCTCAAAAAAAAAAAAAAAGATTCGTCATTTTCCTGAAAATTGTGTATTTGTTGACAAGTCTTCAGTAGTACTTGAATCATCGTCATGGCATAAGCAGTTATCTAAAGCAAGAGGGCGAGAAAAGAAAAATGTTATAATAGCACCAGTACTGAAGCAACCATGATGGTATTGTTAAATAGTCTGCTCAAAATATAACACAATGGCGGCAAAAGACGGTTTGTTCATACTGTGTAGCTCATGTTCCAGCACTGAAAGGATCGATCTATAGGGAAATCACAATATCTAAAGATATGCGTAATGGATAAGTTGCGAGCCTTAATGTGAGCGACTGAAGAAGACTGCCGTTAGGCCTTTTACAACTTCAAGTCGACTGAAAAATGAGCCAGTTCAGCTTAACCTGAGTATCAGTCTCTAGGGGAAGGGCGGGGACTGGGGAGAGCCTGATACTCGGGTTAGTTCAACTAGAAACCGTGGACAGCTGTTTCGGCCTGTATTGGGCCTCGTCAGCACGGTGTGTCTAGTGAACTGGCAATATCCCACGGAAATTGGTAGATGAGAGTTAAGGCACTAGGCCATGTGGGATAGGCTCAGAGATAATAATATGCGTAATGGATAAGTTGCGAGCCTTAATGTGAGCGACTGAAGAAGACTGCCGTTTGCCTTTGACAACTTCAAGTCGACTGAAAAATGATCTTGCCAGTTCACTAGACACACCGTGCTGACGAGGCCCAATACATACCGAAACAGCTGTCCACGGTTTCTAGTTGAACTGGCTCATTTTTCAGTCGACTTGAAGTTGACAAATTTTTGTATTCGGCGAAGTGAACTGAATAAGTCAAATGAAATAATTTTCTGCATTAGAACAAACAGCCTGTTAATTAGTCACAGGTTCGAAACGATATTTATCTAATAAAAAAAAGGAGCTATTACAGTATTTTTGTGTTACCTTGACAACAGCATCCATACAGCTCTAATCTTAACGAGATGTGCTTGTACCATGTTTTTGGTAAAATCCTTATGAACCTGGCTTTGATGTTTGGATTAAGATGATGATCCACAACAGTGTTTTGGTCGAAATTGCCTTTAAAAACTTGGTCTCCATTGTAACCTATGAAATGACTGCCATCTTGCGTGGCATACTGCAGACTGTAGCTTGTCACCCATTGGTCGAGGTCTTGACGACCTTGTGTAGCGACGTGTGTAATTCTAGTAATTTTGCTCAAGTCAATTTGGATCCACTGTTTGACATCGTTGGTTTTCGCGGACCAAGAACCAATGAATGATCCAACCCTTGCAATCCCCACTCTCGCGCGGCCTGGGTAGTGGTATCCATCCCACATTGAAGATGCTGTTATGTGTGAATCAGTTATAGCTCCACTTTGCATTCCAAGTGCAATCCTGCAGTTCTCTGGATAGGATAATTCATTTAGTAAGAAATCTCTGGAAACGACACATAAAATACCGCTGAGTTCCTTGATTACAGGCTCATCTACTCGTTTGGGGGTTACACTGGTATAATATGTAACAAGAGAGTATGAAGTAAGAGAGCACATCTCCTTGCCCTATGCTAATTATTTGAAAATCTATTTCCAACTCCACGCGCAGCTATTTTTAGCTCCGCGCGCAGCCTAAAATATTTTATCATGGGGTTCCTGATTCAGTTCAGGCTGCGCGCGCAGCTAAAAATAGATTTTCAAATAATTTTCATGGGGATAGATAGACCCATGTGTGGGAGATGTGATTTTTTACTTCATACTCTCTTTTATCCCACACCATAGAAAATACAGCCAGCCAGAAAGCAGGAAAGCCGTCGTATATTCGTCGGTATTTCACTCTTCCCTCCTATCATGCACTGTGCGTTGAATCTACGCATTTGAATTTTCTATGGTGTGGGATAAAATGGTTATACAATGGTTTCTCGTGGCATACAGTGGATATCCCACTCGTCACTTGTATTTTCTTTGTATACAAACTCGCCTAAAGGCTCGTGCTTATACTAGAAACTACAAGTGACTCGTGTGATATTCCACGGTATGCCACTCGAAACCATTGTATAACTAGTATTTATTCACTAATACCAATATTAAAAGTAAAAAACTCCACATATTCAGTAATGCAGAAGAAAAGGGTCACTAGGGGAAAAACAGCTCCAATTAATTAATTACATCTAAATGGAATTGTCGCTATTCGTTTTATTTCTATCGGGGCTGGGTATGACTACTCGTTGTCGCCGTTGATGGTATCGTTCTGTCTTGCAACTTCAAATACAGACAAACTAAATTGGGTTGGGTTCATGATGTAACAACCTGAAAAAGTGTAGCTGAGACAGCATCGGTACTTACCTTCAGTACATCCATACAGCTCTAATCTCATGGAGATATGTTTGTGCCAGGACTGTGGATGAAATCGTATAAAACTGGCAAAAATGGAGGGCCGAAGTCCATGTTTCACCACGGTGTTTTGATCGTCATTTCCTGTGAAAGCAATGCCTTTGTTATAAGGTGTAAATGTATTCCCGTCAAGACTATAGTATAGGATGTAAGATACCACCCACTGATCAAAGTCTTGGCGACCCTGAGTGGCAATACTTGTAACACGTATCATTCTGCCTAAATCCACTTTGATCCATTGATGAACATCGTTGGTTTTTGAAGACCATGCGCCCATATGTGGATCATTCCTCTTAAGCCAAAGTCGTCCTAGTGCTGGTGAATGGTAATTGTCCCAAGATGAGGAAGCCGTGATACGGGAGTTAGGAATGATGCCATTCTGCATACCAAGTGGAATATCACAGGATTCTATTGGACGAAAAAGTTTATAAACTTGTGGAACAATATATCATTCAAACTACTCATGCAGTATTCTTTTGTAATAGGTAAAAATTGTGTACGAATATGATCGGACTCATATCTAGCCTTCCAGGAAAAGAGCTGAATTATAGACATAGATTTACAATGTGTAGGAGAGTCCTGACGGCGCGCGAATGTCGCTTAGAGCAGTGACGCATATCACAATGAAGAGCGATTCTATTGTTTTATCAAATGTTGTGAGTCCAACGGCCGGTCGGGTCTCTGGTTCGAGCCCCGAAGACCCCACATATGATTAAGCTAACAAAGCAGTGGCTGAAAAACCGAGTCCTGCTAAAATGGAACATGGAAATCAGCAAAGGAACTATCAGAAACAAATGGCCCAATTAATTTGGTCTGCTGAAAATCTTTCATTAGCTTAGAAAATGTCAAAGGAAAAAAACTATCAGATGAATTTTTAGAGGAGCCGAAATAGCGTAAGAACTCAGTTTTCTATCATGCTTTGTGCTAGAAATTCGTGCTTGTGCACATTTAGCTGTTGAGTTTATTTGGTGGGTTGTTTTCTCCCTTGCCGGATTTCTCCTGTTTTCCTCCCTCCGTTTAAAAACAAAACATGCATGTGAGTCGAGCCGCGTTGTGTACATAAAATACTGCATTGTTTTAAGGCAGTTGATGGCCAATTTCTTGGAATCGTAGCCCAGTCGAAAAAAAACTTGGGCTTCCAGCCATGCAATGCAAGATACTGAATCAAGCCCGGATGAGCGAGATTAGTGCCTGGATGAGTGACATGAAACTCAGACCTACTTATTAATCTTCGTTTTTTTTCTGTTTTAAAACGATATTTTGGTATATAGTTATAGAACTATGATGCTCGTAATTTGTCATAGTTTCCCATGCAGTTCATGATCAGCCAGTTTGCCATTGGTTACTGCCAAGGGCCGATGAGAGCATTCAACCACCCTACGGACAACAACCCTACTGAAAACTGGATAATTTTTTTCTCGCTTCCTTATTCCTTACCTTCAGTGCATCCATACAACTCAAACCTTAGCGAAATGTGCTGATACCAGGTTTGCGGCCGAAGTCTAATGAAACGTGCAGTGATGATAGGATGGAAATCCTGATAGACTATCGTATTGCGATCGTTATTAGCTTTAAAGACTTTTCCCTTATTGTAGTCTACGAGATCGTTACCATCCAAGCCATACTGTATTCTGTAGCTGGTAACCCATTGATCGTAGTCTGGGCGACCCTGGGTTGCCACACGACTAACCCTCGTTACTCTACCAAGATCCACTTGAATCCACTGCTTGTCATCATTAGCTTTAGTTGACCATGAACCAACATATGGACCTTCTTTAACTGTCCCCAGTCTTCCGCGGCCTTCATGGTGGTACTTGTCCCAGATTGAAGAAGCTATGATTCGTTCATCAGGAATGGCTCCGCTTTGCATCCCAAGGGCAACATGATTACAGTATCCTTCAAAATATAATGATCATAGGTAAATAAATATTGAGCTATAGTTTCATTAATTATTAGTTTCACCCTCGCAGCAAGAATATTCAAGTATTTGTCATCGTGTTGTGGAAAAACTCGTGGGTTCATCTTAGTGCAAAATTTTGACAAATGACAAATTAAGATGATTTAATTTTTTGTTGGGAAGGGCTAGAAAGAAGCTTCACCGATATTCATACCATCACTTGTACATCCGTACAACTCGAATCTCATGGATATGTGATTATGCCAGGCCCTCGGTAAAATTCTTACAAACTTGGCTATGATAGCCGGTGATATGTAGTTTTCCACAACAGTGTTTCGGTCACTATTTCCTCTAAATACTTGTCCTTCATCGTAAGTTGTAAAGCTGGTACCGTCAGTGCTGTATTGCAGAGCATAGCTTTTGACCCACTGATCGTGCTCTTGACGGCCTTGGGTAGCAATACGCGTTACTTTAGACAAATCATTCAGTTCAGCTTGGATCCATTGATTGAGGTCATTGGTTTTTGCAGACCATGAACCAATAAGTTTCCCTTCACGTCTGGTGAAGAGTCTTGCACGACCGGGATGGTGATTTTCGTCCCAAATGGAGGAAGCGGTGATTTTTTCACCAGAAATGGCTCCATTTTGCATACCTAGAGCAATATTGCAGCATTCTAGGAAATTAAAACGAAAAAATCAGTTGAACTACGAAAATACAGCTGAAGAGAAGGAAAGCAAAGAAATTGGATACTAATGCTACAACAGGAGAGAGAGGTCTACAAGTGATATTTACGTATCCCGAATATTCTAAGAAAAGGAAACTAAATGACAGATAGATCTTGTATCGGAATTTAGCCCTTAATCAGTCATCATAAAAGAAACCCAGCCTTTAACATAGAGCCTAATTTCTTGAGTTTTCTGATTCAGAGGGCCGTATTTACACTGGACGAAATATCAGATTCACTCATCTTCTCTCGGTGCAAATGTGGTGCAAATGTGGAAAAAACATATAGAAAACCTAAAGCAAATCTGGTGAATACCACATTTACTTATGGGTGAAAATATGTTAAGCAAATATGGTATTCACCAGATTTTCTTTAGATTTTCTCTATCTTTGCACCACAATCGCACCGAGCGAAGATGAGTGAATCTGATTTTTCGTCCAGTGTTCGGAGTTCCCCCAGATGGTTTAGATGAAAAATCAGGTACTTGTTTATCTTACACGCAACCGTCAGGAAAACAATCGTCAATTGGAATGAAGTCGTTCTTTGGTTCTAATTGCGGAACTACGCTGTTGTGCGTTGAGCAACTGCTGGGCGCAATCGACTTCACGAAGAGAGTTCACAGTAACTACTACAACTTGCGATCAGCAATCTCACATGACCGTTTTTAATGATACATTTTCTTGCAATGGCGTATTGCATGCAGGAAAAAGAATGCAAATTTCAATATGCCACTGACTGGCAAGAATCATGTACTTGAATACTCTTTTTGGAGTTAATTCTTATTGCTACACGAAACGTTTTTACATCTACGGTAGGGTGAAGTATTTACATCATTTTTCGTTTTTACATGATTCAAACATACCTTCTCTGCTACATCCATACAACTCAAGTCTCAAAGAGATGTGTTTATACCAGGTCTTTGGCAAAAGTCTGACATAAGATGCCGTCATTGGAGGTGCGAGAGCATGTCTTATCACACTATTTTGGTCATAGTTGCCCTCAAAGTGTCTACCAGCGGCATAGTCTATGAAGGCACCACCATCCGCACTATACTGCAAGCTGTAGCTTGTGACCCATTGATCGTAGTCTTGACGACCTTGTGTAGCGACAGCAGTCACTTTAGTAACTCTACCCAAAAAAACCTGTATCCACTGGTTATTGTCATTATATTTTGCTGACCATGATCCAATTAAAGAACCAACCCTAGTAATACCTAGTCTTCCTCGCCATGGTGGATGGTTTTTGTCCCACATGGAAGATGCGGTAATGTGCGAGTTAGGAATGTTCCCACTTTGCATTCCAAGGGGATTACTACAACAATCTGATGGGTGAAAACGTGAATAGATGAGTGTAACTTTTGCTTGTTAATATGTACTCAGTGATAAAGACAGATTTTCTTTTTTTCTAACTGTATTCACTCAAGGGATTCGTTTTGAGCCTGGAAAGCGCACAATAAGTAGGGATACTGAAGCCTGGTTCACACTTGCGACGCAAGCATGCCGATAAAGACATAAGCGCAGATATAGTACTTTAAAGATGACTGAATCGAATGTACTGTCCTTTCCAAAAATAATGGGGTTAACGAACCATAAAATGCTATCTGCACTTGCGTATGTCGTCAGTTATCAGTTATGCTTGCATCGCTTGTGTGAACCAGGATTTAGGTTCGTCCATAGGTAGACGAAGGCGGCATTACGTATATATGGCCGTACAGGTGATACAACTATGCCAACCAATTCTCCAAACGTCCTTTATTTACATGTTGTTCTATCAGTCAAACAATCACTGGTGACATAAAGGCTGATTTTATGCACGTGATATTTCACTATTTATCATCAAAGTTTTGGATTTTAAAACTACGAAATAACGTCTTTTAAAAGCAGGGGAAAACTGCTTATTCTGCATTGTTCATGTTTCCAGGGTATCCGGAAAGGAGGCATGACTTATTGCGCGGGCATGGTAACAAGTTCAAAATAGATAGGGGATTCCTTCTCTTAGTTCATATTCTCTTGATATAACATAATTATACTGAAAAACATAATTAAAAAAGAGTAGTAACTGACCTTCAGCATGACATCCGTATAGTTCCATTCTTAGCGAGATGTGATTATACCAGGTGACTGGTAACAGTCTTACAAACACTCCATAGAATGGAGGAGCAAGTCTATAATCTACCACACTGCTTCGATCACTATTTGCTGCAAATACTTGTCCCTGGTTATAACTTACATAGTTTGTTCCATCCAAGCTGTACTGTAGTCTGTAGCTGGTAACCCATTGATCGTAGTCTGGGCGACCCTGGGTTGCCACACGACTAACCCTCGTTACTCTACCAAGATCCACTTGAATCCACTGCTTGTCATCATTAGCTTTAGTTGACCATGAGCTACCATATGGACCTTCTTTAACGATTCCCAGTCTTCCGCGGCCTCCATGGCGGTACTTGTCCCAGATTGAAGAAGCTATGATTCGTTCATCAGGAATGGCTCCGCTTTGCATCCCAAGAGCGTATTCGCAGTCGCCAGATTCTAGAAAGAAAGTTTTCGGTTAGATAATTAAACAATTATATTTAAAAATGAAATGAAATAACTTATATTTCAAGTCGTGATACGGAGAGACGTGTGAGGTAATGTTTAAGCATACGACACACCAGTCACAATCATAATCACTATATTTAATATTCTAAACGCACAACTCATTTTATATGTTAATTCATATGGAGAGAGGAAAACCGGCTTAACCGGAGAAAATCTTTCGTAGCAAGGGAGAGAATTAAGAATACATCAAACAAAATCTATTCACATCGGTGATGAAAAGCAAACGTTTTACTGCTGCGCCACCCTTGCCACCGGCCCACTTTTTAGATTTTTCTTTGACGCCAGTTATAGTTCGTGAGTGGGATCGAAGCGAATGTAGCAACAGGCAGCACAGGTTAAATGTTTTGGTCATTACGAGTTGGAAGTTTGGCCCAAAAAATTATTTTGCTTGTTTTTTTTCCCGCTTGTTTTTTTTTTTTTTCGCTTGTTTTGTTTGCTTTTTTGTTTTTGTTTTTGGAACTCGCAACTCGAGACTGGACTGCCTGTGGTACAGATCATGGATGATGAAAATGAATATCAGAATTTTGAAATCCATGTAGAGGGTCCTGAAGGGGTAAACTGGGAGCTGGGATTCGCCTTATTTTGGATTGGGAAAATGGGATCAGTAAACTTTATGCAGTGGGACTGGGATTTAGCTATTATTGGGGCTGGAATTTTGCGAAATCTGTAACTCTTACTAACTCTATAACTCCCACTCAGGAGATTTTGCATGACTGGGACTGGGATTTGGCAAAATTTTGGGCTTGGAAATGATGGGATTAGGATCCCCACTCAAATGATTAGCCAACCATAGTTAGTAATTACACCACATATAGATCGACAAATGTCATAGAATTATTCTCAAAAAATATAATTCGTCATTATGTCAATAAAGTCGATCTTGGTATAGCTTCACCGAGTGAGCAGTCCACTAACCTTGTTGAAGTCGATAGACAGAATTTGCCCAATTCCCGCCAACAGAAGCAGATCCCATTTTCTTGCAGCAGTTATAGTTTGCCTGTGGTCTGTTATCATCCTCACGGCATTCTGCATCAGCTGTGCCATACTTTCCAAATGTACCATCACCTCCAGGTCCACTCCAGCACTCTCTAAAGTTCTGAAGACCAAATACTTTATATCCGCCGGCTTTCGCCTTATGAGCACATCTACATACCAAGCTGGAACAGGGAAAAAGTTACGATATAGGGGGCAAGAATAATCCACCAGAACAAAATAACTGTGTCTCGTGAGTCAGTAATTTATGAATATGTCAGTAAATATTCCACTTTGCTCAGATATGGTCCTGTATGCTGTTACATCACAGGTAGCCCAAGCTAAGCTTCTGTGGTATCATATTATAAGAACATGTAAAGCGATCCTTAAAAACCTCAATAAAGTGACTTTTGAAAAGTTATGCCTCTTTTTTTGCCCTTTGTGGTTAGATTTTGGATTAAGCGGCCAGTTGTAAGTGTTTTTCCCTCCACCGTTAAGATTACGAACTTATTGAGGTCTTTAAAGATTCCCATACATTTTCATATACTATGACAACATGCGTGTTGCAGCTTTGTAGTTTAGAGCATAATGTAACTCACCCATTTATAGCCTTCTTGTCTAAGGCAGCAGTTTCATGACGATTCAGCAGCTTTGGCAAAGCTCTGTCGTTTGAATCCAAATAACAGCCTATTTTCTCGTATGGTAAGCCACACGTGTTGTTCATGAGAGCTACAAAATTGATTGAAAATTAAACTATGAACTCTTACGTTTACGTACATTCGTGTTCTTACCAATACGATATATTGATAAAAAATATAATGAATGCTGTAGAACCCAAACAGTGAGGGGAAATTTTAAATTGGAGCATAAGTATTTAAATCCAAAAAATAATAAAAAAGTATTTTCCTGTCGTAACTTTTTAAAAGCTTCACCTTGTTTCAATAGAAGAAGTGCTAGCATGAGATTTTCCATAGTAGAGCATCAGGATGTCTGGCCACGACGAATCAAAGGTTCGAGATCATAAAAAGTCTTATTCTGTTGTATATATTTTCGTGGTTACTGTGTCGATGAATCCTATATATATTTATAATTAATTCATTAATCAACCTGCACGAATTTTAAATGTCTAATCAACGCACAGGATCAGCTGAAGGGGGTCATTTCTTTTATGTAGCCTAGCTATACGTTGGCAATATCGCAGTCCGCAGGCCTTGGAGAAATCCTATATTACTGGTTCTGTTTCTGGCCCGTTCCCAATGACCTGAATCTCAGTCCTCGATATCAATTATAATTTTCTTGCAGAAACACAGTTCCCATTTTACCAGCTTGAGTAACGTCATCTATCCCACACGGTTGTCGTGTGCTGATAAACCCATAAACATCAACCCTAAATCCCAATTAATCTTCCCTTATTTTCATTAAATACTACCAAACAGTGGCACATTATTTCATGTCAGTGTCAATTTATTTTAACAATAGAATTAGAATCCTGATTAACACCTGCTGATTCACTCTTAACTGAGTGCTAATTGACATGTTTCATTAGTGTTGGTCAGTAGTTTCAAGAACACACCAATCATTCCAAGCAATTTCTTTCAGAGTTTTTTTTCATATTTCAATTGTCAGGTAAAGCGGTGATTTATTATCATCTGGCGCGATTGGAAGGAATATTTCTATTTGATAATCGAGGAAGTGAAATAGCCTTCTAATTCCCAATCTGGGGGTCAAAAAAAAAAAAAAATAAAAAATAAAATGAATTTCCTACTCCCACATATAGCCTATACGGGAATGAAATATTTTGACGCATTAGTGAGACCAATTTTACTATACGGTAGTGAAGTTTGGGTTACGCAAATCCTCAAAGATGACCCTATAGAGTCCGTTCATATTTTTGCAAAATGCTTCGTGGAGTCGGGAGGTATGCCGGCACTGAAATTCCGCCTGCCTTGCCGAACTCGGCCGACTCCAACGTCACGTAACAGCCAAGCTAATATGTATAAACTTTTGAGCTAAACTGGTAAGATCAAATGGGGATCAAAAGATATAAGTAAACTTATATGATTTCATGCGAAACTCTATCAAAACAAAGTCTGCTGGAGTTATCAATTAAAAGAGCTCTTATTCAAAAAAATGGGCTTGGTCATTTATGGCTAGAGGAACACTTTAACACAACCTCAGGACCCAGCCCTTTGCGCATCAGTATAGAAACTAAAGATTTCAAGATATTGAAAAGAACATTGGCTAGGGGAGCTCTTCAACGATATAGAAAAGCAACCAAAATAATAAATTAAGAACCTATCGTATCGAGGTGCGAAAGAGGGAAATTCGATTGAATCTAGAGTCGCAGAAAAAATGCCCAAAAATCCTGTTTGATTGCGATGCATTGCCTTATAATAGGCTACGCGGAAGCGGGAAGAATTTGCTGAAGAAAATCGTGAATAACTCGTGCTGTTATAAGCTAGAAGGGTAAAATAAAGCGGGTTTATCAATTTTGAACATCTGATATTCTACCCCGAAATATAGTTTGGGGATAACATAGATGCACCTGCGACACTTGTCTGTCATATTTCTTGTAGAGCAGGGCAAAAGGAGACCAAACAACTAACTCAACATTGAACTCAAAACTTTGATGACATAGTTATATGAAATTTCGAGATGTGAATCTTGAGTTTCTAACATGAAATTTTGATTAGTCTTCCTGTTGATTTGCATATTTACAAAATGACTTACGGTGAAGTGAATGCTTGTTACGGGCTCTAGCTCTGTTGTCTTTCACGAAATAGTATTCTTAGCGACGATCCGTCCCATTTCCTGTTAATTGGATATGAATAGATGGATAAGATTGACGTATCGCAATAGGAATGTATACACATTCACATGGATTGGATGGGCGTATCAGAATAAGAATGTACACGAGATGGATTGGATGGGTGCATAGGAATAAAAATGTACACGAGATGGATTGGATGGGCGTATTAGAATAAGAATGTACACGAGATGGATTGGATGGGTGCATCAGAATAAGAATGTACACGAGATGGATTGGATGGAAGTATTAGAATAAGAATGTACACGAGATGGATTTGATGGGTGCATCAGAATAAGAATGTACACGAGATGGATTGGATGGGCGTATTAGAATAAGAATGTACACGAGATGGATTGGATGGGCGTATTAGATTAAGAATGTACACGAGATGGATTGGAAGAACGTATCAGAATAAGAATGTAGACGAGATGGATTGGATGAACGTATCAGAATAAGAATGTACACGAGATGGATTGGATGGGCGTATTAGAATAAGAATGTACACGAGATGGATTGGATGGGCGTATCAGTCGAGAATAAGAATGTACACGAGATGGATTGGATGAACGCATCAGAATAAGAATGTACACGAGATGGATTGGATGAACGTATCAGAATAAGAATGTACACGAGATGGATTGGATAGGAAACCAGAGTAAGAATGTACACGAGATGGATTGGATGGGCGTATCAGTCGAGAATAAGAATGTACACGAGATGGATTGGATGGGTGCATCAGAATAAGAATGTACACGAGATGGATTGGATGGGCGTATTAGAATAAGAATGTACACGAGATGGATTGGATGGGTGCATCAGAATAAGAATGTACACGAGATGGATTGCATGGGCGTATTAAAATAAGAATGTACACGAGATGGATTGGATGGGCGTATTAGAATAAGAATGTACACGAGATGGATTGGAAGAACGTATCAGTATAAGAATGTAGACGAGATGGATTGGATGAACGTATCAGAATAAGAATGTACACGAGATGGATTGGATGGGCGTATTAGAATAAGAATGTACACGAGATGGATTGGATGGGCGTATCAGTCGAGAATAAGAATGTACACGAGATGGATTGGATGAACGCATCAGAATAAGAATGTACACGAGATGGATTGGATGAACGTATCAGAATAAGAATGTACACGAGACGGATTGGATAGGATACCAGAGTAAGAATGTACACGAGATGGATTGGATGGGCGTATCAGTCGAGAATAAGAATGTACACGAGATGGATTGGATGGGCGTATCAGTCGAGAATAAGAATGTACACGAGATGGATTGGATGAACGCATCAGAATAAGAATGTACACGAAATGGATTGGATGGGCGTATCAGTCGAGAATAAGAATGTACACGAGATGGATTGGATGGGCGTATCAGTCGAGAATAAGAATGTACACGAGATGGATTGGATTGGCGTATCAGTCGAGAATAAGAATGTACACGAGATGGATTGGATGGGCGTATCAGTCAAGAATAAGAATGTACACGAGATGGATTGGAAGAACGTATCAGAATAAGAATGTACACGAGATTCATTGGAAGAACGTATCAGAATAAGAATGTACACGAGATGGATTGGATGAACGTATCAGAATAAGAATGTACACGAGATGGATTGGATAGGATACCAGAGTAAGAATGTACACGAGATGGATTGGATGAACGTATCAGAATAAGAATGTACACGAGATGGATTGGAAGAACGTATCAGAATAAGAACGTACACGAAATGGATTGGATGGGCGTATCAGAATAAGAATCAACACGAGATGTATTTGATAGGATACCAGAATAAGAATGTACACGAGATGGATTGGATGAACGCATCAGAATAAGAATGTACACGAGATGGATTGGGTGGCGGTATGAGAATAAGAATGAATATGAGATGTATTGGATAGGATACCAGAGTAAGAATGTACGCGAAATGGATTGGGTGGCTGTATCAGAATAAGAATGAATACGAGATGTATTGGATAGGATACCAGAGTAAGAATGAACACGACATGGATTGGATGAACGCATCAGAATAAGAATGTACATGAGATGGATTGGATCGGCGTATCAGAATAAAAATGTACACGAGATGTATTGGATGGGATATCAGAGTAAGAATGTAAGAATGTAAGTAAGAATCAGAAGACCTCAAAAGAAGATCTGTAATAGTCACGGAAAGTGCTTGATATTTAATTTCTCAACAAGAATAAAATAGCTGGGAGACGCACAAGGGTGTCAGTGAAAAATCCAAATTATCTTTTTCGCGCCTCAAAATCACTTGTTGAAAATCAATATCCTATCGAAAAAAGTGAATAAAAACCAATTTAAAGTGAATATCTAGTCGTGTAAAAAATACTCAAAAAACCTGGTGCCCATACATTCTTATAATTGGCTTCGTGAGTATGGGAAGACTAAGTTGCAGAAAATCTCACAAGCTAGAACCTTGAAATAAAATCCACTTTGAATCTCTAGCATCCTATCCAGATAGATAGTTTGGTGATTTCACGCACGACAAAGAGGAATTGAGGCCTGTTTTGGTGGCCATTGCGAGCGTTGTCTGACACATTTCTTGTAGGCTGGACAAAGGGAGAAACTCCAGGGGGTCCGTGATAAATCAAACTTCCTTCTTTCACCTCTCAAAATCACTTATTAAAAATCAATATGCTATCGAAAAGAATCCAACCCATGTTTTTCTGATACACCGATCCAATCCATCTCGTGTAAATTCTTACTCTGATACGTTCATCCAATCCAACTCGTGCATATTCTTATTCTGATACGTCCATCCAATCCATGTTGTGTACAATCTTATTCTGATACACCCATCAATCCATCTCGTGTACATTTTTATTCGGATACACCCATTCAATCCATGTTGTGTACAATCTTATTCTGATACACCCATTCAATCCATGTTGTGTACAATCTTATTCTCATACGTTTATCCAATCCATCTCGTGTACATTTTTATTCTGATAGGTTCATCCAATCCATGTCCTGTACGTTCTTATTCTGATAAACTCATCCAATCCATGTTGTGTACATTCTTATTCTAATACACCCATTCAATCCATCTCGTGTACATTCTTATTCTGATGCGTTCATCCATTCCATCTCGTGTACATCCTTATTCTGATATACCCATCCAATCCATCTCGTGTACATTCTTACTCTGGTATCCTATCTAATCCATCTCGTGTACATTCTAATTCTGATACGTTCATCCAATCCCTCTCGTGTACATCCTTATTCTGATACACCCATCCAATCCATCTCGTGTACATTCTTATTCTGATACACCCATCCAATCCATCTCGAATACATTTTTATTCTGATAGGTTCATCCAATCCATGTCCTGTACATTCTTATTCTGATACGACCATCCAATCCATGTTGTGTACATTCTTATTCTAATACACCCTTTCAATCCATCTTGTGTACAATCTTATTCTGATACACCCATCCAATCCATCTCGTGTACATTCTTATTCTGATGCCTTCATTCAATCCATCTCGCGTACATCCTTATTCTGATACGTTCATCCAATCCATCTCGTGTACATCCTTATTCTGATACACCCATCCAATCCATCTCGTGTACATTTTTATTCTGATAGGTTCATCCAATCCATGTCCTGTACATTCTTATTCTGATACGACCATCCAATCCATGTTGTGTACATTCTTATTCTAATACACCCTTTCAATCCATCTTGTGTACAATCTTATTCTGATACACCCATCCAATCCATCTCGTGTACATTCTTATTCTGATGCGTTCATTCAATCCATCTCGCGTACATCCTTATTCTGATACGTTCATCCAATCCATCTCGTGTACATCCTTGTTTTGATACGTTCATCCAATTCATCTCGTGTACATCCTTATTCTGATACACCCATCCAATCCATCTCGTGTACATTTTTATCCTGATAGTTTCATCCAATCCATGCCCTGTACGTTCTTATTCTTTACGTTCATCCAATTCATCTCGTGTATATAAGTTCTTATTCCGATTCGTTCATCCAATCCATCTCGTGTACATTCTTATTCTGATACGTTCATCCAATCCATCTCGTGTACATTGTTATTCTGATGCGTTCATCCAATCCATCTCGTTTACATTCTTATTCTGATACGTTCATCCAATCCATCTCGTGAACATTCTTATTCTGATGCGTTCATCCAATCCATCTCGTGTACATTCTTACTCTAGTATCCTATCCAATCCATCTCGTGTACATTCTTATTCTGATACGTTCATCCAATCTATCTCGTGTAACTTCCTTATTCTGATACGTTCATCCAATCCATCTCGTGAACATCCTTATTCTGATACGTTCATCCAATCCTTCTCGTGTACATCCTTATTGTGATACGTTCATCCAATCCATCTCGTGTACATTCTTATTCTGATACGTTCATCCAATCCATCTCGCTTACATTCTTATTCTGATACGTTCATCCAATCCATCTCGTGAACATTCTTATTCTGATGCGTTCATCCAATCCATCTCGTGTATATTCTTATTCTGATATGTTCATCCAATCCATGTCGAGTTCATTCTTATTCTGATACACCCATCCAATAGATCTCGTGTACATTCTTATTCTGATAGGTTCATCCAATCTATGTCCTGTACATTATTATTCTGATACACCCATACAATCCATCTCGTGTACATTTATATCCTGATACTTTCATCCAATCCATGTCCTGTACGTTCTTATTCTGATACACCCATCCAATCCATCTCGTAAATATCAGTTCTTATTCCGATGCGTTCATCCAATCCATCTCGTGTACATTCTTATTCTGATACGTTCATCCAATCCATCTCGTGTACATTCTTATTCTGATACACCCATCCAATCCATCTCGTGTACATTTTTATTCTGATACACCCATTCAATCCATGTTGTGTACAATCTTATTCTGATACACCCATTAAATCCATGTTGTGTACAATCTTATTCTGATACGTTTATCCAATCCATCTCGTGTAAATTTTTATTCTGATAGGTTCATCCAATCCATGTCCTGTACGTTCTTATTCTGATACACCCATCCAATCCATGTTGTGTACATTCTTATTCTAATACACCCATTCAATCCATCTCGTGTACATTCTTATTCTGATGCGTTCATCCAATCTATCTCGTGTACATCCTTATTCTGATATACCCATCCAATCCATCTCGTGTACATTCTTATTCTGATGCGTTCATCCAATCCATCTCGTGTACATATTCTGATATGTTCATCCAATCCATGTCGTGTACATTCTTATTCTGATACGTTCATCCAATCCATCTCGTGAACATTCTTATTCTGATGCGTTCATCCAATTCATCTCGTGTACATTCTTATTCTGATATGTTCATCAAATCCATCTCGTGAACATTCTTATTCTGATACGTTCATCCAATCCATCTCGTGTACATTCTTATTCTGATATGTTCATCCAATCCATCTCGTGTACATTCTTATTCTGATATGTTCATCCAATCCCTCTCGTGTACATCCTTATTCTGATACACCCATTCAATCCATGTTGTGTACAATCTTATTCTGATACGTTCATCCAATCCATCTCGTGAACATTCGTATTCTGATGCGTTCATCCAATCCATCTCGTGAACATTCTTATTCTGATATGTTCATCCACTCCATCTCGTGAACATTCTTATTCTGATACGTTCATCCAATCCATCTCGTGTACATTCTTATTCGTATACGTTCATTCAATCCATCTCGTGTACATCCTTATTCTGATGCGTTCATCCAATCCCTCTCGTGTACATTCTTACTCTGGTATCCTATCTAATCCATCTCGTGTACATTCTTATTCTGATACGTTCATCCAATCCCTCTCGTGTACATCTTTATTCTGATACACCCATCAAATCCATCTCGTGTACATTCTTATTCTGATACACCCATCCAATCCATCTCGTGTACATTTTTATTCTGCTAGTTTCATCCAATCCATGTCCTGTACGTTCTTATTCTGATACAACCATCCAATCCATCTCGTGTACATTTTTATTCTGATAGGTTCATCCAATCCATGTCCTGTACATTCTTATTCTGAAACGACCATCCAATCCATGTTGTGTACATTCTTATTCTAATACACCCTTTCAATTTATGTTGTATACAATCTTATTCTGATACACCCATCCAATCCATCTCGTGTACATTCTTATTCTGATGCGTTCATTCAATCCATCTCGTGTACATCCTTATTCTGATACGTTCATCCAATCCATCTCGTGTACATCGTTGTTCTGATACGTTCATCCAATTCCTCTCGTGTACATCCTTATTCTGATACACCCATCCAATCCATCTGGTGTACATTTTTATCCTGATAGTTTCATCAAATCCATGCCCTGTGCGTTCTTATTCTTTACGTTCATCCAATTTATCTCGTGTATATAAGTTCTTATTCCGATTCGTTCATCCAATCCATCTCGTGTACATTCTCATTGTGATACGTTCATCCAATCTATCTCGTGTACATTCTTATTTTGATGCGTTCATCCAATCCATCTCGTTTACATTATTATTCTGATACGTTCATCCAATCCATCTCGTGAACATTCTTATTCTGATGCGTTCATCCAATCCATCTCGTGTACATTCTTATTCTGATACGTTCATCCAATCCATCTCGTGTAACTTCCTTATTCTGATACGTTCATCCAATCCATCTCGTGTACATCTTTATTGTGATACGTTCATCCAATCCATCTCGTGTACATCCTTATTGTGATACGTTCATCCAATCCATCTCGTGTACATTCTTATTTTGATACGTTCATCCAATCCATGTCGTGTACATTCTTCTTCTGATACGTTCATCCAATCCATCTCGTGTACATTCTTATTCTGATATGTTCATCGAATCCCTCTCGTGTACATTCTTATTCTGATGCGTTCATCCAATCTATCTCGTGTACATCCTTATTCTGATATACCCATCCAATCGATCTCGTGTACATTCTTATTCTGATACGTTCATCCAATCCATCTCGTGTACATCCTTATTGTGATACGTTCATCCAATCCATGTCGTGTACATTCTTATTCTGATACGTTCATCCAATCCATCTCGTGAACATTCTTATTCTGATACGTTCATCCAATCTATCTCGTGTACATCCTTATTCTGATATACCCATCCAATCCATCTCGTGTACATTCTTATTCTGATGCGTTCATCCAATCCATCTCGTGTACATTCTTATTCTGATGCGTTCATCCAATCCATCTCGTGTACATTCTTATTCTGATATGTTCATCCAATCCATGTCGTGTACATTCTTATTCTGATACGTTCATCCAATCCATCTCGTGAACATTCTTATTCTGATGCGTTCATCCAATCCATCTCGTGAACATTCTTATTCTAATACGTTCATCCAATCCATCTCGTGTACATCCTTATTGTGATACGTTCATCCAATCCATCTCGTGTATATCAGTTCTTATTCCGATTCGTTCATCCAATCCATCTCGTGTACATTCTTATTCTGATACGTTCATCCAATCCATCTCGTGTACATTCTTATTCTGATGCGTTCATCCAATCCATCTCGTGTACATTCTTATTCTGATATGTTCATCCAATCCATGTCGTGTACATTCTTATTCTGATACGTTCATCCAATCCATCTCGTGAACATTCTTATTCTGATGCGTTCATCCAATCCATCTCGTGAACATTCTTATTCTAATACGTTCATCCAATCCATCTCGTGTACATCCTTATTGTGATACGTTCATCCAATCCATCTCGTGTATATCAGTTCTTATTCCGATTCGTTCATCCAATCCATCTCGTGTACATTCTTATTCTGATACGTTCATCCAATCCATCTCATGTACATTCTTATTCTGATACGTTCATCCAATCCATCTCGTGAACATTCTTATTCTGATGCGTTCATCCAATCCATCTCGTGTATATTCTTATTCTGATATGTTCATCCAATCCATGTCGAGTTCATTCTTATTCTGATACACCCATCCAATCGATCTCGTGTACATTTTTATTCTGATAGGTTCATCCAATCTATGTCCTGTACATTATTATTCTGATACACCCATCCAATCCATCTCGTGTACATTTATATCCTGATACTTTCATCCAATCCATGTCCTGTACGTTCTTATTCTGATACACGCATCCAATCCATCTCGTAAATATCAGTTCTTATTCCGATGCGTTCATCCAATCCATCTCGTGTACATTCTTATTCTGATACGTTCATCCAATCCATCTCGTGTACATTCTTATTCTGATACACCCATCCAATCCATCTTGTGTACATTTTTATTCTGATAAACCCATTCAATCCATGTTGTGTACATTCTTATTCTGATACACCCATCCAATCCATCTCGTGTACATTTTTATTCTGATACACCCATTCAATCCATGTTGTGTACAATCTTATTCTGATACACCCATTAAATCCATGTTGTGTACAATCTTATTCTGATACACCCATCCAATCCATCTCGTGTACATTTTTATTCTGATACACCCATTCAATCCATGTTGTGTACAATCTTATTCTGATACACCCATTAAATCCATGTTGTGTACAATCTTATTCTGATACACCCATTCAATCCATGTTGTGTACAATCTTATTCTGATACACCCATTCAATCCATGTTGTGTACAATCTTATTCTGATACACCCATTAAATCCATGTTGTGTACAATCTTATTCTGATACACCCATTAAATCCATGTTGTGTACAATCTTATTCTGATACACCCATTCAATCCATGTTGTGTACAATCTTATTCTGATACACCCATTCAATCCATGTTGTGTACAATCTTATTCTGATACACCCATCCAATCCATCTCGTGTACATTTTTATTCTGATAGGTTCATCCAATCCATGTCCTGTACGTTCTTATTCTGATACACCCATTAAATCCATGTTGTGTACAATCTTATTCTGATACGTTTATCCAATCCATCTCGTGTACATTTTTATTCTGATAGGTTCATCCAATCCATGTCCTGTACGTTCTTATTCTGATACACCCATTCAATCCATGTTGTGTACAATCTTATTCTAATACACCCATTCAATCCATCTCGTGTACATTCTTATTCTGATACGCCCATCCAATCCATCTCGTGTACATCCTTATTCTGATATACCCATCCAATCCATCTCGTGTACATTCTTATTCTGATGCGTTCATCCAATCCATGTTGTGTACAATCTTATTCTGATACGTTCATCCAATCCATCTCGTGTACATTTTTATTCTGATACGTTCATCCAATCCATCTCGTGAACATTCTTATTCTGATGCGTTCATCCAATCCATCTCGTGTACATTCTTATTCTGATATGTTCATCAAATCCATCTCGTGAACATTCTTATTCTGATACGTTCATCCAATCCATCTCGTGTACATTCTTATTCTGATACGTTCATCCAATCCCTCTCGTGTACATCCTTATTCTGATACGTTCATCCAATCCATCTCGTGAACATTCTTATTCTGATGCGTTCATCCAATCCATCTCGTGAACATTCTTATTCTAATGCGTTCATCCAATCCATCTCGTGTACATCCTTATTGTGATAGGTTCATCCAATCCATCTCGTGTATATCAGTTCTTATTCCGATTCGTTCATCCAATCCATCTCGTGTACATTCTTATTCTGATACGTTCATCCAATCCATCTCGTGTACATTCTTATTCTGATACGTTCATCCAATCCATCTCGTGAACATTCTTATTCTGATGCGTTCATCCAATCCATCTCGTGTATATTCTTATTCTGATATGTTCATCCAATCCATGTCGAGTTCATTCTTATTCTGATACACCCATCCAATCGATCTCGTGTACATTTTTATTCTGATAGGTTCATCCAATCTATGTCCTGTACATTATTATTCTGATACACCCATCCAATCCATCTCGTGTACATTTATATGCTGATACTTTCATCCAATCCATCTCGTGTACATTCTTATTCTGAAGCGTTCATCCAATCCATGTTGTGTACAATCTTATTCTGATACGTTCATCCAATCCATCTCGTGTACATTTTTATTCTGATACGTTCATCCAATCGATCTTGTGAACATTCTTATTCTGATGCGTTCATCCAATCCATCTCGTGTACATTCTTATTCTGATATGTTCATCAAATCCATCTCGTGAACATTCTTATTCTGATACGTTCATCCAATCCATCTCGTGTACATTCTTATTCTGATACGTTCATCCAATCCATCTCGTGTACATTCTTATTCTGATATGTTCATCCAATCCCTCTCGTGTACATCCTTATTCTGATACGTTCATTCAATCCATGTTGTGTACAATCTTATTCTGATACGTTCATCCAATCCATCTCGTGAACATTCTTATTCTGCTGCGTTCATCCAATCCATCTCGTGAACATTCTTATTCTGATATGTTCATCCAATCCATCTCGTGAACATTCTTATTCTGATACGTTCATCCAATCCATCTCGTGTACATTCTTATTCTTATACGTTCATCCAATCCATCTCGTGTACATCCTTATTCTGATGCGTTCATCCAATCCCTCTCGTGTACATTCTTACTCTGGTATCCTATCTAATCCATCTCGTGTACATTCTTATTCTGATACGTTCATCCAATCCCTCTCGTGTACATCTTTATTCTGATACACCCATCCAATCTATCTCGTGTACATTCTTATTCTGATACACCCATCCAATCCATCTCGTGTACATTTTTATTCTGCTAGTTTCATCCAATCCATGTCCTGTACGTTCTTATTCTGATACACCCATCCAATCTATCTCGTGTACATTTTTATTCTGATAGGTTCATCCAATCCATGTTCTGTACATTCTTATTCTGATACGAGCATCCAATCCATGTTGTGTACATTCTTATTCTAATACACCCTTTCAATTTATGTTGTATACAATCTTATTCTGATACACCCATCCAATCCATCTCGTGTACATTCTTATTCTGATGCGTTCATTCAATCCATCTCGTGTACATCCTTATTCTGATACGTTCATCCAATCCATCTCGTGTACATCCTTGATCTGATACGTTCATCCAATTCCTCTCGTGTACATCCTTATTCTGATACACCCATCCAATCCATCTCGTGTACATTTTTATCCTGATAGTTTCATCCAATCCATGCCCTGTACGTTCTTATTCTTTACGTTCATCCAATTTTTCTCGTGTATATAAGTTCTTATTCCGATTCGTTCATCCAATCCATCTCGTGTACATTCTTATTCTGATACGTTCATCCAATCGATCTTGTGAACATTCTTATTCTGATGCGTTCATCCAATCCATCTCGTGTACATTCTTATTCTGATATGTTCATCAAATCCATCTCGTGAACATTCTTATTCTGATACGTTCATCCAATCCATCTCGTGTACATTCTTATTCTGATACGTTCATCCAATCCATCTCGTGTACATTCTTATTCTGATATGTTCATCCAATCCCTCTCGTGTACATCCTTATTCTGATACGTTCATTCAATCCATGTTGTGTACAATCTTATTCTGATACGTTCATGCAATCCATCTCGTGAACATTCTTATTCTGCTGCGTTCATCCAATCCATCTCGTGAACATTCTTATTCTGATATGTTCATCCAATCCATCTCGTGAACATTCTTATTCTGATACGTTCATCCAATCCATCTCGTGTACATTCTTATTCTTATACGTTCATCCAATCCATCTCGTGTACATCCTTATTCTGATGCGTTCATCCAATCCCTCTCGTGTACATTCTTACTCTGGTATCCTATCTAATCCATCTCGTGTACATTCTTATTCTGATACGTTCATCCAATCCCTCTCGTGTACATCTTTATTCTGATACACCCATCCAATCTATCTCGTGTACATTCTTATTCTGATACACCCATCCAATCCATCTCGTGTACATTTTTATTCTGCTAGTTTCATCCAATCCATGTCCTGTACGTTCTTATTCTGATACACCCATCCAATCTATCTCGTGTACATTTTTATTCTGATAGGTTCATCCAATCCATGTTCTGTACATTCTTATTCTGATACGAGCATCCAATCCATGTTGTGTACATTCTTATTCTAATACACCCTTTCAATTTATGTTGTATACAATCTTATTCTGATACACCCATCCAATCCATCTCGTGTACATTCTTATTCTGATGCGTTCATTCAATCCATCTCGTGTACATCCTTATTCTGATACGTTCATCCAATCCATCTCGTGTACATCCTTGATCTGATACGTTCATCCAATTCCTCTCGTGTACATCCTTATTCTGATACACCCATCCAATCCATCTCGTGTACATTTTTATCCTGATAGTTTCATCCAATCCATGCCCTGTACGTTCTTATTCTTTACGTTCATCCAATTTTTCTCGTGTATATAAGTTCTTATTCCGATTCGTTCATCCAATCCATCTCGTGTACATTCTTATTCTGATACGTTCATCCAATCCATCTCGTGTACATTCTTATTCTGATACGCCCATCCAATCCATCTCGTGTACATCCTTATTCTGATATACCCATCCAATCCATCTCGTGTACATTCTTATTCTGATGCGTTCATCCAATCCATGTTGTGTACAATCTTATTCTGATACGTTCATCCAATCCATCTCGTGTACATTTTTATTCTGATACGTTCATCCAATCCCTCTCGTGAACATTCTTATTCTGATGCGTTCATCCAATCCATCTCGTGTACATTCTTATTCTGATATGTTCATCAAATCCATCTCGTGAACATTCTTATTCTGATACGTTCATCCAATCCATCTCGTGTACATTCTTATTCTGATACGTTCTTCCAATCCATCTCGTGTACATTCTTACCCTGGTATCCTATCCAATCCATCTCGTGTACATTCTTATTCTGATACGTTCATCCAATCCATCTCGTGTAACTTCCTTATTCTGATACGTTCATCCAATCCATCTCGTGTACATCCTTTTTGCGATACGTTCATCCAATCCATCTCGTGTACATCCTTATTGTGATACGTTCATCCAATCCATCTCGTGTACATTCTTATTTTGATACGTTCATCCAATCCATGTCGTGTACATTCTTATTCTGATACGTTCATCCAATCCATCTCGTGTACATTCTTATTCTGATATGTTCATCGAATCCCTCTCGTGTACATTCTTATTCTGATGCGTTCATCCAATCTATCTCGTGTACATCCTTATTCTGATATACCCATCGAATCCATCTCGTGTACATTCTTATTCTGATACGTTCATCCAATCCATCTCGTGTACATCCTTATTGTGATACGTTCATCCAATCCATCTCGTGTACATTCTTATTTTGATACGCTCATCCAATCCATGTCGTGTACATTCTTATTCTGATACGTTCATCCAATCCATCTCGTGAACATTCTTATTCTGATGCGTTCATTCAATCCATCTCGTGTACATTCTTATTCTGATGCGTTCATCCAATCTATCTCGAGTACATCCTTATTCTGATATACCCATCCAATCCATCTCGTGAACATTCTTATTCTGATACGTTCATCCAATCTATCTCGTGTACATTCTTATTCTGATATGTTTATCCAATCCATGTCGTCTACATTCTTATTCTGATGCGTTCATCCAATCGCTCTCGTGAACATTCTTATTCTGATGCGTTCATCCAATCCATCTCGTGAACATTCTTATTCTGATACGTTCATCCAATCGATCTCGTGTACATCCTTATTGTGATACGTTCATCCAATCCATCTCGTGTATATCAGTTCTTTTTCCGATTCGTTCATCCAATCCATCTCGTGTACATTCTTATTCTGATACGTTCATCCAATCCATCTCGTGTACATTCTTATTCTGATACGTTCATCCAATCCATCTCGTGAACATTCTTATTCTGATGCGTTCATCCAATCCATCTCGTGTATATTCTTATTCTGATATGTTCATTCAATCCATGTCGAGTTCATTCTTATTCTGATACACCCCTCCAATCGATCTCGTGTACATTTTTATTCTGATAGGTTCATCCAATCTATGTGCTGTACATTATTATTCTGATACACCCAACCAATCCATCTCGTGTACATTTATATCCTGATACTTTCATCCAATCCATGTCCTGTACGTTCTTATTCTGATACACCAATCCAATCCATCTCGTAAATATCAGTTCTTATTCCGATGCGTTCATCCAATCCATCTCGTGTACATTCTTATTCTGATACGTTCATCCAATCCATCTCGTGTACATTCTTATTCTGATACGTTCTTCCAATCCATCTCGTGTACATTCTTACCCTGGTATCCTATCCAATCCATCTCGTGTACATTCTTATTCTGATACGTTCATCCAATCCATCTCGTGTAACTTCCTTATTCTGATACGTTCATCCAATCCATCTCGTGTACATCCTTTTTGCGATACGTTCATCCAATCCATCTCGTGTACATCCTTATTGTGATACGTTCATCCAATCCATCTCGTGTACATTCTTATTTTGATACGTTCATCCAATCCATGTCGTGTACATTCTTATTCTGATACGTTCATCCAATCCATCTCGTGTACATTCTTATTCTGATATGTTCATCGAATCCCTCTCGTGTACATTCTTATTCTGATGCGTTCATCCAATCTATCTCGTGTACATCCTTATTCTGATATACCCATCGAATCCATCTCGTGTACATTCTTATTCTGATACGTTCATCCAATCCATCTCGTGTACATCCTTATTGTGATACGTTCATCCAATCCATCTCGTGTACATTCTTAGTTTGATAGGCTCATCCAATCCATGTCGTGTACATTCTTATTCTGATACGTTCATCCAATCCATCTCGACAACATTCTTATTCTGATGCGTTCATTCAATCCATCTCGTGTACATTCTTATTCTGATGCGTTCATCCAATCTATCTCGAGTACATCCTTATTCTGATATACCCATCCAATCCATCTCGTGAACATTCTTATTCTGATACGTTCATCCAATCCATCTCGTGTACATTCTTATTCTGATATGTTTATCCAATCCATGTCGTCTACATTCTTATTCTGATGCGTTCATCCAATCCCTCTCGTGAACATTCTTATTCTGATGCGTTCATCCAATCCATCTCGTGAACATTCTTATTCTGATACGTTCATCCAATCCATCTGGTGTATATCAGTTCTTTTTCCGATTCGTTCATCCAATCCATCTCGTGTACATTCTTATTCTGATACGTTCATCCAATCCATCTCGTGTACATTCTTATTCTGATACGTTCATCCAATCCATCTCGTGTACGTTCTTATTCTGATACGTTCATCCAATCCATCTCGTGAACATTCTTATTCTGATGCGTTCATCCAATCCATCTCGTGTATATTCTTATTCTGATATGTTCATTCAATCCATGTCGAGTTCATTCTTATTCTGATACACCCCTCCAATCGATCTCATGTACATTTTTATTCTGATAGGTTCATCCAATCTATGTGCTGTACATTATTATTCTGATACACCCAACCAATCCATCTCGTGTACATTTATATCCTGATACTTTCATCCAATCCATGTCCTGTACGTTCTTATTCTGATACACCCATCCAATCCATCTCGTAAATATCAGTTCTTATTCCGATGCGTTCATCCAATCCATCTCGTGTACATTCTTATTCTGATACGTTCATCCAATCCATCTCGTGTACATTCTTATTCTGATACACCCATCCAATCCATCTTGTGTACATTTTTATTCTGATACACCCATCCAATCCATCTCGTGTACATTTTTATTCTGATACACCCATTCAATCCATGTTGTGTACATTCTTATTCTGATACACCCATCCAATCCATCTCGTGTACATTTTTATTCTGATACACCCATTCAATCCATGTTGTGTACATTCTTATTCTGATACACCCATCCAATCCATCTCGTGTACATTTTTATTCTGATACACCCATTCAATCCATGTTGTGTACAATCTTATTCTGATACACCCATTAAATCCATGTTGTGTACAATCTTATTCTGATACGTTTATCCAATCCATCTCGTGTACATTCTTATTCTGATAGGTTCATCCAATCCATGTCCTGTACGTTCTTATTCTGATACACCCATTCAATCCATCTCGTGTACATTCTTATTCTGATACGCCCATCCAATCCATCTCGTGTACATCCTTATTCTGATATACCCATCCAATCCATCTCAGGTACATTCTTATTCTGATGCGTTCATCCAATCCCTGTTGTGTTCAATCTTATTCTGATACGTTCATCCAATCCATCTCGTGTACATTTTTATTCTGATACGTTCATCCAATCCATCTCGTGAACATTCTTATTCTGATGCGTTCATCCAATCCATCTCGTGTACATTCTTATTCTGATATGTTCATCAAATCCATCTCGTGAACATTCTTATTCTGATACGTTCATCCAATCCATCTCGTGTACATTCTTATTCTGATACGTTCATCCAATCCATCTCGTGTACATTCTTATTCTGATATGTTCATCCAATCCCTCTCGTGTACATCCTTATTCTGATACACCCATTCAATCCATGTTGTGTACAATCTTATTCTGATACGTTCATCCAATCCATCTCGTGAACATTCTTATTCTGATGCGTTCATCCAATCCATCTCGTGAACATTCTTATTCTGATATGTTCATCCAATCCATCTCGTGAACATTCTTATTCTGATACGTTCATCCAATCCATCTCGTGTACATTCTTATTGTTATACGTTCATCCAATCCATCTCGTGTACATCCTTATTCTGATGCGTTCATCCAATCCCTCTCGAGTACATTCTTACTCTGGTGTCCTATCTAATCCATCTCGTGTACATTCTTATTCTGATACGTTCATCCAATCCCTCTCGTGTACATCTTTATTCTGATACACCCATCCAATCCATCTCGTGTACATTCTTATTCTGATACACCCATCCAATCCATCTCGTGTACATTTTTATTCTGCTAGTTTCATCCAATCCATGTCCTGTACGTTCTTATTCTGATACACCCATCCAATCTATCTCGTGTACATTTTTATTCTGATAGGTTCATCCAATCCATGTCCTGTACATTCTTATTCTGATACGACCATCCAATCCATGTTGTGTACATTCCTATTCTAATACACCCTTTCAATTTATGTTGTATACAGTCTTATTCTGATACACCCATCCAATCCATCTCGTAAATATCAGTTCTTATTCCGATGCGTTCATCCAATCCATCTCGTGTACATTCTTATTCTGATACGTTCATCCAATCCATCTCGTGTACATTCTTATTCTGATACACCCATCCAATCCATCTTGTGTACATTTTTATTCTGATAAACCCATTCAATCCATGTTGTGTACATTCTTATTCTGATACACCCATCCAATCCATCTCGTGTACATTTTTATTCTGATACACCCATTAAATCCATGTTGTGTACAATCTTATTCTGATACACATATCCAATCCATCTCGTGTACATTTTTATTCTGATACACCCATTCAATCCATGTTGTGTACAATCTTATTCTGATACACCCATTCAATCCATCTTGTGTACATTTTTATTCTGATACACCCATTAAATCCATGTTGTGTACAATCTTATTCTGATACGTTTATCCAATCCATCTCGTGTACATTTTTATTCTGATAGATTCATCCAATCCATGTCCTGTACGTTCTTATTCTGATACACCCATTCAATCCATGTTGTGTACAATCTTATTCTAATACACCCATTCAATCCATCTCGTGTACATTCTTATTCTGATACGCCCATCCAATCCATCTCGTGTACATCCTTATTCTGATATACCCATCCAATCCATCTCGTGTACATTCTTATTCTGATGCGTTCATCCAATCCATGTTGTGTACAATCTTATTCTGATACGTTCATCCAATCCATCTCGTGTACATTTTTATTCTGATACGTTCATCCAATCCATCTCGTGAACATTCTTAGTTTGATACGCTCATCCAATCCATGTCGTGTACATTCTTATTCTGATACGTTCATCCAATCCATCTCGTGAACATTCTTATTCTGATGCGTTCATTCAATCCATCTCGTGTACATTCTTATTCTGATGCGTTCATCCAATCTATCTCGAGTACATCCTTATTCTGATATACCCATCCAATCCATCTCGTGAACATTCTTATTCTGATACGTTCATCCAATCCATCTCGTGTACATTCTTATTCTGATATGTTTATCCAATCCATGTCGTCTACATTCTTATTCTGATGCGTTCATCCAATCCCTCTCGTGAACATTCTTATTCTGATGCGTTCATCCAATCCATCTCGTGAACATTCTTATTCTGATACGTTCATCCAATCGATCTCGTGTACATCCTTATTGTGATACGTTCATCCAATCCATCTCGTGTATATCAGTTCTTTTTCCGATTCGTTCATCCAATCCATCTCGTGTACATTCTTATTCTGATACGTTCATCCAATCCATCTCGTGTACATTCTTATTCTGATACGTTCATCCAATCCATCTCGTGAACATTCTTATTCTGATGCGTTCATCCAATCCATCTCGTGTATATTCTTATTCTGATATGTTCATTCAATCCATGTCGAGTTCATTCTTATTCTGATACACCCCTCCAATCGATCTCGTGTACATTTTTATTCTGATAGGTTCATCCAATCTATGTGCTGTACATTATTATTCTGATACACCCAACCAATCCATCTCGTGTACATTTATATCCTGATACTTTCATCCAATCCATGTCCTGTACGTTCTTATTCTGATACACCCATCCAATCCATCTCGTAAATATCAGTTCTTATTCCGATGCGTTCATCCAATCCATCTCGTGTACATTCTTATTCTGATACGTTCATCCAATCCATCTCGTGTACATTCTTTTTCTGATACACCCATCCAATCCATCTTGTGTACATTTTTATTCTGATACACCCATCCAATCCATCTCGTGTACATTTTTATTCTGATACACCCATTCAATCCATGTTGTGTACATTCTTATTCTGATACACCCATCCAATCCATCTCGTGTACATTTTTATTCTGATACACCCATTCAATCCATGTTGTGTACATTCTTATTCTGATACACCCATCCAATCCATCTCGTGTACATTTTTATTCTGATACACCCATTCAATCCATGTTGTGTACAATCTTATTCTGATACACCCATTAAATCCATGTTGTGTACAATCTTATTCTGATACGTTTATCCAATCCATCTCGTGTACATTCTTATTCTGATAGGTTCATCCAATCCATGTCCTGTACGTTCTTATTCTGATACACCCATTCAATCCATCTCGTGTACATTCTTATTCTGATACGCCCATCCAATCCATCTCGTGTACATCCTTATTCTGATATACCCATCCAATCCATCTCAGGTACATTCTTATTCTGATGCGTTCATCCAATCCCTGTTGTGTACAATCTTATTCTGATACGTTCATCCAATCCATCTCGTGTACATTTTTATTCTGATACGTTCATCCAATCCATCTCGTGAACATTCTTATTCTGATGCGTTCATCCAATCCATCTCGTGTACATTCTTATTCTGATATGTTCATCAAATCCATCTCGTGAACATTCTTATTCTGATACGTTCATCCAATCCATCTCGTGTACATTCTTATTCTGATACGTTCATCCAATCCATCTCGTGTACATTCTTATTCTGATATGTTCATCCAATCCCTCTCGTGTACATCCTTATTCTGATACACCCATTCAATCCATGTTGTGTACAATCTTATTCTGATACGTTCATCCAATCCATCTCGTGAACATTCTTATTCTGATGCGTTCATCCAATCCATCTCGTGAACATTCTTATTCTGATATGTTCATCCAATCCATCTCGTGAACATTCTTATTCTGATACGTTCATCCAATCCATCTCGTGTACATTCTTATTCTTATACGTTCATCCAATCCATCTCGTGTACATCCTTATTCTGATGCGTTCATCCAATCCCTCTCGAGTACATTCTTACTCTGGTATCCTATCTAATCCATCTCGTGTACATTCTTATTCTGATACGTTCATCCAATCCCTCTCGTGTACATCTTTATTCTGATACACCCATCCAATCCATCTCGTGTACATTCTTATTCTGATACACCCATCCAATCCATCTCGTGTACATTTTTATTCTGCTAGTTTCATCCAATCCATGTCCTGTACGTTCTTATTCTGATACACCCATCCAATCTATCTCGTGTACATTTTTATACTGATAGGTTCATCCAATCCATGTCCTGTACATTCTTATTCTGATACGACCATCCAATCCATGTTGTGTACATTCTTATTCTAATACACCCTTTCAATTTATGTTGTATACAGTCTTATTCTGATACACCCATCCAATCCATCTCGTAAATATCAGTTCTTATTCCGATGCGTTCATCCAATCCATCTCGTGTACATTCTTATTCTGATACGTTCATCCAATCCATCTCGTGTACATTCTTATTCTGATACACCCATCCAATCCATCTTGTGTACATTTTTATTCTGATAAACCCATTCAATCCATGTTGTGTACATTCTTATTCTGATACACCCATCCAATCCATCTCGTGTACATTTTTATTCTGATACACCCATTAAATCCATGTTGTGTACAATCTTATTCTGATACACATATCCAATCCATCTCGTGTACATTTTTATTCTGATACACCCATTCAATCCATGTTGTGTACAATCTTATTCTGATACACCCATTCAATCCATCTTGTGTACATTTTTATTCTGATACACCCATTAAATCCATGTTGTGTACAATCTTATTCTGATACGTTTATCCAATCCATCTCGTGTACATTTTTATTCTGATAGGTTCATCCAATCCATGTCCTGTACGTTCTTATTCTGATACACCCATTCAATCCATGTTGTGTACAATCTTATTCTAATACACCCATTCAATCCATCTCGTGTACATTCTTATTCTGATACGCCCATCCAATCCATCTCGTGTACATCCTTATTCTGATATACCCATCCAATCCATCTCGTGTACATTCTTATTCTGATGCGTTCATCCAATCCATGTTGTGTACAATCTTATTCTGATACGTTCATCCAATCCATCTCGTGTACATTTTTATTCTGATACGTTCATCCAATCCATCTCGTGAACATTCTTATTCTGATGCGTTCATCCAATCCATGTCCTGTACGTTCTTATTCTGATACACCCATCCAATCCATCTCGTAAATATCAGTTCTTATTCCGATGCGTTCATCCAATCCATCTCGTGTACATTCTTATTCTGATACGTTCATCCAATCCATCTCGTGTACATTCTTATTCTGATACACCCATCCAATCCATCTTGTGTACATTTTTATTCTGATAAACCCATTCAATCCATGTTGTGTACATTCTTATTCTGATACACCCATCCAATCCATCTCGTGTACATTTTTATTCTGATACACCCATTCAATCCATGTTGTGTACAATCTTATTCTGATACACCCATTAAATCCATGTTGTGTACAATCTTACTCTGATACGTTTATCCAATCCATCTCGTGTACATTTTTATTCTGATAGGTTCATCCAATCCATGTCCTGTACGTTCTTATTCTGATACACCCATTCAATCCATGTTGTGTACAATCTTATTCTGATACACCCATTAAATCCATGTTGTGTACAATCTTATTCTGATACGTTTATCCAATCCATCTCGTGTACATTTTTATTCTGATAGGTTCATCCAATCCATGTCCTGTACGTTCTTATTCTGATACACCCATTCAATCCATGTTGTGTACAATCTTATTCTGATACACCCATCCAATCCATGTTGTGTACAATCTTATTCTGATACGTTCATCCAATCCATCTCGTGAACATTCTTATTCTGCTGCGTTCATCCAATCCATCTCGTGAACATTCTTATTCTGATATGTTCATCCAATCCATCTCGTGAATATTCTTATTCTGATACGTTCATCCAATCCATCTCGTGTACATTCTTATTCTTATACGTTCATCCAATCCATCTCGTGTACATCCTTATTCTGATGCGTTCATCCAATCCCTCTCGTGTACATTCTTACTCTGGTATCCTATCTAATCCATCTCGTGTACATTCTTATTCTGATACGTTCATCCAATCCCTCTCGTGTACATCTTTATTCTGATACACCCATCCAATCCATCTCGTGTACATTCTTATTCTGATACACCCATCCAATCCATCTCGTGTACATTTTTATTCTGCTAGTTTCATCCAATCCATGTCCTGTACGTTCTTATTCTGATACACCCATCCAATCTATCTCGTGTACATTTTTATTCTGATAGGTTCATCCAATCCATGTTCTGTACATTCTTATTCTGATACGAGCATCCAATCCATGTTGTGTACATTCTTATTCTAATACACCCTTTCAATTTATGTTGTATACAATCTTATTCTGATACACCCATCCAATCCATCTCGTGTACATTCTTATTCTGATGCGTTCATTCAATCCATCTCGTGTACATCCTTATTCTGATACGTTCATCCAATCCATCTCGTGTACATCCTTGATCTGATACGTTCATCCAATTCCTCTCGTGTACATCCTTATTCTGATACACCCATCCAATCCATCTCGTGTACATTTTTATCCTGATAGTTTCATCCAATCCATGCCCTGTACGTTCTTATTCTTTACGTTCATCCAATTTTTCTCGTGTATATAAGTTCTTATTCTGATGCGTTCATTCAATCCATCTCGTGTACATTCTTATTCTGATGCGTTCATCCAATCTATCTCGTGTACATCCTTATTCTGATATACCCATCCAATCCATCTCGTGAACATTCTTATTCTGATACGTTCATCCAATCCATCTCGTGTACATTCTTATTCTGATATGTTCATCCAATCCATGTCGTCTACATTCTTATTCTGATGCGTTCATCCAATCTCTCTCGTGAACATTCTTTTTCTGATGCGTTCATCCAATCCATCTCGTGAACATTCTTATTCTGATACGTTCATCCAATCGATCTCGTGTACATCCTTATTGTGATACGTTCATCCAATCCATCTCGTGTATATCAGTTCTTTTTCCGATTCGTTCATCCAATCCATCTCGTGTACATTCTTATTCTGATACGTTCATCCAATCCATCTCGTGTACATTCTTATTCTGATACGTTCATCCAATCCATCTCGTGAACATTCTTATTCTGATGCGTTCATCCAATCCATCTCGTGTATATTCTTATTCTGATATGTTCATTCAATCCATGTCGAGTTCATTCTTATTCTGATACACCCATCCAATCGATCTCGTGTACATTTTTATTCTGATAGGTTCATCCAATCTATGTCCTGTACATTATTATTCTGATACACCCATCCAATCCATCTCGTGTACATTTATATCCTGATACTTTCATCCAATCCATGTCCTGTACGTTCTTATTCTGATACACCCATCCAATCCATCTCGTAAATATCAGTTCTTATTCCGATGCGTTCATCCAATCCATCTCGTGTACATTCTTATTCTGATACGTTCATCCAATCCATCTCGTGTACATTCTTATTCTGATACACCCATCCAATCCATCTTGTGTACATTTTTATTCTGATACACCCATCCAATCCATCTCGTGTACATTTTTATTCTGATACACCCATTCAATCCATGTTGTGTACATTCTTATTCTGATACACCCATCCAATCCATCTCCTGTACATTTTTATTCTGATACACCCATTCAATCCATGTTGTGTACAATCTTATTCTGATACACCCATTAAATCCATGTTGTGTACAATCTTATTCTGATACGTTTATCCAGTCCATCTCGTGTACATTCTTATTCTGATAGGTTCATCCAATCCATGTCCTGTACGTTCTTATTCTGATACACCCATTCAATCCATCTCGTGTACATTCTTATTCTGATACGCCCATCCAATCCATCTCGTGTACATCCTTATTCTGATATACCCATCCAATCCATCTCGTGTACATTCTTATTCTGATGCGTTCATCCAATCCATGTTGTGTACAATCTTATTCTGATACACCCATCCAATCTATCTCGTGTACATTTTTATTCTGATACGTTCATCCAATCCATCTCGTGTACATTCTTATTCTGATGCGTTCATCCAATCCATCTCGTGTACATTCTTATTCTGATATGTTCATCAAATCCATCTCGTGAACATTCTTATTCTGATACGTTCATCCAATCCATCTCGTGTACATTCTTATTCTGATACGTTCATCCAATCCATCTCGTGTACATTCTTATTCTGATATGTTCATCCAATCCCTCTCGTGTACATCCTTATTCTGATACACCCATTCAATCCATGTTGTGTACAATCTTATTCTGATACGTTCATCCAATCCATCTCGTGAACATTCTTATTCTGATGCGTTCATCTAATCCATCTCGTGAACATTCTTATTCTGATATGTTCATCCAATCCATCTCGTGAACATTCTTATTCTGATACGTTCATCCAATCCATCTCGTGTACATTCTTATTCTTATACGTTCATCCAATCCATCTCGTGTACATCCTTATTCTGATGCGTTCATCCAATCCCTCTCGTGTACATTCTTACTCTGGTATCCTATCTAATCCATCTCGTGTACATTCTTATTCTGATACGTTCATCCAATCCCTCTGGTGTACATCTTTATTCTGAATCACCCATCCAATCCATCTCGTGTACATTCTTATTGTGATACACCCATCCAATCCATCTCGTGTACATTTTTATTCTGCTAGTTTCATCCAATCCATGTCCTGTACGTTCTTATTCTGATACACCCATCCAATCTATCTCGTGTACATTTTTATTCTGATAGGTTCATGCAATCCATGTCCTGTACATTCTTATTCTGATACGACCATCCAATCCATGTTGTGTACATTCTTATTCTAATACACCCTTTCAATTTATGTTGTATACAGTCTTATTCTGATACACCCATCCAATCCATCTCGTGTACATTCTTATTCTGATGCGTTCATTCAATCCATCTCGTGTACATCCTTATTCTGATACGTTCATCCAATCCATCTCGTGTACATCCTTATTGTGATAGGTTCATCCAATCCATGTCCTGTACGTTCTTATTCTGATACACCCATTCAATCCATCTCGTGTACATTCTTATTCTGATACGCCCATCCAATCCATCTCGTGTACATCCTTATTCTGATATACCCATCCAATCCATCTCGTGTACATTCTTATTCTGATGCGTTCATCCAATCCATGTTGTGTACAATCTTATTCTGATACACCCATCCAATCTATCTCGTGTACATTTTTATTCTGATACGTTCATCCAATCCATCTCGTGTACATTCTTATTCTGATGCGTTCATCCAATCCATCTCGTGTACATTCTTATTCTGATATGTTCATCAAATCCATCTCGTGAACATTCTTATTCTGATACGTTCATCCAATCCATCTCGTGTACATTCTTATTCTGATACGTTCATCCAATCCATCTCGTGTACATTCTTATTCTGATATGTTCATCCAATCCCTCTCGTGTACATCCTTATTCTGATACACCCATTCAATCCATGTTGTGTACAATCTTATTCTGATACGTTCATCCAATCCATCTCGTGAACATTCTTATTCTGATGCGTTCATCTAATCCATCTCGTGAACATTCTTATTCTGATATGTTCATCCAATCCATCTCGTGAACATTCTTATTCTGATACGTTCATCCAATCCATCTCGTGTACATTCTTATTCTTATACGTTCATCCAATCCATCTCGTGTACATCCTTATTCTGATGCGTTCATCCAATCCCTCTCGTGTACATTCTTACTCTGGTATCCTATCTAATCCATCTCGTGTACATTCTTATTCTGATACGTTCATCCAATCCCTCTGGTGTACATCTTTATTCTGAATCACCCATCCAATCCATCTCGTGTACATTCTTATTGTGATACACCCATCCAATCCATCTCGTGTACATTTTTATTCTGCTAGTTTCATCCAATCCATGTCCTGTACGTTCTTATTCTGATACACCCATCCAATCTATCTCGTGTACATTTTTATTCTGATAGGTTCATCCAATCCATGTCCTGTACATTCTTATTCTGATACGACCATCCAATCCATGTTGTGTACATTCTTATTCTAATACACCCTTTCAATTTATGTTGTATACAGTCTTATTCTGATACACCCATCCAATCCATCTCGTGTACATTCTTATTCTGATGCGTTCATTCAATCCATCTCGTGTACATCCTTATTCTGATACGTTCATCCAATCCATCTCGTGTACATCCTTATTGTGATACGTTCATCCAATCCATCTCGTGTATATCCTTATTCTGATACGTTCATCTAATCCATGCCCTGTACGTTCTTATTCTTTACGTTCATCCAATTCATCTCGTGTATATAAGTTCTTATTCCGATTCGTTCATCCAATCCATCTCGTGTACATTCTTATTCTGATACGTTCATCCAATCCATCTCGTGTACATTCTTATTCTGATACGCCCATCCAATCCATCTCGTGTACATCCTTATTCTGATATACCCATCCAATCCATCTCGTGTACATTCGTATTCTGATGCGTTCATCCAATCCATGTTGTGTACAATCTTATTCTGATACGTTCATCACATCGATCTCGTGTACATTTATATTCTGATACGTTCATCCAATCCCTCTCGTGAACATTCTTATTCTGATGCGTTCATCCAATCCATCTCGTGTACATTCTTATTCTGATATGTTCATCAAATCCATCTCGTGAACATTCTTATTCTGATACGTTCATCCAATCCATCTCGTGTACATTCTTATTCTGATACGTTCATCCAATCCATCTCGTGTACATTCTTATTCTGATATGTTCATCCAATCTCTCTCGTGTACATCCTTATTCTGGTATCCTATCTAATCCATCTCGTGTACATTCTTATTCTGATACGTTCATCCAATCCCTCTCGTGTACATCTTTATTCTGATACACCCATCCAATCCATCTCGTGTACATTCTTATTCTGATACACCCATCCAATCCATCTCGTGTACATTTTTATTCTGCTAGTTTCATCCAATCCATGTCCTGTACGTTCTTATTCTGATACACCCATCCAATCTATCTCGTGTACATTTTTATTCTGATACGTTCATCCAATCCATCTCGTGAACATTCTTATTCTGATGCGTTCATCCAATCCATGTCCTGTACGTTCTTATTCTGATACACCCATCCAATCCATCTCGTAAATATCAGTTCTTATTCCGATGCGTTCATCCAATCCATCTCGTGTACATTCTTATTCTGATACGTTCATCCAATCCATCTCGTGTACATTCTTATTCTGATACACCCATCCAATCCATCTTGTGTACATTTTTATTCTGATAAACCCATTCAATCCATGTTGTGTACATTCTTATTCTGATACACCCATCCAATCCATCTCGTGTACATTTTTATTCTGATACACCCATTCAATCCATGTTGTGTACAATCTTATTCTGATACACCCATTAAATCCATGTTGTGTACAATCTTACTCTGATACGTTTATCCAATCCATCTCGTGTACATTTTTATTCTGATAGGTTCATCCAATCCATGTCCTGTACGTTCTTATTCTGATACACCCATTCAATCCATGTTGTGTACAATCTTATTCTGATACACCCATTAAATCCATGTTGTGTACAATCTTATTCTGATACGTTTATCCAATCCATCTCGTGTACATTTTTATTCTGATAGGTTCATCCAATCCATGTCCTGTACGTTCTTATTCTGATACACCCATTCAATCCATGTTGTGTACAATCTTATTCTGATACACCCATCCAATCCATGTTGTGTACATTCTTATTCTGATACGTTCATCCAATCCATCTCGTGAACATTCTTATTCTGCTGCGTTCATCCAATCCATCTCGTGAACATTCTTATTCTGATATGTTCATCCAATCCATCTCGTGAATATTCTTATTCTGATACGTTCATCCAATCCATCTCGTGTACATTCTTATTCTTATACGTTCATCCAATCCATCTCGTGTACATCCTTATTCTGATGCGTTCATCCAATCCCTCTCGTGTACATTCTTACTCTGGTATCCTATCTAATCCATCTCGTGTACATTCTTATTCTGATACGTTCATCCAATCCCTCTCGTGTACATCTTTATTCTGATACACCCATCCAATCCATCTCGTGTACATTCTTATTCTGATACACCCATCCAATCCATCTCGTGTACATTTTTATTCTGCTAGTTTCATCCAATCCATGTCCTGTACGTTCTTATTCTGATACACCCATCCAATCTATCTCGTGTACATTTTTATTCTGATAGGTTCATCCAATCCATGTTCTGTACATTCTTATTCTGATACGAGCATCCAATCCATGTTGTGTACATTCTTATTCTAATACACCCTTTCAATTTATGTTGTATACAATCTTATTCTGATACACCCATCCAATCCATCTCGTGTACATTCTTATTCTGATGCGTTCATTCAATCCATCTCGTGTACATCCTTATTCTGATACGTTCATCCAATCCATCTCGTGTACATCCTTGATCTGATACGTTCATCCAATTCCTCTCGTGTACATCCTTATTCTGATACACCCATCCAATCCATCTCGTGTACATTTTTATCCTGATAGTTTCATCCAATCCATGCCCTGTACGTTCTTATTCTTTACGTTCATCCAATTTTTCTCGTGTATATAAGTTCTTATTCTGATGCGTTCATTCAATCCATCTCGTGTACATTCTTATTCTGATGCGTTCATCCAATCTATCTCGTGTACATCCTTATTCTGATATACCCATCCAATCCATCTCGTGAACATTCTTATTCTGATACGTTCATCCAATCCATCTCGTGTACATTCTTATTCTGATATGTTCATCCAATCCATGTCGTCTACATTCTTATTCTGATGCGTTCATCCAATCTCTCTCGTGAACATTCTTTTTCTGATGCGTTCATCCAATCCATCTCGTGAACATTCTTATTCTGATACGTTCATCCAATCGATCTCGTGTACATCCTTATTGTGATACGTTCATCCAATCCATCTCGTGTATATCAGTTCTTTTTCCGATTCGTTCATCCAATCCATCTCGTGTACATTCTTATTCTGATACGTTCATCCAATCCATCTCGTGTACATTCTTATTCTGATACGTTCATCCAATCCATCTCGTGAACATTCTTATTCTGATGCGTTCATCCAATCCATCTCGTGTATATTCTTATTCTGATATGTTCATTCAATCCATGTCGAGTTCATTCTTATTCTGATACACCCATCCAATCGATCTCGTGTACATTTTTATTCTGATAGGTTCATCCAATCTATGTCCTGTACATTATTATTCTGATACACCCATCCAATCCAGCTCGTGTACATTTATATCCTGATACTTTCATCCAATCCATGTCCTGTACGTTCTTATTCTGATACACCCATCCAATCCATCTCGTAAATATCAGTTCTTATTCCGATGCGTTCATCCAATCCATCTCGTGTACATTCTTATTCTGATACGTTCATCCAATCCATCTCGTGTACATTCTTATTCTGATACACCCATCCAATCCATCTTGTGTACATTTTTATTCTGATACACCCATCCAATCCATCTCGTGTACATTTTTATTCTGATACACCCATTCAATCCATGTTGTGTACATTCTTATTCTGATACACCCATCCAATCCATCTCCTGTACATTTTTATTCTGATACACCCATTCAATCCATGTTGTGTACAATCTTATTCTGATACACCCATTAAATCCATGTTGTGTACAATCTTATTCTGATACGTTTATCCAGTCCATCTCGTGTACATTCTTATTCTGATAGGTTCATCCAATCCATGTCCTGTACGTTCTTATTCTGATACACCCATTCAATCCATCTCGTGTACATTCTTATTCTGATACGCCCATCCAATCCATCTCGTGTACATCCTTATTCTGATATACCCATCCAATCCATCTCGTGTACATCCTTATTCTGATATACCCATCCAATCCATCTCGTGTACATTCTTATTCTGATACGTTCATCCAATCCATCTCGTGTACATTTTTATTCTGATACGTTCATCCAATCCATCTCGTGTACATTCTTATTCTGATGCGTTCATCCAATCCATCTCGTGTACATTCTTATTCTGATATGTTCATCAAATCCATCTCGTGAACATTCTTATTCTGATACGTTCATCCAATCCATCTCGTGTACATTCTTATTCTGATACGTTCATCCAATCCATCTCGTGTACATTCTTATTCTGATATGTTCATCCAATCCCTCTCGTGTACATCCTTATTCTGATACACCCATTCAATCCATGTTGTGTACAATCTTATTCTGATACGTTCATCCAATCCATCTCGTGAACATTCTTATTCTGATGCGTTCATCTAATCCATCTCGTGAACATTCTTATTCTGATATGTTCATCCAATCCATCTCGTGAACATTCTTATTCTGATACGTTCATCCAATCCATCTCGTGTACATTCTTATTCTTATACGTTCATCCAATCCATCTCGTGTACATCCTTATTCTGATGCGTTCATCCAATCCCTCTCGTGTACATTCTTACTCTGGTATCCTATCTAATCCATCTCGTGTACATTTTTATTCTGATACGTTCATCCAATCCCTCTGGTGTACATCTTTATTCTGATACACCCATCCAATCCATCTCGTGTACATTCTTATTCTGATACACCCATCCAATCCATCTCGTGTACATTTTTATTCTGCTAGTTTCATCCAATCCATGTCCTGTACGTTCTTATTCTGATACACCCATCCAATCTATCTCGTGTACATTTTTATTCTGATAGGTTCATCCAATCCATGTCCTGTACATTCTTATTCTGATACGACCATCCAATCCATGTTGTGTACATTCTTATTCTAATACACCCTTTCAATTTATGTTGTATACAGTCTTATTCTGATACACCCATCCAATCCATCTCGTGTACATTCTTATTCTGATGCGTTCATTCAATCCATCTCGTGTACATCCTTATTCTGATACGTTCATCCAATCCATCTCGTGTACATCCTTATTGTGATACGTTCATCCAATCCATCTCGTGTATATCCTTATTCTGATACGTTCATCTAATCCATGCCCTGTACGTTCTTATTCTTTACGTTCATCCAATTCATCTCGTGTATATAAGTTCTTATTCCGATTCGTTCATCCAATCCATCTCGTGTACATTCTTATTCTGATACGGTCATCCAATCCATCTCGTGTACATTCTTATTCTGATACGCCCATCCAATCCATCTCGTGTACATCCTTATTCTGATATACCCATCCAATCCATCTCGTGTACATTCTTATTCTGATGCGTTCATCCAATCCATGTTGTGTACAATCTTATTCTGATACGTTCATCACATCGATCTCGTGTACATTTATATTCTGATACGTTCATCCAATCCCTCTCGTGAACATTCTTATTCTGATGCGTTCATCCAATCCATCTCGTGTACATTCTTATTCTGATATGTTCATCAAATCCATCTCGTGAACATTCTTATTCTGATACGTTCATCCAATCCATCTCGTGTACATTCTTATTCTGATACGTTCATCCAATCCATCTCGTGTACATTCTTATTCTGATATGTTCATCCAATCTCTCTCGTGTACATCCTTATTCTGGTATCCTATCTAATCCATCTCGTGTACATTCTTATTCTGATACGTTCATCCAATCCCTCTCGTGTACATCTTTATTCTGATACACCCATCCAATCCATCTCGTGTACATTCTTATTCTGATACACCCATCCAATCCATCTCGTGTACATTTTTATTCTGCTAGTTTCATCCAATCCATGTCCTGTACGTTCTTATTCTGATACACCAATCCAATCTATCTCGTGTACATTTTTATTCTGATAGGTTCATCCAATCCATGTCCCGTACATTCTTATTCTGATACGACCATCCAATCCATGTTGTGTACATTCTTATTCTAATACACCCTTTCAATTTATGTTGTATACAATCTTATTCTGATACACCCATCCAATCCATCTCGTGTACATTCTTATTCTGATGCGTTCATTCAATCCATCTCGTGTACATCCTTATTCTGATACGTTCATCCAATCCATCTCGTGTACATCCTTGTTCTGATACGTTCATCCAATTCCTCTCGTGTACATCCTTATTCTGATACACCTATCCAATCTATCTCGTGTACATTTTTATCCTGATAGGTTCATCCAATCCATGCCCTGTACGTTCTTATTCTTTACGTTCATCCATCTCATCTCGTGTATATAAGTTCTTATTCCGATTCGTTCATCCAATCCATCTCGTGTACATTCTTATTCTGATACGTTCATCCAATCCATCTCGTTTACATTCTTATTCTGATGCGTTCATCCAATCCATCTCGTTTACATTCTTATTCTGATACGTTCATCCAATCCTTCTCGTGAACATTCTTATTCTGATGCGTTCATCCAATCCATCTCGTGTACATTCTTATTCTGATGCGTTCATCCAATCCATCTCGTGTACATTCTTATTCTGATATGTTCATCCAATCCATCTCGTGAACATTCTTATTCTGATACGTTCATCCAATCCATCTCGTGTAACTTCCTTATTCTGATACGTTCATCCAATCCATCTCGTGTACATCCTTATTCTGATACGTTCATCCAATCCATCTCGTGTACATCCTTATTGTGATACGTTCATCCAATCCATCTCGTGTACATTCTTATTTTGATACGTTCATCCAATCCATCTCGCTTACATTCTTATTCTGATACGTTCATCCAATCCATCTCGTGAACATTCTTATTCTGATGCGTTCATCCAATCCATCTCGTGTATATTCTTATTCTGATATGTTCATCCAATCCATGTCGTGTTCATTCTTATTCTGATACGCCCATCCAATCCGTCTCGTGTACATTTTTATCCTGATAGTTTCATCCAATCCATGCCCTGTACGTTCTTATTCTTTACGTTCATCCAATTCATCTCGTGTATATCAGTTCTTATTCCGATTCGTTCATGCAATCCATCTCGTGTATATTCTTATTCTGATACGTTCATCCAATCCATCTCGTGTACATTCTTATTCTGATGCGTTCATCCAATCCATCTCGTTTACATTCTTATTCTGATACGTTCATCCAATCCATATCGTGAACATTCTTATTCTGATACGTTCATCAAATCCATCTCGTGAACATTCTTATTCTGATACGTTCATCCAATCCATCTCGTGTACATTCTTATTCTGATACGTTCATCCAATCCATCTCGTGTACATTCTTATTCTGATACGTTCATCTAATCCATCTCGCTGACATTCTTATTCTGATACGTTCATCCAATCCATCTCGTGAACATTCTTATTCTGATGCGTTCATCCAATCCATCTCGTGTACATTCTTATTCTGATATGTTTATCCAATCCATCTCGTGTACATCCTTATTCTGATACACCCATTGAATCCATGTTGTGTACAATCTTATTCTGATACACCCATCCAATCCATCTCGTGTACATTCTTATTCTGATAGGTTCATCCAATCTATGTCCTGTACATTGTTATTCTGATACACCCATCCAATCCATCTCGTGTACATTCTTATTCTGATATGTTCATCCAATCCATCTCGCTGACATTCTTATTCTGATACGTTCATCCTATCCATCTCGTGAACATTCTTATTCTGATGCGTTCGTCCAATCCATCTCGTGTACATTCTTATTCTGATATGTTTATCCAATCCATCTCGTGTACATCCTTTTTCTGATATACCCATTCAATCCATGTTGTGTACAATCTTATTCTGATATACTCATCCAATCCATCTCGTGTACATTTATATGCTGATAGTTTCATCCAATCTATGTGCTGTACGTTCTTTTTCTGATACACCCATCCAATCCATCTCGTGTATATCAGTTCTTATTCAGATGCGTTCATCCAATCCATCTTGTGTACATTCTTATTCTGATACGTTCATCCAATCCATCTCGTGTACATTCTTATTCTGATGCGTTCATCCAATCCATCTCGTGTACATTTTTATTCTGATACACCCATTGAATCCATGTTGTGTACATTCTTATTCTGATACACCCATCCAATCCATCTCGTGTACATTTTTATTCTGATACACCCATTAAATCCATGTTGTGTACAATCTTATTCTGATACACCCATTAAATCCATGTTGTGTACAATCTTATTCTGATACACCCATCCAATCCATCTCGTGTACATTTTTATCCTGGTAGTTTCATCCAAACGATGTCTTGTACGTTCTTATTTTGTACGCTCATCCAATTCATCTCGTGTATATCAGTTCTTATTCAGATGCGTTCATCCAATCCATCTCGTGTACATTCTTATTCGGATACGTTCATTCAATCCATCTCGTGTACATTCTTATTCTGATACGTTCATTCAATCCATCTCGTGTACATTCTTATTCTGATACGTTCATCCAATCCATCTCGTTTACATTCTTATTCTGATACGTTCATTCAATCGATCTCGTGAACATTCTTATTCTGATGGGTTCATTCAATCCATCTCGTGTACATTCTTATTCTGATACGTTCATCCAATCCATCTCGTGTACATCCTTATTCTGATACGTTCATCCAATCCATCTCGTGTACATCCTTATTGTGATACGTTCATCCAATCCATCTCGTGTACATCCTTATTCTGATACGTTCATCCAATCCATCTCGTTGACATTCTTATTCTGATACGTTCATTTAATCCATCTCGTGAACATTCTTATTCTGATGGGTTCATTCAATCCATCTCGTGTACATTCTTATTCTGATACGTTCATCCAATCCATCTCGTGTACATCCTTATTCTGATACGTTCATCCAATCCATCTCGTGTACATCCTTATTGTGATACGTTCATCCAATCCATCTCGTGTACATCCTTATTCTGATACGTTCATCCAATCCATCTCGTGTACATTCTTATTCTGATACGTTCATCCAATCCATCTCGTTTACATTATTATTCTGATACGTTCATCCAATCGATCTCGTGAACATTCTTATTCTGATGCATTCATCCAATCCCTCTCGTGTACATTCATACTCTGGTATCCTATCTAATTTATCTCGTGTACATTCTTATTCTGATACGTTCATCCAATCCATCTCGTGTACATCCTTATTCTGATACGTTCATCCAATCCATCTCGTGTACATCGTTATTGTGATACGTTCATCCAATCCATCTCGTGAACATTCTTATTCTGATGCGTTCATCCAATCCCTCTCGTGTACATTTTTATTCTGATAGGTTCATCCAATCTATGTCCTGTACATTGTTATTCTGATACACCCATCCAATCCATCTCGTGTACATTCTTATTCTTATACGTTCATCCAATCCATCTCGCTGACATTCTTATTCTGATACGTTCATCCAATCCATCTCGTGAACATTCTTATTCTGATGCGTTCATCCAATCCATCTCGTGAACATTCTTATTCCGATGCGTTCATCCAATCCATCTTGTGTACATTCTTATTCTGATACGTTCATCCAATCCATCTCGTGTACATTCTTATTCTGATGCGTTCATCCAATCCATCTCGTGTACATTTTTATTCTGATACACCCATTCAATCCATGTTGTGTACATTCTTATTATTTCATAGTTACTCAGATTTACCTATAGAAAATTCCCTAGATAAAAATGATACGGCATTTAAAATCAACCAATCACTAGCGAGAATTCACTAGCGAGAATGTACACAAGACTTCACTAGTGAAAAAACATCGTACGTCCAATGAGAGTTGCGAACGATGAATTTTCACTAGTGAAAATATTTGGTACGGGGAATTACGAGCGGTAGCTTTGTGAACACGGTAGCTGTCAAACATGGATGACATTCTACCTAGATTTGCTCTCTTCGACGGCACTGTTGATAGTTTTATAGACGAGCAAGAAAACAAAAATACCCGCCAAAAGACAGAGAGAGATGTTAACCTGCTGAAGACTTTTCTTCATGCCGTTAAAGACGACGAAAGGGATGTCGAAGCAATTCCTCCAGAGGAGCTCAATGAAATTTTGAGCGAGTTTTTCATATCAGTCAGAACAAAAGAGGGCAAGGAATACGAACCAACCTCTTTGAGGAGCATGCTTTCCAGCTTTGAAAGATTCCTTAAAAGAAAATCTTATGCTGCTAGTATTATCAACGATCTGGTTTTCGAAAAAACTGCTGAAAAAGAAGGGTAAAGGAAACAAACCACAAGCTTCCGTAGCTCTTACTGAAGAAGAAACCAGAATTCTGTACGAGAAAGGACTCCTTGGCATGTCAAGCCCTGAAGCGGTTTTGAACACCATGTGGCTAAATAACAGCCTGCATTTTGGACTCCGAGGAATACAAGAACACCGTTCAATTTGCTGGGGAGATGTTAAACTGAATAAGACAGCAGGAGGAGTGGAGTTCCTAGAGTACAACGAGCGACAGACGAAAACAAGGACCGGCGCGAATTGCCGAGATGTGAGGCCGTTCCCTCCGAAAATGTTTTCAACAGAAGGTAGCGAGAAAGATCCTGTGGCAGTTTACAAGTTCTTTGCGAAAATGAGACCGGAAAAAATGAAAGGAGAAGATTGTCCATTTTACCTGGCCGTAAACAATACCAAAAAGACGGAATCTCTACAAACGAAGCCCTGGTTCAAAAGCAATGCAGTTGGTATCAACAAACTTGGTAGTTTGATGAAGGATATGGCTGAAAAAGCTGGTTTGAATAACCCAAAACTTCGAAATCATAGCTCCAGAAAAACAATGCTTCAAATTCTAACTGACAACGATGTCCCACCAGCACACATTGCTCAATTATCAGGACACAAAAACCTCAAAAGCATCGAGAACTACAGCCACATTTCAACGAAGCAGCAAATGCAAATGTCGAATATCCTAGCAAACATGACTAGTACTAGTACTAGTACTACATGTACATCTTCAGCAGTAGTTGAGCCACCAACCAACACAGAGTCTCCACCACAACTTTCTAGTACTAATGGTCAGCAAGCTTTGGCGCTGTTCACAGGAGCAGTCATTCACGGAGGGCAGATTTCAGTCACTATCAACACAGTGAATCAATCACCACCAAGCACCGAGCGACAAAGAAAAAGAATTCGGATTTCTGATGATGAATAAAGGCAAGTCCTATTAAGCTTATAATCCTTTAAAACAAAACACAAAAAAAGAAGAAGAAAAAAGAAACCAAGAAACTCAACGTTTTCACCGCCGTTAAAGAACAATCTTACGTATTCTGTGACTTCAGCAAGTGCTAAAAGTCGGTTAGTGTGATTATAATTATTTATATTTCATTGCCAAGTTTTGATAGTTTCATAACGGCATGTTTATACATTGAAATTTTATAGTTTTCTTACTATTCCTTAAAATTTGTTAACATTTAATACTTGTCAAAAAGATATCTTAATGAAGGCAGTTAAATAAAAAATTAATTTTGTTCATAACTATGTTTTGTTGTATTAGTTTTCGACGCTTCTCTGTCTCTCTGTTTAAAACAAACTTATGCTAATTTTCATTCACAACGCAGCACTGATATGGCTTCCAAAGACGCTACGTTTAGCATCTATAAAATCTGAGTACCTATGAAATAAATAAATTACAACATGAAAAGTGCTAGTACGATTTTTATTCACTCGTTGTTTCGTATCATAAAACTCATGCGCTCGAAGACTCGCTTGTTCGTTTTATGACACTTCACAACTCGTGAATAAAAACCGTACGCGCGCACTTTCCATGAAGTAATCTCTATATTTTGTACGCTCATCCAATTCATCTCGTGTATATAAGTTCTCATTCAGATGCGTTCATCCAATCCATCACGTGTACATTCTTATTCGGATACGTTCATTCAATCCATCTCGGGTACATTCTTATTCTGATACGTTCATCCAATCCATCTCGCTGACATTCTTATTCTGATACGTTCATCCAATCCATCTCGTGAACATTCTTATTCTGATGCGTTCATCCAATCCATCTCGTGTACATTCTTATTCTGATATGTTTATCCAATCCATCTCGTGTACATCCTTATTCTGATACACCCATTCAATCCATGTTGTGTACAATCTTATTCTGATACACCCATCCAATCCATCTCTTCTACATTTTTATTCTGATAGGTTCATCCAATCTATGTCCTGTACATTGTTATTCTGATACACCCATCCAATCCATCTCGTGTACATTCTTATTCTGATACGTTCATCCAATCCATCTCGCTGACATTCTTATTCTGATACGTTCATCCAATCCATCTCGTGAACATTCTTATTCTGATGCGTTCATCCAATCCATCTCGTGTACATTCTTATTCTGATATGTTTATCCAATCCATCTCGTGTACATCCTTATTCTGATACACCCATTCAATCCATGTTGTGTACAATCTTATTCTGATACACTCATCCAATCCATCTCGTGTACATTTATATCCTGATAGTTTCATCCAATCTATGTGCTGTACGTTCTTATTCTGATACACCCATCCAATCCATCTCGTGTATATCAGTTCTTATTCAGATGCGTTCATCCAATCCATCTTGTGTACATTCTTATTCTGATACGTTCATCCAATCCATCTCGTGTACATTCTTATTCTGATGCGTTCATCCAATCCATCTCGTGTACATTTTTATTCTGATACACCCATTCAATCCATGTTGTGTACATTCTTATTCTGATACACCCATTCAATCCATGTTGTGTACAATCTTATTCTGATACACCCATTAAATCCATGTTGTGTACAATCTTATTCTGATACACTCATCCAATCCATCTCGTGTACATTTTTATCCTGGTAGTTTCATCCAATCCATGTCTTGTACGTTCTTATTTTGTACGCTCATCCAATTCATCTCGTGTACATTTTTATCCTGGTAGTTTCATCCAATCCATGTCTTGTACGTTCTTATTTTGTACACTCATCCAATCCATCTCGTGTACATTTTTATCCTGGTAGTTTCATCCAATCCATGCCCTGTACGTTCATATTCTTTACGCTCATCCAATTCATCTCGTGTATATCAGTTTTTATTCAGATGCGTTCATCCAATCCATCTCGTGTACATTCTTATTCGGATACGTTCATTCAATCCATCTCGTGTACATTCTTATTCTGATACGTTCATCCAATCCATCTCGTGTACATTCTTATTCTGATGCGTTAATTCAATCCATCTTGTGTACATTCTTATTCTGATACGTTCATCCAATCCATCTCGTTTACATTCTTATTCTGATACGTTCATCCAATCCATCTCGTGAACATTCTTATTCTGATGCATTCATCCATTCCCTCTCGTGTACATTCATACTCTGGTATCCTATCTAATTTATCTCGTGTACATTCTTATTCTGATACGTTCATCCAATCCATCTCGTGTACATCCTTATTCTGATACGTTCATCCAATCCATCTCGTGTACATCATTATTGTGATACGTTCATCCAATGCATCTCGTGAACATTCTTATTCTGATGCGTTCATCCAATCCCTCTCGTGTACATTTTTATTCTGATAGGTTCATCCAATCTATGTCCTGTACATTGTTATTCTGATACACCCATCCAATCCATCTCGTGTACATTCTTATTCTGATACGTTCATCCAATCCATCTCGCTGACATTCTTATTCTGATACGTTCATCCAATCCATCTCGTGAACATTCTTATTCTGATGCGTTCATCCAATCCATCTCGTGAACATTCTTATTCTGATACGTTCATCCAATCCATCTCGTGTACATTCTTATTCTGATGCGTTCATCCAATCCATCTCGTGTACATTCTTATTCTGATGCGTTCATCCAATCCATCTCGTGAACATTCTTATTCTGATGCGTTCATCCAATCCATCTCGTGTACATTCTTATTCTGATACGTTCATCCAATCCATCTCGCTGACATTCTTATTCTGATACGTTCATCCAATCCATCTCGTGAACATTCTTATTCTGATACGTTCATCCAATCCATCTCGCTGACATTCTTATTCTGATACGTTCATCCAATCCATCTCGTGTACATTCTTATTCTGATATGTTTATCCAATCTATCTCGTGTACATCCTTATTCTGATACACCCATTCAATCCATGTTGTGTACAATCTTATTCTGATACACTCATCCAATCCATCTCGTGTACATTTTTATTCTGATACACCCATTCAATCCATGTTGTGTACAATCTTATTCTGATACACCCATTAAATCCATGTTGTGTACAATCTTATTCTGATACACTCATCCAATCCATCTCGTGTACATTTTTATCCTGGTAGTTTCATCCAATCCATGTCTTGTACGTTCTTATTTTGTACGCTCATCCAGTTCATCTCGTGTATATCAGTTCTTATTCATATGTGTTCATCCAATCCATCACGTGTACATTCTTATTCGGATACGTTCATTCAATCCATCTCGGGTACATTCTTATTCTGATACGTTCATCCAATCCATCTCGTGTACATTCTTATTCTGAGGCGTTAATTCAATCCATCTCGTGTACATTCTTATTCTGATACGTTCATCCAATCCATCTCGTTTACATTCTTATTCTGATACGTTCATTCAATCCATCTCGTGAACATTCTTATTCTGATGGGTTCATCCAATGCATCTCGTGTATATTCTTAATCTGTTATGTTCATCCAATCCATGTCGTGTTCATTCTTATTCTGATACACCCAACCAATCCATCTCGTGTACATTTTTATTCTGATAGGTTCATCCAATCTATGTCCTGTACGTTATTATTCTGATACACCCATCCAATCCATCTCGTGTACATTTATATCCTGATAGTTTCATCCAATCCATGTCCTGTACGTTCTTATTCTGATACACCCATCCAATCCATCTCGTGTATATCAGTTCTTATTCCGATGCGTTCATCCAATCCATCTCATGTACATTCTTACTCTGATACGTTCATCCAATCCATCTCGTGTACATTCTTATTCTGATACGTTCATCGAATCCATCTCGTGTACATTCTTATTCTGATACACCCATCCAATCCATCTTGTGTACATTTTTATTCTGATACACCCATTCAATCCATGTTGTGTACATTCTTTTTCTGATACACCCATGCAATCCGTCTCGTGTACATTTTTATTCTGATACACCCATTCAATCCATGTTGTGTACAATCTTATTCTGATACACCCATCCAATCCATCTCGTGTACATTTTTATTCTAATAGGTTCATCCAATCCATGTCCTGTACGTTCTTATTCTGATAAACCCATCCAATCCATGTTGTGTACATTCTTATTCTGATACACCCATCCAATCCGTCTCGTGTACATTTTTATCCTGATAGTTTCATCCAATCCATGCCCTGTACGTTCTTATTCTTTACGTTCATCCAATTCATCTCGTGTATATCAGTTCTTATTCCGATTCGTTCATCCAATCCATCTCGTGTACATTCTTATTCTGATACGTTCATCCAATCCATCTCGTGTACATTCTTATTCTGATGCGTTCATCCAATCGATCTCGTTTACATTCGTATTCTGATACGTTCATCCAATCCATCTCGTGAACATTCTTATTGTGATACGTTCATCCATTCCATCTCGTGTACATTCTTACTCTGGTATCCTATCTAATCCATCTCGTGTACATTCTTATTCTGATACGTTCATCCAATCCATCTCGTGTACATCCTTATTGTGATACGTTCATCCAATCATTCTCGTGTACATCCTTATTGTGATACGTTCATCCAATCCATCTCGTGTACATTTTTATCCTGGTAGTTTCATCCAATCGATGTCTTGTACGTTCTTATTTTGTACGCTCATCCAATTCATCTCGTGTATATCAGTTCTTATTCAGATGCGTTCATCCAATCCATCTCGTGTACATTCTTATTCGGATACGTTCATTCAATCCATCTCGTGTACATTCTTATTCTGATAAGTTCTTCCAATCCATCTCGGGTACATTCTTATTCTGATGCGTTAATTCAATTCATCTCGTGTACATTCTTATTCTGATACGTTCATCCAATCCATCTCGTTTACATTCTTATTCTGATACGTTCATTCAATCCATCTCGTGAACATTCTTATTCTGATACGTTCATCCAATCTATGTCGTTTACATTCTTATTCTGATACGTTCATTCAATCCATCTCGTGAACATTCTTATTCTGATGGGTTCATTCAATCCATCTCGTGTACATTCTTATTCTGATACGTTCATCCAATCCATCTCGTGTACATCCTTATTCTGATACGTTCATCCAATCCATCTCGTGTACATCCTTATTGTGATACGTTCATCCAATCCATCTCGTGTACATTCTTACTCTGGTATCCTATCAAATCCATCTCGTTTACATTCTTATTCTGATATGTTCATTCAATCCATCTCGTGAACATCCTTATTCTGATACGTTCATCCAATCTATGTCGTTTACATTCTTATTCTGATACGTTCATTCAATCCATCTCGTGAACATTCTTATTCTGATGGGTTCATTCAATCCATCTCGTGTACATTCTTATTCTGATACGTTCATCGAATCCATCTCGTGTACATCCTTATTCTGATACGTTCATCCAATCCATCTCGTGTACATCCTTATTGTGATACGTTCATCCAATCTATCTCGTGTACATCCTTATTCTGATACGTTCATCCAATCCATCTCGTGTACATCGTTATTGTGATACGTTCATCCAATCCATCTCGTGAACATTCTTATTCTGATAGGTTCATCCAATCCCTCTCGTGTACATTCTTACTCTGGTATCCTATCCAATCCATCTCGTGTACATTCTTATTCTGATACGTTCATCCAATCCATCTCGTGTACATCCTTATTCTGATACGTTCATCCAATCCATCTCGTGTACATCGTTATTGTGATACGTTCATCCAATCCATCTCGTGAACATTCTTATTCTGATAGGTTCATCCAATCCCTCTCGTGTACATTCTTACTCTGGTATCCTATCCAATCCATCTCGTGTACATTCTTATTCTGATACGTTCATCCAATCCATCTCGTGTACATCCTTATTCTGATAGGTTCATCCAATCTATGTCCTGTACATTATTATTCTGATACGCCCATCCAATCCATCTCGTGTACATTCTTATTCTGATACGTTCATCCAATCCATCTCGTGTACATTATTATTCTGATACGCCCATCCAATCCATCTCGTGTACATTCTTATTCTGATACGTTCATCCAATCCATCTCGTGTACATTCTTATTCTAATACACCAATTCAATCCATGTTGTGTAAAATCTTATTCTGATACGTTCATCCAATCCATCTCGTGTACATTTTTATTCTGATAGGTTCATCCAATCTATGTCCTGTACATTATTATTCTGATACGCCCATCCAATCCATCTCGTGTACATTCTTATTCTGATACGTTCATCCAATCCATCTCGTGTACATCCTTATTCTGATATGTTCATCCAATCCATCTCGTGAACATTCTTACTCTGATACGTTCATCCAATCCATCTCGTGTACATTCTTATTCTTATACGTTCATCCAATCCATCTCGTGTACATCCTTATTCTGATGCGTTCATCCAATCCCTCTCGTGTACATTCTTACTCTGATGCGTTCATCCAATCCATCTCGTTTACATTCTTATTCTGATACGTTCATTCAATCCATCTCGTGAACATTCTTATTCTGTTGGGTTCATCCAATCCATCTCGTTTACATTCTAATTCTGATACGTTCATTCAATCCATCTCGTGAACATTCTTATTCTGATGCGTTAATCCAATCCATCTCGTGTACATTCTTATTCTGATACGTTCATCCAATCCATCTCGTATACATTCTTATTCTGATACGTTCATTCAATCCATCTCGTTTACATTCTTATTCTGATACGTTTATTCAATCCATCTCGTGAACATTCTTATCGTGGTAGTTTCATCCAATCGCTGTCTTGTACGTTCTTATTTTGTACGCTCATCCAATTCATCTCGTGTATATCAGTTCTTATTCAGATGCGTTCATCCAATCCATCTCGTGTACATTCTTATTCTGATACGTTCATTCAATCCATCTCGTGTACATTCTTATTCTGATACGTTCATCCAATCCATCTCGCGTACATTCTTATTCTGATGCGTTAATCCAATCCATCTCGTGAACATTCTTATTCTGATGCGTTAATCCAATCGATCTCGTGTACATTCTTATTCTGATACGTTCATCCAATCCATCTCGTTTACATTCTTATTCTGATACGTTCATTCAATCCATCTCGTGAACATTCTTATTCTGATGGGTTCATTCAATCCATCTCGTGTACATTCTTATTCTGATACGTTCATCCAATCCATCTCGTGTACATCCTTCTTCTGATACGTTCATCCAATCCATCTCGTGTACATCCTTATTGTGATACGTTCATCCAATCCATCTCGTGTACATCCTTATTCTGATACGTTCATCCAATCCATCTCGTATACATTCTTATTCTGATACGTTCATTCAATCCATCTCGTGAACATTCTTATTCTGATACGTTCATCCAATCCATCTCGTGAACATTCTTATTCTGATACGTTCATCCAATCCATCTCGTGTACATCCTTCTTCTGATACGTTCATCCAATCCATCTCGTGTACATCCTTATTCTGATACGTTCATCCAATCCATCTCGTATACATTCTTATTCTGATACGTTCATCCAATCCATCTCGTGTACATCCTTATTCTGATACGTTCATCCAATCCATCTCGTTTACATTCTTATTCTGATACGTTCATTCAATCCATCTCGTGAACATTCTTATTCTGATACGTTCATCCAATCCATCTCGTGTACATCCTTCTTCTGATACGTTCATCCAATCCATCTCGTGTACATCCTTATTGTGATACGTTCATCCAATCCATCTCGTGTACATCCTTCTTCTGATACGTTCATCCAATCCATCTCGTGTACATCCTTCTTCTGATACGTTCATCCAATCCATCTCGTGTACATCCTTATTGTGATACGTTCATCCAATCCATCTCGTGTACATCCTTATTCTGATACGTTCATCCAATCCATCTCGTGTACATTCTTATTCTGATACGTTCATCCAATCCATCTCGTGTACATTCTTATTCTGATACACCCATCCAATCCATCTTGTGTACATTTTTATTCTGATACACCCATTCAATCCATGTTGTGTACATTCTTATTCTGATACACCCATCCAATCCATCTTGTGTACATTTTTATTCTGATACACCCATTCAATCCATGTTGTGTACATTCTTATTCTGATACACATATCCAATCCATCTCGTGTACAATCTTATTCTGATACACCCATTCAATCCATCTTGTGTACATTTTTATTCTGATACACCCATTAAATCCATGTTGTGTACAATCTTATTCTGATACGTTTATCCAATCCATCTCGTGCACATTTTTATTCTGATAGGTTCATCCAATCCATCTTGTGAACAGTCTTATTCTGATACACCCATCCAATCCATCTCGTGTACATCCTTATTCTGATAGGTTCATCCAATCTATGTCCTGTACATTATTATTCTGATATGCCCATCCAATCCATCTCGTGTACATTCTTATTCTGATACGTTCATCCAATCCATCTCGTGTACATTTTTATCCTGGTAGTTTCATCCAATCGATGTCTTGTACGTTCTTATTTTGTACGCTCATCCAATTCATCTCGTGTATATCAGTTCTTATTCAGATGCGTTCATCCAATCCATCTCGTGTACATTCTTATTCTGATACGTTCATTCAATCCATCTCGTGTACATTCTTATTCTGATACGTTCATCCAATCCATCTCGCGTACATTCTTATTCTGATGCGTTAATCCAATCCATCTCGTGAACATTCTTATTCTGATGCGTTAATCCAATCGATCTCGTGTACATTCTTATTCTGATACGTTCATCCAATCCATCTCGTTTACATTCTTATTCTGATACGTTCATTCAATCCATCTCGTGAACATTCTTATTCTGATGGGTTCATTCAATCCATCTCGTGTACATTCTTATTCTGATACGTTCATCCAATCCATCTCGTGTACATCCTTCTTCTGATACGTTCATCCAATCCATCTCGTGTACATCCTTATTGTGATACGTTCATCCAATCCATCTCGTGTACATCCTTATTCTGATACGTTCATCCAATCCATCTCGTATACATTCTTATTCTGATACGTTCATCCAATCTATTTCGTTTACATTCTTATTCTGATACGTTCATCCAATCCATCTCGTGAACATTCTTATTCTGATGCGTTCATCCAATCCCTCTCGTGTACATTCATACTCTGGTATCCTATCTAATTTATCTCGTGTACATTCTTATTCTGATACGTTCATCCAATCCATCTCGTGTACATCCTTATTCTGATACGTTCATCCAATCCATCTCGTGTACATTCTTATTCTGATACGTTCATCCAATCCATCTCGTGTACATTCTTATTCTGATACGTTCATCCAATCCATCTCGTATACATTCTTATTCTGATACGTTCATTCAATCAATCTCGTGAACATTCTTATTCTGATACGTTCATCCAATCCATCTCGTGTACATTTTTATTCTGATACGTTCATCCAATCCATCTCGTGTACATTCTTATTCTGATACACCCATCCAATCCATCTTGTGTACATTTTTATTCTGATACACCCATTCAATCCATGTTGTGTACATTCTTATTCTGATACACATATCCAATCCATCTCGTGTACAATCTTATTCTGATACACCCATTCAATCCATCTTGTGTACATTTTTATTCTGATACACCCATTAAATCCATGTTGTGTACAATCTTATTCTGATACGTTTATCCAATCCATCTCGTGCACATTTTTATTCTGATAGGTTCATCCAATCCATCTTGTGAACAGTCTTATTCTGATACACCCATCCAATCCATCTCGTGTACATCCTTATTCTGATAGGTTCATCCAATCTATGTCCTGTACATTATTATTCTGATATGCCCATCCAATCCATCTCGTGTACATTCTTATTCTGATACGTTCATCCAATCCATCTCGTGTACATTTTTATCCTGGTAGTTTCATCCAATCGATGTCTTGTACGTTCTTATTTTGTACGCTCATCCAATTCATCTCGTGTATATCAGTTCTTATTCAGATGCGTTCATCCAATCCATCTCGTGTACATTCTTATTCTGATACGTTCATTCAATCCATCTCGTGTACATTCTTATTCTGATACGTTCATCCAATCCATCTCGCGTACATTCTTATTCTGATGCGTTAATCCAATCCATCTCGTGAACATTCTTATTCTGATGCGTTAATCCAATCGATCTCGTGTACATTCTTATTCTGATACGTTCATCCAATCCATCTCGTTTACATTCTTATTCTGATACGTTCATTCAATCCATCTCGTGAACATTCTTATTCTGATGGGTTCATTCAATCCATCTCGTGTACATTCTTATTCTGATACGTTCATCCAATCCATCTCGTGTACATCCTTCTTCTGATACGTTCATCCAATCCATCTCGTGTACATCCTTATTGTGATACGTTCATCCAATCCATCTCGTGTACATCCTTATTCTGATACGTTCATCCAATCCATCTCGTATACATTCTTATTCTGATACGTTCATCCAATCTATTTCGTTTACATTCTTATTCTGATACGTTCATCCAATCCATCTCGTGAACATTCTTATTCTGATGCGTTCATCCAATCCCTCTCGTGTACATTCATACTCTGGTATCCTATCTAATTTATCTCGTGTACATTCTTATTCTGATACGTTCATCCAATCCATCTCGTGTACATCCTTATTCTGATACGTTCATCCAATCCATCTCGTGTACATTCTTATTCTGATACGTTCATCCAATCCATCTCGTGTACATTCTTATTCTGATACACCCATCCAATCCATCTTGTGTACATTTTTATTCTGATACACCCATTCAATCCATGTTGTGTACATTCTTATTCTGATACACCCATCCAATCCATCTCGTGTACATTTTTATTCTGATACACCCATTAAATCCATGTTGTGTACAATCTTATTCTGATACGTTTATCCAATCCATCTCGTGCACATTTTTATTCTGATAGGTTCATCCAATCCATCTTGTGAACAGTCTTATTCTGATACACCCATCCAATCCATCTCGTGTACATCCTTATTCTGATAGGTTCATCCAATCTATGTCCTGTACATTATTATTCTGATACGCCCATCCAATCCATCTCGTGTACATTCTTATTCTGATACGTTCATCCAATCCATCTCGTGTACATCCTTATTCTGATATGTTCATCCAATCCATCTCGTGAACATTCTTACTCTGATACGTTCATCCAATCCATCTCGTGTACATTCTTATTCTTATACGTTCATCCAATCCATCTCGTGTACATCCTTATTCTGATGCGTTCATCCAATCCCTCTCGTGTACATTCTTACTCTGATGCGTTCATCCAATCCATCTCGTTTACATTCTTATTCTGATACGTTCATTCAATCCATCTCGTGAACATTCTTATTCTGATGGGTTCATCCAATCCATCTCGTTTACATTCTAATTCTGATACGTTCATTCAATCCATCTCGTGAACATTCTTATTCTGATGCGTTAATCCAATCCATCTCGTGTACATTCTTATTCTGATACGTTCATCCAATCCATCTCGTTTACATTCTTATTCTGATACGTTCATTCAATCCATCTCCTTTACATTCTTATTCTGATACGTTCATTCAATCCATCTCGTGTACATCCTTCTTCTGATACGTTCATCCAATCCATCTCGTGTACATCCTTCTTCTGATACGTTCATGCAATCCATCTCGTGTACATCCTTATTGTGATACGTTCATCCAATCCATCTCGTGTACATCCTTATTCTGATACGTTCATCCAATCCATCTCGTATACATTCTTATTCTGATACGTTCATCCAATCTATTTCGTTTACATTCTTATTCTGATACGTTCATCCAATCCATCTCGTGAACATTCTTATTCTGATGCGTTCATCCAATCCCTCTCGTGTACATTCATACTCTGGTATCCTATCTAATTTATCTCGTGTACATTCTTATTCTGATACGTTCATCCAATCCATCTCGTGTACATCCTTATTCTGATACGTTCATCCAATCCATCTCGTGTACATTCTTATTCTGATACGTTCATCCAATCCATCTCGTGAACATTCTTATTCTGATGCGTTCATCCAATCCCTCTCGTGTACATTCATACTCTGGTATCCTATCTAATTTATCTCGTGTACATTCTTATTCTGATACGTTCATCCAATCCATCTCGTGTACATCCTTATTCTGATACGTTCATCCAATCCATCTCGTGTACATTCTTATTCTGATACGTTCATCCAATCCATCTCGTGTACATCCTTATTCTGATACGTTCATCCAATCCATCTCGTGTACATTCTTATTCTGATACACCCATCCAATCCATCTCGTGTACATTTTTATTCTGATACACCAATTCAATCCATGTTGTGTACAATCTTATTCTGATACACCCATTCAATCCATGTTGTGTACATTTTTATTCTGATAAACCCATTCAATCCATGTTGTGTACAATCTTATTCTGATACACCCATTAAATCCATGTTGTGTACAATCTTATTCTGATACGTTTATCCAATCCATCTCGTGCACATTTTTATTCTGATAGGTTCATCCAATCCATCTTGTGAACAGTCTTATTCTGATACACCCATCCAATCGATCTCGTGTACATTCTTATTCTGATACGTTCATCCAATCCATCTCTTGTACATTCTTATTCTGATACGTTCATCAAATCCATCTCGTGATCATTCTTATTCTGATACGTTCATCCAATCGATCTCGTGTAGATTCTTATTCTGATGCGTTAATCCAATCCATCTCGTTTACATTCTTATTCTGATACGTTCATCCAATCCATCTCGTGAACATTCTTATTCTGATACGTTTATCCAATCTATCTCGTTTACATTCTTATTCTGATACGTTCATCCAATCGATCTCGTGTACATTCTTATTCTGATACGTTCATCCAATCCATCTCGGGTAGATTCTTATTCTGATGCGTTAATCCAATCCATCTCGTGTACATTCTTATTCTGATACGTTCATCCAATCCATCTCGTGAACATTCTTATTCTGATACGTTCATCCAATCCATCTCGTTTGCATTCTTATTCTGATACGTTCATCCAATCGATCTCGTGTACATTCTTATTGTGATACGTTCATCCAATCCATCTCGTGAACATTCTTATTCTGATACGTTCATCCAATCCATCTCGTGTAGATTGTTATTCTGATGCGTTAATCCAATCCATCTCGTGTACATTCTTATTCTGATACGTTCATCCAATCCATCTCGTGAACATTCTTATTCTGATACGTTCATCCAATCCATCTCGTTTACATTCTTATTCTGATACGTTTATCCAATCGATCTCGTGTACATTCTTATTCTGATACGTTCATCCAATCCATCTCGTGTACATTCTTATTCTGATACGTTCATCCAATCAATCTCGCTTACATTCTTATTCTGATACGTTCATCCAATCCATCTCGTGAACATTCTTATTCTGATGCGTTCATCCAATCCATCTCGTGTACATTCTTACCCTGGTATCCTATCTAATCCATCTCGTGTACATTCTTATTCTTATACGTTAATCCAATCCATCTCGTGTACATCCTTACTCTGATACGTTCATCCAATCAATCTCGTGTACATCCTTATTGTGATACGTTCATCCAATCCATCTCGTGTACATCCTTATTGTGATACGTTCATCCAATCCACCTCGTGTACATTCTTATTCTGATACGTTCATCCAATCCATCTCGCTTACATTCTTATTCTGATACGTTCATCCAATCCATCTCGTGAACATTCTTATTCTGATGCGTTGATCCAATCCATCTCGTGTACATTCTTATTCTGATATGTTCATCCAATCCATGTCGTGTACATTCTTATTCTGATACGTTCATCCAATCCATCTCGTGAACATTCTTATTCTGATGCGTTCATCCAATCCATCTCGTGTACATTCTTATTCTGATACGTTCATCCAATCAATCTCGTGTACATTCTTATTCTGATACGTTCATCTAATCCATCTCGTGTACATACTTATTCTGATATGTTCATCCAATCCCTCTCGTGTACATCCTTATTCTGATACACCCATTATATCCATGTTGTGTACAATCTTATTCTGATACGTTCATCCAATCCATCTCGTGAACCTTCTTATTCTGATGCGTTCATCCAATCCATCTCGTGAACATTCTTATTCTGATATGTTCATCCAATCAATCTCGTGAACATTTTTATTCTGATACGTTCATCCAATCCATCTCGTGTACATTCTTATTCTGATGCGTTCATCCAATCCATCTCGTGTACATCCTTATTCTGATATACCCATCCAATCCATCTCGTGTACATTATTACTCTGGTGTCCTATCTAATCCATCTCGTGTACATTCTTATTCTGATACACCCATCCTATCCATCTCGTGTACATCCTTATTCTGATACACCCATCCAATCCATCTCGTGTACATTTTTATTCTGATACACCCATTCAATCCATCTCGTGTACATTCTTATTCTGATACGTTCATCCAATCCATCTCGTGTACATTCCTATTCTGATGCGTTAATCCAATCCATCTCGTGTACATTCTTATTCTGATACGTTCATCCAATCGATCTCGTGTACATTCTTATTCTGATACGTTCATCCAATCCATCTCGCTTACATTCTTATTCTTATACGTTCATCCAATCCATCTCGTGAACATTCTTATTCTGATGCGTTGATCCAATCCATCTCGTGTACATTCTTATTCTGATATGTTCATCCAATCCATGTCGTGTACATTCTTATTCTGATACGTTCATCCAATCCATCTCGTGAACATTCTTATTCTGATGCGTTCATCCAATCCATCTCGTGTACATTCTTATTCTGATACGTTCATCCAATCAATCTCGTGTACATTCTTATTCTGATACGTTCATCTAATCCATCTCGTGTACATACTTATTCTGATATGTTCATCCAATCCCTCTCGTGTACATCCTTATTCTGATACACCCATTATATCCATGTTGTGTACAATCTTATTCTGATACGTTCATCCAATCCATCTCGTGAACCTTCTTATTCTGATGCGTTCATCCAATCCATCTCGTGAACATTCTTATTCTGATATGTTCATCCAATCAATCTCGTGAACATTTTTATTCTGATACGTTCATCCAATCCATCTCGTGTACATTCTTATTCTGATGCGTTCATCCAATCCATCTCGTGTACATCCTTATTCTGATATACCCATCCAATCCATCTCGTGTACATTATTACTCTGGTGTCCTATCTAATCCATCTCGTGTACATTCTTATTCTGATACACCCATCCTATCCATCTCGTGTACATTCTTATTCTGATACACCCATCCAATCCATCTCGTGTACATTTTTATTCTGATACACCCATTCAATCCATCTCGTGTACATTCTTATTCTGATACGTTCATCCAATCCATCTCGTGTACATTCCTATTCTGATGCGTTAATCCAATCCATCTCGTGTACATTCTTATTCTGATACGTTCATCCAATCGATCTCGTGTACATTCTTATTCTGATACGTTCATCCAATCCATCTCGTGTACATTCTTATTCTGATTCACCCATCCAATCCATCTCGTGTACATTCTTATTCTGATACACCCATCCAATCCAACTTGTGTACATTTTTATTCTGATACACCCATCCAATCCAACTTGTGTACATTTTTATTCTGATACACCCATTCAATCCATCTCGTGTACATTCTTATTCTGATACGTTCATCCAATCCATCTCGTGTACATTCCTATTCTGATGCGTTAATCCAATCCATCTCGTGTACATTCTTATTCTGATACGTTCATCCAATCGATCTCGTGTACATTCTTATTCTGATACGTTCATCCAATCCATCTCGTGAACATTCTTATTCTGATACGTTCATCCAATCGATCTCGTGCAGATTCTTATTCTGATGCGTTAATCCAATCAATCTCGTTTACATTCTTATTCTGATACGTTCATCCAATCCATCTCGTGAACATTCTTATTCTGATACACCAATTCAATCCATGTTGTGTACAATCTTATTCTGATACGTTCATCCAATCCATCTCGTGTACATTTTTATTCTGATAGCATTGCCAGAAATATTGGACATTGTCAGCGGTGTTACGCATGAATGAAAATGAAGTGGTTTTCTAGAGGAAAAATATAACTACATGGTTTCGAAGCACATATTTATATTCAACTATGATGTTAGTAAAATAATTCTTACCAAAAAATAGGTACTTGACAATCAAAAGAATAACTATCATTTTTCTGTTGATAAGCCTCACCACAGGAAACCCATGAAGGACAAAAACAAGTTTCAAACCTAAATCGTTACTTTAAGCTTCCTTATTGTATCTCAGCAGTCAATAGGAGCTTTTAAAAACAAAGTGGCGATATTTAGGGGGTTTTGAAGCTGTTTGGAGCAGTTCTCTGTGGTTTCTTGTCATTTTTAACTGAAAACTACGAGCTAACAACGCGTCGAATCGCTTAAAATTTAACCTAACTTCAAGCTTCTTGGGAACCTCCATTCTGAAGGCATGCTGTCTATTTTGAGCGGTTTTGGATTTATTAAACACTCGTTTGGTGATATCGAGGAAGAGCTCTTTTACTTTTAGATTTTTTCGAGCTCAAATAAGACGATTTTGGGGTCAAGTGTGGCCAGATTTATAGACGATGTATGGAATCTAGAGCTTTCAAAGCCTTTCAAAGGCAAGTAGTCCGGGAACCAATATGTCGCATGATTCAATGATCATTTTACGCTTATTTAGTAGCTTGTAGGGTGGGTTGTTTGTCGCGATGTGGAGCTCAGAGAAAATAAAACCCTATTCGCCGTAAATAGAGGAAGCTCTATATTCCCCATACATTTCCTATAAGACTCGGCGGCTATTTTGTAAGCTGAAACGCATCATTGCGCATGGATGAGCAGGCTCATGTCCCATATTTCTGGCAATGGGTTCATCCAATCTATGTCCTGTACATTATTATTCTGATACGCCCATCCAATCCATCTCGTGTACATTCTTATTCTGATACGTTCATCCAATCTATGTCCTGTACATTATTATTCTGATACGCCCATCCAATCCATCTCGTGTACATTCTTATTCTGCTACGTTCATCCAATCCATCTCGTGAACATTCTTATTCTGATACGTTCATCCAATCCATCTCGTTTACATTCTTATTCTGATACGTTCATCCAATCGATCTCGTGTACATTCTTATTCTGATACGTTCATCCAATCCATCTCTTGTACATTCTTATTCTGATACGTTCATCAAATCCATCTCGTGATCATTCTTATTCTGATACGTTCATCCAATCGATCTCGTGTAGATTCTTATTCTGATGCGTTAATCCAATCCATCTCGTTTACATTCTTATTCTGATACGTTCATCCAATCCATCTCGTGAACATTCTTATTCTGATACGTTTATCCAATCTATCTCGTTTACATTCTTATTCTGATACGTTCATCCAATCGATCTCGTGTACATTCTTATTCTGATACGTTCATCCAATCCATCTCGGGTAGATTCTTATTCTGATGCGTTAATCCAATCCATCTCGTGTACATTCTTATTCTGATACGTTCATCCAATCCATCTCGTGAACATTCTTATTCTGATACGTTCATCCAATCCATCTCGTTTGCATTCTTATTCTGATACGTTCATCCAATCGATCTCGTGTACATTCTTATTGTGATACGTTCATCCAATCCATCTCGTGAACATTCTTATTCTGATACGTTCATCCAATCCATCTCGTGTAGATTGTTATTCTGATGCGTTAATCCAATCCATCTCGTGTACATTCTTATTCTGATACGTTCATCCAATCCATCTCGTGAACATTCTTATTCTGATACGTTCATCCAATCCATCTCGTTTACATTCTTATTCTGATACGTTTATCCAATCGATCTCGTGTACATTCTTATTCTGATACGTTCATCCAATCCATCTCGTGTACATTCTTATTCTGATACGTTCATCCAATCAATCTCGCTTACATTCTTATTCTGATACGTTCATCCAATCCATCTCGTGAACATTCTTATTCTGATGCGTTCATCCAATCCATCTCGTGTACATTCTTACTCTGGTATCCTATCTAATCCATCTCGTGTACATTCTTATTCTTATACGTTAATCCAATCCATCTCGTGTACATCCTTACTCTGATACGTTCATCCAATCAATCTCGTGTACATCCTTATTGTGATACGTTCATCCAATCCATCTCGTGTACATCCTTATTGTGATACGTTCATCCAATCCACCTCGTGTACATTCTTATTCTGATACGTTCATCCAATCCATCTCGCTTACATTCTTATTCTGATACGTTCATCCAATCCATCTCGTGAACATTCTTATTCTGATGCGTTGATCCAATCCATCTCGTGTACATTCTTATTCTGATATGTTCATCCAATCCATGTCGTGTACATTCTTATTCTGATACGTTCATCCAATCCATCTCGTGAACATTCTTATTCTGATGCGTTCATCCAATCCATCTCGTGTACATTCTTATTCTGATACGTTCATCCAATCAATCTCGTGTACATTCTTATTCTGATACGTTCATCTAATCCATCTCGTGTACATACTTATTCTGATATGTTCATCCAATCCCTCTCGTGTACATCCTTATTCTGATACACCCATTATATCCATATTGTGTACAATCTTATTCTGATACGTTCATCCAATCCATCTCGTGAACCTTCTTATTCTGATGCGTTCATCCAATCCATCTCGTGAACATTCTTATTCTGATATGTTCATCCAATCAATCTCGTGAACATTTTTATTCTGATACGTTCATCCAATCCATCTCGTGTACATTCTTATTCTGATGCGTTCATCCAATCCATCTCGTGTACATCCTTATTCTGATATACCCATCCAATCCATCTCGTGTACATTATTACTCTGGTGTCCTATCTAATCCATCTCGTGTACATTCTTATTCTGATACACCCATCCTATCCATCTCGTGTACATTCTTATTCTGATACACCCATCCAATCCATCTCGTGTACATTTTTATTCTGATACACCCATTCAATCCATCTCGTGTACATTCTTATTCTGATACGTTCATCCAATCCATCTCGTGTACATTCCTATTCTGATGCGTTAATCCAATCCATCTCGTGTACATTCTTATTCTGATACGTTCATCCAATCGATCTCGTGTACATTCTTATTCTGATACGTTCATCCAATCCATCTCGTGTACATTCTTATTCTGATTCACCCATCCAATCCATCTCGTGTACATTCTTATTCTGATACACCCATCCAATCCAACTTGTGTACATTTTTATTCTGATACACCCATTCAATCCATCTCGTGTACATTCTTATTCTGATACGTTCATCCAATCCATCTCGTGTACATTCCTATTCTGATGCGTTAATCCAATCCATCTCGTGTACATTCTTATTCTGATACGTTCATCCAATCGATCTCGTGTACATTCTTATTCTGATACGTTCATCCAATCCATCTCTTGTACATTCTTATTCTGATACGTTCATCCAATCCATCTCGTGAACATTCTTATTCTGATACGTTCATCCAATCGATCTCGTGTAGATTCTTATTCTGATGCGTTAATCCAATCAATCTCGTTTACATTCTTATTCTGATACGTTCATCCAATCCATCTCGTGAACATTCTTATTCTGATACACCAATTCAATCCATGTTGTGTACAATCTTATTCTGATACGTTCATCCAATCCATCTCGTGTACATTTTTATTCTGATAGCATTGCCAGAAATATTGGACATTGTCAGCGGTGTTACGCATGAATGAAAATGAAGTGGTTTTCTAGAGGAAAAATATAACTACATGGTTTCGAAGCACATATTTATATTCAACTATGATGTTAGTAAAATAATTCTTACCAAAAAATAGGTACTTGACAATCAAAAGAATAACTATCATTTTTCTGTTGATAAGCCTCACCACAGGAAACCCATGAAGGACAAAAACAAGTTTCAAACCTAAATCGTTACTTTAAGCTTCCTTATTGTATCTCAGCAGTCAATAGGAGCTTTTAAAAACAAAGTGGCGATATTTAGGGGGTTTTGAAGCTGTTTGGAGCAGTTCTCTGTGGTTTCTTGTCATTTTTAACTGAAAACTACGAGCTAACAACGCGTCGAATCGCTTAAAATTTAACCTAACTTCAAGCTTCTTGGGAACCTCCATTCTGAAGGCATGCTGTCTATTTTGAGCGGTTTTGGATTTATTAAACACTCGTTTGGTGATATCGAGGAAGAGCTCTTTTACTTTTAGATTTTTTCGAGCTCAAATAAGACGATTTTGGGGTCAAGTGTGGCCAGATTTATAGACGATGTATGGAATCTAGAGCTTTCAAAGCCTTTCAAAGGCAAGTAGTCCGGGAACCAATATGTCGCATGATTCAATGATCATTTTACGCTTATTTAGTAGCTTGTAGGGTGGGTTGTTTGTCGCGATGTGGAGCTCAGAGAAAATAAAACCCTATTCGCCGTAAATAGAGGAAGCTCTATATTCCCCATACATTTCCTATAAGACTCGGCGGCTATTTTGTAAGCTGAAACGCATCATTGCGCATGGATGAGCAGGCTCATGTCCCATATTTCTGGCAATGGGTTCATCCAATCTATGTCCTGTACATTATTATTCTGATACGCCCATCCAATCCATCTCGTGTACATTCTTATTCTGATACGTTCATCCAATCCATCTCGTGAACATTCTTATTCTGATACGTTCATCCAATCCATCTCGTTTACATTCTTATTCTGATACGTTCATCCAATCGATCTCGTGTACATTCTTATTCTGATACGTTCATCCAATCCATCTCTTGTACATTCTTATTCTGATACGTTCATCAAATCCATCTCGTGATCATTCTTATTCTGATACGTTCATCCAATCGATCTCGTGTAGATTCTTATTCTGATGCGTTAATCCAATCCATCTCGTTTACATTCTTATTCTGATACGTTCATCCAATCCATCTCGTGAACATTCTTATTCTGATACGTTTATCCAATCTATCTCGTTTACATTCTTATTCTGATACGTTCATCCAATCGATCTCGTGTACATTCTTATTCTGATACGTTCATCCAATCCATCTCGTGTAGATTCTTATTCTGATGCGTTAATCCAATCCATCTCGTGTACATTCTTATTCTGATACGTTCATCCAATCCATCTCGTGAACATTCTTATTCTGATACGTTCATCCAATCCATCTCGTTTGCATTCTTATTCTGATACGTTCATCCAATCGATCTCGTGTACATTCTTATTGTGATACGTTCATCCAATCCATCTCGTGAACATTCTTATTCTGATACGTTCATCCAATCCATCTCGTGTAGATTGTTATTCTGATGCGTTAATCCAATCCATCTCGTGTACATTCTTATTCTGATACGTTCATCCAATCCATCTCGTGAACATTCTTATTCTGATACGTTCATCCAATCCATCTCGTTTACATTCTTATTCTGATACGTTTATCCAATCGATCTCGTGTACATTCTTATTCTGATACGTTCATCCAATCCATCTCGTGTACATTCTTATTCTGATACGTTCATCCAATCAATCTCGCTTACATTCTTATTCTGATACGTTCATCCAATCCATCTCGTGAACATTCTTATTCTGATGCGTTCATCCAATCCATCTCGTGTACATTCTTACTCTGGTATCCTATCTAATCCATCTCGTGTACATTCTTATTCTTATACGTTAATCCAATCCATCTCGTGTACATCCTTACTCTGATACGTTCATCCAATCAATCTCGTGTACATCCTTATTGTGATACGTTCATCCAATCCATCTCGTGTACATCCTTATTGTGATACGTTCATCCAATCCACCTCGTGTACATTCTTATTCTGATACGTTCATCCAATCCATCTCGCTTACATTCTTATTCTGATACGTTCATCAAATCCATCTCGTGAACATTCTTATTCTGATGCGTTGATCCAATCCATCTCGTGTACATTCTTATTCTGATATGTTCATCCAATCCATGTCGTGTACATTCTTATTCTGATACGTTCATCCAATCCATCTCGTGAACATTCTTATTCTGATGCGTTCATCCAATCCATCTCGTGTACATTCTTATTCTGATACGTTCATCCAATCAATCTCGTGTACATTCTTATTCTGATACGTTCATCTAATCCATCTCGTGTACATACTTATTCTGATATGTTCATCCAATCCCTCTCGTGTACATCCTTATTCTGATACACCCATTATATCCATGTTGTGTACAATCTTATTCTGATACGTTCATCCAATCCATCTCGTGAACCTTCTTATTCTGATGCGTTCATCCAATCCATCTCGTGAACATTCTTATTCTGATATGTTCATCCAATCAATCTCGTGAACATTTTTATTCTGATACGTTCATCCAATCCATCTCGTGTACATTCTTATTCTGATGCGTTCATCCAATCCATCTCGTGTACATCCTTATTCTGATATACCCATCCAATCCATCTCGTGTACATTATTACTCTGGTGTCCTATCTAATCCATCTCGTGTACATTCTTATTCTGATACACCCATCCTATCCATCTCGTGTACATTCTTATTCTGATACACCCATCCAATCCATCTCGTGTACATTTTTATTCTGACAGGTTCATCAAATCCATGTCCTGTACATTCTTATTCTGATACGACCATCCAATCCATGTTGTGTACATTTTTATTCCAACACACCCTTTCAATCCATGTTGTGTACAATCTTATTCTGATACACCCATCCAATCCATTTGGTGTACATTCTTATTCTGATGCGTTCATTCAATCCATCTCGTGTACATCCTTATTCTGATACGTTCATCCAATCCATCTCGTGTACATCCTTGTTCTGACACGTTCATCCAATTCATCTCGTGTACATCATTATTCTGATACACCCATCCAATCAATCTCGTGTACATTTTTATCCTGATAGTTTCAACCAATCCATGCCCTGTACGTTCTTATTCTTTACGTTCATCCAATTCATCTCGTGTATATAAGTTCTTATTCCGATTCGTTCATACAATCCATCTCGTGTATATTCTTATTCTGATACGTTCATCCAATCCATCTCGTGTACATTCTTATTCTGATGCGTTCATCCAATCCATCTCGTTTACATTCTTATTCTGATACGTTCATCCAATCCATCTCGTGAACATTCTTATTCTGATGCGTTCATCCAATCCATCTCGTGTACATTCTTACTCTGGTATCCTATCCAATCTATCTCGTGTACATTCTTATTCTGATACGTTCATTCAATCCATCTCGTGAACATTCTTATCCTGGTAGTTTCATCCAATCGATGTCTTGTACGTTCTTATTTTGTACGCTCATCCAATTCATCTCGTGTATATCAGTTCTTATTCAGATGCGTTCATCCAATCCATCTCGTGTACATTCTTATTCTGATACGTTCATTCAATCCATCTCGTGTACATTCTTATTGTGATACGTTCATCCAATCCATCTCGTGTACATTCTTATTCTGATGCGTTAATCCAATCCATCTCGTGAACATTCTTATTCTGATGCGTTAATCAAATCGATCTCGTGTACATTCTTATTCTGATACGTTCATCCAATCCATCTCGTTTACATTCTTATTCTGATACGTTCATTCAATCCATCTCGTGAACATTCTTATTCTGATGGGTTCATTCAATCCATCTCGTGTACATTCTTATTCTGATACGTTCATCCAATCTATCTCGTGTACATCCTTATTCTGATACGTTCATCCAATCCATCTCGTGTACATCCTTATTGTGATACGTTCATCCAATCCATCTCGTGTACATCCTTATTCTGATACGTTCATCCAATCCATCTCGTATACATTCTTATTCTGATACGTTCATCCAATCTATTTCGTGTACATTCTTATTCTGATACGTTCATCCAATCCATCTCGTGTACATCCTTATTCTGATAGGTTCATCCAATCTATGTCCTGTACATTATTATTCTGATACGCCCATCCAATCTATGTCCTGTGCATTATTATTCTGATACGCCCATCCAATCCATCTCGTTAACATTCTTATTCTGATGCGTTCATCCAATCCATCTCGTGAACATTCTTATTCTGATATGTTCATCCAATCCATCTCGTGAACATTCTTATTCTGATACGTTCATCCAATGTATCTCGTGTACATTCTTATTCTTATACGTTCATCCAATCCATCTCGTGTACATCCTTATTCTGCTGCGTTCATCCAATCCCTCTCGTGTACATTCTTACTCTGGTATCCTATCTAATCCATCTCGTGTACATTCTTATTCTGATACGTTCATCCAATCCATCTCGTGTACATTCTTATTCTAATACACCAATTCAATCCATGTTGTGTAAAATCTTATTCTGATACGTTCATCCAATCCATCTCGTGTACATTTTTATTCTGATAGGTTCATCCAATCTATGTCGAGTTCATTCTTATTCTGATACACCCATCCAATCCATCTCGTGTACATTTTTATTCTGATAGGTTCATCCAATCTATGTCCTGTACATTATTATTCTGATACACCCATCCAATCCATCTCGTGTACATTTATATCCTGATAGTTTCATCCAATCCATGTCCTTTACGTTCTTATTCTGATACACCCATCCAATCCATCTCGTGTATATCAGTTCTTATTCCGATGCGATCATCCAATCCATCTCGTGTACATTCTTATTCTGATACGTTCATCCAATCTATCTCGTGTACATTCTTATTCTGATACACCCATCCAATCCATCTTGTGTACATTTTTATTCTTATACACCCATTCAATCCATGTTTTGTACAATCTTATTCTGATACACCCATTAAATCCATGTTATGTACAATCTTATTCTGATACGTTTATCCAATCCATATCATGTACATTTTTATTCTGATAGGTTCATCCAATCCATGTCCTGTACGTTCTTATTCTGATAAACCCATCCAATCCATGTTGTGTACATTCTTATTCTAATACACCCATTCAATCCATCTCGTGTACATTCTTATTCTGATGCGTTCATCCAATCCATCTCGTGTACATCCTTATTCTGATATACCCATCCAATCCATCTCGTGTACATTCTTATGCTGATGCGTTCATCCAATCTATCTCGTGTACATTCTTATTCTGATATGTTCATCCAATCCATCTCGTGTACATTCTTATTCTGATACGTTCATCCAATCCATCTCGTGAATATTCTTATTCTGATGCGTTCATCCAATCCATCTCGTGTACATTCTTATTCTGATAGGTTCATCCAATCCATCTCGTGTACATTCTTATTCTGATATGTTCATCGAATCCCTCACGTGTACATCCTTATTCTTATACACCCATTCAATCCATGTTGTGTACAATCTTATTTCTATACGTTCATCCAATCCATCTCGTTAACATTCTTATTCTGATGCGTTCATCCAATCCATCTCGTGAACATTCTTATTCTGATATGTTCATCCAATCCATCTCGTGAACATTCTTATTCTGATACGTTCATCCAATGTATCTCGTGTACATTCTTATTCTTATACGTTCATCCAATCCATCTCGTGTACATCCTTATTCTGATGCGTTCATCCAATCCCTCTCGTGTACATTCTTACTCTGGTATCCTATCTAATCCATCTCGTGTACATTCTTATTCTGATACGTTCATCCAATCCCTCTCGTGTACATCTTTATTCTGCTAGGTTCATGCAATCCATGTCCTGTACATTCTTATTCTGATACGACCATCCAATCCATGTTGTGTACATTCTTATTCTAATACACCCTTTCAATTTATGTTGTATACAATCTTATTCTGATACACCCATCCAATCCATCTAGTGTACATTCTTATTCTGATGCGTTCATCCAATCCATCTCGTGTACATCCTTGTTCTGATACGTTCATCCAATTCATCTCGTGTACATCCTTATTCTGATACACCCATCCAATCCATCTCGTGTACATTTTTATCCTGATAGTTTCATCCAATCCATGCCCTGTACGTTCTTATTCTTTACGTTCATCCAATTCATCTCGTGTATATAAATTCTTATTCCGATTCGTTCATCCAATCCATCTCGTGTACATTCTTATTCTGATACGTTCATCCAATCCATCTCGTGTACATTCTTATTCTGATACGTTCATCCAATCCATCTCGTTTACATTCTTATTCTGATACGTTTATCCAATCCATCTCGTGAACATTCTTATTCTGATGCGTTCATCCAATCCATCTCGTGTACATTCTTACTCTGGTATCCTATCCAATCCATCTCGTGTACATTCTTATTCTGATACGTTCATCCAATCCATCTCGTGTAACTTCCTAATTCTGATACGTTCATCCAATCCATCTCGTGTTCATCCTTATTCTGATACGTTCATCCAATGCTTCCCGTGTACATCCTTATTGTGATACGTTCATCCAATCCATCTCGTGTACATTCTTATTTTGATACGTTCATCCAATCCATCTCGCTTACATTCTTATTCTGATACGTTCATCCAATCCATCTCGTGAACATTCTTATTCTGATGCGTTCATCCAATCCATCTCGTGTATATTCTTATTCTGATATGTTCATCTAATCCATGTCGTGTTCATTGTTATTCTGATACACCCATCCAATCCGTCTCGTGTACATTTTTATCCTGATAGTTTCATCCAATCCATGCCCTGTACGTTCTTATTCTTTACGTTCATCCAATTCATCTCGTGTATATCAGTTCTTATTCCGATTCGTTCATCCAATCCATCTCGTGTACATTCTTATTCTGATACGTTCATCCAATCCATCTCGTGTACATTCTTATTCTGATGCGTTCATCCAATCGATCTCGTTTACATTCTTATTCTGATACGTTCATCCAATCCATCTCGTGAACATTCTTATTCTGATACGTTCATCCAATCCATCTCGTGTACATTCTTACTCTGGTATCCTATCCAATCCATCTCGTGTACATTCTTATTCTGATACGTTCATCCAATCCATCTCGTGTACATTCTTATTCTGATACGTTCATCCAATCTATCTCGTGTACATCCTTATTGTGATACGTTCATACAATCATTCTCGTGTACATCCTTATTGTGATACGTTCATCCAATCCATCTCGTGTACATTCTTATTCTGATACGTTCATCCAATCCATCTCGCTGACATTCTTATTCTGATACGTTCATCCAATCCATCTCGTGAACATTCTTATTCTGATGCGTTCATCCAATCGATCTCGTGTACATTCTTATTCTGATATGTTCATCCAATCGATCTCGTGTACATTCTTATTCTGATACGTTCATCCAATCCATCTCGTGAATATTCTTATTCTGATGCGTTCATCCAATCCATCTCGTGTACATTCTTATTCTGATATGTTCATCAAATCCATCTCTTGAACATTCTTTTTCTGATACGTTCATCCAATCCATCTCGTGTACATTCTTATTCTGATACGTTCATCCAATCCATCTCGTGTACATTCTTATTCTGATATGTTCATCCAATCCCTCTCGTGTACATCCTTATTCTTATACACCCATTCAATCCATGTTGTGTACAATCTTATTCTGATACGTTCATCCAATCCATCTCGTTAACATTCTTATTCTGATGCGTTCATGCAATCCATCTCGTGAACATTCTTATTCTGATATGTTCATCCAATCCATCTCGTGAACATTCTTATTCTGATACGTTCATTCAATCCATCTCGTGAACATTCTTATCCTGGTAGTTTCATCCAATCGATGTCTTGTACGTTCTTATTTTGTACGCTCATCCAATTCATCTCGTGTATATCAGTTCTTATTCAGATGCGTTCATCCAATCCATCTCGTGTACATTCTTATTCTGATACGTTCATTCAATCCATCTCGTGTACATTCTTAGTGTGATACGTTCATCCAATCCATCTCGTGTACATTCTTATTCTGATGCGTTAATCCAATCCATCTCGTGAACATTCTTATTCTGATGCGTTAATCAAATCGATCTCGTGTACATTCTTATTCTGATACGTTCATCCAATCCATCTCGTTTACATTCTTATTCTGATACGTTCATTCAATCCATCTCGTGAACATTCTTATTCTGATGGGTTCATTCAATCCATCTCGTGTACATTCTTATTCTGATACGTTCATCCAATCTATCTCGTGTACATCCTTATTCTGATACGTTCATCCAATCCATCTCGTGTACATCCTTATTGTGATACGTTCATCCAATCCATCTCGTGTACATCCTTATTCTGATACGTTCATCCAATCCATCTCGTATACATTCTTATTCTGATACGTTCATCCAATCTATTTCGTTTACATTCTTATTCTGATGCGTTCATTCAATCCATTTCGTGTACATCCTTATTCTGATACGTTCATCCAATCTATCTCGTGTATATCCTTGTTCTGATACGTTCATCCAATTCATCTCGTGTACATCCTTATTCTGATACACCCATCCAATCCATCTCGTGTACATTTTTATCCTGATAGTTTCATCCAATCCATGCCCTGTACGTTCTTATTCTTTACGTTCATCCAATTTATCTCGTGTATATAAGTTCTTATTCCGATTCGTTCATACAATCCATCTCGTGTACATTCTTATTCTGATGCGTTCATCCAATCCATCTCGTTTACATTCTTATTCTGATACGTTCATCCAATCCATCTCGTGAACATTCTTATTCTGATGCGTTCATCCAATCCATCTCGTGTACATTCTTACTCTGGTATCCTATCCAATCTATATCGTGTACATTCTTATTCTGATACGTTCATCCAATCCATCTCGTGTAACTTCCTTATTCTGATACGTTCATCCAATCCATCTCGTGTACATCCTTATTCTGATACGTTCATCCAATCCTTCTCGTGTACATCCTTATTGTGATACGTTTATCCAATCCATCTCGTGTATATTCTTATTCTGATATGTTCATTCAATCCATGTCGAGTTCATTCTTATTCTGATACACCCATCCAATCCATCTCGTGTACATTTTTATTCTGATAGGTTCATCCAATCTATGTCCTGTACATTATTATTCTGATACACCCATCCAATCCATCTAGTGTACATTTATATCCTGATAGTTTCATCCAATCCATGTCCTTTACGTTCTTATTCTGATACACCTATCCAATCCATCTCGTGTATATCAGTTCTTATTCCGATGCGATCATCCAATCCATCTCGTGTACATTCTTATTCTGATACGTTCATCCAATCCATCTCGTGTACATTCTTATTCTGATACACCCATCCAATCCATCTTGTGTACATTTTTATTCTTATACACCCATTCAATCCATGTTGTGTACATTCTTATTCTGATACACCCATCCAATCCATCTCGTGTACCTTTTTATTCTGATACACCCATTTAATCCATGTTTTGTACAATCTTATTCTGATACACCCATTAAATCCATGTTATGTACCATCTTATTCTGATACGTTTATCCAATCCATATCATGTACATTTTTATTCTGATAGGTTCATCCAATCCATGTCCTGTACGTTCTTATTCTGATAAACCCATCCAATCCATGTTGTGTACATTCTTATTCTAATACACCCATTCAATCCATCTCGTGTACATTCTTATTCTGATGCGTTCATCCAATCCATCTCGTGTACATCCTTATTCTGATATACCCATCCAATCCATCTCGTGTACATTCTTATGCTGATGCGTTCATCCAATCTATCTCGTGTACATTCTTATTCTGATATGTTCATCCAATCCATCTCGTGTACATTCTTATTCTGATACGTTCATCCAATCCATCTCGTGAATATTCTTATTCTGATGCGTTCATCCAATCCATCTCGTGTACATTCTTATTCTGATACGTTCATCCAATCCATCTCGTGTACATTCTTATTCTGATATGTTCATCGAATCCCTCACGTGTACATCCTTATTCTTATACACCCATTCAATCCATGTTGTGTACAATCTTATTTCTATACGTTCATCCAATCCATCTCGTTAACATTCTTATTCTGATGCGTTCATCCAATCCATCTCGTGAACATTCTTATTCTGATATGTTCATCCAATCCATCTCGTGAACATTCTTATTCTGATACGTTCATCCAATGTATCTCGTGTACATTCTTATTCTGATACGTTCATCCAATCCATCTCGTGTACATCCTTATTCTGATGCGTTCATCCAATCCCTCTCGTGTACATTCTTACTCTGGTATCCTATCTAATCCATCTCGTGTACATTCTTATTCTGATACGTTCATCCAATCCCTCTCGTGTACATCTTTATTCTGCTAGGTTCATGCAATCCATGTCCTGTACATTCTTATTCTGATACGACCATCCAATCCATGTTGTGTACATTCTTATTCTAATACACCCTTTCAATTTATGTTGTATACAATCTTATTCTGATACACCCATCCAATCCATCTAGTGTACATTCTTATTCTGATGCGTTCATCCAATCCATCTCGTGTACATCCTTGTTCTGATACGTTCATCCAATTCATCTCGTGTACATCCTTATTCTGATACACCCATCCAATCCATCTCGTGTACATTTTTATCCTGATAGTTTCATCCAATCCATGCCCTGTACGTTCTTATTCTTTACGTTCATCCAATTCATCTCGTGTATATAAATTCTTATTCCGATTCGTTCATCCAATCCATCTCGTGTACATTCTTATTCTGATACGTTCATCCAATCCATCTCGTGTACATTCTTATTCTGATACGTTCATCCAATCCATCTCGTTTACATTCTTATTCTGATACGTTTATCCAATCCATCTCGTGAACATTCTTATTCTCATGCGTTCATCCAATCCATCTCGTGTACATTCTTACTCTGGTATCCTATCCAATCCATCTCGTGTACATTCTTATTCTGATACGTTCATCCAATCCATCTCGTGTAACTTCCTAATTCTGATACGTTCATCCAATCCATCTCGTGTTCATCCTTATTCTGATACGTTCATCCAATGCTTCCCGTGTACATCCTTATTGTGATACGTTCATCCAATCCATCTCGTGTACATTCTTATTTTGATACGTTCATCCAATCCATCTCGCTTACATTCTTATTCTGATACGTTCATCCAATCCATCTCGTGAACATTCTTATTCTGATGCGTTCATCCAATCCATCTCGTGTATATGCTTATTCTGATATGTTCATCTAATCCATGTCGTGTTCATTGTTATTCTGATACACCCATCCAATCCGTCTCGTGTACATTTTTATCCTGATAGTTTCATCCAATCCATGCCCTGTACGTTCTTATTCTTTACGTTCATCCAATTCATCTCGTGTATATCAGTTCTTATTCCGATTCGTTCATCCAATCCATCTCGTGTACATTCTTATTCTGATACGTTCATCCAATCCATCTCGTGTACATTCTTATTCTGATACGTTCATCCAATCCATCTCGCTGACATTCTTATTCTGATACGTTCATCCAATCCATCTCGTGAACATTCTTATTCTGATGCGTTCATCCAATCGATCTCGTGTACATTCTTATTCTGATATGTTCATCCAATCGATCTCGTGTACATTCTTATTCTGATACGTTCATCCAATCCATCTCGTGAATATTCTTATTCTGATGCGTTCATCCAATCCATCTCGTGTACATTCTTATTCTGATATGTTCATCAAATCCATCTCTTGAACATTCTTTTTCTGATACGTTCATCCAATCCATCTCGTGTACATTCTTATTCTGATACGTTCATCCAATCCATCTCGTGTACATTCTTATTCTGATATGTTCATCCAATCCCTCTCGTGTACATCCTTATTCTTATACACCCATTCAATCCATGTTGTGTACAATCTTATTCTGATACGTTCATCCAATCCATCTCGTTAACATTCTTATTCTGATGCGTTCATGCAATCCATCTCGTGAACATTCTTATTCTGATATGTTCATCCAATCCATCTCGTGAACATTCTTATTCTGATACGTTCATCCAATCCCTCTCGTGTACATTCTTACTCTGGTATCCTATCTAATCCATCTCGTGTACATTCTTATTCTGATACGTTCATCCAATCCCTCTCGTGTACATCTTTATTCTGATACACCCATCCAATCCATCTCGTGTACATTCTTATTCTGATACACCCATCCAATCCATCTCGTGTACATTTTTATTCTGCTAGATTCATCCAATCCATGTCCTGTACATTCTTATTCTGATACGACCATCCAATCCATGTTGTGTACATTCTTATTCTAATACACCCTTTCAATTTATGTTGTATACAATCTTATTCTGATACACCCATCCAATCCATCTCGTGTACATTCTTATTCTGATGCGTTCATTCAATCCATTTCGTGTACATCCTTATTCTGATACGTTCATCCAATCCATCTCGTGTACATCCTTGTTCTGATACGTTCATCCAATTCATCTCGTGTAAATCCTTATTCTGATACACCCATCCAATCCATCTCGTGTACATTTTTATCCTGATAGCTTCATCCAATCCATGCCCTGTACGTTCTTATTCTTTACGTTCATCCAATTCATCTCGTGTATATAAAATCTTATTCCGATTCGTTCATCCAATCCATCTCGAGTACATTCTTATTCTGATACGTTCATCCAATCCATCTCGTGTACATTCTTATTCTGATAAGTTCATCCAATCCATCTCGTTTACATTCTTATTCTGATACGTTTATCCAATCCATCTCGTGAACATTCTTATTCTGATGCGTTCATCCAATCCATCTCTTGTACATTCTTACTCTGGTATCCTATCCAATCCATCTCGTGTACATTCTTATTCTGATACGTTCATCCAATCCATCTCGTGTAACTTCCTTATTCTGATACGTTCATCCAATCCATCTCGTGTACATCCTTATTCTGATACGTTCATCCAATGCTTCCCGTGTACATCCTTATTGTGATACGTTCATCCAATCCATCTCGTGTACATTCTTATTTTGATACGTTCATCCAATCCATCTCGCTTACATTCTTATTCTGATGCGTTCATCCAATCCATCTCGTCAACATTCTTATTCTGATGCGTTCATCCAATCCCTCTCGTGTACATTCTTACTCTGGTATCCTATCTAATCCATCTCGTGTTCATTGTTATTCTGATACGTTCATCCAATCCCTCTCGTGTACATCTTTATTCTGATACACCCATCCAATCCATCTCGTGTACATTTTTATCCTGATAGCTTCATCCAATCCATGCCCTGTACGTTCTTATTCTTTACGTTCATCCAATCCATCTCGTTTACATTCTTATTCTGATACGTTCATCCAATCTATCTCGTGAACATTCTTATTCTGATACGTTCATCCAATCCATCTCGTGTACATTCTTACTCTGGTATCCTATCCAATCCATCTCGCGTACATTCTTATTCTGATACGTTCATCCAATCGATCTCGTGTACATTCTTATTCTTATACGTTCATCCAATCTATCTCGTGTACATCCTTATTGTGATACGTTCATACAATCATTCTCGTGTACATTCTTATTCTGATACGTTCATCCAATCCATCTCGATGACATTCTTATTCTGATACGTTCATCCAATCCATCTCGTGAACATTCTTATTCTGATGCGTTCATGCAGTCTATCTCGTGTACATTCTTATTCTGATATGTTTATCCAATCCATCTCGTGTACATCCTTATTCTGATACACCCATTCAATCCATGTTGTGTACAATCTTATTCTGATACACCCATCCAATCCATCTCGTGTACATTTTTATTCTGATAGGTTCATCCAATCTATGTCCTGTACATTGTTATTCTGATGCATTCATCCAATCCATCTCGTGTATATTCTTACTCTGGTATCCTATCCAATCAATCTCGTGTACATTGTTATTCTAATACGTTCATCCAATCTATCTCGTGTAACTTCCTTATTCTGATACGTTCATCCAATCCATCTCGTGTACATCCTTATTCTGATACGTTCATCCAATCCTTCCCGTGTACATCCTTATTGTGATACGTTCATCCAATCCATCTCGTGTACATTCTTATTTTGATACGTTCATCCAATCCATCTCGCGTACATTCTTATTCTGATACGTTCATCCAATCCATCTCGTGAACATTCTTATTCTGATGCGTTCATCCAATCCATTTCGTGTATATTGTTATTCTGATATGTTCATCCAATCCATGTCGTGTTCATTCTTATTCTGATACACCAATCCAATCCATCTCGTGTACATTCTTATTCTGATGCGTTCATCCAATCTATCTCGTTTACATTCTTATTCTGATACGTTCATCCAATCCATCTCGTGAACATTCTTATTCTGATACGTTCATCCAATCCATCTCGTGTACTGATACGTTCATCCAATCGATCTCGTGTACATTCTTATTCTTATACGTTCATCCAATCTATCTCGTGTACATCCTTATTGTGATACGTTCATCCAATCATTCTCGTGTACATCCTTATTGTGATACGTTCATCCAATCCATCTCGTGTACATTCTGATTCTGATACGTTCATCCAATCCATCTCGCTGACATTCTTATTCTGATACGTTCATCCAATCGATCTCGTGAACATTCTTATTCTGATGCGTTCATGCAGTCTATCTCGTGTACATTCTTATTCTGATATGTTTATCCAATCCATCTCGTGTACATCCTTATTCTGATACACCCATTCAATCCATGTTGTGTACAATCTTATTCTGATACACCCATCCAATCCATCTCGTGTACATTTTTATTCTGATAGGTTCATCCAATCTATGTCCTGTACATTGTTATTCTGATACACCCATCCAATCCATCTCGTGTACATTTTTATTCTGATAGGTTCATCCAATCTATGTCCTGTACATTGTTATTCTGATGCATTCATCCAATCCATCTCGTGTACATTCTTATTCTGATACACCCATCCAATCCATCTCGTGTACATTTTTATTCTGCTAGATTCATCCAATCCATGTCCTGTACATTCTTATTCTGATACGACCATCCAATCCATGTTGTGTACATTCTTATTCTAATACACCCTTTCAATTTATGTTGTATACAATCTTATTCTGATACACCCATCCAATCCATCTCGTGTACATTCTTATTCTGATGCGTTCATTCAATCCATTTCGTGTACATCCTTATTCTGATACGTTCATCCAATCCATCTCGTGTACATCCTTGTTCTGATACGTTCATCCAATTCATCTCGTGTACATCCTTATTCTGATACACCCATCCAATCCATCTCGTGTACATTTTTATCCTGATAGCTTCATCCAATCCATGCCCTGTACGTTCTTATTCTTTACGTTCATCCAATTCATCTCGTGTATATAAAATCTTATTCCGATTCGTTCATCCAATCCATCTCGAGTACATTCTTATTCTGATACGTTCATCCAATCCATCTCGTGTACATTCTTATTCTGATAAGTTCATCCAATCCATCTCGTTTACATTCTTATTCTGATACGTTTATCCAATCCATCTCGTGAACATTCTTATTCTGATGCGTTCATCCAATCCATCTCGTGTACATTCTTACTCTGGTATCCTATCCAATCCATCTCGTGTACATTCTTATTCTGATACGTTCATCCAATCCATCTCGTGTAACTTCCTTATTCTGATACGTTCATCCAATCCATCTCGTGTACATCCTTATTCTGATACGTTCATCCAATGCTTCCCGTGTACATCCTTATTGTGATACGTTCATCCAATCCATCTCGTGTACATTCTTATTTTGATACGTTCATCCAATCCATCTCGCTTACATTCTTATTCTGATGCGTTCATCCAATCCATCTCGTCAACATTCTTATTCTGATGCGTTCATCCAATCCCTCTCGTGTACATTCTTACTCTGGTATCCTATCTAATCCATCTCGTGTTCATTGTTATTCTGATACGTTCATCCAATCCCTCTCGTGTACATCTTTATTCTGATACACCCATCCAATCCATCTCGTGTACATTTTTATCCTGATAGCTTCATCCAATCCATGCCCTGTACGTTCTTATTCTTTACGTTCATCCAATCCATCTCGTTTACATTCTTATTCTGATACGTTCATCCAATCCATCTCGTGAACATTCTTATTCTGATACGTTCATCCAATCCATCTCGTGTACATTCTTACTCTGGTATCCTATCCAATCCATCTCGCGTACATTCTTATTCTGATACGTTCATCCAATCGATCTCGTGTACATTCTTATTCTTATACGTTCATCCAATCTATCTCGTGTACATCCTTATTGTGATACGTTCATACAATCATTCTCGTGTACATCCTTATTGTGATACGTTCATCCAATCCATCTCGTGTACATTCTTATTCTGATACGTTCATCCAATCCATCTCGATGAAATTCTTATTCTGATACGTTCATCCAATCCATCTCGTGAACATTCTTATTCTGATGCGTTCATGCAGTCTATCTCGTGTACATTCTTATTCTGATATGTTTATCCAATCCATCTCGTGTACATCCTTATTCTGATACACCCATTCAATCCATGTTGTGTACAATCTTATTCTGATACACCCATCCAATCCATCTCGTGTACATTTTTATTCTGATAGGTTCATCCAATCTATGTCCTGTACATTGTTATTCTGATGCATTCATCCAATCCATCTCGTGTATATTCTTACTCTGGTATCCTATCCAATCAATCTCGTGTACATTGTTATTCTAATACGTTCATCCAATCTATCTCGTGTAACTTCCTTATTCTGATACGTTCATCCAATCCATCTCGTGTACATCCTTATTCTGATACGTTCATCCAATCCTTCCCGTGTACATCCTTATTGTGATACGTTCATCCAATCCATCTCGTGTACATTCTTATTTTGATACGTTCATCCAATCCATCTCGCGTACATTCTTATTCTGATACGTTCATCCAATCCATCTCGTGAACATTCTTATTCTGATGCGTTCATCCAATCCATTTCGTGTATATTGTTATTCTGATATGTTCATCCCATCCATGTCGTGTTCATTCTTATTCTGATACACCAATCCAATCCATCTCGTGTACATTCTTATTCTGATGCGTTCATCCAATCTATCTCGTTTACATTCTTATTCTGATACGTTCATCCAATCCATCTCGTGAACATTCTTATTCTGATACGTTCATCCAATCCATCTCGTGTACTGATACGTTCATCCAATCGATCTCGTGTACATTCTTATTCTTATACGTTCATCCAATCTATCTCGTGTACATCCTTATTGTGATACGTTCATACAATCATTCTCGTGTACATCCTTATTGTGATACGTTCATCCAATCCATCTCGTGTACATTCTGATTCTGATACGTTCATCCAATCCATCTCGCTGACATTCTTATTCTGATACGTTCATCCAATCGATCTCGTGAACATTCTTATTCTGATGCGTTCATGCAGTCTATCTCGTGTACATTCTTATTCTGATATGTTTATCCAATCCATCTCGTGTACATCCTTATTCTGATACACCCATTCAATCCATGTTGTGTACAATCTTATTCTGATACACCCATCCAATCCATCTCGTGTACATTTTTATTCTGATAGGTTCATCCAATCTATGTCCTGTACATTGTTATTCTGATGCATTCATCCAATCCATCTCGTGTATATTCTTACTCTGGTATCCTATCCAATCAATCTCGTGTACATTGTTATTCTAATACGTTCATCCAATCCATCTCGTGTAACTTCCTTATTCTGATACGTTCATCCAATCCATCTCGTGTACATCCTTATTCTGATACGTTCATCCAATCCTTCCCGTGTACATCCTTATTGTGATACATTCATCCAATCCATCTCGTGTACATTCTTATTTTGATACGTTCATCCAATCCATCTCGCTTACATTCTTATTCTGATACGTTCATCCAATCCATCTCGTGAACATTCTTATTCTGATGCGTTCATCCAATCCATTTCGTGTATATTGTTATTCTGATATGTTCATCCAATCCATGTCGTGTTCATTCTTATTCTGATACACCAATCCAATCCGTCTCGTGTACATTTTTATCCTGATAGTTTCATCCAATCCATGCCCTGTACGTTCTTATTCTTTACGTTCATCCAATTCATCTCGTGTATATCAGTTCTTATTCCGATTCGTTCATCCAATCCATCTCGTGTACATTCTTATTCTGATACGTTCATCCAATCCATCTCGTGTACATTCTTATTCTGATGCGTTCATCCAATCCATCTCGTTTACATTCTTATTCTGATACGTTCATCCAATCCATCTCGTGAACATTCTTATTCTGATACGTTCATCCAATCCATCTCGTGTACATTCTTACTCTGGTATCCTATCCAATCAATCTCGTGTACATTCTTATTCTGATACGTTCATCCAATCCATCTTGTGTACATTCTTATTCTGATACGTTCATCCAATCCATCTCGTGTACATCCTTATTGTGATACGTTCATACAATCATTCTCGTGTACATCCTTATTGTGATACGTTCATCCAATCCATCTCGTGTACATTCTTATTCTGATACGTTCATCCAATCCATCTCGCTGACATTCTTATTCTGATACGTTCATCCAATCCATCTCGTGAACATTCTTATTCTGATGCTTTCATCCAATCCATCTCGTGTACATTCTTATTCTGATATGTTTATCCAATCCATCTCGTGTACATCCTTATTCTGATACACCCATTCAATCCATGTTGTGTACAATCTTATTCTGATACACCCATCCAATCCATCTCGTGTACATTTTTATTCTGATAGGTTCATCCAATCTATGTCCTGTACATTGTTATTCTGATACACCCATCCAATCCATCTCGTGTACATTTATATCCTGATAGTTTCATCCAATCTATGTCCTGTACATCCTTATTCTGATACACCCATCCAATCATTCTCGTGTACATCCTTATTGTGATACGTTCATCCAATCCATCTCGTGTACATTCTTATCTGATACGTTCATCCAATCCATCTCGCTGACATTCTTATTCTGATACGTTCATCCAATCCATCTCGTGAACATTCTTATTCTGATGCGTTCATCCAATCGATCTCGTGTACATTTTTATTCTGATATGTTCATCCAATCGATCTCGTGTACATTCTTATTCTGATACGTTCATCCAATCCATCTCGTGAATATTCTTATTCTGATGCGTTCATCCAATCCATCTCGTGTACATTCTTATTCTGATATGTTCATCAAATCCATCTCTTGAACATTCTTTTTGTGATACGTTCATCCAATCCATCTCGTGTACATTCTTATTCTGATACGTTCATCCAATCAATCTCGTTAACATTCTTATTCTGATGCGTTCATGCAATCCATCTCGTGAACATTCTTATTCTGATATGTTCATCCAATCGATCTCGTGAACATTCTTATTCTGATACGTTCATCCAATGTATCTCGTGTACATTCTTATTCTTATACGTTCATCCAATCCATCTCGTGTACATCCTTATTCTGATGCGTTCATCCAATCCCTCTCGTGTACATTCTTACTCTGGTATCCTATCTAATCCATCTCGTGTACATTCTTATTCTGATACGTTCATCCAATCCCTCTCGTGTACATCTTTATTCTGATACACCCATCCAATCCATCTCGTGTACATTCTTATTCTGATACACCCATCCAATCCATCTCGTGTACATTTTTATTCTGCTAGATTCATCCAATCCATGTCCTGTACATTCTTATTCTGATACGACCATCCAATCCATGTTGTGTACATTCTTATTCTAATACACCCTTTCAATTTATGTTGTATACAATCTTATTCTGATACACCCATCCAATCCATCTCGTGTACATTCTTATTCTGATGCGTTCATTCAATCCATTTCGTGTACATCCTTATTCTGATACGTTCATCCAATCCATCTCGTGTACATCCTTGTTCTGATACGTTCATCCAATTCATCTCGTGTACATCCTTATTCTGATACACCCATCCAATCCATCTCGTGTACATTTTTATCCTGATAGCTTCATCCAATCCATGCCCTGTACGTTCTTATTCTTTACGTTCATCCAATTCATCTCGTGTATATAAATTCTTATTCCGATTCGTTCATCCAATCCATCTCGAGTACATTCTTATTCTGATACGTTCATCCAATCCATCTCGTGTACATTCTTATTCTGATAAGTTCATCCAATCCATCTCGTTTACATTCTTTTTCTGATACGTTTATCCAATCCATCTCGTGAACATTCTTATTCTGATGGGTTCATCCAATCCATCTCGTGTACATTCTTACTCTGGTATCCTATCCAATCCATCTCGTGTACATTCTTATTCTGATACGTTCATCCAATCCATCTCGTGTAACTTCCTTATTCTGATACGTTCATCCAATCCATCTCGTGTACATCCTTATTCTGATACGTTCATCCAATGCTTCCCGTGTACATCCTTATTGTGATACGTTCATCCAATCCATCTCGTGTACATTCTTATTTTGATACGTTCATCCAATCCATCTCGCTTACATTCTTATTCTGATGCGTTCATCCAATCCATCTCGTCAACATTCTTATTCTGATGCGTTCATCCAATCCCTCTCGTGTACATTCTTACTCTGGTATCCTATCTAATCCATCTCGTGTTCATTCTTATTCTGATACGTTCATCCAATCCCTCTCGTGTACATCTTTATTCTGATACACCCATCCAATCCATCTCGTGTACATCCTTATTCTGATACACCCATCCAATCCATCTCGTGTACATTTTTATTCTGCTAGGTTCATCCAATCCATGTCCTGTACATTCTTATTCTGATACGACCATCCAATCCATGTTGTGTACATTCTTATTCTAATACACCCTTTCAATTTATGTTGTATACAATCTTATTCTGATACACCCATCCAATCCATCTCGTGTACATTCTTATTCTGATGCGTTCATTCAATCCATTTCGTGTACATCCTTATTCTGATACGTTCATCCAATCCATCTCGTGTACATCCTTGTTCTGATACGTTCATCCAATTCATCTCGTGTACATCCTTATTCTGATACACCCATCCAATCCATCTCGTGTACATTTTTATCCTGAAAGCTTCATCCAATCCATGCCCTGTACGTTCTTATTCTTTACGTTCATCCAATTCATCTCGTGTATATAAATTCTTATTCCGATTCGTTCATCCAATCCATCTCGTGTACATTCTTATTCTGATACGTTCATCCAATCCATCTCGTGTACATTCTTATTCTGATAAGTTCATCCAATCCATCTCGTTTACATTCTTATTCTGATACGTTTATCCAATCCATCTCGTGAACATTCTTATTCTGATGCGTTCATACAATCCATCTCGTGTACATTCTTACTCTGGTATCCTATCGAATCCATCTCGTGTACATTCTTATTCTGATACGTTCATCCAATCCATGTCGTGTAACTTCCTTATTCTGATACGTTCATCCAATCCATCTCGTGTACATCCTTATTCTGATACGTTCATCCAATGCTTCCCGTGTACATCCTTATTGTGATACGTTCATCCAATCCATCTCGTGTACATTCTTATTTTGATACGTTCATCCAATCCATCTCGCTTACATTCTTATTCTGATACGTTCATCCAATCCATCTCGTGAACATTCTTATTCTGATGCGTTCATCCAATCAATCTCGTGTATATTCTTATTCTGATATGTTCATCCAATCCATGTCGTGTTCATTGTTATTCTGATACACCCATCCAATCCGTCTCGTGTACATTTTTATCCTGATAGTTTCATCCAGTCCATGCCCTGTACGTTCTTATTCTTTACGTTCATCCAATTCATCTCGTGTATATCAGTTCTTATTCCGATTCGTTCATCCAATCCATCTCGTGTACATTCTTATTCTGATACCTTCATCCAATCCATCTCGTGTACATTCTTATTCTGATGCGTTCATCCAATCCATCTCGTTTACATTCTTATTCTGATACGTTCATCCAATCCATCTCGTGTACATTCTTATTCTGATGCGTTCATCCAATCCATCTCGTGTACATTTTTATTCTGATACACCCATTCAATCCATGTTGTGTACAATCTTATTCTGATACACCCATCCAATCCATCTCGTGTACATTTTTATTCTGATAGGTTCATCCAATCTATGTCCTGTACATTGTTATTTTGATGCATTCATCCAATCCATCTCGTGTATATTCTTACTCTGGTATCCTATCCAATCCATCTCGTGTACATTGTTATTCTAATACGTTCATCCAATCCATCTCGTGTAACTTCCTTATTCTGATACGTTCATCCAATCCATCTCGTGTACATCCTTATTCTGATACGTTCATCCAATCCTTCCCGTGTACATCCTTATTGTGATACGTTCATCCAATCCATCTGGTGTACATTCTTATTTTGATACGTTCATCCAATCCATCTCGCTTACATTCTTATTCTGATACGTTCATCCAATCCATCTCGTGAACATTCTTATTCTGATACGTTCATCCAATCCATCTCATGTACATTCTTACTCTGGTATCCTATCCAATCCATCTCGTGTACATTCTTATTCTGATACGTTCATCCAATCCATCTCGTGTACATTCTTACTCTGGTATCCTATCCAATCCATCTCGCGTACATTCTTATTCTGATACGTTCATCCAATCGATCTCGTGTACATTCTTATTCTTATACGTTCATCCAATCTATCTCGTGTACATCCTTATTGTGATACGTTCATACAATCATTCTCGTGTACATCCTTATTGTGATACGTTCATCCAATCCATCTCGTGTACATTCTTATTCTGATACGTTCATCCAATCCATCTCGCTGACATTCTTATTCTGATACGTTCATCCAATCCATCTCGTGAACATTCTTATTCTGATGCGTTCATGCAGTCTATCTCGTGTACATTCTTATTCTGATATGTTTATCCAATCCATCTCGTGTACATCCTTATTCTGATACACCCATTCAATCCATGTTGTGTACAATCTTATTCTGATACACCCATCCAATCCATCTCGTGTACATTTTTATTCTGATAGGTTCATCCAATCTATGTCCTGTACATTGTTATTCTGATGCATTCATCCAATCCATCTCGTGTATATTCTTACTCTGGTATCCTATCCAATCAATCTCGTGTACATTGTTATTCTAATACGTTCATCCAATCTATCTCGTGTAACTTCCTTATTCTGATACGTTCATCCAATCCATCTCGTGTACATCCTTATTCTGATACGTTCATCCAATCCTTCCCGTGTACATCCTTATTGTGATACGTTCATCCAATCCATCTCGTGTACATTCTTATTTTGATACGTTCATCCAATCCATCTCGCGTACATTCTTATTCTGATACGTTCATCCAATCCATCTCGTGAACATTCTTATTCTGATGCGTTCATCCAATCCATTTCGTGTATATTGTTATTCTGATATGTTCATCCAATCCATGTCGTGTTCATTCTTATTCTGATACACCAATCCAATCAATCTCGTGTACATTCTTATTCTGATGCGTTCATCCAATCTATCTCGTTTACATTCTTATTCTGATACGTTCATCCAATCCATCTCGTGAACATTCTTATTCTGATACGTTCATCCAATCCATCTCGTGTACTGATACGTTCATCCAATCGATCTCGTGTACATTCTTATTCTTATACGTTCATCCAATCTATCTCGTGTACATCCTTATTGTGATACGTTCATACAATCATTCTCGTGTATATTCTTACTCTGGTATCCTATCCAATCAATCTCGTGTACATTGTTATTCTAATACGTTCATCCAATCCATCTCGTGTAACTTCCTTATTCTGATACGTTCATCCAATCCATCTCGTGTACATCCTTATTCTGATACGTTCATCCAATCCTTCCCGTGTACATCCTTATTGTGATACGTTCATCCAATCCATCTCGTGTACATTCTTATTTTGATACGTTCATCCAATCCATCTCGCTTACATTCTTATTCTGATACGTTCATCCAATCCATCTCGTGAACATTCTTATTCTGATGCGTTCATCCAATCCATTTCGTGTATATTGTTATTCTGATATGTTCATCCAATCCATGTCGTGTTCATTCTTATTCTGATACAGCAATCCAATCCGTCTCGTGTACATTTTTATCCTGATAGTTTCATCCAATCCATGCCCTGTACGTTCTTATTCTTTACGTTCATCCAATTCATCTCGTGTATATCAGTTCTTATTCCGATTCGTTCATCCAATCCATCTCGTGTACATTCTTATTCTGATACGTTCATCCAATCCATCTCGTGTACATTCTTATTCTGATGCGTTCATCCAATCCATCTCGTTTACATTCTTATTCTGATACGTTCATCCAATCCATCTCGTGAACATTCTTATTCTGATACGTTCATCCAATCCATCTCGTGTACATTCTTACTCTGGTATCCTATCCAATCAATCTCGTGTACATTCTTATTCTGATACGTTCATCCAATCCATCTTGTGTACATTCTTATTCTGATACGTTCATCCAATCCATCTCGTGTACATCCTTATTGTGATACGTTCATACAATCATTCTCGTGTACATCCTTATTGTGATACGTTCATCCAATCCATCTCGTGTACATTCTTATTCTGATACGTTCATCCAATCCATCTCGCTGACATTCTTATTCTGATACGTTCATCCAATCCATCTCGTGAACATTCTTATTCTGATGCTTTCATCCAATCCATCTCGTGTACATTCTTATTCTGATATGTTTATCCAATCCATCTCGTGTACATCCTTATTCTGATACACCCATTCAATCCATGTTGTGTACAATCTTATTCTGATACACCCATCCAATCCATCTCGTGTACATTTTTATTCTGATAGGTTCATCCAATCTATGTCCTGTACATTGTTATTCTGATACACCCATCCAATCCATCTCGTGTACATTTATATCCTGATAGTTTCATCCAATCTATGTCCTGTACATCCTTATTCTGATACACCCATCCAATCATTCTCGTGTACATCCTTATTGTGATACGTTCATCCAATCCATCTCGTGTACATTCTTATCTGATACGTTCATCCAATCCATCTCGCTGACATTCTTATTCTGATACGTTCATCCAATCCATCTCGTGAACATTCTTATTCTGATGCGTTCATCCAATCGATCTCGTGTACATTTTTATTCTGATATGTTCATCCAATCGATCTCGTGTACATTCTTATTCTGATACGTTCATCCAATCCATCTCGTGAATATTCTTATTCTGATGCGTTCATCCAATCCATCTCGTGTACATTCTTATTCTGATATGTTCATCAAATCCATCTCTTGAACATTCTTTTTGTGATACGTTCATCCAATCCATCTCGTGTACATTCTTATTCTGATACGTTCATCCAATCAATCTCGTTAACATTCTTATTCTGATGCGTTCATGCAATCCATCTCGTGAACATTCTTATTCTGATATGTTCATCCAATCCATCTCGTGAACATTCTTATTCTGATACGTTCATCCAATGTATCTCGTGTACATTCTTATTCTTATACGTTCATCCAATCCATCTCGTGTACATCCTTATTCTGATGCGTTCATCCAATCCCTCTCGTGTACATTCTTACTCTGGTATCCTATCTAATCCATCTCGTGTACATTCTTATTCTGATACGTTCATCCAATCCCTCTCGTGTACATCTTTATTCTGATACACCCATCCAATCCATCTCGTGTACATTCTTATTCTGATACACCCATCCAATCCATCTCGTGTACATTTTTATTCTGCTAGATTCATCCAATCCATGTCCTGTATATTCTTATTCTGATACGACCATCCAATCCATGTTGTGTACATTCTTATTCTAATACACCCTTTCAATTTATGTTGTATACAATCTTATTCTGATACACCCATCCAATCCATCTCGTGTACATTCTTATTCTGATGCGTTCATTCAATCCATTTCGTGTACATCCTTATTCTGATACGTTCATCCAATCCATCTCGTGTACATCCTTGTTCTGATACGTTCATCCAATTCATCTCGTGTACATCCTTATTCTGATACACCCATCCAATCCATCTCGTGTACATTTTTATCCTGATAGCTTCATCCAATCCATGCCCTGTACGTTCTTATTCTTTACGTTCATCCAATTCATCTCGTGTATATAAATTCTTATTCCGATTCGTTCATCCAATCCATCTCGAGTACATTCTTATTCTGATACGTTCATCCAATCCATCTCGTGTACATTCTTATTCTGATAAGTTCATCCAATCCATCTCGTTTACATTCTTATTCTGATACGTTTATCCAATCCATCTCGTGAACATTCTTATTCTGATGGGTTCATCCAATCCATCTCGTGTACATTCTTACTCTGGTATCCTATCCAATCCATCTCGTGTACATTCTTATTCTGATACGTTCATCCAATCCATCTCGTGTAACTTCCTTATTCTGATACGTTCATCCAATCCATCTCGTGTACATCCTTATTCTGATACGTTCATCCAATGCTTCCCGTGTACATCCTTATTGTGATACGTTCATCCAATCCATCTCGTGTACATTCTTATTTTGATACGTTCATCCAATCCATCTCGCTTACATTCTTATTCTGATGCGTTCATCCAATCCATCTCGTCAACATTCTTATTCTGATGCGTTCATCCAATCCCTCTCGTGTACATTCTTACTCTGGTATCCTATCTAATCCATCTCGTGTTCATTCTTATTCTGATACGTTCATCCAATCCCTCTCGTGTACATCTTTATTCTGATACACCCATCCAATCCATCTCGTGTACATCCTTATTCTGATACACCCATCCAATCCATCTCGTGTACATTTTTATTCTGCTAGGTTCATCCAATCCATGTCCTGTACATTCTTATTCTGATACGACCATCCAATCCATGTTGTGTACATTCTTATTCTAATACACCCTTTCAATTTATGTTGTATACAATCTTATTCTGATACACCCATCCAATCCATCTCGTGTACATTCTTATTCTGATGCGTTCATTCAATCCATTTCGTGTACATCCTTATTCTGATACGTTCATCCAATCCATCTCGTGTACATCCTTGTTCTGATACGTTCATCCAATTCATCTCGTGTACATCCTTATTCTGATACACCCATCCAATCCATCTCGTGTACATTTTTATCCTGAAAGCTTCATCCAATCCATGCCCTGTACGTTCTTATTCTTTACGTTCATCCAATTCATCTCGTGTATATAAATTCTTATTCCGATTCGTTCATCCAATCCATCTCGTGTACATTCTTATTCTGATACGTTCATCCAATCCATCTCGTGTACATTCTTATTCTGATAAGTTCATCCAATCCATCTCGTTTACATTCTTATTCTGATACGGTTATCCAATCCATCTCGTGAACATTCTTATTCTGATGCGTTCATACAATCCATCTCGTGTACATTCTTACTCTGGTATCCTATCCAATCCATCTCGTGTACATTCTTATTCTGATACGTTCATCCAATCCATGTCGTGTAACTTCCTTATTCTGATACGTTCATCCAATCAAACTCGTGTACATCCTTATTCTGATACGTTCATCCAATGCTTCCCGTGTACATCCTTATTGTGATACGTTCATCCAATCCATCTCGTGTACATTCTTATTTTGATACGTTCATCCAATCCATCTCGCTTACATTCTTATTCTGATACGTTCATCCAATCCATCTCGTGAACATTCTTATTCTGATGCGTTCATCCAATCAATCTCGTGTATATTCTTATTCTGATATGTTCATCCAATCCATGTCGTGTTCATTGTTATTCTGATACACACATCCAATCCGTCTCGTGTACATTTTTATCCTGATAGTTTCATCCAGTCCATGCCCTGTACGTTCTTATTCTTTACGTTCATCCAATTCATCTCGTGTATATCAGTTCTTATTCCGATTCGTTCATCCAATCCATCTCGTGTACATTCTTATTCTGATACCTTCATCCAATCCATCTCGTGTACATTCTTATTCTGATGCGTTCATCCAATCCATCTCGTTTACATTCTTATTCTGATACGTTCATCCAATCCATCTCGTGTACATTCTTATTCTGATGCGTTCATCCAATCCATCTCGTGTACATTTGTATTCTGATACACCCATTCAATCCATGTTGTGTACAATCTTATTCTGATACACCCATCCAATCCATCTCGTGTACATTTTTATTCTGATAGGTTCATCCAATCTATGTCCTGTACATTGTTATTTTGATGCATTCATCCAATCCATCTCGTGTATATTCTTACTCTGGTATCCTATCCAATCCATCTCGTGTACATTGTTATTCTAATACGTTCATCCAATCCATCTCGTGTAACTTCCTTATTCTGATACGTTCATCCAATCCATCTCGTGTACATCCTTATTCTGATACGTTCATCCAATCCTTCCCGTGTACATCCTTATTGTGATACGTTCATCCAATCCATCTGGTGTACATTCTTATTTTGATACGTTCATCCAATCCATCTCGCTTACATTCTTATTCTGATACGTTCATCCAATCCATCTCGTGAACATTCTTATTCTGATGCGTTCATCCAATCCATTTCGTGTATATTGTTATTCTGATATGTTCATCCAATCCATGTCGTGTTCATTCTTATTCTGATACACCTATCCAATCCGTCTCGTGTACATTTTTATCCTGATAGTTTCATCCAATCCATGCCCTGTACGTTCTTATTCTTTACGTTCATCCAATTCATCTCGTGTATATCAGTTCTTATTCCGATTCGTTCATCCAATCCATCTCGTGTACATTCTTATTCTGATACGTTCATCCAATCCATCTCGTGTACATTCTTATTCTGATGCGTTCATCCAATCCATCTCGTTTACATTCTTATTCTGATACGTTCATCCAATCCATCTCGTGAACATTCTTATTCTGATACGTTCATCCAATCCATCTCGTGTACATTCTTACTCTGGTATCCTATCCAATCCATCTCGTGTACATTCTTATTCTGATACGTTCATCCAATCCATCTCGTGTACATTCTTATTCTGATACGTTCATCCAATCCATCTCGTGTACATCCTTATTCTGATACACTCATCCAATCCATCTCGTGTACATTTTTATCCTGGTAGTTTCATCCAATCCATGTCTTGTACGTTCTTATTTTGTACGCTCATCCAATCCATCTCGTGTACATTCTTATTCTGATGCGTTAATTCAATCCATCTCGTGTACATTCTTATTCTGATACGTTCATCCAATCTATCTCGTTTACATTCTTATTCTGATACGTTCATTCAATCCATCGCGCTAACATTCTTATTCTGATGGGTTCATCCAATCCATCTCGTCTACATTCTTATTCTGATACGTTCATTCAATCCATCTCGTGAACATTCTTATTCTGATGCGTTAATCCAATCCATCTCGTGTACATTCTTATTTTGATACGTTCATCCAATCCATCTCGTTTACATTCTTTTTCTGATACGTTCATTCAATCCATCTCGTGAACATTCTTATTCTGATGGGTTCATTCAATCCATCTCGTGTACATTCTTATTCTGATACGTTCATCCAATCCATCTCGTGTACATCCTTATTCTGATACGTTCATCCAATCCATCTCGTGTACATCCTTATTGTGATACGTTCATCCAATCCATCTCGTGTACATCCTTATTCTGATACGTTCATCCAATCCATCTCGTGTACATCCTTATTGTGATACGTTCATCCAATCTATCTCGTGTATATTCTTATTCTGATACGTTCATCGAATCCATCTCGCTTACATTCTTATTCTGATACGTTCATCCAATCCATCTCGTGAACATTCTTATTCTGATGCGTTCATCCAATCCATCTCGTGTACATTCTTATTCTGATACACCCATCTAATGCATCTCGTGTACATTTTTATTGTGATAGGTTAAACCAATCTATGTCCTGTACATTATTATTCTGATACACCCATCCAATCCATCTCGTGTACATTTATATCCTGATAGTTTCATCCAATCCATGTCCTGTACGTTCTTATTCTGATACACCCATCCAATCCATCTCGTGTATATCAGTTCTTATTCCGATGCGTTCATCCAATCCATCTCGTGTACATTCTTATTCTGATACGTTCATCCAATCCATCTCGTGTACATTCTTATTCTGATACACCCATCCAATCCATCTTGTGTACATTTTTATTCTGATACACCCATTCAATCCATGTTGTGTACATTCTTATTCTGATACACATATCCAATCCATCTCGTGTACAATCTCATTCTGATACACCCATTCAATCCATCTTGTGTACATTTTTATTCTGATACACCCATTAAATCCATGTTGTGTACAATCTTATTCTGATACGTTTATCCAATCCATCTCGTGTACATTTTTATTCTGATAGGTTCATCCAATCCTTGTCCTGTACGTTCTTATTCTGATAAACCCATCCAATCCATGTTGTGTACATTCTTATTCTAATACACCCATTCAATCCATCTCGTGTACATTCTTATTCTGATGCGTTCATCCAATCCATCTCGTGTACATCCTTATTCTGATATACCCATCCAATCCATCTCGTGTACATTCTTATTCTGATGCGTTCATCCAATCCATCTCGTGTACATCCTTATTCTGATACGTTCATCCAATCCATCTCGTGTACATTCTTATTCTGATGCGTTCATCCAATCCATCTCGTGTACATTTTTATTCTGATACACCCATTCAATCCATGTTGTGTACATTCTTATTCTGATACACCCATCCAATCCATCTCGTGTACATTTTTATTCTGATACACCCATTCAATCCATGTTGTGTATATTCTTATTCTGATATGTTCATCCAATCCATGTCGTGTTCATTCTTATTCTGATACACCCATCTAATGCATCTCGTGTACATTTTTATTGTGATAGGTTCATCCAATCTATGTCCTGTACATTATTATTCTGATACACCCATCCAATCCATCTCGTGTACATTTATATCCTGATAGTTTCATCCAATCCATGTCCTGTACGTTCTTATTCTGATACACCCATCCAATCCATCTCGTGTATATCAGTTCTTATTCCGATGCGTTCATCCAATCCATCTCGTGTACATTCTTATTCTGATACGTTCATCCAATCCATCTCGTGTACATTCTTATTCTGATACACCCATCCAATCCATCTTGTGTACATTTTTATTCTGATACACCCATTCAATCCATGTTGTGTACATTCTTATTCTGATACACATATCCAATCCATCTCGTGTACAATCTTATTCTGATACACCCATTCAATCCATCTTGTGTACATTTTTATTCTGATACACCCATTAAATCCATGTTGTGTACAATCTTATTCTGATACGTTTATCCAATCCATCTCGTGTACATTTTTATTCTGATAGGTTCATCCAATCCTTGTCCTGTACGTTCTTATTCTGATAAACCCATCCAATCCATGTTGTGTACATTCTTATTCTAATACACCCATTCAATCCATCTCGTGTACATTCTTATTCTGATGCGTTCATCCAATCCATCTCGTGTACATCCTTATTCTGATATACCCATCCAATCCATCTCGTGTACATTCTTATTCTGATGCGTTCATCCAATCCATCTCGTGTACATCCTTATTCTGATACGTTCATCCAATCCATCTCGTGTACATTCTTATTCTGATGCGTTCATCCAATCCATCTCGTGTACATTTTTATTCTGATACACCCATTCAATCCATGTTGTGTACATTCTTATTCTGATACACCCATCCAATCCATCTCGTGTACATTTTTATTCTGATACACCCATTCAATCCATGTTGTGTACAATCTTATTCTGATACACCCATTAAATCCATGTTGTGTACAATCTTATTCTGATACACTCATCCAATCCATCTCGTGTACATTTTTATCCTGGTAGTTTCATCCAATCCATGTCTTGTACGTTCTTATTTTGTACGCTCATCCAATTCATCTCGTGTATATCAGTTCTTATTCAGATGCGTTCATCCAATCCATCTCGTGTACATTCTTATTCGGATACGTTCATTGAATCCATCTCGTGTACATTCTTATTCTGATACGTTCATCCAATCCATCTCGTGTACATTCTAATTCTGATGCGCTAATTCAATCCATCTCGTGTACATTCTTATTCTGATACGTTCATCCAATCCATCTCGTTTACATTCTTATTCTGATACGTTCATTCAATCCATCTCGCTAACATTCTTATTCTGATGGGTTCATCCAATCCATCTCGTTTACATTCTTATTCTGATACGTTCATTCAATCCATCTCGTGAACATTCTTATTCTGATACGTTCATCCATTCCATCTCGTGAACATTCTTATTCTGATGCATTCATCCATTCCCTCTCGTGTACATTCATACTCTGGTATCCTATCTAATTTATCTCGTGTACATTCTTATTCTGATACGTTCATCCAATCCATCTCGTGTACATCCTTATTGTGATACGTTCATCCAATCTATCTCGTGTATATTCTTATTCTGATACGTTCATCGAATCCATCTCGCTTACATTCTTATTCTGATACGTTCATCCAATCCATCTCGTGAACATTCTTATTCTGATACGTTCATCCAATCTATCTCGTGTATATTCTTATTCTGATACGTTCATCGAATCCATCTCGTGTATATTCTTATTCTGATATGTTCATCCAATCCATGTCCTGTACGTTCTTATTCTGATACACCCATCCAATCCATCTCGTGTATATCAGTTCTTATTCCGATGCGTTCATCCAATCCATCTCGTGTACATTCTTATTCTGATACGTTCATCCAATCCATCTCGTGTACATTCTTATTCTGATACACCCATCCAATCCATCTTGTGTACATTTTTATTCTGATACACCCATTCAATCCATGTTGTGTACATTCTTATTCTGATACACATATCCAATCCATCTCGTGTACAATCTTATTCTGATACACCCATTCAATCCATCTTGTGTACATTTTTATTCTGATACACCCATTAAATCCATGTTGTGTACAATCTTATTCTGATACGTTTATCCAATCCATCTCGTGTACATTTTTATTCTGATAGGTTCATCCAATCCTTCTCCTGTACGTTCTTATTCTGATAAACCCATCCAATCCATGTTGTGTACATTCTTATTCTAATACACCCATTCAATCCATCTCGTGTACATTCTTATTCTGATGCGTTCATCCAATCCATCTCGTGTACATCCTTATTCTGATATACCCATCCAATCCATCTCGTGTACATTCTTATTCTGATGCGTTCATCCAATCCATCTCGTGTACATCCTTATTCTGATACGTTCCTCCAATCCATCTCGTGTACATTCTTATTCTGATGCGTTCATCCAATCCATCTCGTGTACATTTTTATTCTGATACACCCATTTAATCCATGTTGTGTACATTCTTATTCTGATACACCCATCCAATCCATCTCGTGTACATTTTTATTCTGATACACCCATTCAATCCATGTTGTGTACATTCTTATTCTGATACACCCATCCAATCCATCTCGTGTACATTTTTATTCTGATACACCCATTAAATCCATGTTGTGTACAATCTTATTCTGATACACTCATCCAATCCATCTCGTGTACATTTTTATCCTGGTAGTTTCATCCAATCCATGTCTTGTACGTTCTTATTTTGTACGCTCATCAAATTCATCTCGTGTATATCAGTTCTTATTCAGATGCGTTCATCCAATCCATCTCGTGTACATTCTTATTCGGATACGTTCATTGAATCCATCTCGTGTACATTCTTATTCTGATACGTTCATCCAATCCATCTCGTGTACATTCTAATTCTGATGCGTTAATTCAATCCATCTCGTGTACATTCTTATTCTGATACGTTCATTCAATCCATCTCGTTTACATTCTTATTCTGATACGTTCATTCAATCCATCTCGCTAACATTCTTATTCTGATGGGTTCATCCAATCCATCTCGTTTACATTCTTATTCTGATACGTTCATTCAATCCATCTCGTGAACATTCTTATTCTGATGCGTTAATCCAATCCATCTCGTGTACATTCTTATTTTGATACGTTTATCCAATCCATCTCGTTTACATTCTTATTCTGATACGTTCATTCAATCCATCTCGTGAACATTCTTATTCTGATGGGTTCATTCAATCCATCTCGTGTACATTCTTATTCTGATACGTTCATCCAATCCATCTCGTGTACATCCTTATTCTGATACGTTCATCCAATCCATCTCGTGTACATCCTTATTGTGATACCTTCATCCAATCCATCTCGTGTACATCCTTATTCTGATACGTTCATCCAATCCATCTCGTGTACATCCTTATTCTGATACGTTCTTCCAATCCATCTCGTTTACATTCTTATTCTGATACGTTCATCCATTCCATCTCGTGAACATTCTTATTCTGATGCATTCATCCAATCCCTCTCGTGTACATTCATACTCTGGTATCCTATCTAATTTATCTCGTGTACATTCTTATTCCTATACGTTCATCCCATCCATCTCGTGTACATCCTTATTGTGATACGTTCATCCAATCTATCTCGTGTATATTCTTATTCTGATACGTTCATAGAATCCATCTCGCTTACATTCTTATTCTGATACGTTCATCCAATCCATCTCGTGAACATTCTTATTCTGATGCGTTCATCCAATCCATCTCGTGTATATTCTTATTCTGATATGTTCATCCAATCCATGTCGTGTTCATTCTTATTCTGATACACCCATCTAATGCATCTCGTGTACATTTTTATTGTGATAGGTTCATCCAATCTATGTCCTGTACATTATTATTCTGATACACCCATCCAATCCATCTCGTGTACATTTATATCCTGATAGTTTCATCCAATCCATGTCCTGTACGTTCTTATTCTGATACACCCATCCAATCCATCTCGTGTATATCAGTTCTTATTCCGATGCGTTCATCCAATCCATCTCGTGTACATTCTTATTCTGATACGTTCATCCAATCCATCTCGTGTACATTCTTATTCTGATACACCCATCCAATCCATCTTGTGTACATTTTTATTCTGATACACCCATTCAATCCATGTTGTGTACATTCTTATTCTGATACACATATCCAATCCATCTCGTGAACATTTTTATTCTGATACACCCATTCAATCCATGTTGTGTACAATCTTATTCTGATACACCCATCCAATCCATCTTGTGTACATTTTTATTCTGAAACACCCATTAAATCCATGTTGTGTACAATCTTATTCTGATACACTCATCCAATCCATCTCGTGTACATTTTTATCCTGGTAGTTTCATCCAATCCATGTCTTGTACGTTCTTATTTTGTACGCTCATCCAATTCATCTCGTGTATATCAGTTCTTATTCAGATGCGTTCATCCAATCCATCTTGTGTACATTCTTATTCTGATACGTTCATCCAATCCATCTCGTGTACATTCTTATTCTGATGCGTTCATCCAATCCATCTCGTGTACATTTTTATTCTGATACACCCATTCAATCCATGTTGTGTACATTCTTATTCTGATACACCCATCCAATCCATCTCGTGTACATTTTTATTCTGATACACCCATTCAATCCATGTTGTGTACAATTTTATTCTGATACACCCATTCAATCCATGTTGTGTACAATCTTATTCTGATACACTCATCCAATCCATCTCGTGTACATTTTTATTCTGGTAGTTTCATCCAATCCATGTCTTGTACGTTCTTATTTTGTACGCTCATCCAATTCATCTCGTGTATATCAGTTCTTATTCAGATGCGTTCATCCAATCCATCTCGTGTACATTCTTATTCGGATACGTTCATTCAATCCATCTCGTGTACATTCTTATTCTGATACGTTCATCCAATCCATCTCGTGTACATTCTTATTCTGATGCTTTAATTCAATCCATCTCGTGTACATTCTTATTCTCATACGTTCATCCAATCCATCTCGTGAACATTCTTATTCTGATACGTTTTTTCAATCCATCTCGCTAACATTCTTATTCTGATGGGTTCATCCAATCCATCTCGTTTACATTCTTATTCTGATACGTTCATTCAATCCATCTCGTGAACATTCTTATTCTGATGCGTTAATCCAATCCATCTCGTGTACATTCTTATTCTGATACGTTCATCCAATCCATCTCGTTTACATTCTTATTCTGATACGTTCATTCAATCCATCTCGTGAACATTCTTATTCTGATGGGTTCATTCAATCCATCTCGTGTACATTCTTATTCTGATACGTTCATCCAATCCATCTCGTGTACATCCTTATTCTGATACGTTCATCCAATCCATCTCGTGTACATCCTTATTCTGATACGTTCATCCAATCCATCTCGTGTACATCCTTATTGTGATACGTTCATCCAATCCATCTCGTGTACATCCTTATTCTGATACGTTCATCCAATCCATCTCGTGTACATCCTTATTCTGATACGTTCATTCAATCCATCTCGTGTACATCCTTATTGTGATACGTTCATCCAATCCATCTCGTGTACATCCTTATTCTGATACGTTCATCCAATCCATCTCGTGTACATCCTTATTCTGATACGTTCATCAAATCCATCTCGTTTACATTCTTATTCCGATACGTTCATCCATTCCATCTCGTGAACATTCTTATTCTGATGTATTCATCCAATCCCTCTCGTGTACATTCATACTCTGGTATCCTATCTAATTTATCTCGTGTACATTCTTATTCTGATACGTTCATCCAATCCATCTCGTGTACATCCTTATTGTGATACGTTCATCCAATCTATCTCGTGTATATTCTTATTCTGATACGTTCATCGAATCCATCTCGCTTACATTCTTATTCTGATACGTTCATCCAATCCATCTCGTGAACATTCTTATTCTGATGCGTTCATCCAATCCATCTCGTGTATATTCTTATTCTGATATGTTCATCCAATCCATGTCGTGTTCATTCTTATTCTGATACACGCATCTAATGCATCTCGTGTACATTTTTATTGTGATAGGTTCATCCAATCTATGTCCTGTACATTATTATTCTGATACACCCATCCAATCCATCTCGTGTACATTTATATCCTGATAGTTTCATCCAATCCATGTCCTGTACGTTCTTATTCTGATACACCCATCCAATCCATCTCGTGTATATCAGTTCTTATTCCGATGCGTTCATCCAATCCATCTCGTGTACATTCTTATTCTGATACGTTCATCCAATCCATCTCGTGTACATTCTTATTCTGATACACCCATCCAATCCATCTTGTGTACATTTTTATTCTGATACACCCATTCAATCCATGTTGTGTACATTCTTATTCTGATACACATATCCAATCCATCTCGTGTACATTTTTATTCTGATACACCCATTCAATCCATGTTGTGTACAATCTTATTCTGATACACCCATCCAATCCATCTCGTGTACATTTTTATTCTGATAGGTTCATCCAATCCATGTCCTGTACGTTCTTATTCTGATAAACCCATCCAATCCATGTTGTGTACATTCTTATTCTAATACACCCATTCAATCCATCTCGTGTACATTCTTATGCTGATGCGTTCATCCAATCCATCTCGTGTACATTCTTATTCTGATACGTTCATCCAATCCATCTCGTGTACATTCTTATTCTGATGCGTTCATCCAATCCATCTCGTGTACATCCTTATTCTGATATACCCATCCAATCCATCTCGTGTACATTCTTATTCTGATGCGTTCATCCAATCGATCTCGTGTACATCCTTGTTCTGATACGTTCATCCAATTCATATCGTGTACATCCTTATTCTGATACACCCATCCAATCCGTCTCGTGTACATTTTTATCCTGATAGTTTCATCCAATCCATGCCCTGTACGTTCTTATTCTTGACGTTCATCCAATTCATCTCGTGTATATCAGTTCTTATTCCGATTCGTTCATCCAATCCATCTCGTGTACATTCTTATTCTGATACGTTCATCCAATCCATCTCGTGTACATTCTTATTCTGATGTGTTCATCCAATCCATCTCGTTTACATTCTTATTCTGATACGTTCATCCAATCCATCTCGTGAACATTCTTATTCTGATACGTTCATCCAATCCATCTCGTGTACATTCTTACTCTGGTATCCTATCCAATCCATCTCGTGTACATTCTTATTCTGATACGTTCATCCAATCTATCTCGTGTACATCCTTATTCTGATACGTTCATCCAATCCATCTCGTGTACATCCTTATTGTGATACGTTCATCCAATCATTCTCGTGTACATCCTTATTGTGATACGTTCATCCAATCCATCTCGTGTACGTTCTTATTCTGATACGTTCATCCAATCCATCTCGCTGACATTCTTATTCTGATACGTTCATCCAATCCATCTCGTGAACATTCTTATTCTGATACACCCATCCAATCCATCTTGTGTACATTTTTATTCTGATACACCCATTCAATCCATGTTGTGTACATTCTTATTCTGATACACATATCCAATCCATCTCGTGAACATTTTTATTCTGATACACCCATTCAATCCATGTTGTGTACAATCTTATTCTGATACACCCATCCAATCCATCTTGTGTACATTTTTATTCTGAAACACCCATTAAATCCATGTTGTGTACAATCTTATTCTGATACACTCATCCAATCCATCTCGTGTACATTTTTATCCTGGTAGTTTCATCCAATCCATGTCTTGTACGTTCTTATTTTGTACGCTCATCCAATTCATCTCGTGTATATCAGTTCTTATTCAGATGCGTTCATCCAATCCATCTTGTGTACATTCTTATTCTGATACGTTCATCCAATCCATCTCGTGTACATTCTTATTCTGATGCGTTCATCCAATCCATCTCGTGTACATTTTTATTCTGATACACCCATTCAATCCATGTTGTGTACATTCTTATTCTGATACACCCATCCAATCCATCTCGTGTACATTTTTATTCTGATACACCCATTCAATCCATGTTGTGTACAATTTTATTCTGATACACCCATTCAATCCATGTTGTGTACAATCTTATTCTGATACACTCATCCAATCCATCTCGTGTACATTTTTATTCTGGTAGTTTCATCCAATCCATGTCTTGTACGTTCTTATTTTGTACGCTCATCCAATTCATCTCGTGTATATCAGTTCTTATTCAGATGCGTTCATCCAATCCATCTCGTGTACATTCTTATTCGGATACGTTCATTCAATCCATCTCGTGTACATTCTTATTCTGATACGTTCATCCAATCCATCTCGTGTACATTCTTATTCTGATGCTTTAATTCAATCCATCTCGTGTACATTCTTATTCTCATACGTTCATCCAATCCATCTCGTGAACATTCTTATTCTGATACGTTTTTTCAATCCATCTCGCTAACATTCTTATTCTGATGGGTTCATCCAATCCATCTCGTTTACATTCTTATTCTGATACGTTCATTCAATCCATCTCGTGAACATTCTTATTCTGATGCGTTAATCCAATCCATTTCGTGTACATTCTTATTCTGATACGTTCATCCAATCCATCTCGTTTACATTCTTATTCTGATACGTTCATTCAATCCATCTCGTGAACATTCTTATTCTGATACGTTCATCCAATCCATCTCGTGTACATCCTTATTCTGATACGTTCATCCAATCCATCTCGTGTACATCCTTATTCTGATACGTTCATCCAATCCATCTCGTGTACATCCTTATTGTGATACGTTCATCCAATCCATCTCGTGTACATCCTTATTCTGATACGTTCATCCAATCCATCTCGTGTACATCCTTATTCTGATACGTTCATCCAATCCATCTCGTGTACATCCTTATTGTGATACGTTCATCCAATCCATCTCGTGTACATCCTTATTCTGATACGTTCATCCAATCCATCTCGTGTACATCCTTATTCTGATACGTTCATCAAATCCATCTCGTTTACATTCTTATTCCGATACGTTCATCCATTCCATCTCGTGAACATTCTTATTCTGATGTATTCATCCAATCCCTCTCGTGTACATTCATACTCTGGTATCCTATCTAATTTATCTCGTGTACATTCTTATTCTGATACGTTCATCCAATCCATCTCGTGTACATCCTTATTGTGATACGTTCATCCAATCTATCTCGTGTATATTCTTATTCTGATACGTTCATCGAATCCATCTCGCTTACATTCTTATTCTGATACGTTCATCCAATCCATCTCGTGAACATTCTTATTCTGATGCGTTCATCCAATCCATCTCGTGTATATTCTTATTCTGATATGTTCATCCAATCCATGTCGTGTTCATTCTTATTCTGATACACGCATCTAATGCATCTCGTGTACATTTTTATTGTGATAGGTTCATCCAATCTATGTCCTGTACATTATTATTCTGATACACCCATCCAATCCATCTCGTGTACATTTATATCCTGATAGTTTCATCCAATCCATGTCCTGTACGTTCTTATTCTGATACACCCATCCAATCCATCTCGTGTATATCAGTTCTTATTCCGATGCGTTCATCCAATCCATCTCGTGTACATTCTTATTCTGATACGTTCATCCAATCCATCTCGTGTACATTCTTATTCTGATACACCCATCCAATCCATCTTGTGTACATTTTTATTCTGATACACCCATTCAATCCATGTTGTGTACATTCTTATTCTGATACACATATCCAATCCATCTCGTGTACATTTTTATTCTGATACACCCATTCAATCCATGTTGTGTACAATCTTATTCTGATACACCCATCCAATCCATCTCGTGTACATTTTTATTCTGATAGGTTCATCCAATCCATGTCCTGTACGTTCTTATTCTGATAAACCCATCCAATCCATGTTGTGTACATTCTTATTCTAATACACCCATTCAATCCATCTCGTGTACATTCTTATGCTGATGCGTTCATCCAATCCATCTCGTGTACATTCTTATTCTGATACGTTCATCCAATCCATCTCGTGTACATTCTTATTCTGATGCGTTCATCCAATCCATCTCGTGTACATCCTTATTCTGATATACCCATCCAATCCATCTCGTGTACATTCTTATTCTGATGCGTTCATCCAATCGATCTCGTGTACATCCTTGTTCTGATACGTTCATCCAATTCATATCGTGTACATCCTTATTCTGATACACCCATCCAATCCGTCTCGTGTACATTTTTATCCTGATAGTTTCATCCAATCCATGCCCTGTACGTTCTTATTCTTGACGTTCATCCAATTCATCTCGTGTATATCAGTTCTTATTCCGATTCGTTCATCCAATCCATCTCGTGTACATTCTTATTCTGATACGTTCATCCAATCCATCTCGTGTACATTCTTATTCTGATGTGTTCATCCAATCCATCTCGTTTACATTCTTATTCTGATACGTTCATCCAATCCATCTCGTGAACATTCTTATTCTGATACGTTCATCCAATCCATCTCGTGTACATTCTTACTCTGGTATCCTATCCAATCCATCTCGTGTACATTCTTATTCTGATACGTTCATCCAATCTATCTCGTGTACATCCTTATTCTGATACGTTCATCCAATCCATCTCGTGTACATCCTTATTGTGATACGTTCATCCAATCATTCTCGTGTACATCCTTATTGTGATACGTTCATCCAATCCATCTCGTGTACGTTCTTATTCTGATACGTTCATCCAATCCATCTCGCTGACATTCTTATTCTGATACGTTCATCCAATCCATCTCGTGAACATTCTTATTCTGATGCGTTCATCCAATCCATCTCGTGTACATTCTTATTCTGATACGTTCATCCAATCCATCTCGCTGACATTCTTATTCTGATACGTTCATCCAATCCATCTCGTGTACGTTCTTATTCTGATACGTTCATCCAATCCATCTCGCTGACATTCTTATTCTGATACGTTCATCCAATCCATCTCGTGTACGTTCTTATTCTGATACGTTCATCCAATCCATCTCGTGTACGTTCTTATTCTGATACGTTCATCCAATCCATCTCGCTGACATTCTTATTCTGATACGTTCATCCAATCCATCTCGTGAACATTCTTATTCTGATACGTTCATCCAATCCATCTCGTGTACATTCTTATTCTGATATGTTTATCCAATCCATCTCGTGTACATTCTTATTCTGATGCGTTCATCCAATCCATCTCGTGTACATCCTTATTCTGATACGTTCATCCAATCGATCTCGTGTACATCCTTGTTCTGATACGTTCATCCAATTCATCTCGTGTACATCCTTATTCTGATACACCCATCCAATCCGTCTCGTGTACATTTTTATCCTGATAGTTTCATCCAATCCATGCCCTTTACGTTCTTATTCTTTACGTTCATCCAATTCATCTCGTGTTTATCAGTTCTTATTCCGATTCGTTCATCCAATCCATCTCGTGTACATTCTTATTCTGATACGTTCATCCAATCCATCTCGTGTACATTCTTATTCTGATATGTTCATCCAATCCATCTCGTTTACATTCTTATTCTGATACGTTCATCCAATCCATCTGGTGAACATTCTTATTCTGATACGTTCATCCAATCTATCTCGTGTACATCCTTATTCTGATACGTTCATCCAATCCATCTCGTGTACATCCTTATTGTGATACGTTCATCCAATCATTCTCGTGTACATCCTTATTGTGATACGTTCATCCAATCCATCTCGTGTACATTCTTATTCTGATACGTTCATCCAATCCATCTCGCTGACATTCTTATTCTGATACGTTCATCCAATCCATCTCGTGAACATTCTTATTCTGATGCGTTCATCCAATCCATCTCGTGTACATTCTTATTCTGATATGTTTATCCAATCCATCTCGTGTACATCCTTATTCTGATACACCCATTCAATCCATGTTGTGTACAATCTTATTCTGATACACCCATCCAATCCATCTCGTGTACATTTATATCCTGATAGTTTCATGCAATCTATGTCCTGTACGTTCTTATTCTGATACACCCATCCAATCCATCTCGTGTATATCAGTTCTTATTCCGATGCGTTCATCCAATCCATCTCGTGTACATTCTTATTCTGATACGTTCATCCAATCTATCTCGTGTACATTCTTATTCTGATGCGTTAATCCAATCCATCTCGTGTATATCAGTTCTTATTCAGATGCGTTCTTCCAATCCATCTTGTGTACATTCTTATTCTGAAACGTTCTTCCAATCCATCTCGTGTACATTCTTATTCTGATGCGTTCATCCAATCCATCTCGTGTACATTTTTATTCTGATACACCCATTCAATCCATGTTGTGTACATTCTTATTCTGATACACCCATCCAATCCATCTCGTGTACATTTTTATTCTGATACACCCATTCAATCCATGTTGTGTACAATCTTATTCTGATACACCCATTCAATCCATGTTGTGTACAATCTTATTCTGATACACTCATCCAATCCATCTCGTGTACATTTTTATCCTGGTAGTTTCATCCAATCCATGTCTTGTACGTTCTTATTTTGTACGCTCATCCAATTCATCTCGTGTATATCAGTTCTTATTCAGATGCGTTCATCCAATCCATCTCGTGTACATTCTTATTCGGATACGTTCATTCAATCCATCTCGTGTACATTCTTATTCTGATACGTTCATCCAATCCATCTCGTGTACATTCTTATTCTGATGCGTTAATTCAATCCATCTCGTGTACATTCTTATTCTGATACGTTCATCCAATCCATCTCGTGTACATTCTTATTCTGATGCGTTCATCCAATCCCTCTCGTGTACATTCATACTCTGGTATCCTATCTAATTTATCTCGTGTACATTCTTATTCTGATACGTTCATCCAATCCATCTCGTGTACATCCTTATTGTGATACGTTCATCCAATCTATCTCGTGTATATTCTTATTCTGATACGTTCATCGAATCCATCTCGCTTACATTCTTATTCTGATACGTTCATCCAATCCATCTCGTGAACATTCTTATTCTGATGCGTTCATCCAATCCATCTCGTGTATATTCTTATTCTGATATGTTCATCCAATCCATGTCGTGTTCATTCTTATTCTGATACACGCATCTAATGCATCTCGTGTACATTTTTATTGTGATAGGTTCATCCAATCTATGTCCTGTACATTATTATTCTGATACACCCATCCAATCCATCTCGTGTACATTTATATCGTGATAGTTTCATCCAATCCATGTCCTGTACGTTCTTATTCTGATACACCCATCCAATCCATCTCGTGTATATCAGTTCTTATTCCGATGCGTTCATCCAATCCATCTCGTGTACATTCTTATTCTGATACGTTCATCCAATCCATCTCGTGTACATTCTTATTCTGATACACCCATCCAATCCATCTTGTGTACATTTTTATTCTGATACACCCATTCAATCCATCTCGTGTACATTCTTATTCTGATACACATATCCAATCCATCTCGTGTACATTTTTATTCTGATACACCCATTCAATCCATGTTGTGTACAATCTTATTCTGATACACCCATCCAATCCATCTCGTGTACATTTTTATTCTGATAGGTTCATCCAATCCATGTCCTGTACGTTCTTATTCTGATAAACCCATCCAATCCATGTTGTGTACATTCTTATTCTAATACACCCATTCAATCCATCTCGTGTACATTCTTATGCTGATGCGTTCATCCAATCCATCTCGTGTACATTCTTATTCTGATACGTTCATCCAATCCATCTCGTGTACATTCTTATTCTGATCTGTTCATCCAATCCATCTCGTGTATATTCTTATTCTGATATGTTCATCCAATCCATGTCGTGTTCATTCTTATTCTGATACACGCATCTAATGCATCTCGTGTACATTTTTATTGTGGTAGGTTCATCCAATCTATGTCCTGTACATTGTTATTCTGATACACCCATCCAATCCATCTCGTGTACATCTTTATTGTGATACGTTCATCCAATCCATCTTGTGTACATTTTTATTCTGATACACCCATTAAATCCATGTTGTGTACAATCTTATTCTGATACGTTTATCCAATCCATCTCGTGTACATTTTTATTCTGATAGGTTCATCCAATCTATGTCCTGTACATTATTATTCTGATACACCCATCCAATCCATCTCGTGTTTATTTATATCCTGATAGTTTCATCCAATCCATGTCCTGTACGTTCTTATTCTGATACACCCATCCAATCCATCTCGTGTATATCAGTTCTTATTCCGATGCGTTCATCCAATCCATCTCGTGTACATTCTTATTCTGATACGTTCATCCAATCCATCTCGTGTACATTTTTATTCTGATACACCCATCCAATCCATCTTGTGTACATTTTTATTCTGATACACCCATTCAATCCATGTTGTGTACATTCTTATTCTGATACACATATCCAATCCATCTCGTGTACATTTTTATTCTGATACACCCATTCAATCCATGTTGTGTACAATCTTATTCTGATACACCCATCCAATCCATCTTGTGTACATTTTTATTGTGATACACCCATTAAATCCATGTTGTGTACAAACTTATTCTGATACGTTTATCCAATCCATCTCGTGTACATTTTTATTCTGATAGGTTCATCCAATCCATGTCCTGTACGTTCTTATTCTGATAAACCCATCCAATCCATGTTGTGTACATTCTTATTCTAATACACGCATTCAATCCATCTCGTGTACATTCTTATTCTGATGCGTTCATCCAATCCATCTCGTGTACATCCTTATTCTGATACGTTCATCCAATCGATCTCGTGTACATCCTTGTTCTGATACGTTCATCCAATTCATCTCGTGTACATCCTTATTCTGATACACCCATTCAATCCGTCTCGTGTACATTTTTATCCTGATAGTTTCATCCAATCCATGCCCTGTACGTTCTTATTCTTTACGTTCATCCAATTCATCTCGTGTATATCAGTTCTTATTCCGATTCGTTCATCCAATCCATCTCGTGTACATTCTTATTCTGATACGTTCATCCAATCCATCTCGTGTACATTCTTATTCTGATGTGTTCATCCAATCCATCTCGTTTACATTCTTATTCTGATACGTTCATGCAATCCATCTCGTGAACATTCTTATTCTGATACGTTCATCCAATCCATCTCGTGTAACTTCTTACTCTGGCATCCTATCCAATCCATCTCGTGTACATTCTTATTCTGATACGTTCATCCAATATATCTCGTGTACATCCTTATTCTGATACGTTCATCCAATCCATCTCGTGTACATCCTTATTGTGATACGTTCATCCAATCATTCTCGTGTACATCCTTATTGTGATACGTTCATCCAATCCATCTCGTGTACGTTCTTATTCTGATACGTTCATCCAATCCATCTCGCTGACATTCTTATTCTGATACGTTCATCCAATCCATCTCGTGAACATTCTTATTCTGATGCGTTCATCCAATCCATCTCGTGTACATTCTTATTCTGATATGTTTATCCAATCCATCTCGTGTACATCCTTATTCTGATACACCCATTCAATCCATGTTGTGTACAATCTTATTCTGATACACCCATCCAATCCATCTCGTGTACATTTATATCCTGATAGTTTCATGCAATCTATGTCCTGTACGTTCTTATTCTGATACACCCATCCAATCCATCTCGTGTATATCAGTTTTTATTACGATGCGTTCATCCAATCCATCTCGTGTACATTCTTATTCTGATACGTTCATCCAATCCATCTCGTGTACATTCTTATTCTGATACGTTCATCCAATCCATCTCGTGAACATTCTTATTCTGATGCGTTCATCCAATCCATCTGGTGTACATTCTTATTCTGATACGTTCATCCAATCCATCTCGTGTACATTCTTATTCTGATACGTTCATCCAATCCATCTCGTGAACATTCTTATTCTGATGCGTTCATCCAATCCATCTCGTGTATATTCTTATTCTGATATGTTCATCCAATCCATGTCGTGTTCATTCTTATTCTGATACACGCATCTAATGCATCTCGTGTACATTTTTATTGTGATAGGTTCATCCAATCTATGTCCTGTACATTATTATTCTGATACACCCATCCAATCCATTTCGTGTACATTTATATCCTGATAGTTTCATCCAATCCATGTCCTGTACGTTCTTATTCTGATACACCCATCCAATCCATCTCGTGTATATCAGTTCTTATTCCGATGCGTTCATCCAATCCATCTCGTGTACATTCTTATTCTGATACGTTCATCCAATCCATCTCGTGTACATTCTTATTCTGATACACCCATCCAATCCATCTTGTGTACATTTTTATTCTGATACACCCATTCAATCCATGTTGTGTACATTCTTATTCTGATACACATATCCAATCCATCTCGTGTACATTTTTATTCTGATACACCCATTCAATCCATGTTGTGTACAATCTTATTCTGATACACCCATCCAATCCATCTCGTGTACATTTTTATTCTGATAGGTTCATCCAATCCATGTCCTGTACGTTCTTATTCTGATAAACCCATCCAATCCATGTTGTGTACATTCTTATTCTAATACACCCATTCAATCCATCTCGTGTACATTCTTATGCTGATGCGTTCATCCAATCCATCTCGTGTACATTCTTATTCTGATACGTTCATCCAATCCATCTCGTGTACATTCTTATTCTGATGTGTTCATCCAATCCATCTCGTGTATATTCTTATTCTGATATGTTCATCCAATCCATGTCGTGTTCATTCTTATTCTGATACACGCATCTAATGCATCTCGTGTACATTTTTATTGTGGTAGGTTCATCCAATCTATGTCCTGTACATTGTTATTCTGATACACCCATCCAATCCATCTCGTGTACATCTTTATTGTGATACGTTCATCCAATCCATCTTGTGTACATTTTTATTCTGATACACCCATTAAATCCATGTTGTGTACAATCTTATTCTGATACGTTTATCCAATCCATCTCGTGTACATTTTTATTCTGATAGGTTCATCCAATCTATGTCCTGTACATTATTATTCTGATACACCCATCCAATCCATCTCGTGTTTATTTATATCCTGATAGTTTCATCCAATCCATGTCCTGTACGTTCTTATTCTGATACACCCATCCAATCCATCTCGTGTATATCAGTTCTTATTCCGATGCGTTCATCCAATCCATCTCGTGTACATTCTTATTCTGATACGTTCATCCAATCCATCTCGTGTACATTTTTATTCTGATACACCCATCCAATCCATCTTGTGTACATTTTTATTCTGATACACCCATTCAATCCATGTTGTGTACATTCTTATTCTGATACACATATCCAATCCATCTCGTGTACATTTTTATTCTGATACACCCATTCAATCCATGTTGTGTACAATCTTATTCTGATACACCCATCCAATCCATCTTGTGTACATTTTTATTGTGATACACCCATTAAATCCATGTTGTGTACAAACTTATTCTGATACGTTTATCCAATCCATCTCGTGTACATTTTTATTCTGATAGGTTCATCCAATCCATGTCCTGTACGTTCTTATTCTGATAAACCCATCCAATCCATGTTGTGTACATTCTTATTCTAATACACCCATTCAATCCATCTCGTGTACATTCTTATTCTGATGCGTTCATCCAATCCATCTCGTGTACATCCTTATTCTGATACGTTCATCCAATCGATCTCGTGTACATCCTTGTTCTGATACGTTCATCCAATTCATCTCGTGTACATCCTTATTCTGATACACCCATTCAATCCGTCTCGTGTACATTTTTATCCTGATAGTTTCATCCAATCCATGCCCTGTACGTTCTTATTCTTTACGTTCATCCAATTCATCTCGTGTATATCAGTTCTTATTCCGATTCGTTCATCCAATCCATCTCGTGTACATTCTTATTCTGATACGTTCATCCAATCCATCTCGTGTACATTCTTATTCTGATGTGTTCATCCAATCCATCTCGTTTACATTCTTATTCTGATACGTTCATCCAATCCATCTCGTGAACATCTTATTCTGATACGTTCATCCAATCCATCTCGTGTACATTCTTACTCTGGTATCCTATCCAATCCATCTCGTGTACATTCTTATTCTGATACGTTCATCCAATATATCTCGTGTACATCCTTATTCTGATACGTTCATCCAATCCATCTCGTGTACATCCTTATTGTGATACGTTCATCCAATCATTCTCGTGTACATCCTTATTGTGATACGTTCATCCAATCCATCTCGTGTACGTTCTTATTCTGATACGTTCATCCAATCCATCTCGCTGACATTCTTATTCTGATACGTTCATCCAATCCATCTCGTGAACATTCTTATTCTGATGCGTTCATCCAATCCATCTCGTGTACATTCTTATTCTGATATGTTTATCCAATCCATCTCGTGTACATCCTTATTCTGATACACCCATTCAATCCATGTTGTGTACAATCTTATTCTGATACACCCATCCAATCCATCTCGTGTACATTTATATCCTGATAGTTTCATGCAATCTATGTCCTGTACGTTCTTATTCTGATACACCCATCCAATCCATCTCGTGTATATCAGTTCTTATTACGATGCGTTCATCCAATCCATCTCGTGTACATTCTTATTCTGATACGTTCATCCAATCCATCTCGTGTACATTCTTATTCTGATACGTTCATCCAATCCATCTCGTGAACATTCTTATTCTGATGCGTTCATCCAATCCATCTGGTGTACATTCTTATTCTGATACGTTCATCCAATCCATCTCGTGTACATTCTTATTCTGATACGTTCATCCAATCCATCTCGTGAACATTCTTATTCTGATGCGTTCATCCAATGAATCTCGTGTATATTCTTACTCTGGTTTTCTATCGAATCCATCTCGAGTACATTGTTATTCTGATACGTTCATCCAATCCATCTCGTGTACATCCTTATTCTGATGCGTTCATCCAATCCATCTCGTGTGCATTCTTATTCTGATACGTTCATCCAATCCATCTCGTTTACATTCTTATTCTGATACGTTCATTCAATCCATCTCGTGAACATTCTTATTCTGATGGGTTCATCCAATCCATCTCGTTTACATTCTTATTCTGATACGTTCATTCAATCCATCTCGTGAACATTCTTATTCTGATGCGTTAATCCAATACATCTCGTGTACATTCTTATTCTGATACGTTCATCCAATCCATCTCGTTTACATTCTTATTCTGATACGTTCATTCAATCCATCTTGTGAACATTCTATTCTGATGGGTTCATTCAATCCATCTCGTGTACATTCTTATTCTGATACGTTCATCCAATCCATCTCGTGTACATCCTTATTCTGATACGTTCATCCAATCCATCTCGTGTACATCCTTATTGTGATACGTTCATCCAATCCATCTCGTGTACATCCTTATTCTGATACGTTCATCCAATCCATCTCGTGTACATTCTTATTCTGATACGTTCATCCAATCCATCTCGTGTACATTCTTATTCTGATACGTTCATCGAATCTATCTCGTGATCATTCTTATTCTGATGCATTCATCCAATCCCTCTCGTGTACATTCATACTCTGGTATCCTATCTAATTTATCTCGTGTACATTCTTATTCTGATACCTTCATCCAATCCATCTCGTGTACATCCTTATTCTGATAGGTTCATCCAATCTATGTCCTGTACATTATTATTCTGATACGCCCATCCAATCCATCTCGTGTACATTCTTATTCTGATACGTTCATCCAATCCATCTCGTGTACATCCTTATTCTGATACACCAATTCAATCCATGTTGTGTACAATCTTATTCTGATACGTTCATCCAATCTATCTCGTGTACATTTTTATTCTGATAGGTTCATCCAATCTATGTCCTGTACATTATTATTCTTATACGCCCATCCAATCCATCTCGTGTACATTCTTATTCTGATACGTTCATCCAATCCATCTCGTGTACATCCTTGTTCTGATACACCAATTCAATCCATGTTCTGGAGAAAATTATTCTGATACACTCATCCAATCCATCTCGTGTACATTCTTATTCTGATGCGTTCATCCAATCCATCTCGTGTACATTTTTATTCTGATACGTTCATCCAATCCATCTCGTGTACATTCTTATTCTGATACGTTCATCCAATCGATCTCGTGAACATTCTTATTCTGATGCGTTCATCCAATCAATCTCGTGTATATTCTTACTCTGGTATCCTATCGAATGCATCTCGTGTACATTGTTATTCTGATACGTTCATCCAATCCATCTCGTGTACATCCTTATTCTGATACGTTCATCCAATCAATCTCGTGTACATCCTTATTCTGATACGTTCATCCAATCCATCTCGTGTACATTCTTACTCTGATACGTTCATCCAATCTATCTCGTGATCATTCTTATTCTGATGCATTCATCCAATCTCTCTCGTGTACATTCATACTCTGGTATCCTATCTAATTTATCTCGTGTACATTCTTATTCTGATACGTTCATCCAATCCATCTCGTGTACATCCTTATTCTGATAGGTTCATCCAATCTATGTCCTGTACATTATTATTCTGATACGCCCATCCAATCCATCTCGTGTACATTCTTATTCTGATACGTTCATCGAATCCATCTCGTGTACATCCTTATTCTGATACACCAATTCAATCCATGTTGTGTACAATCCTATTCTGATACGTTCATCCAATCTATCTCGTGTACATTTTTATTCTGATAGGTTCATCCAATCTATGTCCTGTACATTATTATTCTTATACGCCCTTCCAATCCATCTCGTGTACATTCTTATTCTGATACGTTCATCCAATCCATCTCGTGTACATCCTTATTCTGATACACCAATTCAATCCATGTTGTGGACAAAATTATTCTGATACACTCATCCAATCCATCTCGTGTACATTCTTATTCTGATGCGTTCATCCAATCCATCTCGTGTACATCCTTATTCTGATACGTTCATCCAATTCATCTTGTGTACATCCTTATTCTGTTACACCCATCCAATCCATCTCGTGTACATTTTTATCCTGATAGTTTCATCCAGTCCATGCCCTGTACGTTCCTATTCTTTACGTTAATCCAATTCATCTCGTGTATATCAGTTCTTATTACGATGCGTTCATCCAATCCATCTCGTGTACATTCTTATTCTGATACGTTCATCCAATCCATCTCGTGTACATCCTTATTCTGATACGTTCATCCAATCCATCTCGTGTACATCCTTATTGTGATACGTTCATCCAATCCATCTCGTGTACATCCTTATTCTGATACGTTCATCCAATCCATCTCGTGTACATTCTTATTCTGATACGTTCATCCAATCCATCTCGTGTACATTCTTATTCTGATACGTTCATCGAATCTATCTCGTGATCATTCTTATTCTGATGCATTCATCCAATCCCTCTCGTGTACATTCATACTCTGGTATCCTATCTAATTTATCTCGTGTACATTCTTATTCTGATACCTTCATCCAATCCATCTCGTGTACATCCTTATTCTGATAGGTTCATCCAATCTATGTCCTGTACATTATTATTCTGATACGCCCATCCAATCCATCTCGTGTACATTCTTATTCTGATACGTTCATCCAATCCATCTCGTGTACATCCTTATTCTGATACACCAATTCAATCCATGTTGTGTACAATCTTATTCTGATACGTTCATCCAATCTATCTCGTGTACATTTTTATTCTGATAGGTTCATCCAATCTATGTCCTGTACATTATTATTCTTATACGCCCATCCAATCCATCTCGTGTACATTCTTATTCTGATACGTTCATCCAATCCATCTCGTGTACATCCTTGTTCTGATACACCAATTCAATCCATGTTCTGGAGAAAATTATTCTGATACACTCATCCAATCCATCTCGTATACATTCTTATTCTGATGCGTTCATCCAATCCATCTCGTGTACATTCTTATTCTGATACGTTCATCCAATCCATCTCGTGTACATTCTTATTCTGATACGTTCATCCAATCGATCTCGTGAACATTCTTATTCTGATGCGTTCATCCAATCAATCTCGTGTATATTCTTACTCTGGTATCCTATCGAATGCATCTCGTGTACATTGTTATTCTGATACGTTCATCCAATCCATCTCGTGTACATCCTTATTCTGATACGTTCATCCAATCAATCTCGTGTACATCCTTATTCTGATACGTTCATCCAATCCATCTCGTGTACATTCTTACTCTGATACGTTCATCCAATCTATCTCGTGATCATTCTTATTCTGATGCATTCATCCAATCTCTCTCGTGTACATTCATACTCTGGTATCCTATCTAATTTATCTCGTGTACATTCTTATTCTGATACGTTCATCCAATCCATCTCGTGTACATCCTTATTCTGATAGGTTCATGCAATCTATGTCCTGTACATTATTATTCTGAGACGCCCATCCAATCCATCTCGTGTACATTCTTATTCTGATACGTTCATCGAATCCATCTCGTGTACATTCTTATTCTGATACGTTCATCCAATCCATCTCGTGTACATCCTTATTCTGATACACCAATTCAATCCATGTTGTGGACAAAATTATTCTGATACACTCATCCAATCCATCTCGTGTACATTCTTATTCTGATGCGTTCATCCAATCAATCTCGTGTATATTCTTACTCTGGTATCCTATCGAATCCATCTCGTGTACATTGTTATTCTGATACGTTCATCCAATCCATCTCGTGTACATCCTTATTCTGATACGTTCATCCAATCCATCTCGTGTACATCCTTATTCTGATACGTTCATCCAATCCATCTCGTGTACATTCTTACTCTGGTATCCTATCCAATCCATCTCGTGTACATTCTTATTCTGATACGTTCATCCAATCCATCTCGTGAACATTCTTATTCTGATACGTTCATCCAATCCATCTTGTGTACATTCTTACTCTGGTATCTTATCCAATCCATCTCGTGTACATTCTTATTCTGATACGTTCATCCAATCCATCTCGTGTACAACCTTATTCTGATACGTTATCCAATCCATCTCGTGTACATCCTTATTGTGATACGTTCATCCAATCATTCTCGTGTACATCCTTATTGTGATACGTTCATCGAATCCATCTCGTGTACATTCTTATTCTGATACGTTCATCCAATCCATCTCGCTGACATTCTTATTCTGATACGTTCATCCAATCCATCTCGTGAACATTCTTATTCTGATGCGTTCATCCAATCGATCTCGTGTACATTCTTATTCTGATATGTTTATCCAATCCATCTCGTGTACATCCTTATTCTGATACACCCATTCAATCCATGTTTTGTACAATCTTATTCTGATACACCCATCTAATCCATCTCGTGTATATCAGTTCTTATTCCGATGCGTTCATCCAATCTATCTCGTGTACATTCTAATTGTGATACGTTCATCCAATCCATCTCGTGTACATTCTTATTCTGATACGTTCATCCAATCCATCTCGTGTACATCCTTATTCTGATACGTTCATCCAATCTATCTCGTGTACATCCTTATTGTGATACGTTCATCCAATCCATTTCGTGTACATCCTTATTCTGATACGTTCATCCATTCCATCTCGTGTACATCGTTATTGTGATACGTTCATCCAATCCATCTTGTGAACATTCTTATTCTGATACACCCATCCAATCCATCTCGTGTACATCCTTATTCTGATAGGTTCATCCAATCTATGTCCTGTACATTATTATTCTGATACGCCCATCCAATCCATCTCGTGTACATTCTTATTCTGATACGTTCATCCAATCCATCTCGTGTACATTCTTATTCTGATACACCAATTCAATCCATGTTGGGTACAATCTTATTCTGATACGTTCATCCAATCCATCTCGTGTACATTTTTATTCTTATAGGTTCATCCAATCTATGTCCTGTACATTATTATTCTGATACGCCCATCCAATCCATCTCGTGTACATTCTTATTCTGATACGTTCATCCAATCCATCTCGTGTACATCCTAATTCTGATACACCAATTCAATCCATGTTGTGGACAATCTTATTCTGATACACTCATCCAATCCATCTCGTGTACATTCTTATTCTGATGCGTTCATCCAATCCATCTCGTGTACATTCTTATTCTGATACGTTCATCCAATCCATCTCGTGTACATCCTTATTCTGATACGTTCATCCAATCCATCTCGTGTACATTTTTATCCTGATAGTTTCATCCAATCCATGCCCTGTACGTTCCTATTCTTTACGTTCATCCAATTCATCTCGTGTATATCAGTTCTTATTCCGATGCGTTCATCCAATCCATCTCGTGTACATTCTTATTCTGATACGTTCATCCAATCCATCTCGTGTACATTCTTATTCTGATACGTTCATCCAATCCATCTCGTGAACATTCTTATTCTGATGCGTTCATCCAATCCATCTCGTGTACATTCTTATTCTGATACGTTCATCCAATCCATCTCGTGTACATTCTTATTCTGATACGTTCATCCAATCCATCTCGTGAACATTCTTATTCTGATGCGTTCATCCAATCCATCTCGTGTACATTCTTATTCTGATACGTTCATCCAATCCATCTCGTGTACATTCTTATTCTGATACGTTCATCCAATCGATCTCGTGAACATTCTTATTCTGATGCGTTCATCCAATCAATCTCGTGTATATTCTTACTCTGGTATCCTATCGAATGCATCTCGTGTACATTGTTATTCTGATACGTTCATCCAATCCATCTCGTGTACATCCTTATTCTGATACGTTCATCCAATCAATCTCGTGTACATCCTTATTCTGATACGTTCATCCAATCCATCTCGTGTACATTCTTACTCTGATACGTTCATCCAATCTATCTCGTGATCATTCTTATTCTGATGCATTCATCCAATCTCTCTCGTGTACATTCATACTCTGGTATCCTATCTAATTTATCTCGTGTACATTCTTATTCTGATACGTTCATCCAATCCATCTCGTGTACATCCTTATTCTGATAGGTTCATCCAATCTATGTCCTGTACATTATTATTCTGATACGCCCATCCAATCCATCTCGTGTACATTCTTATTCTGATACGTTCATCGAATCCATCTCGTGTACATCCTTATTCTGATACACCAATTCAATCCATGTTGTGTACAATCCTATTCTGATACGTTCATCCAATCTATCTCGTGTACATTTTTATTCTGATAGGTTCATCCAATCTATGTCCTGTACATTATTATTCTTATACGCCCTTCCAATCCATCTCGTGTACATTCTTATTCTGATACGTTCATCCAATCTATCTCGTGTACATCCTTATTCTGATACACCAATTCAATCCATGTTGTGGACAAAATTATTCTGATACACTCATCCAATCCATCTCGTGTACATTCTTATTCTGATGCGTTCATCCAATCCATCTCGTGTACATCCTTATTCTGATACGTTCATCCAATTCATCTTGTGTACATCCTTATTCTGATACACCCATCCAATCCATCTCGTGTACATTTTTATCCTGATAGTTTCATCCAGTCCATGCCCTGTACGTTCCTATTCTTTACGTTAATCCAATTCATCTCGTGTATATCAGTTCTTATTACGATGCGTTCATCCAATCCATCTCGTGTACATTCTTATTCTGATACGTTCATCCAATCCATCTCGTGTACATTCTTATTCTGATACGTTCATCCAATCCATCTCGTGAACATTCTTATTCTGATGCGTTCATCCAATCAATCTCGTGTATATTCTTACTCTGGTATCCTATCGAATCCATCTCGTGTACATTGTTATTCTGATACGTTCATCCAATCCATCTCGTGTACATCCTTATTCTGATACGTTCATCCAATCCATCTCGTGTACATCCTTATTCTGATACGTTCATCCAATCCATCTCGTGTACATTCTTACTCTGGTATCCTATCCAATCCATCTCGTGTACATTCTTATTCTGATACGTTCATCCAATCCATCTCGTGAACATTCTTATTCTGATACGTTCATCCAATCCATCTTGTGTACATTGTTACTCTGGTATCTTATCCAATCCATCTCGTGTACATTCTTATTCTGATACGTTCATCCAATCCATCTCGTGTACAACCTTATTCTGATACGTTATCCAATCCATCTCGTGTACATCCTTATTGTGATACGTTCATCCAATCATTCTCGTGTACATCCTTATTGTGATACGTTCATCGAATCCATCTCGTGTACATTCTTATTCTGATACGTTCATCCAATCCATCTCGCTGACATTCTTATTCTGATACGTTCATCCAATCCATCTCGTGAACATTCTTATTCTGATGCGTTCATCCAATCCATCTCGCTGACATTCTTATTCTGATACGTTCATCCAATCCATCTCGCTGACATTCTTATTCTGATACGTTCATCCAATCCATCTCGTGTACATTCTTATTCTGATATGTTTATCCAATCCATCTCGTGTACATCCTTATTCTGATACACCCATTCAATCCATGTTTTGTACAATCTTATTCTGATACACCCATCCAATCCATCTCGTGTATATCAGTTCTTATTCCGATGCGTTCATCCAATCTATCTCGTGTACATTCTAATTGTGATACGTTCATCCAATCCATCTCGTGTACATTCTTATTCTGATACGTTCATCCAATCCATCTCGTGTACATCCTTATTCTGATACGTTCATCCAATCCATCTCGTGTACATCCTTATTGTGATACGTTCATCCAATCCATCTCGTGTACATCCTTATTCTGATACGTTCATCCATTCCATCTCGTGTACATCGTTATTGTGATACGTTCATCCAATCCATCTTGTGAACATTCTTATTCTGATACACCCATCCAATCCATCTCGTGTACATCCTTATTCTGATAGGTTCATCCAATCTATGTCCTGTACATTATTATTCTGATAGGTTCATCCAATCCATCTCGTGTACAATCTTATTCTGATACACTCATCCAATCCATCTCGTGTACATTCTTATTCTGATGCGTTCATCCAATCCATCTCGTGTACATTCTTATTCTGATACGTTCATCCAATCCATCTCGTGTACATCCTTATTCTGATACGTTCATCCAATCCATCTCGTGTACATTTTTATCCTGATAGTTTCATCCAATCCATGCCCTGTACGTTCCTATTCTTTACGTTCATCCAATTCATCTCGTGTATATCAGTTCTTATTCCGATGCGTTCATCCAATCCATCTCGTGTACATTCTTATTCTGATACGTTCATCCAATCCATCTCGTGTACATTCTTATTCTGATACGTTCATCCAATCCATCTCGTGAACATTCTTATTCTGATGCGTTCATCCAATCCATCTCGTGTACATTCTTATTCTGATACGTTCATCCAATCCATCTCGTGTACATTCTTATTCTGATACGTTCATCCAATCCATCTCGTGAACATTCTTATTCTGATGCGTTCATCCAATCCATCTCGTGTACATTCTTATTCTGATACGTTCATCCAATCCATCTCGTGTACATTCTTATTCTGATACGTTCATCCAATCCATCTCGTGAACATTCTTATTCTGATGCGTTCATCCAATGAATCTCGTGTATATTCTTACTCTGGTATCCTATCGAATCCATCTCGAGTACATTGTTATTCTGATACGTTCATCCAATCCATCTCGTGTACATCCTTATTCTGATACGTTCATCCCATCCATCTCGTGTACATCCTTATTCTGATACGTTCATCAAATCCTTCTCGTGTACATTGTAATTCTGATGCGTTCATCCGTTCATGCTTTATGTCAGCATTTAAATGATGCATGCAAGAAACTTTGGGAAGACGTTATTGTTTTTATAACGGGCATCGAAAAAACTGCAAGTATGGTCAGAAAAGAATTTGCTAGAAGCCAAACGCACATTTAAGAATTTTCTTGTGCTTTTCGAATGGGAAAGTTCAGGTTTAGGAGGTTGATTTGCTTTTATTCATTGGTTAACCAGGACCATACTTCCAGAAATCGAGTGCTGAAGCTACGTATGGACTTACGGCTAGGCTGGAGATTTCGGCCCCAACACCGCTATCCCGGGAGGAACAGTTACAGACTGATCAGGAAGCTCGGCCGAAGCCTAAGGGAGAGGTTAGTCGGTCCCTAGACCGTACATGATTAACCCCTTGCTATGACCAGCAAACCCAGTATGTCGCTTGTGTTGCTAATGATTTTCCTGATATGGTAACATCTTTCAATGTGGGATGTGTTATAGAAAATGCTACCGCAACTTACACAGAGATCATATGGAGGCAATAATGAGAACTCACTTCTTATTGACTTATATATCAAAATGCTTTGACATGACGCATTGTTTCTGGTATCAATTGAGATATGCAAATACTAACCAAGAATGCGCATGCATATATCAATATTGTCATCGGTAGTGAAAAAAAAAAAAACAAAAAGCAAAGTAAGCAAGTAGAAAGCAAGCAAACAAACAAACAACTTAAAAATAAAGGAAGAAAAGAGTGAAATGGAATTGGATCCTCCAGGATATGATTGGATCCTCCACGATATGATTGGATCCTCCAGGATATGATTGGATCCTCCAGGATATGATTGGATACTCCAGGATATGATTGGATCCTCCAGGATATGATTGGATCCTCCAGGATGTGATTGGATCCTCCAGGATATGATTGGATCCTCTAGGATATGATTGGATCCTCCAGGATATGATTGGATCCTCCACGATATGATTGGATCCTCCACGATATGATTGGATCCTCCAGTATATCATTGGATCCTCCAGGATATGATTGGATACTCCAGGATATGATTGGATCCTCCAGGATATGATTGGATCCTCAAGGATATGATTGGATCCTCCAGGATATGATTGGATCCTCCAGGATATGATTGGATACTCCAGGATGTGATTGGATTCTCCAGGATGTGATTGGATCCTCCACGATATGATTGGTTCCTCCAGGATATGATTGGATCCTCCACGATATGATTGGATCCTCCAGGATATGATTGGATCCTCCAGAATACGATTGGATCCTCCAGGATATGATTGGATCCTCCAGGATGTGATTGGATCCTCCAGGATATGATTGGATCCTCCAGAATACGATTGGATCCTCCACGATATGATTGGATCCTCCAGGATATGATTGGATCCTCCAGAATACGATTGGATACCCAGGATATGATTGGATCCTCCAGGATATGATTGGATACCCAGGATATGATTGGATCCTCCAGGATATAATTGGATCCTCCAGGATATGAATGGATACTCCAGGATATGATTGGATCCTCCAGGATATCATTGGATCCTCCAGGATATGATTGGATCCTCCAGGATATGATTGGATACCCAGGATATGATTGGATCCTCAAGGATATGATTGGATCCTCCAGGATATGATTGGACACTCCAGGATATGAATGGATCCTCCAGGATATGATTGGATACCCAGGATATGATTGGATCCTCCAGGATATGATTGGATACCCAGGATATGATTGGATCCTCCAGGATATAATTGGATCCTCCAGGATATGAATGGATACTCCAGGATATGATTGGATCCTCCAGGATATGATTGGATCCTCCAGGATATGATTGGATCCTCCACGATATGATTGGATCCTCCAGGATATGATTGGATCCTCCAGGATATGATTGGATCCTCCAGGATGTGATTGGATCCTCCAGGATATGATTGGATCCTCTAGGATATGATTGGATCCTCCAGGATATGATTGGATCCTCCACGATATGATTGGATCCTCCACGATATGATTGGATCCTCCAGTATATCATTGGATCCTCCAGGATATGATTGGATACTCCAGGATATGATTGGATCCTCCAGGATATGATTGGATCCTCAAGGATATGATTGGATCCTCCAGGATATGATTGGATCCTCCAGGATATGATTGGATACTCCAGGATGTGATTGGATTCTCCAGGATGTGATTGGATCCTCCACGATATGATTGGTTCCTCCAGGATATGATTGGATCCTCCACGATATGATTGGATCCTCCAGGATATGATTGGATCCTCCAGAATACGATTGGATCCTCCAGGATATGATTGGATCCTCCAGGATGTGATTGGATCCTCCAGGATATGATTGGATCCTCCAGAATACGATTGGATCCTCCACGATATGATTGGATCCTCCAGGATATGATTGGATCCTCCAGAATACGATTGGATACCCAGGATATGATTGGATCCTCCAGGATATGATTGGATACCCAGGATATGATTGGATCCTCCAGGATATAATTGGATCCTCCAGGATATGAATGGATACTCCAGGATATGATTGGATCCTCCAGGATATCATTGGATCCTCCAGGATATGATTGGATCCTCCAGGATATGATTGGATACCCAGGATATGATTGGATCCTCAAGGATATGATTGGATCCTCCAGGATATGATTGGACACTCCAGGATATGAATGGATCCTCCAGGATATGATTGGATACCCAGGATATGATTGGATCCTCCAGGATATGATTGGATACCCAGGATATGATTGGATCCTCCAGGATATAATTGGATCCTCCAGGATATGAATGGATACTCCAGGATATGATTGGATCCTCCAGGATATGATTGGATCCTCCAGGATATGATTGGATCCTCCAGGATGTGATTGGATTCTCAAGGATGTGATTGGATCCTCCAGAATACGATTGGATCCTCCAGGATATGATTGGATCCTCCAGGATATGATTGGATCCTCCAGGATGTGATTGGATTCTCCAGGATGTGATTGGATCCTCCACGATATGATTGGTTCCTCCAGGATATGATTGGATCCTCCAGGATATGATTGGATCCTCCAGGATATGATTGGATCCTCCAGAATACGATTGGACATACTCCAGGATATGATTGGATTCTTCAGAATACGATTGAATCCTCCAGGATATGATTTGATACTCCAGGATATGATTGGATCCTCCAGGATATGATTGGATCCTCCAGGATGTGATTGGATCCTCCAGGATATGATTGGATCCTCCAGGATATGATTGGATTCTCCAGGATATGATTGGATTCTCTACGATGTGATTGGTTCCTCCAGGATATGATTGGATTCTCCAGGATGTGATTGGATCCTCCACGATATGATTGGTTCCTCCAGGATATGATTGGATTCTTTAGAATACGATTGGATCCTCCAGGATATGATTGGATCCTCCAGGATATGATTGGATCCTCTAGGATATGATTGGATCCTCCAGGATATGATTGGATTCTCCAGGATATGATTGGATTCTCCAGAATACGATTGGATCCTCCAGGATATGATTGGATACTCCAGGATATGATTGGATTCTCCAGAATACGATTGGATACTCCAGGATATGATTGGATACTCCAGGATATGATTGGATCCTCCAGGATATGATTGGATCCTCCAGGATGTGATTGGATCCTCCAGGATATGATTGGATCCTCCAGGATGTGATTGGATCCTCTAGGATGTGATTGGATCCTCCAGGATATGATTGGATCCTCCAGGATGTGATTGGATCCTCCAGGATGTGATTGGATCCTCCAGGATATGATTGGATCCTCCAGGATGTGATTGGATCCTCCAGGAGGTGATTGGATCCTCCAGGATATGATTGGATCCTCCAGTTTTTGAAGAACTTTTTTTGGTTACCTTTTTTTGACTGACGCAATGTTTTGCTAATGGCTCCTCTTGCTTACCTGCGAAATTGAAATATGACAGGCGTTCCTGGGCTTTTTATGACGTCAATGCAAGGGGTCTATAGGGCTGTCTTAAAGTGTGACGTCAATCAAATGAAACGATTTCCGGTTCCAAAACGAAAGATTTTCCTTAATTTTTCTTCTTGACAGGATTTGTTGTCCAAACTTCTAATCTTTTCAGGTGGAGGATAAATCATTGAGAACATTTTTCGCTTTATGTTTTAGCCTTTTTATGAGCAGTTGGACCCGGAATGTATATGAAAATGAGAATCTCCCAATTTCTAGGAAACCCTTGCAAGCCGATATCTAATAGTGATACTTCATGTGACGTTATTTATATGCCTCAAAGATGTATTGGCAGCTGGTAAAGCAAGGCAACTTGTGATATAAACATACACATACTGACTCCAAAAATTTTAGCTGGAAGTACACCAACCAAAGAAAACATGTTATCACTTGCCAACAACATCAATGATGGTTTTCTAGAACCCCAACAATATTTTGATCCACTATCTCCTGACTTCTGCGTAGATACTAATGAGGTTTCCGTTCCATTCGTTACTGTCGATACAGTGGAGAAGTGCCTCAGCTCTGTCAGTATTAGTAAAGCTGGAGGTCCCGATGATATACCCAACTGGATACTTAAAGAATTTTCCTATGAACTTGCTATACCTGTCTGCCACATTATCAATTCCTCGCTAACTGAAGGGACCCTACCTACCATTTGGAAACACGCTAATGTCACTCCTATCTCAAAAGCTGCTAAAATCAACGATGTTAAAACCGACCTCAGACCTATCTCCCTTACACCAACGCTCTCTAAAGTTGCTGAACACCTAATCGTACAATACCATATAAAACCCGCAGTACTCCGTCGCCTTGGCACAGATCAGTTTGGTTGCATTCCTAAATCGTCAACAACTCACGCTCTAATTAACTTAATACACAGCTGGACAAGTGTGACTGATGGCAAAAGCAATGACGTACGTGCTTTTATAATGGACTTTAAGAAAGCCTTCGACTTGATAGACCACAATTTACTGATGGCAAAGCTGTGTAGTTATGACATTAACCCCTATATCATTAACTGGATCGCAAACTTCATCTCTAACAGATTTCAAAGGATCAAACTCGCAAACGACTGTCTGTCGCAATGGAAAACAGTCAAGGCTGGTGTCCCCCAAGGTACCAAACTTGGACCTTGGCTATTCATAGTGATGATTGATGACTTAAACATACCATCCGCTGAGGACGTCATTAAATATGTAGACGACACAACCTTTTACGAGATCGTTAGCAGGACGTCACCAAGCACATTGCCCAAACGTCCATTAACGAAATCTGCACTTTTTCCACAGAAAACAAATTCCTACTACATCCAAAAAAAGCAAAGAGCTAAGAATATCATTCGCACGAACACAGACAACAAGAAATAACGTAACAATCAATGGAAACGAAATAAAACCCGTAACGTCTGTTAAGATCCTGGGTGTTACTCTACAAAACGACCTAAAATGGAACTCACACATCACCGAAACTATAAGTAAGGCCGCTAAAAGGCTTTATTTCATTACACAGTTAAAAAGAGCAAGTGTCGGCACTGGAGAATTGTTAAAATTTTACACAGCATGTGTCCGTTCAGTGTTGTTATACGCATGTCAAGTCTTCCACTACAGCCTGCCCGATTACTTGAGTAACTCCTTGGAAAGAATACAGAAAAGAGCGCTGAGGATAATCTACGGTTATGACCTGCACTACAGTGAAGCCTTAAGTCTTTCAGGACTAGAAACTCTTTATGAATGTAGACAAAGGAACTGTACTAATTTCTTTCAGAAAATAGTATCTAACAAGGACGATAAACTACACCACCTGCTACCTTTTATATCAAAAAAACCTAACATCTCGCTGCGGAAGCAGAGACTTTTTGAAGTCCCAATAAGCAAAACAAATAGACATAAAAATAGCTTCATCATAGCAGGGGCTTTAAACTACGACAATATAAATTAAATAATTAAATTATACAGTTTTTACAGTTTTATACAAATTATATCACCAGTTTTATACGAATTATATTATATTATCATATTATCTTATTATCTAATGTTATATTTACGCAATTCAGCTGCAATGTAATTTATTTTAATAAATCATCTATCTATCTAAAATGCTATTGTTATATAGTAAACATGAAGTATCGCTTAACATTGGTCATTATAAATAAATTTTGAATATATTTTTTGTGATTTGTTTTGACCAGAAGTTGTTTTGAGGAACTCGTCCCAGTCCCTTGCTTGTTTTAGGGTTTGGCTAATTCCAAGAAATATTGATATTGTCGTCACAAAAGCATATATATGCAAAGTGAGTGCAATTTTATGGTCATTGTAAGCTATAATATCTCAAGATCCATTTGTACTAAGATATACACATTAGAGTAGCCGTAAAGTGGGGATAATCTTCGCTTGGTATCAAAAGTATATACGCCAGTTCAAGAAGTTCCAGAAAAGCAAGGCAGTATGAGTTCATCGCAGGAACAAAAACTCCAGGGATTTTTTGAAAATTATGCCGACAGTGAGGCTTCTGCTGAGAACAGTGATCCAGGTGACAATACAGAGCAATTGGTTTTTAACCCTGAAACAGGAAAACTTGCGGTAAAGAAGCCTAGTGATCGGGAAACGAAGGTGAAGATGGCCTCAGATGGTTTCTTTTCGATGGGCATTTGAGATCCTCGTACACAGCTAATATACATGGAATAGACATAGCGACAACTGATTCAATCTTCTCTCACCAACCATTTATATGTATTACTGGTAGTTGACTGAACGATTTACAAGATGATCCCTTCACCAACAAACGGAAACAAACCTTAACCAGGAAAGTGAACCTTCACCTGGGTTCAGACCTTTATTTACGATACAAAAAACGTTTCTTAATCCGTAATCTTATGCTTAAAACGAAGAAGAAAGTGAAACCGGAAATCGAAACTGAATCTGGGCTGTTAATTCCGGTTTCCCAGCCCCATTATACATGGCTCACAAACCAGATAAGAGATTTTCACCTCATTTAATTCCTTCCCTCCTAACCTTTTCCTGGACCCGTGCATTGTTAACGATTGTAAATCATGAAATATTAAATGAAGTGAAATTCAAATAATGTAGGTTTAATTCTCCTTAGTACTTTATACACATAATTTTTAAATAAATAATGTTTTTACAACTATTTGTCTCCCACTTTTGATTTGTCTTTTAACACTGCACGCTGTTCGATCCCTCAACTATCTTCTCGTTGTTTGGTATCGAGTTTCAAACATTCATTTATTCGTATTTCATTTGTAATTGTACACTTGTTGAGGCCTGGAAAACCTCAATTCGTTTTAAACTTTTTACTCAATGGTTCCCCCTTCCTTCAGTGAATAATTTCATGACCCCCTCCCCCCCCCCCCCCCCCCCCCCCAAAAAAAATCAATTCACCACTCTCACATTCCCATAATACTTTGCGTTTTTGGGGGGCAACGAGACAAAATCGTAAAAATTACCATGAAGATTAACACTTTTCAGAACTCACAAAAACCAGAAAGAAAGAAATTTGAACAGGTTTATGAGTAAAAGTCATGACATTGTCAAGTCCATACATTGTCTGTAACACCAAACGTTTCATTCTCCCATGCGCGTGGAATTAATTCTGATTAAACTGATACTGGATTTTTCAATGATATTAGCAAATATACTCAACATCTGCATGAAAAGTTTTGAATTTTATAAATAAGTATTATGGGAATGTGAAAGTGGTGAATACACCTATTTCAATTAATGTTGATATCCAGACCTTTTTTTTTTTTTTTTTTTTTTGGGGGGGGGGGGGGGGGGGGTGGAGCTTGCTCAAAAAACGGACTACAGTGTATGCAATATGACCTGCCGTAACCAAAATGTGGATCCTTGATATCAAAAGGTCTTAATTAGTCGATCTGAGACCAATAGGAATTTTGGGGGTGTCAACATGTATTTCTGTGATTTAGTGACACAACTTAGCAATGCAATACCATTCAAGCGCGATTGCAACTATGCATTTGCCATATTTATATGCATTCAGCCTCCCACAATTCCTACAGGTCTCACATCAACCATTTTAGATCTCCCGTTATCAACGTTAATTGAAATAGGTGCACCTATCCCGGCTCAAAAAAGGTTGTCAAACACGAATAATCGATATCTCCTATCGCCTTTGGCTCCGTTACGTTTTTTGAGATATACAGGGTTCGTACCACAGGAAATTCAAAAATTCCAGGAGATTACCTGGGTATGTATAAATACAAAAAATTCAGGACCTGAATTTACCACCTACAATTCCTTTGGAATGACCTATCACCTTTCGCGATCACAACCTTTTTGAAATAGTTTTATCACGCTACGCGACGTTTATTTTATTACTGCAATTTTCATAAACACGCGAAATCTGTAGTTGCGAGTTGCCCGTTGGAATTTGGTTTTTCGCTGCCGTCAGTCAAAAATATAAAAGGTACCGACTGATTATTTTTAATCGATGGAAGCGAAAAATTAAATTTCAGCGTGCAGCTCGCAGATATCGAGTTCGCATGTTTATGAAAATAGCAGTAACTGATCGCAATTTTTGCTTTCTTTCACCCAAGAGTTTGCCCTGGCCCTGTGGGATGGTGCCAACTTCATGTAAACGGGGACTTAACAATATGACAAGTTTTCGTGCCTTTTGATTTTTAAGGATATCCATACTTATCTAGTACTGAAAATAGTGCACTCCAGACTGTGATTGGCTGACTGAAAAACAGAATCTGTTTACCAATATCCCTTTTCTTGACATTCTGCCCAGAGCCGTGGTTGCTATTGACGACGGCTTCAAAAATTTACTATAATATCTATAATTCATTATTTGTGGTCTTATCGTCACTTGTCCTCTGTCGTTTCGGTTTGACCGCATAATCAATATTGTTCATTAAAATTGTCATTTCTTTGGCTTTTTTGATTTTTTTAATTTGTCTCTCAGGCGCTTGAGTTCTGCTTGTTCTTTGAGAATCTCGATTTCGTCTTCAAGTTTTGCAATTTTTGAACTAGAAAGAAAAAAATAAGTCGATTACAACATTAATGTTGGACGATTAGTCATTAGGGAAGCAAGGGTGGTGTGAATGTGCCCCTATTCTTGGGGTGCGTGCTACGTCAAAGTCACCATGTTGGTTGACAATAAGTTCGGGTGTTCATATCTTACTTTATGCAACCGGGCCCTGTCATCCAGATGGCTTCTCTTCTAGAGTCTCTAGAATAGGGCCCATGATATATTGTACTTACAAAGTATTTCGTGTAGGTTTTCTAACTTCAATGGCAATTTTCAGACAATAAAACTGTCTTGTAAACTGTTCAACTTACCTTCTTTTTTCTTCCCTCTCAATCTGTCCATAGTTACTTTCCATGGCAGAGTCATCAATATCTTCCATAGCATATCTGAGATGAAAGAACAAAAGTATGAATTATTAGAGATGGAATTCATTGTAAAACCTGAATACTACCTGGGTAGACTTTGTATCACTAGTGTGCCATGTCGCGCAACACGACACGGTCACGGTGCGGATTGAACCAATCACAGTGCGCGAGATTACTGTTCATCCAATAGATGAACGTTTATCTCTTGATATTGCTGGGTTTCACTTGACGCCATTTCCTTTCTCGTACACAATGTTTATGATTCACAAGTTTTCAAGAGAATTATTTCTGACTGACAGCACAAGTTGGTCAGTGTTTGACTACCATCTGCAGCAAATAATAAGATTCATCAAAGACTGTTATCAGCTGATTGAAACCCAGCAATTGACCCGGCCTTCTCGAAAAAAATCTTGGATGCAAGGCTAGTTTAACATACACCATTGAAAATGCCATGGTATTTAGACACCTCAAGGGAAGAAAGCCAACCACATAAACAACGGCTTTCCTCAGTGCATCATTTTCAATGTTGTGGGATACAAAGTATCATTAACACCAACCTTCGTCTATCGTAGCCAAAAATGTCTTTAATGTATTTCGAAACATCAGTTTGTTCTGCAGAAGTTTCATCCTCTCCATCGTCAATAAAGCCATCCAGATCAGATTCTTCTTCTTCATCATAATAATAACCATGTGTTGGTCTGGCATAGTAATTCTTTTGCTCCTGTGGTCTTGCATAATGAGGTAAAGGTTTTGAAGCCTTCTTATCAAAAACATTCTGCACTAGCGTATCACAACCTTTAGTTCTTTTTAAACTTTTTGAGCTTTCATTTCCACGTGATCTGTATTTGTCCCTACTCTTATCTGATTCAAAGGCAGTCTTCCGTTGTAATTCCGTTTGTTTTCCCTTTGTTTTAGTTACAGCCTTCTCTTTAACCTTACCCTTATTCCTGATTCGCATATTTTTTTCATCTATTTCAGTTAGTTCACGCTCTCCATCGCTGTTATGCCTTTTTTTTAATTTTGACGCTTTAACTTCTACTTTATCCTTGCTTGTCACAGTTTCTGTTTTCCTTTTCAAACCAGACTTATTTTGTTCTGCAATCGCAAGAAGTTCTTTAAAGTTCGGCGGAGCAGGTGCAGTTTTCGATTTCTTTTTAGCTTTCGTGGTGTCATTCTTTTTTCCGTTCACTACGAGATCATTACTTTTTCCAGATTTTTCTTTTGTAATTCTTTCACTGTTTTTCTTTTTCATATTGTTCGTTGTTGCACTTCTATTAATGTCTTTACTCTTTATACCCGAAACTGAAGGTTTAGACATCGCAGCAGACTTTTGGTGCTGAGGGCGGACATCTTGTTTTTTCCGTTTTACTGACATACTTTTCTCTTCTTCTTCTTCTTCTCCTTGTGCATATGGGTGATTTAGAAATGAAGATTTAGGCGTACTCTCACTCTTGACTTTCTTTTCTTGATTGGCTTTTAGGTTTTGTTGGATTCGTGCTTCAATTCTTGCGCGTTTTGCAGCTTCTTCATTAGCTGCAAAGCAATTTTTTACATTGTCAGTAATGGATAATGACACTTTGGGAATCACGGGTAGTGTAGCGGTAAGACCGCGCTCGCCTTTCACCAATGCCACCCAAGTTCGAGTCCCACCGGGCTGGGTTTTGTATGTGTGTAGAGTTTGTAGTTAGTTTTCTCCCTTGCTTTAAGGGTCTTTCTCCGGGTTCTCCGGTTTTCCTCCCTCCACAAAAATCAACCTCTAAATTCCAATTCGATCATGGAACGAGGGTCACAGGTTTGTTAGCCACTGGCTACTAAGTGCTACCCTAGTAAGAACAAACAAGGACGGTTACTAGCAACGTTTCAGATATGGATAAAAAAACTCAAATAAAAGATGTTGTGGGTCATTTTGTGCATAAGAAAGACTTGCCCATCAAATCACGTTTTCGGAATGTGGACTTCGGTGACATGCACCTCTGATAAAGACCATTAGACACCATAACAAAAAAGAACTTGATTCAAAGCTTCCGAATAGGAGCTTGATTTATCTCAAAGAGACGAAAACGATGGTCATCGGTTCTCAGATAAAGCTTGATACTCTTTTTCTGTAAATCTTTGTGTTTATGTGGACCCTCCATTCATCTGACTGTGAAAAACACTTAGATAGCGCATCCCTGGATAGCTATATAGAATCAAGATCCATCCCTAGACAGATCATATTTCATGCTGGGCATGTCGACAGATCAAATTTCATGCTGGGCATGTTGACAGATCAAATTTCATGCTGGGCATGTTGACAGATCAAATTTCATGCTGGGCATGTCGACAGATCAAATTTCATGCTGGGCATGTCGACAGATCAAATTTCATGCTGGGCATGTCGACAGATCAAATTTCATGCTGGGCATGTCGACAGATCAAATTTCATGCTGGGCATGTCGACAGATCAAATTTCATGCTGGGCATGTCGACAGATCAAATTTCATGCTGGGCATGTCGACAGATCAAATTTCATGCTGGGCATGTCGACAGATCAAATTTCATGCTGGGCATGTCGACAGATCAAATTTCATGCTGGGCATGTCGACAAATCAAATTTCATGCTGGGCTGGAAAAACCCACCCGGCCCTGCTCAAAAGTCCCATGTTCTATAATTTATCAATTTTAGAAGGATTTTTTTTAGTCATTTTAATGACAAAACTTAGTACCAGGTCATATGATAAAATACTTATTGACTGAGTTAGGTCAGACAGGGCAAGAAAATATTTGGCTGTTGGTCACTAATAGCATGACCTTGAACCAAATGTTTTCCCATTCAGCCATCCCACTCAGTAAATAAGTACTTAGTATGTGGTACAAATCACTAAACAAAAAATTCCTTTACCTTTTTTTTTCTTGCGTTCTTGCTCTTTTTTTTCTAAGAATGCTTTCACTGCAAAATTGGAAACTCCTGGTACTGAGTCCTTGTGTTTATGTCCTGATTTTGTTAACTACATTCAAGAAGTGAATGAAAATACTTTAATTAAAGGTGATTAAAAAATAATCATGACTTACTGAATGTAAAAAAACTAGCATGCAAACACTTAAGGCTCCGGCACATGCTGCAACAGTACATGCGACATACACTCAAATATAAAAAAATGTCTGTTTTATTTTGTTTATTGTTATTTGTATTATCCTCGTAAATTATGCAAGAAATTTTGCAAGGAATGCTGCACCATGTATCTGAGCCTTTAATCTGTGAAACAATATGACACAACTAGCACTATTTCAATTTAGCATAAATAGCATATAGCTATTTCCAGAAATGTTGAATACTGAATACTGAATGCTGAATGCTGAATGCTGAATGCTGAATGCTGAATGCTGAATGCTGAATGCTGAATGCTGAATGCTGAATGCTGAATGCTGAATGCTGAATGCTGAATGCTGAATGCTGAATGCTGAATGCTGAATGCTGAATGCTGAATGCTGAATGCTGAATGCTGAATGCTGAATGCTGAATGCTGAATGCTGAATGCTGAATACTGCATACTGCATACTGCATACTGAATACTGAATACTGAATACTGAATACTGAATACTGAATACTGAATACTGAATACTGAATACTGAATACTGAATACTGAATACTGAATACTGAATACTGAATACTGAATACTGAATGTTGATTAGTGCATTCCAAGACCAAAGGGCATTGTGGGTACACTAATTTGAAATAAAAAGTAGAAAAAAAGTGATTTGCTCTCTATGTGTAGCTAGTATATTGTTTCATATGGAATGCACTAAAAATAAAATAAATAGTTATTATTATTTACTTTACTCTGAATAAATAAACTGAATAAATAATTACATGATCTTGGAAATCAATGCACTATTCAGTATGCCATAAATTAGGTAACTCAATGGGTTAGTGTATCACCCTCTTTAAATAAAGTTTATTGTACAGTATTAAGCATTCAATGTTTTTTTGAAATAGCTGTAAATGAAACACAATAGAAAATGAAAGACATAATAGTGTACCATTTCATGCTATTTAGTGCCAAATGAATATATATTTAGGAAGTACTGCTTTACAGTTTGCACTCTAGGGAACAGAACATTTCAGAGCTGTGAAGAAATACTCATAATTATGGGATTCTGCAACCATGACATTTAAATTTATTTAGTCCATCAACGGCTGAGCATTCTTAATGCCTAACTTGAGATGCATTTAACTTTTTTAAATATTACTCTACATGCTACTCGCTGATCAAGACAACAGAGGCAACATGGAAATCACGCAATACACAGACGTAAATCAGAGTATGTACATGTAACAGTACCAAAAGAAGTGCCCCTAATACATATTTCAAATCAATCCTTATAGGCTAGTCTTTACAATGGGACTTTTAATGTCCTGTTGATTATAGTACTTGTACTTGTACTATCTAGTACTTGTAAAGTTAATATTAAATAAATAAATAAACACATATTTGTAGGATTTTCACGTTTTGTTGTAATAATACTGATTTTTAAACACATTTTGAAAATGCCTCAATAAATCTTACGGCCACTCAACTGGGAGACTGGGTCTATGATGTCATCAGGGTGATAGACATTTCTAAAAGAATCTAAGCAATAATTAGAAGTAAGTGTCAATGGGTAACAACAAAATAATTAGGTATCTTTTCTCTCCAAAACTCCAAAACAACAACACACTTTGTTTGTAAAGAAAGATACCGGTAGGTCTCTCCCTGATGACATAGACAAAATACTAGGTTTCTGGCGTGGTACTGAAACTTCAACCTCAGGACTGGAAGCTAGCTTTTTCTTCAAAGTATCATAAAAAATCAGGATTACACTGACGTACAGCTTAATAATCCAACACAAACATGTTTTTGAGGCCATATACATAAAGATTTATTTGAAATACAGTGTAGGTTTGGTGCTAATGTATTAGGGGCACTTTTAAGCAAAAATCAAAATATGAAATTAATAGATCCATAGAAAGCAAAAGAATTAGCTAGTCAAATAGATAAGAGCTAAAAATACACTACTGAAAGGGAAAATTTAAGTTCCACAAAATTCCACCAGGTTAACTATTTTTGTAAGAATTGAGTCATGATATGCGGCTCTTGAAATTGTGGAAGTGACTTATTGTTGATAAAAAGGAACCTTAGATGTTTCATATTAATAACCAGATCTTACCTGTTTTGAAGAAATGGAATTGTTTGCACTTGCTTTACTCATTAGTTCTTGGAAATTCATTTTGCCTGTGACACAAAATGAAACATATTATACAGCTGTAAAAACAAATAAAGTATTAACAGGATGCTGCTGATGGTGATGGTAGTGGTGTGATGGTTACATTGACAAAATAAGATGATCACAAAGTTCTATCACAACAACCCAAACTTTAAATTTAGATTTTTGGACTGGCATAAATAAACACATGTTTTGAACAAAATCATTAGAAGTATGATCCTGTGTATGTTAATATGTACAAAACAACATGTCCCATAAATTTATGTTTAGCATTCATTCTTGAAATGTACCTTTTTCAATACTTTATTAATCATCACTGATTTGCTTTCCACTGTATATAATAATTTGTACAAAATTCCAATATTTTATGTTTTTCTTTAATTTTTTTATTGTTTTTACAACTTTGGACGGTTTTAAACAAATATGACAAGGCATGTACATATATTTCTTGTTTATGTTCAAAAAGTAGTAGCTCAATACTACAGCCCCATATCAATCACATATATATATGTGAAATCAGACCTTCACATCCAAACATATTTATATGTGGAATCTGAGATTCCAACTTTTGACTTATTAATAATTATAATATCATGTTAACCTCAGGATCCATTGTTTCCTATCTACATGTAACATCCCCCTGGATGAATAGTAGCAAGGGATATTTAGTCTAAATATCCCTCATCACTATTCATGATGCATGTTCCCTCATATAACAATCACTGGGACCATGGTGCAATGACTCTTGACTACACACTATTGAACACCCCAGTACTTGTGGGACTCCTTGAATAATCTTTGCGCATACATTGACTAGCTGAGAATTTTTCTTACTATTTGTGATGTAATCAAGATGGTTTGAAAACCCTTCATTAATACCGCTCTAGGCCAACCAAAGTGAATAAAATACCACAAATGAATGAATGCTGGTTCAATTTGCCATCGTTGCATTTAACAAAGGCAAATTCTCTTAAGTATGCCGCATACCAGCAGCTTTGTAAAACTTTGTAATTTATGCATCGTACGAAAGCAACATATTTCCTAAGAGCAGTTTTATTCCTTGGTAATCATAGTATTACAAACTAATAGCAAGAAATTTCGGGTGATTAGTGATTAAATGTCTCATTAAGCCTTGTGAGGTTATGTTAAATACCCTCGGCCTAAGGCATCGGGACTTCAACAAAACCTCCCTCGGCTTTGGGGGACATTTAATCACTAATCACCCTCAAGAAATTTCTTATAATAACTGTAAAATTACATTTAATGTATTAATGTATTAATGAATTAATGGTCTTAAAAATACTTCATAACTCTGCTTATTGGTAGTATTTAATTTCATGTGAAAGTGTCTGATTATTTGTATTTTCTTGTTAATGCTATAATGACATGGCAGCCATTTCAAGAAAGGTCAATTATACTAAGTCTAATACATACATGTAGCTAGATTATATGCTAAACAAAGGCACAAAATAAATAATTAACTTTAATTTTAAAATATAAAAACATATACACCTATTTCAAAAAACACTGTCAGTCAGAGATCTGAAATGGTCAATCTGAGATAAAACAGAACTTTTGTGCTTCAAATTTATGTTTTCTGGCTAAAATAAATTAAAAAAAAAAAAAAAATAGCTCATTCCTACAGTAACTCAATTTGGTCATGCTGGCTACATTGTTTGGCTGTAAATATATTTCATTTTGCGGTGTTTTACTTGGTCTCAGAATTCAGAACTCCCGCCGATAATTTTTTTTTGAAATAGTCGTATTTTTATAGTAAAAAATAATGGAAATTATAGACTGAACATCAGAATAGCAAAACATATTAATCTTGGCCAGCAGCCGGCCAATGTCTTCCAAATCCTTTGAAATTAAACTACTTTAGATTATATTTTTTACTTTTCATTAAATGATGCCGGTCAAGACTTCTGGCGTATGATAATTTATTTTTTATTTTTGTTCATAAATGACCTGTCAGCGTGTCCTACCAAAACCATATTTGGCTGGTCAGATACCAAATTTGGCTGGACATTCACCATTGACCGGCCATCATTTTAAGCCCTGTTGATGTTGACAGAGAATAAAAAGTCATTGTTTGTGATACATACTTGTAAACATTTCTCTGACGACTAATGGCCAACTATGGGTAATAATCCACAAAATTCATATATGGTTATTAGTTGAAAAATATTGGATATTTGCATTAATCATATCCATTTTGAAATCATTAGCAAATCCTGCAATCTGATTGGCTACAAAGTGTGTGATTTGTATAGGAAATTACACCGTTCGAGAAGAATTAATGAAAAATACCGCGCGTATTTGATGAAAGTGAATTAATACCACGAGTGCGTAGCACGAGTGGTATTAATTCACTTTCATCAAATACAAGCGGTATTTTTCATTAATTCTTCGAGAACATAGGTGTAATTTCCTGTTAATACCAAATCTATAAAAAAATACGAAGTTTGTTTTTGTTCTTGAATGGATGTCAAGCATTCCGAAAGCAAAGTTCCCGGATGTGTGTAATTAATTACGCGCAAAGTTCCCGGATGTGTGCAATTAATTAATTGCACAGTATTAAGAAAAATTTCACAGTTCGTCAGCCAATCAGAATCGAGTATTTTTTATGGATGTGGTATTAAAGCATTAATTGCACTATTTTGAAACATTAATTGCATCATTTTGTCAAACAATCACTTTTGAAGCTACATATAACTGTTGAGTATTTGAATATATTAAGTTTCAAAATGGAAATGATTAATAGGTAATAGAACTGAGTGTCTTGCAATTTTGGGCAGAAATTACACTCGTGATTAACAAATTGCACTCCCGCTGCGCGGTCATGCAATTTTGTAATCACTCTTGCGATTTCAGCCCAAATTTCACTCAACTCAGTTCTATTTCCATTATTAATCAATTTCAACTGCATTTACACAGCTGCTTATTAATATGTTAATGATCATTATGAATACTATACACATAATACATAAGACAATTATTGTATGTTCTGAAGAAGGTTATCATCAGCCTACATTTTAGACAAAACTTCAAGTTTTGATTTATTCATTTAATTTATTTATTTTGTGATTTATTTATTTAAATCTGCCTTCTGCAATTAGTTTTATATCATTCTACATTAGCTTACTTCAATGTGATGTTTCTTCTTAACTGACTTTTTATTAATCTTTATTGTAAAGTGCCTAGAGCAGACTTGGATAGGCGCTATATAAATTGTATGATATTATTATTATTATTATTATTATTATTATTATTATTATTATTATTATTATTATTATTATTATTATGAGCATTGACTTCTTTATCTTATGTCCAGCATCAATGAAAAAAACTAAATAAGTAAAAAACCTAAAAAGGTTTTCAAGTTCACAATAGCCAGTGGAAATAAAGTTTGGCTAATTAAATGGATTGGATCATAGGTTCTTTCATTGAAATAGTTTTTTTTAGTCAAGCTTAGCCCATGGGAGCAAAGTTTGGGTAGTTTGGATTCCATAGGTTCTATTCATTGTTTAATACTGTAAATAACAATTGTATGCAGCATATTGTATTTCATTAAAGAATGAGTGTATGGTATAATGCAGTTGAAAAATGTTTCTACCCATAATCCTTGCTGTCTCATGCACCTTCCTAGCTTTGGAATGACGTAAGAACATGCCGCAAAGTAAGGTATTAAAGTGGGCTGCCTACGTGCCTACAGCATGAGTTGTTGAGGGAGTAAACCTACTGTAGGTACAGCACTTGTGCCTACAGCAATCTAAGTTTACAAGCCTAAAAAGCCTATGAAGCCTACGAGCCAGCCTATGCTTCTACACAGCCTATGAGCCTACATAGCCTACGCAGTTATTCCTAGAAACTCTTCCCAAATATCAACCCTACACCAAACCCCAAGGGGCCTGAAAGTTATTCCTAAAAAAGTATAGATGCATGTCTAAACAAACCTTATTGAATATATTTATAATTTGAAATGTAAATGGTAAAAAACTCCCTCTTAGGCACGAGGCATCCTACTGTCAATATACTTAACTCTGTGGGGTATTCTTTAGTTGTGCCCTAGCTTTTCAGGTGACTAACTTTATTGAAGTAAGTAAGCTTAAGTTTATTTACCCTGCCGAGCGCCCTTAATAACAGTCTACATGTACGTCTGTTGAAGGAAATATCACTAAACAAGAATTTCAGCTTTCCAAGGTTCCACAGAAGGACAAAGGAGAAACTCTCTTTAATATTTTCGCACTTGTTATTCTTGTTTTCCATTAGAATTATTTAGAAGAAAAAAAATTCGTTTCGAAAATTTGAAGAGAATTAATCTTCTTTGAAATATGGAGTTTCTTCAATGGCATCAAAGCATTCAATGATTTTTAAATATATTTTAAAGGGTACCTATCGGACACTTGTAGCGTAAATAAAGTATCTTGAGGCCCAATAATACCTTACCTTGTGAGATAGCAGCGATAAATTAGGGCTTTTTGTTCCAGTTCTTTTCCCTCTTTCTTTTTCTTATGTGATTGATTTTGTCGAATCATGTTTAATACGCTAGACACCAGGCCTAACCGCAAAGAGGTATGGGATGCCACAGGAAACCCAATCTAATAGAGCTATTATGAGCACAGGGAGCCCGGCTGTTCTTTCAGGTTGTGGCATTCAATATTCACTATTCTTTACCACCTGAGCGGTAAATTTTGTTTCAGCCAATCACAGCACGTTTGGCTGTTATGCCGCACGGTCGGACGGCTACATTTGTTTTGAAAGATAAAAGCTTTTACTATTAGCTGATCAAAAAGACTTTTTTAACAGGTTTTACCATAGATCTATCATAGAATTACCTTATTGAATATTTTTAAAGCATTGATTGATAGTTGCGTCAGGGCCAGCAATTTTTTTTAACTGCTTATTTTCTTATATCCCCCCAATGTTTACACAAGAAAAATTGCACTTCCCCTCTGGGCCAAAAGAAAAATTACAGATCCCCCCTTTTTCTTTCCAACAAGTGATAACTGGTGGTCAAGGCTGTATAATCATATAGTCAGACTGAAATGTTTAGCGAAGCAATTGACCACCTTAGGCTGGAGCAAATTTTTGAAATTCAGACACTCGGAAATGTGATTTCAAGCGTTTTGGGAGACATTTGCGAAACATTTATAGTCTATTGTATTGCATACAAAAAAAAAAATAAAATAACACTATTGAACAAAAATAGATATTACAAAAAAATTAGCATCCCCCTTTAATGGTCTAAAAAAATTTTTTCAATCCCCCCTTTTTCAAGCCAGTAAATTTTGTGATCCCCCTAAAGTCCTTTGCCCCTGCAGTATAAATAATGAATGTAGTCTAAGATAAAAAAAAGAAAAGATCACTCTACTATCACTTTATTATGGAGGTCCTCAATTCTAATTTCTAAATACCTGCATTAACCAAAAAAAGTTGAAATACAGAAAATGTTATTTACAATTAATGAGCAAATAAAATTACCAGGGCCACAGCTTAGACAGCAAGAACCCATGCATGAAGTAATCAAAATGTAGAATGAAAACAATGCATTCCAATTTTGGATAGTTCAGCCATTGAATCAGATACCTGAATTGCATGAGAATGGCTTTTGCTTATGTATTTTTCTCATGAAAAGAAATCAAAATTTCAATATATGCTTGTCTCTTATTGGCTCAAAAACCAAAAGTTGGAAGGCATTGTTTTCATTCTATGACTTGGATGGTTCTCCCTATCTGGATGGCTGCAGTCGAAGTAGTCGCACAGTAACACAGCTATAGGGACCATGGAGTTTTTGCCAAGGTTTTGCATAATACACTTTAAAAGATTTTCAATCTCAGCTGCTCATTTTGATTCGCATTTATTAAAAATGCTTTGAAATCGATTTTTTATATGTAGTCATATGATAAAATGCTTATTGACTGAGTTAAGGTAGGTCCGAACGGGAAAATATTTGGCTCTCGGTCCTTGGCATGGAACTCGCTGCGCTCGTTCCGTACTTCAGGACCTCGAGCCAAATATTTTCCCTTTCGGATCCACCTTAACTCAGTCAATAAGTACATATTATTTTACTTTAGACAATATTACATGACCCAAATGCATTTCAGTCTTGGAATATATACACTGTACACTATTCAGGGTATTCAACAGTTCTTGAAGTAGCTGTTTACCTCAAACAGCTATGAAATACATTAGTAACATCTATAGATTAGAACCTATCTAAATTATTAAATGAATGCATTGATCTTCAGGAACAGTGAATTTTGTTTCCTTTAAATAGACACTCTGTGTTTTACAACTTAAGGAAAACATTGTTACACCTCTAAAGTCAAATGATATATTTGATAATAAAGTGCACTATAGTCACTCTTTCAACTCTTTAGTTTTCATTTATCCAAAATGTCAAAATTATCTGTGAGTTAGCCGAGTCCTATCTTAGATCAGCCCAGAGGTTGTTTTGAACAGGGTTTGATAAAATCGATCTGCGGTTTATATACCACATTGTTTGTAAATATGTATTTTGTATATAAGCTTATGGACAAGTCAATGCTTAAGGTGCCCATGCCCCCTCACCCCCATACCCCAGGTACTTGACCATAGTTAAGTTCTGCCAGGGATATATTACCCAAACTGGCTGGCATTTGACTATACTGACCAAATTAAATATTGATCATACTGCATCATTCTACATAATTATTCAGGGACCTTTCCTCATGGACAGCTGAATACATGTTCATGCTTTGACCTTTTTATAAACGGATATGCCTTTGTTTACAATCTGGAATACCATAAGACAGGTTAGGAAAACTGTTGTGGCATAATCCTTTAAAGATTCAATTTAAATTAAAAGTGGCCCAGTTTAGTGTTTTTAGGTAAAATTAGATATTATAAACAGACTGGAGTGGCAGGCATTCAGCCACTCAGTGGATCATTTGATCATTTGATTACAGTCTAAATGGTGGGATTACTTGACCAATTTTTTTGCTGGGGTTGTTGCCGGGGATGGGCACCTTTGGAAGTGACTCATACATTACACTGGTGATATTTATAACATAAATATACTAATATATACATTAGAAATATGATGAATTTAACCTGTTTGTGATGATCGACTTTTAGTATCAGACAGAAAGGACCCTGTAGTGTCCTCATATATTCTCTAAATTATTCTGTGAGTTCCTAACAGCTTCAGCATAGCTTGGTGGTGGTGGTTCTACCTGTATCATGTCAATCATCTCTAGAGAATGATAGGGGGGAGGTGCATCAGGATGTAAGGGAGGACTTTGAGGAGAAGTTCCATGTTCCTGCTGTTCATTATCTATTTCATAAGCTGCAGGGGTGCTCATGGGAGGCTGTTGACGTCTTCTTGCACATCCACAGTAAAGCGTACAAGCGATACAACTTCCAATCAGAACCACTGCTGTAAAGCCAATTATCGAAGCAGGGCTGAAACTGTGAGAGTCATCTGTTGATTTCGCTCGTTCACATTCTCCACTCTTACATGACATTGGGCATAGCTTACACTTAGATGGGAGGCATTGGTAGTTGAAACACTCAACGTATTTGTCATGCTCTGTGCCTGTGTTGGCGTTGTAACAGTCTTGGTCGGTAGTACAGAAAAGTGTTCCAGACTTGGTGCAATATCCTTCTACACAAACCTGACTGATGCCGCAATCACTTGGATACTGGCAGTGTCCATCACAGTATCGCCAAGAGCTACAATAACGAGTGTTGCCACCAATACAGCAATGGTCGTATCCTGATCTCTTGCAGTCGTAGTTATGTTCACAAGATTTATTCGAGTGCAATGTCTTTACGAAACATGAAGTGGTAAAAAATGCGAAGACAGCCAGCAACACGCGACCTGAAAAAGATGGGCTTATCATATCTGAAATACCTTTAGAAAAACCTAAAGAGGTTGATATTAACACTTCATGAGTTCTTGAGAGTTTCGTATAGAAGTTAAACTCGATCTCGATACGAAATAGAGAACGTCACGTTCGATGAATCGACCGCCATGTTGGATAATCCTTATGACACAGGAAGTCCAAGCTTAGCATTGTACCTAGACCCACCGAAGGAGCCCACAGCCAATATCAGTGATTAAAATAAAATCCATCATACGTAAAATCTCGTGCAGCTTTACGAGCTCGGCGGCGTTTCCGAATTGTTTGAACTTCAAGTCTGAATATATTATCAGCTGCTTACGTTTCTGGTGTAGAATATAATGATAAGGGATGAAACTTTCATAGTTTCTGGTTATATAGGGGGGACGGAAGCGGAAGTGAACGTGCTCCGTTCAAGCTGATGCACTAAGGTTAGAGTAAAACATCAATACAATATATTTTTTTCTTAGTGTCCGTCTCAAAATTCCTCCCCACTATCGGCTGCTTACTACAGCCAGACATTCCATTCCAATGGCTTAGCCAAACACGGCTCTAGTTCAAAAATCGAGAACTGAAGAGCACCAGATAAAAATCAAAAGGAGTTTCATTCTTTGTTTTGAATGTTAAAGCACAGGTAGCCCAAGCTGAGTTTCTGTGGTGTCATATTATAAGAAAATGTATGGAGAACTATAAAAAAAAACAAAAAAACCCTCAAAATGTGAAATATAACGAATAAATCTTAGCTGACCTTTGAAAAGTTATACCTCTATCGCCCTGCTTGGTTAGAATTAGGATTAAGCCAGTTTTAGTATTTTTTTCTCAACATTTTTCTCAACATTTTCTTATAATATGACACCACAGAAACCCAGCTTGGGCTACCTGTGGTTAAAGCAAAGCCAGGGGCTCATTGTTTGTTAGATTTTGGCGAGAAATCAACAGGGCGGTCTGTCACGGGCCTGTCTCCTGATTGGCTTAAATAAAACAATCGAAATGCAATGTCTGGCTGCAGTAAGCAGCCGTTACTGGGGAGGGATTTTGAAACAAACACTAAGAACGCCACAGGGGTGGGGGGGAGGGGGGACTCCCTACAATGGACTATACGGAGATGCTCCACCTGAAAGGGGTACTTTTTCAGGCAGCAGTATAGAAAAGGGGTGGAAATTTGTGAGTTTTGGTATAAAAAGGGTAGATTTTCTTCAAAGGTATATGAAATGGGCACCTTTTCAGGCAAAAAGGTATTAAAAAGGAGAACCTTTTTGCTGAAATTTGGCATAGAAAACGGTATTAAAGGGGTCGAGAGTCCGAAACGACCCGAAGTACCGCCCCCCCCCCCCCCCCCCCTCCCTGGCTAAGAACGGCTGCAAGGGAGACTAAGATTCTTCAGGCTTGTCAAGCATTACTCCAAAGCGCCTGGGGCATTTATGTGTGTGAAAGTCGTACAAAATAAGTACGAGCAAGAATTCTTTTCGGATAGCGAGAATCGCTCGTCTGTTGAAGAAATAGGGGAAGTTATAAGAAAGCTTTTACCGAACTGCCAGAGACTAAGTGCGTTCTAGAATAAACTCTCATGAATGCAAGAGAGAAGAAAGCTCTTTCCAACTCCGGCTTCCACTGTTACTGACATATTATGCCCCAGACTAGTTTGGTCGATAGCACGCTGTTGTTTTTCCGCACGGCATCTCCACAGGGGATTGAATAAGATTCTGGAGAGAAAGGTTAATGTAGGTTATAATAAGTTATTATAGATGCAGAATGGAAGTAAAAACATCGATTTTGATGACTACCTTTCAAAATTAAAAGACTCCATTTGACTTCCGTCTCCCCTTACTCGAGGCACTTTTCATAATTCTGTGACCTACCGACTCCAGACGTCTAGCGTTTTGGCTTCCGTCAATTAAACTATACGACGGACCGAGTTCATTTCGAACGCGAACTATTAAGAAATTCCCAGATGTGAAAATGGCTGTCTAGTCACAGGAGTTTCCTTATCATTCGATCGGAATGAACTCGGCCCGTCGTAGTTTGATTGACGAGAGCCAAAACGACCATGCAGAGTCGGTTAGGTCGCAGAATTATGAAAAGCACTGGAAGTCTTGATAAAAAGGCAACAATTTAGAAGCTTGTTTTCGTTTCATCTGTGCCTCGAGTAAGGGGTAAGTGAAGTGGAGTACTTTGAATTCCCCAAGAAAAATGAAATGATAATGACTTATAAGTAGTTCTATGAGTGACATATCTCCCCTTCCCTTCCCAAACTATATACACGCACCAAGCATTTCGCGCTACTGCTCTAAGCGCATGCTCAGGGGATTAAAATGTGAGATAATATTTTGTAAAACATGTTATATTTTAGTTGTGGTTTTCTTGTCAAACACAATGTTCATCAAATATTCAAGATCACGTACCATTAAGCGAATTTCGAGTCAAATATACCCAAAAAATTGCATATTTTACAAAATATTATCCCACTTTTTAATCTCCCGAGCATGTGCTTAGAGCAGTAACGCGGAATGCTTGATGCGTGTATTACAGTACGCGTATTAAGGAGGATCGAAATGGTTTTATAAAATAACTTTGATATTACGCGCGCTCTGATTGGTCAAAAAGCCATGTTTTATGAGAGCATAATACATGCTCACGTCATTTTTTCTCTCTCTCGAAAACTTAGTTATTTTATAAAAGAAATAAAAAACAGTTTTCCGTGTATTATACTCTGATAAAGACACTTGGGATGTGGAGAGAACACTTGAGAAGCTGGGAACCACTCCGCTACGCGTCGTGGTTAATTTCCTACGCTTCTCTCGGGTTCTCTCCACATCCCGCGTGTCTTTATCAGAGTATAACACTGTTTTTTATTCGTTAATTCCTGGATGGAGCATGCGCGTGCTCTTAACTAGTGAAACAGCACTGAATCCTTGGAAATGAAAACAGGAAAATTTTGTCCCAAAAAACCTCATACTTAAACTAGAATAACTCAAAAACTTAATAAGGATAACCTTAGTTATACAATTTAATAAGAAAACTTTAGCTTTCTTATTAAACTCAAAAACTGTACGGTAAAATATTTGAGAACTTTGCATGTGGCTTTTATTTAATGGTTCGTACGTGCCAAGAAAAAATTAGGTGAAAGTCCTAAAATAAACATCATTTGAATTTCGAGAATTCCTCATTACAGAATTTTTTTCTATTTCGGTTTGGTCAAAGATTGGAAGTTCAAACACTCCAATTTTAAAGGATTTTCACCGTGCGGTTTTTGAGTTATGATTTTTTAAATGAAAAACTTTGCACACATTTGAAGTGTTCTATCGTTGTCATAGCAACGTGTTACGTCATATCTTTCTCAGGGCCGTAACCAGAACATTTACCGGGGGGGTGCACATCAAGTAAAAATGGACCTAAGTGTAGTGTACCACAGGTAACCCAACACATTATTGGAAAAAAGATACAAATGGAGAAAACTGGGAAATGATAGTGGTTTAATTTTTTTGATTTACATTAAATCTGTATTATTTTTTTTATTTTCAAGCAATAATAATAATAATGAACTTTATTAACTTTAACAAACAAATGTTGATAAAAAGCGGACCTTTTGGTCTGATGGGGGGGGGGGGTGCACATGCACCCTGTGCTCCCCCCTGGTTACGGGCCTGCATCCAATCCATCTCGTGTACTTTCTTCTTCTGATACACCCATCCAATCCATCTCGTGTACATTCTTATTCTGATGCACCCATCCAATCCATCTCGTGTACTTTCTTCTTCTGATACACCCATCCAATCCATCTCGTGTACATTCTTACTCTGATGCACCCATCCAATCCATCTCGTGTACATCCTTATTGTGATACGTTCATCCAATCCATCTCGTGTACATTCTTAATCTGATACACCCATCTAATCTATCTGGGCACATATCGGATACCGCCGAATATCGTCGGATATACTATATAAATCATTATATATTGTAAGATACTTGAAAATGTTATTAAATATCCAAAAACATAATCGGATACCCCAGAATATGATCGGTTACTCCAGAATATGATTTTGGATCCTCCAGAATATGATTTTGGATCCTCCAGAATGTGATTTTGGATCCTCCAGAATATGGTTTTGGATCCTCCTAAATATGTTTTGGATCCCCCAGAATATTGTTCTTGATCCTCAAGAATATGGTTTTGGATACTCCAGAATATAATTTTGGATCCTCCAGAATATGATTTTGGATCCTCCCGAATATGGTTTTGGATCCTCCAGAATGATTTTGGATGCTCCAGAATGTGATTTTCGATCCTCCAGAATATGGCTTTGGGTACTCCAGAATGTGATTTTCGATCCTCCAGAATATTGTTCTGGATTCTGAAGAATGTCGTTTGGGATATTCCAGAATGTCAGTTTGGATCCTCCAGAATATGATTTTGGATACTCCAGAATGTGACTTTGGATCCTTCAGAATATTGTTCTGGATCCTCCAGAATATGGTTTGGATCCTCCAGAATATGGTTTTGGATCTTCCAGAATGTGATTTTGGATCCTCAAGAATATGGTTTTGGATCTTCCAGAATATGGTTTTGGATCCTCCAGAATATGGTTTTGGATCCACCAGAATGTGATTTTGGATCGTCCAGAATATGGTTTTGGATCCTCCAGAATATGATTTTGGATACTCCAGAATGGGATTTTGGATACTCCGGAATGTGATTTTGGATCGTCCAGAATATTATTTTGGATCCCTCCAGAATATGATTTTGGATACTCCAGAATGGGATTTTGGATCCTCCAGAATATTGGTCTGGATCCTCCAGAATATGATTTTGGATCCTCCCGAATATGGTTTTGGACCCTCCAGAATGTGATTTTGGATCCTCCAGAATATGGTTTTGGATCCTCCAGAATATGGTTTTGGATCCTCCACAATATGGATTTGCATCCTCCAGAATATGATTTTGGATCCTCCAGAATATGGTTTTATGATCCTCCAGAATATGATTTTGGATCCTCGAGAATATGATTTTGGATTCTCCAGAATATGTTTTTGGATCCTCCAGAATATGATTTTGGATCCTCCAGAATATGTTTTTGGATCCTCCAGAATATGTTTTTGGATCCTCGAGAATATTTTTTTGGATCCTCCAGAATATGATTTTGGATCCTCCAGAATATGTTGTTGGATCCTCCAGAATATGTTTTTGGATCCTCGAGAATATGATTTTGGATCCTCCAGAATATGTTTTTGGACCCTCCAGAATATGATTTTGTATCCTCTAGAATATGATTTTGGATACTCCAGAGTATGATTTTGGATACTCATAAAATGCATGTTCGGATACTTCAGAATATCATGGAATATTTTTGTAATATATATAACCATAATAATCTTAATGTAAGATTCAGTTTGATGGAGTTAATTCGTTTTTATTGATTGATTTACCGGGACCATACTTCCAGACATCGATTGCTGAAGCATCGTATGGACTTACGGCTATGCTGGAGATTTCGGCCCCAACACCGCTATCCCTGGAGGACATTACTGACTGATCAGGAAGCTCGGCCCCCAAGACTAAGGGAGAGGTTAGTCGGTCCCTAGACCGTAGATGATTAACCCCTTGCTATGACCAGCACACCCGGTATGTCGTTTGAAGTACTGATGCTTTTGTCGCTTTGGTTATTTTTTTCCATGTGGGATGTGTTTAGAAAAACTCAGATGCGATGTATGCGCAGATCAGTGATGGTGTAAAAATCAGAACTGAGTTTTTATTGTTTTATCTCTTAAATACCGATTTGCAAAGAGACATTTTTGGTGTTACAAGTGAGATATGTTTATGCACACGTACAAGGACTGCGCATGCGTATATAAGTATATTGATCATCAATAAGAAAACAACGCCCAAACAAACAAATAAACAAACAAACAAAAGGAAAACGATCTAAAGGTGCCGTTCAGATTTTCAGTCTCCTCACACGTAAACTTTAGGGCTCTGCAAAATCCGAGTTCAAGTTTATAATAAAGAATTAGAGAAATCTCATAAAAACCTGTCAGCCCGGCCAAAAAAGGTGAATCCCACTGCCTATCATTTCGGCCCTTCAGGACCATCTTTATGAGAGTCCTCTTTTAGAAACACAGCCTTTAGTGTAAAATCAACACTTTATTGGACCTCATTTGACTTACATAAAATGACCCTCGATAAGCATGTGGAAGCTTGCCAAGGACGTGGCTAGCAGTTCATGGTGGAATATCGTATACACACCTTCTATAGACGGCTAGACTCTAAAATAATCAGACGTAAAGAAAGCCTGAATGTTAAGCTTTAGTCGTGAAGAGGACTACCCCATTGAAGCCCTCATTTCATGTACATTCTCATTCTTTACATTCGTCCAATCTACCCAGTCGTGTACATTCTTATTCTGATGCACCCATCCAATCCATCTCGTGTATATTCTTATTCTGATACACCCATCCAATCTATCCCGTAAATCAGTCTTCTAATTCTGAAGCACTAACCCAATCCATCCCGTGTACATTCTTATTCTGATGCGTCCATCCAATCCATCTCGTGTACATTCTTATTCTGATACACCCATCCAATCCATCCCGTGAACATTCTTATCCTGATACACCCATCCAATCCATCTCGTGTACCTTCTTATTCTGATGCACCCATCCAATCCATCCCATGAACATTCTAATTCTGAAGCACCAATCCAATCCATCTCTTATACATTCTTATTCTGATGCGTCCATCCAATCCATCTCGTGTACATTTTCATTCTGATACACCCATCCAATCCATCTCGTGTACATTCTTATTCTGATACAGCCATCAGATCCATCCCGTGAACATTCTTATCCTGATACACGCATCCAATCCATCTCGTGTACATTCTTATTCTGATGCACCCATCCAATCCATCCCATGAACATTCTAATTCTGAAGCACCAATCCAATCTATCTCGTGTACATTCTTATTCTGATGCACCCATCCAATCCATCTCTTGTACATTCTTATTCTGATGTACCCATCCAATCCATCCCGTGATCATTCTATTTCTGAAGCACCAATCAGATCCATCTCGTGTACATTCTTATTCTGATACAGCCATCCAATCCATCTCGTGTACATTCTTATTCTGATGTACCCATCGAATCCATCCCCAGATCATTCTAATTCTGAAGCACCAATCCAATCCATCTCGTGTACATTCTTATTCTGATGCACCCATCCAATCCATCTCGTGTACATTCTTATTACGATACACCAATCCAATCCATCTCGTGTACATTCTTAATCTGATACACCCATCTAATCCATCTCGTGTACATTCTTAATCTGATACACCCATCTAATCCATCTCGTGTACATTCTTAATCTGATACACCCATCTAATCTATCTGGGCACATATTATCGGATACCGTAGAATATCGTCGGATATACTATATAAATCATTATATATTGTAGGATACTTGAAAATGTTATTAAATATCCAAAAACATAATCGGATACCCCAGAATACGATCGGTCACTCCAGAATATGATTTTGGATGCTCCAGAATATGGTCAGAAACTCCAGAATATGTTTATGGATCCTCCAGAATATGATTTTGGATCCTCCAGAATATGATTTCGGATCCTCTAGAATATGGTTTTGGATCCTCCAGAATATGTTTTTTGGATCCTTCAGAATATGATTTTGGATCCTCCAGAATATGATTTTGGATCCTCCAGAATATGGTTTTGGAACCTCCAGAATATGATTTTGGATATTCCAGAATGTGACTTTGGATCCTCCAGAATATGGTTTTGGATCCTCCAGAATATGATTTTGGATCCTCCAGAATATGGTTCTATGATCCTCCAGAATATGATTTTGGATCTTCCCGAATATGGTTTTGGATCCTCCAGAATGATTTTGGATCCTCCAGAAAATGGTTTTGGATCCTCCAGAATATGGTTTTGGATCCTCCAGAATGTGATTTTGGATCGTCCAGAATATGGTTTTGGATCCTCCAGAATATATTTTTGGATCCTCCAGAATATGGTTTTGGATCCTCCAGAATATGATTTTGGATATTCCAGAATGTGACTTTGGATCCTCCAGAATATGGTTTTGGAACCTCCAGAATATGATTTTGGATATTCCAGAATGTGACTTTGGATCCTCCAGAATATGGTTTTGGATCCTCCAGAATATGATTTTGGATATTCCAGAATGTGACTTTGGATCCTCCAGAATATGGTTTTTGATCCTCCAGAATATGATTTTGATTCCTCCAGAATATGGTTTTGGATCCTCCAGAATATGGTTTTGGATCCTCCAGAATGTGATTTTGGATCCTGCAGAATATGGTTTTGGATCCTCCTGAATATGTTTTGGATCCCCCAGAATATTGTACTTGATCCTCAAGAATATGGTTTTGGATGCTCCAGAATATAATTTTGGATCCTCCAGAATATGGTTTTGGATCCTCCAGAATATGATTTTGGATCCTCCAGAATATGGTTTTGGATCTTCCAGAATGTGATTTTGGATCATCCAGAATATGGTTTTGGATCCTCCAGAATATATTTTTGGATCCTCCAGAATATGGTTTTGGACCCTCCAGAATATGATTTTGGATATTCCAGAATGTGACTTTGGATCCCCCAGAATATGGTTTTTGATCCTACAGAATATGTTTTTGGATCCTCCAGAATATGATTTGGATCCTCCAGAATATGGTTTTTGATCCTCCACAATATAATTTTGATTCCTCCAGAATATGGTTTTGGAACCTCCAGAATATGATTTTGGATACTTCAGAATATGATTTTGGATCCTCTAGAATATGTTTTTAGATCCTCCAGAATAATTTTTTTGATCCTTCTAGAATATGGTTTTCGATCCTCCAGAATATGATTTTGGATACTCCAGAATGTGATTTTGGATCCTCCACAATATGGTTTTCAATACTCCAGAATATAATTTTGGATCCCCCAGAATATTGTTCTTGATCCTCAAGAATATGGTTTTGGATACTCCAGAATGTGATTATGGATCCTCCAGAATATGTTTTTGGATCCTCCAGAATATGATTTGGATCCTCCAGAATATGGTTTTTGATCCTCCAGAATATGATTTTGATTCCTCCAGAATATGGTTTTGGATCCTCCAGAATATGATTTTGGATACTTCAGAATATGATTTTGGATCCTCTAGAATATGGTTTTAGATCCTCCAGAATAATTTTTTTGATCCTTCTAGAATATGGTTTTGGATCCTCCAGAATATGATTTTGGATACTCCAGAATGTGATTTTGGATCCTCCACAATATGGTTTTCAATACTCCAGAATATAATTTTGGATCCCCCAGAATATTGTTCTTGATCCTCAAGAATATGGTTTTGGATACTCCAGAATGTGATTATGGATCCTCCAGAATATGATTTTGGATAATCCAGAATGTGATTTTGGATCCTCCAGAATATTGTTCTGAATCCTCCAGAATATAGTTTTGGATCCTCCCGAATATGGTTTTGGATCCTCCAGAATGTGATTTTGGATCCTCCAGAATATGGTTTTGGATCCTCCTGAATATGTTTTCGATCCCCCAGAATATTGTTCTTGATCCTCAAGAATATGGTTTTGGATACTCCAGAATATGATATTGGATACTCCAGAATATGATATTGGATACTCCAGAATATGATATTGGATCCTCCAAAATATGATTTTGATTCCTGCAGAATATGGTTTTGGATCCTCCAGAATATGATTTTGGATCCTCCAGAATGTGATTTTGGATCCTCCAGAATATGGTTTTGGATCCTCCTGAATATGGTTTTGGATCCCCCAGAATATTGTTTTCGATCCTCAAGAATATGGTTTTGGATACTCCAGAATATAATTTTGGATCCTCCCGAATATGGTTTTGGATCCACCAGAATGTGATTTTGGATCGTCCAGAATATGGTTTTGGATCCTCCAGAATATGGTTTTGAATCCTCCTTAATATGATTTTGGATCCTCCCGAATATGGTTTTGGATCCTCCAGAATGATTTTGGATCCTTCAGAAAATGGTTTTGGATCCTCCAGAATATGGTTTTGGATCCTCCAGAATGTGATTTTGGATCGTCCAGAATATGGTTTTGGATACTCCAGAATATAATTTTGGATCCTCCAGAATATGGTTTTGGATCGTCCGGAATATAGTTTTGGATCCTCCCGAATATGGTTTTGGATCCTCCAGAATGTGATTTTGGATCCTCCAGAATATGGTTTTGGATCCTCCTGAATATGTTTTGGATCCCCCAGAATATTGTACTTGATCCTCAAGAATATGGTTTTGGATACTCCAGAATATAATTTTGGATCCTCCAGAATATGGTTTTGGATCCTCCAGAATATGATTTTGGATCCTCCAGAATATGGTTTTGGATCTTCCAGAATGTGATTTTGGATCATTGAGAATATGGTTTTGGATCCTCCAGAATATATTTTTGGATCCTCCAGAATATGGTTTTGGACCCTCCAGAATATGATTTTGGATATTCCAGAATGTGACTTTGGATCACCCAGAATATGGTTTTTGATCCTCCAGAATATGTTTTTGGATCCTCCAGAATATGATTTGGATCCTCCAGAATATGATTTTTGATCCTCCAGAATATGATTTTGATTCCTCCAGAATATGGTTTTGGATCCTCCAGAATATGATTTTGGATACTTCAGAATATGATTTTGGATCCTCTAGAATATGGTTTTAGATCCTCCAGAATAATTTTTTTGATCCTTCTAGAATATGGTTTTGGATCCTCCAGAATATGATTTTGGATACTCCAGAATGTGATTTTGGATCCTCCACAATATGGTTTTCAATACTCCAGAATATAATTTTGGATCCCCCAGAATATTGTTCTTGATCCTCAAGAATATGGTTTTGGATACTCCAGAATTTGATTATGGATCCTCCAGAATATGATTTTGGATAATCCAGAATGTGATTTTGGATCCTCCAGAATATTGTTCTGAATCCTGCAGAATATAGTTTTGGATCCTCCAGAATATGGTTTTGGATACTCCAGAATGTGATTTTGGATCCTCCAGAATATGGTTTTGGATACTCCAGAATATAATTTTGGATCCTCCAGAATATGGTTTTGGATCGTCCGGAATATAGTTTTGGATCCTCCCGAATATGGTTTTGGATCCTCCAGAATGTGATTTTGGATCCTCCAGAATATGGTTTTGGATCCTCCTGAATATGTTTTGGATCCCCCAGAATATTGTACTTGATCCTCCAGAATATGGTTTTGGATCCTCCAGAATGTGATTTTGGATCGTCCAGAATATGGTTTTGGATCCTCCAGAATATATTTTTGGATCATCCAGAATATGGTTTTGGATCCTCCAGAATGTGATTTTGGATATTCCAGAATGTGATTTTGGATCCTCCAGAATATTGTTCTGGATCCTCCAGAATATAGTTTTGGATCCTCCCGAATATGGTTTTGGATCCTCCAGAATGTGATTTTGGATCCTCCAGAATATGGTTTTGGATCCTCCTGAATATGTTTTGGATCCCCCAGAATATTGTTCTTGATCCTCAAGAATATGGTTTTGGATACTCCAGAATATAATTTTGGATCCTCCAGAATATGGTTTTGGATCCTCCAGAATATGATTTTGGATCCTCCAGAATATGGTTTTGGATCCTCCTGAATATGTTTTTGATCCCCCAGAATATTGTTCTTGATCCTCAAGAATATGGTTTTAGATCCTCCAGAATAATTTTTTTGATTCTTCTAGAATATGGTTTTGGATCCTCCAGAATATGATTTTGGATACTCCAGAATGTGATTTTGGATCCTCCACAATATGGTTTTCAATACTCCAGAATATAATTTTGGATCCCCCAGAATATTGTTCTTGATCCTCAAGAATATGGTTTTGGATACTCCAGAATGTGATTATGGATCCTCCAGAATATGATTTTGGATAATCCAGAATGTGATTTTGGATCCTCCAGAATATTGTTCTGAATCCTCCAGAATATAGTTTTGGATCCTCCAGAATATGGTTTTGGATACTCCAGAATATAATTTTGGATCCTCCACAATATGGTTTTCAATACTCCAGAATATAATTTTGGATCCTCCCGAATATGGTTTTGGATCCTCCAGAATGTGATTTTGGATCCTCCAGAATATGGTTTTGGATCCTCCTGAATATGTTTTGGATCCCCCAGAATATTGTACTTGATCCTCCAGAATATGGTTTTGGATCCTCCAGAATGTGATTTTGGATCGTCCAGAATATGGTTTTGGATCCTCCAGAATATATTTTTGGATCATCCAGAATATGGTTTTGGATCCTCCAGAATGTGATTTTGGATATTCCAGAATGTGATTTTGGATCCTCCAGAATATTGTTCTGGATCCTCCAGAATATAGTTTTGGATCCTCCCGAATATGGTTTTGGATCCTCCAGAATGTGATTTTGGATCCTCCAGAATATGGTTTTGGATCCTCCTGAATATGTTTTGGATCCCCCAGAATATTGTTCTTGATCCTCAAGAATATGGTTTTGGATACTCCAGAATATAATTTTGGATCCTCCAGAATATGGTTTTGGATCCTCCAGAATATGATTTTGGATCCTCCAGAATATGGTTTTGGATCCTCCTGAATATGTTTTTGATCCCCCAGAATATTGTTCTTGATCCTCAAGAATATGGTTTTAGATTCTCCAGAATAATTTTTTTGATTCTTCTAGAATATGGTTTTGGATCCTCCAGAATATGATTTTGGATACTCCAGAATGTGATTTTGGATCCTCCACAATATGGTTTTCAATACTCCAGAATATAATTTTGGATCCCCCAGAATATTGTTCTTGATCCTCAAGAATATGGTTTTGGATACTCCAGAATGTGATTATGGATCCTCCAGAATATGATTTTGGATAATCCAGAATGTGATTTTGGATCCTCCAGAATATTGTTCTGAATCCTCCAGAATATAGTTTTGGATCCTCCAGAATATGGTTTTGGATACTCCAGAATGTGATTTTGGATCCTCCACAATATGGTTTTCAATACTCCAGAATATAATTTTGGATCCTCCAGAATATGGTTTTGGATCCTCCAGAATATGATTTTGGATCCTCCAGAATATGGTGCTATGATCCTCCAGAATATGATTTTGGATCTTCCCGAATATAGTTTTAGATCCTCCAGAATGATTTTGGATCCTCCAGAAAATGGTTTTGGATCCTCCAGAATATGGTTTTGGATCCTCCAGAATGTGATTTTGGATCGTCCAGAATATGGTTTTGGATCCTCCAGAATATATTTTTGGATCCTCCAGAATATGGTTTTGGAACCTCCAGAATATGATTTTGGATATTCCAGAATGTGACTTTGGATCCTCCAGAATATGGTTTTGGAAACTCCAGAATATGATTTTGGATATTCCAGAATGTGACTTTGGATCCTCCAGAATATGGTTTTGGATCCTCCAGAATATGATTTTGGATATTCCAGAATGTGACTTTGGATCCCCCAGAATATGGTTTTTGATCCTGCAGAATATGTTTTTTGATCCTCCAGAATATGTTTTTGGATCCTCCAGAATATGGTTTGGATCCTCCAGAATATGGTTTTGGATCCTCCAGAATATGATTTTGGATATTCCAGAATGTGACTTTGGATCCCCCAGAATATGGTTTTTGATCCTCCAGAATATGTTTTGGGATCCTCCAGAATATGTTTTTGGATCCTCCAGAATATGATTTGGATCCTCCAGAATATGGTTTTTGATCCTCCAGAATATGATTTTGATTCCTCCAGAATATGGTTTTGGATCCTCCAGAATATGATTTTGGATCCTCCTGAATATGGTTTTGGATCCCCCAGAATATTGTTCTCGATCCTCAAGAATATGGTTTTGGATACTCCAGAATATAATTTTGGATCCTCCCGAATATGGTTTTGGATCCACCAGAATGTGATTTTGGATCGTCCAGAATATGGTTTTGGATCCTCCAGAATATGGTTTTGAATGCTCCTTAATATGATTTTGGATCCTCCAGAATATGGTTTTGGATCCTCCAGAATGTGATTTTGGATCGTCCAAAATATGGTTTTGGATACTCCAGAATATAATTTTGGATCCTCCAGAATGTGATTTTGGATCCTCCACAATATGGTTTTCAATACTCCAGAATATAATTTTGGATCCCCCAGAATATTGTTCTTGATCCTCAAGAATATGGTTTTGGATACTCCAGAATGTGATTATGGATCCTCCAGAATATGATTTTGGATAATCCAGAATGTGATTTTGGATCCTCCAGAATATTGTTCTGAATCCTCCAGAATATAGTTTTGGATCCTCCAGAATATGGTTTTGGATACTCCAGAATGTGATTTTGGATCCTCCAGAATATGGTTTTGGATACTCCAGAATATAATTTTGGATCCTCCAGAATATGGTTTTGGATCGTCCGGAATATAGTTTTGGATCCTCCCGAATATGGTTTTGGATCCTCCAGAATGTGATTTTGGATCCTCCAGAATATGGTTTTGGATCCTCCTGAATATGTTTTGGATCCTCCAGAATATTGTACTTGATCCTCCAGAATATGGTTTTGGATCCTCCAGAATGTGATTTTGGATCGTCCAGAATATGGTTTTGGATCCTCCAGAATATATTTTTGGATCCTCCAGAATATGGTTTTGGATCCTTCAGAATGTGATTTTGGATATTCCAGAATGTGATTTTGGATCCTCCAGAATATTGTTCTGGATCCTCCAGAATATAGTTTTGGATCCTCCCGAATATGGTTTTGGATCCTCCAGAATGTGATTTTGGATCCTCCAGAATATGGTTTTGGATCCTCCTGAATATGTTTTGGATCCCCCAGAATATTGTTCTTGATCCTCAAGAATATGGTTTTGGATACTCCAGAATATAATTTTGGATCCTCCAGAATATGGTTTTGGATCCTCCAGAATATGATTTTGGATCCTCCAGAATATGGTGCTTTGATCCTCCAGAATATGATTTTGGATCTTCCCGAATATGGTTTTGGATCCTCCAGAATGATTTTGGATCCTCCAGAAAATGGTTTTGGATCCTCCAGAATATGGTTTTGGATCCTCCAGAATGTGATTTTGGATCGTCCAGAATATGGTTTTGGATCCTCCAGAATATATTTTTGGATCCTCCAGAATATGGTTTTGGATCCTCCAGAATATGATTTTGGATATTCCAGAATGTGACTTTGGATCCTCCAGAATATGGTTTTGGAAACTCCAGAATATGATTTTGGATATTCCAGAATGTGACTTTGGATCCTCCAGAATATGGTTTTGGATCCTCCAGAATATGATTTTGGATATTCCAGAATGTGACTTTGGATCCCCCAGAATATGGTTTTTGATCCTGCAGAATATGTTTTTGGATCCTCCAGAATATGTTTTTGGATCCTCCAGAATATGGTTTGGATCCTCCAGAATATGGTTTTGGATCCTCCAGAATATGATTTTGGATATTCCAGAATGTGACTTTGGATCCCCCAGAATATGGTTTTTGATCCTCCAGAATATGTTTTTGGATCCTCCAGAATATGTTTTTGGATCCTCCAGAATATGATTTGGATCCTCCAGAATATGGTTTTTGATCCTCCAGAATATGATTTTGATTCCTCCAGAATATGGTTTTGGATCCTCCAGAATATGATTTTGGATCCTCCTGAATATGGTTTTGGATCCCCCAGAATATTGTTCTCGATCCTCAAGAATATGGTTTTGGATACTCCAGAATATAATTTTGGATCCTCCCGAATATGGTTTTGGATCCACCAGAATGTGATTTTGGATCGTCCAGAATATGGTTTTGGATCCTCCAGAATATGGTTTTGAATGCTCCTTAATATGATTTTGGATCCTCCAGAATATGGTTTTGGATCCTCCAGAATGTGATTTTGGATCGTCCAAAATATGGTTTTGGATACTCCAGAATATAATTTTGGATCCTCCAGAATATGGTTTTGGATCGTCCGGAATATAGTTTTGGATCCTCCCGAATATGGTTTTGGATCCTCCAGAATGTGATTGTGGATCCTCCAGAATATGGTTTTGGATCCTCCTGAATATGTTTTGGATCCCCCAGAATATTGTACTTGATCCTCAAGAATATGGTTTTGGATACTCCAGAATATAATTTTGGATCCTCCAGAATATGGTTTTGGATCCTCCAGAATATGATTTTGGATCCTCCAGAATATGGTTTTGGATCTTCCAGAATGTGATTTTGGATCATCCAGAATATGGTTTTGGATCCTCCAGAATATATTTTTGGATCCTCCAGAATATGGTTTTGGACCCTCCAGAATATGATTTTGGATATTCCAGAATGTGACTTTGGATCCCCCAGAATATGGTTTTTGATCCTCCAGAATATGTTTTTGGATCCTCCAGAATATGATTTGGATCCTCCAGAATATGGTTTTTGATCCTCCAGAAAATGATTTTGGATCATCCAGAAAATGGTTTTGGATCCTCCAGAATATGGTTTTGGATCCTCCAGAATGTGATTTTGGATCGTCCAGAATATGGTTTTGGATCCTCCAGAATATATTTTTGGATCCTCCAGAATATGGTTTTGGATCCTCCAGAATATGATTTTGGATATTCCAGAATGTGACTTTGGATCCTCCAGAATATGGTTTTGGAACCTCCAGAATATGGTTTTGGATCCTCCAGAATATGATTTTGGATATTCCAGAATGTGACTTTGGATCCCCCACAATATGGTTTTTGATCCTCCAGAATATGTTTTTGGATCCTCCAGAATATGTTTTTGGATCCTCCAGAATATGGTTTGGATCCTCCAGAATATGGTTTTCGATCCTGCAGAATATGATTTTGATTCCTCCAGAATATGGTTTTGGATCCTCCAGAATATGGTTTTGGATCCTCCAGAATGTGATTTTGGATCCTCCAGAATATGGTTTTGGATCCTCCTGAATATGTTTTGGATCCCCCAGAATATTGTACTTGATCCTCAAGAATATGGTTTTCGATACTCTAGAATATAATTTTGGATCCTCCAGAATATGGTTTTGGATCCTCCAGAATATGATTTTGGATCCTCTAGAATATGGTTCTATGATCCTCCAGAATATGATTTTGGATCTTCCCGAATATGGTTTTGGATCCTCCAGAATGATTTTGGATCCTCCAGAAAATGGTTTTGGATCTTCCAGAATATGGTTTTGGATCCTCCAGAATGTGATTTTGGATCGTCCAGAATATGGTTTTGGATCCTCCAGAATATATTTTTGGATCCTCCAGAATATGGTTTTGGATCCTCCAGAATATGATTTTGGATATTCCAGAATGTGACTTTGGATCCTCCAGAATATGGTTTTGGAACCTCCAGAATATGATTTTGGATATTCCAGAATGTGACTTTGGATCCTCCAGAATATGGTTTTGGATCCTCCAGAATATGATTTTGGATATTCCAGAATGTGACTTTGGATCCCCCAGAATATGGTTTTTGATCCTCCAGAATATGTTTTTGGATCCTCCAGAATATGTTTTTGGATCCTCCAGAATATGTTTTTGGATCCTCCAGAATATGGTTTGGATCCTCCAGAATATGGTTTTTGATCCTCCAGAATATGATTTTGATTCCTCCAGAATATGGTTTTGGATCCTCCTGAATATGTTTTGGATCCCCCAGAATATTGTACTTGATTCTCAAGAAAATGGTTTTGGATACTCCAGAATATAATTTTGGATCCTCCAGAATATGGTTTTGGATCCTCCAGAATATGATTTTGGATCCTCCAGAATATGGTTTTGGATCTTCGAGAATGTGATTTTGGATCATCCAGAATATGGTTTTGGATCCTCCAGAATATATTTTTGGATCCTCCAGAATATGGTTTTGGACCCTCCAGAATATGATTTTGGATATTCCAGAATGTGACTTTGGATCACCCAGAATATGGTTTTTGATCCTCCAGAATATGTTTTTGGATCCTCCAGAATATGATTTGGATCCTCCAGAATATGGTTTTTGATACTCCAGAATATGTTTTTGGATACTCCAGAATGTGATTATGGATCCTCCAGAATATGATTTTGGATAATCCAGAATGTGATTTTGGATCCTCCAGAATATTGTTCTGGATCCTCCAGAATATAGTTTTGGATCCTCCCGAATATGGTTTTGGATCCTCCAGAATGTGATTTTGGATCCTCCAGAATATGGTTTTGGATCCTCCTGAATATGTTTTGGATCCCCCAGAATATTGTTCTTGATCCTCAAGAATATGGTTTTGGATACTCCAGAATATAATTTTGGATCCTCCAGAATATGGTTTTGGATCCTCCAGAATATGATTTTGGATCCTCCAGAATATGGTTCTATGATCCTCCAGAATATGATTTTGGATCTTCCCGAATATAGTTTTGGATCCTCCAGAATGATTTTGGATCCTCCAGAAAATGGTTTTGGATCCTCCAGAATATGGTTTTGGATCCTCCAGAATGTGATTTTGGATCGTCCAGAATATGGTTTTGGATCCTCCAGAATATATTTTTGGATCCTCCAGAATATGGTTTTGGATCCTCCAGAATATGATTTTGGATCTTCCCGAATATAGTTTTAGATCCTCCAGAATGATTTTGGATCCTCCAGAAAATGGTTTTGGATCCTCCAGAATATGGTTTTGGATCCTCCAGAATGTGATTTTGGATCGTCCAGAATATGGTTTTGGATCCTCCAGAATATATTTTTGGATCCTCCAGAATATGGTTTTGGAACCTCCAGAATATGATTTTGGATATTCCAGAATGTGACTTTGGATCCTCCAGAATATGGTTTTGGAAACTCCAGAATATGATTTTGGATATTCCAGAATGTGACTTTGGATCCTCCAGAATATGGTTTTGGATCCTCCAGAATATGATTTTGGATATTCCAGAATGTGACTTTGGATCCCCCAGAATATGGTTTTTGATCCTGCAGAATATGTTTTTTGATCCTCCAGAATATGTTTTTGGATCCTCCAGAATATGGTTTGGATCCTCCAGAATATGGTTTTGGATCCTCCAGAATATGATTTTGGATATTCCAGAATGTGACTTTGGATCCCCCAGAATATGGTTTTTGATCCTCCAGAATATGTTTTTGGATCCTCCAGAATATGTTTTTGGATCCTCCAGAATATGATTTGGATCCTCCAGAATATGGTTTTTGATCCTCCAGAATATGATTTTGATTCCTCCAGAATATGGTTTTGGATCCTCCAGAATATGATTTTGGATCCTCCTGAATATGGTTTTGGATCCCCCAGAATATTGTTCTCGATCCTCAAGAATATGGTTTTGGATACTCCAGAATATAATTTTGGATCCTCCCGAATATGGTTTTGGATCCACCAGAATGTGATTTTGGATCGTCCAGAATATGGTTTTGGATCCTCCAGAATATGGTTTTGAATGCTCCTTAATATGATTTTGGATCCTCCAGAATATGGTTTTGGATCCTCCAGAATGTGATTTTGGATCGTCCAAAATATGGTTTTGGATACTCCAGAATATAATTTTGGATCCTCCAGAATGTGATTTTGGATCCTCCACAATATGGTTTTCAATACTCCAGAATATAATTTTGGATCCCCCAGAATATTGTTCTTGATCCTCAAGAATATGGTTTTGGATACTCCAGAATGTGATTATGGATCCTCCAGAATATGATTTTGGATAATCCAGAATGTGATTTTGGATCCTCCAGAATATTGTTCTGAATCCTCCAGAATATAGTTTTGGATCCTCCAGAATATGGTTTTGGATACTCCAGAATGTGATTTTGGATCCTCCAGAATATGGTTTTGGATACTCCAGAATATAATTTTGGATCCTCCAGAATATGGTTTTGGATCGTCCGGAATATAGTTTTGGATCCTCCCGAATATGGTTTTGGATCCTCCAGAATGTGATTTTGGATCCTCCAGAATATGGTTTTGGATCCTCCTGAATATGTTTTGGATCCTCCAGAATATTGTACTTGATCCTCCAGAATATGGTTTTGGATCCTCCAGAATGTGATTTTGGATCGTCCAGAATATGGTTTTGGATCCTCCAGAATATATTTTTGGATCCTCCAGAATATGGTTTTGGATCCTTCAGAATGTGATTTTGGATATTCCAGAATGTGATTTTGGATCCTCCAGAATATTGTTCTGGATCCTCCAGAATATAGTTTTGGATCCTCCCGAATATGGTTTTGGATCCTCCAGAATGTGATTTTGGATCCTCCAGAATATGGTTTTGGATCCTCCTGAATATGTTTTGGATCCCCCAGAATATTGTTCTTGATCCTCAAGAATATGGTTTTGGATACTCCAGAATATAATTTTGGATCCTCCAGAATATGGTTTTGGATCCTCCAGAATATGATTTTGGATCCTCCAGAATATGGTGCTTTGATCCTCCAGAATATGATTTTGGATCTTCCCGAATATGGTTTTGGATCCTCCAGAATGATTTTGGATCCTCCAGAAAATGGTTTTGGATCCTCCAGAATATGGTTTTGGATCCTCCAGAATGTGATTTTGGATCGTCCAGAATATGGTTTTGGATCCTCCAGAATATATTTTTGGATCCTCCAGAATATGGTTTTGGATCCTCCAGAATATGATTTTGGATATTCCAGAATGTGACTTTGGATCCTCCAGAATATGGTTTTGGAAACTCCAGAATATGATTTTGGATATTCCAGAATGTGACTTTGGATCCTCCAGAATATGGTTTTGGATCCTCCAGAATATGATTTTGGATATTCCAGAATGTGACTTTGGATCCCCCAGAATATGGTTTTTGATCCTGCAGAATATGTTTTTGGATCCTCCAGAATATGTTTTTGGATCCTCCAGAATATGGTTTGGATCCTCCAGAATATGGTTTTGGATCCTCCAGAATATGATTTTGGATATTCCAGAATGTGACTTTGGATCCCCCAGAATATGGTTTTTGATCCTCCAGAATATGTTTTTGGATCCTCCAGAATATGTTTTTGGATCCTCCAGAATATGATTTGGATCCTCCAGAATATGGTTTTTGATCCTCCAGAATATGATTTTGATTCCTCCAGAATATGGTTTTGGATCCTCCAGAATATGATTTTGGATCCTCCTGAATATGGTTTTGGATCCCCCAGAATATTGTTCTCGATCCTCAAGAATATGGTTTTGGATACTCCAGAATATAATTTTGGATCCTCCCGAATATGGTTTTGGATCCACCAGAATGTGATTTTGGATCGTCCAGAATATGGTTTTGGATCCTCCAGAATATGGTTTTGAATGCTCCTTAATATGATTTTGGATCCTCCAGAATATGGTTTTGGATCCTCCAGAATGTGATTTTGGATCGTCCAAAATATGGTTTTGGATACTCCAGAATATAATTTTGGATCCTCCAGAATATGGTTTTGGATCGTCCGGAATATAGTTTTGGATCCTCCCGAATATGGTTTTGGATCCTCCAGAATGTGATTGTGGATCCTCCAGAATATGGTTTTGGATCCTCCTGAATATGTTTTGGATCCCCCAGAATATTGTACTTGATCCTCAAGAATATGGTTTTGGATACTCCAGAATATAATTTTGGATCCTCCAGAATATGGTTTTGGATCCTCCAGAATATGATTTTGGATCCTCCAGAATATGGTTTTGGATCTTCCAGAATGTGATTTTGGATCATCCAGAATATGGTTTTGGATCCTCCAGAATATATTTTTGGATCCTCCAGAATATGGTTTTGGACCCTCCAGAATATGATTTTGGATATTCCAGAATGTGACTTTGGATCCCCCAGAATATGGTTTTTGATCCTCCAGAATATGTTTTTGGATCCTCCAGAATATGATTTGGATCCTCCAGAATATGGTTTTTGATCCTCCAGAAAATGATTTTGGATCATCCAGAAAATGGTTTTGGATCCTCCAGAATATGGTTTTGGATCCTCCAGAATGTGATTTTGGATCGTCCAGAATATGGTTTTGGATCCTCCAGAATATATTTTTGGATCCTCCAGAATATGGTTTTGGATCCTCCAGAATATGATTTTGGATATTCCAGAATGTGACTTTGGATCCTCCAGAATATGGTTTTGGAACCTCCAGAATATGGTTTTGGATCCTCCAGAATATGATTTTGGATATTCCAGAATGTGACTTTGGATCCCCCACAATATGGTTTTTGATCCTCCAGAATATGTTTTTGGATCCTCCAGAATATGTTTTTGGATCCTCCAGAATATGGTTTGGATCCTCCAGAATATGGTTTTCGATCCTGCAGAATATGATTTTGATTCCTCCAGAATATGGTTTTGGATCCTCCAGAATATGGTTTTGGATCCTCCAGAATGTGATTTTGGATCCTCCAGAATATGGTTTTGGATCCTCCTGAATATGTTTTGGATCCCCCAGAATATTGTACTTGATCCTCAAGAATATGGTTTTCGATACTCTAGAATATAATTTTGGATCCTCCAGAATATGGTTTTGGATCCTCCAGAATATGATTTTGGATCCTCTAGAATATGGTTCTATGATCCTCCAGAATATGATTTTGGATCTTCCCGAATATGGTTTTGGATCCTCCAGAATGATTTTGGATCCTCCAGAAAATGGTTTTGGATCTTCCAGAATATGGTTTTGGATCCTCCAGAATGTGATTTTGGATCGTCCAGAATATGGTTTTGGATCCTCCAGAATATATTTTTGGATCCTCCAGAATATGGTTTTGGATCCTCCAGAATATGATTTTGGATATTCCAGAATGTGACTTTGGATCCTCCAGAATATGGTTTTGGAACCTCCAGAATATGATTTTGGATATTCCAGAATGTGACTTTGGATCCTCCAGAATATGGTTTTGGATCCTCCAGAATATGATTTTGGATATTCCAGAATGTGACTTTGGATCCCCCAGAATATGGTTTTTGATCCTCCAGAATATGTTTTTGGATCCTCCAGAATATGTTTTTGGATCCTCCAGAATATGTTTTTGGATCCTCCAGAATATGGTTTGGATCCTCCAGAATATGGTTTTTGATCCTCCAGAATATGATTTTGATTCCTCCAGAATATGGTTTTGGATCCTCCTGAATATGTTTTGGATCCCCCAGAATATTGTACTTGATTCTCAAGAAAATGGTTTTGGATACTCCAGAATATAATTTTGGATCCTCCAGAATATGGTTTTGGATCCTCCAGAATATGATTTTGGATCCTCCAGAATATGGTTTTGGATCTTCGAGAATGTGATTTTGGATCATCCAGAATATGGTTTTGGATCCTCCAGAATATATTTTTGGATCCTCCAGAATATGGTTTTGGACCCTCCAGAATATGATTTTGGATATTCCAGAATGTGACTTTGGATCACCCAGAATATGGTTTTTGATCCTCCAGAATATGTTTTTGGATCCTCCAGAATATGATTTGGATCCTCCAGAATATGGTTTTTGATACTCCAGAATATGTTTTTGGATACTCCAGAATGTGATTATGGATCCTCCAGAATATGATTTTGGATATTCCAGAATGTGACTTTGGATCCCCCAGAATATGGTTTTTGATCCTCCAGAATATGTTTTTGGATCCTCCAGAATATGTTTTGGCTCCTCCAGAATATGGTTTGGATCCTCCAGAATATGGTTTTTGATCCTCCAGAATATGATTTTGATTCCTCCAGAATATGGTTTTGGATCCTTCAGAATATGGTTTTGGATCCTCCAGAATGTGATTTTGGATCCTCCAGAATATGGTTTTGGATCCTCCTGAATATGTTTTGGATCCCCCAGAATATTGTACTTGATCCTCAAGAATATGGTTTGGGATACTCCAGAATATAATTTTGGATCCTCCAGAATATGGTTTTGGATCCTCCAGAATGATTTTGGATCCTCCAGAAAATGGTTTTGGATCCTCCAGAATATGGTTTTGGATCCTCCAGAATGTGATTTTGGATCGTCCAGAATATGGTTTTGGATCCTCCAGAATATATTTTTGGATCCTCCAGAATATGGTTTTGGATCCTCCAGAATATGATTTTGGATATTCCAGAATGTGACTTTGGATCCTCCAGAATATGGTTTTGGAACCTCCAGAATATGATTTTGGATATTCCAGAATGTGACTTTGGATCCTCCAGAATATGGTTTTGGATCCTCCAGAATATGATTTTGGATATTCCAGAATGTGACTTTGGATCCCCCAGAATATGGTTTTTGATCCTCCAGAATATGTTTTTGGATCCTCCAGAATATGTTTTGGCTCCTCCAGAATATGGTTTGGATCCTCCAGAATATGGTTTTTGATCCTCCAGAATATGATTTTGATTCCTCCAGAATATGGTTTTGGATCCTTCAGAATATGGTTTTGGATCCTCCAGAATGTGATTTTGGATCCTCCAGAATATGGTTTTGGATCCTCCTGAATATGTTTTGGATCCCCCAGAATATTGTACTTGATCCTCAAGAATATGGTTTTGGATACTCCAGAATATAATTTTGGATCCTCCAGAATATGGTTTTGGATCCTCCAGAATATGATTTTGGATCCTCCAGAATATGGTTCTATGATCCTCCAGAATATGATTTTGGATCTTCCCGAATATGGTTTTGGATCCTCCAGAATGATTTTGGATCCTCCACAATATGGTTTTCAATACTCCAGAATATAATTTTGGATCCCCCAGAATATTGTTCTTGATCCTCAAGAATATGGTTTTGGATACTCCAAAATGTGATTATGGATCCTCCAGAATATGATTTTGGATAATCCAGAATGTGATTTTGGATCCTCCAGAATATTGTTCTGAATCCTCCAGAATATAGTTTTGGATCCTCCCGAATATGGTTTTGGATCCTCCAGAATGTGATTTTGGATCCTCCAGAATATGGTTTTGGATCCTCCTGAATATGTTTTGGATCCCCCAGAATATTGTTCTTGATCCTCAAGAATATGGTTTTGGATACTCCAGAATATAATTTTGGATCCTCCAGAATATGGTTTTGGATCCTCCAGAATATGATTTTGGATCCTCCAGAATATGGTTCTATGATCCTCCAGAATATGATTTTGGATCCTCCCGAATAAGGTTTTGGATCCTCCAGAATGATTTTGGATCCTCCAGAAAATGGTTTTGGATCCTCCAGAATATGGTTTTGGATCCTCCAGAATGTGATTTTGGATCGTCCAGAATATCGTTTTGGATCCTCCAGAATATATTTTTGGATCCTCCAGAATATGGTTTTGGATCCTCCAGAATATGATTTTGGATATTCCAGAATGTGACTTTGGATCCTCCAGAATATGGTTTTGGAACCTCCAGAATATGATTTTGGATATTCCAGAATGTGACTTTGGATCCTCCAGAATATGGTTTTGGATCCTCCAGAATATGATTTTGGATAATCCAGAATGTGATTTTGGATCCTCCAGAATATTGTTCTGAATCCTCCAGAATATAGTTTTGGATCCTCCCGAATATGGTTTTGGATCCTCCAGAATGTGATTTTGGATCCTCCAGAATATGGTTTTGGATCCTCCTGAATATGTTTTGGATCCCCCAGAATATTGTTCTTGATCCTTAAGAATATGGTTTTGGATACTCCAGAATATAATTTTGGATCCTCCAGAATATGGTTTTGGATCCTCCAGAATATGATTTTGGATCCTCCAGAATATGGTTCTATGATCCTCCAGAATATGATTTTGGATCCTCCCGAATATGGTTTTGGATCCTCCAGAATGATTTTGGATCCTCCAGAATATATTTTTGGATCCTCCAGAATATGGTTTTGGATCCTCCAGAATATGATTTTGGATATTCCAGAATGTGACTTTGGATCCTCCAGAATATGGTTTTGGAACCTCCAGAATATGATTTTGGATATTCCAGAATGTGACTTTGGATCCTCCAGAATATGGTTTTGGATCCTCCAGAATATGATTTTAGATATTCCAGAATGTGACTTTGGATCCCCCAGAATATGGTTTTTGATCCTCCAGAATATGTTTTTGGATCCTCCAGAATATGTTTTTGGATCCTCCAGAATATGGTTTGGATCCTCCAGAATATGGTTTTTGATCCTCCAGAATATGATCTTGATTCCTCCAGAATATGGTTTTGGATCCTCCAGAATATGATTTTGGATACTTCAGAACATGATTTTGGATAATCTAGAATATGGTTTTAGATCCTCCAGAATATGGTTTTTGATCCTCCAGAATATGTTTTTGGATCCTCCAGAATATGTTTTTGGCTCCTCCAGAATATGGTTTGGATCCTCCAGAATATGGTTTTTGATCCTCCAGAATATGATTTTGATTCCTCCAGAATATGGTTTTGGATCCTCCAGAATATGGTTTTGGATCCTCCAGAATGTGATTTTGGATCCTCCAGAATATGGTTTTGGATCCTCCAGAATATGTTTTGGATCCCCCAGAATATGGTACTTGATCCTCAAGAATATGGTTTTGGATACTCTAGAATATAATTTTGGATCCTCCAGAATATGGTTTTGGATCCTCCAGAATATGATTTTGGATCCTCCAGAATATGGTTCTATTATCCTCCAGAATATGATTTTGGATCTTCCCGAATATGGTTTTGGATCCTCCAGAATGATTTTGGATCCTCCACAATATGGTTTTCAATACTTCAGAATATAATTTTGGATCCCCCAAAATATTGTTCTTGATCCTCAAGAATATGGTTTTGGATACTCCAGAATGTGATTATGGATCCTCCAGAATATGATTTTGGATAATCCAGAATGTGATTTTGGATCCTCCAGAATATTGTTCTGAATCCTCCAGAATATAGTTTTGGATCCTCCCGAATATGGTTTTGGATCCTCCAGAATGTGATTTTGGATCCTCCAGAATATGGTTTTGGATCCTCCTTAATATGTTTTGGATCCCCCAGAATATTGTTTTTGATCCTCAAGAATATGGTTTTGGACTCTCCAGAATATAATTTTGGATCCTCCAGAATATGGTTTTGGATCCTCCAGAATATGGTTCTATGATCCTCCAGAATATGATTTTGGATCCTCCCGAATATGGTTTTGGATCCTCCAGAATGATTTTGGATCCTCCAGAAAATGGTTTTGGATCCTCCAGAATATGGTTTTGGATCCTCCAGAATGTGATTTTGGATCGTCCAGAATATGGCTTTGGATCCTCCAGAATATATTTTTGGATCCTCCAGAATATGGTTTTCGATCCTCCAGAATATGATTTTGGATATTCCAGAATGTGACTTTGGATCCTCCAGAATATGGTTTTGGAACCTCCAGAATATGATTTTGGATATTCCAGAATGTGACTTTGGATCCTCCAGAATATGGTTTTGGATACTCCAGAATATGATTTTGGATAATCCAGAATGTGATTTTGGATCCTCCAGAATATTGTTCTGAATCCTCCAGAATATAGTTTTGGATCCTCCCGAATATGGTTTTGGATCCTCCAGAATGTGATTTTGGATCCTCCAGAATATGGTTTTGGATCCTCCTGAATATGTTTTGGATCCCCCAGAATATTGTTCTTGATCCTCAAGAATATGGTTTTGGATACTCCAGAATATAATTTTGGATCCTCCAGAATATGGTTTTGGATCCTCCAGAATATGATTTTGGATCCTCCAGAATATGGTTCTATGATCCTCCAGAATATGATTTTGGATCCTCCCGAATATGGTTTTGGATCCTCCAGAATGATTTTGGATCCTCCAGAAAATGGTTTTGGATCCTCCAGAATATGGTTTTGGATCCTCCAGAATGTGATTTTGGATCGTCCAGAATATGGTTTTGGATCCTCCAGAATATATTTTTGGATCCTCCAGAATATGGTTTTGGATCCTCCAGAATATGATTTTGGATATTCCAGAATATGGTTTTGGAACCTCCAGAATATGATTTTGGATATTCCAGAATGTGACTTTGGATCCTCCAGAATATGGTTTTGGATCCTCCAGAATATGATTTTGGATAATCCAGAATGTGATTTTGGATCCTCCAGAATATTGTTCTGAATCCTCCAGAATATAGTTTTGGATCCTCCCGAATATGGTTTTGGATCCTCCAGAATGTGATTTTGGATCCTCCAGAATATGGTTATGGAACCTCCAGAATATGATTTTGGATATTCCAGAATGTGACTTTGGATCCTCCAGAATATGGTTTTGGATCCTCCAGAATATGATTTTGGATATTCCAGAATGTGACTTTGGATCCCCCAGAATATGGTTTTTGATCCTCCAGAATATGTTTTTGGATCCTCCCGAATATGTTTTTGGATCCTCCAGAATATGGTTTGGATCCTCCAGAATATGGTTTTTGATCCTCCAGAATATGATTTTGATTCCTCCAGAATATGGTTTTGGATCCTCCAGAATATGATTTTGGATACTTCAGAACATGATTTTGGATAATCTAGAATATGGTTTTAGATCCTCCAGAATATGGTTTTTGATCCTCTAGAATATGGTTTTGGATCCTCGAGAATATGATTTTGGATACTCCAGAATGTGATTTTGGATCCTCCACAATATGGTTTTCAATACTCCGGAATATAATTTTGGATCCCCCAGAATATTGTTCTTGATCCTCAAGAATATGGTTTTGGATACTCCAGAATATAATTTTGGATCCTCCAGAATATGGTTTTGGATCCTCCAGAATATGATTTTGGATCCTCAATAATATGGTTCTATGATCCTCCAGAATATGATTTTGGATCCTCCCGAATATGGTTTTGGATCCTCCAGAATGATTTTGGATCCTCCAGAAAATGGTTTTGGATCCTCCAGAATAATGTTTTGGATCCTCCAGAATGTGATTTTGGATCGTCCAGAATATGGTTTTGGATCCTCCAGAATATATTTTTGGATCCTCCAGAATATGGTTTTGGATCCTCCAGAATGTGATTTTGGATATTCCAGAATGTGATTTTGGATCCTCCAGAATATTGTTCTGGATCCTCCAGAATATAGTTTTGGATCCTCCCGAATATGGTTTTGGATCCTCCAGAATGTGATTTTGGATCCTCCAGAATATGGTTTTGGATCCTCCTGAATATGTTTTGGATCCCCCAGAATATTGTTCTTGATCCTCAAGAATATGGTTTTGGATACTCCAGAATATAATTTGGGATCCTCCAGAATATGGTTTTGGATCCTCCAGAATATGATTTTGGATCCTACAGAATATGGTTCTATGATCCTCCAGAATATGATTTTTGATCTTCCCGAATATGGTTTTGGATCCTCCAGAATGATTTTGGATCCTCCAGAAAATGGTTTTGGATCCTCCAGAATATGGTTTTGGAACCTCCAGAATGTGACTTTGGATCGTCCAGAATATGGTTTTGGATCCTCCAGAATATATTTTTGGATCCTCCAGAATATGGTTTTGGATCCTCCAGAATATGATTTTGGATATTCCAGAATGTGACTTTGGATCCTCCAGAATATGGTTTTGGATCCTCCAGAATATGATTTTGGATAATCCAGAATGTGATTTTGGATCCTCCAGAATATTGTTCTGAATCCTCCAGAATATAGTTTTGGATCCTCCCGAATATGGTTTTGGATCCTCCAGAATGTGATTTTGGATCCTCCAGAATATGGTTATGGAACCTCCAGAATATGATTTTGGATATTCCAGAATGTGACTTTGGATCCTCCAGAATATGGTTTTGGATCCTCCAGAATATGATTTTGGATATTCCAGAATGTGACTTTGGATCCCCCAGAATATGGTTTTTGATCCTCCAGAATATGTTTTTGGATCCTCCCGAATATGTTTTTGGATCCTCCAGAATATGGTTTGGATCCTCCAGAATATGGTTTTTGATCCTCCAGAATATGATTTTGATTCCTCCAGAATATGGTTTTGGATCCTCCAGAATATGATTTTGGATACTTCAGAACATGATTTTGGATAATCTAGAATATGGTTTTAGATCCTCCAGAATATGGTTTTTGATCCTCTAGAATATGGTTTTGGATCCTCGAGAATATGATTTTGGATACTCCAGAATGTGATTTTGGATCCTCCACAATATGGTTTTCAATACTCCGGAATATAATTTTGGATCCCCCAGAATATTGTTCTTGATCCTCAAGAATATGGTTTTGGATACTCCAGAATATAATTTTGGATCCTCCAGAATATGGTTTTGGATCCTCCAGAATATGATTTTGGATCCTCCAGAATATGGTTCTATGATCCTCCAGAATATGATTTTGGATCCTCCCGAATATGGTTTTGGATCCTCCAGAATGATTTTGGATCCTCCAGAAAATGGTTTTGGATCCTCCAGAATAATGTTTTGGATCCTCCAGAATGTGATTTTGGATCGTCCAGAATATGGTTTTGGATCCTCCAGAATATATTTTTGGATCCTCCAGAATATGGTTTTGGATCCTCCAGAATGTGATTTTGGATATTCCAGAATGTGATTTTGGATCCTCCAGAATATTGTTCTGGATCCTCCAGAATATAGTTTTGGATCCTCCCGAATATGGTTTTGGATCCTCCAGAATGTGATTTTGGATCCTCCAGAATATGGTTTTGGATCCTCCTGAATATGTTTTGGATCCCCCAGAATATTGTTCTTGATCCTCAAGAATATGGTTTTGGATACTCCAGAATATAATTTTGGATCCTCCAGAATATGGTTTTGGATCCTCCAGAATATGATTTTGGATCCTACAGAATATGGTTCTATGATCCTCCAGAATATGATTTTTGATCTTCCCGAATATGGTTTTGGATCCTCCAGAATGATTTTGGATCCTCCAGAAAATGGTTTTGGATCCTCCAGAATATGGTTTTGGAACCTCCAGAATGTGACTTTGGATCGTCCAGAATATGGTTTTGGATCCTCCAGAATATATTTTTGGATCCTCCAGAATGTGGTTTTGGATCCTCCAGAATATGATTTTGGATATTCCAGAATGTGACTTTGGATCCTCCAGAATATGGTTTTGGAACCTCCAGAATATGATTTTGGATATTCCAGAATGTGACTTTGGATCCTCCAGAATATGGTTTTGGATCCTCCAGAATATGATTTTGGATATTCCAGAATGTGACTTTGGATCCCCCAGAATATGGTTTTGGATCCCCCAGAATATGGTTTTTGATCCTCCAGAATATGTTTTTGGATCCTCCCGAATATGTTTTTGGATCTTCCAGAATATGGTTTGGATCCTCCAGAATATGGTTTTTGATCCTCCAGAATATGATTTTGATTCCTCCAGAATATGGTTTTGGATCCTCCAGAATATGATTTTGGATACTTCAGAACATGATTTTGGATAATCTAGAATATGGTTTTAGATCCTCCAGAATATGGTTTTTGATCCTCTAGAATATGGTTTTGGATCCTCGAGAATATGATTTTGGATACTCCAGAATGTGATTTTGGATCCTCCACAATATGGTTTTCAATACTCCGGAATATAATTTTGGATCCCCCAGAATATTGTTCTTGATCCTCAAGAATATGGTTTTGGATACTCCAGAATATAATTTTGGATCCTCCAGAATATGGTTTTGGATCCTCCAGAATATGATTTTGGATCCTCCAGAATATGGTTCTATGATCCTCCAGAATATGATTTTGGATCCTCCCGAATATGGTTTTGGATCCTCCAGAATGATTTTGGATCCTCCAGAAAATGGTTTTGGATCCTCCAGAATAATGTTTTGGATCCTCCAGAATGTGATTTTGGATCGTCCAGAATATGGTTTTGGATCCTCCAGAATATATTTTTGGATCCTCCAGAATATGGTTTTGGATCCTCCAGAATGTGATTTTGGATATTCCAGAATGTGATTTTGGATCCTCCAGAATATTGTTCTGGATCCTCCAGAATATAGTTTTGGATCCTCCCGAATATGGTTTTGGATCCTCCAGAATGTGATTTTGGATCCTCCAGAATATGGTTTTGGATCCTCCTGAATATGTTTTGGATCCCCCAGAATATTGTTCTTGATCCTCAAGAATATGGTTTTGGATACTCCAGAATATAATTTTGGATCCTCCAGAATATGGTTTTGGATCCTCCAGAATATGATTTTGGATCCTACAGAATATGGTTCTATGATCCTCCAGAATATGATTTTTGATCTTCCCGAATATGGTTTTGGATCCTCCAGAATGATTTTGGATCCTCCAGAAAATGGTTTTGGATCCTCCAGAATATGGTTTTGGATCCTCCAGAATGTGACTTTGGATCGTCCAGAATATGGTTTTGGATCCTCCAGAATATATTTTTGGATCCTCCAGAATATGGTTTTGGATCCTCCAGAATATGATTTTGGATATTCCAGAATGTGACTTTGGATCCTCCAGAATATGGTTTTGGAACCTCCAGAATATGATTTTGGATATTCCAGAATGTGACTTTGGATCCTCCAGAATATGGTTTTGGATCCTCCAGAATATGATTTTGGATATTCCAGAATGTGACTTTGGATCCCCCAGAATATGGTTTTTGATCCTCCAGAATATGTTTTTGGATCCTCCAGAATATGTTTTTGGATCCTCCAGAATATGGTTTGGATCCTCCAGAATATGGTTTTTGATCCTCCAGAATATGATTTTGATTCCTCCAGAATATGGTTTTTGATCCTCCAGAATATGATTTTGGATACTTCAGAACATGATTTTGGATAATCTAGAATATGGTTTTAGATCCTCCAGAATATGGTTTTTGATGCTCTAGAATATGGTTTTGGATCCTCCAGAATATGATTTTGGATACTCCAGAATGTGATTTTGGATCCTCCACAATATGGTTTTCAATACTCCGGAATATAATTTTGGATCCCCCAGAATATTGTTCTTGATCCTCAAGAATATGGTTTTGGATACTCCAGAATGTGATTTTGGATCCTCCAGAATATGATTTTGGATCTTCCAGAATATGGTTTTGGATCCTCCAGAATATGGTTTTGGATCCTCCAGAATGTGATTTTGGATCGTCCAGAATATGGTTTTGGATCCTCCAGATTATATTTTTGGATCCTCCAGAATATGGTTTTGGATCCTCCAGAATATGATTTTGGATATTCCAGAATGTGACTTTGGATCCTCCAGAATATGGTTTTGGAACCTCCAGAATATGGTTTTGGATCCTCCAGAATATGATTTTGGATATTCCAGAATGTGACTTTGGATCCTCCAGAATATGGTTTTGGATCCTCCAGAATATGATTTTGGATATTCCAGAATGTGACTTTGGATCCCCCAGAATATGGTTTTTGATCCTCCAGAATATGTTTTTGGATCCTCCAGAATATGTTTTTGGATCCTCCAGAATATGGTTTGGATCCTCCAGAATATGGTTTTTGATCCTCCAGAATATGATTTTGATTCCTCCAGAATATGGTTTTTGATCCTCCAGAATATGATTTTGGATACTTCAGAACATGATTTTGGATAATCTAGAATATGGTTTTAGATCCTCCAGAATATGGTTTTTGATGCTCTAGAATATGGTTTTGGATCCTCCAGAATATGATTTTGGATACTCCAGAATGTGATTTTGGATCCTCCACAATATGGTTTTCAATACTCCGGAATATAATTTTGGATCCCCCAGAATATTGTTCTTGATCCTCAAGAATATGGTTTTGGATACTCCAGAATGTGATTTTGGATCCTCCAGAATATGATTTTGGATCTTCCAGAATATGGTTTTGGATCCTCCAGAATATGGTTTTGGATCCTCCAGAATGTGATTTTGGATCGTCCAGAATATGGTTTTGGATCCTCCAGATTATATTTTTGGATCCTCCAGAATATGGTTTTGGATCCTCCAGAATATGATTTTGGATATTCCAGAATGTGACTTTGGATCCTCCAGAATATGGTTTTGGATACTCCAGAATTTGATTTTGGCTCCACCAGAATATTGTTCTGGATACTCCAGAATATATTTTTGGATCCTCCAGAATATGGTTTTGGATCCTCCAGAATATGATTTTGGATATTCCAGAATGTGACTTTGGATCGTCCAGAATATGGTTTTGGATCCTTCAGAATATGATTTTGGATGCTCCAGAATGGGATTTTGGATCCTCCAGAATATTGTTCTTGATGTTCACGAATATGGTTTTGGATCCTCCAGAATATGTATTTGGATCCTCCAGAATATGATTTTGCATCCTCCAGAATATGGTTTTATGATCCTCCAGAATATGATTTTGGATCCTCTCGAATATGGTTTTGGATCCTCCAGAATGTGATTTTGCATCCTCCAGAAAATGGTTTTGGATCCTCCAGAATATGGTTTTGGATCGTCCAGAATGTGATTTTGGATTGTTCAGAATATGGTTTTGGATCCTCCTGAATATATTTTTGGATCCTCCAGAATATGGTTTTGGATCCTCCAGAATATGATTTTGGATATTCCAGAATGTGACTTTGGATCGTCCAGAATATGGTTTTGGATCCTCCAGAATATGATTGTGGATACTCCAGAATGGGATTTTGGATCCTCCAGAATATTGTTCTTGATGTTCACGAATATGGTTTTGGATACTCCAGAATGTGACTTTGGATCCCCCAGAATATGGTTTTTGATCCTCCAGAATATGTTTTTGGATCCTCCAGAATATGTTTTTGGATCCTCCAGAATATGGTTTGGATCCTCCAGAATATGGTTTTTGATCCTCCAGAATATGATTTTGATTCCTCCAGAATATGGTTTTTGATCCTCCAGAATATGATTTTGGATACTTCAGAACATGATTTTGGATAATCTAGAATATGGTTTTAGATCCTCCAGAATATGGTTTTTGATGCTCTAGAATATGGTTTTGGATCCTCCAGAATATGATTTTGGATACTCCAGAATGTGATTTTGGATCCTCCACAATATGGTTTTCAATACTCCGGAATATAATTTTGGATCCCCCAGAATATTGTTCTTGATCCTCAAGAATATGGTTTTGGATACTCCAGAATGTGATTTTGGATCCTCCAGAATATGATTTTGGATCTTCCAGAATATGGTTTTGGATCCTCCAGAATATGGTTTTGGATCCTCCAGAATGTGATTTTGGATCGTCCAGAATATGGTTTTGGATCCTCCAGATTATATTTTTGGATCCTCCAGAATATGGTTTTGGATCCTCCAGAATATGATTTTGGATATTCCAGAATGTGACTTTGGATCCTCCAGAATATGGTTTTGGATACTCCAGAATTTGATTTTGGCTCCACCAGAATATTGTTCTGGATACTCCAGAATATATTTTTGGATCCTCCAGAATATGGTTTTGGATCCTCCAGAATATGATTTTGGATATTCCAGAATGTGACTTTGGATCGTCCAGAATATGGTTTTGGATCCTTCAGAATATGATTTTGGATACTCCAGAATGGGATTTTGGATCCTCCAGAATATTGTTCTTGATGTTCACGAATATGGTTTTGGATCCTCCAGAATATGTATTTGGATCCTCCAGAATATGATTTTGCATCCTCCAGAATATGGTTTTATGATCCTCCAGAATATGATTTTGGATCCTCTCGAATATGGTTTTGGATCCTCCAGAATGTGATTTTGCATCCTCCAGAAAATGGTTTTGGATCCTCCAGAATATGGTTTTGGATCGTCCAGAATGTGATTTTGGATTGTTCAGAATATGGTTTTGGATCCTCCTGAATATATTTTTGGATCCTCCAGAATATGGTTTTGGATCCTCCAGAATGTGATTTTGGATATTCCAGAATGTGACTTTGGATCGTCCAGAATATGGTTTTGGATCCTCCAGAATATGGTTTTGGATCCTCCAGAATGTGATTTTGGATCGTCCAGAATATGGTTTTGGATCCTCCAGATTATATTTTTGGATCCTCCAGAATATGGTTTTGGATCCTCCAGAATATGATTTTGGATATTCCAGAATGTGACTTTGGATCCTCCAGAATATGGTTTTGGATACTCCAGAATTTGATTTTGGCTCCACCAGAATATTGTTCTGGATACTCCAGAATATATTTTTGGATCCTCCAGAATATGGTTTTGGATCCTCCAGAATATGATTTTGGATATTCCAGAATGTGACTTTGGATCGTCCAGAATATGGTTTTGGATCCTTCAGAATATGATTTTGGATACTCCAGAATGGGATTTTGGATCCTCCAGAATATTGTTCTTGATGTTCACGAATATGGTTTTGGATCCTCCAGAATATGTATTTGGATCCTCCAGAATATGATTTTGCATCCTCCAGAATATGGTTTTATGATCCTCCAGAATATGATTTTGGATCCTCTCGAATATGGTTTTGGATCCTCCAGAATGTGATTTTGCATCCTCCAGAAAATGGTTTTGGATCCTCCAGAATATGGTTTTGGATCGTCCAGAATGTGATTTTGGATTGTTCAGAATATGGTTTTGGATCCTCCTGAATATATTTTTGGATCCTCCAGAATATGGTTTTGGATCCTCCAGAATATGATTTTGGATATTCCAGAATGTGACTTTGGATCGTCCAGAATATGGTTTTGGATCCTCCAGAATATGATTGTGGATACTCCAGAATGGGATTTTGGATCCTCCAGAATATTGTTCTTGATGTTCACGAATATGGTTTTGGATACTCCAGAATGTGATTTTGGATCCTCCAGAATATGATTTTGGATCCTCCAGAATATGGTTTTATGATCCTCCAGAATATGATTTTGGATCCTCTCGAATATGGTTTTGGATCCTCCAGAATGTGATTTTGGATCCTCCAGAAAATGGTTTTGGATCCTCCAGAATATGGTTTTGGATCGTCCAGAATGTGATTTTGGATTGTTCAGAATATGGTTTTGGATCCTCCTGAATATATTTTTGGATCCTCCAGAATATTGTTCTTGATGCTCACGAATATGGTTTTGGATACTCCAGAATGTGATTTTGGATATTCCAGAATGTGATTTTGGATCCTCCAGAATATTGTTCTGGATCCTCCAGAATATAGTTTTGGATCCTCCCGAATATGGTTTTGGATCCTCCAGAATGTGATTTTGGATCCTCCAGAATATGGTTTTGGATCCTCCTGAATATGTTTTGGATCCCCCAGAATATTGTTCTTGATCCTCAAGAATATGGTTTTGGATACTCCAGAATATAATTTTGGATCCTCCAGAATATGGTTTTGGATCCTCCAGAATATGATTTTGGATCCTCCAGAATATGGTTCTATGATCCTCCAGAATATGATTTTGGATCTTCCCGAATATGGTTTTGGATCCTCCAGAATGATTTTGGATCCTCCAGAAAATGGTTTTGGATCCTCCAGAATATGGTTTTGGATCCTCCAGAATGTGATTTTGGATCGTCCAGAATATGGTTTTGGATCCTCCAGAATATATTTTTGGATCCTCCAGAATATGGTTTTGGATCCTCCAGAATATGATTTTGGATATTCCAGAATGTGACTTTGGATCGTCCAGAATATGGTTTTGGATCCTCCAGAATATGATTGTGGATACTCCAGAATGGGATTTTGGATCCTCCAGAATATGATTTTGGATATTCCAGAATGTGACTTTGGATCCTCCAGAATATGGTTTTGGATACTCCAGAATTTGATTTTGGCTCCACCAGAATATTGTTCTGGATACTCCAGAATATATTTTTGGATCCTCCAGAATATGGTTTTGGATCCTCCAGAATATGATTTTGGATATTCCAGAATGTGACTTTGGATCGTCCAGAATATGGTTTTGGATCCTTCAGAATATGATTTTGGATACTCCAGAATGGGATTTTGGATCCTCCAGAATATTGTTCTTGATGTTCACGAATATGGTTTTGGATCCTCCAGAATATGTATTTGGATCCTCCAGAATATGATTTTGCATCCTCCAGAATATGGTTTTATGATCCTCCAGAATATGATTTTGGATCCTCTCGAATATGGTTTTGGATCCTCCAGAATGTGATTTTGCATCCTCCAGAAAATGGTTTTGGATCCTCCAGAATATGGTTTTGGATCGTCCAGAATGTGATTTTGGATTGTTCAGAATATGGTTTTGGATCCTCCTGAATATATTTTTGGATCCTCCAGAATATGGTTTTGGATCCTCCAGAATATGATTTTGGATATTCCAGAATGTGACTTTGGATCGTCCAGAATATGGTTTTGGATCCTCCAGAATATGATTGTGGATACTCCAGAATGGGATTTTGGATCCTCCAGAATATTGTTCTTGATGTTCACGAATATGGTTTTGGATACTCCAGAATGTGATTTTGGATCCTCCAGAATATGATTTTGGATCCTCCAGAATATGGTTTTATGATCCTCCAGAATATGATTTTGGATCCTCTCGAATATGGTTTTGGATCCTCCAGAATGTGATTTTGGATCCTCCAGAAAATGGTTTTGGATCCTCCAGAATATGGTTTTGGATCGTCCAGAATGTGATTTTGGATTGTTCAGAATATGGTTTTGGATCCTCCTGAATATATTTTTGGATCCTCCAGAATATTGTTCTTGATGCTCACGAATATGGTTTTGGATACTCCAGAATGTGATTTTGGATATTCCAGAATGTGATTTTGGATCCTCCAGAATATTGTTCTGGATCCTCCAGAATATAGTTTTGGATCCTCCCGAATATGGTTTTGGATCCTCCAGAATGTGATTTTGGATCCTCCAGAATATGGTTTTGGATCCTCCTGAATATGTTTTGGATCCCCCAGAATATTGTTCTTGATCCTCAAGAATATGGTTTTGGATACTCCAGAATATAATTTTGGATCCTCCAGAATATGGTTTTGGATCCTCCAGAATATGATTTTGGATCCTCCAGAATATGGTTCTATGATCCTCCAGAATATGATTTTGGATCTTCCCGAATATGGTTTTGGATCCTCCAGAATGATTTTGGATCCTCCAGAAAATGGTTTTGGATCCTCCAGAATATGGTTTTGGATCCTCCAGAATGTGATTTTGGATCGTCCAGAATATGGTTTTGGATCCTCCAGAATATATTTTTGGATCCTCCAGAATATGGTTTTGGATCCTCCAGAATATGATTTTGGATATTCCAGAATGTGACTTTGGATCGTCCAGAATATGGTTTTGGATCCTCCAGAATATGATTGTGGATACTCCAGAATGGGATTTTGGATCCTCCAGAATATTGTTCTTGATGTTCACGAATATGGTTTTGGATACTCCAGAATGTGATTTTGGATCCTCCAGAATATGATTTTGGATCCTCCAGAATATGGTTTTATGATCCTCCAGAATATGATTTTGGATCCTCTCGAATATGGTTTTGGATCCTCCAGAATGTGATTTTGGATCCTCCAGAAAATGGTTTTGGATCCTCCAGAATATGGTTTTGGATCGTCCAGAATGTGATTTTGGATTGTTCAGAATATGGTTTTGGATCCTCCTGAATATATTTTTGGATCCTCCAGAATATTGTTCTTGATGCTCACGAATATGGTTTTGGATACTCCAGAATGTGATTTTGGATATTCCAGAATGTGATTTTGGATCCTCCAGAATATTGTTCTGGATCCTCCAGAATATAGTTTTGGATCCTCCCGAATATGGTTTTGGATCCTCCAGAATGTGATTTTGGATCCTCCAGAATATGGTTTTGGATCCTCCTGAATATGTTTTGGATCCCCCAGAATATTGTTCTTGATCCTCAAGAATATGGTTTTGGATACTCCAGAATATAATTTTGGATCCTCCAGAATATGGTTTTGGATCCTCCAGAATATGATTTTGGATCCTCCAGAATATGGTTTTATGATCCTCCAGAATATGATTTTGGATCCTCCAGAATATGGTTTTATGATCCTCCAGAATATGATTTTGGATCCTCTCGAATATGGTTTTGGATCCTCCAGAATGTGATTTTGGATCCTCCAGAAAATGGTTTTGGATCCTCCAGAATATGGTTTTGGATCGTCCAGAATGTGATTTTGGATTGTTCAGAATATGGTTTTGGATCCTCCTGAATATATTTTTGGATCCTTCAGAATATGGTTTTGGATCCTCCAGAATATGATTTTGGATATTCCAGAATGTGACTTTGGATCGTCCAGAATATGGTTTTGGATCCTCCAGAATATGATTGTGGATACTCCAGAATGGGATTGTGGATCCTCCAGAATATTGTTCTTGATGCTCACGAATATGGTTTTTGATACTCCAGAATGTGATTTTGGATATTCCAGAATGTGATTTTGGATCCTCCAGAATATTGTTCTGGATCCTCCAGAATATAGTTTTGGATCCTCCCGAATATGGTTTTGGATCCTCCAGAATGTGATTTTGGATCCTCCAGAATATGGTTTTGGATCCTCCTGAATATGTTTTGGATCCCCCAGAATATTGTTCTTGATCCTCAAGAATATGGTTTTGGATACTCCAGAATATAATTTTGGATCCTCCAGAATATGGTTTTTGATCCTCCAGAATATGATTTTGGATCCTCCAGAATATGGTTCTATGATCCTCCAGAATATGATTTTGGATCTTCCCGAATATGGTTTTGGATCCTCCAGAATGATTTTGGATCCTCCAGAAAATGGTTTTGGATCCTCCAGAATATGGTTTTGGATCCTCCAGAATGTGATTTTGGATCGTCCAGAATATGGTTTTGGATCCTCCAGAATATATTTTTGGATCCTCCAGAATATGGTTTTGGATCCTCCAGAATATGATTTTGGATATTCCAGAATGTGACTTTGGATCCTCCAGAATATGGTTTTGGAACCTCCAGAATATGATTTTGGATAACCCAGAATGTGACTTTGGATCCTCCAGAATATGGTTTTGGATCCTCCAGAATATGATTTTGGATATTCCAGAATGTGACTTTGGATCCCCCAGAATATGGTTTTTGATCCTCCAGAATATGTTTTTGGATCCTCCAGAATATGTTTTTGGATCCTCCAGAATATGGTTTGGATCCTCCAGAATATGGTTTTTGATCCTCCAGAATATGATTTTGATTCCTCCAGAATATGGTTTTGGATCCTCCAGAATATGATTTTGGATCCTCTCGAATATGGTTTTGGATCCTCCAGAATGTTATTTTGGATCCTCCAGAAAATGGTTTTGGATCCTCCAGAATATGGTTTTGGATCGTTCAGAATGTGATTTTGGATTGTTCAGAATATGGTTTTGGATCCTCCTGAATATATTTTTGGATCCTCCAGAATATGGTTTTGGATCCTCCAGAATATAATTTTGGATATTCCAGAATGTGACTTTGGATCGTCCAGAATATGGTTTTGGATCCTCCAGAATATGATTGTGGATACTCCAGAATGGGATTTTGGATCCTCCAGAATATTGTTCTTGATGTTCACGAATATGGTTTTGGATACTCCAGAATGTGATTTTGGATCCTCCAGAATATGATTTTGGATCCTCCAGAATATGGTTTTATGATCCTCCAGAATATGATTTTGGATCCTCTCGAATATGGTTTTGGATCCTCCAGAATGTGATTTTGGATCCTCCAGAAAATGGTTTTGGATCCTCCAGAATATGGTTTTGCATCGTCCAGAATGTGATTTTGGATCGTTCAGAATATGGTTTTGGATCCTCCTGAATATATTTTTGGATCCTCCAGAATATGGTTTTGGATCCTCCAGAATATGATTTTGGATATTCCAGAATGTGACTTTGGATCGTCCAGAATATGGTTTTGGATCCTCCAGAATATGATTGTGGATACTCCAAAATGGGATTTTGGATCCTCCAGAATATTGTTCTTGATGCTCACGAATATGGTTTTGGATACTCCAGAATGTGATTTTGGATCCTCCAGAATATGATTTTGGATCCTCCAGAATATGGTTTTATGATCCTCCAGAATATGATTTTGGATCCTCCCGAATATGGTTTTGGATCCTTCAGAATGTGATTTTGGATCCTCCAGAAAATGGTTTTGGATCCTCCAGAATATGGATTTGGATCCTCCAGAATGTGATTTTGGATTGTTCAGAATATGGTTTTGGATCCTCCTGAATATATTTTTGGATCCTTCAGAATATGGTTTTGGATCCTCCAGAATATGATTTTGGATATTCCAGAATGTGACTTTGGATCCTTCAGAATATGGTTTTGGATACTCCAGAATGTGATGTTGCCTCCTCCAAAAAATATTGTTCTGGATTCTCAAGAATATGGCTTTGGATGCTCCAGAATGGGATTTTCGATCCTCCAGAATATGGTTTTGGGTACTCCAGAATGTGATTTTCGATCCTTTAGAATATTGTTCTGGATCCTGAAGAATTTCGTTTGGGATATTCCAGAATGTGAGTTTGGACCCTCCAGAATAATATTTTGGATACTCCAGAATGTGACTTTGGATCCTTCAGAATATTGTTCTGGATCCTCCAGAATATGGTTTGGATCCTCCAGAATATGGTTTTGGATCTTCCAGAATGTGATTTTGGATCCTCAAGAATATGGTTTTGGATCTTCCAGAATATGGTTTTGGATCCTCCAGAATATGGTTTTGGATCCACCAGAATGTGATTTTGGATCGTCCAGAATATGGTTTTGGATCCTCCAGAATATGATTTTGGATACTCCAGAATGGGATTTTGGATACTCCGGAATGTGATTTTGGATCCTCCAGAATATTATTTTGGATCCCTCCAGAATATGATTTTGGATACTCCAGAATGTCATTTTGGATCCTCCAGAATATTGGTCTGGATCCTGCAGAATATGATTTTGGATCCTCCAGAATATGGTTTTGGACCCTCCAGAATGTGATTTTGGATCTTCCAGAATATGGTTTTGGATCCTCCAGAATATGGTTTTGGATCCTCCACAATATGGATTTGCATCCTCCAGAATATGATTTTGGATCCTCCAGAATATGGTTTTATGATCCTCCAGAATATGATTTTGGATCCTCGAGAATATGATTTTGGGTCCTATAGAATATGTTTTTGGATCCTCCAGAATATGATTTTGGATCCTCCAGAATATGTTTTTGGATCCTCCAGAATATGTTTTTGGATCCTTCTGAATATGTTTTGGATCCCCCAGAATATTGTTCTTGATCCTCAAGAATATGGTTTTGGATACTCCAGAATATAATTTTGGATCCTCCAGAATATGGTTTTGGATCCTCCAGAATATGATTTTGGACCTCCAGAATATGGTTCTATGATCCTCCAGAATATGATTTTGGATCTTCCCGAATATAGTTTTGGATCCTCCAGAATGATTTTGGATCCTCCAGAAAATGGTTTTGGATCCTCCAGAATATGGTTTTGGATCCTCCAGAATGTGATTTTGGATCGTCCAGAATATGGTTTTGGATCCTCCAGAATATATTTTTGGATCCTCCAGAATATGGTTTTGAATCCTCCAGAATATGATTTTGGATATTCCAGAATGTGATTTTGGATCCTCCAGAATATGGTTTTGGAACCTCCAGAATATGATTTTGGATATTCCAGAATGTGACTTTGGATCCTCCAGAATATGGTTTTGGATCCTCCAGAATATGATTTTGGATATTCCAGAATGTGACTTTGGATCCCCCAGAATATGGTTTTTGATCCTCCAGAATATGTTTTTGGATCCTCCAGAATATGTTTTTGGATCCTCCAGAATATGGTTTGGATCCTCCAGAATATGGTTTTTGATCCTCCAGAATATTATTTTGATTCCTCCAGAATATGGTTTTGGATCCTCCAGAATATGGTTTTGGATCCTCCAGAATGTGATTTTGGATCCTCCAGAATATGGTTTTGGATCCTCCTGAATATGTTTTGGATCCCCCAGAATATTGTACTTGATCCTCAAGAATATGGTTTTGGATACTCCAGAATATAATTTTGGATCCTCCAGAATATGGTTTTGGATCCTCCAGAATATGATTGTGGATACTCCAGAATGGGATTTTGGATCCTCCAGAATATTGTTCTTGATGTTCACGAATATGGTTTTGGATACTCCAGAATGTGATTTTGGATCCTCCAGAATATGATTTTGGATCCTCCAGAATATGGTTTTATGATCCTCCAGAATATGATTTTGGATCCTCCAGAATATTGTTTTGGATCCTCCTGAATATGTTTATGATCCCCCAGAATATTGTTCTTGATCCTCAAGAATATGGTTTTGGATACTCCAGAATATAATTTTGCATCCTCCAGAATATGGTTTTGGATCCTCCAGAATATGATTTTGGATCCTCCAGAATATGGTTCTATGATCCTCCAGAATATGATTTTGGATCTTCCCGAATATAGTTTTGGATCCTCCAGAATGATTTTGGATCCTCCAGAAAATGGTTTTGGATCCTCCAGAATATGGTTTTGGATCCTCCAGAATGTGATTTTGGATCGTCCAGAATATGGTTTTGGATCCTCCAGAATATATTTTTGGATCCTCCAGAATATGGTTTTGAATCCTCCAGAATATGATTTTGGATATTCCAGAATGTGACTTTGGATCCTCCAGAATATGGTTTTGGAACCTCCAGAATATGATTTTGGATATTCCAGAATGTGACTTTGGATCCTCCAGAATATGGTTTTGGATCCTCCAGAATATGATTTTGGATATTCCAGAATGTGACTTTGGATCCCCCAGAATATGGTTTTTGATCCTCCAGAATATGTTTTTGGATCCTCCAGAATATGTTTTTGGATCCTCCAGAATATGGTTTGGATCCTCCAGAATATGGTTTTTGATCCTCCAGAATATTATTTTGATTTCTCCAGAATATGGTTTTGGATCCTCCAGAATATGGTTTTGGATCCTCCAGAATGTGATTTTGGATCCTCCAGAATATGGTTTTGGATCCTCCTGAATATGTTTTGGATCCCCCAGAATATTGTACTTGATCCTCAAGAATATGGTTTTGGATACTCCAGAATATAATTTTGGATCCTCCAGAATATGGTTTTGGATCCTCCAGAATATGATTGTGGATACTCCAGAATGGGATTTTGGATCCTCCAGAATATTGTTCTTGATGTTCACGAATATGGTTTTGGATACTCCAGAATGTGATTTTGGATCCTCCAGAATATGATTTTGGATCCTCCAGAATATGGTTTTATGATCCTCCAGAATATGATTTTGGATCCTCCAGAATATGGTTTTGGATCCTCCTGAATATGTTTTGGATCCCCCAGAATATTGTTCTTGATCCTCAAGAATATGGTTTTGGATACTCCAGAATATAATTTTGCATCCTCCAGAATATGGTTTTGGATCCTCCAGAATATGATTTTGGATCCTCCAGAATATGGTTCTATGATCCTCCAGAATATGATTTTGGATCCTCCCGAATATGGTTTTGGATCCTCCAGAATGATTTTGGATCCTCCAGAAAATGGTTTTGGATCCTCCAGAATAAGGTTTTGGATCCTCCAGAATGTGATTTTGGATCGTCCAGAATATGGTTTTATGATCCTCCAGAATATGATTTTGCATCCTCCCGAATATGGTTTTGGATCCTTCAGAATGTGATTTTGGATCCTCCAGAAAATGGTTTTGGATCCTCCAGAATATGGATTTGGATCCTCCAGAATGTGATTTTGGATTGTTCAGAATATGGTTTTGGATCCTCCTGAATATATTTTTGGATCCTTCAGAATATGGTTTTGGATCCTCCAGAATATGATTTTGGATATTCCAGAATGTGACTTTGGATCCTTCAGAATATGGTTTTGGATACTCCAGAATGTGATGTTGCCTCCTCCAAAAAATATTGTTCTGGATTCTCAAGAATATGGCTTTGGATGCTCCAGAATGGGATTTTCGATCCTCCAGAATATGGTTTTGGGTACTCCAGAATGTGATTTTCGATCCTTTAGAATATTGTTCTGGATCCTGAAGAACGTCATTTGGGATATTCCAGAATGTGAGTTTGGACCCTCCAGAATAATATTTTGGATACTCCAGAATGTGACTTTGGATCCTTCAGAATATTGTTCTGGATCCTCCAGAATATGGTTTGGATCCTCCAGAATATGGTTTTGGATCTTCCAGAATGTGATTTTGGATCCTCAAGAATATGGTTTTGGATCTTCCAGAATATGGTTTTGGATCCTCCAGAATATGGTTTTGGATCCACCAGAATGTGATTTTGGATCGTCCAGAATATGGTTTTGGATCCTCCAGAATATGATTTTGGATACTCCAGAATGTGATTTTGGATACTCCGGAATGTGATTTTGGATCCTCCAGAATATTATTTTGGATCCCTCCAGAATATGATTTTGGATACTCCAGAATGGGATTTTGGATTCTCCAGAATATTGGTCTGGATCCTGCAGAATATGATTTTGGATCCTCCCGAATATGGTTTTGGACCCTCCAGAATGTGATTTTGGATCTTCCAGAATATGGTTTTGGATCCTCCAGAATATGGTTTTGGATCCTCCACAATATGGATTTGCATCCTCCAGAATATGATTTTGGATCCTCCAGAATATGGTTTTATGATCCTCCAGAATATGATTTTGGATCCTCGAGAATATGATTTTGGATCCTCTAGAATATGTTTTTGGATCCTCCAGAATATGATTTTGGATCCTCCAGAATATGTTTTTGGATCCTCCAGAATATGTTTTTGGATCCTCGAGAATATGATTTTGGATCCTCCAGAATATGTTTTTGGACCCTCCGGAATATGATTTTGGATCCTCTAGAATATGATTTTGGATACTCCAGAGTATGATTTTGGATACTCATAAAATGCATGTTCGGATACTTCAGAATATCATGGAATATTTTTGTAATATATATAACCATAATAATCTTAATGTAAGATTCAGTTTGATGGAGTTAATTCGTTTTTATTGATTGATTTACCGGGACCATACTTCCAGACATCGATTGCTGAAGCATCGTATGGACTTACGGCTACGCTGGAGATTTCGGTCCCAACACCGCTATCCCTGGAGGACATTACTGACTGATCAGGAAGCTCGGCCCCCAAGCCTAAGGGAGAGGTTAGTCGGTCCCTAGACCGTAGATGATTAACCCCTTGCTATGACCAGCACACCCGGTATGTCGTTTGAAGTACTGATGCTTTTGTCGCTTTGGTTATTTTTTTCCATGTGGGATGTGTTTAGAAAAACTCAGATGCGACGTATGCGCAGATCAGTGATGGTGTAAAAATCAGAACTGAGTTTTTATTGTTTTATCTCTTAAATACCGATTTGCAAAGAGACATATTTGGTGTTACAAGTGAGATATGTTTATGCACACGTACAAGGACTGCGCATGCGTATATAAGTATATTGATCATCAATAAAAAAAAAAAGCCCAAACAAACAAATAAACAAACAAACAAAAGGAAAACGATCTAAAGGTGCCGTTCAGATTTTCAGTCTCCTCACACGTAAACTTTAGGGCTCTGCAAAATCCGAGTTCAAGTTTATAATAAAGAATTAGAGAAATCTCATAAAAAACCTGTCAGCCCGGCCAAAAAAGGTGAATCCCACTGCCTATCATTTCGGCCCTTCAGGACCATCTTTATGAGAGTCCTCTTTTAGAAACACAGCCTTTAGTGTAAAATCAACATTTTATTGGACCTCATTTGACTTACATAAAATGACCCTCGATAAGCATGTGGAAGCTTGCCAAGGACGTGGCTAGCAGTTCATGGTGGAATATCGTATACACACCTCCTATATGTATATAGACGGCTAGACTCTAAAATAATCAGCAGTAAAGAAAGCCTGAATGTTAAGCTTTAGTCGTGAAGAGGACTACCCCATTGAAGCCCTCATTTCATGTACATTCTCATTCTTTACGTTCGTCCAATCTACCCAGTCGTGTACATTCTTATTCTGATGCACCCATCCAATCCATCTCGTGTATATTCTTATTCTGATACACCCATCCAATCTATCCCGTAAATCAGTCTTCTAATTCTGAAGCACTAACCAAATCCATCCCGTGTACATTCTTATTCTGATGCGTCCATCCAATCCATCCAGTGAACATTCTTATCCTGATACACCCATCCAATCCATCTCGTGTACCTTCTTATTCTGATGCACCCATCCAATCCATCCCATGAACATTCTAATTCTGAAGCACCAATCCAATCCATCTCTTATACATTCTTATTCTGATGCGTCCATCCAATCCATCTCGTGTACATTTTCATTCTGATACACCCATCCAATCCATCTCGTGTACATTCTTATTCTGATACAGCCATCAGATCCATCCCGTGAACATTCTTATCCTGATACACGCATCCAATCCATCTCGTGTACATTCTTATTCTGATACACCCATCCAATCCATCTGGTGTACATTCTTATTCTGATGCACCCATCCAATCCATCTCGTGTACATTCTTATTCTGATGCACCCATTCAATCCATCTCGTGTACATTCTTATTCTGATACACCAATCCAATCCATCTCGTGTACATTCTTAATCTGATACACCCATCTAATCCATCTCGTGTACATTCTTATTCTGATGCACCCATCCAATCCATCTCGTGTATATTCTTATTCTGATACACCCATCCAATCTATCCCGTAAATCAGTCTTCTAATTCTGAAGCACTAACCAAATCCATCCCGTGTACATTCTTATTCTGATGCGTCCATCCAATCCATCCAGTGAACATTCTTATCCTGATACACCCATCCAATCCATCTCGTGTACCTTCTTATTCTGATGCACCCATCCAATCCATCCCATGAACATTCTAATTCTGAAGCACCAATCCAATCCATCTCTTATACATTCTTATTCTGATGCGTCCATCCAATCCATCTCGTGTACATTTTCATTCTGATACACCCATCCAATCCATCTCGTGTACATTCTTATTCTGATACAGCCATCAGATCCATCCCGTGAACATTCTTATCCTGATACACGCATCCAATCCATCTCGTGTACATTCTTATTCTGATACACCCATCCAATCCATCTCGTGTACATTCTTATTCTGATGCACCCATCCAATCCATCTCGTGTACATTCTTATTCTGATGCACCCATTCAATCCATCTCGTGTACATTCTTATTCTGATACACCAATCCAATCCATCTCGTGTACATTCTTAATCTGATACACCCATCTAATCCATCTCGTGTACATTCTTATTCTGATACACCCATCCAATCCATCTCGTGTACATTCTTATTCTGATGCACCCATTCAATCCATCTCGTGTACATTCTTATTCTGATACACCAATCCAATCCAGCTCGTGTACATTCTTATTCTGATACACCAATCCAATCCATCTCTTGTACATTCTTAATCTGATACACCCATCTAATCCATCTCGTGTACATTCTTAATCTGACACACCCATCTAATCTATCTGGGCACATATTATCGGATACCGTAGAATATCGTCGGATATACTATATAAATCATTATATATTGTAGGATACTTGAAAATGTTATTAAATATCCAAAAACATAATCGGATACCCCAGAATACGATCGGTTACTCCAGAATATGATTTTGGATGCTCCAGAATATGGTCAGAAACTCCAGAATATGATTATGGATCCTCCAGAATATGATTTTGGATCCTCCAAAATATGATTTTGGATCCTCCAGAATATGGTTTTGGATCCTCCAGAATATGTTTTTGGATCCTTCAGAATATGAATTTGGATCCTCCAGAATATGATTTTGGATCGTCCAGAATATGTTTTTGGATCGTCCAGAATATGTTTTTGGATCCTCCAGAATATGTTTTTGGATCCTCGAGAATATGATTTTGGATCCTCCAGAATATGTTTTTGGACCCTCCAGAATATGATTTTGGATCCTCCAGAATAAGATTTTGGATACTCCAGAATATGATTTTGTATACTCCAGAGTATGATTTTGGATACTCAAAAAATGCATGTTTGGATACTTCAGAATATCATGGAATATTTTTGTAATATATATAACCATAATAATCTTAATGTAAGATTCAGTTTGATGGAGTTAATTTGTTTTTATTGATTGATTTACCGGGACCATACTTCCAGACATCGATTGCTGAAGCATCGTATGGACTTACGGCTACGCTGGAGATTTCGGCCCAAACACCGCTATCCCGGGAGGACATTACTGACTGATCAGGAAGCTCGGCCCCCAAGCCTAAGGGAGAGGTTAGTCGGTCCCTAGACCGTAGATGATTAACCCCTTGCTATGACCAGGACACCCGGTATGTCGTTTGAAGTGCTGATGCTTTTGTCGCTTTGGTTATTTTTTGTGGGATGTGTTTAGAAAAACTCAGATAATGATAATAATAATAATAATAATAATAATAATAATAATAAGAATAATAAGAATAATAAGAATAATAATAAAGAAAATTTATATAGCGCTGTTTCATCTGGGGATTGCAACAGCGCTTTACAAAATTATGATAAAACTTTTATTTGAGTTTTTACTATTTATAAAATTCAATAAAACATTAATGGTTAAGACAACTAAAATTTAAATTACTATATGATTATTTGCGTACTTGTATCTAAGCAAATTATGATAAAACTTTTATTTGTGCATTTTACTATTTATAAAATTCAATAAAACAATAAACATTAATGGTTAAGAATTAACTAAAACTTAAATTACTATGTGATTATTGACATACTTGTATCTAATTTAAATCAAATGCTCGCTTAAAGATCCAGGTCTTAAGATTACTTTTAAAAAGATCAATAGAAGGACTTGATTTTATGTTAACTGGGAGGCTGTTCCACAGTTCAGGTGCTGCATAGGAGAAAGCCCTCCTACCATAGGATTTCAGATTAAAAGAAGATTTTATTAAAAGATTGGATGAGGAAGATCTCAAGGACCGAGATGGTACATATACATTAATGAGGTCGGAGAGATACAAAGGAGCACTGTTATTCAAAATTTTAAATGTAATCAAAAGTATTTTAAATTCGATACGTTGTTCTACAGGGAGCCAATGCAAATCTAGAAGAACAGGCGAAATATGATCATGTTTACGACATATAGTGACGAGCCTTGCAGCAGAATTTTGTACATATTGCAGTTTTTGTAGGGACGACTTGGGTAGACCATAGAGTAGAGAATTACAAAAGTCAAGCTTGGAAGAAATTAAAGCATGCACAAGGATTTCACAAGATTGTTGACTGAGGTGCCTACGGATTTTCCAGATGTTATGAATGTGGAAAAAACATGATTTACAAATAGAAGTAATGTGGGCTTCAAGAGAGAGCTTGTCATCAAAAATAACCCCAATATTACGGGCAGATGAGGTTGGAGAAATGTCATACCCAGAAATATTTATGCTGTCAATAGAAGGAGGAGGGCGATGAGCAGCAGATAATACAAGGATTTCAGTCTTGTCTCCATTCAACTTAAGCTTGTTGTCAACCATCCATTTATCGATATCATTTACACACAACTCAAGTCTATGTTTGGCATCATCTAACTCATGAGAACAAGAAATATAAAAAGAAACATACAGCTGAGTATCATCAGCATAAAGATGATAGTCGATATTATGAGAATGGATAATATCAGCTATAGGTGAGGTATATAGTAGGAAGAGTATAGGTCCTAAGACAGATCCCTGGGGGACACCACAGTTAAAAGAAGGGGAGTCAGATGTGCCACCTTCGACGCTCACATAAAACCTTCCATCGGCGAGATAAGATTCAAACCATTTGAGGGCGGTTCCTTTGACACCAAAACTTGTAGAGATTCTTTCAAGTAAGATATTATGGTCAACTGTGTCAAAGGCCGCAGATAAATCAAGAAGAACAAGAAAAACTGAACATTGTTTATCAATAGCACACAGGATATCATTGTGTACCTTTAAGAGAGCTGTCTCAACACTGTGTTGTTTTTTGTAAGCAGACTGAAGACTGACATGAAGATTGTTATTCCCAAGCTGTTCAGTCAATTGAGAGGCAACAACCTTTTCAATTAGTTTAGATAAAAAATTTAAATTTGAGATCGGTCTAAAGCTTGAAAACTCTTCAGGGGACAAGGTTTGCTTTTTAAGTAACGGTCGGATCAAAGCTTGCTTCAACCTAGATTGCATAGTTCCAGAAACCAAAGACAAATTTACAATTTTGGTAATTGTAGGAATTAAAAGGTGAATGCAATTCTTCAGGGTTTTGCCCAGAAGAGGATCAAGATCAAAAGATTTAGTCACCAAGGGGAGAAGTAGTTTAGAAAGATCCTTAGAGGAAATTTCATAAAAAGAATTGAGATAGTTATTTATTGTTGCAGATTGAAAGACCGGTGCAGAGGTAATATCATTGAATTTAGTCTCAATTCCTTTAATTTTATCAATGAAAAAGTCAGCAAACTTGTTGGCAAGATGACGAGGTGAGTTGGCAGAGGGATAGATCTTATCTGCATTCTTGTGGACCATCTTCTCAAAAGTAGAAAAAAGTACCCTTTGATTAGCTTGTTGTTCATTTATAAGATTGGCAAAAAATTCATCTTTGGATCTCTTGATCAATTTCTTAATGACCTCGGACTGTTGTACATAGAGTTCCCTGTTGACAGTTAAACGCGAATGCCGCCATGATTTTTCTAGCTTTCGTCGTTTGATTTTGACCAAAAAGCACCTTTTCTCAGCCAAAACCCAATTTTTTCTCGCCAAAAAGTCGTGTTTTTATCTCATGAGGTATTTTCATGAGCAAAAAGTGGGGGTTTCAGCAAAACAGCCATGCCGTCTGTTTTACCAGTCTGACTTTCACAGCCTACATTCCACCAGCATGTGCCTGGCTGATGTAACAAACACCCTGCTCAATAACATTGATAAGGGACAGCTTACAGGCCTATTTTCTTTAGACCTTCAAAAGGCCTTTGACACTCCCGATCATAGATTATTACTAGATAAGTTAACATCATAAGAGTTTAGTAAGGCCTCTTCGCACTGGTTTAATGCTTATTTGACAGATAGATTGCAAAGTGTTGTAGTTAATGGGTCAACTTCCGACCCCCAATCCATCTGTTTTGGTGTGCCTCAAGGGTCCTTAACTGGCCCCTTGTTATTTATAATCTATATCAATGACTTACCCTCTGTAGTATCTCACTGCAAAATTCAACTATACGCGGATGATACCCTTCTATACGTTAGCAGCAGCTCCATCACTGATATTGAAATCATGCTAACTGAAGATCTTAAGCATATAATAGACTGGCTTAATAATAATTCATTATACCTTAACTATAGCAAAACTAAAACAATGTTAATGGGTACACATAAGAGGCTTGCCCGCATTGAAAATTTTACCGTTAAGGCAAAGGACACTGTCCTATCACGAGTTTACCAGTTTAAGTATCTTGGGGTTGTACTGGACCAATGGCTCTCGTGGAATGATCACGTGGATTACATCGGAAAAAAAGTGTCTGCAAGACTCGGTATGCTTCGCAGAGCGTGTAAGGTCATTCCACGGGAGTCGTGCATAATCCTTTACAATGCCATGATACTGCCAATATTTGACTATTGTGCTACTATATGGGACTCCTGTGGCAAGACCAATTGTGATTACTTAGACAAACTACATAGATGCGCCACCAGTATTATTGAGGGAAACAAAATCTCCCAGCCACAGGTTCCGCGAATATTTAGTTGGCCTTCTCTTCAGTCCCGACGAGACTACTTGAAATGCATGTTAGTGTGTAAATGTATGCATAATCTGGCTCCACCTTATTTGCTAAATGAATTCTGCCACTCGCATGACTTCCATGCATACAATACGCGCCATAGAGATTTGCTCCGTCCGCCTTTTGCGAGAACATCCAAATATCAGGGCTCCTTCAGGTACACCGGTACAAATATCTGGAACAGCCTTCCGCTGGACCTGAGGAGGGTACATGACGAAACTAGATTCAAGTCTGGCCTTAAAAAGCATTTTAGATCTCGCTAAAATAAACCCTGTGGGCCATGCAATACTGCATGTCAAATGTTAAATGTTTTAATCTTAGTACTTTATTATTGTAACTTTATTTTTTGTTCACTGTACTATATTTTTTGTCTTTAAGTTTATTTTAAACAGTGCCCCATTCAAACCAGCTTTGCTGAACTGGGCACCTCTGTATAAATATCGTGTATAAATAAATAAAAAACGTTGTTTTGAGAGCCAAAATGGCCATTTTTCAGTTTTTTGGGCCAAAAATGTTTTTTTTCAGGAAAACAGTGATTTTGTCACCCAAAATGTGTTTTTCTCGCCCAAAATGGGCTTTTAGCAGTGAAAACGTCGTGTTCTCAGCCAAAGAAATTTCTCAGCAAAATTCAAATTTTCTCAGCAAAAAACACCTTTTTTGAACAAAAAGCACCTTTTCTCAGCCAAAACCCTTTTTTTTCGCCTAAAATTCGTGTTATTATCTCATGAGGTATTTTCATGAGCAAAAATTCGTGGTTTCAGGAAAACAGCCATGCCGTCAGCTAAAAACGTCGTTTTGACTTTTGATTTAGCATAGGTCGTCATGGCGGGCGGCCACGCTTAGCGTAGCTCTGCAAAATCGACGCTATGGACTTCACGTTAGACAAAGTTAAGGAATTAATTCAAGAAAAAATTACACCTATTAGTTCAGCCATCAAAGAACTCCAAAAACAATACGAAGATCTAAATACTCATGTCAAATTTTACTCTGACAAGTATGATACACTTCTAAAGCAAACTCAGAATGCTCTCGGTATTCTACAACGACATGGCACCGACCTGTCAAGGTTTAAGCAAGACATCACTATAATCGACAGCAGGGCAGTCATGGCACTGGAGCCAGTTGACGATTAGGCCCAATATATAAGTCGTGACTGTCTAGAGATCACCGGAATAAAGCTAAAGACGAAGCTTCATCAGAAGCCATCGTCGAATCGATCGGTCAAGTCATTGGGACCTCTGTTGATTCTAATGATATCTCGATAGCTCATCCCCTTCCGACTTCCAAAAGCACCACCCAAAGCACAACCAAAGATGATCGTCAAATTCAGCACCAGAAAGATGAGGAACCAATTCTACGACAATCGTAAGAAACTTGCCAAGAAGAAAGCTAAGGACCTCTCCAGCCTTGATCTGACTTCCGAAGCTAAAGTTTTTATATCAGAATCACTAACACCGGCCCGAAAGAATCTTTTTGGTGAGATTAACCAACTAAAAAAGCGTCTCCAATGGAAATTTATCTGGTACGACAATGGCAGGATATGTCTTAAACAGAAAGAGCAATGTAAGACGTATTACTTTGACAAGGATGAAGACCTTAGAAAGTTTTAAGACGAACACTTCCTTCACGGCTGATCACCTCAAGAAATCCAGGTCTTATCGTTCATGTGGATCTACACCTATTAAGAACTACCATTATAGTTATCTATGCAAAAATATATTTCAACTATATAATCTATTCTTTAAGTTATTAACTATAATATTAATATAATTATTTCATGAAGTCCCTAAATCATAATTTTCGACGACGGCAATGAACGAATAAATCTCCTTTCAGAACTACCATTCTTTGATCTAGATCGTCAAGATCTTCTGAAAACTATTGGTAGTTTGGTTCATTCATCCTCAAATTCTCTATTAGATTCGAATGATCTTTTTCAAGACATACTCGTTTGTCCAGAGAATGAGAATCATCTGCAAGAATTTGCACACGATTTCTACACACAATCTAAATACTATAACATCAAGCAATCTGGTAATATTTTTCATGAAAGCCAAAAAACGGCTTCTCAATGATTCATATAAATTTGCAGAGCCTAAACAAAAATTTATTAGAAGATTTACTTCTGACTTTTAAGTCTTCGCCTGAAATAATTGCTATTTCGGAATATACAATATTAACATACCAAGCTACTCATTTTTGCATATTAACTCCCAATCATCCGCAGGGGGAGTTGGACTTTATGTTTTAAATGAATTGAATTTCTTTAGAAGAAACGATCTCGAGTTATCCTCCGATGACTACGAATCGTGTTGGATTGAGAGTTCATAAAAAACAAAAGAACATTGTTATTGGCTGTATTTATAGACACCCTTCCAAGGATTGCATTGAATTCACTAATACCCTCAGGGACCAGCTAACTGACGTTTCTAACAAAGGAAAAGACGTTTTTTGTACTAGGTGATATAAACATTAATTTATTGAATTACAACATCGATAACAAAACTTCTGATTATCTTGATATGCTTTTTAATATAGGGGTTATGCCGTTAATAACTAAATCAACGCGTATAACAGATCATACTTCAACATTGATTGATCACATTTACACAAACGTTCCCCATAAAATCCTCAAAACGGGAATATGTTTGGCTGACATTACAGACCATTTACCGGTTTTTTGCTCTGTTGCAAATAAACTTCCTAAAGATAAAGAGATCAAACATTTCCGTGATTTCTCCAAAATTAATAGCAAACTCTTCCTTGAGGATGTAAAGTCTGTCGATTTCAACAGTTTGATCAGTTCCGATGTCAATGAAAGTATGAACAAGTTTGTTGAAACCATCCAAACCATTTCAGATATGCATATGCATGCCCCTATACGTCCGATGACAAACAAACATAGAAAGAAAACTAATAAACCTTGGATTACAACTGCAATTCTTACATCGATAAAAAAGAAACAAAAAATGTTTAAAACTCATTATCTTAGCAAAGATCCTGTTAAAGTCAAAGCCTATAAAACATATAACAATAAATTAAATAAGTTAAAAGAGGCATCAAAAAAGAACTACTTTAGAGACCAATTCAGTTTCAATAGTTCAAACCTAAAAATAAAATGGAAACTCATTGGTATGCTATTCAATGGAAAAAAGAATACTATACACAATCAAATTACCAATCGTATTTACGAAGAAAAATCATACACGAACAAAAACGATATAGCTCATCAGCTAAACTCACATTTCGTTAACATAGGAAACGAACCTGCTAATAACCTCCCAATCATAAGCGACAAGTGCCCTACAGATTATTTAGATACTTCACTTTTGAATAGTCTCATGTTTCGAGGTATAAACACGGAGAAAATTCATGATGAAATAATGAACGGAAAATTAAGTAAATCAACAATAGGAGTTCCTCCGGAATGCATAAAAATCGCATGTTGTCTCAGATTTTCAACGCATCATTACTTCAGGGCGTAGTCCCTGCTGTTCTTAAAATCTCTAAAGTTACTCCCATTGATAAAGGGGGTAACCCCACAGATCCAACCAATTACCGCCCTATATCTACACTCTCAACATTTTCACAAATTTTTGAGAAGCTAATTTATAAACAACTTATCAACTACATTGAAAAACAAAACATTCTGTTTGAGTTTCAGTTCGGTTTTAGAAAAGGTCACTCTACGGCCCTGGCTATTGCTGAAATTACTGACCACCTCAGGAAGGCTATTTATAATAACATCTACACTTGCGGGGTATTCTTAGACTTCTCTAAAGCATTTGATTCAGTAAATCATACGATGCTAATTAAAAAGCTAGAAAAATATGGAATTCATGGAATGCCCTTAAAATGGTGTAAATTTGTAGTTATCTTAAGGACAGAAAACAATATGTTTCATTTGGAAATGTGAAATCGGAAATGCAAACTATAATTGTATATAAATGATCTCCCAAACAGCTCAGAAAAGTAGAAATTTAGACTTTTTGCTGATGACACGAATGTGTTTGCTTCTGCAAATGATCTCAAGTCTTTTGAACATACGATGAATTCTGAACTAGCTAAAGTTAATGAATGGTGTGACGTGAATAAGCTTTCTATTAACATGACAAAAACAAATTTCATGATTGTGAAATCATCCAGGAAAAAAGACTCTCAAGTCAATATAAAACTTACCAATAGAGATGGTACTTCTTATTCACTAGAAATAAAAAATCATATAAAATACCTAGGTATTATGAATGACGAATCAATGTCTTGGAAGTACCATATCTCTTATATATGCTCACGAATATTACGTAACAATGGAATTATCTCTAAATTAAGACACTACCTCTGGAGAGACTAAAAATTGGGCACCCTGTGGTAAAAAACGGGATGTATGGGTTGCCTTTATGTCACGTGATTATTCGTTGAGCGATCGATTAAATAGAGTTGAACCAGTGGAACCACGTGCGGGTTTATTTTCTAGTTTACACAACCTCTCTTTAGAACAATTGAAGCAAATTTACTATAATTTAATTTACCCCTATATATCTTATGCAATTATTGCATGGGGTAGCACCTACAAAACAAACTTTCAAAAGGTTCAAGTAAAACAAAATCATATAATTCGTTTAATATTCTTTGCCACACTCTATGGCAAAGATACAGCAAGTGCAAAACCTCTACTGAATTTATTAGATATCCTGTCAGTAGAAAACATCTACTGCTTGCACGTCCTGAATTTTGTGCAGTCCTGTTATAATAGTATTTTTAACGACATGTTTAAACATGCGAGAAAAGTGCACAAATATAATACAAGGTATGCAAGCAGGCAAAATCTTCACAAGACAAAAGTAAGAACCAACATTGGCAAACAGGCAATTTCTTTAATGGCAATCGATCTTTGGTCAAATCTTCCATTGCAACTTAAATCCCTTAGTGAGTTCTCATTTCCAAAAGACTTAAAATGTTTCTACTCCTAAAACAGCATTCTGAGTAAATACTAGCTTTTTACTCTCTTAAAAAAACATAAATTAACATTACCTGATATTTTTTTGTATTTTTTTCTTATTTAATTAACTTGTATATTTCCTTAGCTTATACAATAAATTAGCAACATAAAGACTGGGGGCTAACTAGAAAACTTACCAGTTAATTTAGCCCTCAGGCAAACTTATATATATACAATTGTAAAAAAAAACTATTAATATATACATGGTAACTAATTTATGGTATTTTTCTTACTATAAAATTGTCAAACTGTTAATTTAATGAGCAATAAATTTGATTGATTGATTGATTGATTGATAGGTGCTTTTTGGTCCAAAAAGGTGTTTTTTTGCTTAGAAAATTTGAAATTTGCTGGGAATTTTCGTGGCCATTTTGTCTCTCAAAACGACGTTTTTCGCTAACGGCATGGTGTTTTGCTGAAACCCCAACTTTTCGCTAATGAAAATACCTCATCAGAAAAAAACACGACTTTTTGGTGAAAAAAAATTGGGTTTTGGCTGAGAAAAGGTGCTTTTTTGTCAAAAAAGGTGTTTTTTGCTGAGAAAGTTTGAAGTTTGCTGAGAATTTTCTTTTCCTCCAAACACGACGTTTTTACTGCTAAAAGCACATTTTGGGCGACAAAAACACATTTTGGGTGACAAAAACACTGTTTTGCTGGGGGAAAAAAAAAACGTTTTTCGCTGAGGGCATGGCTGTTTTTCTGAAACTTCCCAGTCTTTGCTCATGAAAATACCTCATGAGATAAAAACACGACTTTTTGGCAAAAAATAATTGGGTTTTGGCTGAGAAAAGGTGCTTTTTTGTCAAAAAAGGTGTTTTTTGCTGAGAAAATTTGAAATTTGCTGAGAATTTTCTTCTGCTCCAAACACGACGTTTTCACTACTAAAAGCACATTTTGTGCGAGAAAAACACCTTTTGGGTGACAAAAACACTGTTTTGCTGAAGAAAGTAGTAGGGAAATGAGAGTTGCCCCACAATGGATCTATTGTTCTTTTGGGACCGGTCTAGTTTTCGGTGGTGGGGGGGGGGGGGGGGGGGGGAGGGGTGGTTCAGGTTTAGTTATGACGAAAAGATGGATCGACCGCCTGACCAAAAATTCCGAACGATATCAGGGGGTATTGGGACAGGGGGGAGGGGGGGGTGTGTTTTAAGACAAAATTGAAAATCCTTTGTTTGAGCAACAGATGGTTTGAAGGATAAAGTTATGAATTTTTTGTCTACAACGATGTGACGGCAAACGTACTCCGTAGAAGAGAAAGACTCCAAGAGATGTTCTTGACCGATGAAATTTATTTACTCTACAAAAAAATTAAGAATAGGACGATTATTGTGATTATTTTGTTATCGTCCTCTGTTTAAACAGCTGGCGATTTGACGAAAGCCATGTTTTGAATAAATTAAAGTCGATAAACCTTCGTTTTCGTCAGGAGGGAGGGGGCGTCTCCAGGCTAGACCATTGTTTCGACATCACTACCAGTGTGACGTCACGACTCGGATCTCTGAGTTTCCAAAATGGCGCCCAACTGAAAACTTCGAAGTGTGGTAAAAATAAGGGATTTTCTGCGTTTTTTTCTAACCTTCTTAACATACCAGTACTTTAGATGGTGCATGAAAAGATTAATTTCTCAGTTCGTGAAATATTATGTTTTGATTCCTGCAATCTAGAAATTTTTATGTAATTTTCGTGATCAATCGTAAATGGCAGCCGTCGTTGTTGTAATGTAGTCGAACTGGATTGAACGGTAATATATGCTCAGATTGGTTTCGCTTCTCAACCAAAATAGGAGGTTCTATAAAGCAGATATTATGCTAGATATATGTGAAATTTGGTTTGTTTCCGCTGCGTGGTTGTTCTTATCAATCTGTTCAAAGATTGATGCCACGAATGGCATGTTATAATCGGTGTACATGGGTCGGCTCAACATGGGCTAGAATACCGGTCATCTCGTCTAGCGGTTTTCCCTCTGAATGTAGGGTAGGCTGCCTTGATAAAGCGTTTACAGTTCTTTTGTACTTTACAAAAAAAATAATACATCCAAGTATGTCCAAGAGATCGAAATTCTCTAAAGGGTTTTACGAAGACTTGAATAACATAAGCAGCTGTTTTGAAGAACAAACCACGAAAAAAAGTAAAACACTACCTGGATTATGGAATAGATTTTTCGAAATATTGTGTATTTTAGGTGAAAAATGGATGATGTTAGCTTTTATCGATAGAACTTAAAATCACCTATTATGTCTACAATTACAGGTTCTTCCAAAATCTGGGTGGACAATTTAGATTCAGTGAACAGAAGATAACCAAAATACGATGAAAATTTTCCAATTTCACTATTTCTTTGTTTACTATTGGGAATGACAGGCGGCGATAATTTCCAAAACTCACTGATAAGTTTGGACGTTGAATTTCATATCGTGGCAGCATGAAATGTACTTCATAAGAATTGTCATATAACACTGGGGGAGAATCGACGTGGACAAATGCTACAAATGCTCAAGTACGCTATTTATTGCTATATCATTTTTTCTCTCGAAGGTTTTTTTCAGTACCGCTGCCATCTTGGTTTGACAAATATTCGCGCATGCTCAGTTACGATGACCGGTATTCTAGCCCATGATGGTGCTTACTCTGCAAAGATGAGAAAGGAAATCGCTATATGGAACGTGTAAAGGTAAGTGGATGTCCTAAGTTCATTACTCTTAGCTTATTTGGTTATACAGATTTAATTAATTGGCTATGTCATTGGGTTTAATAGACCAATTCACTGTTTTCGGCGGCCATTTTGATTGTGGCAAACCCAGCAAAATATATAAAAATCTGGATCACTTTGACTTCCCGTAGCTCCGCTCAATTTTGTCGGATTTTCAAAATTTAAACTTCAACAACCAGCAGGCATGAACAGCAGCTGTCGGACTGAAAATAAGATCAATCTAAGTATTTAAAATACCATTTAAGAGTCACTCGTTTTTCTATGATTTCCATAATTAACTCACGAGGCGATCGTGCCAATCGTTTTATTATGAAAACAAAAATCTTATTTTCCCAATTTGTAGCTTTCCAATATCCATCATATCATAGGTCATAAATAACAACGAAAAAATCTTTTGAAAAAAAGTTTAAATTTTGAAAATCCGACAAAATTGAGCGAAGCTACGAGAAGTCAAAGTGATCCAGATTTCTATATGCTCCTTTCCGTAGTTGTCCAGAATGCTACGCGGTCCCGCGCGCGAAAGCGAAATCGGGGGATCCGGCCAGCTGATCAAATGTAAACAAACCTAATGGTTACTGCCGACAAGTTTCAATCAACTTCGGCCGTGAAATCTTTGAAAATCAAAACTATAATGGGTAAGAATGACAGATGTTGCGTATATAAATGTGCTCATGACAGAGATGAAGGAGCTACATGTTCTTTTTATCGGATTCCTCGAGAACCAAAAGATTTGGTCGCCAAATACCAGGCTTTGTTAAAATACGACATCGTGATATCTGGTGGTAAAAAAATGCCTTGGTTTCCAACAGTTAACTCAAAAATATACAGTTGTCATTGGCCTACAGGATGCTCACCAGGTACATTAAAGCTATGGTTGCCTTAAGCAAAATTTCGTACCATATTTTGATCAAAGTTTGCTTAAAATTAATAGATACGAAGTCAAGACTACCGGGGAAAATGTGGAGGCTGCCATCTGTTTGGCCACACGAAACGCCAAAAAAACAAAGACCGACCTGGAAGTGCAGCAATAGAGAATATAGATATGAAAGTGAGGTCAATTCTATCGATTCACAAAGTAAAACTGATAAAAAAGAATAAAAGACGAAGTGTTTTATGATTGTTATCAAGAAACGTCCTCTGACTTCTGTACTTCCAGTATGTCTGCACCGCCTACGATTCCAACTCACTCAGCTGCATCATGTACCTCAAACAAGTTAGATCACAATAACATTTTAGACAAATTAGATCACGATTACTTCTCAAGCAACACAGACTCTTCAAGTGAACTCTTTATAAAAAAAAAAATAAATAATGGGTTCTTATATAGCGCATTTCACATCGTCTCAATGCGCTTTACAATTTTTACACAGTGGAGGACTTTACGGGCTGCATATTAAGGCGCTATTAGCAGCCGTGCAGCTTACAATCATGAGTGAATTGTTAGTAATTAGTGTTATGCCTCCAAATTGGGATAGGCAGTTGAACCGGGAGACAATCCCCTACTCTTACACGAATAATTCAACAGGTTCTTTTATGTACCCCATTTACAGGTTAAGGAAGGGTTGGGAGACAGGGCCTACGGTTTAAAGTCCTTATCCGAGAAGACTTGAATGTCTAACCATTTGTAGATGTGATTACAAAGGCAGCACTTTCTCCTCAGTTATTTTAAGACCCTGAGTGTTGGTCCGGCCGGGATTCGAACCACGACCTCCCGCACAACAGACCGACGCTCTTACCAACTGAGCCAACCGGGTGGCGGGTTTATGAAAACTTTGCAAGTGAATGAACCGTCTTTCTATTGCCATTACCTTGATGTTGTTTCTAAAGCTAAAGCATTTGATAAGGCTATTGAAAACCACTCAATACTAATTCTTGAGTCGATCAAAGATGACAACAACTTAATTAGATTGTACACTGGCTTGCCAAACTTTCAAACCTTCTTAGCTTTGTACACTTACCTCGAACCAAAAGCTAAGAACTTACAGTACTATGGAGGAGGGAAAAAACGAAAGCTGTCATATAACTTCAAAGATAAAGGTTACGTACACAAACCAGGCCCAGACAGACAGACCACATTACAAGATGAATTGTTTATGACCCTCTACAGATTGAGGCAACGTGTTCCAACACAAGAATGTGCTTTTCGTTTTGGTTTAAAGTTGTCTAATTTTGAATCAATATTTAATATCTGGATTGTATTTATAGCGCTTGAGCTTGAGGCACTGTGTAGAATTACCAGATGCATAAGAAGTAACAAAGCAGCTACTTGTTTCCAAGAATTCCCTGATGTGGTTATTGTGTTAGACTGCACTGAGTTGTTCACTGAAACACCCAGTTCATTGAAAGCAAGCAAACATTTATTTTCCAATTACAAGCATCACAGCACAGTGAAATTTCTAGTTGGCATCAGTCCCTGTGGTGCAATTACCTATGTCTCTTCAATGTTTGGGGGTATTGCCTCAGACAAATTTATCACAAGGGTGAGTGATGATTTGCTTGACTCTCTAGGAAGAGGTGATGTGGTCATGGGAGACAGGGCATACACAGTGCAAGATGACCTTCCTCCTGGAGTGAAAATCATTACACCATGCACAAAGGGATCAAGCCAAACCCAATTCTCACAGGAACAAATTCTAACCAGCCAAAGGGTATCTAAGGCAAGGGTCCACATTGAAAGAGCGATTGGAAGAATCAAGTCATTTGGGCTTTTAGAAAGAGAAGTGAAGATTTGTTCTATTAAACATTTTGAATATGTATTTAAAGCCTGTAGCTACCTTGTCAATTTTCAAACACCATTCTTAAAATTATCAGATTAAGTTTACAACAATTATAATAATAATTCATTTATTTATATTATTATGTGTTATTATTCAATTATTACACAATTGCATAATATATATTATAAAAGGGAATATAAATATAGAATACAGTAACTGCTGTAAGTTTCCATTAATTAATTATCATAAATACTTAAATTATTTAGACTATAATAATTATACATAAGTTATTCTATAAATATACACTTTGATTGTACAAAAAAAGATATTTTCTTAATATATAGAAATTTAAGGTACACCTACATTTCAGTAACAGGAATCCAAGCACTTTTTCTTTGGTCATTTAATTATATTTATATTCATTAATTTAAGATAATAATCAATCTGTACCAGATGTTCACTCCTGTTAATATTAATATTAATTATAATTTCCAATAACTTGTTATAGCAGATATTGGTTATGGTTGATAAGTATGTACAAGGACAAATATTTCATAAGTAAAGGTAATCATGATTTCAAGTGCAATTCAGAATTAATTTGCACGAGCGTGTTTTTCAAAATAGCATAAGCCTATATAAGGTGAGTGCTTTGTAAGCTCTTTGTAAAACAAGAGTGAAAATTAATTCCAGATTGTACTCGAAACTAAAAATATGCAAAACATTTTTCTTTGCTCTGCAGTGCAAATTACTTTTTTTCTGCTGTGTTATTAATTAATAGCTGTGACTCACTAGATCTCAGCCTTTACTTCAGAATTGAGTAAATTTCTCATGTATATGATTATTACATGAATATTTATTACCTGTAAATTATATCATTATATAGACACAAGTGTTTTACAGAGCTTTCAATAATATTTGGAGTAGACGGTCAATCCAAAAAAGTAGGGGTCCGTATCCCCCAAGCTGGGCCGTAACTTTATTTGGCAATGAATTATTTTTTTGTCAAAATAGCCGGCAGTTTAAGGTGAAGTATCCGGTGATAAACTGCCGGTAGCCGCCTGTTATTGAAAGCTCTGGTTTTAGTGGGAAATATACCACTTGCATATTTTTCATACCAACTGCATCCAGGGACCTGTACATGTGCCATGTGAAGATGTCAATGATGTCACATCCTATGTTTTTTTACTCAGGTTCAGACAAAATGAATGCCAAATGGTATTTTCTTTGTGGAATTGTGTCTATACAATAAAAAGAACATTCCAAGGTGGTGTAAGGATGTGAAGTTTATCTTCTCATGTTGAAAAATATAGTTCAATAATATATCTATATCTGCATGTACTCAGACATTAAATATTTTTGCCATTTAAAGATAAGCTTCAAATCTTTGTACCCCCATGTAATATCCTCTATATTTATTTACTACATAATAGAAGGAAGAATAAATTTTTGAAAGTACATTTTACATTTGGTTAGAATTTCTTGAAGTTTTAAATTATCTTGTTTAACTTGAACAATTAGCATACCTTTTGGTGACCAAACAACCAGGTGACAAAGCTCTGTATTGGTAACACCCATTGTTGTAATTACTTGAGAATAATATTTGTGAGACTGTTTCAAAACCAAGTTATTTCCATTGTCATTTAAAAAATCAATATCTTGTACATGCATTCTTGGATCTTTTCCTTCAAGTGAAATTGGGCATTTAATCTCAATCAAATATTTCTCTACGTGGCAGTCACAAGAACAGATTCCATCAGGGCTGACACCAATATACCCACAGGGATGGTATATAAACCCACTTTCAGAGCATTTGAAATTAACATGATTGTTAGACATCTGTTTAATGTAGCCTTCTCTTGCAGTAGCCTCATACTTTGAACCATATCTTGTTGCAACAGTCCCAGAAAAAGTTGAGGTGCCTAAGATATTCAGATATTCAGTTTCTATTTCTATTTCCAAAGAGGGAACAAGAGTATGATCGTGAAATGGTATTACTGCAGGGTTATTTAGCTGAGGAAGTGATAATACTGTTGTGTGAGGATTTAAACAAGCAGGATTATCAAAGTAGGCTTCCAGAATTCTAACAATAGGAGCATCAGAGTTATTTGCTTCATGGAGGTTGTGGTAAAGTAGAAGTGCAGAGTCTTTATTAATGCATCTGTCATCTGTAGCTCTGGGGTCTTTGATTGGTCCCTTTGGCTCAGGAGTTCTACCAGGATAAATCTTTTAAAATGAAATATCCCTTGCAAATTGTGGACCATCCTTTGGGCCTTTGGGTACAATCCATTTACACAACTTCTCTGTGCATGTCAGATCGTCTGGAAGTTCAGTCAGCCCTTCTGACACAAATTCTTCGATTGCAAAGAGTAGTCCAGCTACGTGAGTGCAAGCTTCACCCAACCCAGCGACACAATGACAATGGCCATAGAGGATCGTTTTAGTTTCCTTCGATATAGCAACGAAAGTCTTATACTCAGTTCCCTGCTTCTCGAAACTTGCTAGACTAAGACAACGGACTAGAGCAATGCTGGGTTTAAAATCGTGATATTGTAAGGAGTTAATGTGGTCTTCTTTCAAGAGTCTGTAGCTTCTCAGAGTTTTATATCGAATTAGTTTTTCTTTTCCAAATATTTCAAAATTTTTGTCCTGATGACGGGGTGATTCTAACAAATAAGTAGTAATGTCAAATAACGATATGGCAGGCATTTTTCGGATATCCTTTGTCCAACCACAATCATCCTTGGCATAATTTCGGGCCTCAGTGATCCAATTAGTATTTATATTTTCCTTTTCGTTTTCACTCGTCGTACGTATGGACAACTTTTCACAGACTCCCGTGACTCTCACGTCCTTGTTTCCCTTCAGTGGGACGCCTAAAGACTTACAAATAGCAGAGAGGTCTTTTCCTTGAAGCTTAAGGACATCTTTTACTTTTTTTAGTGAGCAATTTATATCCTGCAAACGACTACATTTGTCGGCAGTCGCCATTAGGTTTGTTTACATTTGATCAGCTGCGGCCGGTCCCCCGACCTCGCTTTCGCGCGCGGGACCGCGTAGCATTCTGGACAACTACGGAAAGGAGCATATTTTGCCGGTTTTGCCCCAATTCAAAATGGACGACGAAAACAGTGAATTGGTCTATTATATGCAAGCTTACTTGAGCTTGTAAGCAGGTTTAACTTAATTAAGGCTATATTCCTAAAATTTCAGTCTACGATTCTTTATAGTCTTCATTTATTCTTGGCATCACTGAACTTGGAGGCATTAAAGTTAACTTTAGGAACACAAAGGTATTGAAGTATTATAGCACATATTTTTCAGTTGATTGCTTTAAGATTCAAGCTCATCATGAGTCCCCTTGTGTTGTTGTTGTTCTCTGTCTATCAGTCTTTGACTTTTAATCCCAAGTCTTCAGGCAATATCATTCTTTTTTGCTTCAATGTGTCTGTGTTTATATCTAGTATTTTACATTGACCATGAGGTTCTTGCCATTGGGAAGTAACACGGCATGGGACATGTGGAATGCCCTCCTTGATAGCTACCCAAAGTTTGTGATTACCCTCACAGATATATGCTCTCCTATCATTGACATTGACAGTAATCAGAAGTGGTTCGTCAAATCCATTCTTTAAGATAAACCTCCTTACTTGCTCTAGATGATGTGGATCATTACTGTACTTGGGTGCTTGTGACCTGTTAAACTCTCTCAGCTGCCAAAGCTCCTTTGTTGGCACCATTTGAAATTCAAAAGTTGTGTCTAAGTTATCAGAGATAAACGATTTCCTTTCCATCATTTCTTTTTCTTTGACTGTTGGCTCATCAAGCTCTTTGAACCCATGATTCATGTTTTCAGGAGGATTAATTGGTTGTATTCCAAAAAAATCATTTTCAGAATCAGATGTGTCATTTCCATGATTGTCCATAGATTTGATAAGTTCTTTGAAGGATTTTGGCTTGTTTATAGATAATGCACTTATTTCCTCAGTAACAGAGTCTTCAGATTCACTTGAAGTATCCACTTTTAATCCTTTTGCATGGATTTTTTTCTTTTTTGTGGTGTGCCTCTCTGGTGTGTACCCAGTTTTTGTTGGTGAGAAGTCACTCCGCTTTAAGCTTGTTTTCACTGGGGTGTGAACATATTGTTCCTCAAATGATGTATGGTTGCCTTCATGAAATTTAACACTGCTAATCATGGAGTCACTTATAAAAGTCACTGGCACACAATTTTCATCTTTGACACTTTATTGACTTTCTCCTACACTTACAAGTTCTTCGGTTTCCTTCATAGACTGTGCCACATAGCAAAACTGTATGTTTTCATCAGATACAAAACTAATTGGGAAATTATTGGTATTGTTGCAGTTTTGCAATAGAAGGTCTTTTAATTCATCTAATTTCATGGAAGATTTGATAGTAATGTTGTGGTACTGAAGAATGGACTTAAGATTTTCAAGTTTAACCTTGTTATCAGGAAGAGAAAGTGCTTCTTTATGATGTTTTATAATAGACTTGACAATTTCTGTGTTGTTTGAGTGAAATGGTCTGTATGATGTGTTAAAGATGTGTGGAGTGCCCATAGAAACTTTTAGTTTCTCAAACATTAAAAGATGTAAGCTTTCTTTCTCTACAAAGAGTGGTTTGTGGCCTACAAATGTGGTTTTTCCATTATTCCACATGCCATTAAAGAGAAACCAGCCATTTTTGTAATCTTGCTGCGTGGAGAAGATTTCACACCAAAAGTGATGTGATTTTAAATACACTATACCAGAGAGTCTATATGTTGAGTTTTGAAGTATTAGTGTATGAGAGGGATTACACTCGATTGAAGGCGTGTAATTTTTCAAACCAACTGAATATCCAACAAAAAATATTTCAGGACTGTTTTTCACCACTGTTGTTTTTTTGGTGATAGCTCCACATGTCTTGGGGTTGTCAATAATTCTAAGGTCACTGCCTGATGGTAGAGGGTCTGACTGGCCATCAATGCTACACAGACATTTTGCATCAGAAGAAAAAAGTTTTAAAGACAGTTTGTGCTCAATAGTCTGGATGATGTTGAAATCTGTACCATTGGCAAGTAAGTGTGAATCTAATACATCATCTGTGCTTAATGGAAAAACATGATGTGTGAAGTTCCTACAGGAATTGTGTGTAGTATGTTGTGGGCAGATATTGGAATGTATTGCCTCTATTACAAACTTGTTTCTAATTTCACTTGAAGCCTTTTCGAGTATGCGGTACACAATAGAGTCTAAGGAAGCTTCCTTACCAAATGCATAGTATGTATGTCCATTGGTGGTCTTGTCTCTCAGCCACTGCCAAAGAATCATTTTACTGTCATGAAATTCCCTTTCTCTCTGAGTAAGAATGCATTGATTAAATGAATCAATCCTTCTCCAATGTCTTTATCAGAGCTCCAGTTGAAGCGACGTTTAAATGAGTGGTAAGTCAATTCCAGGAAAGTGTCTTGATGGCAGCTGTTGTGGACAGCATTTGATCCATATTTGTATGACTGGTATGAAGAACTCTTTGATCTCATTTGGTTATTAAGTCTTTTTCTCCTTACTTCACATGGATTGATCTTGCACTTCCACTCTTCATCTTTGCAACCTTGGCATTTCCGATTCTGTTTGCTTTTGGTTAAAGGGGTTGTGTCCATGAACTTATTCAGATCAGGATGAGAGAGAACTTGAGGTGTAATCAATGACTTTGAAGTGGAGTAGATACAATTGCTTTTGAGGGAAATTTCTTTGCTTTTGAGTTTCACATCAAATATATCAGCATGCCACACCGGCTCTTTGTGAGCTTTTGCAAGATCCCAAAATTTGTGCAGGTAGTTCAGTAACAAATCAATGTAGATTTCATCCCTTTCAACCAAATAAACCTTAAATCCAACAGGAGTCCACACAACATAGTGGCACTGTTTTGTTGATGTACAGAGGATTTCAAGCATTATTTGAGGAATGTGATTAACACAGACATTTTTGTAAGGTACTGGTTTCCCCCCCCCCCCCCCCCCCCATGAATGGACATTTAATTTCAATAACTGTAGTTGTTTTTCCACCTTCTTCAATCAAACCATCTTATCTTCTTTATCACTTAAAAACCAGACTCCTGTTTCCCTTACAACTGTGTTTTCTTGAGATGTGTTTTTGAAAATCACATTCTTCAGATACGTAACAAGAGCACACTCCTCATTAATTGACCCCCACAACATGGCAAGGTTGCTGTTATTGTTGATTAAATTTGGTGGTTCTTCTGTAAGACCTTTCATTTCACCAGAAAGATTAGTCCAGTAATCAAGCATATCTGTTTTCCCATACCATCCCAATGCTGTAGCAGCTTTGCTCCAATTAATTTTGCATTTGCGTGCAATGAACCACTTGCTCTGTCTCTGTTTAAAAAGTCTTGGGTCTTTTGTATCTGGTAGTATACATGTAGGAAGTGGTTTTTAACCTTTAAAAGTATCAATGTCAATACTGGCTAGAGTGGCAATTAGCTTGGGAAGAGTTGTTCCAGGGTAATACCATATTCTTTTGGCAGGAGGTGGTTTGTCATGGACTGGCCTAGCTTGTACATTTGATGTTTTCTTATTTGGACAATGGAATTTTATGTGTCCAAATGCACCACATTGAAAACATGTTTGCTTGGCAGGCCATTCTGGTTCATGCCCTTCTGGACACTTGGATGCCCAATGACCTTTTTTGTGGCACCGGAAGCATATGTCATCCTCCTTATGACCCTTGGCACTGATAGACTGTTTACCTTTAGTATCAAATTTTTTCAGCATTTGCCTCACAGCAGACTCATCTTCTTCATGTACTGGTGAAAGACCATCTTTTGCCAGGTAAAGCACACACCGTCTCTTAGCAAACTTTCTTACAAATCCTGACATTACATCACATGACACTCCAATTAGTTTGTCTGACAAATTAATTTTCTCTAGTAGGGTCTTCCAGTAAAAACGTGCTTTGTCTGTTTTCAGTGTATTTATTGCTTGATCAAAACCATGATGCTTGGCTGCGCTTGACTAGCTGCACCGTTAAACTTTCTCTCTCTCTTCGAAGCTTTTTGTAGATCATTACTGTTGATCTAACTCCCAATTCAACAACTTTTTGGTTCCAAAAGTGATATGGCTGCATTAAGATACTCGAGAGTCGCTCTCTTGTCCATTTCTTCGTCGATTGGCAAAACTCGTATTTCTCGCGACATCTGGTCCGTATTTAGATCTGTTGGAATCGCAAGAAACATTACCAAACGTGGATGTAGAGCAGGTCTGTCTTTACAACGATCGACTAGACTCACCACAGAGTTCAATTACAACAACCAAAAGACTTTGAGCTGCTTAAAAAGTCCTTCAGCTCAAGATAATATTCAAGACGCCATATTGTCCTCATAGAATATGCAAATATCGCTCAGCACGTCCCCTTGGGACGGCAATGGAATGAACACATTAGCTTCGATAACTAACAGGAAAGACGCAGTAATTCAGCATCCTGTTGATATTAAAGAATCTCAAGACTTTGATAAGAAGAAGAAGAAGAAGAAGAAGAAGAAAAATCGCACTAAAATATTGTCACATTGGAGATCCATGACATTAAACATCCAGTCTTGCTCTGATAAACATGACGATCGACTTGACAGTATTTTGGAGCTCGCGTCCATCAAAAAACTAAGCTTGGTATCTCTTACAGAATTTAGAAGACTCGGAAAGGATAGCAGAACACTCAAAACAAAGTATGGTGACATCTGGGACGTCTTTTGGAGCGGCTATGACAGAAAAAGACAACACGGAGTTGCTCTTGCTGTAAAACGTATTTCTAAAGTTAAACTTCTTCAAGTTATGCAACTAAGTCCTCGCATGATGTGGGTTGATCTACAACAAGCCGGGTATAATATCAGAGTCTACAGTCTCTATGCACCCACCAACTGTCCAAACATCGCTGGAAATGAAGCTGCACTTTCCGTTTTTTGGAAAAAATTGCAGAAAGAAGTAGACCAGGTCCCTAAACACACCGAGCAGCTATTCTTGGGGGATCTGAATGCCACCACTGATCTAGTGAAACAACAACAACCCACCTACTTTGGACGAAACAAGATGTACACGCCGGACATTGAATGCAATGAAAATGGTGAAGCTATGATATCTTTTTGTATTAAAAATGGTCTGGCCATTCTGAATACCTTCTTTCAACACAAGTATGTGCACCTGATAACACATCATAGTAATAATGGACACACTCTTAAAACTCTGGATTATGCCATTGCAACACAAGGCTTTGGAACCTGCATCCTAGACTGTAGAGTCAAAAACAACTACCTGAACGCAACAACACTCAACACTGATCACAGATGTTTGATTCAAAGGTGGGGAACACCTCTGCGCAAGCGCGATCGTCATAAGAGAAAGTGTAAGGTCAAACCATCCCATGATTACAATGAGCTAAAGAATCCGGAGATTCAAAGCCAATTTACACTCGGCCTCAACAAAATAAAGAACCTAAATGAATCTCGTCCAGACATTGACCAACAGGCCTCTATTATTACTGAAGAGCTAAATGAACAAGCAAAGAAAGTGCTTCCCATAAGACGTCCTACTACGCAAAATCTTCCATGGCGTAATGACAGCAAATTAGAAGACCTGAAAAGACAACGAAGTAAACTCAATTACCGGTATGAGAAAGAGCGTTTCAGGAGCATATCCAAACTAATCAAATAAAGATCTAACGAACTGAAAAGACAATTCTACCAGGATAAAGCAGATACGATAAACAATGCTTCAATTAATAGAGACCTAGAAAAACTGTTCAGAAATGCAAAAAATCATGGCGCTTTCAATAAAAAAGCAACATTCCCAACCGAATCCACCAAATTGAAAGATCATTTTCAATCGCATTTCAACAAAAAACCACCAGAACAAGTACCTAAGGAGCTGTTTCAACCACCAGAATTTATAATTACCAGTTTGGAACACATCGATACTGCAAATATTAATGGAGATGCCCCTACTGAATTAGAAGTTAAATCCATGTTGCTCAAGCTCAAAATGAGAAAATCTACTACTGATACTCCAGCGGATGTTCTCCAAACTATTGCTTCAGACCCCGAGTCATTGACAGCACTAACCAACCTTTATAAGGACATCTGGGAGCAAAAACGACTACCCCAAAATTGGAAGTATGCGTGTTTGAAAGCTCTGTTCAAGAACAAAGGCTCGACTAAAGACCCTTCTAATTACCGCGGGATCTCAGTGAGCTCAACACAACTAAAGGTTTTGTGTATGATCATTCTAAGTCGAATTAGTGACTGGTATGATGATAACCTTCTAGAGGGGCAGTATGGTTTTAGACCCAAAAGAGGCTGCCAGGATGCGATTTACTGCCTGAAAAGGGTGCAACAAATTAGCTACGAAAAGAATGAAGACCTTTTTTGTTGGCTTTGCTGATTTGAAAGCCGCCTTCGACTGGGTGCCACTCGATTGGATGTTTACCAGCATCAAGATAAGAATGATGATTTGGCTATATTAGCAAAGTCAGTAAAAGATCTTCAAAAATCACTTGAAATCCTACAGTCAATATGCAGAAGATTTGGCATGATAATGAGCTTGGTAAAAACCAAAACAATGATAATGACGGATATGTCATCGTTCGTCGACGGAGACTACCCAAAGTCTATTTGCAGTCTGGAAGATTCTCCTCTAGAGAATGTAGAATCATTTACGTATCTTGGACAAATCTTTCAGTACAATCAACCATACACTGCTACAAACGAGCTTCTTAAAAGAAAGTATAGTGCCATCAACTCCTACTACAATGACGAAACATTCTACAAGAACCATTCAATTGCATTGAACACCAGAAGGATGATTTTTGACTCTCTGATTAGAAGCAAGATGACTTACACCTGCCAAACATGGTCGACAACAGCTGTATCACTAAAGATGCTTTGCAGTGCTTACTGCAGACTATTACGAAATCTAGTTAAGGGTGGTACCTTTAGAAAGTTAACACCACTCAATGAGTCACTTCCATTGAATGACGAAGAACAATCATTTGATATGGCGTATTGTCTCACAAATGATCAGATATACAAATACAGTGGTGCAACTCCATTACTATGTTTTGTACATAAACAACAACTAAATTGGTTTGCACATATTATACGCTCATCAAACATTAGCTACATCAAAAAGCTAATTTTTTCTGATGAAAAGAACACAAGACGTGGTCAGCCACTACAGACATTGGAACGATCAATCTATAAACGCTACCCTCTTAAGGACAAATCAGAGATAAGAAAAGCCTGTTTTAACAAAACTCTCTTCAATATTGGATAAGTCTAGTATACTCAAGTAGAGTAACTCCTAAATATTATTCATAGAATGATGAGGAATAAATTGATTGATTGATTGAAGTACATTTGGTGTCCAGTTGTCTTTGAAGAAATTTATTTGTAGGTAATAATCAAGAGAACATGCAAAAGCAAGAAGGTGATGGTGATTTGCACTTGCTCGAAGTGTTGTTAGAATAGGCTGTGAAGTTTGCAGAATAGTTGTTGGCGAAAAAAGGTCAACATATACAATTGTTTGTTTCACATGTCTTGATAGTTGGAGATTATCAGCATTATTATAGAATGTGTTATCATAAGTCCACCTCTCCACTATTTCAGTTCTTGAAGACAAGTGATTGTGGCATGACTCCCAGTCATCTTTTTCTCAAAATGATTGTTCACTCTTTGTCTTTTTAGTTAGTGGAATAGATACAACATTGGGAAGGCTTGCCACATCATAAGAGCCACAGGTTCCCTTACGATCTTTCATTTCAGAGTTTAGTAGCATTTGTTTAGTTAAAGAAGCTGATGATTCAAAAAATTGGAGGACAGCTGGCTTTCCTCCAGGAACTCTGGCCCTCTGAAGTGAGAAATAGTTTTCCACGTCATCCTAGCACATAGTTTTAGGTATAATATGGACATGTGGGTGATGAAGTTGTACATATTGTACAACTCCGAGGAATGCTCTGATTGTTCTCTTAAGGTCTTTGTATGTTATTCTAGGGATAAACTTCTTCCAGTGTTCCTTTAAACCACCTACTTCTCTTCCTTTTTCCTTAATTTCATTTTTGGTCTCAGAGTACCATTTGTCAAACCAGGTCATTATAGTGAGTAATTGTCTGTAGCAAGCTGGATCTACTCCTGTGTTGCTATTGAATAGCTTAAAAAGTTGGTAACAATTTATAAGATACTTTCGTGTAGCAACAGTTACTTCTACAGGAGAGAAACCCTTCAGTATATCCAAAGCTACATCAAGAGAACAAACTGTTACAGCCCTTTTCACACTCATTTTGGTTCTTGGAGTCAATTTGATGTGCTTCCAACTTAATTTAGTTAATTTCCTTTCAACCACTCCAATGAGGTGTTTTAAATAGATTTTTTGACCTCTAACCTCTAGTTTTCCCTCAGGATTTACAATAAAATTTCTTAATTTCTTTATCATGTGTGGATAGTCAGATAACCACCATATTGGCTTGTTGTCGTTGAAGGGATTGAAAGTTACCCAGTTCTGTGCTCCAGCTCTACAGAAAAAAGCATGAGAATATGTTGAACCATCAGACACACCATAAATAACTTGAATTTTGTTGTTTTCATCAATATAAAGACTTCCTAATGATTCACAGACTTTCCAAACCATTGAAGAGAGGACCTTGTGGTTGATCCTGTGTAATGGAAATGATGCTACTGGCCATGTAAAGTCACCCTCAATAGAGGAGAAAAAGAACTTACAAATTAGTTTTGATTTCTTAGATTGAATACTTTGTGTTAACTTGCAGCGTCGCTTCCTTCTGAATCAGCTGAAGAATCTAGGTCACTTGAATTACCAGTAGAACTCTCATCACAGCTTCCATCATCATTATCATCTGCTGTTATCACATCATCAATGTTATCACATAAGTCTTCTATATTAATGTGCAGATTATTACTTATGACATCATCCTCAAACCCAACTAGCTCTCCTGTATGCTTGCACAAAATAATCCCCTCTTTTATTGTCATTTCATCCCAATGTATACCCCCAATACCTTTGCAGCCCCTTCTTTTCATTTCTTGCAACATGGTTTGTAAGTTCTCTTTTGAGATAGGCTCTGATGTGCTTGTGGATTGCCTGTATTGCTTTGTTGTTTCCCATGACGGAATGGGTAAAATACTTCTTACTGCTTCATAACCACCTTTCCTGCATTTATTGGCAATCTTGCAACTCCGTTTAATGACAAGAGGATTAAAACGCATTCCCTTTGGGTGTGGTTTTTGTTTATTTTTCGTTCTCTCATATTGTTCTTCCTGCATCTTCAAAGACTTTAAAGTATCCATCAGGAGAGCATATAAAACTGAATTTTCTGAAAGCCACTCCTCCTTAACTGCAATGTCTGCCAACTGTGCAAGATCAGATGAAGAAGGGTTGTAATTCTTAGGAGCTACTATATTTTTTTGTTTTTCCTTTTGATACAAGTTGAAAAAATGTTTTGCCTGCCTTTGACTTTGGGCAACTGATTTATGAAGGTTTTTTGCCCTTTCAAGAAGTTCATTGTATGTTAGTGAACAAAGTTTTGTATGAGAATCAGAGGCAGTCCTAGACTCAATTCTTTCAGGCAATAACTTTGATTTGCTAAATCGTAAGCATGATCTTAGCAGATTTTGACAGCTGGGGCATCTAGTTTTAGATTCGTGTGGCAGTAAGACTGAACAGTCTGTTTCTTATGCACTTTGGAAATACCTTGCCATCTTTAATTATTCCTCTTGTATCAATAGAATATGTTGACTTACGGTGTTGTTCTTCAGCTGCTTCAACCAAGTTGGGGTCACAGATACCTGAACAAACAGGTAATCCATTAATTATGTCAAGAATAGTTGACAAGAAAGAAGAAATTAGATCAGAACTAAAAAGCTGTAGAGGGAAGTTTCCCTGGTCAATTTGGTGTCCCAGAATTTTCAAGCTAAAAGGGCAAAAGTTTTCTTCCAACAAGTGTTCATGTAGATTAATTTCATTTGGTAATAAAAACATAATTTCTTTCCACTGTTGAATTTCAAGGCCTTCTGATATCAGTGGCTGTGTAAGGGACACTTTTATAGAAGTCGTCATTGATGGTTCAGGATATGTAAATGATAGTGTCCATGGGAAGATATCAGAAAGGATATCTTGAAACAAGGAATATACAGATATGGTACTCTTGGTACTAACTGTATGTAAATCTGTAGCCTCTGATCCATGTAAAAGGTTGACAGCTGAGTTATTATGTTTGTCAATGAAGTCCATTACAGCAGATGTGAAAATTCCACTTCCTGAAGCTTCACATTTAGAAAGTGGTGTTGTGACTTTTTTTGTAACCTCTGTTTGTGGCTCTGCTGGAGATGTGATGTCATTTTTACATGTGGCATCAAAATTACTTTTCAAGTTAAGATAGTCTTGTTCAATTCTCAAGGCGTTTAAAAAGAAGGGATGACAACCTGTGCAAATGTAACCAGAGGTTTCAGGGAGTGGTTCTTTTGTGCAGTACAGATCACCATTGAGTGTAGTTTTGCCACTGTCATTAATTTCATCTAGAAAGTTACATGCCACTGAAAACAGTTTTTCAAAAACAAAGATTTTATGTTTGTTGCAGGTAGAAGTACTTGACAAAACAATATCTTGAGAGCATTGTGAACACTGTACAACAGTTGGTGTGGATTTCAAAATTCCAAGCTGTGCATCACTTCTGGATTTGGAGGCACCTTTGCCTTTTGCTAGTTTATGACCACGACTTGATAAGCTACTATAATGTTTGTCACAAACCTTAAGTTCCTTTAAAAAGTCTATGTTTCCAGATGATAATAAAGATGAACTACATTTCAATTCATAGACTCCTATCATACTGTCACATTTTCTTGTACCTGCATGATTATTACAGTTTTTTTGCAACACAGCATACCCTCAGGAAGTCTGTCATTCATGATTACAATTCCAGAAATAGCATCAAGGCGTATATGGTCTCGTAAGGATTTACCACTACAAGACAACCAGTAGTTATTTTGCATTGTCTTGCATTTTTTATTTATTTGTAATCTTAAATCAGACACTGTAGCATATGGAGCAAATTGGAAGATCCGAAATCTTCCCGATGTATCTATCACACTGATTTTGGTTGATGCTAAAAATTTCCCCATAAAAAACCCTGGGTGGTGCAGCTCAATATTCCGCATGCTAGAGTATGCCATTAATAATCCCTGTAAAAGATAGAGAGGAGTCCAAAATATATTCCCCTCAGAAGTGTGATGGGTATTACTTGAAAATGTATCTCCCAACATCAAAGATAACACAGTGAAAGTAAGCATAAGAATTGAATGTGGAGAGACAGAAACAATAGTAAGTATTATAGCAAGTATTAAATATATTGGAGTGGAATAATAACAAGGGGAAATATAGATTGTTTCATTCCCTAAAAGATGGTTGAGTATGCAAATACTATAGAAAAAGCATAGTGAAAAAATCATTAGACAAGTATAAAGCACCTTTGACTTCTTTCCCCAAATGTGCAAATACAAGGAAAAGCTTTGATGTGATTTGGTATTTAAAATAACACCATACATTGGATCTAGTACAGTCAACACTAAGTACATAATACAAACACATGGGAACAACAACAATTCAAGCACATTATTAAGGTGCTGGTAAAATGTAGTACACAGTCGTAAATAGTTCTCTTGTGTAAAAAATTCATGGAGAATGCAAGAAAAATTAAACAGAAAACAGGATTGGCCAGCTGAGATAGTGGTTCATTGAAAAATGGGTTGTTGATTTCCTTGTAACCACAGGTACTTTTTTTGATCCTCAAAAACTTTAGAAGCAAAAGACCAGTAATGCAAAAAATACTTTGCAATACATTTAATCCACAAGTAAATTTTTTTCTTTCCCTTTTCACTTGATACTGTTAGAATTTTGCACTTGGCTAAGTATTGATCTTCCAATTTAAGAGCTTTTGGAAGAGCATGAATCCCAGGAAAGAAAGGATAAGCCATTGCAAATAACATGTGAGACCGTAATACTGACATAGTATATTGAACGGTTTGATAATGAGAAGGTAGAAACAGGGTGCTTACAAAATCAAAGAATACGTCATAGAGTAAAAGTAAAACAAGCCAACAAGTATAAGAGAATATGACTTTATTCTTCATGTTCTGGCTTTCAAGGTCAAAATATTAAAGGCTCCCACAATTTTTTAACTAAGTGAAATTATTTATTTTCTTTATTTTATTTTAAGGTAATTTCAGCTTTAAACATGCAATAATATTTCAATTAATGCAACAAGGATTTTTCAAACATGCAATAATATTTCAATTAATGCAACAAGGATTTTTTAAACATGCAATAATATTTCAATTAATGCAACAAGGATTTTTTAAACATGCAATAATATTTCAATTAATGCAACAAGGATTTTTTAAACATGCAATAATATTTCAATTAATGCAACAAGGATTTTTTAAACATGCAATAATATTTCAATTAATGCAACAAGGATTTTTTAAACATGCAATAATATTTCAATTAAAGCCACAAGGAGTTTTTAAACATGCAATAATATTTCAATTAATGCAACAAGGATTTTTTAAACATGCAATAATATTTCAATTAATGCAACAAGGATTTTTTAAACATGCAATAATATTTCAATTAAAGCCACAAGGAGTTTTTAAACATGCAATAATATTTCAATTAATGCAACAAGGTTTTTTTAAACATGCAACAATTAAATCACACTGTGTAAGTTGAGTGAAGCCCAACAGAACACAAAAAAGGATTGATGAGAAGAATGAGCGTTTGAACTCAACAAGTATAGGTTAGATTACAAGTTCTATTATCGCTGAATAGAAGCTCCTATTTTTGAAGTGATTGATTGTTTTTTCAGGACATAAAAACGATTCCTATAAGAACAGTTTACTAATCCCGAACAAAAAATGGCAGATCCCGTAACCGTCCCGTGAAAGTTAAACGATTATATATCGAAATACAAAAAACTTAATCCAAGTTTAGTTGCACTTGACTGATAAAAGAATACAACAAAAGCCCACACTCACAATTGATCTTTAAACCACTATTAAATCTTCCTTTTTACTTCGCACAATGGCGTCTCCGTGCTAAACTAAGCAAATGACTTGAAGCCCTCTCTTGTGTTGTACGTGACGTCACACTGGTAGCGATGAATCTCTAGGAATGTTATTTGAATACAATAGAGACGCCCCCTCCCTCCTGGTTTTCGTTCTGGAAATTTCTGTTACACTGACAAATGTTTTGTTACTTAAACAGTAAAGTGAACATTATCGTTTCACACAGAAAAATCTTTTGTTCCAGAGGATTTATTCAAGATAATAACTACGTATACTATAATAACTGTTTTATTGTTCATCGTATACTGTGTAAACATATTGTCAATACATGTACAGCAAACATGAACGGCGTAAATCTTTTTGATTTGCATAGCTCATTTCAGTAAAAATCATCACGAATTACAGCTTTTCCAACTTGGGTATTGACTTTGCGATCGCTCTCAATCGTTCTGATCGTCGCGCAGGTTTTGAGATTTTATCCTGATATTTGTCTGAATCTTGTTTGCTAATCCACTTCACGGGTTTTTCTTTACTTGTGGGGGAGTCGGTAGAAAATCAGACGGAGGTGGTGGGAATTGTGCTTTGGGGGTGCTGAACGAGGTGGTAGAAGAAGGTTGATCAAGACTAGTTATGGTTCTTAATGGTGTAGAAGGTACCCCCGTTGAAGCTTAAGCTCCCGCTCTGCTGAGTTCAAGAGTAGAAGTTCTTATTTTCGATGTTAGTCGTTGTAGGAAAGGAGGCGTTTTAGTTTTGGGGGTTACGTAGCCACTATCACTGGTGAGACTCGTTGAAGAAACATTTTCTAGAGATTTCAGGCTGGTGGGAAGACTGGGACTAGCTGATGGTGGTGCTTGTGGGGTTTGCACCGTTCCTAACCTTGAACTGTGGGGCGAACCACTTTGAATATGTTGTTGTAAATCGAGATATCGATTGTAGAGTTGCGAATATTCTTTCATTTTTAGTTCTGCGGGGAGATTGGGTTCGCTTAGAATGTTAGTCATCTGCTCCTCTAAATTCTGTATTGTTTTTAATATAGGCAGTTGCAAATAGCTTTGACGTTCGAAATAGTTAGCAATAGATTGCGTGACATCTGATTGTCCACCATACTGTGATATTGTTGTGGGTGGGTTCGTCTTAGAAACAGGTTGATCATCGGGGAGAACGTTAGTTCGAAGTCTGCATTCTTCTGGTGTGTTGGGTTTAAGGTCCACGAAAAGATATCCATAAGGTCGTTGCACAGCCGCTTCGTACTTTTGAATGAACTGTTTTGACTTGCCTTGATGCATTTGTTTTCCCAGCGTCATCATTTGTAGCTTGTCTCTTGGGTTTTTGAATAGAACAAGATATGCCGCATTTAGACTCGGAGTGCGCATGATTTTTCCTTGAAGGTAAAGATTCTGCATCAGGAAAATGACACTGAGGTTCCGATGATGAGAGCCCTTGGTAAATAAATTCATGATTCTTTTGTCGTTGGACGTCTCTGTCATTTGATCGTCAATCACAATCACATTATTGATCCTAGGGTCGAAGAAGCCATCTTCGTCAATATCATGGCGTATGCCTTTCACAAACTCGATCCCGGGAATGATTTTCATCATGTAGTCGTAAGTTGGCTGCCATTGTGAGTAACTCCATACAATACGCTGCGGTGGCGGCCTTATAACTTGTGTTCCATGTTTAAGCAGATTCTGAACCCAAACCGTTTTACCAGATCCAGTCATTCCAGCTACTAAAGCAGTAAATGGATGCAGCAGTTGAAATCTAGCACATTGAACTGTTTGACTGCTTCCTATCTGAGAGGCAGTGTTTTGAGAAAGATGGTTACCGTCTTTGAATATTTTTCCTTGCTGAAACCAAAATGTGCGTTCTGGACCATTCATTTTGTGGACCCTACTCAAGTGGGATGATAAATTTTGAACTGATTTCTGACATAAAGAGCACGTCCGAGCCATCTCGAGTCTGCTCAGTAATGAAAGTAAGTGGAAGGATGCAACCCTATTTAAGCATGAGTTAAGCAGACTGATAAGAACGTGGCTATCACGCTAGACTATCAGGAAGCTATCCGGCTATCAATAGCTTGGCTTTCAAGCTATCTGGCTATCAATACCTAGGCTATCAATAGCTAGGTGGATGATGGCTAGTGAACACTAGCGTGGACTTCGTCGGTGTTTGTAATGAAACAGTTATCGTAGATTAATAAGTTTTACACCGTAGTGAAAATGGAAACTGACGTTTCGGACGTTAGTCCTTCGTCGGAGTCAATGCGTAGTGAAAATGGAAACTGACGTTTCGGACTTTAGTCCTTCTTCAGAGTCAATGATTGACTCCGACGAAGGACTAACGTCCGAAACGTCAGTTTCCATTTTCACTACGGTGTAAAACTTATTAATCTACGATAACTGTATCAATAGCTAGGGTATCTTGGTATCTGGCTATCGATAAATAGGCTATCAACAGGCTATCGATAGCTTGACTATCAAGCTATCTGGCTATCGATAGCTAGGGTATCTGGCATTCTGGCTATCGATAGCTGGGCTTTCTGGCTATCGATAGCGATGATATCTGGCTATCTGGCTATCAATAGCTATGGTATCTGGCTATCGATAGCTATAGTATCTAGCTATCGATAGCCATGGTATCTGGCTATCGATAGCTGGGCTTTCAATAGCTGAGCTATCGGGCTATCGATAGCAATGGTATCTGGCTATCGATAGCTATAGTATCTGGCTATCGATAGCTATAGTATCTGGCTATCGATAGCAATGGTATCTTGCTATCGATAGCTATAGCATCTGGCTATCGATAGCAATGGTATCTGGCTATCGATAGCCATGGTATCTGGCTATCGATAGCTAGGCTATCAATAGCTGGGCTATCTGGCTATCGATAGCAATGGTATCCGGCTGTTAGTAGCGTGACTATAAGTACATAAGTATAACTTTGAAATGCTCATTTCAATGCATCTTTAGTGGAGTAAACACAAAAAACACAAAAAACCTAGTTACAAACAAGCACTCGGCCGATACCTCAGCGAGTCGAATTGGTCTTCTCTAACTGAACCCTCAAACACACAAGATAAGTATTCTTATTTCAATACTATTGTCCAAATCGGCCTCGACACCATCTGCCCCACCAAAAAGATCAGAATACACCGAAACGACCCACCATGGATTACTACCAAATTTAAATCTCTGATTACACTTCGTCAAAAGGCGTTCACAAGTAACAACGAAACTATGTTCAAATTTTATAGGAACAAAGTGAATAGAGAACGCAAACAGTGTAAAGCTAAATACTACCAAGCTAAAGTCAACCACTTAAGCCAAACTGACTCAAAAAAATGGTGGTCAGAATGCCGCCGACTCTGTGGTATGGTGAAATCAGCATCTGATCTAGCTCCAAAACTTTTAGCTGGCAGTACACCAACCAAAGAAAACATGTTATCACTTGCCAACAACATCAATGATGGTTTTCTAGAACCCCAACAAGATTTTGATCCACTATCTCCTGACTTCTGTGTAGATACTAATGAGGCTTCCGTTCCTCAGACCTATCTCCCTTACACCAACGCTCTCTAAAGTTGCTGAACACCTAATCGTACAATACCATATAAAACCCGCAGTACTCCGTCGCCTTGGCACAGATCAGTTTGGTTGCATTCCTAAATCGTCAACAACTCACGCTCTAATTAACTTAATACACAGCTGGACAAGTGTGACTGATGGCAAAAGCAATGACGTACGTGCTTTTATAATGGACTTTAAGAAAGCCTTCGACCTGATAGACCACAATTTACTGATGGCAAAGCTGTGTAGTTATGACATTAACCCCTATATCATTAACTGGATCGCAAACTTCATCTCAAACAGATTTCAAAGGATCAAACTCGCAAACGACTGTCTGTCGCAATGGAAAACAGTCAAGGCTGGTGTCCCCCAAGGTACCAAACTTGGACCTTGGCTATTCATAGTGATGATTGATGACTTAAACATACCATCCGCTGAGGACGTCATTAAATATGTAGACGACACAACCTTTTACGAGATCGTTAGCAGGAAGTCACCAAGCATTGCCCAAACATCCATTAACGAAATCTGCACTTGGTCCACAGAAAACAAATTCCTACTACATCCAAAAAAAAGCAAAGAGCTAAGAATATCATTCGCACGAACACAGACAACAAGAAATAACGTAACAATCAATGGAAACGAAATAAAACCCGTAACGTCTGTTAAGATCCTGGGTGTTACTCTACAAAACGACCTAAAATGGAACTCACACATCACTGAAATTATAAGTAAGGCCGCTAAAAGGCTTTATTTCATTACACAGTTAAAAAGAGCAAGTGTCGGCACTGGAGAATTGTTAAAATTTTACACAGCATGTGTCCGTTCAGTGTTGTTATACGCATGCCAAGTCTTCCACTACAGCCTGCCCGATTACTTGAGTAACTCCTTGGAAAGAATACAGAAAAGAGCGCTGAGGATAATCTACGGTTATGACCTGCACTACAGTGAAGCCTTAAGTCTTTCAGGACTAGAAACTCTTTATGAATGCAGACAAAGGAACTGTACTAACTTCTTTCAGAAAATAGTATCTAACAAGGACGATAAACTACACCACCTGCTACCTTTCATATCAAAAAAACCTAACATCTCGCTGCGGAAGCAGAGACTTTTTGAAGTCCCAATAAGCAAAACAAATAGACATAAAAATAGCTTCATCATAGCAGGGGCTTTAAACCACGACAATATAAATTAAATAATTAAATTATACAGTTTTTACAGTTTTATACAAATTATATCACCAGTCTTATACGAATTATATCACCAGTTTTATACGAATCATATCACCAGTTTTATACGAATTATATCACCAGTTTTATACGAATTATATTACCAGGTTTATACGAATTATATTATATTATCATATTATCTTATTATCTAATGTTATATTTACGCAATTCAGCAGTTAAGCTGCAATGTAATTTATTTTAATAAATCATCTATCTATCTATTAAACATGAGTCAATTGCTTCGTGATAATTTTGGCTATTTGCATCTTTTAGCCCACTGTCCTGAACCTCTAAGGAAGAATCTACTTGCAACTGCCACTCCCGAACAAGTTCATGTAATGAGTGAAGTATGCCATAATTTGTTACGAGGAACAATTCCGATATCACAAGGACAAAAGGAAAGATTGAGGCCACACAAGGATAGTATAAGAGCGTTAGCTCATGCATCAGTACCATTCAAAACCAAGAAAAAAATTCTGGTCCAAAAAGGTGAAGGCTTCGTGGGAGAGGTCTTACCTCCTCTAATGAGCGCTCTCAGTCTTTTTCTGCTATAAAGAGCACAGCCAAACCTCCAAGACCTTCATTTCACTGGTAGCGGTCATCATGAAGAGAAGAAGAGTTTCCGAAGACGAATCTACAGAACCCGAGCTGAGCGAAGATTCCTCTGATGAGGAGGAGCAGTTTTCAAAATCGGATGAGAATGAGATCAATCGAATGGTACGACAATTTCCTAAAAGCATACCGCGACAAAAAGCACAGGATCTACTTCATAGTATGGTAGCATCGAAAGATATCTTGTATTGGAATCCCCATGGAGAAATGACTCATCATCAGCGGAGAATTCCACTAACCAACATGAAAGAGTTGATTGAATATGCTTTACTTTCTTACAACCCAGATGTTAGAACCCCAAGAGGGCTCAAAACGTTTACCAGTGGATTGGCAGAGCTTGATTTGGAGAAGAATCTTATTCGTAACAAAATGCTATTGACAGATCTGGTTACTAGGCAGCCAAAAGATGACTATGATATGGATGCTAGTGATAGTGAAACTGAAAGTAACAACGAAACTGAGGAATCCCAAGAGGAAAATGACAGTAAGGAGCAAGAGGACTCAGAATCGGAGAGTGAGGACGAAGAAGAAGAAGAAGAAGAAGAAGAAGAAGAAAGAGGGTGTCACGTTTGTCAAGAACCGAAATCGTTTTCCAAGATATTAGTGGCACAATGTCCGAATTGCTGTTGGCATGAAGCGTATCACAGTCTTGTGACGTTTGCTCAAACGCATTTGCAATTAATGCCAAAAATACAAAACAAATGATTCAATGCATACACTTTCTTTAAAATCGAATACGTAAAAACCTCTTGTTATGGCTCAAAAACCTGAAGAGATAGGCAAAGAATATTACTCAGACTCTCATATTCCTCCTATGCTTTTATGAAACATTTTTAAAAAATGGCTATGACGATTGAGAGCAATCGCAAAGTCAATACCCAAGTGGGAAAAGCTGTAGTCCGTGATAATTTTTTACTGAAATGAGCTATGCAAATCAAAAAGATTTACGCCGTTGTTTACTGTATCCAGCCTACTTTGACAATATGTTTACACAGTATACGATGAACAATAAAACAGTTATTATAGTAGTTATTATCTTAAATAAACCCTCTGGAACAAAAGATTTTTCTGTTTAAACGATAATATTCACTTTACTGTTAAGTAACAAAACAATTGTCAGTGTAACAGAAATTTCCAGAACGAAAACGAAGGTTTATCGACTTTGATTTATTCAAAACACGGCTTTCGTCAAATCGCCAGCTGTTTAAACAAAGGACGATAATAAAATAATTGCAATAATCGTCCTATTCTTAATTTTTTCGTAGAGTAAATAAATTTCATCGGGCAAGAACATCTTTTGGACTCTTTCTCTTATACAGAGTACGTTTGCCGTCACATCGTTGTAGACAAAAAATTCATAACTTTATCCTTCAAACCATCTGTTGCTCAAACAAAGGATTTTCAATTTTGTCTTAAAACACCATCCCCCCCCCCCCCCTGTCCCAATACCCCCTGATATCGTTCGGTCATCGTTCGTTTTGGTCAGGCGGTCGATCCATCTTTTCTTTATAGCTGAATCTGAACCACCCCTCCCCTTCCCCCTGAAAACTAGACTGGTCCCAAAAGAACAATAGATCCATTGTTGGTCAACTCTCATTTCCCTACTACTGAAGAAAAACCATTTTGTCCCAAAAAACGTTTTCACTGCTAAAAGCACATTTTGGGCAAGAAAAAAACACATTTTGGGTGACAAAAACACTGTTTTTGCTGAAAAAAAACAACCTTTTTGGCCCATGGTTTTTTGCTGATGCCATGGCTGTTTTGCTGAAACCCCCACTCTTTGCTCATGAAAATACCTCATTTTTATGGATTTTTCCAAGGCATTCGACGTAGTTAAACATAAAGATCTCTCCGATAAATTAAAGTTGTTAGATGTAAATCCCTATTTAACTAATTGGTACCATAGTTTTCTACATAATTGTAAGCAACGAGTGATATGCAACAGCCATGTAGCTGACTGGAAGAACGTCAATAGAGGTACAACTCAGGGTAGCGTAAGTGGCCCTTATTTATTCAGCGTTTTCATAAATGATCTTGACATCATAGATGACAAGGGAAACACAGTAATCATAAAATATGCTGATGATTCTACTATAATTTTACCAGTAACGCTAAAGAATAATGTAATAATAGATAATTCAGCAATGTACGTTAAGACATTTTTAGATTGGACCAGTATCAATGGAATGAAATGTAATCCATCTAAATGCAAAGAAATTATATTTAGGAAGAAACATAGTGTAAATGAAGTTTATAATCAGATATCACAAATTCCACAAACTTTTAATCTTAAATTATTAGGCATTACGTTTCAATCTGACAGTAGATTTAACATACACCTTAAAGAAATACTCAGTAGTATCAACAAAGGGTTATTTGTTATAAGAAGTCTTAGAAGAGAAGGTGCAACACCCGAAGAAGTAGGCCATTTATTTAAATCTATTATCATGCCTAAGTTAAGTTATGGGCTTATAGTATATGGTTCTTCAGCTCCCGAACTAACAAAAGTTCAAAACTTTTTAGATAGGTGTCACAAGCGTAGATATGTTCTAGCACGCATAAATATTCAAAGTTTAATAACTGATATGGATACAAAATTGTTTCATTCAATTAAGGACAAAATAGACCATCCGTTAACTAATATTCTTCCTAGAATTAATCATACAACATATAATCTTAGAAAACAGAGCATTTTTAAACCTAAAGTAAATACAGAGCGGTTTAAAGCATTTTTTATAAATAGATTAGCTTTTAATAATTTAGGAATTTGACTTATTATAATTTTCATAGTTTTTAGTTGAACAATAATTGTAAATATAGATATGTATTTTATTTGTATAATAAAGACATTTAGCTATTTATGTATTTATTTATTTATTTATTTAATATCTAATATAGATATGTATTTTATTTGTATCATAAAGACATTGATTGATTGATTGATTGATTTAGAGATTAGAGATAAAAACACGACTTTTTAGCAAAACAAAAAGGCTTTTTGCTGAGAAAAGGTGCTATTTGGTCAAAAAAAAGGTGTTTTTTTCTGAGATATTTTGAAATTTGCTTAGAATTTTCTTTTGCTCCAAACACGACGTTTTCACTGCTAAAAGCACATTTTGGGCGACAAAAACACATTTTGGGTGACAAAAACACTGTTTTGCTAAAAAAAAACTTTTTTGGATCAAAAAACTGAAAAATAGCCATTTATGCTCTGAAAACGACATTTTTCGGTGACGGCATGGTTTTTTTTGCTGAAGCCCCCACTGTTTGCTCATGAAAATACTTCATGAGATAAAAACACGACTTTTCGGCGAAAAAAAATTGGCTTCGGCTGAGAAAAGGTGCTTTATGGCCAGCGTTACTGTATGGACGTGTTTTTCTGAGCTCCGCTTATCTTGTCGAATTTTTGAACGAAATTGTGAGGAAAATAATATAGTCATACAAGACGGTATCTGCAACATATAGTTGAGTGCCTGGGAGACAGACTTCTGCTTTTCTTTTTTGGTTTTGGTCAGATTTTAAAGAGTTTTGTGGATTTGAAGACACTGACACAAGAATCGAGGTCGATCGTCACATCAGACATCATCAACTTTTACTGACAGTGAACTTTTACTGGTAATCTCAATTTGATGTACATCCTATTTTATTTCCTGGTTTTTCTGACTCCCTTTAAAGTGTTGGATTTATTACTGTGAGTTGTGTTGTTTCAATTAATTATTTTCTTTCCCGCCATGAGGTTTTCGTGAAGTTGTACGAGCTAAACTCATCATTATCAAGTTCTCAATCAACATCTCTAATTCTCAATAACCTATCTATTTTGTTGTAGTTCTCTTGGTTGTATCTTCCTGAGGTTCTTTCTTTTTTCTTTTTCTTTTCTAGTAAATAATATTTTACTACCTAATTAATTCGCTGTTGTGATCAATTGACCATAAATTTTAACTCTGCGGATTTGCATCTCACTCCTTCTACTCTTATCCACATATACCTGTCTCAGTTCTTAGTTGCATTATTGCATATTTCACTAAATAAACTTAGGTATACAAAAGTATACAATTATATTATTTTATGTTTAATGGTTAATTTTTAATTTTAATTTTATATTTATTAATCTAACTATTTTAATATTTAGTTAATATTATAGTATATTTAATATCATAGTAATTTTAAAAATCACAAATAATTTTTTTTAATCAATAATTTTATTTCCCTATATAAACATTATATTTTTACATAAGCATATTAGCTTATACTAATACAAAGTATAAAGTTATTTCAACAACAATATTAATTGAACGCACAATATTAAAGGTTAATAATTAGTCAAAAAAATGGTACAAATATTATCATTAATTAAATTATAAACAAACTGTTGGATGGTTGATAAGGAATTAAATGTATCATTTGTCACTCAATCTAAAGTTATGGCTGTCAACAGACGTTTATAAACTGGATTTGGCTTCCATTTGGGCTGTAAAGTAATCAGACATCTTGTGCTATCCTGTCTAAAGCGCGTCGTCCTAATCATAACTTTAGCTTTTCAGCTAATTCTGCTGTCGGGAGACGTCAGTCAAAATCCAGGGCCTACACGACATCAAGTATTTCCTGGTATTCAAGAATCTGAGTCAAATATCCCGGTTATAATATAAAACCATTATGCTAAACAACCAACGAGTTGGTCACGCCAGGCTTGTTTATCCAACTTGATCGCTGTACCATGCACTCCGTATATTACTTCACAACGTAGATTCATGTCTACTAACGTAAATTTCTGTCTTCTTAACACGAGATCAGTTAGGAATAACGCCATGATTGTTAAAGACTTTGTGGTTGATAATGACATTGATTAATTGGCAATTACCGAGACATGGTTACGACCTGGAAATGCTGACAAAGTCGAAATTGGTTCTTTATGTCCTACTGGCTATAGGTTTCTTCATGTACCCAGATCTCACTCTAAAGGAGGTGGTGTTGGAATTTTATTCAAGGATAATCTTCGGTTAAATACTTCAATTGCTGAATCGTATCAGACATTTAATAATAATACAATGTTTTCTATAGCATCAATTCATATACTTTCAACAACGCTTTACAAATGGATATAATTAAGATAAAAGGAGAAAAAATTAAAGTTATTTAGTATTTTGCAGAATCTCAACACTTTTTTGTAATTGCATATATTCACTTGACATAATATAACACTTTTTTTTTTTTTTAGACATTCACTTGACATAATATAACAATATCATTTAGCTTAACACTAATACCTTAAGAAAATTTGTAAAAATTTAATAAGAACAATTTAAAATATTAATAAAAATTCAAAATTGGACGGATACATTGTTGAAAATGGAAAATTAAGGCATGTTATAAGCACGACTGAAAAGCCAAGTTTTTAGTTCACGTTTGAATGAGGAAATTGTCTTACAGGACCTGATGTTAGGAGGAAGCTTATTCCATAATTCTGGGTCAGCATTTGAAAAAGCCCACTTACCATATGTTTTAAGGTTAAACGAAGTCTTCGTTAAAAGGTTTGATGAAGAGGATCACACGGAACGAGAAGGAATGTAGGGTTTCAGAAGATCAGCGATGTAAGAGGGAGCCGCATCATTTAAAGCTTTAAAGGCAAGAAGAAGTATTTTGAATTCAATACGATATACAACAGGCAACCAATGTAAACGATAGAGAACTGGTGTTATGTGGTCTTGTTTGCGGTTATAGGAAATAACTCTTGCAGCAGAATTTTGAAAAATTTGAAGTTTTTGTAATGAAGATTTAGAAAGACCATAAAGTAGAGAGTTACAAAAAGCAAGTCTTGAGGAGATCAGTGCATGAACAAGAGTTTCACAAGCCTCAAAACTGAGATATTTTCTGATTTTCCATATATTCTGTATATAAGTTTTCATCAAAAACAACCCCGATATTACGAGCATTAGAAGATGGAGAGATATCAAAATCAGAAAACTTCAGAAAATCAATGGATGGTTTAGGACGATGTGAGGCTGTTAGAACAATAACTTCAGTTTTATCAGCATTTATTTTTAATTTATTACTTGACATCCAGCTATCGAATTCGTTTACACAAGACTCAATCCTTTGCTTGGCGAATTCCAGCTCAACTAATGATGATGTTTCAAAAGTTATATATAGCTGACTATCATCTGCATACAGGTGAAAATCAATCTCATAGCTTCTCAGAATATCTCCAATGGGTGAGGTATATAGTAAAAATAGGATGGGCCCTAAAACAGAGCCTTGGGGCACACCACAATTGAAATTCCGTGTGGTGGAAGTGCCACCCTGGACACCTACACGAAAGCTTCTATTGTTGAGATAAGATTCAAGCTGATTTGAGCTGATGGACGTTCGCCTACGAAGTCTAGAGTCTATTAGGATTATCATTGTGTATCGTCCACCTGACAGTTCGTCCCTTTCATTATTTACGAGGAGTTCTCAAGACTACTGGAGCACATTACAGCTGATTCCTGCAGTCGCATATTGATAACTGGTGACTTTAATCTCCATATGGACAATTCTAACAACATTCACGCTAGATCTTTTGCAGACATTCTTGAAGCTTTCAACCTTATGCAGCATGTTGCCGAGAAAACTCATGTTAGTGGACATACCCTTGACCTTGTGATAACAAAAGTTGATGATTCCCTTATCAAGGACGTAAAAGTGAGTGACCCTGCTATATCTGACCATCTGGCTTTTCACTGTCCTTTTCTTCTTAAGAAACCACAGGTTACGAGGAAAGTTGTTTGTTTCCGAAAACTAGGGTCTATTGACATGGATTCTTTTTGTACAGATATCCAGAGCTCCCATCTCATTCAACAACAGTCTGATAATCTTGATGCCTTGGTATCACAATATCATGATGTTTTGCGGTCATTGCTTGATTGTCATGCACCACTAAATAAGCGTGTTGTTACCATCAGACCCTATGCAACCTGGTACACACTGGAGGTTTCTGCTGAAAAGCGTAAAAGAAGGCAGTGTGAACGTAAATGGTGCGCCACGGGACTTGAGAATGATAGAGAATGATAGAGATGCTTATGCTTATGTGGTTAATAATTTGATTACGTCTTTAAAGTCAAGCTATTACATTTCCATTATCCATGAACATGCTTCTGACCAGAAATGTTCTATTTAAAACAGTAAACAAGCTTCTTCAAAAACCACTTGAAATATCCTCTATCGCCTGATAATACTACTTTAGCTGAATCATTTGCCGACTTCTTTTCTACAAAGATTACAAATATTCATCAAGATCTTCTTGTAAAGAAAAAACAAAACTGCTCCTGTCTTAACTGACTCCTATAACTGCCCTACTGAGTTTTCCTCCTTTGGTGAAGTTAGTTTGGATGATATGAAGAGCATGACAACGAAATCCTTTTCAAAGTCTTGTATACTAGACCCTTTGCCAGCATCTGGTGTGAAGTCCTGCCTCAACCTGATTTTACCAACCATAAACCGGATTATCAATCTCTCTCTTTCAAGTGGTGAAATGCCTAATGACTCTCAAAGTTGCTGTTTTGTTGCCTTCTCTTAAAAAAACAGATGCTGATTACGAACAGTTCAAGAATTTTAGACCTATTTCCAACCTTACAGCTTTGTCCAAAACTGTGGAAAAGTCTGTAGCACTACAGTTGAATGAATATCTTACGACCAATAATCTTAATGAAAAGTTTCAGTCTGCTTATAAGTCATTCCACTCTACCGAGACTGCAATGGTTAAAGTCCATGATGATATTCTCCATGCTATTGATAACAACAAAGCAGTCATTCTTTTAATGTTAGATTTGTCAGCTGCCTTTGATACAGTCGACCACACCATACTTCTATCAAGAATGTCCCAACGTTTTGGTATTAAAGGAACTGTATTAAAGTGGTTCAAGTCGTATTTAACGTCTTGTGTGCAGTTTTTACAAATTGAAAATTCGCGATCTGAACCTCGTGATCTTGAACATGGTGTACCTCAGGTAGAGTCTTAGGACCAATCCTCGGCCTTCTATATACGTCTCCCGTAGCTGACAACATCAAACGACATAATCTTCAATACCACCTTTATGCTGATGATACCCAGCTGTACGTCTCCTTTAATCTGGGCAAAAACGATGATCTTTGTCTAGCAAGGACTGATGTTGAATGTTGTGTCCTAGAGATTAACCAGTGGATGATAAGTAATGGTTTGAAATTAAACCAAGACAAGACTGAGCTTCTCCTAATTAGCTCTCGTTATCGCCCAAGGGCTTTTTTGCACTCTGTCCAAGTTGGTGATGAGGAAATTCTACCGTCCACTTCAGCACGGAACTTAGGGGTCATTTTTGTTTTGTCATGTTTAAGCCTCGTAGGACACATCAAAAAATTATGTAGTGCAACTCAATACCAGCTTAGTAACATTAGTAAAATAAGGAAATATTTGAGTGTTGAAACGACAGAAATGGGTTAGTTCCTAGTTACTTATCCGATCTCCTACATTTTCGGACATACAAACGTTCCCTTCGTTCAAGCAATAAAGGATTGTTAGAAGTTCCCAAGTCTAGGCACCCAAGTTATGGAATAGCATACCACTTTTCATACGACAGGCGCCTAATACTTTTAAGAAAGAGCTTAAAACTCATTTATTTCAAGATGCTTATAATACTTAGTAGATAAATATTTTATATAGGTATATTCATATAATATTTTAACACATTTTATAACATATATTTTAGTATTATTTATTAGAACTAGGATTGTTTCGTCTTTCTCAGTTCATTTTCTTATAGTTTAAGTTAGTCTTATAATTTTCAAATATATTTTATACTTATTATATAATTATGTAAAGCGCTTTGGGCAACTAGTGGATTTAGCGCTATATATATAGATCAAGTTTATTATATTATTATTAAAAAGGTGTTTTTTGGTGAGAAAATTTGAATTTTGCTGAAAATTTTCTTTTGCTCCAAACATGACGTTTTCACTGCTAAAAGCACATTTTGGCGAAAAAACACATTTTGGGTGACAAAAACACTGATTTGCTGAAAAAAAAACCTTTTTGGCCCAAAAATAACCTGATAAATGGCCATTTTGTCTCTAAAAACGACGTTTTTCAGTGACGGCATGGCTGTTTTGCTGAAACCCCACTCTTTGATTATGAAAATACCTCATGAGGTAAGAACACGACTTTTTGGCTAAAAGCAATTTGGGTTTTGGCTGAGAAAAGGTGCTTTTTGGTCAAAAAAGGTGTTTATTTTACAGAGAAAATTTCCATTTTGCTGAGAATTTTCTTTTGCTCCAAACACGACGTTTTCACTGCTAAAAGCACAGTTTGGGCGACAAAAACACATTTTGGGTAACAAAAACATTGTTTTATGGAAAAAAAACTTTTTGGCCCAAAAAACTAAAAAATGGCCATTTTGGCCTTCAAAACGACGTTTTTCGCTGATGGCATGACTGTTTTGCTGAAACCCTCACTTTTTGCTCATGAAAATACATCAAGAGATAAAAACACGACTTTTTGGCGAAAAAAAAATTGGGTTTTGGCTGAGAAAAGGTGCTTTTTGGTCAAAAAAGCTGTTTTTTGCTGAGAAAATACGAATTTTGCTGAGAATTTTCTTTTTCTCCAAACACCACGTTTTCACTGCTAAAAGCACATTTTGGGAGAGAGAAACACATTTTTAATTGATAAAAACACTGTTTTGCTAAAAAAAACTTTTTTGGCCCAAAAAGCTGAAAAATGGCCATTAATAATAATAATAATAATAATAATAATAATAATAATTTATTAAGCATAATACAACGTCTCTATGCTTTACAATACTAATTACAATTTAACTAAATTAATGTAAACTATAGACTACTAAACTAACACTATTTACCATAATAATAAGAAAATATATATATGATGTATATATGGTATAATAGTATGCATTAAATAATATATATATGATGTAAAGTATAATATATAGTATAGGACACAATAACAATATATATTGTATATATATATATAAGTATAGTATATAGTATAATGTATAGATATGTATGCATTATAAATGTACAAATAATTAATAGATTGCGCCGCTAGTCAAAGTGTTCAATGAACAGGTGGGTTTTCAATTGTGATTTAAAAGCTGCCAGAGAATCTGCATCGCGTAAGTGTAAAGGTAGCGCATTCCAGAGACGTGGCAACGCGACAACAAAAGATCTATCACCATATGTTTTCGTGCGCGATTTAGGAATAACAAGTAAGCGCTTATCAGCAGAGCGGAGAGATCTAGATGACTTATACGGTGTTAGCAGGTCAGTAATATACTTAGGAGCCTGATTATTGAGAGCTTTATAAACAAGAGTAAGCATTTTATATGTTATTCTAGATCTTACAGGCAGCCAGTGGAGTTGATATAAAACTTCAGTGATATGATCGTACTTTCTAACACGAGTGACCTAGCGGCGATATTTTGAATTCTTTGTAGCTTGTCAATCTCAGTGTCTGGTAAACCGAATAGTAAACTATTGCAAGAGTCCAGCTTAGAAGTAATGAAAGCATGAACAAGACGCACAGTGTTTTCTTTATCTAAATATTTCCTAATGGGACCTATATTTCTAACAGAGCACATGGCCGCCTTGCACAGATTGTTCACGTGCTCAGTCATTCGTAGGTTAGAGTCTACGGTAACACCAAGGTTGCGAGCTGATGGTGTAGGGGCAATATTTAGGCCATTCATATTAACCCCCGCAATGGGTACGTTCTTGTTGAAACGTGATGACAGGTGAACAATCTCCGTCTTGTCAGAATTACAAGAAAGGCCATTAGCGGTGCACCAAATCAGGATGTCATTCACGCATAACTCGAGTCTTGAAAGAGCAGCAGGACGCTAATCGACCTAACTGATGGCTAGATACAACTGTGTGTCGTCAGCATACGTCATCACACTGAGTCCGTGGGCCAAGATAACATCCTCAAGAGGGGCAAAGAACAAAGAGAACAAAAGCGGCCCAAGTACAGAACCCTGGGGTACACCAAATTGGAGATCTTCCTCATGAGAAAGACAGTCCTTTATTGCAACCTGTTGAGACCTGTCGGTGAGGTAGGAGCGAAACCATTGTAATGCAGTTCCACAAATTCCATAACGGGTATTTAGACGAGATATTAGCACTTCGTGATCTATAGTGTCAAATGCGGAAGAAAGGTCCAAAAGTACCAGAACTACCTCCTGTTGCTGATCAATAGCCGTAAGTATGTCGTTTAACACGCGTAAGAGTGCCGTCTCAGTACTGTGGCAACTTCTATAAGCAGATTGAAAGCTTGCTAGGAGACCGTTTGGAACAAGATAATTTAAAGTTTGCGAAGCAGCAACTCTTTCTAGTGTCTTAGACAGAAAGGCGACGTTGGTAATAGGTCTATAGTTTGGATACTGATCACAGTCAAGCCCGTGTTTCTTGATGGCAGGGGTGATAAGACCTTTCTTCAAGGATGATGGAAAAACACCCGAAGACAATGAAGTATTGATGATAGCAGTCAGAGGAGAAGACAAAACATCAATAACTTGCTTCAAGAGGTGGGTTGGAACAGGATCAAGCTTGCAAAATTTTGGCTTAGATTTCAGTACCAGTTCGTGCACGTTGTCCACCGACACTTCACAGAACTCCGAGAAAGATGTTTGACATACACGGGCATCAAGCGAGACAGAGAGATCCTTGTGGGCTAAACCTGATGAGCTCAAACCGTCTTTCAAGTTATGAATCTTGTTGGTAAAAAAGCCTATGAAGCTATCAGCTAGTTCCTGTACAGACTCATGGGATGGTAAGGGTGGGGCAACCTTGACCTTGAAAAGACCTTCGATTAATCTGAACAGCTGATTCTGATCAGAGCCAGAGATCTGAGAGTGGTAGTAATCCTGTTTTGCCGATTTGAGAGCTTCATTGTAGATGTTGCACACCTCTCTGTAGAGCTGACGGTGGACTTCTAAACCCGTAGCGTTCAACAGACGCTCGGCCTTACGTTTACGTCTCTTAAGAGTCCGAAGCTCGTCCGTGAACCATGGAGCATATGAACGTAGTGTGATAGATACTTCCTTTTCCGGGGCATGTTTTTCAATCAGCTCATGCATGACAAGATTGTACTGCGATGCAAAAAAGTCAGCGTCTTTGCCTCTTCTGTCAAACTGATGCAAAGGTGAGCTAAGCACATCACGTTTAAATGACTCTATGTCGAGACGACGAGTGTTGCGACGTCGGACTACAATCGTAGATGGTCTCGGTTTTTTCATGTTGAGGGAGCAAATCACGGCATAATGGTCAGATAGTAAACCAGTAATAATGTCGATTGGACCAGATAGTATCTTATCATCCTCGCGATGAATGACTAAGTCAATGGTGTGGCCACCCTTGTGAGTCGCCCCACGAACACGTTGTGATAAGCCCACAGAGCTCAATAGATCCATGAACTTAGAAGTATCAGAGTCATTAGTGTTATCCATATGGATATTAAAATCCCCAATAAAGATCAAGTGACCATGTTCCGTAGATAGATGCTCAAGCAGAGAAGAAAATTCTTGCAAGAACATCGCCATATTCAGCTTATTTTTCTTCGAAGGAGGAGGACGGTAAATGGTAATAAGGCGGATCGAGGTAGTGTTGCCATAAGAACAAGAGATAGACAGGTCTATATACTCCAATGCTTGAAACGCCCTTATTTCATTCTGCTTGACTATCAGGCCTTTGCGCAGAAGTACACCAACTCCACCGCCCCTACCAGAAGGCCTAGGCATGTGTAGAAATCCATGATCACTCAGCGTATTGGTGATTTCAGCAATGGAAGACGCCAGTGTTTTCGAGTAGCTGTTAGTGTCAGAGACCCAGGTTTCTGTAAGAGCGCTTACTGATGACCAGATCACAGATACTAGCAGACTTCTTGCTTATTGAACGCCAATTCCAAGTCGCTAAACGAAGCTGTGCATTACACGGAATTGATTTTCTTCGCTCGATCTGCACAAGAGAGTCACGTGAGCGAGGTGCATGCCAGGATGAATGGGAGTCACTGGACCGAGAACTGATCCGTACAGGGATAGAACAAAGGTGACGTCCATTGTTCCTGTAGTCATTAGTATTCAAATCGTTAAGTAAATTTTCTGGCTTGTAATGAACTGGAATAATATTTCGGAAATTAGATAGCGAGCGAGGAACGTTAAAATCCAAACGTCTGGTACTTGTTATCCTGACAGGGATAGGATATATTTCGTTTCCAGGGACTTTGGGAAGCCAGCACAGCTCATGCTTGTCAGTAATACCAAAAGTTGTTTGTCGATTCAGCAAAGTAGTGTCCAAGGAGTAGTCGTTATCACCCGGGAGAACAGATTGTCCCACTCCCAGAATAGTATTTCGTGTCGATATATGTGGACTTGAGGTTCCAGGAATTACATCTGGGCCTGGATTCAGTTGGATATCATTGCATAAAGCAAAGTACGCGACAATAACAACATTGGTGTTATTGACAGCAGGCAAAGCAATCGAACAGATTCCACGCTTAAGTTGTCTACCCACAGCAAAACGAAGAGGAGCCGCAGAGCCAGTAACAGTAACTAGTCTAGGTCTAGAAACCAATACTGCTTCAGGTGTAAACCAATTTCCAGTGAGATGAAATGAAGTGAAGATAAAATTCACTAGAAAACAGAGCACTAAAAAACCATGTCTACCCGCCATATTGGCCAGCGGTATTGAATAATAATAATAATAATAATAATAATAATAATAATAATAATAATAATAATAATAATAATAATAATAATAATAATAATAATAATATTAATAATAATAATAATAATAATAATAAAAATAATAATAATAATAATAATAATAATAATAATAAGTTCCGTAATAATAATAATAATGGACCTCCCAAGCCATTGCACATGCGGGTCTGTCTTTTCAGTAAACCACGCCTTATCATGTAAAAAGGGTGGTTTTGTGGCCCAAAGACATGATGGAGTCCGTGATCTCCTTACAACGTTATTGAACAGAGTATGCAACAACGTTCAAGCCGAGCCACACCTAATACCCCTGGACAACGAGCACCTGGATCTAAAATCTTCCAACACAAGTCCCGATGCACGCTTAGATATCAAGGCTGGAGGGTTCTGGTCTCGTGGAGTCACTGCATTTTTTGACGTAAGAGTGATGCATGTGAACTCCGCGAGCAACCAGAACAAGAGCACATCAAGTATGTTTAAGGAACAAGAACAAGAAAAGAAAAGAAAATACCAGCAGAGAGTCCTAAACGTGGAAATGGGAACATTAACACCGCTAATATTTGGAACAAATGGAGGAATGGGCACCGAAAGCCAAATATTTTTACGGAACCTGGCCAACCTACTAGCAACGAAATCAGGAGAGGACTACGCCAGCGTTATCACTTGGATAAGAACTATTTTGAACTTTAATATTTTAAGAACTGTCCATCTGTGCATAAGAGGGTCAAGAACCCCTTTTCGAAATAAAAACATTTAAGAGGATTTTAGATTAAACAACCATGAAGCAAATATTTTATAAATAGTCAGTATATTATTGTTTTAGTAATATAATATAATATTATTATTAATATATAAATAATAATATAGTGATAAAATTTTTTTTTTATAGAATTGTTTTCCTTTTTTTTTAATTCTATATATAATATATATTAATAATCAGTTTTAAGTATTAGTATTAGGATTGAGTATATTTTAAATTTTTTATTGATATTATCATCATAATCATCTATTATTATTATCATTATTTATATTTCTAAAGGAATTAATAAAGTGTTATTATTTATTGTTTTTTTATAAAAAATAAAAATAAAAAAATAAAAAATATTAATAATAATGATAATAATATTTATTTCTTAGTATTGCACAATCTAACATGCTAATAATAATAATAATAATAATAATTATCATTAATATAGCGCCGATATCCTTGGGCTCATCGGCGCTTTAAACTTCAGAAATCAAAAAAGACAAAATATCAAAAAATTCAAAAACATGAAAAACACAATTACATTTTATACATTTACTTTTTTGTATATATATCATATATATTTTATTAATTCATACATTACTTGAAGTAAAAGTACACATAAATTATAATAACTATATAAATTAAAACATTTCAATTGTCATATATATTTATATATATTTATATTAATTCATACATTACTTGAAGTAAAAATACACATAAATTATAATAACTATATAAATTAAAACATTTCAATTTTTAAGAATATGCTATATTAAAAAGATGAGTTTTTAAATGTTTTTTAAAAACATCTATAGAAGAAATTTTTCTAATATCCTCTGGAAGGGAATTCCATAAAAACGGAGCAGCGACTGAAAAGGATCTTTTACCATATGTTTTGAGATTAAAGGTAGACCTTTGCAAGAGGTTTGACGAAGAAGATCTCAGAGAACGAGCAGGAATGTAAGAATTTAAAAGGTTAGATAGATAAGAAGGAGCCAGTCCTTGCAGAGATTTAAAAGTAATAATAAGAATTTTGTACTGAATCCGTTGCTCCACAGGTAACCAGTGAAGATATTTAAGAATAGGTGTAATGTGCTCCTGCTTTCGAGAGTAAGTGACAAGTCTTGCTGCAGCATTTTGTACCAGTTGAAGCTTTCGAATAGAATTTAGGGGAAGGCCATACAACAAAGAATTACAAAAATCAAGCTTTGAAGAAATGAACGCATGAACTAGGGTTTCGCAAGCAGCAAGGCTAAGGGATTTACGAATGTTCCAGATATTATGTAAGTGAGAAAAGCATGATTTACAAACAGATGTTATATGAGAATCAAGAGATAGATTCGAATCAAAAATTACACCAATGTTACGAACAGAGGAAGAAGGAGCAACATCAAAGCCAGAAATATTAAGAGAATCAACACAGGGGGAAGCACGATAAGTAGCTGAAAGAACAGCTATTTCGGTCTTGTCACTATTAAGTTTTAACTTATTATCATGCATCCACTTGTCAATCTCTCTAGTACATACTTCAACCTTAAGTTTAGCAATTGCCACTTCATCATTTGAAGAATCAGAAAAAGAAATGTAGAGCTGAGTATCATCAGCATACAAATGAAAGTCTAAGTTTAAGTTTAATAACAATTTATACACATTTTACAATTGAAGAGAATATGAAAACAAAAACAAAAAAATACATAATTATGAATAGAAATAAATATAATAAATATAATAATTAAGTAAGTATAATTTAATAGAGTGTATGTGGTTGTTGAATTAGTATAAACTTTCGAGTCAACAACCACCTACTGAATAGTGATTAAATCAATAAATACAGACCAAGTATAGAAGAGTAAGAGATTTATATTTATATATAATGAAGTAATGATTAATAAGAGCAATGCTAAGTATTAGTGAAAATGAAGTATACTGTATACATGATTAAAGTTGTGAATGGAGCAAAGAAGTTTTGAAGTTGTTTTTAAAAATAGAATAAGAGCTTGATTTTTTGATATTAGATGGGATCTCTTCCCAAATTTTTGAAATGAAATATTTGAAGGTAAATTTACCATAGTTAGTTTTAACTGGAGGACGAACAATATTCCCTCGAGAAGCAAATCTTGTATTATAAGAATGTTGTTCATCAGCCATTTTCAGTATATTGGTAAACACTATAGGTATTTCTTTTTTGTTATAAATAATTTGATATGCAAATGTAGCTGCTTTAAATACAAAAATATTATGAAATACCAGGAGATTGAGGAAATTATATAATGGAGGTGCATGTTCATATTTGCCAGCAAAAAACATACTTCTTATGCATTTGTTCTGAATGGTAGTTATTCTTGATAAATTTGTTTTGTAGGTACTTCCCCATGATAATATTCCATAACAAAGATATGGATATATAAGTGAATAATAAATGTCTCTTAAAGTTTTACAGCGCGACGCGTAAAAGTATGACCACTTTTAATGTATTCGCATACTTCTATGCACGGGCTTTTTTAGCTGCCAAACGAGCTTTACACGCCTTATTTGGTAAAACCAGACAGCTTCTCATCAAAATCCCGTACATAGAAGTATGCGAATACATTAAAAGTGGTCATACTTTTGCGCGTCGCGCTGTAATATTGACATAATACCTGAGTTTCCTTATTATGCCAATATTTTTAGATACCTTACTGTGAACAACTTTAATGTGTTGCTCCCAGTTCAGGTGTTGATCAATATATACTCCCAAATATTTTACATATTCTTTTTGTTCAATATTCAATATATTAATCTTATCTATTTTTTTCCTCGCAGATTTAAATATGATATAATGAGTTTTCTTAAAATTAATTGTTAGCTTATTAACTTTACAGTAGTTCAGTACAAGATCAAGCTCACTATTGACAATATCCTCTATTACCATAGGATCTTTGTGGGAATAGAAGATATTGCTATCATCAGCAAACATTCTAAAGCTTAGTTTGTCTGATGAATTTGGAAGATCGTTAATATAAAGCAGAAACAATAAAGGACCAAGAGTGCTACCTTGCGGCACACCGCATTCAATTTTTCTAAGATCTGAAGTTATATTATCAATTCTAACATATTGTTTCCTATTGGTTAAATAATTGCTAAACCAACTCAGTGCTAAACCTCTAATACCATATTTTTGAAGTTTTAAAAGAAGTATATTGTGATCAACTGTATCAAATGCTTTAGAGAAATCCAAAAAAATGCCACAGGTGAGTTCTTTATTATCTATTGATTTTTTTAAAGTATCAGTCAACTCAAGAATTGCTTGTTCTGTAGAGTGACTTTTTCTGAAACCAAATTGATATTTATGAATTATATTAAATTTATTTAAAAACTTTAATAGCTGATCGTAAACTATTCGTTCAAGAATCTTATTCAATGAAGGTAAAATAGCTATTGGTCTATAGTTAGATGGGTCTGTAGAGTCACCATTTTTATATACTGGTATTACTTTAGAGATCTTAAATAGGTCAGGAACAATTCCTTGTTTTATAGATTCATTGACTAGGAAAGTAATGGGGTCAGCCAATTCCTCACTAGCCAACTTAATTAAGTAGAAAGGTATATTATCTGAGGATGATTTATTAGTGTCAAGAAACTGCAGTCTTTGGGTAACTTCCGTTTTTGTTACTGGAGATAAGTAAAAACTGGATGCAGGTGAAGATAGAATGTATTTTGTAACATCCTCTCCAGTATCAATTATTTTACTAGCCAGTTTAGGACCAATACTAGTAAAATATTTGTTGAATTGATCAGCTATTTGATTCTTTTCAAAAAAAGCATTGTCATCAATAACTAGTTTGTTGGGGAATATTTCAGCTTTTGTTTTCCTTTTAACAATTTGACCAATCAATTTCCAAGTCTTTTTTAAATTAGCTTTATAATTGTCAAACTGTTGTGTCAAAAATAATTTCTTCTTCTGTTTGATGATGTTATTCAGTATGTTAGAGTATTTTTTGTACTCAACTAATTTTGAAGTGTCATTTGGGTTCTTTCTTAAGTTGTGATACATTTTTTGTTTAGTTTTAATTGATTGAAGTATTGCTTTAGTTAACCAAGGTTTTCTCATAACTTTTATTTTTCTTTTTGATGCCAATTTCATTGGAGCATGTGTATCTATTACTTTGTGAATGATACTTATAATATTCATTGTTGCACTATTTAAGTCCTGGTTATATAAAGAATGCCAATTGATTTTCTGTAGGTCATGTAGGTACTTTTCCTTGTTGAATTTACTATAATCTCTATAATAAATAACAGGATTATCTTTGTACTTAGAATTTGGTAAAACACAAAAAATAGGTAAATGGTCAGTGATATCGATTGAAATTATTCCTGCGGTTTGATCAAAATTAGGTGAATTTGTGTAAATATGGTCAATGAGGGTAGCAGAGTGGTCAGTTAATCTAGTTGGTTTAGTTATAAGAGGAAAAAAAGAATTACTAAATAACATATTAACATAATTTTCAGTTAAAAAGTGATTTTCATAATTCAGAAGATTAATATTAAAATCACCTAGTATATAGATAGTTTGATTATTATTAAATTCTTTAATTATTTCTTCTAATTGTTTGGTAAATTCTTCAAGGTTAGCATGAGGATGTCTGTAGACACAGCCAATAACTGTACTTGTAGACTTAGAAGTATCAAATTCAACCCAGCAAGATTCAACTTGCTGCATTTCGAAATTAAGATCAGGTCTATGTTTTGCTTTGAGATGATTGGAAATATACAGAGCAACACCACCTGCCATTGTTGGAGAATTATCTTGGAAAAAATCATAATGGGGAAGATCAATATTAGACACAGACTTGTCATTAAGTCTAGTTTCTGAAATAGCTATAATATCTATGTTCTTATCAGGTAGAAAGATGTTCGTTAAGCTGGTCAAAATTTTTAGGAAGACTACGTATATTAAAATGAATCATTGACGAAGAATTGGTGCAGTTACTTGAATTGAGAAAATTATTAAGCTCAGAAGCAGAAAAATATTTAGAAGATGGTAGCTGTAACATGTTGTCCAAGTCTTGCTCATCAGATTGATCAGGATTGGGAAGCAAGTTGTAGAAGTCAATATATCCCTTATGAAAATAATTGAGCAGCAGCAAGGTTGCAGCAAGCTTGCCGCAACCTTACCGCACACTAATCAATGTGCCACAAGCCAGTTGTAATGCTGTGCCTATATGTGCCACAGTATGGCAACCATCTGGCAATGTGTGTCACAGTCCGCAGCTTTCTGGCAATGTGTGCCACAAGGCAAAAGCTCTCTGGCAATGTGTGCCACAAGGCAAAAGCTCTTTGGCAATGTGTGCTGTAAAGTAATGGTGCTGTGGTAATGTGTGCCACAGTTTGCAGCTTTCTGGCAATGCGTGCCACAGTTTGCAGCTTTCTGGTAATGCATGCCACAGTCTGCATCTTTCTGGCAATGTGTGCCATAAAGCAATGGCTCTGTGGCAGTGCGTGCCACAAAAAAAAGTTCTGTGGCACCATGTGCCAAAAGGCAAAAACTCTCTGGCAATGTGTGCCAAAGTCTGTAGCTTTCTGGCAATGTGTGTCATAAAGCAATGGCTCTGTGGCAGTGTGTGCCAGAAAGCAATAATTTCATGGCACTGTGTGCCAAAAGGTAAAAGCCCTCTTGTGATGTGTGCCACAGTGTGGCAACCCTTAGGCATGCTGCTTTCTGATGAATAAATGTACATGTGCCAATCAGTTCACCAGCTAGTTGAGATTGTTGAAGTCAATTAAAAACTAATTAGATTTATGTAATATAATTGAAGATAACAGGCTCCTAAGCTGACAGGGAAAAAATGGCGAAAGGAAAAATGAATAGAATGATCTAAAGCTGTGGTGTGCATTAAAATGTTGAAAAAAAATTATTATTTTTTTGAGTTTGAAATCAGTTTCACTCACGCATGGTCTCTTAATTGGCAAAAAACTTAAACTAGATTTTGATATGTATCTCAAAAACATAACCTTTTCCTTCACAAGTCTAGTTCATTTCATTGTCTAACCTTTAGTATATAGAAAATTCCAGTATTTATCTTAGGCAATGGCCTTTGAGGCAGTTTTTCTCTGTTTAAAAAATCTTGCTGATCTCCTGGTTTGATCGTCTCAAATGCACGAGAAAGGGCGCGGGGAACCATAGCAACCAACGATGAATGTCTTGCAGTGTGTGTATTTTGGCACCTCTTCGGTGCCTTTGAGTCTAGTGAAGAAATCCACAACTTTTGGCTCTCGATATCCAGCAGAAAAGGGACGGTTTTGTTGTTCAAAATGGACCAAAAAAGGTAAGAAAATAATGATCTAACATTTGTATATGAAATAATAATGAATCTTGATGTAAATATTGAGCTAGCTTGCAGAAAAAATTGTAAAAAAAGGACAGACTTCAGTTGTACACGCGAAAAGTCGTGAATGAAAATTATTGAGATGATCCTTGACTTTATGTTTATAAAAACTATTCCTGATGACGGAAAAAGTGTTTGAAAAACAAATACGATTTTGAATATTTGCTTACAAATTTTTGATATAGATTATTTTCTTTTTGATAAGCTAGTAAAACCCAAACATTACAGTCATTTCAGCTTGTGTGAACAGCACTTCTTTAATTTCTAATTTCTTGCTTTGAAAATCTTTCATTATTTTATTAATTCGATTTGTACAACTCAATATTTTCTAAAAATCGTTTAGTTTCATTCTGATCTAAGTGAGGTTAATAAAGTAATAATTTCGAAAAATTTTCTTCACTTTCAATCAAGCCATGCGACAAAACTGATAAAACTTGAACGCTAAGCTTACATTTTTTCATTCAAGCGAAACTTACGCTTTTACTTTGTTCATAAAATGCTATATAAATATACAAAATTTTAAACACTAAACTCCCAATAGCAATGCACATGCTGATGATTTTTTATTTACTACAGGAAGTGTGGGGATGCTGTTGAAAAATAAAGATTTTCAACTCAAGAACTGCTTTTTTTGAAGACCATTCAAGAAGGAAGCTAGCTAGCACAGAGGCACAAAGCAGTAGATACAGATAAGAAATATAAACGAAAAAAAAAACACCTATTTTTTTACAGTAATAGTCATCAAGTGAACCTTTGATGTTTAGATAATCAACTTTTTTCATTTAAGAAACTATTTTTGAAGCATGTAAATATTGCTGCTTGACTTAGTCAGGAAGTCAGAAAGGATTTAACAAACATACCAAATCAACAGCCAAATTAAAAGTATTTTTATCTGGAACTGTTATCTTTTCTCATAGAAGTTGCCGATTGTGTACTATTTTTTTCTCCTCTTTCTGTCTCCATGCAGATTTAAGTGCATTTTGTTGTACATGATATTGAAGTTTTAACTTAAAAGTTAGGTTGATAATAGTAAGTTAGAAAAAATATTGACTTGTGTTATATGCATGCCAAATAAGGCTGGCAGAAGTTTCTGGCACACCACTGGCATCCTAATTTGAATTTGACATGCAAATTAGGTGCTGTGGCAGCCTTGTGGCATTGTGTGCTAGAGTTCTGGCACAGTGTACCAGAATTACTGTTCTGGTAACCCCGCCGCAAGCTTGCCATGAAGGTTGTGGCACACTTTTGGCAGCCTAATTTGAATTTGACATGCAAATTAGGTGCTGTGGCAGCCTTGTGGCATTGTGTGCTAGAGTTGTGGCACAGTGTACCAGAACTACTGTTCTGGTAACCCTGCCGCAAGCTTGCCATGAAGGTTGTGGCACACTTTTGGCAGCCTAATTTGAATTTGACATGCAAATTAGGTGCTGTGGCAGCCTTGTGGCATTGTGTGTGCCAGATTTATGGCACAGTGTACCAGAGAAGTATGCCGCAGGTTCTGGCACATTTCTGCGGCACACACTGCCAGAGAGCAGTGTGCCACTAGTTTTTGGCACATTTTTCTGGCACACACTGCCACAAGACTGCCACAGTACCTAATTTGCATGTGAAATTCAAATTAGGCTGCCAGAGGTGTGCCAGAATCTTCTGGCAAGCTTGCAGCACAGTTGCCAGAACAGTGTGCCAGAGGCCTTATATTTTCATAAGGGATGTGGTTCTTCTGTTGGATTCATTTATTAGATGGAGATTTATTACTGATAACGGGACATTTCAAAATCATCAAAGTCACTTAAAGTTGTAAAGCTATGAACCGGCGAGGAATCATTTTCTTTCTGTAGGATCTTTCCATTAGATGTCCAAAGATGCTTGAAATCATTATTTTTCTTGAATTTGTATGCCTTACTGAAGATTTTTTTCCTGGTGCTTGTAAGGGATTCATTTATGAATATTTTCGTCTGGTTATTTGGAAGCGATTTACCTAGTTCGGCATTTACTGATGGTAAAATTCTTGTATTTTTACCTACCAGTTTTTTCTTGCTTTGGTATATTCTTTCTCTCGTATCACGATGAACAGGTTTAGCTATCATCCGATTTTTCACTTTCTTCGTATCCGGTAGACGATGAACTGTTGAAATTTCATGGTCTTCCAAATCAACATCGATCGAGGAACATAACTCCTTAAATATATTCCGAGGATTATCTCTTGGTAGATGCGGTATCCCAACGATCTCGATGCAATCACGTCTGGAATATTGTTGAATTTCGTCCAATTCCTCATCTCGGGAGCTCGCTTCTCCCTTCAGCTCTTTTATGAAATTGTCTTACTCCTTGATTTTGCATTCGAGGGTTTGAATGTGTTTCTTAGTTTGTTGCATAGAACCTACTAATTCATCAAATTTTTGGGAAATGAATTTCTGAGATTGTTCGATTTGAGCATAACGATCTGTCAAATCTGTCAAATCTAAACCGTGAAAAAGGATAATATCTACTAAAGGAGAAGTGTACAGAAGAAATAAGATTGGTCCTAGAACTGACCCTTGAGGAACACCACAATCAAATGAGCGATGTGAAGACTTGCCCCCTTCAACAGAAACAAAGAAGGTTCTACTTTCAAGATATGACTGAAACCATTTCAGTGCTGAGCCTCCAATCCCAAAAACAGTTTTAAGTCTATTTAACAGGATTCCATGATTTACAGTATCGAAGGCTGCTGACAGGTCAAGTAAGATAAGAAAGACAGCTCTGTTTTCATCGATAGAACGCAGTATATCATTATGAACTTTAATGAGAGCTGTTTCAACACATTATTCTCAAGGTGCTCAACCAGTTGCAGAGCAACCGCTTTTTCAATGGCCTTACTGAGAAACTTTAAGTTTGAAATAGGACGAAAGCTAGTGAATTCATCAGTAGGCATGCTCCGTTTTTTAAGAAGTGGCTTTATAACAGATGACTTGAAAGTAGCAGGAAATTCACCAGTTTCCAAAGAGAGATTAACAACTTTCGTAATAACTGGAAGCAAACAGTTAATGGACATTTTTAAGACCTTAGCAGGGTCTGGATCGAGCTCGCAAGATTTACATGCAATAGGAGTGATTATCTTCAAAAGGGTTTCAGGGGACACTTTAGCAAAAGACATAAGACAAGTGTTTACATTAATTGGTTTATCTTTGGTAACACAACAAGGATCAGTTTGAAAGCCGTTCTGAATGCTACTAATCTTGTCAATAAAAAAGTCAGCAAAAGAACTAGCAAGTTGATTTGAAGAAGGAGCAGGAGGATAGCTCAATTCAGCATTCTTAAAAGTCATTTTTTCAAATGAAGAAAATAGAACCTTTTGGTCAGACTGGTGCTCATTTATCAGGTTAGAAAAATAATTAGATTTAGATGATTTAATTAGATTTTTAACAGTATTGCGTTGAGCAACAAAAAGATCCCTATCCACTGTGAGACCAGTAATGCGCCATCTTTTCTCTAAGTTTCTTCTCTTCTTAATCTCAGCCTTAATCTCAGTTGAGTACCAGGGCGAGAAAGGACGAAGAGTGACAATACGTTCCTTCAATGGAGCATGAGAATCAAGAATAGAGGATAGCTGTGAATCATACAGATCAACAAGGCAGTTAAGATCATTAGATTGGGATTTCACAATGGAAGAACTGGAGAGATCATTCAAAAAATTTTCGTAGACGATGCCCTTTAGATTTCGGCATCTAGAAATAATTTTCTGAAAAGGAGGTTTCTTTATTTGAAGAGTGCCGAAGACAGCACAATGGTCAGAGATTGCAGGATCAAAGACCAACACGTTTGAAAGGATTGTATCACTAGCCTTAGTTATCATAAGGTCAAGTATTCGTTTATTTTGATATGTAGGTCGGTCTACGTGTTGAATTAAGTTGAATACTTCAAGAAGATTAAAAAATTTAGCAGAATCAGAATATATGATCGGCATGATAATATATGATAATATATGATCGACTGTCTCTTAAAACGACATTTTTCGCTGACGGCATGGCTGTTTTGCTGCAACCCCCACTTTTTGCTCATTAAAATACGTTACGAGATAAAAACGAAACATTTTGGAGAAAAAAATTGGGTTTTGGCTGAGAAAAGGTGCTTTTTCGTAAAAAAAACTGAGAATTTTCTCTTGGTGCAAACACGACGTTTTCATTGCTAAAACCTCACTTTGGGCGAGAAAAACACATTTGGGGTGACAAATACGCGGTTTTGCTGAAGAAAAAAATTTTTGGCCCAAAAAACTGAAAAATGGCCATTTTACCCCTCAAAACGAGGTTTTTCGCTGACGGCATGGCTGTTTTGCTGAAACCCCCTATTTTTTTTATAAAAATACCTCATGAGATAAAAACACGACTTTTTAGCAAAACAAAAATGGCTTTTGGCTGAGAAAAGTTGCTATTCGGTCAAAAAAAAGTGTTTTTTTCTGAGATATTTTGAAATTTGCTTAGAATTTTCTTTTGCTCCAAACACGACGTTTTCAATGCTAAAAGCACATTTTGGGCGAGAACAAACACACTTTGGGTGACAAAAACACTGTTTTGCTGAAAAAAACCTTTTTTGGCACAAAAAACTGAAAAATGGCCATTTTCGCTCTCAAATTTTTCGTTCGTACTGCAGAAAAATCACTCAAAAGCTTTCAAAAACGTTTCATAAGTCTCTGATGTATTTAAATGAATTAAAACTCTTTTATGTTTTAAAATATTTTCCATTATTTGATCTTTTTGTAGTGTATTTGTATTGGTTCCAGCAAAGCTTGCAAATGTATCCTGATCGAGACTCAACTACTTTGAAATCGCTGTCTAAATGGTCGAGTTACGGTGCAATGTTTTAGAAATCTTGACGTTTAAAGGACTTCTACATATTGCACGACCTTCTCCCGATGTCTTTTTGATATATTTAATATTTATATACAAGGATTACAATGTAAAAAGCCACCCAAATAAACCATCTTATTGTAATGCCATTGTTGTTAGCCTATATTTGTTGGTCTGCATGCCAGCGGTAATTATCATTAAAATTGATGTTCGTGCCCATTGTAAAACAAAATGTCTGCGTGCTCCAAAAATCGTTGAAAGCGATTTTGTGAGAAAGCGCATGCGCATGTCGCATGCCATCGAAGGGAAAGCTCATGAGGTACTTAATTTTTGCATCCTTTCAACACGTTGTGACCTTTTCAAACTTTTGTATGATGAATATGTGATGTAAGAAATTAACATGCTCGTTTTATGCATGCATATAACTTTCACGACCTATACCAGCCGTGAAACAAAATCAACACTCGTCAATATCAGGTCGTGTGTATTGGACATACTTGGCCAAAACTGGAAGTGTTTTGAAAAAGATTTACATTGACACGTAGTTTGAAAAAAGGCAAAAAAACTCAAAATTGTTCAAAACATTGGGCTATTGTCCAGGGTTTTTTGGTGAAGAGGAGAATAATTGACTCTTCATTTTTGAAACGGTGGATGAGTTATAATATAATAGTGGTATATGTAGAACCTCCTCATACCTATCTCATGCTCCATTTTCGTTCTTCGTGTTTAGCAACGTTCTTCATTTATGACTGATGTTTCTCCTCCAGAAAGAAAAAAAAAACAATTCAGTCAACAATAAAGAGTACATTGATTAAAAAAAAGAACTACTATTGCTTTTTTCCATTCCCCCCTCACTGACTAAGCATTAAATATTTTTTCCACATCACTTCTGCTAACTTTTTACACGAGCAGGTTTTTTCAGTAATTCAGTAAAAGAACAAAAAAACACCTTAAATATATTAAAAATTGGTCAAAACCGTGGGCTATAGTCCATGCTTTTTGCCTGAGAATGGCCAAAAATGATCTATATTGTTTTCCTATTTTTTATCCTTGACGGATAATAAAACTAAGCATGTTTTTGTCTGAAAATGGCCAAAAATGATCTATTTTGTGTAGTTCTTAAATAATGCCTATTTTTTCAAAAGGGGTGAAAATGGCCCAAAATCAGTCAAAGCTGTTGGCTACAGTCCATGCTTTTTGCCTGAAAATGGCCAAAAATGATGTATATTGTGTTGTAAGATCTTGGTCACTCAACCCCATATTCTCGTTTTGATGCAATGCTCATCACAAATACTGCTGGTTTGTCAGAGCGGCATACTCATCTTCGTAAAGAGCTATTGTTTTTCATTGTATATTGATTATAGAGATAGCTATGCTACTTGATCAGTAATATTTTTTCCAGCTACATCATAGCAATAGGAGGTACAATAACTTAGACATCAAATATTTGAATAATCATCTTTCTTTCCTTGTGTGTTTGCTTTTGTAAATGTCTGTTGTTGTGTGCATATGTATATACCGTCAATGTCAAAAAGGTCAAGGTCAAGGTAAAAAAAAAAGTATATTATTATGAACAATGAATTGAATCAGAGGCATTCTACTTCTTCATTACGAGTTGAACAGAAAATACTATTTTGCTTTTCAAAAAGGATGGAATTCTATAAATTTTCAAAAGTATATCAGAAATTATGGGATATCATCCCTGATATTTTTTTCAAGTTGTCTATCACTAGGGCTTTCTGAAAAAAATATCAGGAATGATATCCCATAATTTTTAAAATACTTTTGATATACTTGTATATATACTTGAAACGGCCATAATTTTTGCAAAAAGCTGTATATATGTATATATATATTTATATGTGTGTGTGTGTGAACGTGAAACGATTAATAATAATAATGACAATGACAATGAAAATGACAATGACAATGACAATGACAATGACTGAAAAACGTTCAAAGTGCACGAAGATGTGCTCTCTTAGTTTATACTCTCTTGCTATAATAATTACAAAATATTCGCACAGCTAACAATCTCCCCTTTCTCTCTCTCCTCCCCCATTTACCTCTCCCTTATAATTGATGAATAATGTTATGAATTTATATTCCGCTTCTCCCAAAACACAGGTACTATACGAATATAAAGTATGTGTAATAAGATACCTTGTAAGTTAACATTATTATTATAGCAGTTCACAAGTATTAAAATTTATAATTTCATTAATTCGTGTTAACTAGCTAGATTAGTTCCTTTGTCACTCTAGATAACCAATACCATAATTTTGTAAACATACAGATGTAATTATTACAATTGTTTTGTAAAGCATTTTTTGGTATAAATTTATATCATTGTATTGTATAAATATAGAACTCATATACTGTACACAGACTTGCAGCACTTCACTTGCAATATGCAACGACTAGTTAAGTTTAAAGCTTGTTATCAATGAGTGGTAAAGACATGGGACCGCGTAGTGAAGTCTGCTAGGTTTTAAAAGGTTTATAAATAAATATGCATGAAGGTATAGTGGCAATTGTTAAACAATTTTTCTTTCAATGATTGATGGCATACCATATGATACTTGCTTTTGGAAGGAGTTCTTGAACTTAGAAGAAGTTATGATAATAAAGTAAGAAAAAAAGAAAGAAAGAAAGAAAGAAAGAAAGTGTAAACTAAGGTAGGAGTGAATATCAAAGTAGATCAATGATAAGCCGTCACGTTGTTGTTGTGCATTGTGCAACAACTACAACTACAACTACAGTAGTATTAAGAAGCGTAAATAAATATTTAAGTTAAATAAACATAGTTTGTGGAAAGACTCTGGAGCCTTAAGGATAAACAAGCAGAATGGAAGCAAAAACAAGCGAATTCATTTGGATTTTAGCCTAAAAACCCAACCAAGCGAAAACTACTACAACAATCGTATACGTATTTGGGGGAAAAAAAGTAATTTTTGAAGGAGGAAGAAAGCTGTAACCCAGGAAGTAGATGTGTAGAAGGGAAGAAGTAATGTTTGTGTTGGTGTCTTCACAGTTAAGCGTAGATTATGATATTTTGTTACCTCTTAAAAGCGAGTGTTTCTGTGCAGTCAGTCGTGGTCATCAGTGAGGGAGGCGAAGGACGAAGTAAGGCCTTTGAATATGATTAGAATGTATAATGAGGTGACCCGAGAGGCTTTGCGGTCACTCGCGCGCTCAAATGGGGTATGGAATATCGGCAACGAGGGACTTGAGGACATCATTAAGTCCTATGACGGTTTAAATCCGTGTGAACACGAAGAAATGTGTGCACACCTGCTCCTGGTAGGACGGGGAAGATAGTGAAAAGGAAATATTTCGGGCAAAATGATCGGAAAAGGCAGCTTATTCCGATGTGAATTTGAGTCCTACGAGTGCAGCAGGGGCCCTCGTTGGCAAACTTGTCTTGGACCGACGGGAATGAAATTTGCCTGGGCTGTAGACCAGCCGTGGGTAGGCGGCGAGTGATTGGCTTGTTGGTGGCCAAGACTTAGTTGTATTTGTTTTAGTTGGTGAGGGGGTATTCCATGCCGGTTTTCAGTCCTGTTGGGTACCCTGTGCTTGTTGTTTTGTTTTGGTCAGTGGAGTCCTGGGGGCGAAGAAAGGAGGGGTGGTCGTATCTATATTGCAGTGTTCGTGTATGTCCGTAGTAGTTAGATATGACCCCTTACGGGCTCGTTCTTGTTTTTTTTGAAGCAATAAAGAGATCGCGAGGCTGCTCGTGCACTCCACTACCACACCAAATCATTAATTCGACTGGAAACCCGTTCTTTGTAGCCTCAATTGAGCAGGCTTTTCAGTCAATATATATGTAATAAATAATGTACGTCCGTCGTGGGTGAATATCAAGCTATAGGGCCTTTGCACCATCACATAACTCACGTAGCGTCGGTTAGCAACGGTAACTACGCCGCCATGACAGAAGGCAAGTAAACCATAACAAAGTATAGTAGCGAACGCGATTAGAAATTGTTTTTGTGGGTGTTGTTGGATGTGGCAAACGCTCTGAAAGAGATACAAATGTAAAATTTTTAAACGTTTCCAAGCAGTTCAAGTATCAAGACGAAAAAAATAAGAGAGTTTTTAGAGCGAAGACGAAAAAAATACCTTGCAAACATGCGATCGCGACGAGAGGCTGTTTCGAAAGGGCGAGTTAGGAACCCAATGGTTTGCTCGCTTAATTTCTACCAATTTGTTTTGAAAGTGAACCTAGCTTATTTCTTCAAATAAATTGGGCGATAAAATTCGAAATCGATGTTTTTTTGCTTTCCTTTGCTAACGTGATGTTAGTCCAGTAGAAGGGCAAAGCGTTGCAAAAGAAAAGAAAAGAAAAACATAAAACAAAAGAACTTCGAATATAACAATCAAGTGATAGTAAAAAACAAACACTGGTTTGAGAAAGCTACGGCAGGAAACACAAAATATTCCAGAAAGTATACTCTAAATGTCTATAATGGTAGATATCCTTGTTTCGTGACTTGAAATTGTTTTTATAAAGTACGAAAAACCAATAGAAAATTCCATATCTAATGTAACACCTTTCACTTACCAAAAAAATTCTTTTTCTAAAAGCTTTCCTGCGAATTTTCACAAAATAAACGTGACCATGTAGGGCCAGAATCGTCCGCCCAGTCCGAATCCGTGCTCAAAATCCCCAAACTCCGACCCCCCAAAGTGCCCATCTTTGCAGCTGCGCATGCGCGGCCCCCAGAACCGGGCAAGGAGTGCGAATTTTCACAAAATAAACGTGACCATGTAGGGCCAGAATCGTCCGCCCAGTCCGAATCCGTGCTCAAAATCCCCAAACTCCGACCCCCCAAAGTGCCCATCTTTGCAGCTGCGCATGCGCGGCCCCCAGAACCGGGCAAGGAGTGCGAATTTTCACAAAATAAACGTGACCATGTAGGGCCAGAATCGTCCGCCCAGTCCGAATCCGTGCTCAAAATCCCCAAACTCCGACCCCCCAAAGTGCCCATCTTTGCAGCTGCGCATGCGCGGCCCCCAGAACCGGGCAAGGAGTGCGAATTTTCACAAAATAAACGTGACCATGTAGGGCCAGAATCGTCCGCCCAGTCCGAATCCGTGCTCAAAATCCCCAAACTCCGACCCCCCAAAGTGCCCATCTTTGCAGCTGCGCATGCGCGGCCCCCAGAACCGGGCAAGGAGTGCGAATTTTCACAAAATAAACGTGACCATGTAGGGCCAGAATCGTCCGCCCAGTCCGAATCCGTGCTCAAAATCCCCAAACTCCGACCCCCCAAAGTGCCCATCTTTGCAGCTGCGCATGCGCGGCCCCCAGAACCGGGCAAGGAGTGCGAATTTTCACAAAATAAACGTGACCATGTAGGGCCAGAATCGTCCGCCCAGTCCGAATCCGTGCTCAAAATCCCCAAACTCCGACCCCCCAAAGTGCCCATCTTTGCAGCTGCGCATGCGCGGCCCCCAGAACCGGGCAAGGAGTGCGAATTTTCACAAAATAAACGTGACCATGTAGGGCCAGAATCGTCCGCCCAGTCCGAATCCGTGCTCAAAATCCCCAAACTCCGACCCCCCAAAGTGCCCATCTTTGCAGCTGCGCATGCGCGGCCCCCAGAACCGGGCAAGGAGTGCGAATTTTCACAAAATAAACGTGACCATGTAGGGCCAGAATCGTCCGCCCAGTCCGAATCCGTGCTCAAAATCCCCAAACTCCGACCCCCCAAAGTGCCCATCTTTGCAGCTGCGCATGCGCGGCCCCCAGAACCGGGCAAGGAGTGCGAATTTTCACAAAATAAACGTGACCATGTAGGGCCAGAATCGTCCGCCCAGTCCGAATCCGTGCTCAAAATCCCCAAACTCCGACCCCCCAAAGTGCCCATCTTTGCAGCTGCGCATGCGCGGCCCCCAGAACCGGGCAAGGAGTGCGAATTTTCACAAAATAAACGTGACCATGTAGGGCCAGAATCGTCCGCCCAGTCCGAATCCGTGCTCAAAATCCCCAAACTCCGACCCCCCAAAGTGCCCATCTTTGCAGCTGCGCATGCGCGGCCCCCAGAACCGGGCAAGGAGTGCGAATTTTCACAAAATAAACGTGACCATGTAGGGCCAGAATCGTCCGCCCAGTCCGAATCCGTGCTCAAAATCCCCAAACTCCGACCCCCCAAAGTGCCCATCTTTGCAGCTGCGCATGCGCGGCCCCCAGAACCGGGCAAGGAGTGCGAATTTTCACAAAATAAACGTGACCATGTAGGGCCAGAATCGTCCGCCCAGTCCGAATCCGTGCTCAAAATCCCCAAACTCCGACCCCCCAAAGTGCCCATCTTTGCAGCTGCGCATGCGCGGCCCCCAGAACCGGGCAAGGAGTGCGAATTTTCACAAAATAAACGTGACCATGTAGGGCCAGAATCGTCCGCCCAGTCCGAATCCGTGCTCAAAATCCCCAAACTCCGACCCCCCAAAGTGCCCATCTTTGCAGCTGCGCATGCGCGGCCCCCAGAACCGGGCAAGGAGTGCGAATTTTCACAAAATAAACGTGACCATGTAGGGCCAGAATCGTCCGCCCAGTCCGAATCCGTGCTCAAAATCCCCAAACTCCGACCCCCCAAAGTGCCCATCTTTGCAGCTGCGCATGCGCGGCCCCCAGAACCGGGCAAGGAGTGCGAATTTTCACAAAATAAACGTGACCATGTAGGGCCAGAATCGTCCGCCCAGTCCGAATCCGTGCTCAAAATCCCCAAACTCCGACCCCCCAAAGTGCCCATCTTTGCAGCTGCGCATGCGCGGCCCCCAGAACCGGGCAAGGAGTGCGAATTTTCACAAAATAAACGTGACCATGTAGGGCCAGAATCGTCCGCCCAGTCCGAATCCGTGCTCAAAATCCCCAAACTCCGACCCCCCAAAGTGCCCATCTTTGCAGCTGCGCATGCGCGGCCCCCAGAACCGGGCAAGGAGTGCGAATTTTCACAAAATAAACGTGACCATGTAGGGCCAGAATCGTCCGCCCAGTCCGAATCCGTGCTCAAAATCCCCAAACTCCGACCCCCCAAAGTGCCCATCTTTGCAGCTGCGCATGCGCGGCCCCCAGAACCGGGCAAGGAGTGCGAATTTTCACAAAATAAACGTGACCATGTAGGGCCAGAATCGTCCGCCCAGTCCGAATCCGTGCTCAAAATCCCCAAACTCCGACCCCCCAAAGTGCCCATCTTTGCAGCTGCGCATGCGCGGCCCCCAGAACCGGGCAAGGAGTGCGAATTTTCACAAAATAAACGTGACCATGTAGGGCCAGAATCGTCCGCCCAGTCCGAATCCGTGCTCAAAATCCCCAAACTCCGACCCCCCAAAGTGCCCATCTTTGCAGCTGCGCATGCGCGGCCCCCAGAACCGGGCAAGGAGTGCGAATTTTCACAAAATAAACGTGACCATGTAGGGCCAGAATCGTCCGCCCAGTCCGAATCCGTGCTCAAAATCCCCAAACTCCGACCCCCCAAAGTGCCCATCTTTGCAGCTGCGCATGCGCGGCCCCCAGAACCGGGCAAGGAGTGCGAATTTTCACAAAATAAACGTGACCATGTAGGGCCAGAATCGTCCGCCCAGTCCGAATCCGTGCTCAAAATCCCCAAACTCCGACCCCCCAAAGTGCCCATCTTTGCAGCTGCGCATGCGCGGCCCCCAGAACCGGGCAAGGAGTGCGAATTTTCACAAAATAAACGTGACCATGTAGGGCCAGAATCGTCCGCCCAGTCCGAATCCGTGCTCAAAATCCCCAAACTCCGACCCCCCAAAGTGCCCATCTTTGCAGCTGCGCATGCGCGGCCCCCAGAACCGGGCAAGGAGTGCGAATTTTCACAAAATAAACGTGACCATGTAGGGCCAGAATCGTCCGCCCAGTCCGAATCCGTGCTCAAAATCCCCAAACTCCGACCCCCCAAAGTGCCCATCTTTGCAGCTGCGCATGCGCGGCCCCCAGAACCGGGCAAGGAGTGCGAATTTTCACAAAATAAACGTGACCATGTAGGGCCAGAATCGTCCGCCCAGTCCGAATCCGTGCTCAAAATCCCCAAACTCCGACCCCCCAAAGTGCCCATCTTTGCAGCTGCGCATGCGCGGCCCCCAGAACCGGGCAAGGAGTGCGAATTTTCACAAAATAAACGTGACCATGTAGGGCCAGAATCGTCCGCCCAGTCCGAATCCGTGCTCAAAATCCCCAAACTCCGACCCCCCAAAGTGCCCATCTTTGCAGCTGCGCATGCGCGGCCCCCAGAACCGGGCAAGGAGTGCGAATTTTCACAAAATAAACGTGACCATGTAGGGCCAGAATCGTCCGCCCAGTCCGAATCCGTGCTCAAAATCCCCAAACTCCGACCCCCCAAAGTGCCCATCTTTGCAGCTGCGCATGCGCGGCCCCCAGAACCGGGCAAGGAGTGCGAATTTTCACAAAATAAACGTGACCATGTAGGGCCAGAATCGTCCGCCCAGTCCGAATCCGTGCTCAAAATCCCCAAACTCCGACCCCCCAAAGTGCCCATCTTTGCAGCTGCGCATGCGCGGCCCCCAGAACCGGGCAAGGAGTGCGAATTTTCACAAAATAAACGTGACCATGTAGGGCCAGAATCGTCCGCCCAGTCCGAATCCGTGCTCAAAATCCCCAAACTCCGACCCCCCAAAGTGCCCATCTTTGCAGCTGCGCATGCGCGGCCCCCAGAACCGGGCAAGGAGTGCGAATTTTCACAAAATAAACGTGACCATGTAGGGCCAGAATCGTCCGCCCAGTCCGAATCCGTGCTCAAAATCCCCAAACTCCGACCCCCCAAAGTGCCCATCTTTGCAGCTGCGCATGCGCGGCCCCCAGAACCGGGCAAGGAGTGCGAATTTTCACAAAATAAACGTGACCATGTAGGGCCAGAATCGTCCGCCCAGTCCGAATCCGTGCTCAAAATCCCCAAACTCCGACCCCCCAAAGTGCCCATCTTTGCAGCTGCGCATGCGCGGCCCCCAGAACCGGGCAAGGAGTGCGAATTTTCACAAAATAAACGTGACCATGTAGGGCCAGAATCGTCCGCCCAGTCCGAATCCGTGCTCAAAATCCCCAAACTCCGACCCCCCAAAGTGCCCATCTTTGCAGCTGCGCATGCGCGGCCCCCAGAACCGGGCAAGGAGTGCGAATTTTCACAAAATAAACGTGACCATGTAGGGCCAGAATCGTCCGCCCAGTCCGAATCCGTGCTCAAAATCCCCAAACTCCGACCCCCCAAAGTGCCCATCTTTGCAGCTGCGCATGCGCGGCCCCCAGAACCGGGCAAGGAGTGCGAATTTTCACAAAATAAACGTGACCATGTAGGGCCAGAATCGTCCGCCCAGTCCGAATCCGTGCTCAAAATCCCCAAACTCCGACCCCCCAAAGTGCCCATCTTTGCAGCTGCGCATGCGCGGCCCCCAGAACCGGGCAAGGAGTGCGAATTTTCACAAAATAAACGTGACCATGTAGGGCCAGAATCGTCCGCCCAGTCCGAATCCGTGCTCAAAATCCCCAAACTCCGACCCCCCAAAGTGCCCATCTTTGCAGCTGCGCATGCGCGGCCCCCAGAACCGGGCAAGGAGTGCGAATTTTCACAAAATAAACGTGACCATGTAGGGCCAGAATCGTCCGCCCAGTCCGAATCCGTGCTCAAAATCCCCAAACTCCGACCCCCCAAAGTGCCCATCTTTGCAGCTGCGCATGCGCGGCCCCCAGAACCGGGCAAGGAGTGCGAATTTTCACAAAATAAACGTGACCATGTAGGGCCAGAATCGTCCGCCCAGTCCGAATCCGTGCTCAAAATCCCCAAACTCCGACCCCCCAAAGTGCCCATCTTTGCAGCTGCGCATGCGCGGCCCCCAGAACCGGGCAAGGAGTGCGAATTTTCACAAAATAAACGTGACCATGTAGGGCCAGAATCGTCCGCCCAGTCCGAATCCGTGCTCAAAATCCCCAAACTCCGACCCCCCAAAGTGCCCATCTTTGCAGCTGCGCATGCGCGGCCCCCAGAACCGGGCAAGGAGTGCGAATTTTCACAAAATAAACGTGACCATGTAGGGCCAGAATCGTCCGCCCAGTCCGAATCCGTGCTCAAAATCCCCAAACTCCGACCCCCCAAAGTGCCCATCTTTGCAGCTGCGCATGCGCGGCCCCCAGAACCGGGCAAGGAGTGCGAATTTTCACAAAATAAACGTGACCATGTAGGGCCAGAATCGTCCGCCCAGTCCGAATCCGTGCTCAAAATCCCCAAACTCCGACCCCCCAAAGTGCCCATCTTTGCAGCTGCGCATGCGCGGCCCCCAGAACCGGGCAAGGAGTGCGAATTTTCACAAAATAAACGTGACCATGTAGGGCCAGAATCGTCCGCCCAGTCCGAATCCGTGCTCAAAATCCCCAAACTCCGACCCCCCAAAGTGCCCATCTTTGCAGCTGCGCATGCGCGGCCCCCAGAACCGGGCAAGGAGTGCGAATTTTCACAAAATAAACGTGACCATGTAGGGCCAGAATCGTCCGCCCAGTCCGAATCCGTGCTCAAAATCCCCAAACTCCGACCCCCCAAAGTGCCCATCTTTGCAGCTGCGCATGCGCGGCCCCCAGAACCGGGCAAGGAGTGCGAATTTTCACAAAATAAACGTGACCATGTAGGGCCAGAATCGTCCGCCCAGTCCGAATCCGTGCTCAAAATCCCCAAACTCCGACCCCCCAAAGTGCCCATCTTTGCAGCTGCGCATGCGCGGCCCCCAGAACCGGGCAAGGAGTGCGAATTTTCACAAAATAAACGTGACCATGTAGGGCCAGAATCGTCCGCCCAGTCCGAATCCGTGCTCAAAATCCCCAAACTCCGACCCCCCAAAGTGCCCATCTTTGCAGCTGCGCATGCGCGGCCCCCAGAACCGGGCAAGGAGTGCGAATTTTCACAAAATAAACGTGACCATGTAGGGCCAGAATCGTCCGCCCAGTCCGAATCCGTGCTCAAAATCCCCAAACTCCGACCCCCCAAAGTGCCCATCTTTGCAGCTGCGCATGCGCGGCCCCCAGAACCGGGCAAGGAGTGCGAATTTTCACAAAATAAACGTGACCATGTAGGGCCAGAATCGTCCGCCCAGTCCGAATCCGTGCTCAAAATCCCCAAACTCCGACCCCCCAAAGTGCCCATCTTTGCAGCTGCGCATGCGCGGCCCCCAGAACCGGGCAAGGAGTGCGAATTTTCACAAAATAAACGTGACCATGTAGGGCCAGAATCGTCCGCCCAGTCCGAATCCGTGCTCAAAATCCCCAAACTCCGACCCCCCAAAGTGCCCATCTTTGCAGCTGCGCATGCGCGGCCCCCAGAACCGGGCAAGGAGTGCGAATTTTCACAAAATAAACGTGACCATGTAGGGCCAGAATCGTCCGCCCAGTCCGAATCCGTGCTCAAAATCCCCAAACTCCGACCCCCCAAAGTGCCCATCTTTGCAGCTGCGCATGCGCGGCCCCCAGAACCGGGCAAGGAGTGCGAATTTTCACAAAATAAACGTGACCATGTAGGGCCAGAATCGTCCGCCCAGTCCGAATCCGTGCTCAAAATCCCCAAACTCCGACCCCCCAAAGTGCCCATCTTTGCAGCTGCGCATGCGCGGCCCCCAGAACCGGGCAAGGAGTGCGAATTTTCACAAAATAAACGTGACCATGTAGGGCCAGAATCGTCCGCCCAGTCCGAATCCGTGCTCAAAATCCCCAAACTCCGACCCCCCAAAGTGCCCATCTTTGCAGCTGCGCATGCGCGGCCCCCAGAACCGGGCAAGGAGTGCGAATTTTCACAAAATAAACGTGACCATGTAGGGCCAGAATCGTCCGCCCAGTCCGAATCCGTGCTCAAAATCCCCAAACTCCGACCCCCCAAAGTGCCCATCTTTGCAGCTGCGCATGCGCGGCCCCCAGAACCGGGCAAGGAGTGCGAATTTTCACAAAATAAACGTGACCATGTAGGGCCAGAATCGTCCGCCCAGTCCGAATCCGTGCTCAAAATCCCCAAACTCCGACCCCCCAAAGTGCCCATCTTTGCAGCTGCGCATGCGCGGCCCCCAGAACCGGGCAAGGAGTGCGAATTTTCACAAAATAAACGTGACCATGTAGGGCCAGAATCGTCCGCCCAGTCCGAATCCGTGCTCAAAATCCCCAAACTCCGACCCCCCAAAGTGCCCATCTTTGCAGCTGCGCATGCGCGGCCCCCAGAACCGGGCAAGGAGTGCGAATTTTCACAAAATAAACGTGACCATGTAGGGCCAGAATCGTCCGCCCAGTCCGAATCCGTGCTCAAAATCCCCAAACTCCGACCCCCCAAAGTGCCCATCTTTGCAGCTGCGCATGCGCGGCCCCCAGAACCGGGCAAGGAGTGCGAATTTTCACAAAATAAACGTGACCATGTAGGGCCAGAATCGTCCGCCCAGTCCGAATCCGTGCTCAAAATCCCCAAACTCCGACCCCCCAAAGTGCCCATCTTTGCAGCTGCGCATGCGCGGCCCCCAGAACCGGGCAAGGAGTGCGAATTTTCACAAAATAAACGTGACCATGTAGGGCCAGAATCGTCCGCCCAGTCCGAATCCGTGCTCAAAATCCCCAAACTCCGACCCCCCAAAGTGCCCATCTTTGCAGCTGCGCATGCGCGGCCCCCAGAACCGGGCAAGGAGTGCGAATTTTCACAAAATAAACGTGACCATGTAGGGCCAGAATCGTCCGCCCAGTCCGAATCCGTGCTCAAAATCCCCAAACTCCGACCCCCCAAAGTGCCCATCTTTGCAGCTGCGCATGCGCGGCCCCCAGAACCGGGCAAGGAGTGCGAATTTTCACAAAATAAACGTGACCATGTAGGGCCAGAATCGTCCGCCCAGTCCGAATCCGTGCTCAAAATCCCCAAACTCCGACCCCCCAAAGTGCCCATCTTTGCAGCTGCGCATGCGCGGCCCCCAGAACCGGGCAAGGAGTGCGAATTTTCACAAAATAAACGTGACCATGTAGGGCCAGAATCGTCCGCCCAGTCCGAATCCGTGCTCAAAATCCCCAAACTCCGACCCCCCAAAGTGCCCATCTTTGCAGCTGCGCATGCGCGGCCCCCAGAACCGGGCAAGGAGTGCGAATTTTCACAAAATAAACGTGACCATGTAGGGCCAGAATCGTCCGCCCAGTCCGAATCCGTGCTCAAAATCCCCAAACTCCGACCCCCCAAAGTGCCCATCTTTGCAGCTGCGCATGCGCGGCCCCCAGAACCGGGCAAGGAGTGCGAATTTTCACAAAATAAACGTGACCATGTAGGGCCAGAATCGTCCGCCCAGTCCGAATCCGTGCTCAAAATCCCCAAACTCCGACCCCCCAAAGTGCCCATCTTTGCAGCTGCGCATGCGCGGCCCCCAGAACCGGGCAAGGAGTGCGAATTTTCACAAAATAAACGTGACCATGTAGGGCCAGAATCGTCCGCCCAGTCCGAATCCGTGCTCAAAATCCCCAAACTCCGACCCCCCAAAGTGCCCATCTTTGCAGCTGCGCATGCGCGGCCCCCAGAACCGGGCAAGGAGTGCGAATTTTCACAAAATAAACGTGACCATGTAGGGCCAGAATCGTCCGCCCAGTCCGAATCCGTGCTCAAAATCCCCAAACTCCGACCCCCCAAAGTGCCCATCTTTGCAGCTGCGCATGCGCGGCCCCCAGAACCGGGCAAGGAGTGCGAATTTTCACAAAATAAACGTGACCATGTAGGGCCAGAATCGTCCGCCCAGTCCGAATCCGTGCTCAAAATCCCCAAACTCCGACCCCCCAAAGTGCCCATCTTTGCAGCTGCGCATGCGCGGCCCCCAGAACCGGGCAAGGAGTGCGAATTTTCACAAAATAAACGTGACCATGTAGGGCCAGAATCGTCCGCCCAGTCCGAATCCGTGCTCAAAATCCCCAAACTCCGACCCCCCAAAGTGCCCATCTTTGCAGCTGCGCATGCGCGGCCCCCAGAACCGGGCAAGGAGTGCGAATTTTCACAAAATAAACGTGACCATGTAGGGCCAGAATCGTCCGCCCAGTCCGAATCCGTGCTCAAAATCCCCAAACTCCGACCCCCCAAAGTGCCCATCTTTGCAGCTGCGCATGCGCGGCCCCCAGAACCGGGCAAGGAGTGCGAATTTTCACAAAATAAACGTGACCATGTAGGGCCAGAATCGTCCGCCCAGTCCGAATCCGTGCTCAAAATCCCCAAACTCCGACCCCCCAAAGTGCCCATCTTTGCAGCTGCGCATGCGCGGCCCCCAGAACCGGGCAAGGAGTGCGAATTTTCACAAAATAAACGTGACCATGTAGGGCCAGAATCGTCCGCCCAGTCCGAATCCGTGCTCAAAATCCCCAAACTCCGACCCCCCAAAGTGCCCATCTTTGCAGCTGCGCATGCGCGGCCCCCAGAACCGGGCAAGGAGTGCGAATTTTCACAAAATAAACGTGACCATGTAGGGCCAGAATCGTCCGCCCAGTCCGAATCCGTGCTCAAAATCCCCAAACTCCGACCCCCCAAAGTGCCCATCTTTGCAGCTGCGCATGCGCGGCCCCCAGAACCGGGCAAGGAGTGCGAATTTTCACAAAATAAACGTGACCATGTAGGGCCAGAATCGTCCGCCCAGTCCGAATCCGTGCTCAAAATCCCCAAACTCCGACCCCCCAAAGTGCCCATCTTTGCAGCTGCGCATGCGCGGCCCCCAGAACCGGGCAAGGAGTGCGAATTTTCACAAAATAAACGTGACCATGTAGGGCCAGAATCGTCCGCCCAGTCCGAATCCGTGCTCAAAATCCCCAAACTCCGACCCCCCAAAGTGCCCATCTTTGCAGCTGCGCATGCGCGGCCCCCAGAACCGGGCAAGGAGTGCGAATTTTCACAAAATAAACGTGACCATGTAGGGCCAGAATCGTCCGCCCAGTCCGAATCCGTGCTCAAAATCCCCAAACTCCGACCCCCCAAAGTGCCCATCTTTGCAGCTGCGCATGCGCGGCCCCCAGAACCGGGCAAGGAGTGCGAATTTTCACAAAATAAACGTGACCATGTAGGGCCAGAATCGTCCGCCCAGTCCGAATCCGTGCTCAAAATCCCCAAACTCCGACCCCCCAAAGTGCCCATCTTTGCAGCTGCGCATGCGCGGCCCCCAGAACCGGGCAAGGAGTGCGAATTTTCACAAAATAAACGTGACCATGTAGGGCCAGAATCGTCCGCCCAGTCCGAATCCGTGCTCAAAATCCCCAAACTCCGACCCCCCAAAGTGCCCATCTTTGCAGCTGCGCATGCGCGGCCCCCAGAACCGGGCAAGGAGTGCGAATTTTCACAAAATAAACGTGACCATGTAGGGCCAGAATCGTCCGCCCAGTCCGAATCCGTGCTCAAAATCCCCAAACTCCGACCCCCCAAAGTGCCCATCTTTGCAGCTGCGCATGCGCGGCCCCCAGAACCGGGCAAGGAGTGCGAATTTTCACAAAATAAACGTGACCATGTAGGGCCAGAATCGTCCGCCCAGTCCGAATCCGTGCTCAAAATCCCCAAACTCCGACCCCCCAAAGTGCCCATCTTTGCAGCTGCGCATGCGCGGCCCCCAGAACCGGGCAAGGAGTGCGAATTTTCACAAAATAAACGTGACCATGTAGGGCCAGAATCGTCCGCCCAGTCCGAATCCGTGCTCAAAATCCCCAAACTCCGACCCCCCAAAGTGCCCATCTTTGCAGCTGCGCATGCGCGGCCCCCAGAACCGGGCAAGGAGTGCGAATTTTCACAAAATAAACGTGACCATGTAGGGCCAGAATCGTCCGCCCAGTCCGAATCCGTGCTCAAAATCCCCAAACTCCGACCCCCCAAAGTGCCCATCTTTGCAGCTGCGCATGCGCGGCCCCCAGAACCGGGCAAGGAGTGCGAATTTTCACAAAATAAACGTGACCATGTAGGGCCAGAATCGTCCGCCCAGTCCGAATCCGTGCTCAAAATCCCCAAACTCCGACCCCCCAAAGTGCCCATCTTTGCAGCTGCGCATGCGCGGCCCCCAGAACCGGGCAAGGAGTGCGAATTTTCACAAAATAAACGTGACCATGTAGGGCCAGAATCGTCCGCCCAGTCCGAATCCGTGCTCAAAATCCCCAAACTCCGACCCCCCAAAGTGCCCATCTTTGCAGCTGCGCATGCGCGGCCCCCAGAACCGGGCAAGGAGTGCGAATTTTCACAAAATAAACGTGACCATGTAGGGCCAGAATCGTCCGCCCAGTCCGAATCCGTGCTCAAAATCCCCAAACTCCGACCCCCCAAAGTGCCCATCTTTGCAGCTGCGCATGCGCGGCCCCCAGAACCGGGCAAGGAGTGCGAATTTTCACAAAATAAACGTGACCATGTAGGGCCAGAATCGTCCGCCCAGTCCGAATCCGTGCTCAAAATCCCCAAACTCCGACCCCCCAAAGTGCCCATCTTTGCAGCTGCGCATGCGCGGCCCCCAGAACCGGGCAAGGAGTGCGAATTTTCACAAAATAAACGTGACCATGTAGGGCCAGAA